>JAOTQM010000111.1:0-1489526 GCA_026939265.1 Oreonectes daqikongensis | reverse complement strand
GATCAGGGCATTGCCATTAAACTCTAATCTGACAAGAATGTGACTTTGCAAAGAAAGCTGTATTCTGACATCCTAGGAGCAATGAAATGAGTGTTAAAGTCATGTTTTCATCAGTTCTCAGTTTTTTGATCAGGGCATTGCCATTAAACTCTAATCAGACAAGAATGTGACTTTTGCAAAGAAACCTGTTTTCTGACATCCTAGGAGCATAAATGAGTGTTAAAGTCATGTTTTCATCAGTTCTCAGCTTTTTTGATTAGGGCATTGCCAGGAAACTCAAATCTGAAAAGAACGTCAGTTTGTAAAGAAAACTGTATTCTGACATCCGGAACATGAAATGAGTGTTAAAGTCATGTTCCTATCAGTTCTCAGTTTTTTTGATCAGGGCATTGACAGGAAACTCAAATGTGAAAAGAATGTGAGTTTTGCAAAGAAAGCTGTATTCTGACTTCCTAGGAGCATGAAATGAGTGTTAAAGTCATGTTTTCATCAGTTCTCAGCTTTTTTGATCAGGGCATTGACAGGAAACTCAAATGTGAAAAGAATGTGAGTTTTGCAAAGAAAGCTGTATTCTGACATTCCAGGAACATGAAATGAGTGTTAAAGTCTTCTTTTCATTAGATCTCAGCTTTTTTGATCAGGGCATTGCCATTAAACTCTAATCTGACAAGAATGTGACTTTTGCAAAGAATGCTGTATTCTGACATCCTAGGAGCATTAAATGAGTGTTAAAGTCATGTTTTCATCAGTTCTCAGCTTTTTTGATCAGGGCATTGACAGGAAACTCAAATGTGAAAAGAACGTGACTTTTGCAAAGAAAGCTGTTTTCTAACATCCCAGAAGCATAAAATGAGTGTTAAAGTCATGTTTTAATCAGTTCTCAGCATTTTTGATTAGGGCATTGCCATTAAACTCAAATCTGAAAAGAACATCAGTTTTGTAAAGAAAACTGAATTCTGACATTCCAGGAACATGAAATGAGTGTTAAAGTCATGTTCTTATCAGTTCTCAGTTTTTTTGATCAGGGCATTGACAGGAAACTCAAATGTGAAAAGAATGTGAGTTTTGCAAAGAAAGCTGTATTCTGACTTCCTAGGAGCATGAAATGAGTGTTAAAGACATATTTTCATCAGTTCTCAGCTTTTTTGATCAGGGCATTGTCAGGAAACTCAAAACTGAAAAGAACATCAGTTTTGTAAAGAAAGCTGTATTCTGACATTCCAGGAACATGAAATGAGTGTTAAAGTCATGTTTTCATCATTTCTCAGCTTTTTTGATCAGGGCATTGACTGGAAACTCAAATTTGAAAAGAATGTGACTTTTGCAAAGAAAGCTGTATTCTGACTATTCCAGGAATGAATGAGTGTTAAAGTCTTGTTTTCATCAGATCTCAGCTTTTTTGATCAGGGCATTGCCATTAAACTCTAATCTGACAAGAATGTGACTTTTGCAAAGAATGCTGTATTCTGATATCCTAGGAGCATTAAATGAGTGTTAAAGTCATGTTTTCATCAGTTCTCAGCTTTTTTGATCAGGGCATTGAAAGGAAACTCAAGTCTGACTAGAACGAGAGTTTTGCAAAAAAAGCTGTATTCTGACATCCTAGGAGCATAAAATGAGTATTAAAGTCATGTTTTCATCAGTTCTCAGCTTTTTTGATCAGGACATTGTCTGAAAACTCAAGTCTGACTAGAACGAGAGTTTTGCAAAGAAAGCTGTTTTCTGACATCCCAGGAATATGAAATGAGTGTTAAAGTCATGTTTTCATCAGTTCTCAGCTTTTTTGATCAGGGCATTGACAGGAAACTCAAATTTGAAAAGAATGTGACTTTTGCAAAGAATGCTGTATTCTGACATCCTAGGAGCATGAAATGAGTGTTAAAGTCATGTTTTATCAGTTCTCAGCTTTTTTGATTAGGGCATTGCCATTAAACTCTAATCTGACAAGAATGTGACTTTTGCAAAGAAAGCTGTTTTCTGACATCCTAGGAGCATAAAATGAGTGTTAAAGTCATGTTTTCATCAGTTCTCAGATTTTTTGATTAGGGCATTGCCATTAAACTCAAATCTGAAAAGAACAAAAAGAACATCAGTTTTGTAAAGAAAACTGTATTCTGACATTCCAGGAACATGAAATGAGTGTTAAAGTCTTGTTTTCATCAGCTCTCAGCTTTTTTGATTAGGGCATTGCCATTAAACTCTAATCAGACAAGAATGTGACTTTTGCAAAGAAAGCTGTATTCTGACATCCTAGGAGCATAAAATGAGTGTTAAAGTCATGTTTTCATCAGTTCTCAGCTTTTTTGATTAGGGCATTGCCATTAAACTCAAATCTGAAAAGAACATCCATTTTGTAAAGAAAACTGTATTCTGACATTCCAGGAACATGAAATGAGTGTTAAAGTCTTGTTTTCATCAGATCTCAGCTTTTTTGATCAGGGCATTGCCATTAAACTCTAGTCTGACAAGAATGTGACATTTGCAAAGAATGCTGTATTCTGACATCCTAGGAGCATAAAATGAGTGTTAAAGTCATGTTTTCATCAGTTCTCAGCTTTTTTTATCAGGGCATTGTCAGGAAACTCAAGTCTGACAAGAACGAGAGATTTGCAAAGAAAGCTGTTTTCTGACATCCCAGGAATATGAAATGAGTGTTAAAGTCTTGTTTTCATCAGATCTCAGCTTTTTTGATCAGGGCATTGACAGGAAACTTAAATCTGAAAAGAACGAGAATTTTGCAAAGAAAGCTGTATTCTGACATCCTAGGAGCATGATATGAGTGTTAAAGTCTTGTTTTCATCTGCTTTCAGCTTTTTTGTTTAGGGCATTGCCATTAAACTCTAATCAGACAAGAATGTGACTTTTGCAAAGAAAGCTGTATTCTGACATCCTAGGAGCATAAAATGAGTGTTAACGTCATGTTTACATCAGTTCTCAGCTTTTTTTATCAGGGCATTGTCAGGAAACTCAAGTCTGACAAGAACGAGAGTTTTGCAAAGAAAGCTGTTTTCTGACATCCCAGGAATATGAAATGAGTGTTAAAGTCATGTTTTCATCAGATGTCAGCTTTTTGATCAGGGCATTGCCATTAAACTCTATTCTGACAAGAATGTGACTTTTGGAAAGAATGCTGTATTCTGACATCCTAGGAGCATGAAATGAGTGTTAAAGTCATGTTTTCATCAGATGTCAGCTTTCTGATCAGGGCATTGTCAGGAAACTCAAGTCTGACTAGAACGAGAGTTTTGCAAAAAAAGCTGTTTTCTGACATCCCAGGAATATGAAATGAGTGTTAAAGTCATGTTTTCATCAGATCTCAGCTTTTTTGATCAGGGCATTGCCATTAAACTCTAATCTGACAAGAATGTGACTTTTGCAAAGAATGCTGTATTCTGACATCCTAGGAGCATGAAATGAGTGTTAAAGTCATGTTTTCATCAGTTCTCAGCTTTTTTGATCAGGGCATTGTCAGGAAACTCAATCTGACAAGAACGTGAGTTTTGCAAAGAAAGCTGTATTCTGACATCCAGGAACATGAAATGAGTGTTAAAGTCATGTTTTCATCAGTTCTCTTTTTTGATCAGGGCATTGCCATTAAACTCTAATCTGACAAGAATGTGACTTTTGCAAAGAAAGCTGTATTCTGACATCCTAGGAGCATGAAATGAGTGTTAAAGTCATGTTTCATCAGTTCTCAGCTTTTTTGATCAGGGCATTGTCAGAAACTCAAGTCTGACTAGAACGAGAGTTTTGCAAGGAAAGCTGTTTTCTGACATCCCAGGAATATGAAATGAGTGTTAAAGTCATGTTTTCATCAGTTCTCAGCTTTTTTGATTAGGGCATTGCCATTAAACTCAAATCTGAAAAGAACATCAGTTTTGTAAAGAAAACTGTATTCTGACATTCCAGGAACATGAAATGAGTGTTAAAGTCATGTTTTCATCAGTTCTCAGCTTTTTTGATTAGGGCATTGCCATTAAACTCTAATCTGACAAGAATGTGACTTTTGCAAAGAAAGCTGTATTCTGACATCCTAGGAGCATAAAATGAGTGTTAAAGTCATGTTTTCATCAGTTCTCAGCTTTTTTGATCAGGGCATTGTCAGAAAACTCAAGTCTGACTAGAACGAGAGTTTTGCAAAGAAAGCTGTTTTCTGACATCCCAGGAATATGAAATGAGTGTTAAAGTCATGTTTTCATCAGATCTCAGCTTTTTTGATCAGGGCATTGCCATTAAACTCTAATCTGACAAGAATGTGACTTTTGCAAAGAATGCTGTATTCTGATATCCTAGGAGCATGAAATGAGTGTTAAAGTCATGTTTTCATCAGTTCTCAGCTTTTTTGATCAGGGCATTGTCAGGAAACTCAAGTCTGACTAGAACGAGAGTTTTGCAAAGAAAGCTGTATTCTGACATCCAAGGAACATGAAATGAGTGTTAAAGTCATGTTCTCATCAGTTCTAAGCTTTTTTGATCAGGGCATTGCCATTAAACTCTAATCTGACAAGAATGTGACTTTTGCAAAGAAAGCTGTATTCTGACATCCTAGGAGCATAAAATGAGTATTAAAGTCATGTTTTCATCAGTTCTCAGCTTTTTTGATCAGGGCATTGTCTGAAAACTCAAGTCTGACTAGAACGAGAGTTTTGCAAGGAAAGCTGTTTTCTGACATCCCAGGAATATGAAATGAGTGTTAAAGTCATGTTTTCATCAGTTCTCAGCTTTTTTGATCAGGGCATTGACAGGAAACTCAAATCTGAAAAGAATGTGACTTTTGCAAAGAATGCTGTATTCTGACATCCTAGGAGCATGAAATGAGTGTTAAAGTCATGTTTTCATCAGTTCTCAGCTTTTTTGATCAGGGCATTGCCATTAAACTCTAATCTGACAAGAATGTGACTTTTGCAATGAAAGCTGTTTTCTGACATCCTAGGAGCATGAAATGAGTGTTAAAGTCATGTTTTCATCAGTTCTCAGCTTTTTTGATCAGGGCATTGCCATTAAACTCAATCTGACTAGAACGAGAGTTTTGCAAAGAAAGCTGTATTCTGACATCCAGGAATTGAAATGAGTGTTAAAGTCATGTTTTCATCAGTTCTCAGCTTTTTTGATCAGGGCATTGCCATTAAACTCTAATCTGACAAGAATGTGACTTTTGCAAAGAAAGCTGTATTCTGACATCCTAGGAGCATGAAATGAGTGTTAAAGTCATGTTTTCATCAGTTCTCAGTTTTTTGATCAGGGCATTGCCATTAAACTCTAATCTGACAAGAATGTGACTTTTGCAAAGAAAGCTGTATTCTGACATCCTAGGAGCATAAATGAGTGTTAAAGTCATGTTTTCATCAGTTCTCAGCTTTTTTGATCAGGGCATTGTCAGGAAACTCAAGTCTGAAAGAATGAGAGTTTTGCAAAGAATGCTGTATTCTGACATCCTAGGAGCATTAAATGAGTGTTAAAGTCATGTTTTCATCAGTTCTCAAGCTTTTTTGATCAGGGCATTGACAGGAAACTCAAATGTGAAAAGAACGTGACTTTTGCAAAGAAAGCTGAATTCTGACATCCTAGGAGCATGAAATGAGTGTTAAAGTCATGTTTTCATCAGTTCTCAGCTTTTTTGATCAGGGCATTGTCAGGAAACTCAAGTCTGACTAGAACGAGAGTTTTGCAAAGAAAGCTGTATTCTGACATTCCAGGAACATGAAATGAGTGTTAAAGTCTTCTTTTCATCAGATCTCAGGTTTTTTGATCAGGGCATTGCCATTAAACTCTAATCTGACAAGAATGTGACTTTTGCAAAGAATGCTGTATTCTGATATCCTAGGAGCATGAAATGAGTGTTAAAGTCATGTTTTCATCAGTTCTCAGCTTTTTGATCAGGGCATTGCCATTAAACTCTAAATGACAAGAATGTGACTTTTGCAAAGAAAGCTGTATTCTGACATCCTAGGAGCATGAAATGAGTGTTAAAGTCATGTTTTCATCAGTTCTCAGCTTTTTTGATCAGGGCATTGTCAGGAAACTCAATTTGAAAAGAACGTGAGTTTTGCAAAGAAAGCTGTATTCTGACATCCTAGGAGCATGAAATGAGTGTTAAAGTCATGTTTCATCAGTTCTCAGCTTTTTTGATCAGGGCATTGTCAGGAAACTCAAATCTGAAAAGAACATCCTTTTGCAAAGAAAGCTGTTTTCTGACATCCAGGAACATGAAATGAGTGTTAAAGTCATGTTTTCATCAGTTCTCAGCTTTTTTGATCAGGGCATTGACAGGAAACTCAAATCTGAAAAGAACGTGAGTTTTGCAAAGAAAGCTGTATTCTGACATCCTAGGAGCATGAAATGAGTGTTAAAGTCATGTTTTCATCAGTTCTCAGCTTTTTTGATCAGGGCATTGTCAGAAAACTCAAGTCTGACTAGAACGAGAGTTTTGCAAAGAAAGCTGTTTTCTGACATCCCAGGAATATGAAATGAGTGTTAAAGTCATGTTTTCATCAGTTCTCAGCTTTTTTGATCAGGGCATTGACAGGAAACTCAAATTTGAAAAGAATGTGACTTTTGCAAAGAATGCTGTATTCTGACATCCTAGGAGCATGAAATGAGTGTTAAAGTCATGTTCTTATCAGTTCTCAGTTTTTTTGATTAGGGCATTGCCATTAAACTCTAATCAGACAAGAATGTGACTTTTGCAATGAAAGCTGTTTTCTGACATCCTAGGAGCATAAAATGAGTGTTAAAGTCATGTTTTCATCAGTTCTCAGATTTTTTGATTAGGGCATTGCCATTAAACTCAAGTCTGACTAGAACGAGAGTTTTGCAAAGAAAGCTGTTTTCTGACATCCCAGGATTATGAAATGAGTGTTAAAGTCATGTTTTCATCATTCTCAGCTTTTTTGATCAGGGCATTGCCATAAACTCTAATCTGACAAGAATGTGACTTTTGCAAAGAATGCTGTATTCTGACATCCTAGGAACATGAAATGAGTGTTAAAGTCATGTTTTCATCAGTTCTCAGCTTTTTTGATCAGGGCATTGCCATTAAACTCTAATCTGACAAGAAATGTGACTTTTGCAAAGAAAGCTGTTTCTGACATCCTAGGAACATGAAATGAGTGTTAAAGTCATGTTTTCATCAGTTCTCAGCTTTTTGATCAGGGCATTGCCATTAAACTCTAATCTGACAAGAATGTGACTTTTGCAAAGAATGCTGTATTCTGACATCCTAGGAGCATTAAATGAGTGTTAAAGTCATGTTTTCATCAGTTCTCAGCTTTTTTGATCAGGGCATTGACAGGAAACTCAAATGTGAAAAGAACGTGAGTTTTGCAAAGAAAGCTGTATTCTGACATCCTAGGAGCATGAAATGAGTGTTAAAGTCATGTTTTCATCAGTTCTCAGCTTTTTTGATCAGGGCATTGTCAGAAAACTCAAGTCTGACTAGAACGAGAGTTTTGCAAAGAAAGCTGTTTTCTGACATCCTAGGAGCATAAAATGAGTGTTAAAGTCATGTTTCCATCAGTTCTCAGCGTTTTTGATTAGGGCATTGCCATTAAACTCAAATCTGAAAAGAACATCAGTGTTGTAAAGAAAACTGAATTCTGACATTCCAGGAACATGAAATGAGTGTTAAAGTCATGTTCTTATCAGTTCTCAGTTTTTTTGATCAGGGCATTGTCAGAAAACTCAAGTCTGACTAGAACGAGAGTTTTGCAAAGAAAGCTGTATTCTGACATCCAAGGAACATGAAATGAGTGTTAAAGTCATGTTCTCATCAGTTCTAAGCTTTTTTGATCAGGGCATTGCCATTAAACTCTAAGCTGACAAAAATGTGACTTTTGCAAAGAAAGCTGTATTCTGATATCATAGGAGCATGAAATGAGTGTTAAAGTCTTGTTTTCATCAGTTCTCAGCTTTTTTGTTTAGGGCATTGCCATTAAACTCTAATCAGACAAGAATGTGACTTTTGCAAAGAAAGCTGTATTCTGACATCCTAGGAGCATAAAATGAGTGTTAAAGTCATGTTTACATCAGTTCTCAGCTTTTTTTATCAGGGCATTGTCAGGAAACTCAAGTCTGACAAGAACGAGAGTTTTGCAAAGAAAGCTGTTGTCTGACATCCCAGGAATATGAAATGTTAAAGTCATATTTTCATCAGATGTCAGCTTTTTTGATCAGGGCATTGTCAGGAAACTCAAATCTGAAAAGAACATCAGTTTTGTAAAGAAAGCTGTATTCTGACATTCCAGGAACATGAAATGAGTGTTAAAGTCTTGTTTTCATCAGTTCTAAGCTTTTTTGATCAGGCATTGCCAATAAACTCTAATCTGACAAGGATGTGACTTTTGCAAAGAAAGCTGTATTCTGACATCCTAGGAGCATGAAATGAGTGCTAAAGTCGTGTTTTCATCAGTTCTCAGTTTTTTTGATTAGGGCATTGCCATTAAACTCTAATCAGACAAGAATGTGACTTTTGCAAAGAAAGCTGTATTCTGACATCCTAGGAGCGTAAAATGAGTGTTAAAGTCATGTTTTCATCAGTTCTCAGCTTTTTTGATCAGGGCATTGTCAGGAAACTCAAGTCTGACTAGAATGAGAGTTTTGCAAAGAAAGCTGTTTTCTGACATCCTAGGAGCATGACATTAGTGTTAAAGTCATGTTTTCATCAGTACTCAGCTTTTTTGATCAGGGCATTGTCAGGAAACTCAAATCTGAAAAGAACATGACTTTTGCAAAGAAAGCTGTATTGTGACATCCTAGGAGCATGAAATGAGTGTTAAAGTCTTGTTTTCATAAGTTCTCAGCTTTTTTGATTAGGGCATCGTCAGGAAACTCAAGTCTGACTAGAACGAGAGTTTTGCAAAGAAAGCTGTATTCTGACATTCCAGGAACATGAAATGAGTGTTAAAGTCATGTTTTCATCAGATCTCAGCTTTTTTGATCAGGGCATTGCCATTAAACTCTAATCTGACAAGAATGTGACTTTTGCAAAGAAAGCTGTTTCTGACATCCCAGGAATATGAAATGAGTGTTAAAGTCATGTTCTCATCAGTTCTCAGCTTTTTTGATTAGGGCATTGCCATTAAACTCTAATATGACAAGAATGTGACTTTTGCAAAGAAAGCTGAATTCTGATATCCTAGGAGCATGAAATGAGTGTTAAAGTCTTGTTTTCATCAGTTCTTAGCTTTTTTGATCAGGGCATTGTCAGGAAACTCAAATTTGAAAAGAACGTGAGTTTTGCAAAGAAAGCTGTATTCTGACATCCTAGGAGCATGAAATAAGCGTTAAAGTCATGCTTTCATCAGTTCTCAGCTTTTTTGATCAAAGCATTGTCAGGAAACTCAAATCTGAAAAGAACATCCGTTTTGTAAAGAAAGCTGTATTCTGACATTCCAGGAACATGAAGTTAGTGTTAAAGTCATGTTTTCATCAGTTCTCAGCTTTTTTGATCAGGGCATTGACAGGAAACTCAAATCTGAAAAGAACATGAGTTTTGCAAAGAAAGCTGTATTGTGACATCCTAGGAGCATGAAATGAGTGTTAAAGTCATGTTCTCATCAGTTCTCTGCTTTTTTGATTAGGGCATTGTCAGGAAACTCAAGTCTGACTATAACGAGAGTTTTGCAAAGAAAGCTGTTTTTCTGACATTCTAGGAGCATGAAATGAGTGTTAAAGTCATGTTTTCATGTTTTCATCAGTTCTCAGCTTTTTTGTTTAGGGCATTGCCATTAAACTCTAATCAGACAAGAATGTGACTTTTGCAAAGAAAGCTGTATTCTGACATCCTAGGAACATAAAATTAGTTTTAAAGTCATGTTTAATTCATGTTTTCATCAGTTCTCAGCTTTTTTGATCAGGGCATTGTCAGGAAACTCAAATCTGACAAGAACGTCAGTTTTGCAAAGAAAGCTGTATTCTGACATCCCAGGAACATAAAATAAGTTTTAAAGTCTTGTTTTCATCAGATCTCGGCTTTTTTTATCAGGGCAGTGACAGGAAACTTAAATTTAAAAAGAACGTGAGTTTTGCAAAGAAAGCTGTATTCTGACATCCTAGGAGCATGAAATGAGTGTTAAAGTCATGTTCTCATCAGTTCTCAGTTTTTTTGATTAGGGCATTGCCATTAAACTCTGATCAGACAAGAATGTGACTTTTGCAAAGAAAGCTGTATTCTGACATCCTAGGAGCATAAAATGAGTGTTAAAGTCATGTTTTCATCAGTTCTCAGCTTTTTTGATCAGGACATTGTCAAGAAACTCAAGTCTGACTAGAACGAGAGATTTGCAAAGAAAGCTGTTTTCTGACATCCCAGGAATATGAAATGAGTGTTAAAGTCATGTTCTCATCAGTTCTCAGTTTTTTTGATTAGGGCATTGCCATTAAACTCTAATCAGACAAGAATGTGACTTTTGCAAAGAAAGCTGTATTCTGACATCCTAGGAGCATAAAATGAGTGTTAAAGTCATGTTTTCATCAGTTCTCAGCTTTTTTGATCAGGTAATTGTCAGGAAACTCAAGTCTGACTAGAATGAGAGTTTTGCAAAGAAAGCTGTTTTCTGACATCCTAGGAGCATGAAATTAGTGTTAAAGTCATGTTTTCATCAGTTCTCAGCTTTTTTGATCAGGGCATTGTCAGGAAACTCAAGTCTGACTAGAACGAGAGTTTTGCAAAGAAAGCTGTATTCTGACATCCCAGGAACATGAAATGAGTGTTAAAGTCATGTTCTCATCAGTTCTAAGCTTTTTTGATCAGGGCATTGCCATTAAACTCTAATCAGACAAGAATGTGACTTTTGCAAAGAAAGCTGTATTCTGACATCCTAGGAGCATGAAATGAGTGTTAAAGCCGTGTTTTCATCAGTTCTCAGCTTTTTTGATTAGGGCATCGTCAGGAAACTCAAGTCTGACTAGAACGAGAGATTTGCAAAGAAAGCTGTATTCTGACATTCCAGGAACATGAAATGAGTGTTAAAGTCATGTTCTCATCAGTTCTCAGTTTTTTTGATTAGGGCATTGCCATTAAACTCTAATCAGACAAGAATGTGACTTTTGCAAAGAAAGCTGTATTCTGACATCCTAGGAGCATAAAATGAGTGTTAAAGTCATGTTTTCATCAGTTCTCAGCTTTTTTGATCAGGACATTGTCAAGAAACTCAAGTCTGACTAGAACGAGAGTTTTGCAAAGAAAGCTGTTTTCTGACATCCCAGGAATATGAAATGAGTGGTAAAGTCATGTTCTCATCAGTTCTCAGTTTTTTTGATTAGGGCATTGCCATTAAACTCTAATCAGACAAGAATGTGACTTTTGCAAAGAAAGCTGTATTCTGACATCCTAGGAGCATAAAATGAGTGTTAAAGTCATGTTCTCATCAGTTCTCAGCTTTTTTGATCAGGGCATTGTCAGGAAACTCAAATCTGAAAAGAACATGAGTTTTGCAAAGAAAGCTGTATTGTGACATCCTAGGAGCATGAAATGAGTGTTAAAGTCATGTTCTCATCAGTTCTCAGCTTTTTTGATCAGGGCATTGTCAGGAAACTCAAATCTGACAAGAACGTCAGTTTTGCAAAGAAAGCTATATTCTGAAATCCCAGGAACATAAAATAAGTTTTAAAGTCATGTTTTCATCAGTTCTCAGCTTTTTTGTTCAGGGCATTGTCAGGAAACTCAAATCTGACAAGAACAAAAGTTTTGCAAAGAAAGCTGTATACTGACATCCTAGGAACATGAAATGAGTGTTAAAGTCATGTTTTCATCAGTTCTCAGCATTTTTGTTCAAGGCATTGTCAGGAAACTCAAATCTGACAACAACGTGAGTTTTGCAAAGAAAGCTGTATTCTGACATCCTAGGAACATGAAATGAGTGTTAAAGTCATATTTAATTAATGTTTTCATCAGTTCTCAGCTTTGTTGTTCAGGGCATTGACAGTAAACTCAAATCTGGCAAGAACTTGAGTTTTGCAAAGAATGCTATATTCTGACATTCTAGGAACATGAAATAAGTGTTAAAGTAATGTTTTCAACAGTTCTCAGCTTTTTTGATAAGGGCATTGTCAGGAAACTCAAATCTGACAAGAACGAAAGTTTTGCAAAGAAAGCTGTATTCTGACATCCTAGGAACATGAAATGAGTGTTAAAGTCATGTTTAATTTATGTTTTCATCAGTTCTCAGCTTTTTTGATTAGGGCATTGTCTGGAAACACAAATCTGACATGAACGTGAGTTTTGCAAAGAATGCTGAATTCTGACATCCTAAGATCAAGAAATGAGTGGTAAAGACATGTTTTCAATGGATCTCAGCTTTTTTGATCAGTGCATTGTCAGGAAACTCAAATCTGACAAGAACTTGAGTTTTGGAAAGTAAGCTGTATTCTGACACCCCAGGAACATGAAATAAGTGTTAAAGTAATAATTTCAACAATTCTCAGCATTTTTGTTCAGGGCTTGTCAAATCTGGCAAGAACGAAAGTTTTGAAAAGAAAGCTATATTCTGACATCCTAGGAACATGAAATAATTGTTAAAGTAATGTTTTCAACAGTTCTCAGCTTTTTTGTTCAGGGCATTGTCAGTAAACTCAAATCTGGCAAGAACGTGAGTTTTGCAAAGAATGCTGTATTCTGACATCCCAGGAACATAAAATAAGTTTTAAAGTCATGTTTTCATCAGTTCTCATCTTTTTTGTTCAGGGCATTGTCAGGAAACTCAAATCTGACAAGAACGTCAGTTTTGCAAAGAAAGCTGTATTCTGACATCCCAGGAACATAAAATAAGTTTTAAAGTCTTGTTTTCATCAGTTCTCGGCTTTTTTTATCAGGGCAGTGACAGGAAACTTAAATTTGAAAAGAACGTGAGTTTTGCAAAGAAAGCTGTATTCTGACATCCTAGGAGCATAAAATGAGTGTTAAAGTCATGTTTTCATCAGTTCTCAGCTTTTTTGATCAGGGCATTGTCAGGAAACTCAAGTCTGACTAGAATGAGAGTTTTGCAAAGAAAGCTGTTTTCTGACATCCTAGGAGCATGAAATTAGTGTTAAAGTCATGTTTTCATCAGTTCTCAGCTTTTTTGATCAGGGCATTGCCATTAAACTCTAATCTGACAAGAATGTGACTTTTGCAAAGAAAGCTTTATTCTGACATCCTAGTAGCATGAAATGAGTGTTAAAGTCTTGTTTTCATAAGTTCTCAGCTTTTTTGAACAGGGCATTGACAGGAAACCTAAATTTGAAAAGAACGTGAGTTTTGCAAAGAAAGCTGTTTTCTGACATCCAAGGAGCATGAAATGAGTTTTAAAGTCATGTTCTCATCAGTTCTCAGCTTTTTTGATTAGGGCATCGTCAGGAAACTCAAGTCTGACTAGAACGAGAGTTTTGCAAAGAAAGCTGTATTCTGACATCCCAGGAACATGAAATGAGTGTTACAGTCATGTTCTCATCAGTTCTAAGCTTTTTTGATCAGGGCATAGCCATTAAATTCTAATCTGACAAGAATGTGACTTTTGCAAAGAAAACTGTATTCTGATATCCTAGGAGCATGAAATGAGTGTTAAAGTCATGTTTAATTCATGTTTTCATCAGTTCTCAGCATTTTTGTTCAGGGCATTGTCGGGAAACTCAAATCTGACAAGAACGTGAGTTTTGCAAAGAAAGCTGTATTCTGACATCCTAGGAACATGAAATGAGTGTTAAAGTCAAATTTAATTCATGTTTTCATCAGTTCTCAGCTTTTTTGTTCAGGGCATTGTCAGTAAACTCAAATCTGGCAAGAACGTGAGTTTTGCAAAGAATGCTATATTCTGACATTCTAGGAACATGAAAAAAGTGTTAAAGTAATGTTTTCATCAGTTCTCAGCTTTTTTGATCAGGGCATTGTCAGGAAACTCAAACGTGAGTTTTGCAAACAAAGCTGTATTCTGACATCCCAGGAATGTGAATTGAGTGTTAAAGTCATGTTTTCATCAGTTCTCAGCTTCTTTGATCAGTTCGTTGTCAGGAAACTCAAATCTGACAAGAATGTGAGTTTTACAAACAATGCTGTATTCTGACATTCTAAGAACATGAAATGAGTGTTTAACTCATGTTTTCATCAGTTCTCAGCTTTTTTGTTCAGGGCATTGTCAGGAAACTTAAATCTGACAAGAACGTCAGTTTTGCAAAGAAAGCTGTATTCTGGCATCCCAGGAACATGAAATTAATTTTAAAGTCATGTTTTCATCAGTTCTCAGCTTTTTTGATAAGGGCATTGTCAGGAAACTCAAATCTGACAAGAACATGAGTTTTGCAACGAATGCTTTATTCTGACATCCCAGGAACATAAAATGAGTGTTAAAGTCATGTTTAATTCATGTTTTCGTCAGTTTTCAGCTTTTTTGTTAAGAGCATTGTCAAGAAACTTAAATCTGACAAGAACATCAGTTTTGAAAAGAATGCTGTATTCTGACATCCCAGGAAAATAAAATGAGTTTTAAAGTCATATTTTTATCTGTTCTCAGCTTTTTTGATCAGGGCATTGTCAGGAAACTCAAACGTGAGTTTTGCAAAGAAAGTTGTATTCTGACATGCCAGGAACATGAAATGAGTGTTAAAGTCATGTTTTCATCAGTTCTCAGCTTTTTTGATCAGTGCATTGTCAGGAAACTCAAATCTGACAAGAACGTGAGTTTGGCAAAGAATGCTGTATTCTGACATTCTAAGAACATGAAATAAGTGTTTAATTCATGTTTTCATCAGTTCTCAGCTTTTTTGTTAAGGGCATTGTCAGGAAACTCAAATCTGACAAGAACATCGCTTTTGCAAAGAAAGCTGTATTCTGACATCCCAGGAACATGAAATGAGTGTTAAAGTCATGTTTAATTCATGTTTTCATCAGTTCTCAGCTTTTTTGATCAGGGCATTGTCAGGAAACTCAAATCTGACCAGAACGAAAGTTTTGCAAAGAAAGCTGTATTCTGACATCCCAGGAACATGAAATGAGTGTTAAAGTCATGTTTAATTCATGTTTTCATCAGTTCTCAGCTTTTTTGTTCAGAGCATTGTCAGGAAACTTAAATCTGACAAGGACGTCAGTTTTGCAAAGAATGCTGTATTCTGACATCCCAGGAAAATAAAACGAGTTTTAAAGTCATATTTTTATCTGTTCTCAGCTCTGTGATCAGGGCATTGTCAGGAAACTCAAACGTGAGTTTTGCCAATGAAGTTGTATTCTGACATCCCAGGAACATGAAATGAGTGTTAAAGTCATGTTTTCATCAGTTCTCAGCTTTTTTGATCAGGGCATTGTCAGTAAACTAAAATCTGACTAGAACGAGAGTTTTGAAAAGAAAGCTGTATTCTGACATCCCAGTAACATACAACGAATTTTAAAGTCATATTTTTATCAGTCCTCAGCTTTTTTGATCAGGGCATTGTCAGGAAACTCAAACGTGAGTTTTGCAAAGAAAGTTGTATTCTGACATCCCAGGAACATGAAATGAGTGTTAAAGTCATGTTTTCATCAGTTCTCAGCTTTTTTTGTTTAGTGCATTGTCAGGAAACTAAAAACTGACAAGAACGTGAGTTTTGCAAAGAACGCTTTATTCTGACATTCTAAGAACAAGAAATGAGTGGTAAAGTCATGTTTTAAACAGTTCTCAACTTTTTTGATCTGGGCATTATCAGGAAACTCAAATCTGACAAGAACGAAAGTTTTGCAAAGAAAGCTGTATTCTGACATCCCAGGAACATGAAATAAGTGTTCAATTCATGTTTTCAACAGTTCTCAGCTATCTTGATCAGGGCATTTCAGGAAACTCAAATCTGACTAGAACGAAAGTTTTGCAAAGAAAACTGTTTTTGGACATTCCAGGAACATGAAATTAGTGTTAAAGTCATGTTTTCAACAGTTCTCAGATTTTTTGATCAGGGTGTTGTCAGGAAACTCAAATCTGACAAGATCGAGATTTTTGCACAGAAAGCTGTATTCTGACATCCCAGGAACATGAAATGAGTGTTAAAGTCATTTTTTCAACAGTTCTCAGCTTTATTGATCAGGGCATTATCAGGAAATTCAAATCTGACTACAATGAGAGTTTGGCAAATAAAGCTGTATTCTGACATCCCAGGAACATGAAATTAGTGTTAACGACATGTTTCAACAGTTCTCAGCTTTTTTGATAAGGGCATTGTCCGGAAACACAAATCTGAGAGGAACATGAGTTTTGCAAAAACAGCTTTATTCTGACACATATGCCATTCTGGGCACATGAAATGAGTGTTAAAGTAATGTTTTCAACAGTTCTCAGCTTTTTTGATCTGGGCACTGTTAGGAAACACAATTCTGAGAGGATCATGAGTTTTGCAAAGAAAGCTTAATTCTGACACACAAGCCATCCTCTCGAACATGAAATGAGTGTTAAAGTCATGTTTTCAACAGTTTTCAGCTTTTTGTTCAGGGCACTGTCAAGAAACACAAATCAGACATTGACCTTAGTTTTGCAAATATAAAGCTTTATTCTGACACACAGGCCATCCTGGGAACATGAAATTAGTGTTAAAGTCATGATTTAAACAGTTCTCAGCTTTTTTGTTCAGGGCACTGTCAAGAAACACAAATCAGACATTGACCTTAGTTTTGCAAATATAAAGCTTTATTCTGACACACAGGCCATCCTGGGAACATGAAATGAGTGTTAAAGTCATGTTTTAAACAGTTCTCGGCTTTTTGTTCAGGGTGTTGTCAGGAAACTCAAATCTGACAAGAACGATAATTTTGCAAATAAAGCTGTATTCTGACATCCCAGGAACATGAAATGAGTGTTAAAGTCATGTTTTCAACAGTTCTCAGCTTTTTTGATTAGGGCATTATCAGGAAATTCAAATCTGACTAGAATGAGAGTTTTGCAAATAAAGCTGTATTCTGACATCCCAGGAACATGAAATGAGTGTTACGTCATGTTTCAACAGTTCTCAGCTGTTTTTGATCAGGGCATTGTTAGAAAACTCAAACGTGAGTTTTGCAAAGAAAGCTGTTTTCTGACATCCCAGGATCATGAAATAAGGGTAAAGTCATGTTTTCATCAGTTCTCAGCTTGTTTGATTTAGTGCACTGTCTGGAAACTTAAATCTGACAAGAATGTGAGTTTTGCAAAGAATGCTGTATTCTGACATCCCAGGAACATGAAATGAGTATTAAAGTCATGTTTTCATAAGTTCTTAGCTTTTTTGATCAGGGCATTGTCAAGAAACACAAATCTGAGAGGAACATGGGTTTTGCAAAAACAGCTTTATTCTGACACACAAGCCATCCTCTGGAACATGAAATGAGTGTTAAAGTCATGTTTTAAACAGTTCTCAGCTTTTTTGATCAGGGCACTCTCAAGAAACACAAATCAGACATTGACATTAGTTTTGCAAATATAAAGCTTTATTCTGACATACAAGCCACCCTGGGAACCAGAAATAATTGTTAAAGTCATGTTTTCAACAGTTGTCATTTGTTTTTATCAGGGTGTTGTCAGGAAACTCAAATCTGACAAGAATGAGAAATTTGCACAGAAAGCTGTATTCTGACATCCCAGGAACATGAAATGAGTGTTAAAGTCATGTTTTCAACAGTTCTCAGCTTTATTGATCAGGGCATTGTCAGGAAATTGAAATCTGACTAGAATGAGAGTTTTGCAAATAAAGCTGTATTCTGACATCCCAGGAACATGAAATGAGTGTTAACGTCATGTTTAATTCATGTTTTCATCAGTTCTCAGCTTTTTTGATCAGGGCATTGTTAGGAAACTCAAACGTGAGTTTTGCAAAGAAAGCTGATTTCTGACATCCCAGGATCATGAAATGAGTGTTAACGTCATGTTTAATTCATGTTTTCATCAGTTCTCAGCTTGTTTGATTAGGGCATTGTCTGGAAACTTAAATCTGACAAGAATGTGAGTTTTGCAAAGAATGCTGTATTCTGACATCCTAAGAACATGAAATGAGTGTTAAAGTGATGTTTTAAACAGTTCTTAGCTTTTTTGATCAGGGCATTTTCAGGAAACTTAAATCTGACTAGAACGATAGTTTTGCAAAAAAAGCTGTATTCTGACATCCCAGGAACATGAAATGAGTATTAAAGTCATGTTTTCATAAGTTCTTAGCTTTTTTGATCAGGGCATTGTCAGGAAACACAAATCTGAGAGGAACATTAGTTTTGCAAAGAAAGCTTAATTCTGACACACAAGCCATCCTCTGGAACATGAAATGAGTGTTAAAGTCATGTTTTAAACAGTTCTCAGCTTTTTTGATCAGGGCACTGTCAAGAAGCACAAATCAGACATTGATAATAGTTTTGCAAATATAACGCTTTATTCTGACATACAAGCCATCCTGGGAACATGAAATAAGTGTTAAAGTCATGTTTTCAACAGTTCTCAGCTTCTTTGATTAGGGCATTTTCAGAAAATTCAAATCTGACTAGAGCGAGAGTTTTGCACAGAAAGCTGTATTCTGACATCCCAGGAACATGAAATGAGTTTTAAAGTTATGTTTTCGAGAGGTGTCAGCTTTTTTGATCAGGGCATTGTCAGGAAACACAAATCTTAGAGAATCATGAGTTTTCCAAAGAAAGCTTTATTCTGACACACAGGCCATCCTGGGAACATGAAATGAGTGTTAAAGTCATGTTTTAAACAGTTCTCAGCTTTTTTGATCAGGGCACTCTCAAGAAACACAAATCAGACATTGACATTAGTTTTGCAAATATAAAGCTTTATTCTGACATACAAGCCACCCTGGGAACCAGAAATAAGTGTTAAAGTCATGTTTTCAACAGTTGTCATTTGTTTTTATCAGGGTGTTGTCAGGAAACTCAAATCTGACAAGAATGAGAATTTTGCACAGAAAGCTGTATTCTGACATCCCAGGAACATGAAATGAGTGTTAAAGTCATGTTTTCAACAGTTCTCAGCTTTATTGATCAGGGCATTGTTAGGAAACTCAAACGTGAGTTTTGCAAAGAAAGCTGATTTCTGACATCCCAGGATCATGCAATGAGTGTTAACGTCATGTTTAATTCATGTTTTCATCAGTTCTCAGCTTTTTTGATCAGGGCATTGTCAGGAAACACAAATCTGAGAGGAACATTAGTTTTGCAAAGAAAGCTTAATTCTGACACACAAGCCATCCTCTGGAACATGAAATGAGTGTTAAAGTCATGTTTTGCAAGAAAGCTGTATTCTGACATCCCAGGAACATGAAATGAGTTTTAAAGTTATGTTTTCGAGAGGTGTCAGCTTTTTTGATCAGGGCACTGTCAGGAAACACAAATCTTAGAGAATCATGAGTTTTCCAAAGAAAGCTTTATTCTGACACACAGGCCATCCTGGGAACATGAAGTAAATGTTAAAGTTATGTTTTCGAGAGGTGTCAGCTTTTTTGATCAGGGCACTGTCAGGAAACACAAATCTTAGAGAATCATGAGTTTTCCAAAGAAAGCTTTATTCTGACACACAGGCCATCCTGGGAACATGAAGTAAATGTTAAAGTTATGTTTTCAACAGTTCTCAGCTTTTTTGATCAGTGCACTGTCAGGAAACACAAATCTGACATTAACATGAGTTTTGCCAGGAAAGCGTTTTTATGAAATACAAGCCATCCTAGGAACATGAAATGAGTGTTAAAAGCATGTTTTCAACAGTTCTCTGCTTTTTTGATCAGTGCACTGTCAGGAAACACAAATCAGGCTCTTACTCTCTATCTCCCCAGTCACAGAAAACTGTATTCCCGACCGGCTCCAGATCAAGTTCAGCAGCCTCCAAAACGCCGCAACAGGCCATCGGCCAGCCTGGGCCGCCCACTAGTTTCCTGTGCAGATAGCAACAGCGGCTCTTAGGCCAGGGAGCTAGCGAACCAGCCAAACAACGCGAGCATGCCTCTGCCAGCGGCTTACTTTCTCTTACTTCCCCTTGTTCCACCCGGCCAATGGCCTGCTGCCCCTCCGTCTAATTCCAACGCGAGGTTGCTTTTACCAGCAGCGAAGGCCTTGTTTCCTTTTCCAGCTCAGTATTTCCCTCCTTTTGCCGCAGGAGCCGACCCAAGCGCGAGGCTGCGTCCGCTAGCGGGACGGGCCCCAGCAACTTCTACTCCATTTTTCCTCCTATTTTCGCCCAAGGATCGACCCAAAGCATAAGGCTGCCACCGCTAGCGGCTCCTTTCTCACATGTCTCTCTCCCTCAGGTCCGTCAACCCTTCACTCTGGCTACCGATGCCCATCCCCCCCAACCCACTGGCTCTGGAACCTCCCCCTGTCGTCAACAGCATCCGGAACCAAATCCTCGCAGATGCGGACGTAGATCACCTTCCTTTCTCCACCTTAAAAAGCATAGCACAAAACACATCACAAATTTTATCTCTAGCCGAATTCACCATTTCCTTCTCACATTACGCCGACATCATTTGCACCGTTTACCCGCACAGGAGACGTGAGCTCAGCGTTTACCTCGCCCTAATCGCTGAGCTCGCCCTATCACACGGAGGCTCTCATTTCTACACATATCATCGTTTATTTTCTGCCAAATGTGCCATTCGCATCGCTCAGTGGAACCAGTGTCGCTATTGGTGCGTTTTCCTCTGAGTTCTAAACATCACTTGTGCAGTATGCCATTCAGTGGCTCACAACACCATCTCATGCCCCTTTGTCAATCCTCACATTCCACCAATCACCTAATCAACTCACCACAGATCCACCAGCTACGTGCCGCACCTCGCGGACCAACCCTGCTCATCTCTATGCACCAACTTCACCAGCCACTGACGCTCCACCGCAGGAGGCATCTGCAACAAGTTTAATACTGGCAAGTGCGTCAGGCACTACTGCCAGTATACCCACGTCTGCAGATTCTGTGGTTCAGCCCACTCACTCATTCATCATCTGCCCAGTCAAAAAATCGTTTAATAAACAATAAAATCACTACTTGTCGACTCCTGTCAATATTTCTTGTTTATCTTCTGAATTAGCACTAAATCCCAACAATAATTTTACCAACTATCTCTTGACCGGCCTCTCGCAAGGTTTCAACCCAGGCATTGAATCCTCCCCTTCTCTGAGTTTGATTTGTCCCAATCTTCAATCAGCGCTCGATTGACATCGATTGACATCGACCTGTCAATACAAAAAGAAGTCGATGCGAAATTTATCATCTGCCCTTTTTCAACTCCACCTTTCAGCTCGTTTCGCGTGAGCCCAATCGGAGTAGCCACCAGGAAATTTTCCGGAAAAAAGCACCTAATTTTCAATCTTTCCTCCTTGCATTCATCTCCCTTCCCCAGCAGTCTCATTCCGCTCGAAGAGTTCTCTTTGAACTACCATGATATCAATCAAGCCATCACTTTCATTAAAAATGCCGGCCACGGTGCCTGGATGGCTAAAGTCGATATTACCTTAGCTTTCAGAATCATGCCCATTCACCCTGATTTCTGGCATTTGTTTTGCATACACTGGTGCAATAAATTCTATTTTTCCGTACGCTTGACTTTTTTGTGGAGAAAAGAGTGGTCCGCCACCAGCATTGTCATTCACTACGATAACCAGGCATCTGTGCAATGCATAAACAAAGGATGCTCTCATTCCCCCACAAAAATTTGGATTTCAGCATGCAACCAATTTTTGCTCACTGCCAAGCATGTCCCCTGTTGTAAAAATCAAATAGCCGACTCACTTTTCCACTTTGCCTTCCAGAAATTCAGGGAGTTGGCACTGGAGGCGGACCTTCACCCAACACAAGTCCCTCCCTATTCAACACTAATATTCCCCTAAATCACCCGCTCAAAAGTTCTCCTAGACGCCTCTCTCGATGCAATCCTCCAAGCAGTCTCGTCAAGAACTCTCCAAACCAACTTCCCTCCGACCAACTCTTCAGAGATGATTCCAATCGCCCGGCCAGTACTTCCAAGCTCTGCTACAGCAGATACCTTCTAATTTAAAGCCATCATTTTCTCTGCCGCAACAGACGTTTTCTAAACTCAAACCCAGTATCGCCACAGCGACCGCCCCCGCAGGGGCCTGTGCTACTTCCACTTGCTCTGCCGCAGCAGATGCCTTCTAAACTCGAAGCCAGAACTGTTGAAAACATGACTTTAACACTAATTTCATGTTCCTGGGATGGCTTGTGTGTCAGAATATAGCTTTCTTTGCAAAACTCACGTTCTTGTCAGATTTGTGTTTCCTGACAGGGCCCTGATTAAAAAAGCTGAGAACTGTGGAAAACATGACTTTAACACTCATTTAATGTTACTGGAAAGGCTTGTGTGTCAGAATACAGCATTCACAAGTTCACCTGATCAGATAATAACTATAGTGCAAGGATAACGATAGAGCAGGGGAATTAAGGTTATGCGTATTTGGCGTGCTGTCCGGGGAGCTCTGACCAATGCAGGGGCGATCGCTGCGGTGATGCTGGCTTCTCATGGTCTTGTGCTTGCTGAGGTTGCAGAGAATAGAGACGCTATCTCCTGCTGAAGTGGATGAAGTAATGGAGAAGCAGGTTTCTGTGGGAGAGGTGCCTGCTGTAGCAGCGAAATGTAGAAAAGCAAGGCCCTGCAGGGCGTGGCTGTGGTGGTGGAGTGTGGGTTCCTGCTGGAGTTGTAAGATGATAGTTCCCGTGTTGGTCGCTGCGGCGACTGTGAGCAGTGCTTGTTGAGGTTGCGGAGGATTGAGATGCGGACTCCTGCTGGAGTGGTAAGATGGTGGTTTCTGTTGGGGCATTGGTTGCTGAGGCGACTGTGAGCAGAGCAAATTAAGTTTGTGATTATGGAGATGGATCCATCTGGAGTATGTAAGACTTTGTGGGTGTCCTCAGTGTTGAGACTGACTTCTGGAAAGAATATCCCGAGATTCATTGCGTGCTTGTAACGGCTGAAAAGTTTTAAATAATTATTTTAAAATGTAGTTAAATAAAAGTACGTAATTTGCAGAAATGGTCTCTGTCAGTGTTTTAATATTATGTATGATGTTGTCCATTAACATTATTGGTGCATTATTTTTAATCTACATAAACGCGCCATATCCTCTAAAATAAAACAATAATTTTCTGGCTCCATATTCAATTCAAAAAGTCAAAACGTCTTTGCTGTGTCTCGCTGTTGTCACCAGGCAGCAGGTGACACAATTAGAAAATCCTCTGCAAGGCTAGACCGTCTTATTTCAGTTTGCTTCACAGACTTTTGAGGCTGCGTGCTTTAAAGACCAAGACCTCGGTTTAACGTCTGCGACCTTATAAGGTTGCAGCCCCCGAATCGGGACACAGTCATAGACTTTAGGGCGACGGAACCAGAAGCCCAAAAATGCTAACTCACTTACGGGTTTCGCATACACGAAACCCGGAAGTGGGGTGCTTAAACAACTTTCAAGTTGACCGTTGGAACATAATTTGTTACTTTAATATTTCCATGGCGACGTGGGACTGCTTATTGTGTGACACACCGCAGAGCCACAGCAGCTGTACGACTAATGTATTTCTTTTACATAATTTTTCTTTTTTATTCAAAATATTCAAAACTGTTAATTATGTCATGAAATATCTGATATTCTGATTGTCAAATATGTGTTTATTAATGTGTTTTGTTGTTTAAACACTTTTATAATGATCGCGTTAGTTGAGCTACCATGTTTGTTTGTGCCGCAGTTCAGAGAATAGGATCTGTCGGATTTACAGCATGTGAATTCATCCACTTTTCTCAAAATACACAAATGCAAGTGGCTGATGAGCTGGGAAAATAATATTTAGAGCTTTACAGTTGATTGCACTGCTGTAAAACTGATGTAAATAAAACATATCCGTCAAATTAAATGGATTGTTATTGCTGTTTCCATTGACATTAGTGTATTTTACAAACTTGTGTATTTAAATGTATGAAGCATAAAATAAACATTATGTGATTGAAAGCACTGCATAGTTATGTTGGCTTGAGAACATTCTTCTTACTAAATTTTCTGACTCCTCCTACAGCTTTCAATCTATAGCCACCAAACTTCACACAGATCTTCAGACTGGTCAGGGAAAGTGTGCTATATATTTTCTAAGGGATCATACTTATGGTTTTCCTAGAATAGCTGATCAAACGTCCCACAAAATCCCATAAACTTACATTGATTCAACTTTTTTTTTTTTTACTTTTAGACCAGACTTTCTCAAGCCAACATAAAGTTTGTTCACAAACTTTTACCTCATCTAGTTGTGATATGTGACAGAACTGAGTAACGTTATGTCTGTTTCTGGCTCAGTGCCAGCCAAAGCGTTGAATGTTCCAATCAAACCAACTTCATCAAAGAGTTCATCACCATTGTATGAGTGGCGGTTTAAAGCATTTAGACTTCTAATTCATAAGCTGGCCTATCGGGACCACCAAAAAGCTTACTCAAAGTCTAAAGAAGGATGGTTACAGTATTATTTCAATATTATTTATAATTAGTCCTGTAAATTCCAAACAGTTGTTTTCCACCATTAATCATCTTCTTAAACCTCAAACTGCTCCATTTGTTGGACGTACAGAAAAACAATGCAATGACTTTATGAATTTTTTTTAAAATAAAATTGCTAAAATTTGCTCCCCCTTTCTGTTCTTCCCTACTCGCGGTTCCTACTGTCAACCTGCAGATTGGTATCTCAAGGCAGTTTTGCTGCTTTCCAGAAGTTACTCAACATGAGATTAAGGACATTATTGGGGGAATGAGATCTTCAACGTGTGCCCTTGACCCCTTTCCTACAGCTCTGGTGAAGTCAAATACTTCTGCTATCAGCTCCCTGGTCACTATGATTATGAACAAAACTCAACTCAACTATATTTATATAGCGCTTTTTACAATTTTCATTGTTACAAAGCAGCTGTACAAAAGACAAAATATAAGCAAAACATTACATTTGTAAAAGAAAAGTAAGAACAACATATTGAAAGATTACACCCACACCACACGCTCATCAAACACACACACTCACGCACACAACATACACACACACATGAACGCAGACACACAAAAACACACATGTGCACAAACACACACACACGCACGCACCCACGCACACACACGAACACACACAAACACATATAGGAAAAAGAAACACAGGTAACATACATGAACTATAAATTCCTATACGGAGTATTAAATAAATTATGTAGAATGATTACATTTAAAATGGTATTAATAAATGCAAAAACTTTAAATTCTAGAGCTGATGTCAGCAGTCCCCCCAGTCGGGCATATAGTGCAAAACAATATGCAAACAGTGGCGAGGAACCCAAAACTCCAGTGGAGGAAAAAAAAAACCTCGGGAGAACCCAGACCCAACCAGGGGAACCAGTTCCCCTCTGGCAAAATCTGCAGCATCTCTACAAGCTCGACAGTGCTTGCACAACTAGGTTAAAATAAAATAAAATGTAGATAATAGGTGTACAATTATCAATAATATTCTAGTAGTTAATTGCAGTTGCAGTTTTATAGTGAGGACTTGTCGGGTTGCCGCTTCCCTCTTTCAGCTGTACCATCTGGTCTGGGTACGGACTGCGTCCTGCTTGCTGTGGTAACCTCTGAACATTTCATAAATGCATGAATTTACTTTTTTGTATCTGATAGTGACAACATATGACATAGTTAGATATATTCTTAAGGTAGAAGAACGCAGTTCTACAGGTGTTGGCGACATGGCTTTGAAATGTCAGATTACTATTGAATAAAACTGCGTTCAGCAATAAAAAGTTGCTACTCATCCAGTTTTTTATACCGACTATGCATTCCATTTACTTTTATCCAAAACGACTTACATTTCATTGTACTATACATTTGTACATTTTGTACAGTAAGCAAATGGGGGTTAGGTGCCTTGCTCAAGGGCACCTCAGCCGTTACCCGCCAGCCCTGAGAATCAAAGCAGCAACCTTCTGGTCAAGAATCCAACTCTCTAACCACTGGGCCACGACTGCCCACATTCCATTGTTCTATTGAACTGCTGTGTTTCATTCGGGTTCAAGGAAATATATAGTTGAGTATCAGCATAGCAATGAAAACTAACTCCCTGTCTTAATTATAGATCCTAGGGGTAACATGTATAGTGCGTAGAGCAGCGGTCCAAGAATTGAGCCCTGTGGCACTCCGTACTGGACATGTGATTTGCGTGACACCTCATTATTTATTGCTACAAATTGAAAACGATTGGATAAGTATGATTTAAACCATTTCAATGCTATTCCACTAATGCCAACATAATTTTCAAGTCTATGTAAAAGTATACTATGGTTAATGGTGTCAAAGCGGCACTAAGATCTAATAGCACAAGTAACGAGATGCAGCCACGGTCCGACGCCAAAAGCAAGCAGTTTGTAACTCTAATCAGAGCAGTCTCTCTACTGTGATGTGCCCTAAATCCTGACTGGAATTGTTCATAGATGTCGTTCCTTTGGTTAGTTACACATCTTACAGACTACCTTTTCAAGTACTTTAGAGATGAAAGGTAGATTTGAAATAGGTCTATAATTAACTAATTCTCTAGGATCAAGTTGAGGTTTTTTGATAAGGGGCTTAATAACAGCCACCTTATATGCTTTAGGGACATGCCCTAATGACAGAGATGAGTTAATAATACTAAGCAAAGGATCTATAATTTCAGGGAGCATCTCTTTCAGTAAACTTGCAGGTATAGGATCTAGCATGCATGTTGTTGATTTAGAAGATCAATAACTTTAGACACTTCATCCTTAATTACAGTAGAAAATACTTGCAATTTGCTCCTTAGGGGAGCTATAATTTGTTGTCTAATCTGCTTGCGCAGTCTCCGGTTGCATAGTGTAATTTTTCCCTAATATTATCACTTTTATTTGTGAAGAAATTAATAAATTCATCACTGCTATGTTGGTGTCCAATATCTGAAGATATATTTTTAGTTAAATTAGCAACTGTGTTAAATAAAAACCTAGGGTTGTGCTGGTTATGTTCAATTAGCGATTAAAAGTAGGCAGATCTAGAAGCTTTTAAGGCTTTCCTGTATATTAAAACATTATCCTTCCAAGCTAGACGAAATACCTCTAATTTTGTTTTCTCAAACCTGCGCTCCATTTTCCGGGCAGCTCTCTTTAGAGTGTGCGTGTGATTATTACACCACGGCATTGGACTGCAATCTTTTATCTTCTTTAGACGAAAAGGAGCAACTGCATTTAGTGTATCTGAGAAGACAGAGTTAATATTCTCGGTGAGGATATCAAGATCTTCTAAGTTATCATATATGGTAGGGAATGGAGAAAATTCAGGTAGAGTCTTTAGTAGTACAAGTTATTTACATTTACATTTATGCATTTGGCAGACGCTTTTATCCAAAGCGACTTACATTACATTGTACTATACATTTGTACATTTTGTATAGTAAGCAAGTGGGGGTTAGGTGCCTTGCTCAAGGGCACCTCAGCCGATACCCGCCAGCCCTGAGAATCGAACCAGCAACCTTCTGGTCATGAGTCCAACTCTCTAACCACTGGGCCACGACTGCCCACTTTGGTAGAAAGTTATTGTTCTACCATATTTGTAACATGGAGATTAATTTGCAGCTATAGGCAGGTGGAGCATACACAATACAAGATAATAATCTGAGATGTCTTCGTTCTGCTGAAGAATTTTAACGTCATCCACATTTATACCATATGACTTAAATCTAAAGTATGATTACGAAGGTGAGTGGGTCCTGTCACGTGTTGTCTAACGCCTATAGAATTGAGAATGTCGTTAAAAGCCAGTCCCAGAACATCTATTATCATTATCTACATGGATGTTAAAAATGCAGTCTGGCCATGTACCGTCTTAACCCGATCTCATGAAATGCGTATCAATAACACGAAGGTGCAAACTCGTAAAATAAGTACGCCAAATTGCAATTTTACATATATATCTACGCCAATCTTTGCATGGAATTGATACGGCGTAAGACCCTCCAACGCATAGTGAGAGCAGCTGAGAAGAACATTGGTGTCTCTCTCGCCTCCCTCCAGGACATTTCTGGAACCCGTCTCACCCGCAGAGCCCTCTGCATTGCAGGTGATACCACCCATCCATCACACAGCTTCATCAGTCTGCTGCCATTAGGGAGGAGACTGCGGAGTCTCCAGGCCAGGACCAGTAGACTGAAGGAGAGCTTCATCCACCAGGCAGTCAGGAAGCTAAACTCCCTTCCGACCCTGACTTCCCTCCCCTCCCTTGCCACACGCACCTCTGATCACTGAACCATATCCACCCCTTCCCACATCAAACTCTGTCCCGCACTTGTCAATTACGGAACATTGTACTGCTCACTACCTGTTCAGTATTGGTCTGAGCCTCTTCAACTACCTCTTAGTCAACAAACAAGCCTGCTATCTTGGACACTTTACCAGACCGATAAGCTCTGCATCTTGCATTACATCACATCTACACTGTTGTTTATTTCAATTTGCACTGTAATTTCAATTTGCACTATTGTTTATTTTTTGCACTGTTGTTTATCTCATCTGCACTGTGTTTATCTCATCTGCACTGTGTTTAACTCATCTGCACTGTGTTTATCTCATCTGCACTGTGTTTATCTCATCTACACTGTTGTTCATTTCACTGGTTTGCACATTTATCTCGTTATATTCCCCTGCTTGTAAAGTTGTATTGTGTATATATAGAACTGTATTTATCTGTATTTTTGATATATTTTTTGATATATGTTTATTCTATGTTATCTGTAAGCACCTGGGGTCTGAGAGTAACACAATTTCAATCCTCCATTTGTATGTACTGTACTTGTGGCAGAATTGACAATAAAGCTGACTTTGATACGCCCTCGGCGGAGAGCTGCCATTTTGAAACATACATAAAGAGGAAACACTGAAATAATTCAAGTAATAACATTAAGTTATGCACGCTCAAATTGGCGTATCACATGCACGCAAACATTGGCATATATACCCACGTAAAATTGCAATTTGGCGTACCTATTTTACGAGTTTGCACCTAGCGTGTTATTTATACGCATTTTATGAGATTGGGCTGACCGTCTCCTCTAAAACAGCTACAATGCCATTTATACTGCCATTTTTGTCCAAGGTTGTGGAGAAAGCAGTTGCCAACTATCTTCAAGACCATCTTAAACATAACAATATTTTTTTAAAGTTTCAATCTGGCTTCCGTTCTGCCAATTCTACAGAAACTGCTTTAGTGAGAGTCACAAATGATCTACTGATGAATGCTGATGCTGGCTCACCATCACTCCTTGTCCTTTTGGACCTCTCGGCAGCATTTGACACCATTGATCATGGTATACTCCTCAAAAGGCTACACCACCGTGTTGGACTTAATGACACTGTATTGCACTGGTTTGAGTCCTACCTCACAGATAGATTGACATTTGTGGCTATGGGAAGCTCAAAGTCACTCACACACGATGTGGGTGTGGTGTCCCACAGGGATCAATTCTCGGACCTATCCTATTTACTCTCTACATGCTTCCCCTCGGCAGGATCATCAGTCATCTGGGAATTGCATTCCATTGCTATGCTGATGATACACAATTATATATGAAAATTGATACTCAAGTGTCATCATCTTTGTTATCATCAGTATTAACAACTCCACCCGTATTTACAGCCTATTTAGAGGTGATAGGGACTTGGATGAAGTACAATATTCTACAATTAAACATTTCAAAAACAGAAGCTATTCTTATTTGCTCTCCTCATCAGACCAGAACATCCACTATAAACTGTATTACACTTTCTGGCCATGATATTCCCCTAATATCATTAGTTACAAATCTTGGTGTCAAGTTTGATCCTCATTTGACCTTTGAGGCTCATATTAAACACCTCTGCAAAACATCTTTTCTCTATCTTAGGAATATTGCCAGACTTCGTTCTACACTTACTCTGTATGATGCTGAAAAACTAGTCCGCTTTTGTCATCTCAAGATTGGACTATTGTAATTCCCTTTTCATTGGGATTCCCAGCAAAAGCATTCAGAAACTTCAGTATACAGAATAGTGCTGCTATGATTCTAATTAGATTGCGTAAATATTTAAAAACTTTAAAATCTTACTGCTTACCTATAAGGCCCTACACGGTTTAGCTCCTCAGTACCTAAGTGAGCTTTTATTGCATTACAACCCTTCTCGTTCACTACGCTCTCAGGGCTCCAGTCAGTTGGTAATACCTAGAATTGTGCAGGATCAAGTGCAGGATTTTCCTATCTAGCGCCTGAACTTTGGAACAGTCTTCCTAGTACTGTGCGGGAGGAAGACACACTCTGTCAGTTTTAATCTAGATTAAAAACGCATCTTCTTAACCTTGCATACACACCACTTCTATAATACAAACCTCTAAGGGATTTAGGCTGCATTAGTTAGATCAACCGGAACCACAAACACTGCATTAAAGAGTGTTGAACAGTATTTTGCTCTCAGTTGTCTTTTCTTAATGTTCTGAGGTTAACATAGTGAGCAGGATGCAGTCCGTATCTAGACCAGATGGTGGAGCTGAAAGAGGGAATCGGCGACCCGACAAGTCTTCACTACAAAACTGCCACTAGCTACAGAAATATTAATGAAATTCGAGTTTTGGGTTCCTCGCCATTGTTTGCATATTGTTTTGCACTATTTGCCCTACCGGGGGGGGGGGGCTGCTGACATTAGCTTTAGAACTTAAAGTTTATATATTTCTGCATAATCTATTTTATTTATTTAATACTCCATATAGGAATTTATAGTTCATATAATATGTTACCTATATGCGTGCATGTGCGTACATATGTGTGTGTGTGCGTACGTGCATCTGTCTTGTGCATCTGTTTTGTATATGGGTGTGTGTGTGTGTGTGTGTGTGTGTGTGTGTGTGTGTGTTGTGTGCTGTGCTGTGTGCCTGTGTTCTTACATTTTGGTGGTGTGTGAAATTGGGGTGTATTTTTCTCTCAGTTTGTTGTTCTTACTTTGCTTTTTACATATTGAATGATTTGCTTATAGTAATTTTGTATCATGTACAGCTGCTTTGCAACAATGTAAATTGTTAAAAGCGCTATATAAATAAACTTGAAATATGAACAAATTACACCAGTTCTCCGATTCCTGCTTTGGCTTTCTGTTTCCACCCAGATCGAGTATAAGGTTTCCCTTCTCACGTATCAGTGCATCCATGGAAATGCTCCTACTTATACCTTAAAGAACTTCTTACCCTACAGTTTTCAGCACGTTCTCTTCATTCTAAAAATACATATTGACTGCTTCCTCCAAGGACTAAGACTAGCTCCATTGGGGACAGATAGGGACTTTTTGTTCTGCTGCCCCTTATTTGTTGAATACTCTCCCTCCACAATTGATTGATGGTTTTTAAAATCGCACTTTTAAAAAAAAAGGTTTTTCAATGTTTAAGTGTTTTTTTGTTTAATTCTATGATGTATTTCTATGTAGCACTTTGAGACTTTTAAAAAATGTAAAGTGCATTATAAATACATTTTTTTATTATTATTATGTTAGATTTTCATTAGAATGATTAGAATGCTTCAAATACTTAAAAGAAAAGCTGGACCAATGTTCAGGGGAAAAGAGTTTATTGAAGATACTTGTGTAGCATAACTAAGAGTACTGTCTGTGTGAGCAGACTTTTATACTTGGTAACACATGGGACACAACAATACAGTCACACCTCATGAACAACCAATGGGAAAGTACCCTAACAATGACCTGAGCAGTGACACCCCATGGAGACCCAGGACAATATAACCTGATGGTGACCTGATAGGATTAACACCCCATGGAGAGCCAGTGATGTTTTGATCTCTCATGCTCACCAAAGGTCACCTATTATATAGGCCATTTGGGTAAACAATAGATACAATTAATTGTATCTATGCCACTGTCACAAGGTACTTAAGTCATTATAAAATCCTTCAATCCCCCCTTTGATCATTTTTGATCACACAAAATAAAAACTTTAAATAATCATGTATACAATATTCTGCATACAGGCTCCATTACTTGAATTTGGCAGACAAGGTTTTATGGTTAATGGTAGCATTTCTTGCTTGAGTCCTTTAGAGACATATTTTCAAGTTGTGATGATGTGGAGTTTGGTGGATGTGATTATGTTCTGTTCATTTTGCACTCTGCTTAGTCCTTCAGGTTATACATTTGTTGATTAAATTTAGAAATGGCAGATGTAGATGTGCTCTTTGAATGTTCCTCAGGTGTCCGTTGGGTGGTAGGTGCAGTGTGGAACAGGTGTCTACTTCAGAGATTTTGCTCATCTTCTGGAACACTGGGGCACCTGAAATCACACACACAAGAGAATAGGAAACGTATCTTGCCAAAATATAGTTTACACAAAGAACTGCTACTTGAGAAATCTGTCCCTTTTTAATTTGGCAGGACACTACAGTGTTTATCAGTGTTGGTATGTTTACCTCTTCATCCTCAGTTGACATGCTAGAGCCTAAAAACTCTAGTCCCATCATATCTGGACTCTGATATTACCCATTGACCAGGCACTATACCATCACCCCCCTCTGGAGGCATCTCATGCACATTTATTGGTTGTTGCTTGTGATCTTGTAATGCCAGGCTGGGTCGTTCTGAGTCGTTTTGGACTTGGCTGTCAGACGATTGTGCTTTAATCTTGTCTTTTGTTCTGGGTAAGGACATGGGCATGCCTGTGACACTTTTGAAAGAGCTTAGTCCATGTTTCTTGTAGACATCACAGCTGCATTTTCTGGCCTCCGCCAATTTCGGTGAATCTTCCATTAGCAGCATTTGTTCTCTGAAGATTTCATTTTCAACACTTTCCAAAGTCAAATGCGTGTCTTGTTTAAGAGATCTTAATGCCAATTGATGTGCACCCCTCTCCTTCATGGCTTCACAAGCAACATTATCTGATAGGACATCATCCTCTGCTTCTGTTCTTGAGGTTTCTGTGTGTGCTTTTGCCTCAAAAACTCCATCAGCTTTGGAATGAAATGCCACTATCTCGTGCTGCGGAGAGGGGTTCTTCAGTTTCCCTGCTGCTTAACAGCTTTTAGTAGAGTCTGTTTTTGTTCTACTGTCAGCTGCTGAAACCTTCTATCTAGGGAGTCTTCATCATTATTTTGGTCTTTTAATCTCAAGTTGCAATCACGAATCCAATGACCTTTTTTGTTGCAATTCCTCCACTGTCCGTGTTGGGTTTTTGAGCTTGAGTGTCTCTGATTGTCAACTCTCTTGCTGCTGTTTCTTACATGTTTTGTTTTCAAGGCTCTTAGTTGGACATCTTGTGTTCTTTCGATTTTTGCTGACCATTCGACAACCTGATTGAAAGCTGTCCCAATACTCTCCCAGTCATCATACCTGATCTTAAGGGCTTGTAAAATTTCAGGTTTCAGTCCATTCACAAAAGCAGTTTTTAGAGGCATACCAGTTGTCAAGATCTTCACTCTCATTTAATCCAGCATGTTCCAGCCAGGTTTGTTTGAAGTGATCTTTAAACTCTGCAACACTCTCCCCAGTCTTCTGCATACATGAGGTAATTTTAGCCCAATTGACCTCTGCAGGTTTTAATGCAAGCAAGAAAGTTTGTATAGCCTCCCATCCAGCCTCAATGTTCTCTTGAGACTCACCTACTTTGATTTCAACACATTCCATTAGCCTCTTTTGGTCATTGTCCCTTAAATTGAAATTAAGAATCACTGCTCCATCTAATGGATGTAACATGTAGATTTTCTGAAGCCGCTGAAGAACTTGCCAAACTTTCCGTGGTTGCTTGTACACATCTGGTAGCTCCCTTGACCATTTGTCAACCTGCTCAGGTGTTGCTGGCTGGTATGTTCTATATGGGACATTCTTCTTTACCACCTTTGTCACAATACGTGTTTGTCTCTGTCCATTTTCCTCATACTCCTCCTCATTGTCAACCTCAAATTCAGTCCTTCTATTTTTGACAATTACAGGAGCAAGTCTAACCTTCAATCTGCTCTTTGTGATATCAAGAGTTTTAATGGGTGATTCAGTTTTACTGTCGTCCGAACTGTCGAAATCACAGACCATCCATCCTTCTTGGTGTTTGTCCTTAAGCGCTGTGTCTTTCCATAAGCCTTTTTGATGGCAGGCAAGGCCCATAATCCACTTTCTGGGTGCTTGATACTGTATTTCCTACAGATGTCATATCGGCATGCCCTTATTTCCAGCCTTTTGTCCAGATACTCATTCAGATTTGCCATCATTTCATCAATGGTTACATTTGGTGGTTCTCTTCCATGCCTTTCTTTTGTTGGCCTCAGGTTAAATCCACAACCATTGTTTTGCATTGACTCAGCCATAGCAATACAGAAGGTGTCCTCAAGCAGAACAAAAGGTGTTTAAGTCATTAAAGGTGCTTATTTAGATGTAAACACACAACTATCGTTCACACAACCTAACTGGCTAGTTAAGACATACAAACAAAATGACTCAAACATACATTTGCAAAATGTACTTGTGATTTCCAACAGTTATGTTTAGGTCTTCAGATACAATTGATAAAACTAAGCAATCATGGTAAGGCAAATCTACTTTTTGCACACTTAAACACAAGCTGAGTTCACACTTTTAACTTCTACTTTTAAGTTCTTTCTGAATCCTAGTTCAGAAGGCTCAGTTACTTAATTTCTAGACAATTCAGAACTTTCCATATCTTTACACATGAAGTTCCATAATGTTGGGTCCAGACACCCTTTTTATAACCTTGTTAGAATGTTTATTTTTAAACCAAAAAGTGGCTACTGATTAAGCACCCAGTCAAGAATCCTAAATTCTTGCAGCAATTTCAGTCCCAAAATATTTCTTATTCTAAACCAAATAGTGGCTACTGATTAAGCACCCAGTCAAGAATCCTAAATTCTTGTAGCAATTTTAGTCCCAAACTATTTCTTATTCTAAACCAAATAGTGGCTACTGATTAAGCACCCAGTCAAGAATCCTAAATTCTTGCAGCAATTTCAGTCCCAAACTATTTCTTCTATAGCGTCTACAGTCTCTAGACATATGAATTTTTTTAACAATTTCTGCAGACATTTAGAGAAAGGACCAAGCCTCTGCTTCTACAATCTCAAGGTAAACGGACCAAATTGTTTCTTTAACAATTCCTACAGATACCATGAGAAAGGACCAAGCCACAGCTTCTACTATTTCTAAATGACCGAACCAAATTGTTCCTTTAACAATTCACTTAAATTCCAGAGAAAGGACCAAGCTTAACAGTGCTACACAATGAACATTGGTCTGCTTTTTTTTAATAATAACAGGGTTCTTTAAGAGAGCTAATAAGTTTAACTCACCAAATAAGGATCTTTGAGAAAAAGTCCAGATGATACAAAGAAATTGTGTCAATCGACTCCGTCTGTTGATCTTTAGTTAAAGCTGTTGAATCTCCCAGATTCTTCTGTTCACTTCTTGTTCCAGTGGTTTTAGTGAGTTCTCTTCCTATTTGTCTCTCCTGGCTGGCTTCGCCAAATTGTTAGATTTCCTTGAATTTGGCAGTCGTTGGGTGGCTCGCCAAAGTATTAGAATGCTTCTAATACTTCCCATACGGAAATGTAATATATGTAGACATATGAAATGTACATATATTAAATATATTCACACAGAAAGTGAAAGCATATATATATATAAATATATCTTCCCATATATAAAACCTATTAGAAAATGGAACAATTTCATATATTGACATATAAATCTTCCCATATAAATATATATATATGTTTAACGCCATAAATGGCACATAAACAATTATTAATATATGTGATATATATGTCTCTTTATAAATGTTTCATATAGAAATTACAAATATATGCTTAGTATATTTCTAAAATACATGTAACATATATATGCCATTTTATATGTTTTATATAGAAATTATGCATATATGCATAGTATATTGCTTACATACATGTGACATATATATATATACCATATTACATGTTTTATATAGAAATTATACATATATGCTTTGTATATTGCTTACATACATGTGGCATATATGTCCAAAATATGTGTTTTTATATAGTTTTGGTATATAATTTACAATATATATTGAATAATAAATTTGGATTAATGTATGATGTCAATAAACAAATGCAAAAAACATGCATTCTCAAATTTAATTGCGTACATTCTTTTCAATATAGCCTTAAATATAGCAGGACTTAAGCCTTAAAAGTTAAAGAGTGCAAAAACAGAGAGCAAGAACAGTTAAAACAAGTTTATTAACACAACTATTGAATGGATATTACAAATTAAAATATGTATATAAAGACAAGAAATACAGTAAAACAGCCAAAACAATAAAACTTTTTTTAAATAGTTTAAATTTAAGTACAAAATAGAAGGACAGTTTAACACCAACGACGTGAGAAGCATGTGGAAGGGCATTGGAAACATCACAGACTTCAGAGGGAACACGACAAACACAGCTAACATCGCTGCCTCTCTACCGGACGAGCTAAACACTTTTTACGCTCGCTTCGAAGCGCACAGCACCAACCACATAGAGAGCGCACCCACGGCTGATACAGACAAGGTCAGTACACTCTCCGTCTCCATAGCGGATGTAACCCGATCTTTACGACGGGTAAACATTCGCAAAGCTGCGGGACCGGACGGCATCCCAGGCCGTGTACTAAGGGAATGTGCTGACCAGTTAGCTGGCATTTTCACAGACATCTTCAATCTCTCCCTCTCGCTCTCTGTGGTCCCCTCATGCTTCGAAACGTCCACCATTGTGCCCAGCCCAAAACAGACTAAAATCACATGCTTGAATGACTGGCGCCCTGTAGCTTTAACACCCATCTTCAGCAAGTGTTTTGAGAAGCTTATCAGAGACTACATCTGCTCTGTGCTTCCTGCCTCATTAGACCCTCTACAATTTGCCTATCGGAGCAACCGCTCCACCGATGATGCCATCGCCTTCACCCTACACACTGCTCTCTCCCACCTTGACAACAAGAACGTGAGAATGCTGTTTGTAGACTACAGCTCAGCATTCAATACCTTAGTGCCGACCAAACTTGTTCTGAAGCACCAGGCTCTAGGTTTAGACAGATCCATGTGTGACTGGATTCTGGACTTCCTGTCAGACAGATGTCAAGTTGTCAGAATGGGAAACAATACTTCCTCCCTGCTGACTCTCAACACCGGAGCGCCCCAAGGTTGCGTTCTAAGTCCACTTCTTTACTCCCTGTACACACACAACTGCATAGCCACACACAGCTCCAACACCATCATGAAATTTGCCGATGACACAACAGTGATAGGCCTGATCACCAACAACGACGAGTCGGCCTACAGAGAGGAGGTGTGCAGTCTGACACACTGGTGTAAGGAGAATCATCTCCTACTTAACATTAATAAAACCAAGGAACTGGTGATAGATTTCAGGAGACAGGATAAGGAACACAGCCCCATCACCATCGATGGGACACCTGTGGAGCGGGTAAACAGCTTCAAGTTCCTTGGGGTAAACATCACTGAGGACCTCACATGGACTGTTCACACTGATGCAGTGCTGAAGAAGGCACACCAGCGCCTCTTTTTTCTTAGGCGCCTGAGGAAGTTTGGGATGAGCCCCAAAATCCTCAGAACCTTTTACACCTGCACAGTAGAGAGCGTTCTAACTGGCTGCATCACCGCCTGGTATGGAAACAGCACTGCCGGCAATCGTAAAGCACTGCAGAGAGTTGTGTGAACTGCCCGTCATGTGGTGGGAGATGCGCTTCCCTCTCTTCAGGACATCTACACCAGGCAGTGTATGAGGAAAGCCAGGAAGATCATCCGTGATCCCAGCCACCCGAATCACGGGCTGCTCTCCTTGCTGCCCTCGGGCAGACGATACCGGAGCATCCAGTCCCGCACAAGCCGATTGAAGAAAACTCAACACTTAAACTGACACACTCCACACACTCACTCTTCGCCATACTATACACCACAGTATCTGCACTATGTGCTGAACCATCACACATACACTCCGTGTGCATATCTGTATATTCTGTTATATTTATTTTTATATTTAATGTTTATAGACACCGTCCAATGTGAATATCTTATGTATGTAATGTGCATATGTGTAAATGTATATTGTCTTTTTTGTACAGCCCATCTGTTATAATTTGCACTGCTTGCCTGCACTACATACTGTCTACTTACTTTACAAGGTTTTGTCATACAGTTGTTTGTCATACAGTTGTTTGTCTGTTCAACTGCATTATGCTTTGTACTGAGCATGCACCCAAGACTTTCACTCACCACTCGTGGTGATGTGACAATAAAGGTGATTTGATTTGATTTTGATTTGATTAATTTTATCTCTGTCCAGGGCCTCTTTTGTTTCCCCAGAGTTAGCATTCCTAGATTTGCTGCCTAAGAAAAACCATAATAGAGATTAGAATGAAATAAGAATTTAAGGAAGTTTGCCCAAAAATAACAATTTCCTCTTTATATTTACTCATCCCCAGTCCATCCAAGATGTAGGTGAAATTTTTTCTAGTCTTAACCGGACGAGTGGGAGAGGCTGTACATTATCGCTCATATTATTATAAATGACGTTCAGTTTACTGCAAATGTCGATCCATTCACTTCACAAGACGTCAGTAAAAGTCAGTGTAAATAAAGTAAATAAACAGCATGTTTTTATTTTTGGGTGAACTATGGCTAAATACCGCACTCCTACCCAGGGTTTCTGCACACTTTATAAAATCAAATTTAAGACTTTTTAAGTCTTTTTTAAGACCGGAACAAAGAAAAATTAATACCATTTTTATACAGCTGAACAACACAACTTTAACATATGTACCTATTTTTAGTCAGAAGCATTAAATAATCAAAGCAGATACATCTCAAATAGGTAGGCTACATAATATTTGACATAGCTCAGAAGTCTCTTTTTTATTTCCTTATCCAGCTAATCTAGCTCCTCTCTCTTTTCCTTGTGTTATCTTCTCAGTGTGTTTGGCTCTGGTCGGCATTCTCAAGGTTCTCACAAACACAATAACTTATTTATCTTTTCTTCCATAGAACTTCAAGTTATTCAATCATTTGTACTCCACTCTTCTGTCACCTTTACCTTTTGTTTATTCTGTACCTACATGATGTTGCCACTTTCAGGCCTGTTGCACGGCAGCACTGCTCTAAACATGCCTTTCTGAACCAAACATCACACAAACCATCCTAAAAACCAACCTTCTACTTTAATCATTAAAAAATGCATGTAATGTCTGCTGTTTTACATACCATAACTTTTCCTGCAATCACAATTTTTATTATAAAACCACAAACACAGAGGATGTTTTATGTTTAAGTTAGATATGTGAGAGGAAAGTGATGGTATCATGCTATTAATCTTCCTTCCATCGCTGACCGAACCATCATTTTTACCGTAGCATACAGAGAACATATACACATGTTCATGCTATTTGAAGAGATTTGCTCGTGAATGTATTTTTTAATGCGAACTTGCATTTGGTACACTTGTGGTACATCCAGCTGCTGTTTATCCGTGCAGTGTGCCAACGCGACGCGAACAGGCAAGACGCTTGAAAAAGTAGCGCCGCGTTCTCTGTGACCGGTCACATTAGCGGGCAGCACGTATAAACTGTGTGAAATAACGGCGAACAGGAAAGAATCTGGATAGCATCATTATAAAACATTATACTTACATGTACCCATTATCTTTCTTCTGTTCGCGCGCACGAGGAGGCTGAACACAAAACACTGACGTAAATGCCGCAACATGTAGACTGTTACGTGAGCGAGCGAATCCACAAACAAAAAACAAAACGTCATATCATGTTAAATACTGTTTTAATTTGGTGAAGTACTAAAATATGTTCAAGTAAATGTGTCATTTAAGACCTACTGGAGGGAAAAATAAGGCTTTTTATGACCTTAAATTTGAAAAATCTAATTTAAGACTTTTTAAGGATCCGCGGGAACCCTCTAACTACTGAACTTTTTAACCTAATTATTGGAAGGCTAGCTTTAGTAAAATTTGGATAATTTAAACAGTCCAGCTAAAACTATTTATAAATAATCATATTTTCATGTACATAATATATGTAAATATGGAAGAATTACTATATATGTAAATATGGTAGAATTACTATACTATGGCAGTTTTCTTTTTTGATTCCTTACTAAAATACTTCAGATCTAAATTTCAATATATTTAATTGCCAGAAAAATAATATTAATTATACAGACACATGCACACACACTATGACCAATGACATACCTCTGAGGTTGCTCTTTAGAAGCACCTCAATGTCAAAAACCCCAAGAAGAAGCATCCGTGCCATGGTTGTAGAGCTGTTTGCATGGCTTGCTGACCACAACACATTTCTGGGCACATAAACTCCTGAGCCGGGGTGAATTTCAAGCTGTGAGGAGGGGACATACACTAACATTATAAAGTAATAAAAAGTTATAAGTAAAGTTATACATTATTTGGTTTATAATGTATGGGTTATACATTATCTAAATTTCATTCTTTCCAATGTTTCTAGATGCATCTTTAGTGATTTTGCAATTGCTTACTGTTTTGTCGAGTTTGAAAGAAGTCAGCAAAACATTCATACGAAAACATAATACCAGAATTTTTCTAAAAATAGCCCAGGACAAAAGTTTACATTCACTTGATTGTTAATACTTTTTGATGTTATCCGAACAATCAATTAAATGTATGATGTTTTGACATGGTTGTTTAAGGGGTTCTAGTTTAATTGTGACAAACTAGAACCCCTTAAACAACCATGTCAAAACATCATACATTTAATTGATTGTTCGGATAACATCAAAAAGTCTACTGATCTTTAGAAAAATCATTCCAGGCCCTGCAAAATATTAAATTTTTTAAAGCATTTCTGTATATTTGACACATGTTCAGCAGTTACTTTATGATGTTAAGATTAATCTTTTTATTTTGAGGACAATCAAGAGACTTTTACACAACTACTACAAAATATAGAAACAGTTAGTGATGATCATGAAGTCAACACAATTCATTTAACATCAGGTGGGTGTATACATCTGAAAATGGTTTTAGTGTAAATTGTTTATATTTCATTTCCTGAGAAATATATGTTTTTTATAGTTTCTGAATGACATTACTAAATTAAATAATAAAAAACATAAACAAAACAATAATTTACACCAGTTATCATTATTACGCCCACCCGACTTTAACTTAATCATGTTGCTGTAACCAACGCTCCGCCTCCAGCAGTCACGCACCCTGCATCAGCGCCTCCCTGTCTGCACCGCTCTCAATCCCGGACTTTTAATGGACTTCAATTCCCATAATCCCATGCACCAGTTTGCCGCTATTCACTGATCACCTGCACCTGATCACCATAATCAGTCACCCATATATACTCACCCCAGTGTCATTGTCAGGTCTTGTTGTATGTTACGTTGTGTGTAGCTCTCTAGTTCAGTGTTTATGTCTCCCAGGATTATATCATTGTGCTATTGTTATTCCAGAGTTTTGTAACCTCTCTCGTATTCCATTGGCTGTGTTTGGATATATCGTGTTTGGCCTGTCTGTTTGTGGATGTTCACCTGCACTCTCTTTTGAGACACACTGGATTGTACCCTTAATTAAACCACCTATTGAACACTTTATCCCTGTGTGTGCGTCATCGTCTGTTTTCCCCGTGGAGTTTATTACAGTTGCCTTCATGAGCATCACTTAATGCTGGTTTAGCAAACAGCATACTTACATTTTCCAGTATGGTAGAAGGTGATGCCATTTGTTTTTGTGTGCTCTGTTCATTGGCTTCAAGCCATTGCCCCAGCTTGCACATTGTGTTGAGAACAAACAGTTCAAACTGATTTAGAGTAGGGCAAACTTATATGGACTGCTTAATGTTAATATTTATCATCATAAACCTTTAGAACTTGTTTCAAAGTATTTAGAAATAATGTAAAGAACACTTATGACTGACAACATTTGTTTTCAGATTTTCTAATTCACTTTTCAGTGCTTCGTTTTCTGCCTTTAATTGTGCTATTATGTCGAAAAAAGGAGAAGCAGGCGACAATGAGAGAGGTGAAGCTGGTGGCACTGAGGAAGGTGCAGGTGGACATTTAGGAAGCAGTGATGTGGAAGGTGAGCCAGGAACTAGAGGAAGTCCATGGTGTAATTTTATTTTTTTGAAAACCACTTTACAAATTAAGAAGGCGCGTAGTACGGTTCGGGACATTTTAAGCTGTCTAATTTTTTACCTTAAATCAAGGTATTAGCATACAGGAAATCAAAGCACAACAGCTTCAGCTATATGATTAGATTTCTTTAGCAGAAAATTAAGATCAGCTTACCCAAAAAACGAAAATAATAGCAGAGAGGCATTAAAATAGTTGATTGCATTAAAACAGGTAAACAGATATGTGGACTTTTTTATGCAATAAGTAAAAATAGACAGAGCCTGACAGACTGCTTGTATTGACTGTGAAAATTGTAGTTATTACTTAACTTACTTAATTGTATACTCTTAACTTTGGATACTTTATTTTAAGTACTTTATTTCTAAATGTAGTAAAAGATTAGCAAATTAATACAACAATTTTGTTTTATTTTATCTTTAAGAAACAACTTTATAGTAGGTAGCCAATGTTTTAACACTTGAAATACATATGTTTGTATTGGGTCTTAGTAAAAAAAATCTTGTAACCTTTTTGGGGCTAGATGGTATGTCATTACTGGTCTCCTCTTCAACAAACCTAGGGTTTGGCCTGTATTTTCTTTTGCTCAGAAGTTTTGGACTGGACTGATGTTGTGTTCTCATTAGTTTTTCAAGGGTGGACTGTCTCTCTGTGGGGAAAAAAAGTGAATGTAAATTGTAAAATGTAAAACAAACAAACAACTAAAGCTAAGACAATGACAACAATATATTTTTAATCCTCTGGGGGTGGTTTCCCGAACAAGGTTTTAGCTTGAAACCAGAACTAATGTGTAATTAAATTGGAACATCTTATTTTTTTTAAACATGCCTTCTAAAAAAACATGACTTGTTTGTTTCTTGAGACAAAACAATGCAATTTATATATTTTAAGAAATGACTAACTTTTTAGATAAAACAGCTTCTTTTAGTCTTGGACTAGGCTAGGCTTAAGACCAGAAAACCGCTGCTCAGTGTAGTGCACTAAGACGTTATGCACATGTAATGGATCCACAATAAATATTGATGGAGACCGTGTTAAAAATATTAGCACACATACTGACAGGGATTAAATATCCTGAAAATTTACATTGGCATAAATTTAAGATATTTTTACTTGAGTATTATTCTAGACCTTGAGTATTATTCTAGACTTGAAGTTCTAGACCGTGACATCGCCGCTACATTTAAGCTTACTTTTAAAAGATATTATTCAAGAATTCACTGCAGTGTAATCTACTCGTTGTTAGCTCTTAAACATGAACACGAGAAAATGAAAATGCAATGCACATAGTAATGCCATAATGAATGCTTAACCCAGTAACAGTTAAACAGGATGGATGTGCTCTATAATCCAATCTTAACTTTGATCTGATCAGCAGCAACATAATTATGACTCATGCATTTCAGCGATTATTTAAAATTGATTATCCGTGCAATATCAATATGTGAATAATTAAATTATAATGAGAGTTGAGAAATTACCTGCAATTTTATGCACAGTTGCCTCGTACAAGGGCCATCCGCCTTTAGGTTTTTTCTTCAATCCGCCTCTCCACTCAATTAAATATACAGATCTTTCATCCAGTCCGTCTAAGAAATCATTATTGTCGAAGTTTTTTATTTGTGTTGTTGGAACAATGCTCCAACTTTCATTATCAGTTTCTTCTTTCCACTCCACAAAGGCGAACATATTCATCGTCCGTTGGTCTCTATCCTGAATGCGCGCAATTTGGCAGTCGTTAGATTACCTTTTAATTTTGCCACGCCTATTAAACATAGGCAGCAGGATATGACGTAACACTGGGAATTAAAGTGGAACGCACAACGCAGCCTACATGCAAGGCCTAAAATACTGAAAGTGTTACAAATATTCTGTACTGTTTTGGACAAATCTAAACACTTTATCCAATAATCATTAACATATGTTGTACGTTTTGGTTAAAGGCCACAGTAATGCAGCCAAAAAAATCATGAAATAAATCTACAAAATGATAAAATAAGTCTTATTAAAATTATTTCTTAGGTCTTTACTTACATTGCATATGTTTCGAGAAAAGTATTTTGAAACAATCCAAGTAGCAGCACGTAAAAAAACCCACATTAAAATACATTAAACTATTTAATGAACTGTATCTTTTATATCATTAAACCCTGCAGTTAAAGCATTATCTACATACATGTAATATCGTGTGTGTGTGTGTGTGCGTGTGTGTGTGTGTGTGTGTGGTCCTGGTGATCCTGGTGAAACCTGTGGTATGGGGACAAACGCACAAAGATGGCAACATTGGAAATCGTTGTCCTTATGAGACATTTATTGTCCCCATGAGGAAACAAGTCTATAAATCATGCAGACTTATCTTTTTTAAAAATCTAAAAGAGCAGAAAGTTTTCTGAGATTCTTAGAGTTTAGAGTTAGGGGTAGGGGATAGAATATACAGTTTATACAGTATAAAAACCATTACGACTATGGAATGTCTCCATAAAACATGGAAACCTCTAAATCTGCCTGAGCAGAAGTGTTTCCAGGATGTGAGTGGTCCTACTGGATGTTTGTGGCCTGTGTGAAAAGATGATCTGAATATGTCACACAGATTTAAAAGGAGTTCCTATACGTTTCACAACACATTGCTGTACTATGTCTGCAGATAAAGTGCGCATAAAGTTATAATGCCTTTTATTGTGCAGCGGTATAGTACCTGTTGCATCTGACAAGGATGGCAGTTCTAGCCAGTTGAAGTATTGTATTACAATATAGAAAGTGATTTGTAAAGGCAAACTGCAAAATTTGTAGTACAGAAAATATAGGGTTGTATATTACAAACCTCTATGTGACTTGAAGACTTTTACATTCCAAGTGAGTGCTGTTGTGCATTTAGGATATTATATGTAGTTGAACAATAATATTAATTTTAGTATATACTACGCTTGTATACTAGCCTAAATTATCTACTATGTTGTCCACTGGAAAGGTTTTGTTTGAATACATGTAATTTCAACACAATACTCTTTTTGTACTTATTATGTTAAGTAAAAGTATTTACATATACAATGTGCAAAGAATTGTACTTGTATTATAATTTTTCAACAAAAACAATAACAACAACATTAATAATAATATTAAATTAAATAATAATGGATTGATAATTTAATCATACTTTATTTTCAGTTTGGAATAATGTTAATGCTCTATCTTTTAACAACAAAACAAATGATTTGTGGCGCAACTACCATTGCTATAGACAATAATGGTTGTTATGCTATGAATACTGTAATAACAGCGCGAACCAATCGCCATATGACATCAAAGTATTGCGAGAACAACTCGCAAAAATACGAAACGGTACTTTGATAACTGCAGTTCTAAAGGTCAAACACGTGTGTGTTGCTCTGCCATGATTAACTGATTTTGAGTCGAACTAGGCCAGGCTTCCTAAGACCATCAGTTTGCTACCGTTCAACGTTTGTGTCGTGTGCAACCCAGTAGGTGAGATGAAGTACAAAAAGTACCTCTTGGAGAAAAAAGACATTCCACGAACAACACAACATCGGTGGAGAAGGTGTTTATTTTTTATCAATATTACACCTAAATGGCTAGCCTATATTCTTTGAGAATTTTACAGGAATGTATCGATGAAATTAATATTAAATACAAAGAGTTCAGGGAATGATTACAGGTCTACCGGACACGTGCGATCAGCAGAGGGCCCTGGCAAATGTAATATGTGCATCGTTTTTATTTATTTTAATTTATCAATAAAATAGCGTTGAATAATGTGGAATAAAGGGATCGTTTGGCAGTTGTGAAGTATTAACGGCATAGCGAATAATCAAATAACGTTAAACAATGTAAACCATCAACGAGAGGGACATCTAGAGGTGAACACTGTAATACACGTTAAGCGTGCAGTAAAAGACCGTATAAGGCAAAATAACAAAATTAGAATAACCACAGAAATGTGTCAAAGACATCTCAGTTCACTGTCTTAAATGGCCATTAAATGCAGTCTTGTGAGACAGCTGGATTTGGATTACGTTGTTTTCTCTAAAGAAATCACGAGATACCTCTCAGTTAAAACCAACTTTTTTAAAACGTTAAATGATTCGATGATTGATATTGCTGCATGGACTGGTAATTATTGTCTTTTTTAATGCAGAAATCTAGAGAAGCTTTTTTTAGGTGTCGAGTAACATCTAGTAACGACTTTTTGTGTTTATGTTGCTTTTGTTTAATTACAAGTAACATTTGCACCATTTTTTTTATAAAATGTATGACTGAAGGTAGGCTACCTGAAAATGTCAGATGGCATAACTGGCAAAAATTGGAAATATTAAAAATGGTTTCCACCTAGATGGAATTTAAACATACTTATAAAAATAAATAATTTATTTTAAAATATCACACAAAAATATATTTTATTTAAGTTATCTCAAAATATAATTTGTAATGCATGTCAGCAACATTTATTAGGACATATTCTGAAAAAAACTTTGTTTTTTAAATAATCTTAACAGCAAATAAACGGCAAATTTGAATTTTTGGGTGAACTATCACTTTAAACTATCACGTCTGCCTAGTAATATATATTTTTAATATAAAAATGTAAAGGGGTGGTGTAATGTTTTTTAAAGTATTTCGTTGCCTGAGTGCAACACCATGCCATATAGGGTTAATGTAGTGTCGATGAGTGATTTTATGGCATCATCAATGTATTTACTAATACATTTTTTTTTATATATATAGGCTTATATTAGTTGTTTTTATTTTTTTACTCTTCATTAATGCTTTGCAGACAATCCCACTATGTTGGAGTGAGTGGACAACAAAATGCTTTTGTTGATATGTCACAGAATCAGAATCAGAAAGAGCTTTATTGCCAGGTATGTCTGCACATACGAGGAATTTGTTGTGGTGAAAGAAGCATCCAGTGCACAGAGACCATGATATAATACAAATAAACAATATAATACACAGATGTATCTATATATAAAGAAGAATAAAAAAAAGGAAGTAAAAAAATAAGATAAGTTATAGAGTGTAATACCTATGCAGGTGTATATGTATATATGCAGATAAAAAATAGACTATTGTATGTACAGAAAAATGCACTATATACAGCATGATGGAATATAATTTAAGCAAAAATGGAATAAAAAGGTAGGGTACTATCAGTTGGATATAATTAGTATTGCACATGTTATTATTGCACAAGTTATTAATTGCACGGTGCGTAGAACAATTAGCTGTTCATGAGGTAGATCGCCTGAGGGAAGAAACTGTTCCTGTGTCTGCTTGTTTTGGTGCTCATTGCTCTGTAGCGCCGACCAGATGGTAACAGTTCAAAGAGATGATGGCTTGGATGTGAGGGATCCAGAATGATTTTCTGAGCCCTTTTCCTCACTCTAGATGTGTACAGTTCTTGGAGGGTGGGTAGAGCAGTACCAATGATCTTCTCTGCAGTCCGGATTGTCCTATGTAGTCTTCTAATGTCTGACTTTGTAGCTGAGCCAAACCAGACAGTTATGGACGTGCAGAAAACAGACTCTAGTCACAGGTAAGGATTAAAGATCAGATTGTTAGGCTGTACATTCTGGCACACATTATTTTAGCTCCATCTCCTTTTTTAAACCACATTTCTTTGAGGTTGGGTTACCCAATGCTTGCAATGTATTAAACAACAATAACACATTTATATTTGAAGAGTTCAGATGCAAAACCCTCTAAAAGCCACCTCCATCAAAAATGAGATTACAATGTTAAGATAATGCTCTCCACACATAACATATGTTACTGAAAACATTTGGCTTCAAAACCCACAAAATACAACACTCTGGCCGGTCTGAAATATCTGCTATTGCTGGAAGTAAATGGGGAAGACTGATAAAAAATGCTCTTTTAATAGAAAAGTCGTTTGACGGATTTAGAGGGTTTTGCATCTAAACTCTTCATTTGCTTAATCAACAGTGCATAATTATATATTGAAGGGTTTTATAATGACTTAAGTACCTTGTGACAGTGGCATAGATACAATTAATTGTATCTATTGTTTACCCAAATGGCCCATTTTATAGGTGACATTTGGTGAGCATCAGAGATCAAAGCATGACTTGCTCTCCATGGGGTGTTAATCCTATCAGGTCACCATCAGGTTATATTGTCACTGCTCAGGTCATCGATAGGGTACTTTCCTATTGGTTCTTCATGAGGTGTGACTGTATTGTTGTGTCTTATGTGTTACCAAGTATAAAAGTCTGCTCACACAGACAGTACCTTGGGTTAAGATGGTTAAGATATGGTAAATATATGGTTAAGATCTAGAAGACGGCTATGCTACACGAGTATCGTCAATAAACTCTTTTCCCCTGAACATTGGTCCAGCTTTTCTTTTAAGTATTAGAAGCATTCTAATACTTTGGCGAGCCACCCAACGACTGCAAAGAATTTAGGAAATCTAACAATTTATATATGTACTTATTAAATAATAATTTCAAAATGGTGTATGGTTTGGTCTTGCTGAAAGGTAAGGCATAATTACTCTCTGATGTGATGTATGTGGTATGTAATGTAATACATATTTTGTTAATCATAAATGTTACATAAAATTTTTTGTTTAGAGTAAAACAGTTCTTTAGCTCTTTAAATACTGAAATACATTTTCTATATAAATATTTAGGATATTGCAACACAGCAGAACCAGACTTCAGAAGACCAGAATCCAGTTGCGACCAGCAGACTTGCAGAGACATTCAGTCAGGTGAGAAATGCAGTAAACACAATTGTTCTTGAAAATTATGTCCAATAAAGCTTGCTCCTGAAGTAAGTGCCTTCTACTGTTGGCTGTAGGGGGGAGAACAGTGTACAACCTAACACTTTTAGTTTTGCCTCAATTACACAAACAAATGTAGTTTGATTCATAAAGTAGTAATATTAAGCTGTGCTTTACAGTGATAATATACAGCTAAGATGTACTGTTAAGCATAATGTGAAGAAGAATTAAAACACTTTTAGCTGTTATAAAATTACTGTGACCCAAGGCTTTACGGATCTTATTTTTTAAAAACTGTTGTTTCATATACAGTATCTCACAAAAGTATGTACACCCCTCACATTTCATGAACAATTTTATTATATCTTCTCAAGGGACAATACTATAGAAATGCAACTTGTATATATTTAGTGTAGGCAATGTGCTGCTTCAGTATGGATTTACTGTCCTATATATAACTTAACATACAGCCATTTTTGTTCAAATAAAAGTGGACAAGCTCAAAACATTTCACACCCTGTTTGCAACTGTATTTTGACGTCGTCCAGTAATGACCCGATCGACCAATACAACTATTTAAGTCTGTAAATTAATATGAGAGGTAGTTATGATGTCCCTTTGTTAGCTAAGTTTTGTAAAAGTGTCATTCATGTATCATGTCAATTGTCTCATTCTCGCTGTCTGGAACGCACGCACGCACAGTAGAGAGTACTGAGAAACATTGAAGAGAGTTTATTCATTCATGAAGGGAGTTTATTATTCAATTCCAGCAATAAAAATGTGCATTATTCTTAAAAAAGGAAACAAATTGGCTGTTCAAATTAGTTGTACCCATCCTATTTTCTCTTGTATATTTAATATTGCTCTTTAATATAGAAAAACACGTTTAATCCGATTAATAGATAGAATCCTCGAATACTAAAATAATCGATAGCTACAGCCCTAAACAATACACATTTGTGTTATTTTTTTTAAACATTGCCTCTGCTACAGCTGAAGACAGGAGAACAATTGCAACACAAATCAGTAAATCATCTGTTTGCATGTGTCGTGTGAAATCGTGTTGAGTTGAACAGAGTTTTAATAGTTAAATGGAGCTTAAAACGTCTGTCTAAAGTAAACGTGTTTCAGTATATCTATATTTCCCCCAATATTCAAATTGTTGGACTCATTCTTGTGATCACTAAACAGGAGCAAAAACAGGAGGAAGAATATTTCTCAACTGTACCTGGCTTTTATGCATATTACATAAACGTAATATTTTATTTTAAATCTATATTGGATCATTTAAAAGTAGACATTTTAAGCTTTCCTAAGATGCAGGTTTCATGTTTGTGAATTATTTGCAGAGTTTTGGATCAGTTTAGTGACGAAAACAGAAATATGGGAATAGAGACAGAGACGACTTTTTCTTATACAACGTTTTTTTGTTATTGTGAGTGTACGCAAGTACAATTAGACCACTTCCAGTTTCTTATACTAAAATGTTTTTTCATGTCTAATTAACAGTTGACAGAAGTTTCTGATGCTTCAAGTATGTTTTAAACAAAAACTTATAAAGACTTTCATGTCCTCAAAACACTCTTTGCTCACCATTTCCTCAAAAACCCACCAAAACTTTCCCCAAATTTAGAGGAGACAATCTTTTTCATTGAGATAAAAATACTAAAAGCACAATTTGCCAAAATAGATTGACCCTGTGTAACTGTAAAATATCTGTGTTACAACTAACCATGCAGTACACTGTATTCCTGAACAGTATAAGATACTTAATAAAAATAATTGAACTGTACTCAAAACTGTGAAATAGTTCATTCAACTTAAAAATGTTAAGTGTGTTTAACGATTTGACTGTTTTAAGTTCAAAACACTCAAATTAAACAAGTCAATAAAGTTTAAATTTTTGCCTGTTGGTGGCGGTAATGAGCTTTATTGCGTTACAATCGGATGATTTAAGAAGAAGAGGGTTGCACTCAGTGCATTTTATTGGCCTTTTCATTAAAACATACTAGTTAAAAAACTTTACAAAACAGAAATAGTCCGTTTTTTGGGGTTTTTTTTTGCATGTTTTACACAAATTACTGTAAAAGTAGCAATGGCGTAAAACGAATTCCCATTTGAAATGGAGCACCCGGAATTGAGTTCGGATTGAAGCCCGCCATGCCATGCAGGAGTTGCCTCAACGTGTCTCTGAGGAATCAATATCGTTAATCATCGTCATAATTTCTGTGTTTGTTGCAATTTGTTTAGCGGCTATAATCTGGTAAGTACTCCTAAAAACACTTAAAATAATAATTTAAGTAATCTGGAGCAGTATGGGATTAGATTTGTGCCAATAAAAATGAACGCAAACTTATTACTGTAATACTGTAAAATTATTAGTTAGTTCACTTTATTTATTAAAAGGATCCTCTAGGTCTGAACTGTTTTTAGTGTGCATGCTTGCGTAACTGTATGTATGTCTTGTTCATCACAGCACTGCTGTGTAGTGTCTGTATGTATATATTTTCTGCAAGATCAAAGAATTGGCACCGTTAACTCAGTGGTGTTTAATTTGCAGATTATGGAGCAACTTTTTCAAGAACAAACCTCCGATACTGACCCAGATGGCGGCGTAGTTGTACCCGAGATCCATTGCTCTTTATCAGATCAGAATCTTGCTGTTTTGCATGGATTAATTAATCCCTTGACATCACCGTTAAATGATCGGGAGCTCTATCTCCAGACACTTAGTACTGTACAAAGACTTTACTCTCATAATGTTTGACTTCTCACTTTAAAAGAACTCGCAAGTAAACATGCAGCTCCTTCAGAATTTTAATTTGGAACACTGTGTGTTTTGTCAAATCATGTTTTACATATTGTAACGGGGGAAAATATATTTAAAATGGTTTGCACTGCATGTAAAACAAATGTGCACGGGTCACCTAAAGATTCTATCATCATTTATGCACCCTCATACCATTCAAAAGCTGTATAACTTTCTCTTGAAGAACACAAAAAACTAAATGTGTACCAAACCACCGAGACCTTTTAAAATATATCCTTTTATGTTCAACAAAAATAAGTGTCAAACATTTTTTTGAAATGCAGTTGTCAAACAATTCAAGTTTATTTTTAGTGTAACAATATTAACCATGATATATTGAACTATTACTGTGCTTGTGTTAAAATGCATTTCCTTCTCAATTTAAAGACTATCAAAACAAACAGTCTTGGACATTTGTCTATATCTAAACTCTGTAAAAGCATGCTCCATGTTTCACTGCTACATTCATGTTCTCTTTAAATTCATTTAAGTTTGAAAAATGTGCAGTGGGAAATGTAATTGTCTGCGTGCATGCACTGACAATAGGGAAGCAAAGTGTGTGGCTCGGCATCCGTTGCATACATGTATGGTCAAATTTAACAGTGATTTTAAAAGCTTGTCTCTCCGAAAGAAGCAGGTGTCTGTGTGATTGACCAGTCAACCACTGCATCACCCGTGGGACAGAGAGTGCCTCCTCATCCACACTGTCTTCATCTATGGCAGTAAACACAATTTTTTTTTATTAAAACAAGTTAAAATTATAACATTAACATTCTGGAATGAACACACTTGCCTTCAAGCTCCATTAGAAAATCCTGGAAGTGATTGAGGATTTGCACCTCTTTGGCATGTTTAAGAGTGCCAGTCTCACTCATTTGTGGATGAAGATGGGACACAATGTAATGAGAGTCCACCTGAAAAAATATGCCAGGGAGAACAGATCTAAACAGCATGCAGTTTACAATAAAAATAAAAAGAGTACTCATTTTACAACCGCTATGCAAATAGAAAATATCCCGGTTCTTTACCTTATCATTACCACCTTGAACTACAAACAAGCTACGGCACACTTCTCGGTTTGTTCTCATGACATCAATTAACCCGTAAAGCTGTAGACCCTCATGGAGTTGCTGAAGCATTAGAGTTCGTCGAGCAGCAGCATGCATCACAATTGCTCTTTTAGAAGATAGAAAAAACACAAAATGTCAATTAGTAATAATATTCCATTGAATACATTCTGTGTAAAATAAATTTGAAAATAATATATAAAATAACACCTTGTTATATTCTCCTTGTTAGCCTCGTTAATAGGCCCTGTGTAACCACAGCTGACTATCTGTTCAGTACACAAAGACAAATCTGAAGTCTCCTCGATCTGAAAAGAATTAAGAAAAAAAAATTAGTCTGATTGTATTTATAAAAGTTATATGACAATATGAAACAATACATGTATTGTCTGAAATACCGTTTTAATCAGTGGTGAAATATCAACATCATAAACACTATCCTTGGTAATGTTTTCAAGGTTTCCACTCAACAGAAAATCGTAACACCAGTCCTGTAAAAATCTTGGAGCTGGGCCACCCTGGGCAAGGCTAACAGCAAATACCTCCCCAGCAACTCTAAGACAATGAAATTGAAATTACATTGAAATAGAATGTTTACAGTCAATGTGTGTTTAAAAATGTATCCTCAATTGCTTTTGATGGACAGATCACCTAAAAAAAAGAACAATTTTAAGCTACCATTTATGTCCTTTTGTATCATAAAAGGTTTGGATCACATTGACTTTCATTACACAAACAAATACAGCTGCGATATTCTTATATTATTAAGTCATACTTCAATTTTGTAATAACTTGATTAATCAGTAAATAACAGAATATGTATTTTTAGGTGAAACACTTACCTAAACAGGCCATTGTCCAGATCATTTAAAGAGTACTTGGGCATTTTTCCTTTACCATCCTCTCCTTCAAATAGTCTAGTCTCTATGCCACCAATCATTTCTGCAAAGAACAAACAAAATGATATAATTTTTCAGGCAATTATCTCATAAGAAAGCAAACAAATAAAAAAGAAATTAAGAAAATTTGAAGATCTTGTGTTTCATAAAGTGCAGAGTGCATAAATCCTGACCTGTGAGGAATTCTTTACGTAAAGCCCCCGTATCAACTCCAGCCTCTCCCAAGAATGTGATTTTTAATGTGTTGACTGGGGAGCTCAACTTTTGTCGCCTCCACAGTAAGAGACCTCGTTCCAAGAGACTCATTCTAGACACACAGAGGCTGAATTCTTTGGCGGTGTCAACTTGAGAGGCAAGCCATTTTAGGACGTCCTCCTCACTGTGAATTTGTATTTGTAATTGCTTTAAACTTTATGTTTCTTATTCAAGTTATACAACTACATTATCTGAGAACATTAGTTTTACTTTTCTTAATGAACGTACCATGACATTTCTTCATTTTGTGGCGGCAATATTTCAGGACTCCTTGACCGAATGGACACTGGACTAGGGAGAAAATGCAAGGATTTAATATAACAAACTATACAGTTTATGTAATGGTCAAACCCTTGAACAATGTTCACGATCCAAGACTTAATGCAACATGCCAAAACCTATATCACATGATGCACCACAAAATTATATGTAGGGTATTACCATTACCTTTCCAAATCACCACAGAAACTGGCATGGAGCTCCAATTCTTTTATAGGAAAGGTTTTCATGCATACAGGACATATTGCATCTGTCGACTAAAAAGCAAGTAATTACGCAGAATACACTTTAAAGCCAATTAAAATAATTTCATCCACTTCAAAAGACATTACCTCTTCGTCAGTGGCAGAAGGTAAATCAGTTACCTAGAAAGAGACGAAAACATTTCCTTAAAAAAGTTTTTTTTTACATATATTTTCATATGCAGCCTTCATGAGGTTTGCTAAAATATTTTATGGTACCTCTGCTTCAGAGTCTGAAAGCGTCTCATATTCCGGTGTGCTGCATTCTCTGAGATGCAAGGCAAGAATCTGCAGTGGCATCATTTTAAAGCATTTTTTGCATTCAGCTTTTGGCATCAAAGAGAATTCCAGAGCATCAGATGGAAGAGGTGACAGGTCAAACTCATCCTGTAAAGGCACAATGTACAGCATGGTTTTCCCCCCTCCAGTTACAGTTCTGATGGTACTACCACAGTATCCTTCAGATTCTGGAGGAACTAAATTCAGCCGCCGCCTTCCCTGTCCACCTGAATAAACAATATATAAAAACTTAACAGTATTTAAAATTGTCATCTTATATTCAATATATTCACATTATTAACCTTAATTCACCTTATTCATTAGAACCTATATAATTTGATAAAAAGTAGGTAAAGCTTTTTAAAATATTACATTTTAAATGTGTCACACACAAAATAAACAGTAAAAATAAGATGATAAACTGATGACCATACTAGTAATGTGCTAACAAGTTCTGGTGTCTGGAAGTTAAAAAACAAAATACTGATACCATTCTTTGTATGACTTTCTTTTGACAGCTAAAAGCACAAAAAAAAAAGGTATTCTAAAGAACATCTGAACTGATTTTGTTCTCATAATGAAGGTCAGTGGGGATTAATGGGTTTAGAAACATTGAATATATCACATAAAACATCAGTAATTTGGGTGATGCATCTTATACTTAAAATTAAACTAAGACTGCACTGTCAATGTGATATGATTTATGTAACGTATACACTTACACACATAAAACAGTTATACTTCACAACTATGTATCAAACTTAGAATAGGGATTGGAGTACAAATTGTACCAGATGCTTTGTAGAGAAGCCATCCTCCAGATGCTGCCTTCATTTTGGGGTAAGCAAAACAGAACAAATTGGACACCTAAAAACCATAACCCAAGATTACAACAAATTCTTAACGTTGTTTATGGTGAGAGAGCATGGTGGTGTATGCATAACAAGATCACCTCTGAATGAGTCAAGTCATCAGGCATAGACAGATTTCGTTTTCCCAATCCAGCCTGCATGAGCTCCAGCTCTTCTGTTGATGAGGGAGTCATCTCCAAATTTTTGTGTAAAAGAAACACTGAAAATATGAATGGTTTCCAAAGTTTTTTTTAACTTTGCTGCTGTGTTACAGCTGGGTAGACGTCTTTTTGAACCACGTTTAAAAAAATCCCGGGAAAGACCTTAAAGGGATAAAATAAAAGTAAGCAATACAATAACTTACTAATAACATTAACACCTGCTATGTGTTTACTGGGAAATCAATAATTACCTGACTACTTCTACTGCTTGCAATTATAATGTTTTGTATAAACTTTTGTATTACAAACACTAAGTGTCATTGTTTGTTAGTCATGACTGCAAATTGAAACCTGGCCATATCTTGGTCCACTGTTTGACACTGGCCCGAGCGCTGACCCTGACTTGTGCTGTTTTTTCCCAGCGACTGGTTGAGAATCTCAATGATGTTTTGTACAGCTGCTGATGCAGCATCCACACCAATATTTGAGCCTTGCTACATATTAAAGATGAATCTCAGATAGAATTACACTTAGTCTTATTAATGTTGGGAATGGGATACACATTTTTTTAAACACAATCAAAGCACTCAGTCAGACGATATTATATAAATATAGAAACCCACATGAAAAATCTATAGTATCAGTATCATTACTAACGTATTTTTATGCGGGGTAAGTTACATGTAAATGACAATTAGCTTAATTAACAAGCTACAAATGATCATAAAATAGCTAATAAACGTGACAAATGAAAACAAAACTGCTGCATGCTTTTGTAACGTTACAAGATTCACGAGACGTTTATCGAGATTATGTCGATTACATTAACTTACCGGCGGTTGACTTGAGTGCCCAGCTGAAGATGAGTTCCGCTCCTGAGAGCTCATTTCAATCCAAACTGTAGCAAAAACCCGTTTAATAACAACGATAAACTATCACACACCGTCCACCTCCAGATCGCTTTCTAAAGTCGCGCGGCGCCACTGAGACTTCCACTTCCAGGTCACGGAGCTGTCGATCAAAATCTCACTAGCCAATGAGAGTAAAGCACTGTTAAGTCCCGCCCACGCGAGAGGATTGTGCCAGAAGTTCGAACGTAACTTTGTGCAGCGTAAACGAAAACAATGAAAGCGCAAACGAAATCTCTGGCAGCGTATTCATAAAAAATTATTTGCGAAGAGGATATTTAGAAAACATTTGAAGAAGAATGCGGTTTGTTTGAAGGTATTTAAAAATTCTGACATTGAGTTCATTGTTTTCGTTTTCAAAGTGTTTTTCTTCTTGCGCGTTGTTAATTTCTGTTCGTTTTTTAAAAGTTTGCGTTCATTTTTATTGGCACAAATCTAATCCCATAAAGCAGAACGTGACTGTATAATCTTCAAACTGAAACGATGTACTTAATAGATGTATTTAGCTAACTTAATGGACCTAATAAAATGATCAGATACACTTTGCATGTTGCAATGTTATTTGTAGTGTAATCGAACTAAATTAAATAAATTAGGGAGAGGTTTATTCTCAATTATTAATTGTGGTTAATCACTGTTGTGTATCACAGTTAATGTTAGTTGCCCTGAAGCTTTCCAGTTAAATAACCAAAATTGAAACGGAAATAAGAAACTACTTTTATTCGATTACTTGTTTTTTAACCGATGTTAAAGGTTAAATTAGCTGTAATTGAAGCTATATGTTACTCAGTATTACTCACTTTGACATTTCTATGCCTCACTATTAATTTGTGTTTTTATTTTCTATACAGGTTTAAACTTGTGAGACCAGAGCATACGTGAGTAAAATTACAAAGTGGAATTTGGGGGGGCATACATGTGTAATGACAAAGTTTTGAGTGATGGATTGGAAATGCAGGTTGTGTGATTCCCCCTTACTTACCCGTGCACAATTGCTTAGGCATTATGGTTTGCAACATAGTCATTTTTCAAAGGTTAGCCCTTTGCCTTGTCTCTATGACTCATGCATTTGCACGTTTGTTTCATTTAATGCACTAAAAATTCATGTGTCACGATTTCATAATGAGAAGGATCAGCGGCATACATGTCCAGAAGTACAGGTGGTGTACACATGTCCTTTATGTGGGTTCAAGCAACCTTTTTCAGAGAAAACTCTTTTTGCTCATTTAAGAGGGCATTTGAGAAGTCATGAAATGGTAAGATGTCCATATAAGAATTGTATGTATTGCACAAATGTCTACTCCTCATTTAATTCCCACAAAACCAGGCAACACGGAGTAGATGTTAGTTTAGCTTCGTCAGACCTTTTTGAGGATGTAGTTGCTGATGCAGACGATGGCAGTTCTGCAGCTGCGGAGCCTCCATTTGAGAATCCTACTCAATATGAGAATGCAGACATGTTGGATAGTGTTGACATTGACGATGTACCTTGTGACACAAGACAATTAAAAGCGCAGCTACAATCCAATTTAGCGTCTTTGTTTTTAAAGATGCAGGCTATACTTCATGTGTCAGATACAGCTGCACAGGAAATAGTCGAACATTTGTGTCAACTATTTTCTTTGTCAAGACCTCTGCTGAGAGAGGCAGTTAATGGCGTACTACAGAGACATTTCAATGCTGTGAATGAAGCTCTTCTTGATGAAATTGTAAATGTTGTTATGGACAGTAATGTTTTTGTCAGTGCAACTGCTAAAGGAGCAGAATTATCCTCAAAAAAGCAACGAAAAACCTTTATTGAGAGAAACTACCCAATGGTTATGCCGTTTCAGTATGTTGTAGCACCTGGGCGCACAGCTGTTTATGTCCCTATCCTTCTGATGATTCAGTTGTTGTTTAAACACACTGATGTACTTGACAGAATTCAAGAATCACATTCTTCACAATCCAGTCAGTATAAAAGTCATCAAGATGGTTTGTATTTTCAAGAAAATAAGCTGTTGTCAGCGTCAGAGGAGTTTAAATTGCCACTGTTGCTTTACATAGACGAGATAGAAGTTGCAAATCCGTTAGGTACTTCGAGGAAAATACACAAACTCTGTTCAGTGTATTGGGTACTTGCTGATCTACCTAGCAAATACAGATCAGCTTTGCATGTGATACAGCTGGCAGTGCTGTGTAAAGTACCTGATGTCCAGAAATGTGGCTACGAAAGTGTGCTTGGCCCTTTAATGCAAGACATATGTACACTAGAACAAGATGGTGTGTTCATTGAGTCTCTTGGTCAATCTGTTAAAGGCACTGTTCTTTTTGTTGCAGCAGATAATCTTGCAGCTCACGGATTGGCAGGCTTTGTGCAGTCATTTCGTTCAGAGTATGTGTGCAGATTCTGTCTGGCAACTCAAGCCCAATTCCAATCGCATGAAGTTGCTGAGGGTGAATTCAGTCTGAGAACCAAGGTAAGTCATGATCTGAATGTCCAGAATGTCTTGCGTAGAAATGGGGAAAGTAATTGTGGTGTGAAAGGAGACTGTGTCTTCAAAGAAAAGCTGCAGTATTTTCATCCCATTACTGGTTTCCCCCCAGATATTCTCCATGACCTCCTTGAAGGTATTGTGCCAGTAGAGTTGGCTTTATGCATTCAGGAAATGATTCGTCTGAAATACTTCACGCTTGAGTATTTGAATAGGAAAATTGAATCATTCCCCTATCAACATGCAGATAAGGTTGATAAACCAAAGGTAATTTCCAAAACTTATACCACAAAATCAACAATAGGTGGTAATGGGCATGAAAATGCTGCATTACTCCGGCTGCTTCCATTTATGGTGGGCAATGTAGTACCAGAGGGAGATGGTGCATGGGAGGTCTTAATGGTGTTGAAATACATTTTGGAGTAAGTACTGTCTCCAACATTTACAGAAGAGATGATTCAGTACCTACAGAGTAAAATTAGGGACCACAGGCAAATTCTTCTTGAAGTATTTCCAGGATTAAAACTTCGGCCAAAGCATCACTACATCGAACATTACCCAGAGCTGATCAGATGCTTTGGACCTCTTGTACATTTATGGACCATACGTTTTGAAGGCAAACACCGCTTCTTCAAATGGGTTGTGCACGATACACAGAACTTTAAAAATGTGCTAAAGACACTGGCAAGCAGACATCAGCATATGATGGCTTACCATCTAAGTGCACCAGCGTTCTTCAAACCACATGTGCAGGCATCCACTGTGACATCTGTTTTAGTTTCAACACTACCTGAAGTGGCAATACAGTATATTAAACAGAAGACTGATAGTAACACTATATACTGTGCATCGAGAATCACCATTGATGGGATGAATTTTTCTACTGGGGATTTTTTTCCAAACTGAGTCAATCCTCCTTGTGAACAATGATGTGGCCTTCCTATGCAGGGAGCATAAGTCTCATTATATTGAACACCTAAGAGTCTTTAATCTGAGTTTAGGTGACATAACTGTTAAAACAATAACAGATTTGAGTAACACATCCACCCTTTCTGCCTACAGCATAGAAGGCCAGTTGCTGTTGACGCCAAAGCGTTTTCTACCATTACAATAAGGTAAAGATTTCTATATTCTCTGGAAATCCATATCCAGTACATATTGTTAAAAACTGTTTAACTTATTTACCTTGTTGTTTTTGTCTCCTAGATGGCAGAATCCCAGAGACTTTTATTGAGAGTTTACATTGCTCCTGACATCGCCCACAAGATGACCCTTTCTACACGCCCAAGTACGGTAGAAGAGTTGGTTACAGTGATTAGAGAGAAATTCAGCCCTCGTCTTGATTTTGAATTCAGCATCCAATATGAAGACCCAGACTTTGGGGGGCAACTCTGCTTTCTAACAGACATTTCAGAACTGCCGGAGAAGGCTGTATTGAAAGTACACCAATCTGAGACTGATGCCAGCTCATCTGAAACATCAGCTTCAGACAGCCACATACTCCCTCATACCCTGGGACGCTCGCAGAGTTGGCCTGATGTGTTCCCAGTCCCTCTATTTTCATATGATGTTGAGCACAGCCTAGAAGCTGGAAATGCGGTCTATGAAAACAGTGGAAAGTTTTTAAAATTAACAAAAGGCCAAAAACATGACATTCTAGAAAATATGGCTAAGACAATGCACAGCTTTAAGGCTTACCCAAGCGACAATGAAGTAACCAGAGCAGCTGAGGCTCTTATTTCAAAGCACCCCTGCCTCAGAGAACCAGGTAGTCAATGTGGATGGTATGGTTGGAAGACAAGTTTAAAGTTTAAGATGGGCAACTTTCGTACAAAACTCAGCAGATCTGGTTGTGAAGAGGTAGCTGTAAACTCGGGGAAGAGAAGCAAAAATAACCCAATGAGTGAGTCTCCCCACTCCAACATCAAAAGAGCTTGTCGGGCTGAGATAAACTACCTACCGAATTTTCCAAAAGGAGAGAGAGGTGAAAGCGTGGAACAACAAAGACTGCAAATAGTTCAGGAAGTATCTAAGACACCAAGAAGTCTTGAGCTGATAGAAAGATTGATGCAAACTACATTTGCACTGCGTCGCAAACAGATTGTTGTCGATTGCCCTTCACAACCAGTGAAGCACTTTTTGGAAAAGTGGCCAGCACTTCGTTTGGAGTCTCAGGTAATTTTTTCAGTTGCTGCATATTAGATTCCATTGATACTTGTTTTGGTGTGTCTGTTTAACATTTTTGGTTATTTGTTTGTGTGATTCCTTTCAGATTGCTGCAGAATTCCACAGAATTACTAATATCAGCTTAAAAAACAAGTTCTATGCAGAGCTTGACAAATACCCTCCTCGACTGTTGACAGTTTACAGGCAGAAGGCTGCCCGCACTGGCAAGGCGGCAGAAGCACTAAGAAGCTTCTGTAGTGCCTTTGATCTTCTGGTAAATTTAATGTTAATTACATTTATAGTAAAAGTTAATTGGCTAATGTGCACAAGTGTTATTTCATACATTGACACTGCTTTGTTAATTGTTTCTCGCTTTAAATTTCTTTTCCTCTGTCATCTGTCCTTTATCTCTATTTTTTCCCTCTTTTCTCTTGCACCACTAACAAAGTTCTGTTTTTTTCAGGAGCACCATGAGATTAACAACAGGCGTACAGTTGCGCTTCGAGCCCTCCCTGTCTACTTGCGTGAAGATGACTCTGTGTTTTTCAAGATGTGGAATGTAGGTTTTATACATCTCATTTGAATTGAAATGTTATTTTTCTGCTTGTGCTCATGAAGTTGTCTTATGCTTTTCAGATGGAAGAGGTTGATGAGCCAGACATTGCAGATTCAGCTGTAGCTCTTGTCAGCATGGTGAATGGAGACTCAAGTTCCACTGCACAGCTTGACCCTGCTGGGATTGCTATTGTGCTGGAAGGTGACATTGTTCTGAAGGACATTCCTAGGTTGGCTGATGCTTTTCTTTTGATGTTCGGTTTGATATATGCATTACATCTTGACTATCCAAAAGAGCTGACCCACACCTTCAACTTCATCCAAAAAGTCTTGCTGGGCTTTGGTGACTTAAAGCCACTAGCACCCAGATTGCAGAGTCTAATAAATGATCTACTAATGGAGTAAAACAAATGGATGCTGCTGGACAGTTTTACAAGCTGTGTACAATTTATTTTCTGTTGTTGTGACTAATGTAGTTTCTGTCATGATTTACATGGACAGAACCCAGATGCAGACAGCTCTTTGACAAAAACGTTTATTTAACATATGACAAAACTCAACTTAAAATCCCTCGAGGGGGAAACAAGACAAAAATAAGACACCACTGATAAAACTTAACTTGGGGGGGACAGCGACAGGAACAAGACAGGACATGGTAGACAAACGATCCGGCACAGGACAGCAAACACAAGGGCATTAAATAGGAGAGGAACAAAAGAGACATAACGAGGGCAACAGGTGAAGGGCGTGAACTGATAACGGGATGATTAATATGGAAACAAGGGGGCGGGGCTAGGACGCACGACAGTAGAGCACATGGCACACAAACAATGGCCATGTGCTTCCAAACATAGACACAAGACATGGGTCTGCCATGATCCTGTCATTTCAAACTAAAACAACCATAAGAATGGCAGGATCATGACAGTTTCATTCCATTTAAACACTGAGCTTAGGATTTGAAGTTCCTAGTGAATATTTTCATGTTCAGTATTCACTGGGATTGCATTACTTTAAACCACTTAACAACTCTTACTTGTTTTTCTGCACCTCTGAAAGCACTAGTTTTGTGCACTTCATTATCTGTACTTTTGATTTGTTGTGAGTTAATACAGTTACATTGCACTGAAATGCAGTGCTCAGATTATAATAGAGCTCACCTCAGAGAACTGTTTTTTGTTTTGAGCAATAACTTTTATTCCTTTTATAAGATACCATGTAAACACTTCTGAAATGCAGTGCTCAGGTTATAATAGAGCTCACCACAGAGAACTGTTTTTTGTTTTGTGCAATAACTTTTATTCCTTTTAAAAGATACCGTGTAAACACTTCTGATGTCTTAATGCACTTTAAAATGCATTGTTATATTGTATATTTCTACAATTTCTCTTGTGACACTTCTCAAAAGGAAATGGCAATTATGCATGCATGTTAATGCATCAGGGTTTGAATGGTTGTCCATTTAGCAAAATAAAGTTAATACTTTTGCATAGGGAGTTTGTCTTTTTCCCCCTAATGTTTAAGGAATGTGCTTTTGCTAATGTTAGTCTTGAGGTAATTATAATTAAAGGCTTTTTTAAATTTTAAGACAAATAAAAATTAAGTATTGTTCTGATAAAACAATTTAACAAAAGTCTAAAAATTTTAATTTAAGGTCACTCAAATATATTGAGTTGTAAAATACACACAGGAAAAGTTAATTTAAATGAACTTATTGAACTTAATGAATTTATTAAGTGTTATTTACTTAAAGCAATTAAGTTTATCAACTTAAAAGTTTTGTGGTAATAAGTTTCCACAAATGTTTTGAGTTATCCTAACTTATTGGGGTTTACAGTGTAGCTTGTGCCTTGCTCACCCTAATATATTATGTTAAAATTATTACTAAAACATTCAATTCCATTCGATTCAATTCACTTTTATTTATATAGAGCTTTTACAATGTTGCATTTTTTTAAAGCAGCTTTACAGGAAGAAATTACTAAATCATGACAAAAACATGAGGTCACAGTTTAATAACACAAAGTTTTTTATCATTATACAATTTGGTTTTCTGAACTTTTTCTGTCTAAAGTTTTTTTTAAATTCTTTTAAATATTTTTATTTTCAGGTTATTGCAGATGTTGAAGGAAAACAAGAGAATCTGAATGCACCTGATAGGTCCTTGCAGGCAAGGAGAATACATATTATACATATAATCAGAATCAGAATCGTTTATTGCCAAGTACAATGAGTTCACATGTACGAGGAATTTGCCTTGGTAGGCTGGTGCATTTAAAAAGACTAAAAACTTAAGAAGGCAGGGAAAAAAATATAAATATATATATACAACATAAAAATTAAACTTAAACTATATCAAGGGAAGGCATGTAGCCATGTTGTGCAAATTGGGCAGGGTGTGCAGCAGTGAATTTAAGGAATCACTTGGACATGGTCAAGGTGTGTGAATATACTGTCAGAACAAAGGCCAAAATATTATATTTGTCACAGGGGAAAAAATACATACTTCATATTAGCAGGGCTCTACACTGCAACCTTTTCACAGTTTTGTCTTCAGAATATAACCTATTTCCCAGAGCTACATTATTTCTTCATAACCCGTGAATGATCTGTAAAGGTTTTTATTTATTATTTTACATTTTTTTCAGGCTTTTGCTGATGTTGATGAAAGACAAGATGATCTGGATGCATCTGATGATTCCTTGCAGGTAATGAGAATGATTGTTATGTATGGGTCTAATTTGCTGTCCCCCACTTAAAGTGACCTATTTTTTTTTGTCAGATATGGTGACCCATACCCGAAATGTGACCTCTGCATTTAACCCAACCAGTGAATAGTGAACACACACACTTCAAGTCGTGAACACACATACACCGGGGCAGTGGGCAGCTAACACTGCAGCGCCCGGGGAGCAAATGGGGGTAAGGTGCCTTGCTCAAGGACACGTCAGTTGTTACCTGCCGGTACTGAGAATCGAACCGGCAACCTTCTGGTTATGAGTTCGACTCTCTAACCATTAGGCCACAACTGCCCCCAGTACAGTATGTCCTTGTGGAAACATACGTGTTAATACAGTATGTCCATGTGGAAACAAGGATTGGTAATGAATGTGTGTGCCTTTTAGGGTTGCAACAACTAATCGATAAAATCGATTATTATCGATAATGAAAATAGTTGTCAACGAATTTCATTATCGATTAGTTGGTCTGTGACATCATTTGCGAGTGGCGCAGTTATAATCAAGCGCATCTTCTCCGTGCAGCACTAGCTGCGCAGTTTTGAAGTCAGACGCGTCTTTCCGAGCAGCACTAGCTGCGCAGTTTTAAAGTCAGATGCATCTCTCCGTGCAGCACTAGCTGCGCAGTTTTAAAGTCAGACGCGTCTCTCCGTTCAGTATTAGCTGCGCAGTTTTAGTCACATGCGTCTTGGATGCATTTCTTTGAGCTGCGCAGTTTTCAATTCAATTCACTGTTATTTATATAGCACTTTACAATGTTGCATTGTTTTAAAGTTTTAAAGACGTAAATATGAACCACAAAATAAGAATTCATTGTCAAGTAAGGACAAAATCTTTCATTTATTTGTGCTATAATGTGGATATATCTCATCCATCTTTTTTTAATAAATTTTTTTGTTTAACATAAGCAAATTTCTAATTGAAGGAAAGGGAATAATCTAAAACTGTAACATTGACAATTAAAAGTTTATTAATCAGATTCTTTATTTATATTTGAGGCATTTAAATGCACTTTACTGTTGTTTATTTAAACTTTTTTGTTTTAAATTACAAAATGAAAGATTATATTAGTAAAACCCAATTTGTTGCGTTTGCACTTTGCGAAGTACATAATAAATTCCTTGATTTGGGGGTTTATTTAGTTATTATAAGCAAAAGATCTAATTAAACTTTTTATCCGATTAATCGAAAAAATAATCGCCCAACTAATCGATTATTAAAATAATCGTTAGTTGCAGCCCTAGTACCTTTACACACCTGGTGTTTAAGGATGTGACGGTGGACATCGGGGGTGGGGGAATTCACGTAGTTCAGCGTGCACACGTCGCAAATTACTTCCATTTTTGAATTAGTGGCAATTCAGACGCATCAATTATTTGAATTAACAGAACAGTAAAATTACACGTATGCTCGCTTACATTAAACACAGAACTTTATTATAAAACGAATAACACGCCATGTAAGAAATAATTAGGAGGTGGAAGTGTAAATTAGAAGCGTTACCTCCGGATGCAGCCACCTTTATCAGGCAAAGTTTACAGATGGCCTCATTAAGGTTTTCGGGTTCCCTTTTTTTGAATTGGGTTTAAATCCAAAATACTGCCAAATAGGTGCTTTTGCAGTGCACTTTGAAACCAAATCTTCCGCCATCATCTTGATGCTCATCTCACTCTCCTAACGTTATAATTGAAATCTGACTCGTCGCCAAATGTGCCATATTTTTCTTAAAACTTATGTTAACTTGTAAAAAGTACTGTTGAAAAGACATGATTTCTTATTACCTTGTCATAGCAGGACTTTTATGTACGAGAAATAATTTGTTGACTTTGACTTTCAGCAACAAGTAAAGGAATCAACTATACCTCATGATTCAAGCATCCTACACAGTAAAGTGGAGGTCAAACAGATCCAACAGGAAGGGCGAAGGCATTACAGGGAATGAAATTAACCCCAGCAATGAAAGCCATGTGCCTCCTTTATGGGCAGTGCCAGAATACAGTGAGCAAGCACTACATGGACAACAAAGAAAAGAACATGAGTTGCTCCTTCTAGCTCTAAAATTCAAACATGGTTTGACTGATGAAGCATTAGAAGACATATTTCAAGTCATAAATGTTATCACTGGTGAACACTCAGTGTCAACTCAATCTGAGATCTGACAATATTATGTTAACAGCATTGTGGTTTGGAGCTAAAAAGCCTCAGATGAACCTCTATCTTGAGCTATTTGTGAAGGAGTGCACTGATCTACATGAGCGTGGCTTTGTTTGTGTTACATCTGATGTAACACAAACAAGTGACTTGTAAGTACTTGTAAGTGATTCTGTTGCCCGTCCACTCTTACAGAACTTTAAGCAGTTCAATGGGGAGTTTGGGTGTTCTTTTTGTCTTCAGAAAGGAACCCTTGTGGAACGTGGTCAGGGAAAGGCCAGGGTTTACCCATTTGAGGAAAACATGGAACTAAGGTGTCAAAGTCAGACTTTGGAGTTAGTTTTAAGGGCTGTTGAGATGGGCACACCTTCAGTAGGTGTAAAAGGACCTTCGGTGTTGTCCCTTTTACCTGGATTCGATATAATTGAGGGACGTGTCCCTGACTACATGCACAGCGTCCTCCTTGGAGTTACAAGGTCTGTTACTTCACTATGGTGTAACTCTGAAAACCACCAATCTCCTTGGTACATAGGCAGGTCCATAACACAAATTGTAAAGCCCCCAAGTAATGTCTCCAGAACACCTCGATCCGTTAAAGAAAGACGTTACTGGAAAGCCCATGAATGGCTGATGTGGCTACTTTACTACAGTATTTCCATTCTTAAGGGGATTCTACCTGAGAGATACCTTAACCATTGAATGAAGCTTGCGAGTGGCATAGGTTTGCTGCTTACTACATCGATTTCATCTCAGCAGCTTTTAGAAGCACAGGAGCTGCTTCATCAGTTTGTATCTGAGATGGAGCCCTTTTATGGAATAGGCAATGTCACCTACAATGTTCACCTCTGCCTCCATCTCACAAGAAGTATCAAGAATTGGGGTCCATTATGGACCCATTCTGTTTTTCCATTTGAGGCCTATAACATGGAGTTAAAAGAAATGGTCAAAAGCACCCAGTCTGTGCCTATCCAAATATGTAAAGTTTTCTGGATTAAAAAAGCCCTACCACTGTATGCCAGTCAAGCAATGAAAAATCCCTCCTCAGAATGTAGTGCTGTTCTTAGTCAGTTACTCAGGGGAAAACAAGAGCGAAAGCGTGCTGTGAGATGTTCTGGAGTTACAGCTTTTGGACCACCCAAAAGAAAAATGATAGCACATGATGACTACATTGCTTTACACAGTGTTGGTGATCGGGTTGAGAAGCAGTTTGTAGACTATTATGACCGAGTGTTTGTCAATGGTGTGATTGTTCATTCCCAGGTATATCACCGTTCAAAGAAGAGGAATTTGAGTATACTCACTGACAACACATTCTTCTCTATTAAAACATTCATGGTGACTGACCTAGGAAATGGTAGTACTTGTTATGCCATTGGTCGTTTTTTTGAGGAGGGGAAGCACAGCTTTTCTTCTCGTGTTCAAAATCCTACACACTTCGATTCAGTCAAGAAGGTGCTGTCTTACTTAACTGCTGCACATGCCTCAACAATTGACCACAAATGTTTGTACATACATTTGGAACAGTACAGATGTGATTATGTTTTGATACTTCTTAATCATTATGAAGTAACTGTTTATTTTTCCTGTTCAACATCAGTTTTTGCAGCTCTGCCAAGCTTTGCTGACAGCACTAGTTTTTTTTTTTTCCCCTTCCAGCCCTTTAAAAATGCCCTGCCAGCGTCACCTGTTTTATTAATTTGACTTAAATTTGATGGCTCTTAAGGTACTATAATTAATATATGAACAAAGAATATGACACTGAGTCTCTGCTTTTAAACAACAACATCAAAACCACTTCTTTTATCTTCATTTTTGTAAATTGTTTTATCACCTCTTAAATGCGGGTAGGATAAGTCGGTGATTTTCAAACTTATAAGTATTACACAGCAGCTTTAAAACCAGATACTCCTTTCTCTCTTTTGATACATTGAAAAAGAAATCCTGAAAATATCCTGGTAATATTTTCCTGGAAGTCAAGTTTAGTTAAATATCCCTTTAAGTGCAGACAGTGAACATGTCCCCAGTGTTTGAGAGTAGAGAATCTTGCCTGTTTTCCCAAGATTTTAATAACTTTAAGTGGTAATTAACACATTCTTTGTGACAAACTGAAAATTTGACATTTGACTTCACACTGACTTTAAGTATGGGGGCAGTTTTTATTTAAGTTTTTAGTTACAATACATTTTCAAAGATATGTTTTTTTACTTACCTGTATATAAGCAGTGCAGTGTTTAAGGTGCAAATATTTTTAAACAATGTTGTGTATGTATTTTTACATAAGGAAATTGATTTATGGTTGTTGATATGAAAAAATAAAATGAAATTTGCAAATATAATTTGTGTAGTATTTAATATATGTTAATTCTTAAATGGGATAGAAACTGAAATGTGCATTTTGTAGACTTGTTAAAAGTTCAAGCCATTCAAATAAGGAAAACATAGTGGAATTAATACGGAAAACATAAACATGTAAAATGTTTGTATGTATGTTGGTAAAATAAATTTGCATATATAAATTTAACAGATATTAGTGACATATATGGTAATAACATACATTATTATATAATCCAAAATCATATACACAGTATTAATATATGTTGATATACTTATTTAATATGGACAATTTATACATGTTTGAAACCTATATCAACATATATCTAGTGATATGTATATATGTAATATTAATATATTTAACATATATGACGGCTTCACTTACGATATAGGGACATATATGACATATATTACATTTCCGTATGGGTTAAAAGAAAAGCTGGACCAATGTTCAGGATAAAAGAGTTTATTGAAGATACTTGTGTAGCATAGCCGTCTTCTAGATCTTAACTAAAAGTACTGTCTGTGTGAGCAGACTTTTATACTTGGTAACACATGGGACACAACAATACAGTCACACCTCATGAAGAACCAATGGGAAAGTACCCTAACGATGACCTGAGCAGTGACACCCCATGGAGACCCAGGGCAATATAACCTGATGGTGACCTGATAGGATTAACACCCCATGGAGAGCCAGTGATGTTTTGATCTCTGATGCTCACCAAAGGTCACCTATTATATGGGCCATTTGGGTAAACAATAGATACAATTAATTGTATCTATGCCACTGTCACAAGGTACTTAAGTCATTATAAAATCCTTCAATTATAATGATGCATAGTTCGAGGAACTAACTAGCTAGTCAGGACTGTCTCACAAAACTATTGTAAATTTGTCGCAATAAATCCGTTCAGATTGATTTAATGTTAAATTATTACTGTACAAAATATACATTGCATATGAAGACTACTTTAGTAATCATATTTTGCTCTCTTATGTTTTAGATGTTTCATTCATTAGCAATTTTTCTCCTACGTCACTCCCAGGTTCCTTGCCTATGTAGATTTATGCACACAGATATATGTGTTTGTTGTCTTCATATTGCATCAGTCAATGTCACAAGTTTTCTGTCTCTGTAAGTCTCACTTGTGGTCTTTATGTAAGTGTGCCCTCCTGCCCACAGTGAATGAATTATTACATGAGCATGTTTACCTCTCCACAATGCTCACAAAATCCCATTAGGGGTAAAAATAGAAAAACAATGGTGAAGTACTTTGTAACGCTGTACTTTGTAGTTTTTCAACTACTTATCTACTCTTGAGTCATATGATTTTCAAAAGTGAGCATGCAGTATTTCTAACCCGATGGGACACACTTAGCAAGTGCAAACATTTAATTCATGTGGTGTCTCTAATTGTGTGATAAAAAGCAGTTTTACAATATACAAAAACTAGCTCTGGAGTTTTCACCAATAAAATGTGCAACACTTTACGTTTTACTATGAAATTATTTGTAACTTCTAATGATATAAATCATAATATTTTTAAAGCGCTTTATTTGTATTGTACCAAAAAACAAAAGAAAAACACATGTTAGCTAAACATAGAATAAATAAAGATATAACCTTAAGAAGTAGTAGTATAACTTACACTGGAAAGCTTTCTGCAACATCTCACGAGACCCGGGGAAAAAATCTCATGATTTATATCCAGAACGTGATGCATGATGGGATACACTTTGCTCTGAATACTGCTCCGAAGCGGTATTCAAGATAGTTTTGGTTTAGTGTGCGTTAAGGGCACTGCACTTTGCCATTTTTAAGACATGGAGATTTGTGGTTTTACTTCCTGTCGCATGCACGCATTCTCAAGTGGCCAAGACCGAAAGTTGGGTTATTTGGACGCAGCCTTTATCTGAGTGTCAATACTACTATCTTTGTTTTTTCTATTGGAATCCTGAATCCCCATTACATTTACATTTACATTTATGCATTTGGCAGACGCTTTTATCCAAAGCGACTTACATTACATTGTACTATACATTTGTACATTTTGTATAGTAAGCAAGTGGGGGTTAGGTGCCTTGCTCAAGGGCACCTCAGCTGTTACCCGCCAGCCCTGAGAATCGAACCAGCAACCTTCTGGTCATGAGTCCAACTCTCTAACCACTGGGCCACGACTGCCATTTTCCTACCACTCCAATTGCTTCTTGTATTTTTCCTTTTTAGTTTTCTGTTTTTTATTTCTCCCCCGTTTCCATAACGATCCATCATCAGCAAACAGTGACAATGTCATCCTGAACCTGACTGAATACATAATTTATCATAATTTAGAATAATACTGGACTGATAATTCTTTCCTGGGGGATACCATTCTTTACCATATACCTCTCTGATACAGCTGTAACACCTTTAGCTCCGCCACCGGCCATGCCCCCTACATCAGCGCTCTCACCTCACTTTACCCGCTCACTTTCACCGGACTTCTAATCAAGTAATTTCCCAGCATGCACCACGCTTCCCGCTTTCTCCAATTACACCAGCCCCTGCATGTCATCAACCGGACACTTTATATTTCCCCCATGTGCTATTCTGTGTTGTCGAGTGTTTGTTGTTGCTACCGTTTGCTTGTTCCCGTTTGGATTTACTTACCTGGAAACTTTGGATTTTGTGACTTCGATTTACTTACCTGAGAACTTTGGATATTTACCCTTTCGATTTATTTACCTGGAAACTGTAACACTCCTGCCTGCTCCCCGTTTATGTCACCAGACTACACCCCCCAGAATGCCTTGCACCCGTCATGATTGTTTCTGCACCTATCCCTTGTTTCATCTTGTTTGATTTCGCACCTGTTCTGTGTTTGATTCATGTATTTAAGTTCAGTCTTGTGCCTTGGTTGTCCAGTGTTGTTGTTTCCTGCCTGTTTTAATGTTACCCGTGTGGATTACTTACCTGAAAACCTGATTTGTGGAATAAACCTGTTTGCTTGGGCAGTCATGGTCCAGTGGTTAGAGAGTTGGACTCATGACCAGAAGGTTGCTGGTTCGATTCTCAGGGCTGGCGGGTAACGGCTGTGGTGCCCTTGAGCAAGGCACCTAATTCCCACTTGCTTACTATACAAAATGTACAACTGTATAGTACAGTGTAATGTAAGTCTGCCAAATGCATAAATGTAAATGTAATGTAAATGCTTGCTGAAATCCTGTGGTGTGCTCTTCTGCCCGAACTCGTAACCCCTGCCGTTTGTGACAGAACACTGGACCCACCACAATGACCACACCGTGGGATTTCCTTACCATCTCGCCTCCAGAGTCCTTCCTGCTATCTATTAAGTGTTATGCGGAGGATTTCTTCGAGGCATGTGAGCGGGTTACGTGGGACGACACCTGCCTCAATCACGTATTTTTGATCGGCTTTGATGACGATCTACTCGCCTCCCTTTTGCTCCCTGACATGGAGGAATATGGTCCTCCAAGTCACGGGTTCTTCTTTCCACATCGGGGAGGCTGACGGGAGAGTGGGAGATGGTCATCCAAGTTTGATCAGATGCGGAGGGGTCGTCCTATCTCACCCAAGCTCCATGCCTTAGTCTTCCGCAAAACCCCGCCACCGTAAGCCACAACGACGGACAAACCGCTGCTCACCCGAGCCAGCGCCACGACGCTCACCCGAGCCTGTGGCTCCACCTCAGCTCATAGCTCCCTCGTCTCCACCGTCGCCCGCTCATCCACCAGCTCCACCGGGCTTCCTCGTCCCTTCGGCTTTGCCTTGGTCGGTCATCTGCCTGCCATCGCCTCTGGACTCCTCTACTCCAGCTGCGCCTCATCGCTCCGTCCTGCCTGCTCCTTTGGACTCCTCCCTCCCCACGGCTGCTCCTTGGTCCTCGATCGCTCCGTCTATGCCTCAGACTCCCGGATCGCCGCCTGTTCCGTGCTCGCCTGAGCCATCGGCTCCGCCTGGGTCTGCTGGATCCTCGCCGTCACCTTGGCTCATCGGCTCTCTGTCTCCGTCTTGGGCTCCACCTCCACCTGCTCCGCCTCCGTCTGTCATTCCCCAGGAGTCATCGGCCGGTCTGCCTCCATGGCTCCTCCCTCCATTGGCTCCACCCTGGTCCACCTGCCTGTGTTCGCCTGCCCTCTTCCCTCCGGGAGGGGGGGTACTGTAACACTCTTGCCTGCTCCCCGTTTATGTCACCGGATTACACCCCCCAGAATGCCTTGCACCCGTCATGATTGTTTCTGCACCTGTCCCTGGTTTCATCTTGTTTGATTTCGCACCTGTTCTGTGTTTGATTCATGTATTTAAGTTCAGTCTTACATTTACATTTACATTTATTCATTTGGCAGACGCTTTTATCCAAAGCGACTTACAATTGAGGAAAACAGCAAGCGATTCGTCTAAGTAAGCAATATTCACGAGAAGTGCTAGTAATACAAGGTTTCAAATACAACGTCAAGATAGTATAAGCAAGTATATAGAGAACATTAGGAAAGGAAAAATAGAGGTAGAATTTTTTTTTTTTATATTATGAGACAGTTAAGTGCTCATGGAAGAGGTGGGTCTTCAGCTGTTTTTTGAATTGTGAAATTGATCCAGCCGTCCTGATGGAAACAGGAAGATCATTCCACCAGCCGGGAACGGAGACAGAAAATGTCCTTGAGATGGATCTCATGCCTCTCTGTGAAGGAACAATGAGGCGCCGCTCGTTTTCAGACCGCAGACTTCTGGAGGGGATGTAGGTCTGTAAGAGAGAGTTGAGGTAGATGGGTGCTGTGTTAGTGGCTGTTTTGTAAGCAAGCACCAGTGCCTTGAACTTAATGCGTGCCGCTACTGGGAGTCTTGTGCCTTGGTGTGGCAAGGGGGGCGTGGTCACGCACCGTCTGGGAGGGAGGAGCTTCAGTCCGGAGCACGGAGGGTGGTAAGTAGGTCAGGTGTGACTTCTAACCTGCTGTCTTGTATTACAGTGATTGGTGAGAGGAGAGACAAAAAGCACCGCCGAGGGCGCAGGCGGGGCTTGCGTCATAAGAGAGACAGGCGTGCACGAGGGCGAGAGATGCCGTGACGCACTTTGTTTATTTGTGTTTGTTTGATGTTTTGTATTTTACCCGTGTTGAAAATAAATATTTTTTATTTCAACCTGCCGACCCTGCCTCTTTCCTCCTTACACAACGAACATTGTTACAGTTGGTTTTTGGCCAGTGTTGTTGTCGTCTCCTGCCTGTTTTAATGTTACCCGTGTGGATTACTTACCTGAAAACCTGATTTGTGGAATAAACCTGTTTGCTTCCTGAAATCCTGTGGTGTGCTCTTCTGCCCGAACCCGTAACCGCTTTGTGATAAACTTTGTCACTCATGCAGGAAATACTTACCTGTGTAGTTGCTTGACTTTGTTGGATTTTCTCACCTGCAATTATTGTTTTATGCTTTGGACTATTTTGTTTGTATTTTTTCTGTTGTGGCTACCCATTTTTGTTTATTAAATTCTTACTTTTTACTTACTCTGTGGTGTGCTTTCCAGATTTGACCCCCAGCACTACAATAGCATTCCCAATTCTCACTAAAGTATGCCTGTTATTTGTATCTTACCAAGTTTGATCATTACTCCTTTTCACACCATATCTATATATAGGCTTTTTCAACAAAAGACTCTCAATACTGATACTGAATTACTTTTTTAATTTCTGTTTTCAAATATATAATTGGATCCATACTGCCTCTCCCCATCCTGAAACACTCTAATGAGGTGACAGAATCCCCCTACTTTCCAAATAAAATGTTATTCTCTCTGTAATCATTCTCTGTATTATCTTTCCTAAATGTGAGGTCAATGCAATTGGCCTATAGTTCTGGGTTCGATGGGTCCTGTCCTGGTTGTAATAATGATCCGATTGTAGGCTCCTGAGTACTCTTTTAGGTAAATCCAATTAGCAACTTTTTTGGCCACACAGTGAACTTTAGATTAGATTAGATTCAACTTTATTGTCATTACACATGTACAAGTACAAGGCAACGAAATGCAGTTTAGATCTAACCAGAAGTGCAAGTGCAGGATATACAGCAGTTGCATAAATTACATAAATACATAATTACATAAATAAATCAATATTATAAAAGTAATTTACAGATGGATATGTACTATAGAAGTAATTTACAGATGGATATGTACTATGACTGTAATATACAGATGTCTATTACTATAAACAAAAATTACCAGATGGATATGTACTATGAACATAATATACAGATGGCTATTACTAAAAACAGAGATTCACAGATGGATATGTACTATGACCATAATATACAGATGACTATTACTAGAAACAGAAATTTACAGGTGGATGTATACAATGATAAGTTAGGCTATGGTGAGCAGCAGTGCAATGGATATAGAGTAGTGCAAATAAATTATGGACAGAAGCTATCTACGTAACAGAGCAATGGAAGAAGTTATTGCACATTTCAGTTAAAGTGTTGGAGTGCAAAATGCATGTGTAAACAGTCGGTACTGTAAATGAACAGTTGGCAGTGCAAATGAGCAGTCTGGTAGTGCAAATGAACATAAATGTTATGTATAGACAGTCCAGTAGTGCAAATAACAAAGTGAAGCCAGGTGTGCAGTGAGGGGGGAGAGAGGAGTGTAGCAGTATATGAGGGGCAGTGGGATCAGCGAGGGGCAGAGTTCAATAAAGAGGCAGCTCTGGGAAAAAAACTGTTTGGGCCAGTCTGCTGGGCCTGGTCCGGAGGCACCTGAAACGCCTGCCGGAGGGCAGGCGAGACAACAGTCTGTGGGCGGGATGAGAGGAGTCCTTAAGAATGCTGCGAGCTCGACGCAGACAGCGTTTCCTCTGGATGTCCTCCATGGCTGGAAGTGGAGTCCCTGTGATGCGCTGGGTTTCACCACCCGTTGCAGTGCCTTGCACTCTGCAACAGAGCAGCTCCCATGCCAGACTGTGACACAGTTGGTCAGGATGCTTTCTATTGCACAGCGATAGAAGTTTACCAGGATATCCGAGGACAGCTGATTCTTCTTTAGTGTCCTCAGGAAGAAAAGGCCCTGGTGAGCCTTCTTGACCAGGCTGGAGGTGTTGGTAGTCCAGGACAGGTCCTCCGAGATGTGGATCCCCAGGAACTTGAAACTGGAGACACGCTCAACAGCCATCCCATTGACGTGGATGGTGTCATGTGTGCCTCTTGACTCTTTCCTGTCCACAATGTCCACAATGAGCTCCTTTGTCTTGGAGGTGTTAAGGAGCAGGTTATTGTCATTGCACCATGTGGCTAGGTACTGGATCTCCTCCCTGTAGGCAGTCTAATCGTTATTGCTGATGAGACCAATCACCATAGTGTCGTCCGCAAACTTGATGATGGAGTTAGATCCGTTCACAGGCCTGCAGTCGGAGGTGAAGAGGGAGGAATTTTTGGATTACCTCCAGCGTGAGGCAGAAATGTTACGCCCCTTAACGTGACCACAAACGTCCAAGACGAGGCCAGTTTATCTCTGCTCTCACTCAGAGACGTTTCGTGTCAGTTGCAAACACAGTATGCTAATAACAGCAGTGTCAAATTAAACGAGCGGATAAAAACCGCATTTGAGGCCAGACAGTGTGCAAAAGCCCAGAGCGCGTAACTCTCATGCCGGAACGATCGTCAGTTCACCTCGCCACCCACATGGAGTGGATTCGCGTTGGACCAGTTATAATAAATACATGTACATAAGTGGATAAAAAGTCAAATCAGCATTGGTTTTGCCTAGTTAGGAGAATGAAACCAACAGATCGATCAGAAGGACAGTTTACAGAGTTGTTTTTATTCTGTTTTATGCACTTGCACTGTGCAACACCACAGCTGTGATAACAAAAGCTAAGCCTCCTTCTTTGTGTGTACATTTGGGCAGCGTCATGCAAAGAACTGCCACAAACTGATGTAGCAAAGTGGGGGCATGACTGATCAAGGCATTTTAGGCAGATATGGATCAGACTTCTCTTTTAGTTAAAGTAAATCATTTTGTGCAAAACTTTGAGTTTTGTGACTTTGGATGTCTTATACGTGCACAAACGGTTAAATAACACACAAAATCAAAAGCAAAACATAAAATCGCATACAATCACTCCTTTAAAAAAATCTAACTATGACTTATAATAAAGATATATAGATATATTTAAATATTAAATATTTTTATGGTTTATAAATTATTACTTTTTGTCCTCAAACTGTCAGTAAAACCTGATAATTCCACCTGAATGAAGCTCTGCACACATTTTGGACATCTCTTGAACATTTAGTGTAATGTTTTTAACTCAGCCCTGGTGAAAAAAAAAAGGTGCACATACAGGTGCATCTCAATAAATTAGAATGTCGTGAAAAACGTCAATATTTTTTGTCACTCATTTCAGAATGTGAAACCCATATATTATATAGATTCATTACACAGAGTGAAATATTTTAGACCTTTACTTCTTGAAATTTTGATGATAATGGCTTACAGATAATGAAAACCCCAAATTCAGTGTCTCGGAAAATTAGAATTGCCTGGGGGTGAGTAAATGAGAATTTTTGGGTGAAGAAGACACCTTAGAATGGTTTCAAAATGTCTTTATCTAGAGAGCTATCACTGTGATGCTGATCTCAATTTGTGTCCCCTGTGACAAGGAACACAGTTCTTTTAATGTGAGCCATGAACAGGATATTGCAGTTCAAGTGGGATTTTAGTTTTTATAACTGGTGATAAGGAATGCAGTGTAATATAAGAGATGGCTCTTTGAAAGACTCCTAACCTAGATGCTAGCATTTGAGCTTGCCGTCTCATCAATAATGGACAACATCAAACCAATTGGAACAATTTACTCCCCACAAAGCAAAGTGCTTGAGCAGGCTAAAGATGCTTAATCATTAATGAGGCAATTAGCTAAAATGGTTGCACCTGGCTTGAGTCGTTTGCGTAATGGCCGATTGTCTGATGCTTCACCAGAGGACTCTGGGATCTCAACTATCAGGAGTCTTAGCAGGGTCATCTATGACCAGCGGAATGGTGGTGCCACAGAAACTTTCACCTTAATGCATTGTGGGGTTAGTCTGTGTGCTAATCAAAAGTTTTATAAAGTTGGTTAGCAGCAGAAGAATAATTGTTTTAATACAAGTGATACAAAGAGTGTGCCAAATAAATGTAAAAAGCTAATTTTTGAGAATTAAATATTGGAAAAAGTGTGGTTGAAGGACCATGTCAAATTTTCTCATTACGTAGACATTCGTATCAAACACATATTTTGATTGGTAGCAACTTTTTTGTATGACAGAAAGAGGGAGCTTAATTTTAAATCGTAACTGTAGGTCATAATAGCTGCTTGCACAAATGTCCTATAAGCACACAGCAAATTTCTTTACTTCACGCTTCAGTCAAAAATGGTACTGAATGGCGTTCAGCCCGGATTTATATAGGCAGCAGTGCTGCCCCAAATGGCGGGCTCAAACGGCATTGGTCTCTGAAATTCACAGATGTTAACCAATAGGCTTCAGTAATGGAGGAAACAGGAGTTTTCCCATAGCGTTTTGCAAAATCGCAATGCAAAGTGAACCGTATCGAAAGGGAACTGAAACATATTGCTGACAGCACCCACTCCAACAAAAAACAGCCCAAAATTATTGCAATGTCAATCAACGTCGATAAGGATAATTCTTTGTCTCCTTATAATATAGTATGACAAGATGACAAAATATAATAAAAAACATGAAGATAGATAACAAGGTAAATGCAGTTAGAAAATTAAACTAATTTGTCCAGAAACCACTTTAAAATGAACTTCATGCACACACCACGATAGCAAAAAGTATAAAATTAATTGATACACACTGCACGATAATGAACAACAGCGCTTACCTTAACGAGTTGCCATAACTTCTAACATAACTACAGTAACGTTAAGTGTTTTGTGAAGTATATGTTTGTAGAACATGCAAAATTTAGCACAGCTAAACTGTTTTAAATCCAGTAGCTGTCAATGACAAGTATGCTGTACAGTTTAAAAGATGTGCTGATGCTGGACAGAAGTCCCATATTCAGAAAGATTTGAGTCATTCTCCCACATATTACCGTGCAACTTATATTTTGGCCACCTAAAATCTGCTCCTTTTGTGCTAAAACCCGCATCAGTCACGAGTCATCACATGATGTTGAATATCGCGCTTGAGATCTGAGAACAGTTACTCTTCTTTGATTTGATTGGTTACCACTTTGCTCTGTAAACAGTAACTCCGGCCTTCTTACATTTGATAGGCCACCTCACACAGCGCTGCGGCTTTTAGGCGCCCTATCAATAGGCTGAAAGTCACGCAATGACAAGAAATAATATTAATTGTGCAACTAAATACAGATTAAAACTAAAGTAACGAGCCTGGTTTGAAAATGTAAGAAGTATAAAGTACAGATATTTGTGTTAAAGTGTAAGAAGTGAAAGTAAAAGTTGTCAAAAAATAAATAGTGGAGTAAAGTACTGATACCAGAAAAATTTACTTAAGTACAGTAACAAAGTATTTGTACTTCATTACTTCCCATATCTGAAAAGCACCTGAATTTAAATTCGAGTTTAGTTTGACTTTTATCACATTTCATACAAAATAGGTAACGTTAGTAACAGACTTGCAGTAATGGCCTGAACTGACAAGCTTTAAATTAATTGCCTATTATATATGTTTTAGAAAGATTTTTGCAGGTAAAATTTGCAGGTAAGAGATGAATGTCTGAAAACTTTGCAGGTAAAACTTTGCAGGTAACTGAATAAATATTTTCTTTCTGAACCTTGTCTTATACACAGGGGCATTGTCATTATGGAATAGAAAAAGGCCCTTCTCAAACTTTTGCTATTAAATTAAAAGCACACAATTCCATAGAATATCATGATATGCTGCAGCATTAAGATTTGTACTCATGGAAATTACTAAAGTCATCAAACCTGTTTATTAGATAGGGTGACCCAATTCTTTTGGCAATATAGTGTATGTATTGCCGCTCTACCGGAGAGTTTACCCAGAACAGTTTTATTCTGCCAACCTTAAATATTGCTATTGTCTAAATATTTGATGACATAATAAGATAAAACAAGCACAACAGATGATGGGGGCCAGATGACTTCTTAAAGAGGGGAAAGTGCAGTTTAGTAGTTTCTTGAATAAATCCAATGGAAGAGCCATCTATATAGACAAATAAAGTGATGATCCACCCTTGTTATAACTGAACTAAAATGTCTACAAAAAATAAATAAAAACAAAGCAAACTCTTGTTTAAAGCATGAAGCTCATTAGGTTTCATGGGGAGTGAAATGTCCATAGAAAGCGACTTGTTGACTAACCATATTGGCCAATTCTGTTCTTTCTGATTTTGAAAACTTAAGATTAGATTAGATTAGATTCAACTTTATTGTCATTACACATGTACAAGTACAAGGCAACGAAATGCAGTTTAGGTCTAACCAGAAGTGCAATAGCAGCAAGTGCAGGATATACAGTGGTTGCATACATTACATAAATAAATATTACAGAAGTAATTTACAGATGGAAATGTACTATGACCATGATTTACAGATGTCTCTAACTATAGACAGAAATTAACAGATGGATATATACTATGAACATAATATACAAATGTCTATTACTATAGACAGAGATTTACAGATGGATATATACTATGAACATAATATACAGATGGCTATTACTATAAACAGAGATTTACAGATGGATATGTATTATGAACATAATGTACAGATGGCTATTACTATAAACAGAAATTTACAGGTGGATGTATACAATAAGTTAGGCTATGGTGAGCAGCAGTGCGATGAATATAGAGTAGTGCAAATAAATTATGGACAGAAGCTATCTAAGTAACAGTGCAGTGGAAGAAGTTATTGCATATTTCAGTTAAAGTGTAGGAGTGCAAGATGCATAGTAAACAGTCGGTACTGTAAATGAACAGTTGGCAGTGCAAATGAGCAGTCTGGTAGTGCAAATGTACATAAATGTTATGTATAGACAGTCCATTAGTGCAAATAACAAGTGAAGTCAGGTGTGCAATGGGGGGGGGGGGAGAAGAGTGTAGTAGTATATGAGGGGCAGTGGGATCAGTGAGGGGCAGAGTTCAATAAAGAGACAGCTCTGGGAAAAAAGCTGTTCTTTAATCTGCTAGTCCTGGTCCGGAGGCACATGAAACGCCCCTATCCTAAAAAAGGCACTTTTAAATGTCTTTAAACATAACTGTGTGTCAGGAGTGTGTGCACAGAACCACCCTAGAATGTAAAAAATCCACCCATTCACTTTTCTATAATTCCCAATAAACCTCATCAGTCCTCTTGAACGAGCCGTTTGCATTCTCTGAGCAATGTGAAATCACATTGATTAAGCCCTGCCCATGACTGCTGATGGACTGCTGCTGTCTCCGCCCTCATCCAGCTGTACACTGTCCGCCATTGCTTTCACACTGAAGTGAGCTACAAGAATGTGTGCATTCGTGGGCAGAGATCGCGCGTGCTTTGACTGCTTTCAGTTTTTATATGATGCGTTTATCCTGTGAACTTCACTGATAAAGTCAATGTACTCGTTGTAAAGACAGATGACGCGTTTGTCCTGTGGACATTCACTTATTAAAGCAATATGTTTGGTTTATTAAAATGAGAAAGTGTTTATCATTAGCTTCAGCTTTGCTGTTACTGAAGCGTGGGCAGTCGTGGCCTAGTGGTTAGAGAGTTGGTCTTGTGACCAGAAGGTTGCTGGTTTGATTCCCAGGGCTGGCGGGTAATGGCTGAGATGCCCTTGAGTAAGGCACAAAATGTACAAATGTATAGTACAATACAATGTAAGTCGCTTTGGATAAAAGTGTCTGCCAAATGCATAAATGTAAATGTAAGCGCAGGCTCTCAGTCTGGCGCTTTCTGATGCAAAGGGGGTGGAGACCAGCAGTTCATTTGCATTTAAAGTGACGCACCCAAAAAACAGCACGTTTTTACTCACACGCAAAAATGGACACATAGAGCACATTATAATAAAAGATCTGTGATGTGTTTTCAGCTGAAACTTTACAGACACATTATGGGGATACCAGAGACTATTTTTACATTGCGAAAAACACCTGGAATAGAGGTCCTTTAAGTAGCTAGTTTTAATTCAGAAGTCTGCAGTGCAGCCTAAACCAGGAACACATAATAATAACATGTAAAAATTTATATATATAAATATACAACTCTACTCAGTATACAGTGCTGCTTAAAAGTTTGTGAACCCCTTGAGCTGTTGTTTTACCATGATTTTCTTATTTTATCATCACATGCCTTTTATAAATTAAATGTCAGATTGCATGTGATTCCCTCTTTACAATCTGGTCTGGGTACAGACTGCATCCTGCTGACCTCAGAACTAGGGGTCGACCGATTATTGACCTGGTCGATTATCGATGTCGATATTAAGCATTTTTTAATTATCGACATCGATCATTTTAAAAGCAGATTAGCAGATAAAGTGATTTAATTTTAAAATTTGCTATTTGCTGATACAGCCAAGAATTTAGTGAGAGCCGTCGGAACACGGCACTCCAGTCAGTTGCCTAGAGCAATGCCCGCCCACCGCCTATATGATTTGTTGGGAGTCACGAGACCGGCCAATTAATGCGGGAGGCTTAATGCACTGAAAGTTATTTGCACTCTCACACCGAAGCACTTTGCTAACTGGAGCTGCTTCGGATTCATGCATCAGTTGGCTCTTAAAGGTAAGGCAGCATTAGACGTTGCAATAAATCACAATCCATTACACTGAAGTTGCAAAACACCTCAATATAATCAGGGCCTGATTTTTGGCGCAGCTTTGCGGGTTTCCTGCAGGTTTCGTAGGATTAATGCATTAACATGTAGATTGAATCCAATTCACATCTACAGTATACAATGATTTTGCTCCGCAAGCGAGCTGCACACTGCAATACAAGCCTTTAGCATGCGTTTTGGGCATTTAACCGAGCTGGCATTTGCACGTCATTGTAAGTCATGCCATTTAAAAAATACAAGCAATTTTAAAGCATAAAGAACTTGAGCACTTCGGTCTTCAGTCAGTGCGCTGTCTTATGCACGCGCACACAGCCGCCTCTCAAGCTGCTTGCAACGAGTGTTACTTTTCATGACTTATTTATTACACATAAATGTTCAGATACACACACACGGATATGCTTAAATGCCTGTTTTGGCGACTATATTCTTAAGGAATAGGCTATTGAACTAACTAAGTGTGCTTATAATATGATGGCATGGTGTTGCCCTCAGGCAACAAACTACTGTTTTTGATTTTACACCACCCCTTTAAATTTTGTAATTTAAAAAATGCTATTATAATATCACCTGACTGACATGTCTGCTCAATGATTTGATCGGCTGAAGTGGGTGTGGCCTTTTGATTGGAGGTGGAGCAGCCATTTCAGGAACTAAAGCCATATGGTACTCAATGGCACCAATTAGAAAGATAAATATCACTTTTTAACATGTTTAAATTGAAATAGCTTAGTTAAATATATGCATGTGCATCAGTATGTAAAGAAAAATGTTTGATTGTTTAAAGACTTACTTTGTTTTTATCTATATACTAAATCTGTGTTTTTTGCTTTGTTGCCACAGGGCAACATTGTGCTATGAGGATATAAAAACACCAAATTTGTCTTATATATACATATATATATACATTATATATTATATACATCAGAAAACTGTTCTAACCAATCACAAACAAATAAATAAACTACTACTAATTACCACTAACACCTTAAGTATAATTTTTTTTCATAATTTCATTTAAATACATGCAGTAAATGAACATTCAAATGACAAAAAGGAAAATAAGCAATATTTGCAGTTAGATCAGTTTTGTTTAGCCAATACCATGCTAAAGCAGGGGACCTCGATGGAACTATGAATTCTTGATCCAGTGCCTCACTCATGTACTCCGCCATGGCCTTCTGTTCCGGGATGCTAACTGCATGGGTTCTGGGTCAGAGGGGTTCGCACGAGCAGAGGCCGCTGAGCATGGAGGAGATGCAGCGGAGCGACGAGTAGAGCACGCGGACAGGCGCTGAGCTACGCACACAGATCGCTGGATCAATGTTTCAAGGCCAATGGAGTCATCATAAATGGCTAGGTGGAGTCTCACATTTGTCTGCAGACCCTGACGATACACTGCGATGAGAGCTGGCTCATTCCACCCGCTAGGGGCTGCCAGGGTTCGGAATTGCAGAGCATAGTCCGCCACATTGAGTCGTCCTTGTCGGAGGCGGAGGAGACGATCCTGTACGGAGAGACAGTCCGTGGACTGCCCAAAGACTCCGGTGAAATGCTCCAAGAAGAGTTTCAAAGTAGAGGTGAGGGGACCTCCGGCTTGCCAAATTCCCTGTTCCCAGCTCAGCGCCTTACTGTTCAACAGCGAAATGATAAAAGCGATTTTGGCGGTGTCAGACGCTAACTTGTTGGGATGCAAATGAAGATAGAGTTCACACTGAAGAATGAAGCCACTGCACTCCTCCACGGTTCCAGAGTAGCAGTGAGGTAAAGCCATGGGACTGGAGGCTGCTACGGAGGGAGATGAGTGGGCGGTGAGTTGGGTGCGGAGCAGGTTAACGAGGTCTGTGAGAGGGTCCGGGGGTGTGGGGGTCGTGCCCGTGGTCGCTTGTGGCGTGGTCATGGTGGTGGGTCCGGTCTTCTATCACGGTACAGGTGTGCAGGCAGGTGAGGACGCCACAAGGGATGTAGAGAAGGTGATTTAATTGAGAGCACGGGCACAAAAGGGTAACAGGTAGGTACTCCAAACACAGGTGAACATGAGTGTGATCCAAATACAGGTATACAAGTAGGTAATCCACACACAGGTAAACGAAAACGTAACTCATGTTTAAATAGTCAGTTGCAAATTCTTTAATAATGAAGATATACTTACAGGCTGTGAGTGAGAAGTGACAGACTGTCCTTGCAAAGTTGGATTTGCCCCAGTTTTTAGCCTTTGTGCACAACCAGGTGTTAATGCGCTGCACACACTCATTTGTGCTATTTTGAAATAGTGTCGTAAAAAAAATTGTCCTAGTTTGGAAGACCTAACTAAGTAGTTTGTCTTTGGTAATGAAACACACAGCGTCTCCATGACATGGCGGCAGCAACAACACTACAGCGGGAATAGACACGCACTCCTTCTTTGCGTATACATTTTGTATCTTCAGTGTTCTTCAGTGATTATAACACAGAGATGTAGAAAAGCAAAAGCGTGTTTAAAGAGGCATTTTAGGGAAGTCTGGAGGAGCCTCTGCTTTCAAATAAATCTTTTGATCTCTTTTGATCATAGACTTATATTTTTGCCATTTTACATGTCTAATATATGCAGGAAAAACTTGTAACACATCAAAGATACAGGAAAACTTGAAATCGTGATTACTCCTTTAAGTATAAAGTATGATTACGAAGGTGAGTCGGTCCTGTCACATGTTGTCTAACGCCTATAGAATTGAGAATGTCATTAAAAGTTAGTCCCAGAACATCTGTATCATTATCTATATTTTACATTTACATTTAGTCATTTAGCAGACACTTTTATCCAAAGCGACTTACAATGAGATTAGGAAGCAATAAAGCGATATGCCATACTGGGGCAATAATACAATAAGTGCTAACACCAAGTTACTAGTTTCCACAAAACCCAAAACTCTACTTATTGAAAGAAAGAGGGTTGGTATATTTTTTTAGTTTAGCATTCACAAAAGAGATGTGTTTTAAGATGTTGTTTGAATGTTGTGAGAGATGTGGTTGATTGGACAGAGTTTGGAAGGCTGTTCCACCAGCAAGGAGTTGCATAGGAGAATGAGCGAGAAAGTGATCTACTGCCTTTTTGAGAGGGCAATACAAGATGCAGCTCATTTGCTCAACGCAGGGATCTTGTGGTAACTGAAGGACAGCTGGTCATCAAAGATGACTCAGAGGTTCCTGGTTGTTTTGGAAGGAGTGATTGTGGTGTTGTCAAGTTGGATGGTGAAGTCATGTTGCACTGATGGGTGTGCCAGAAATACAAGAAGTTCTGTCTTGGAAGGGTTCAGCTGGAGGTGATGCTCATTCATCCAAGTTGAGATGTTATCAAGGCAGGCTGAAATGTGTGCAGCTACAGTGGGATCATCCGGGTGAAGTGAGATGTAAATCTGGATGTCATCAGCATAACAGTGAAATATGAAGGTAAACCAGTAGCAAATCTTGAGAGCATGTAGATTTTACTTTGTGAACTTGTAAAGTAAGCATTTGCAGCTGTAAACTAAAATGTACACTCGCAGCCCCAATGTGAAAACTTGTCAAATAAAAAACTGAAGTTGAATGTTGAGATTTGCACTCGTGGACAAAAATTACGAATCTGTGTTCTGAATTTGAAGTTGCAAAAAAGTAGTCACAAATGTGTAAACTGGCATTCACAAAACACATTGACAGACACAAATGTGTAGTGCAAATTTATGCTTACTCACAAATTCATCTTCGCAGTGCAACCACAAATAGGCACTTACAACCTCTCAAATCTGTCACTGCAGTTTCAAATCTTTGCGCCTTGAGTTTTGCTACCACTTTTGCGATACACCTGTTGCAAAACTAACTTGTGCACTTAGAACTCAACTGTGAGGCGAGAGAGATTAGCGGGGAAGGGCTGGGGTTAATGACGTTGTCTTATTGGCTGGCGCCCAGCCAATCAAATTGGCACGTTTTTGTTCGCGATGACATCACGCCCCACAACAGAGCCAGATTGCCGCGCATTTGATCGTGTGTTCGTGATGGACGGAACTAACACTAATCAAATGAACGCAAACTTTTAAAATACCAACAAAAATATACAATGAGAAAGAAAAAAAACACTCTGATAACGAAAACAATAAACTCGATTGCAAGATGTAACATTGTTTTCAAATTAACTGCATTTTTTAAAAATAGTTTTCAAAGTTTCGCTTTTGCAAATAATGGTTTATGAATTCGCTGCTAGATTTTTCAGTTGCGCTTCCCAAGTTTTCGTTTTCGCTTCTCAAGTTTACGTTCGCCTTTCTGGCTCAACCCTCACGTGAGGGCGGGACTTAAGGGCACTTTACTCTCATTGGCTAGTGAGAATTGGATTGACAGCTCCCTGACAAGGAAGTCGATAGTGAAATGAGTGTTGCGGATAAGAGCGATCTGCATGCGGTTGTCTGTGACTCTGTATGGTTTTGTTTTAGTGTTTGTACTTAAATTACTTTCTTCTTTTGTTAGTATATCAGCGGTTCGCCAACTCACACGCACTTGGAGTGGGAAACACGTGTCCAGGCTCTCTCAGTCATGCCACATAACAAGCCAACGTCGAGTACAGGATAGCATAGCCATTCACATACAACTTTATGTGTGTTTGGAGGCTGTAAAGACAGCAGTCTATAATTACATTAACATCCGGAAAATGATATGCCTAGTGAGTTTTGAGGAGATAGTATAATAAAGTGTTATGTTCTCAGTTCATCTTTATTATTTATAGATGATAATTGTGGTGGAATTTCATGTATTGTTTCTACCTTTAGATGTTTATATATTTTTAAAGTCTCTCTTTTCTGCTTGTTTTTAACCTGTTTTATGTAGGTGTTGATACATACTGAAAGAGTTGTTTGCAAGGGGCAGACTAAATTAATAAAACATTCTAAAGACCTCCAATTGTGTCACCTTATGAATTTGTTTTGTTGTAGCAATGTTTAAAATATATAAATGTCATTTGAATGTATTAATACTATTTTATGAGGTGTACTTTCTGTGTATGTAAAGAAAGGGGCATAATATATTCACCATGATTTTTAAAGGAAAGATAGAGTATGCAGAGTATGCATTAAAATAAGACTGTATGCAGGAACGCCACAAAGCTTCATCATCATCATCCTCCTCAACTGGACACAAAAGTCACCCTCACATTAATGTAAACTGTGATAATAAAATGGCTAAAAGTTTTATTTCTGTACAGTATGCAACAATGTTTTTATTTACCCTGTTAATTTCTCACTACCCAATAATCTGTAACTTGTCTTCTTATTGAATGTTATAATGCATTTGGTTCGTTAGTGGTTAAGTAAATAATCTTTATCTATATACTAAATAATACATGACAAAAAATAAAACGCATATTGAACGAGTTAAATAAAGACAGAATTTCCTACTGTGCAGGAATAAAACTTGTAGCGATTTTCTTTATTATCTGAATTAAATTAATTTAGGCTACCTAAGGGTGAGAAGAATAATGATGAGCAAGACGCTCGGACGCATGACTAACCAACTTCAAAAACACTGAAAACAATACAAAACAGCATGCAGATCGCTCTCTAAAATCCGCTGCAGCTGCACTGACTTCTGTATCGACTTCCTTGTCAGGGAGCTGTCAAGACAAATCTCACTAGCCAATGAGAGTAAAGTGCCCTTAAGTCCCGCCCTCACGTGAGGGTTGAGCCAGAAAGGCGAACGTAAACTTGAGAAGCGAAAACGAAAACTTGGGAAGCGCAACTGAAAAATCTAGCAGCGAATTCATAAACCATTATTTGCAAAAGCGAAACTTTGAAAACTATTTAAAAAAAATGCAGTTAATTTGAAAACAATGTTACATCTTGCAATCGAGTTTATTGTTTTCGTTATCAGAGTGTTTTTTTTCTTTCTCATTGTATATTTTTGTTCGTATTTTAAAAGTTTGCGTTCATTTTTATTGGCACAAATCTAATCCCATACTATTTGCTACAACGACTTTCTCACCGACTGTCATTGTGGCTGGATCGTGTCCCTCTTGACTTAGATTTTCTGGAATTTAAATGTTCACAGTAGCTGGTCATTCTTAGTGCTATCTCACATCAAGTCCAAGTTCCACATGACATATATGATGCACTTAATCAAGTACACCAGATGGCTGTCAGCATGGCTGAGTCTGAAAATGTTTCTCACATCATTGTTTCCCAAGAACAAGGAAGAAATGGTCGTCCACGGGTTCTGATTTATGAAGATTCTGTATCCCAACTTCTTACTTTAGGGTTACCTGTGACTTGTATTGCAAAGTTGCTAGGGGTGTCAACATTTACAGTGCACAGACGCATGGCAGAATGGGGATTGTCTGTTAAGGCAACCTATAGCAACATAACAGATGTGGAACTAGACTCAATAGTGACAAGAGTCCAAACAAACAACCCAAATGCAGGCTATAGAATGATGATGGGTCTCCTCAGGGCACAAGGTCATCGGGTGCAATGGGATAGAGTTAGTTTGTCAATGCATCGAGTTGACACTGCAAGTATCGTCTCCAGGATGTGTAGTTAGGAGGATATATTCTGTCCCCAGCCCAAGGTCCCTAATGCACATTGATACAAACTACAAGCTGATACGGTAAGTTAGGTAAACATGGTATTTATTAAATATGTATTTAATAAAATAAATGATAAATCCATGCTGTATATAATACTCAGTATTCATGAAACTAATAGAAAAACACTTTCTCAAGGTATAACAGTGTTATATTTTGCGGTATCGATGGCTTCTCAAGAAAGGTAAAGACTTCTTTAATACTTTTAAGCAGTGTTAATTTCTATAAAGTTTGAGCAAATGTTGCTGACAAATGAAAAAACAACATTTATGATCTCTAGATTATATTTACATTTTATATTTAGAACACCTATTCTTCATACAATTCTATATTTTGATCAACATGACATGAGCAATTGAAAATGTGGAAAAAAGCTGACACTTGTACATTATCAATTGCAATATGTACAAAAGCAATTGCAATTTGTTCAAAGGAATAAGAAATTGCTTTAATGATGTGCACAAGTGACTAGATGTGTCATGAAGGTGGAGAAGGACAGAACCCAGCCGCAGGCAGCAGGTGGCGACAAAAGGGATTTTAATAAATAAAGGACACAAAAAAACAGGAAACAAAAGCCCACGATGGGGATAACAGAACTAATAAAACAAGAACAGAAACACACTAGAAAAACTGTAAAACAAAATCCACCCACGAGGGGGCAAAACAAAAAACCAAACACGGGCAACACAGACTGGCAGGACGAGGCAAAAACGCAAGCACGAAACAACGGGACTCATACAAGACGTATGTAATGCACCAACACAGGACAGCGAACACGAGGGCTTTAAATAGGGGAAAAAACAAGGGATAATGACACAGGGTGCAGGTGTGAATCATCAGAAAACATTAACAGGGAAAATTACCGGAGAACGAGGGGGCAGGGCTTAGACGCGCGACATGAAAACACGCGGCAAAAGGCGGAAGCGCCCGAGCCGCGTGTCTCCCCACAGAACGTAAACACAAAGACAAGATACTGACGCAATCCTGACCACTAGATCATTAAAACTAGACATAAACAAGGAGGGCAGGATTGCGGAAGTATCCGGGGGGCGTGGTCATGACGCAAGACCGGAGAGCGCGTGACACGGGCGCACCACGCCCAGGCCACGCGCTTCCACGAGTTACAAACACGGAGACATGGCACTGTCATGGCCCTGCCCACAAGGCTCTAGGAATTTACTAGACATGAAGGGCAGAACCATGACAAGATGATTTGGAATTTGTACAAGTAGTATCAAGAATTGCACTTTTGATCTAAAAAATGACTGAGAAAAACTGTAAAATGGTTTTGTTTTAATGTAGATAATGTATCTTAGTGTGTCAAATAACAATCTGGCTTCAACAACACTGTCTTTTTTCCGTGAGGCCGTCCAGAAATTTGGATATCCACTGAGGTGAAAATTGGCCACTGGCAATTGCTGTGTTTTTAATAATTTAGGAAATATGCAGAATTGAGCCTTGAAGTTTGAAAATAATCTGTGAAATTATTTCAACACTATTTTGTCAATTAACAGTGTTGTCAATGAGCATTTTTGTTACCAACATACTTTGCTATGGTCCGGGGAGGAGAGAATGTGGATGTGGCCTCCCTTATGTTCTCGGTCTGTGGAACAGGTAGCTTTATCGCGGGTAAAAGCATCCACAATCAAAGGTAAAGTTTTTTTTTTTAAGAATTGACAAATAGTCCCCATCACTGCATAAGGTATCAGAGTTTTTATTCTTGAACTAATGACCTATTATCTATAATTGTGATAATACTCACACAAATGCAAAACATCTTGTGATGTAAAATAAAAAAAATCTGAGGATCTCTGTTGGGAATGGGTATTATTGTCTTACAAACCTGATGGTGCTTTGCTCATGATAAGGTAGCTGTCCAAGGAATTTCATTCCACAAATCATCAAATTAAATCTAAATTGCAGTACAACCTGTTTAAATATCATTTATCTGCTTAAAACAGAATCGAGCGATTGTGGCGAGATGTGTTTACTGCAGTTACCTCCCATTTCTACAATGTGCTGCACCAGCTAGAAGAGCATTGATATCTTGATTTGTCTAGCAGTCTTCATATGTTCTGCTGTCACTATGCCTTTATCCCAAGACTTCAAAGTCACATTTTCAGAGATGGATGGGACAATCATCCTCTTTCAACAGAGGGCAATCTTTCCCCTACTCAGCTGTGGCATCTTGGGCAGCAGTACCATTCTGAAGAGTGTGATGCGGTAGGCATGCCTTACAATTAGTCTATTCATTCATATTTATTCTTTTAACTAATTTATTCTTTGTATAGATTCTACAGATTCCACATGTAGATTGGGAAAGCAGTGGTCTTATCCCCAGTGACACAAATTCTGGAAGTTCCTGAAATTGAATGTCCACTGAGCCCAGACGAACTTGACAGACTAAAGGCTGCTGTGGACCCAATGCAGCCATCAACAGATTTTGGGGAAAATGTTTATATAGCTACACTGCAATACATGCATTACATTGGCTATATATAAAACACTGGAACGATCATTTCATAAATGCAAAAACACACACAAGATTGTCTTGATATTTTAATCTTTCGAAACTGTAAAAGGCAAAAACCTTTCTACACTGAACAGATTCAGTTTTCAAAATAAAATAAAAAAATCAGTTTTCACCAGTTTTGACATTTCAAATTAATTAAATAAAGATGAAAAATCTTTGTCTAAAATTTAAAATGTTGTTTACCTAGTGAATGGAATAACTGTATTAACCTGAACAACTTGAAGTGAACATTTTCATATAACCTGTCTTATTGTTTCTATATTTTTATAAACATTTAACTGAAGGCAGTTTGCTGTTTCATACAAGACCAAAACCAACATCACTTGTGGCAATGCAGCTTTCTAGGTGATTGTTTAATTGCTGATAGCTGTTGTAGTGAGCAGGCAGGCGCATAATGTAGGTAGAGGATGTCGGATGTTCTGCTTGCATAACCTTCACTTGCATGTCCTTCATAGGCAGCTCCCAGCTAACCCAGAATTTAACCAGCTGCTTCAATTGAGTCTGATTAGCTGAAATGTGGCAGACATATGGACACCAACAGTTACAATTTTAAAACTTTTATGAAACATTACCAAATAAGTTTAACGTCTCTACTGTATACATTTTTTACACGAAGCAATGTAGCAAATACTAAAATTGTGTGTTTGTATATGCATCTGTATCAACACCTGGTTGCTCCACAAGAAAGTTTGAACAGCCAGTTGGGCTACTAGTTTAAAAAAACGACATACCAGTCTCCACAAACCTCCGTAGGTACCCAGCAATTCAACATTTGGTGGTAAATGGGGGTTTGTTATCATCGTCTTCCTCTTCCATGGGCCAGATAATGTTGTTTAAGAGCACCTAATTGTAATGTTAGTATTTAACATGAGCATAGAAAGAAGAAATTAATGTACTCAAAATTAAAATAGTATCATAACCGAATAAGACCTGAGTATTGCAGTCTACCATTGACTGTCTTGGGAAAACCACAGATGCCACATCAGGTCGGGCCTCCCTCCAGTAATGGCCATAAAGTTGAATCCTTTAGTCCTTGTCTGAGCTGTTTAATCTGCCGTGAGGTTCGTGTAAGCACCTGAATGTGACACAAGATACATTAAGGGATCATTTCTGTTACAGTTATAGTATACTGCATTATTGATTTAGATTTTCAGCTTTTTGGCCAAAAATACAAACATGCCAAACATGTTTATATAACATTTGATTATAAATAAAACAAGTCCCATATAATTAACTGCATGCTGAAGAAGATTGTGTAACAGCCATGTGCAGTTGGTTACTGTCAGCACTGGAAGGTCCCACGACAATGCCAGCTGGTTAATTGATGCCTTTTGATCCTCAGTAATCCCATTTCCTTTCTCATTTTTTGAATCATCAGCCATAGCAAGCTTTGATATAGTGAGAGAATGGAAAGTAAATAAAGGAATTATGGTTAACTTGAATCAATATGGAACCTACCAACCTACCATCTGTAATGTCTCTCTGATATCGATGTCTGCCACATCTTCAAGCACAATGGTTGCTGTACCTAACAATACATGTATAATGGCTGGGCTTACACCTGCTAATAAAGGTCCGCCATAGAGAAAATAATGACCAATCATTCTTCCTGCCATCAGGAACAAGTCACTCTGTAAAAGAACCTGGGAGGAGGATGGAATAACGTGGTCTGCTTGGCCTTCAAATAATGCAGTGATTGCAAAAACAAAGCATTATTGTATGGCAAGCGATTTTATCATTTAATCATTTAGATTTACTAGTATCTATTTTTTAGGTGCTAGTATCTAATGAATAAGTACTAGTTACTATTCCATTAGATACTAGTACTTATTCATTAGATACTAGTACCTAAAAAATAGATACTAGTGCTTATTCATTAGATACTAGTACCTAAAAATGAGATACTAGTGCTTTTTCATTAGATACTAGTACTTAATCATTAGATACTAGTTCTTTTTAATAGATACTAGTACTTATTTCAATAGTGACTGGTATTTAATTATACTTTATTAGTTAAGAAAAATGAGAACTAGTACTTATTTTTTTAGTTACTAGTGGTTTTGTAGCTCAAAGATATCCTTAACGTAATAGACACAATCTTAAGTTTATGCTCAGTATGCAAATAATATGTTGAATTTTAATGAGACAACGTTTTACACACAGATTGGGCAGGAGAGTATGAAAGAAGGTTTTACAATAAAACCAAAACGAAAAAGAAAGTATTTTTTATGAACAAAGAGCGTTTTAGTCCACCGAAAGTTCAGCTGCAGCCACTGGTGTACAGTGGTAGCACTTTAAGCACAAAACCGCTATATGACACATCAGTTTTAAGTTGTGTGTGCCACTCAGTGCCGGCCCTACCTAATAAGCAATATAAGCAGTTGCATAGCCCGTGCTGTGCATGAAAATATAATTTTGTTGTGTCAATTTACACAAAGTGCACGCAGAGGCTGTGTATACTAACTCTGCCCACCAGTATCTGATTGGATTAGACAAAGTGTAAGAGCGAAAGTAACTCTAATAGCAGTTCCTGTGGCGCAAGTTGTAAGGCATGTTGATCAGACACAGGAGACCGGTGTTCGAATCCACCATTTGCCAAGCTCGCTCATTTACATTTTTCCATCACATATCAAATTATGATCAAGACATTTGTTTTCAATCAAATAATTTAAAATTTAAAATTACGTTTTATTTAAATTCTGCGTAAAAAAAAGACAGTGTGCGTGATCAACATGTAATGTAACAAGACCACTCCAACTATTTTTTCATAAAGGAAACCAATAAAACCCTGGCCAAATCACAATATATAAATTATAGTGGATTTGTAAGTTATAACTGGAAATTTTGTATGGTTTCAATGCAAGAACTAATGATTTATAATGGTATGGAAATCATTAACTTTTCTATTGTGTTTTGGGCAGAGATCTATTGTATGTAATAGAGTAGCCTAATATGCAATGAAAGTACAGGTTTTTATTAACTTCTATTTTTTACTACAGCTTATTTTTTATGAACACGCCTTCTATGTAGAGTTATGTAGTGTTTTGTCTTCTATATTTAATATTTTTATGAATCGGGGGGTTAGGTTAAACCTCCCCGCTGTCAGATGCATCGCTCTCACACGAGCACTGACGCACGCACTTACATAGGTCCATTCTTTCAGTAACTGTAGCCTACTACATACTGCTGTCCATTCGAATGCATAAAACATGATTTATCAAGATTACTGTAATAAAAACTGGGTTATCCGTTTTTTGCAAATAATCTCTTTATATATAAACCGTGATATTGCCAAAAACCCACAACATGAATGAAACAAACTCTGAAGCAAATGCGGCGAAAGCGCTATTTGTCCAGAATAAGCCAAAATAGGAAGAATAATAGAAACAAAACATTATCTATTTGAACAGCTTCTTCAAATGATAAAATATTACATTTAGAGCTGTATACTCGAAATCATGCAAAGATGCAGATTAAAATGTCCCATGCAGATCTTTACTCTGTCCTGGCTGCTACCAACACTTCTTTCCTTTTCTTTTCTTTGTAGCTACTCGGAGTGTTTATCTATAAATTATAATCCTATTACCTAGTCCTTAATCATAGTGGGCAAACACATGCCCTTTAGGTCCGTCATTGGCTTCGCTGCAATTTTTGACTTCAGCTCCAGAGGTTTTCAAACTGGTGGGCCGAGGTGCATTATGCGGTGAATTGCAATTACAACAACAAATTATGCTTTTCGCTATAAGTGCGCTCTACCATAAGGTAATATTGCAATAAAACTTTCATGACAAAACTATACTGAAAGGAAACAAATTTGTGTTATATAATGTGTGTTTATCTTTTTAGTGTTAGGTCAAAAATGTAAATCTAAATCTAAATGTCGACTTGTTTTAACTCATTTTTAAAACTTAATTATGTTTTGTGTGATTTTATAAGTCCTAGAAAAAAAGAGTCAGTTTTATGTTCCAATTTATTTTATCACTAATCTTATCCATATGAGTGTCTTGCATTTAGAGTGTGTTGCATTTTTGATTAGGTACAATCACCAAATAGGCGAAAGTGACCTCTGGTGGTAAGATAACGACATGTGATATAAATTCATTCAGCGTCCTACAATAAAGAACTACACTCAAGTGAGTTCAGTCAGTTTTTCTTTAGGCAGTGGCTTAGCAGTAGTTTCTATTTACACTAAGTGAATATAGCAACATTTCTTAACGATATTTTATTTACACTAACCGAAAATAGCTTTATTTTCTTGGTACTTATAAATAGTGGCAAATACTATTTGCACCTCAGTATTGTAGTGCATTAATAATAACAGAGTGTAAATAATTATATTTATACAAATGATTAAAAGATGGTAACCTATTGAGATAATAAAACCCTACACCTACTCCTAACATTACCCTAACAAATAAACTTTATGAATAAAACTTAATTTTATTGAAAACAAATGTCTTTGTGATCTGGTATATGATGGAAAAATGTAAAAGACCAAGCTTGGCAAATGGGGATTCGAACCCCGGTCTTCCATGACTAAGCAATTACCGTTCCACACGCATTATAGCTTGCGTCACTGGAGTCACTGTTTATGTTCATATTATTCTTGCACTTTCCCTATTCCAATTAGATAGTGGTTAATATAAGTAGCCTCTGCCAACAAGATAAGCTATTTGCACTTTCTGTAAATAGATACTACGTAAAACCTTTCACATGATACTCCACATCAAAAATAATAAATAGTGATATTAAACACATCCTCTTTGTGTTTTTGTGCTAACCGATTAGCCAGACAAGCTAACATACAAAGCCAGGTCATTTCTATTAGCATGTTAACTCTGATTGGCTGGCTGAAAGGTAATCATGTTTATGTAATGATCTAATTGAATTAGGATATCTCCAAACCCATTCTTACTAGTTCCATTTGAGAAAGAAGATATCTTCAAATGAATAGGTACTAGTACTTATTCTGTTTTTGATATCAGATACTAATTTCTGACTAGTACATATTACAATAATGACTAGTGTCTTTTTATGCTACTAGTATGTATTCATTAAATACTAGTACTTATTATTAAATACTGGATTTGTATTCATTGTATACAAGTATGTATTTAATAGGCACTAGTAGTTATTAGTTAAGTACTAGCAATTATATATTAGACACTAGTGCCTTTTATGGTTGTTACTAGTAACATTTCTTATCTTACTGGTCACAATTGTTTTTTTACCTGTCATATGTAATGACTAGTCAGAATGGACATGGTAGAGTTCAATTAAAAATCTTACTAGTAAAATAAAATATGTTACTAGTCACAATTGGAAAAAGCACTAGTATCTAACATATAAGTACTAGTATCAGCTGAATAAATACTAATAGCTAATCAATAAATACAAGTATTTGATAAATAAGTACTGGTATTCAAATAATAGGTACTAGTATCTAATGACTAAGTACTAGTATCTATTATTTAGGTACTAGCACTTAATGAATAAGTACTAGTATCTATTTATCAGGCTCTAGTTTCTAAAAATATAAGTGTTGCGAGGGGGCGTGGCCACGCTCCGTCTGGGGGGAGGAGCTACAGTCCGAAGCACGGAGGGCGATGAGTACGTCATGTGTGGCTTCTAACCTGCTGTCTCTCGTTCCAGTGATTGGGGAGAGGAGATTAAAAAGGCGCCGCCGTGGGTGCAGAGAGAGAAGTTTTTTTTTTTTTTCCTAAATTTAATATCTATGGACATTAAAGGGTAATTCACCACATCCCCGTGCACACACCTCACCTTAACCATGCGACTCGCATCCCATGCCGCGGATTGAATCAGGCCTGGGTGAATGGAGGTTTGGTTACACCCCGAATCCACCAAGGCCGGATATGTACCCCCCTCTGTACTCACTGGTACTTGGTACTGGCCAGCTGGATTGAGGGCGGCCTGGGGCGCGTCGGGCACCCGGATCACCATCCCGACCTCCATCAACGGACAGTGGGCGATAAGGTGATCCGGATCCCCGCAACGCCAACAGGCCGGCCCAGGCTTTCCCACCGCCCCGGTGGTGGGGAGAAGGCCACGGGATTGGAGAGAGGAGATAGAAGGGCTGGGGTAGGTGTGGTTCCCGCCGCGAGAGGGCTCCCGCTCCCAGCGCGGAACCGTGGCGGCGGGCGGGCCCGTGTTCCCTCGGCCGCGGGTCGCCGCCCGCGGTGGAGCACCTCGTCCGTATCTGGGAACGAGAGAGGGGGACACGAGAGGGGAAGAAGAAGAAAAAAAAGGGGAAAAATTAGTATGGGGTCCGCCGACCCCCGAGCACGCTGCCATGTGGTCCTCAGCCAGCTGCGTGGCCTGTGTCAGCGACGTCGGCCGGTGGCACTGGACCCATTGGGCGGTCCCTGTCGGCAACCGCCCCAAAAACTGTTCCAAGGCCACCGTCTCCACCACAGAGTCGACGTCACTGTCCTCGGCCACTAGCCACTTGCGGCAGGCGTCCCGGAGCTGTTGAGCCAACACGAACGGCGGCTCGCCCTCCCCTAACTCCGTTGAGCGGAAACGCCCCATCTTCTGCAGCAGCGGCGGTGGGCGCGCAGGGAGGGGTGTCGTAGCGGCCGCCTGGTAACGCTCTGTCGTCAGCCAGCTCCGGAACAGCTCGCGGTCCTCTGTTTGGGCCCGCAGGAGAGATTCGAATCTCCTCTCCTGCTCCATGGAGGCCCGATGTTGCTCGGCGTGAAGACCAGCGAGCGCCTGGATGATATCCGCCAGTGGCGTGGCTGGTGGGGACTGCATGATGGCAGCGGCGTTCCTCCTTCCTCCCGGGTTTCGGCACCAGTGTAGCAAAGTTCGTTGTTTGTGGAGGAAAGAGGCAGGGTCGGCGTAGTATAATTCAACGAAAAGTCTTTAATATAAATCCAAACCAAAGTCAAAACATAAACCAAACACAAACAAAATAAAACAGCGTCACGGGCTTCCTCCTTCGGTCCTCGTGCACGCGTCTTTTATACAGTCTCTTGTGCACGCTCCCTGCGTGCACTATCTCCGGTCAAAAAACTTCTCTCTCTGCACCCACGACGGCGCCTTTTTAATCTCCTCTCCCCAATCACTGGAACGAGAGACAGCAGGTTAGAAGCCACACATGACGTACTCATCGCCCTCCGTGCTTCGGACTGTAGCTCCTCCCCCCCAGACGGAGCGTGGCCACGCCCCCCTCGCCACAATAAGTACTAGTACCTAATGAATAGGGATCAGTACCTAATTAATAACTACTAGCACCTTATTATTTACAACTAGTAACTATTGTAATACATACTAGTCAGACCTGAAAAGTTGATATCTAAATGACAGTTCTCCATAGAAGTCAATGGCAAAAATTTGAAATGTGTTACTAGTAACAATGGAATAATCACTTGTCACTAGTATAATAAGTACTAGTATCTAATGATTAAGTACTAGTATCTATTGAACAAGTACCAGTCACTATTGAAATAAGTACTAGTATCTAACAATTAAATACTAGTATCTAATGAATAAGTACCAGTCACTATTGAAATAAGTACTAGTATCTATTTAAAAGAACTAGTATCTAATGATTAAGTACTAGTATGTAATGAAAAAGCACTAGTATCTAATGAATAAGCACTAGTATCTATTTTTTAGGTACTAGTATCTGATGAATAAGTACTAGTATCTAATGGAATAGTTACTAGTAAGTAAAAAATAAGTACTAGTAGCCTAAAAATAGATACTAGTAAATCTAAATGATTAAATGATTAAATCGCTTGCCATAATTATTGAGCATAGTTGCAATGTCTCTATTAAAGAGATAAGACGCACCAAAATGATCATTGTATCTTTGCACTGCTAGGCATCTTTATATTTTGTATACAGCCTCGTTTTGTTCTAAATGTTAATTTACAGTGTCTGGTGTAGACAGGGTGTAAGACTTTCTTCTGTGAAACACAAAAGCTCTATGGTCTTTTCCATACAATGACATGCATTGTTCAAAAAATTAAAGATTGAAAACATAGTTAAATTAACGATTAAAAAAAGTAATTATAATAATAAGATAAGACTTTAGACTGAATTTCACAGACAGGGTCACAAATTGATGACAAAACAAATAACCAAGATTCATGAGGAATCCATTCTGTAGCTTGTTTATCACCATGCTAAAAAAAATGGTGCTGAACTCCATCCCCAGTAGCAACATCACCTAAAATATGGTAAATATATATATATATGCAATTCCTAATGTGTATCTAATGCGTGATGTGTACAGTACCTTCCAGTCGGCAGTGAAGAGGTCTAGCCCAATGAATTTTAGGGACTTTGTAGAAGGTTATTATTCTCCCTTCCTGCTCATCTATGTCTTCTCTGACATCAATTTTAACTTTCAGTGTGGGTTCATCTTCTTTTTGGCAGAGTAGACACCCTCTGTACAGTACTGCTGCCCTTTCTGGAACCTCAATTTTTTTCCAGTCTAGAGCCAAACATTTGTTAATGGCACCATACTCATGGAAACAACATTCACATGAACTTTGACCAAGAGAAACAAAAATACCACCTTCACGCATTAAAGATGCACTTTCGAATGAAACTGATGTCCCAGGTAAATTATCAGGACTAAGTAGGCCAATAGTGTTCTGTTCTGTAGTGCTCTGGGAAACCTCTGAGGCAGTGTTGTCCATAAATGAGGTAAAATCCTGAGGGAAACTATAATAAAATACAAAAACAAGGAAACCTTAAAATGATTAAACTTAATAAACATACATTAAAAGTGATACTTCACCCCAAAACCTATGTTGTCATTTATTCAGCATTATGTCATTTTTGGGTCCCTTGTAGGTGTTTACAGTCTAACTAAAGAAAAACCTCTCTAATGCTTACACATCTGAAACGCTTACAATACCTTTCACCACATGTACCTGCATGGTAAGGCATCACTTCAGCAGAAAACTGTTTTTCACATATTGGACAGGAATCCTGAGGAGTAAGAAAGGCTCAAAATGACATCAAACACTGTAGGTCTACATAATACTTGACAGCTTGTGATATTTTGACTGGACAAAATCATGTTTATTATGAAATCGAATTAAGAATGGAATAGGCTCCAGATTCAAATTCTGAACAACAGTGCAACAGTGATGTCAGTGAAGTAAGTAAAAAAAAGTAATTGGATTTAATAGTTATTAACTATTGAGTTTTTACATATATTCTAATATTTGTCCATGGTTTCACTCAGCTTTAGTGATTTTATATTTCAGCCTAAACAATTTCTTACCAGACGAATTACATCTGACTCATGGCCCTGGTCTTCCTCCTTTTCTTTGTCAGATTCAGAATACTTCAACAGAAAAACAGGAAAATTGTATAATACTATAATTGTGCTATATGTTTTCTTCATTGTAATATGCAAAGCAAAACTCAATTAATGCACACACTTTGGTTGGTTATATGCTATTCTAACACAATACATGCTGTAGCTGCAGTAAAGCTGTGTGCTGAATTACTTACAGCATCATTACTTTTACAATCTTCAAGGTGACATGGCAGCAACTGTAATGGTACTGATGTGCCACAGGTCATGCAAATGTTTTTGGGCATATTAGCAACTCTGGTGAATCATATGGCAATGGGGTTGTATCAATCTCTTCTTGGAGGGGGACAATGTAAATTACATTCTTCCCATTGTTAGAGGATGCCTTCAATATTTTTGCTGTGTAGCCCTGAGAACCCTGAGGCAGAGAAGAGGTCTTCCTTTGTCCACTGCCCCCTTTAATCAAACAAAGGTAAAACAATAATATTTAGTAACAATTCCATTAGTTTTTGGTGAAAGCATAACCTAAAAAATTAATTTGGTTAGGTTTATCAAACTTACCTGAAGCTTTTTGGAGAAGCCAACCACCCCGTAAAGATTTCAGCTTTGGGTACTCCTGAAGTAGTACTCTGGTTATCTGAATATTAGAATGCATAGATATAAGAAAAATATACAGTCAAACTAAAATGTATTCAGACACCTTAAACATTTCTCACATTATCACAGATTATTCGCTATAGTTTAAAAATGGTAATAAAATATGACAAGAAACTGTGTTTGAACAAATTCATCTTGAGAATGTCAGATAACTTTGATAGACTGTTTCACAAATGAATTAGGTTAAATAGCTGTCAGCTCCATTCTAAAATTAAAAGGAGTATAAAAATAATAATGTATAAACACAAGGTTTTCTAAATGACTCACCTCAGTGTGATCAGCATCATCAGAAATATTAACAGTTCTTTTCCCTAGGCCTGCTTGTAGGAGAATAATTTCATCCTTGGGGGTCTTTTGGGTGTTTTTTGCCAACAAGCAGAACTGGAGTTACAGGTATAACCTTTGTAGGTTCAGGTGCCATTCTTTTAATTCTTTTACGACTTGTGCCATAAATTGCTGGAAAAGATCTTTAATTAAGACAAGATATGTAGTAAAATGTAAATATAACTGATTAATGTAAATGAGACTCTGAGTATAATGGATCTGATGATTTCTTACCTTTGCATTTCTTGTTGAACTGTATTTGGTTTACTAACTGCCTGCCCAACCCCGGAGCCACTTGCACCAACTTGAGGTCCCACTAAGGTAGGACTGCCAGCATTTCCATGTGCTTGTGGGTTGCTATGCCTTTGAAGTCAACTAAGCAGATTCCGCACAGCACTTTCTATTTCTGTCTTCTGCAAACACAATTTAAACCCCAGCATTTGCATAAAGTATTATAATATAACAACTAGGGCTGTGCGATTTGGGGAAAATATCTAATTGCGATTATTTTGACAGATATTGCGATTCGATTTGCGATTTAATTTTGCAAAGTTAAGCTTCAGCTCAGTACTGTCAATAGTGTGAGTATTGTTACCCCACTGAATAAAAAAACAATGGAAACCATCACAGTTAGAGTGTGTTTTGGGCATTTTTACTGTTGTTTTATTGGTTTCCATCTGCCAGATCACATCCCACCAAAAGAATCCATCAAATACCAGTAGACACCAATATAGTTTACATTAAAACCAATACAATTCCCATTATAACCATCTAATTTATGATTGTGTTTTGGGAGGAGTTCTATTGTTTTTCAGCAGGGAAAATATAATGGTATTAGTACTCACAGAATGAACTTAATTACTGAATTTCACTGGAAATATTTGTTTATTTTGAATAACTTAAGAACTGTAGCCTATTACTTTAGTCAATTATTAAAATAGGCTTCTTTATTGTGAAATTAGCAAAGCAGTTAGATTGAATGTACATTTGTTATAAACGTGAAGCCAGGCGCGAGCTAACACAGATGCGCTCTTGGGGACTTGCGGTGCGGAGCTGGACATTACACGCATTACGAAACAGGCTGCATGTGTGCGGCAAATGTAAAAGTCTCGCCCGCAAAACGCGGGATACGCGCCGCCCACGCGTGGCAGAGAGACGCGAGTATGAGAAGCATTCCGAGACGCCACAATTCCACTCGCTCTCTCTCTCGCGCGCGCGCGTTCTGCTTGTTATTTTGTAATGGTGGGGATTTACGCAGGCTAGGGCAGTGCTGATTGGGCAGAATGGAGGTGCGCTCACTCAATTGGTTAGTAAGACTGACACTCAAGGCGAGCCGGGCAGTCATGCTTTTGCTTTGACGAGAACAGACGGCATTTCATATTTTTCACAACGCAGCCTTTGCGATTAGCAAATCGCAATTGTCTCAAATCGCGATTGCGATTCGATTTCGATTAATCGCCCAGCCCTAATAACAACAAAATATTTTATGAAGTATGAATGACAATATCAAATGAGAGAAAATAGTGGGCGTGGCTCGTGTATTCCACTAAGAATTGATCGAATATTAAAACAGGCGTTTCATATTGAAATGTAAGTCGCAGCTGACTGATAGTTGGAGGAGTAACAGATGTTCTGTGCAAGCCGTCTAACTGATGTCATTAGAGAAGGCTCGCCACTAGAGGGCAGAAATGTATTTTCAGATTTTTGAAAGATTATGGCAACACATGAATTCAATGACCTGCACAGAAAAAGTATTTTTAAATGCTGCAATATTCCCAAAAAATTCAAACTGCAATTGTTGTTTATTTCGTGGGGACTTCAGGAGAAAAGATTCCCATCTTTGCATGATTCGTTATCAAAATTGTGTTTTTTCCTGAGCATTTTGAATTCACTGACATACTTCAATCAAAAAGGTCTTAAAACTATATGTTATAATCATGGTATGATCACGGACCGTTTCAACTTGGATCCATGCATCATCTTGTAAATGATACATCAATATTCACACTAAGTTTAAAAACACAAAAATGATTACAAATAGATCATTTTTCTGCATCGATATAAAACGTGTTCGAGTGAGCATCACAATGCATGTAGCCTAAGTTACATGCCATAATTTTACATGATATAAATAGTATATATCATTATTTTCCCTGGTAGTTTATGTACAGTAACCATTTTCTATTTACACAGTGAAAAACACATGCATATATTATTTTACTCCACGGTTATAAAAGTTATAAAATCTCTTAGGTCTTTACTAAAAAAATACAACTACTCTAAACCATCGTAGTACATCAGTTAACATGCTTATGTCGTGGTTTTACAAAAATACTGTCACCACTATTTTACATTTTATATTAATACATTAATTACCGATTGATTAGTGTTAGTTCCGTCCATCACGAACATACGATCAAATGCGCAGCAATTTGGCTCTGTTGTGGGGCGTGACGTCATCTCGAACAAAAACGTGCCAATTTGATTGGCTGGGCGCCAGCCAAAAAGACAATGTCATTAACCCCAGCCCTTTCCCGCTAATCTCTCTCGCCTCACAGTTGAGTTACAAGTGCACATGTTAGTTTTACAACAGGTGTATCGCAAAAGTAGTAGCAAAACTCAAGGCGCGAAGATTTGAAACTGCAGTGACAGATTTGAGAGGTTGTAAGTGCCTATTTGTAGTTGCACTGCGAATCTGAATTTGTGAGTAAGCATAAATTTGAACTACACATTTGTGTCTGTCAATGTGTTTTGTGAATGCCAGTTTACACATTTGTGAATACTTTTTTTCAACTTCAAATTCAGAACACAGATTCGTGATTTTTGTCCACGAGTGAAAATCTCAACATTCAACTTCAGTTTTTTATTTGACAAGTTTAAAAAAGAAATAATATTTCATTAAAAAAGAATAATAAATACTGTAAAATGTAATAATAATAATAATTTGTTACATTTATATATAGCGCTTTTCTAGGCACTCAAAGCGCTTTACATAGAAGGGGGATCTCCTCAACAGCACCAATGTGCAGCATCCACCCGGATGATGCGACGGCAGCCATTTTGCGCCAGAACGCTCACCACACACCAGCTTATTGGTGGAGAGGAGACAGTGATGAAGCCAATTAGTACAGACAGGGATGATTAGGAGGCCATGATGATGGATAGAGGCGAATGGGCAAATTTGGCCAGGATGCCGGGGTTAGACCCCTACTCTTTTTTGAAGGACATCCTGGGATTTTTAACGACCACAGAGAGTCAGGACCTTGGTTTAACATCTCATCCGAAGGACGGTGCTTTTTGACAGTATAGTGTCCCTATCACTATACTGGGGCATTAGGACCCACACAGACCACAGGGTAGCACCCCCTGTTGGTCTCACTAACACCTCCTCCAGCAGCAACCTAGTTTTTCCCAGGAGGTCTCCCGTTCAGGTACTGACCAGGCTCAACATCACTTAGCTCCAGTGGGCAACCAGTCTTGGGCTACAGGGTGAAAGTATATAAAAGTATATTGTTCATTGTTATTTCATGTAAACAGTGCATTAAGTGCATTATGTTAAAAATGAGACCATATTGTAAAATGTTACCAAAACATGTAATGATCTATAAGCATGATTACAATTACTAAAATGATCTAATGAATAAAATGAATCTATTTGTCAAATATGGTGACTCATACCGGAAATGTGACCTCTGCATTTAACCCATCCAGTGAGTAGTGAACACGTGCACTCCAAGTCGTGAACACGTGCACTGCAAGTCGTGAAACACATACACCCGGAACAGTGGGCTGCTATCACTGCAGCGCCCTTGGAGAAAGCAGGGAAAGTGCCTTGCTCAAGGGCACGTCAGTCATTACTTGCTGGTACTGAGAATCGAACCTGCAACCTTCTGGTTACAAGTTCGACTGTCTAGGCCTAGATTTCTTAGCCTTACTCCTACTACTAGCCTTACTACTAAGTAGGTTGTAAATGTGTTATATATCTTAACCACTAGGGGGCGCTGTCCTTTTACTTTACAGGCTCTCTCGGAACATGACCTTGATGGACCATACCAAGTTTCGTAGCAATTCGCCATTGCGTTTGTAAAATACAGCATTTTACGACAAAATTCCAAATAGACAACACCCACAATGGCAGACCAAGAAAATACTTTGGACATGTCATGATCAGATTTTGAACACCAAGTTTAAAAACAGGGAAAGGCTGTTAGAACACAATAAATTGTTTATAACTTTTGACCACTATGTGGCTCTGTCACCAATTTCTTATGAGGCAGACAAGATTGCCACTGGTGGTGCGTACCAAGTTTTATGTCACATGACCCTTTGGCAAGCTCGCCTTAGAATTTGTTGACACTGTATACAAGAACCATTCAATCAATCAAAAAGCTTTTAATAACTTTTTGTCAGTGCTGTCTCTAGATGCTACATACCAAATTTTGTGCAAATTTGACACATTTTGTAGGAGGAGTTCGAAAAAGTATGTTTTCTATATAATTCACTTTGATGGAAAGGAAGTATGGTGAAATATGACAAGTTTGATATAAAATTACTGGGCTTGAGCCAACAAATATAATATTGTGAAATGAATGACATTATGTCACTTTTTTCAGATGTTATAATCATTTTAATAAATTTCATTATATGTCTTGACCACTAGGGGGCTCTGGCCTATACTTTACAGGTCTTCTCAAAACTTGACCTTAATGAACCATACTGAAATTTATGCTACATACCAAATTTTGTGCAAATCGGTCAAATTGTCTAGGAGTTAGAAAAAGTAGGTTTTTTGAAAAATTCAAAATGACGGCATGAGCCAAGGTTCAGAGTAAAAAATATTTTGTTTCTATGATGTACGGTTCAAAAATTATAGGTAAAAATGTATGTGGAAGTTTGGTGGTGGTATGGAGTTTGGGTTAGAGACTTCATATTTGCATGTCCACTGTATGTGTGCCAAATTTTACAACTTTCCTATGTACGGTTCTATGGGCTGCCATAGACTTCCATGAAGAAGAAGAAGCAGAATAAGAAGAACACAACGGAAGAAATAGGTGTCTACACCACCTCGTGGCTTGATCTAGGGCTGGGCGATTTTCCCAAAAAAGCATATCACGCTCTTCATAACAAAGAATCTCGATCCAAGATCTGGATTGAAAATACTGAAAAACACTTCAGTATTCGTCAATAAATAGCACAATCGCAAAATAACTTATTATACAAAATTACCAGTTTTATTTTTTTTAAGTAGAACTCTACAAAAACTCTCTCAAATCTCCCTCCTGATGTTCCAACCATTGTGTGACAAAGTTTACATTGTGACATGTCTGACTGTGCAAAGCCGAACCACTACAACACTACTGATGTGGAGCCCTTTTTTGGCACTAACTCCTTGTCTGCCATGCCGAACACGCAGTGTTGTGGAAGCTACTTTGAAATTGTAGTTATGTAAGCTACAAGCTACTCATAAATAAAAGTAGTTAACTAACTACACCACACTAGGATAATCCTCCAGAATACTGTAGTAGGTTATATGATAATAGAGTGTGATAATTACCATAATATTCTACAGCTGTAATAATACTAAAGTATACAACAGTATTTTATGTGATGTGATGAACCTGAATATGTGTTATTGACTAGTGTTTTATATAAATAGAGACGTTTAAAACAATGTAATACAACCCAGAGGATAGGAAAATCAAACATGAGATCTCTTTCTCAACTCACATCTTTCTCCTAGACAGAAATGAGATCAAGTGAACATCAAATTAAGACATAAGGTTAAGTCTCGTGCTTCTCACATGTTTCGTCTGAGACAAAAAATGACATTCTCTCATGTTTGTCTCTCTTAAAGTTTCATAAGAGATCTCTGTAACATCTCACACTGTGCTCGGGCTATTCTCCTTAGCTGTGGACACTAACATTCTCACATGTATCTCCTCTAAAGTTTCATAAGAGATCTCTGTAATATCTCGCACTGTGCTCAGGCTATTCTCCTTAGCTAGAGACACTTTACATTCTCACATGTATCTCCTCTAAAGTTTCATAAGAAATCCCTGTAACTTCACGCACCGTGCTCTGGCTATTCTCCTTAGCTAGAGACACTTTACATTCTCACATGTATCTCCTCTAAAGTTTCATAAGAGATCCCTGTAACATCTCGCACCGTGCTCTGGCTATTCTCCTTAGCTAGAGAGTTAATTTTAAAATTTTATTTTAAACTCACAATCAAATTAATTACATACATACATACATGACTAAAAAAATGCAGACATAGGTTTACTACAGATATGTTAAAATATCTTTCTGTCTGTATCTGTCACCAAAAAGCTCATTCATCTGAGAACAAAACTTCCACAGACGTTTCTCAGCGTGATATATTTGTGCAAAGGTTATGGAATCCAAAAGAAGAATGAACATTGCTTCACTTAGCAGCAGAAAGTGATTGTAGTACAGGTTTACAAGAATACCTCGAAACACTACTGGCCCAAAGAACAACAACATACACCGGTACTCTGAAGCTTTATAGTACATTCTGTGGACAGAAACAGAGCGAGGGAAACGTGTTTTAAATAGTGGTTGAATTTCACTCATGCGTTTGTCTACTTCACTAATAATTGATCTTACCATGCTAAAAGAACAGCGTGAGAATTCTGTGGAAAACCACAAATGCATCAAAAGTCACATTACACCAAGAAGCAAAGCATGCATGTAATCAACACCCGTGCCTAAGATCAAATCAAAGCTATTTACTGTGCTGAGGTAAGTGGGACCCTTAACTCCACGAATTTATGAATCAAATGACAACTTGGCATATTCCACAAATCTCTTATGAGTACGTGCAGGACCCTTTGGATCTTCAGTTTGAAAGGGGAAAGTATGCACATGTCCCCTTTCTCCTGTTTTAATTGTCTTGCCTGGCTGTTCACATTTTAAACACCCAAAATGTCCATTGAATAGTATTTAACACTAAGGCTTTTGCGGGTAAATCACAAGTACCTGCAATGGTTAACACTCTGCATATAAAAGGATTATCTGATTAAAAGGACTCCATCTCTTTGTATTTTATTAAGAGTCACACAGCGGTTTAAGGAAAGTCAGCATGGATGGTTTTGACTCACCAAACCAAAGACCTGCAAGAATCATGTTTTCTCTGTTTGTACGCTCAACAAAATTTAGTTCATTTCTGATACAGTAAAAAGGCCACACTGAGAATTTAGAGGACTTGAAAATAGGAGTGCCATCTGTGTTCCAGAGTAAAGAAATATTGTGGGAATCACTAAGTGACCCATCACCAGCCAAAAACTTCTGATATACTTGTATATCATATATGTCCTCTACATTGCAGTGGCCCTTTTTTGTCTAATGAATCTAAATTTTAACTTTTACTCAAAACCTTTTTTTCGCAAACAATGCCTTAATTTGAGATTCAATTGGAACTTCAATAAAATATGAAGTTGATACCTCTGCTTCACAGACTTGACACTGGGCGTTATCGCTATCTACTGACATATAACAACTGTTGCAATATTTGTGCACAATAAATGAGGGACCAGCATCATCAAAGATTGTTTTTATTTTTTTTTAGATTTCCCAGGCACTCTGTTTGATGTTCTACTGGACAGTGCAGATCAATTTAACTAAGTCACTCAGGGCTTTTCCTATAATTTTGTGTCTATTTGCAAAAGCTAGTATATTGAGAATGCTTTCTGCAGTAGATACAGGAGCATTTTTGTAAAGTGAACAATCACCAGGCTTTTCCTTAAATTGAATTTCTGCATCATAATTAAGGTCATTGTCAAATAAAGGGCCATCATTCCACTCATCATCTAAATGTTCCACATTACAATTAGTACTAGTGTACTGAGTGTAGTCTTGTCTTGTATACAATTCTTCATCAACATTAGAAAGTTCAGGGTCCGTACATCATAGAAGATCCCTCTGTCTGAGAAATACTCTGCTCTATGGATTGACATGTCTCCCAAGCGTGCAGTGTTTTTTTGCTGCAAGAAAAGAACACATACCAAAGTGTGCAAACTTTCCAAAAAAATTAATAATAAAAAACACTCTTATCTCACTTTGATGATTTTCCTTCTATATCTTTTGGTTTTTGATTGGTCCTTCATTATCCTTCTCCAACGAGACTGGTTAATGGTTATTTGCGCCATCCTTTCTCTTGTGACTCAAGTGTATATACTGTACGACTCAACCAAATATAACTTGCTTAAACCATTTAAACAAAGAATACTGTTTTTTTGCACTGTTTCTTTTAAATGCTTGCATAAATTAGCCAAACACATTTGACATTGTTAGCTAAAGCATTTAGCCTCACTTGGCAGTATAGGTGTGGCACAGATTACACCAGGTGTGCAGTTCACCTGTGAGCAATGATTAAGCAACTGCACAAACATAAACAGAGGTGGCAGGTTAAAATAATTGTCATGATTCACTCAAACAAGTAGGAGAGGGGTCAAACCACAGATGTTAAATACTGTAAACATAACATTTATATAGCCCATTTTAAAAATTGGCATTTTACCACCAAGTATGATGGCACTAAACAGTGAGGGAAGCAGAAAGAGAAGGTAAGTAGCCCACAAAGATCTGTTTATTAGGCATAGTTTATGGTATTGAGAACTTGTTTATTATAATTTGGTCTTTTCCAAAGAACAGAGATCAGTGTGATGGAAATACCTAAAAGAATCTGTAACCCAATCAAAAAAACAAGGGTCAGTGAGCTAGCCACTGCCCTACAAAATGAAGAAAAAGAAGGTAAATAAGTTAATTAGTTTTGACAGTCACTTTTATTAAAGGCTTCATTTAAATTAAGTCTGTACATTAATAAGCTTTTTTGTGTCTCTTGGGTTTGAACACATGACTTTTTGATTTACTGACACCACACTCTGCCTATAGCTCTACGCTTGCTTACAGTGTTTGGAAAATTTCTGGTGGTTTGATGTTAAATATGAAATGTACAAATATGTCATGGGGTTTATTATGAATTGAAAAGCTTCAATGTTGTTGTATTTTTAAAACTGTTTACTTGTCACAGTTTTCCCATTAAGGGCACAAAAATACAAGGCCAAATTCAACAGAGGCTAGAGTGAGTCCAAGGATCTGTCACATGACTGAATATTTATTCAAACAAGTCGGTTAACTTTAGCCGGTAGCCCAAAAATATAACAAGAATAAGCAAAAAGTATAATCTTCATCCCAAAAGGGGACCAAAAAAAAAAGTACAATAATGAAAAATAGTAATAAAAAAACCCAATCACAATTATCTAAAGACAAAAAAAACCATCCCAAACATCAAGAAAAATCTGCCTTCAAAACAAAACAAAATTCCCAGTTTTACAAAAATATCTTACTCAACAAAATGAATAAACAAAGGAATACCTGTAGCCCTAAGGCCACCTCTACCCAACAGCAAACAATCAAAAGACTTCCCAAAACAAAGACACACACATTCTTATACTGGCGGCCAGCGCCATTTTCCCCATGGGGAGGAACATACATCCACGCAACATTTAACACACTTTCCTATAAATATATTTTTAAGTAAACATTTCATAAGTAAACAGTACTCCATTGTCTTATGCAGGGGGAGAGACATGTACCAATTTCAAAAGCAATGAAAAGGCTTATAACAGGGCAACTTGGCCGCATTGTCCCTGAACACCCATTCTCAATTACAAATGGTATGGTCCTTAAAATGGCTCCCAAAACTCCCTCCACATTTTCCCATTGTTTTACACTGGGTTACAGAACAACAGGTATTTGGCATTTAGCTTTCCATTAAACCAATAAACAAATAAACTTGTGTCAATGTGTATAGACATAAATGTGTGTATAAATGTATATGTATAAAAGTCCAAAGTAAAAGTCCAAGATGGTCATTTTGTGACCATCACACTCCCCCCTGCCTCTTGTCAAACCGGCAGGCGAGAGAGAAAGTCTGCTGAAGTATTACTTCTCCCTGGTACATGGTGGATCGTGAATCGATAAGGCTGCATAGACAAATACCACAGAGTAATTCGTGCATTTGAATCTCTCATACGGTCCATCCATTGTAATGGTCGATGATCAGTTTCCAGCCGAAACTCTCGTCCCAAAAGGTAGTATCTGAACGTATCCAAGGCCCATTTAACTGCCAAACATTCTTTTTCAACCGTAGAATATTTAACTTCTCTGGGATACAATTTCCGACTTATATAGGCCACTGGATGCCTACTTCCGACCTCTCCTTGTAACAGAACTGCCCCAATGCCTGTATTAGATGCATCAGTCTGTAACACAAAAAGCTCTTCAAAGTTAGGACAAAACAACACTGGATCATTACACAGAGCATTTTTGATATCCTGAATGGCGTTCTTTGCTTCTGCGGTCCACTGAATTTGGACAGGAAAGTTCTTTCGTGTCAGGTCAGTTAAAGCTGCAGCTCGAACAGCAAAATTAGGTACAAAGCGTCTATACCACCCAGCCATCCCGAGGAAGGCTCTCACTTGGGTTTTTGTTTGAGGAAGAGCACAGCCTTGGATCGCATGCAGTTTTTGAACTTGAGGTCTAATGACACCTCCACCAATAACATACCCCAAATAATCAGTTTCTCTCTTGGCTACAGCACATTTACGGGGGTTGATTTTGAGGCCAGCTGATTGAATACATTGGAAGACCTCTGTGAGATGTTCAAGATGTTCTTCCCAAGATGAGCTGAAAATAACAACATCATCCAAATATGCCGCTGTATATCCCTCCATTCCAACTAGCACCTGATCCATCAATCTTTGAAATGTCGCTGGTGCTCCATGCAGGCCAAACGGCAGCGTACAAAAATGGATTAAACCCCAAGGAGTTCTAAAAGCTGTCAGTTCCTTTGCATTACCACTGGGACTTGCCAGTAGCCCTTACATAAATCAAGAGTGGTTAGCCATTTAGCATTACCCAGATTACCTATCAAGTCGTCGATTCTTGGGGTAGGATAAGAGTCAAATTTGGACACAGAATTTAAACAACGCTGGTAACAGACGCTCAGGGATACGATAGCTTTTACGCCGAGATACAGCCCCTTCATGCAAGGTGATGTTATGATGGATTAACGTGGTGCGCCCTGGTTTCTCTTGGCAAACTGCCATGTTACAAATCGCCTGAAACTGTGTCTGCTGACTAGGAGAGAGATGGCTTATATCCAGAGTATGCGTTAAAGGCAGTGGAAAATATTGTTCCTCCACCTCCTCCTCATCTTCCACATGACGAACCATAAGCACATCCAGCTTTTGAGGCGATCTTTCATGCCATTTCTTAAGTAAATTAATATGCAGAACCCGACTTGAGCGCCGCTTTTGAGGGTCAATGACTTCGTACGTAGTAGACCCAAGCTTGTGGACGACTTCAAAAGGTCCCTGCCACTTGGCAAGCAGCTTGCTAGTTTCACTTGGTAACATTACTAAAACTTTCTCTCCAGCCTCAAAACTTCTGACTTTAGCCTTTTGATCATAATATTGCTGCTGTCGCTGTTGTGCTTGGGCTAGATTCGCCTGGGCTAGCTGTGTCATGTCCTTTAACTTCTACCGCATCTGGAATACATAGGAGAAAATGTTCTGAGCCTGCGGGGCATCCTGCCCCCCCATCCAGCTCTCCTTCAATAAAGACAAAGGGCCTCGCACTTCCCGGCCATACAGCAATTCAAAAGGTGAAAAGCCTGTAGAAGACTGAGGGACCTCTCGGTAGGCAAATAATAGATAGGGAATCCACTGATCCCAATCAGCTCCCAATTCACTCACATACTTGCGCAGCATTTGTTTTAATGTTTGATTGAATCTTTCAGTCAGACCGTCAGTCTGTGGATGATAAGGTGTGGTTCTGATGCCCTTAATCCCTAGCAACCCATAAACTTGTTGCAAAAGTTTAGACATAAAATTTGAACCCTGATCCGTTAATATGGTTTTAGGAAAACCCACTCGCGAAAACAACTGCATAAGGCACATTGCAACAGTTTTAGCCTTAATTGTTTTAAGCGGGAAAACTTCCGGATACCGTGTAGCATAATCTGTAATTACTAACATGAAGCGATTTCCAGCCTTACTTCGCTCTAAGGGTCCGACCACATCCATTCCCAACTGTTCAAAGGCCACACCTATTATTGGGAGTGACTCTAGCGGGGCTCTGGGAGGACCTCTACAGGCAGTCTTCTGACATTGAGGACAGGTTCTACAAAATTCTGCCACATCTTTGTTCATATTTGGCCAAAAAAAATTACGACTAATCCTAGCCAAGGTCTTCTGTCTTCCCAGATGGCCTGCCCAGGGAACCGAATGGCCCAACTCGAGTACAATATGCCTTACCTTCTGGGGAACTACTATTTGAGCATCTACATCTTTCCCCCTACACAGTATGCCATCTTTAATAACCATCAGCTTTCCCAGACTACCCACTGTTGTCATACTATTTTGAGTTTCCTCCTAAACTTGCCTAAATAAGGGGCCAATCACTGGATCCTCCTGCTGCAGCAACCCAATCGCCTCAGGGATCTCTATTGAGGCCATACTCTGCTCTACTAGAGGCTCATCACAATGGGCTGCTGTAAAACGAAGTTTCTCTAGTCTTTTTTGGCTTCTAGACTTCCTAGGTTTACCTGGTTGAACTTCCAAATCTACCCCCAAAATAAGGCAATTTACTTAGGTTCTGCAGGTCTGTACTCGGCTTCTGAGCCCTAGCCCGAGTCACTACTACACTGCAATCCTTACCAGTGCTATTATTGCCATCAGTGATTAAGTCTAATAGAACCGGCAAGTCTCTGCCCAAAATCATTGAATATGGCAAACTATCCACTACACCCACCTCCAATAAATACACTTGCCCCTTTACCTTAAGCTGAACTTTAGCCGTGGGGTACTTCCTTTCGTCTCCATGTACACAACAAATCTGTGCTACAGAAGTATGGCTCCACAAGTCTATAGGTACTAGATCGGAGTGCACCAATGATTGCATACTCCCTGTGTCCACAAGTGCACTCACTTTCTGTCCATTAAGAACTACATCAACATAAGGGAGTCTAACTTCAGTGGTTAAACAACAGGGTCTTGGAACTGTGCACACATTGGTCTGAGCAGAAGTATTACTAGGGCACCTTGCTTGTTTGTGACCTTCTTGTCCACACTGATAACATTTAAAGTTTCTACCCCCACCAACTTTAAAACTTGGGCTTTGTCTGGCAGAACCAACCTTATCATTCGCAGACTTACCTTCACTACTGGCTCTGACTAATGCCGGAGAGGAATAATGGAGCTTGGTGGAATCTTTACTCTGCTTCCACCGTTTAAATGTCCATGGCTGAGTCTTTCGTCGAGCTGCCACAAAGGTGTCCGCCAAGCCGGCAGCCTCAGCAGCAGAACTAGGATTTCGTTCCTTAATCCAAACTTGAAGATCAGGTGCCAGCATACGCAAAAACTGCTCCAAAATTATCACCTCTCCAACCTCATCCTTTGTATGATGCTGTGGCTGCACCCACTTAGAATACTGTTCTTTAAGTCTAGCGTACAACTCTGGGGTTTCTTCCTCCCTCACATCTGTAGATCGAAACTGAAGACGATAGGTCTCTGAATTAATATCGTACTTTCGCAAGAATGGCCGCCTTGACCTTTTCATATTCCAACGAGTCAACCATGTCCATATACACATATGCAGCCCTGGCCTTGCCCGTCAGGAGGGGCACTAACCTAACTGCCCAGTCAGTTGTTGGCCACCGACACGCCATAGCTACTCGTTCAAATGTTGCTAAATAATGCTCTACATCATCTGTCTCACTAAGTCGTTGGAGGTTTGGCTCTCTCTCAATTCTCAATTGACTCCGGCCTTGGCTTCCCGGCGATGAAGCTACCGGAGATACCATTTCCCCGCTGCTTGAATCACCCTGGGTGACAGAAGATGCTTGTTGAGCTGTTGGTTGTGATGAAGGGCCATACTGAATACCCAGTCTTGGATCTGGTGTCGTTCTCACATGCACCTCTTGTTGTAACAGAGAGAACTGATGCTGCATTGCTTTCCAGCGAGCCTCTTGTCGGACAGCCTCTTGCTCCATGCGGTGGTCTCGCGCCTGCTGCAGTACGAGATGTGATTGGAATATATCCCTCAGCTCTGCCAGCGAAACCTCCCCAGCAACGCTGCCCAGCTCTACCTCGGATTCACCATCATCATCATCATCATCATCTCCTACTGCCCTAGCACTAGCAGGTTCCACAACCTCTGCTTGCGCTGCCCGCCCCTTTTTAGGAGCCATTCCGGTCCACCACTGTTACTGCTGCTACTGCCTGTAGACCAGGAAAGTATGGAGAAACAAAATAGAAAAGAACAAAGAAAACACAAAAGGGGAAAGTCCATGTATAAAACACTCACTATTGCACTCTTTTGGCCACCGCTGCCACCAATTGTCACGGTTTTCCCATTAAGGGCACAAAAATACAAGGCCAAATTCAACAGAGGCAAGAGTGAGTCCAAGGATCTGTCACATGACTAAATATTTATTCAAACAAGTCGGTTAACTTTAGCCGGTAGCCCAAAAATATAACAAGAATAAGCAAAAAGTATAATCTTCATCCCAAAAGGGGACCAAAAAAAAAAGTACAATAATGAAAAATAGTAATAAAAAAACCCAATCACAATTATCTAAAGACAAAAAAAACATCCCAAACATCAAGAAAAATCTGCCTTCAAAACAAAACAAAATTCCCAGTTTTACAAAAATATCTTACTCAACAAAATGAATAAACAAAGGAATACCTGTAGCCCTAAGGCCACCTCTACCCAACAGCAAACAATCAAAAGACTTCCCAAAACAAAGACACACACATTCTTATACTGGCGGCCAGCGCCATTTTCCCCATGGGGAGGAACATACATCCACGCAACATTTAACACACTTTCCTATAAATATATTTTTAAGTAAACATTTCATAAGTAAACAGTACTCCATTGTCTTATGCAGGGGGAGAGACATGTACCAATTTCAAAAGCAATGAAAAGGCTTATAACAGGCCAACTCGGCCGCATTGTCCCTGAACACCCATTCTCAATTACAAATGGTATGGTCTTTAAAATGGCTCCCAAAACTCCTTCCACATTTTCCCATTGTTTTACACTGGGTTACAGAACAACAGGTATTTGGCATTTAGCTTTCCATTAAACCAATAAACAAATAAACTTGTGTCAATGTGTATAGACATAAATGTGTGTATAAATGTATATGTATAAAGGTCCAAAGTAAAAGTCCAAGATGGTCATTTTGTGACCATCACATTACTGACATCTGATTTCTTTTTACAATTATAGAATTTTATGTTTTTCTAACATCTGAAGATGGATACATTGCAAAAATTTGTAAGACCTGTGACATACTTACAGAAAAGGAGTCGCCAATTACTAGCTATAAAGAACTTACTCCGGGAGCTCGAGTTCTTGCAAGATGGTCAGACAACAAATTCTATAGTTTTAGATTACATTGGGTTCTGTGACCAAAAGCAGGACCCGAGAAAGGGTGCAAAGAAGGACATGAAAAGAAATTATGCATCTGTTGAAACATTTTATAGCCAGAATCAGGTCGCTTCTGCACAAGCTGAACATGGGCTTTCCTCTGCACTAACCCAGACTCAGTCTCCAGGATTGGCAGAAGCCCAAACCATTAAGCCTTTTAATCCAAAGACCATGACACCATCTGAGTATTCTAATCAAGACCAGCCAGGTTTATTGGACTTGGATTCAAAGCTAAACCATTACACATAAATCAACACCAAAAGAAACATTTTTGGGGCTTCTGTATAACCCGTCTATACCTCACCCCTCAGCTGAAGTTACAATTCAAGATGACAGGCTTGGGTTAGAGCCTGAGGAGGAGTATGAAGAACCCACAGTCAGCTCACAGAACGCATCCTATGAAAACAGACAATGGAAGCCATGTGAAACCTGCAAGCTGGAGGTACAGGCATTAATTAAAGAGAATAACATGATGGGGGATGTGCTGTCCAGTATGAATGCATGTAAAGGGACATTTCTGATTCTTTAATATCTCCCCATTATCCACTGGAAAAGCTTGTACTCCAACCTTTTCTGTTTCAGATCTTGAACACCTACAGGCACTCAGGGGATTTATAGATCAGATGGAAGACTACAAATCACATGAAAGTGGAGTTCTGATGCCGAAGACCAGACCTGGCCAACAAGAACTGTACCCAGACAGTGGGCTGCTCTTGTCCTCTACCAAACTAGCAGCTATTCACCAGGTGTCAAAGAAGGATTGTCTTCGTCTTTTCCACCTACTGTTTGATCTGTTCTTCACTCCTGAAGAATGTTCAAACTCTGTAGCATTTGGAAAGCATGGCAAAGTCCCAGAGGGCAAGAACATTTTGGATAAAAGTAAAGTAAATGGTAAGTTCCCAAATCCTTTGATCAAATGTGTCAACTTCATGTTATATACATTCAATTAAAAGTAAAGTTTCAGTATTTCAGTTCATGTAACATCTTTCCTGTTTTCCCATAGCTTATGTCATGAGCTGTGGCAAATGTCATGGATGGAAACTGTCATGTCCTCGGTCTCTCTGTCCCGTGTCATGCCTGTGTGTTTTGTTTTGTGTCGAACACGTGGGTTGCGTTGACAGCGCGCCTCGTGTTTGGTGTCTGCGTCACTCGCCCCTCCCCTCCGTGTCTCCCTATCTGGTCTCTCTCTCTCTTCTCACCTCTGTTTCACCCTCGCACCTGTAGGTCATCTCGTTGTTTAGCCTGCCTCGTTTATCGCCCCCCACCTGCTTCTAGTTAGCCTTGTTAGCTTTTCCTTTATATTCCCCTCTCGTTCTCTCATCCTTGTCGGATCGTTATATTGTTTTTTGCATATCGCGGTTGTACCCGATCTCCCTGTCTTGTCTTGTCAAGTTCAGTGCTACCAAGTCTAGCTGTTTTTCCTTGTTTTGTTTGCCTTGTTCTGCCATCTCACCCTCTAGTTGCTACCGTAGCTTCCCGCTGGCGCCCGGACACCGGTGTTCAACACGCACACCACCACTTCCCGTCTGTCAAGCCGGATCTCTCTTCTCCCTTCGTGGGTTGCGGGTCGAGAGGACTCCCCGCCCTCCTTGACTGGTCTACCAGGATTTGTTTCTCCCTTCGTGGGTTGCGGGTCGAGAGGACTCCCCGCCGGATTATTCCTCCTGGTTTTGGCCAGCGTTTTGCTCCCCTTGTGGGTTGCGGGTCGAGGGGACTCCCCGCTGGATTTATTCGCTTGGTGTTGGAAGTGGTATCTCCCCTGGTGGGTCGCGGGTCGAGCGCTCTCCCCGCTGGATTGTTTATCTCCTTCTCTCCCCGGACGTAACATTCCCGGCGGTTACTGACTTTTGTGTGTGTGTGTGTGTGTGTGTGCTCCTGCTTAAATAAACTGTGTGCTTACCATCTCTGCATCTGGGTCTCCCTCTGTGTACCATGACAGGAAACCAGTTGAAAAGTCGAAGCTGAAGAAAGCTCTTTTTTAAACGTGTACGTGCGTGTACGTACCTGTACCTGTGTGTACGTACGTACTTGCCTACCTATTTAAGAGGGGAGCTAGGTGTCGTTACACACTCACCAAGAGGGGACCATGGAGCCAAGAGGGGACGTTTTCTAGGTCATGCACAAATCAAGTGAAAAACACTTTGGTGAATTTTTTTTAATTTTAGCCAAGAGGGGACCTTTGTGTGAAATGTGTGCTTAGCCTATACTCAGTAGCGCCCATGTAGGCTGGAGCAAGAATTGTAGTGGAAGATTAACACACGTCGTTCACACTTCTTCTGTTTGAATGGCTTATCCCAGAGAGGCTCTACTAATGTATATATATATATATATATATATATATATAAATTAACAAGCTGATTACTAAAAAGGGTTTTCAAACTCCACAATATATTCAGTCACAGAAAAAAATCTGTTTTTCTGAATTCACTATTTCTACATATCGTTTTTAGGTAAAATTGTTATTTTTTGTTTTATTCTGTGAACGACTTATATTATATGTCTGAGATTTCAACCAAAATATTGTTAATATTTGCATTTATTTACAGAAAATAAACAAACAGTAAAAACATGTCAAAATAACAGGAAAGATTATCGGTATTTTTTCAGACCTCAAATACTGCAAAGTAAACAGGTTAAGATTCACTTTTAAGTGATTTAACAACACAAATAGACACAGAGTCCCCAGTTAGATGGTGAAGAATGACATGATGTTTAGAATTCACATTTCATAACAAAATATCACATTCTGAATGTAATGACAAAGTTTACAATGACACTAAAACATCAACTTTTGCCATCAGATAGCGAAAACCTGCATAAAGTTTTAAAAGCAGTTTTTAGTGTTATTTGTGCTTTACACACAAATAGACACAGAGTCCCCAGTTAGATGGTGAAGAATGACATGATGTTTAGAATTCACATTTCATAACAAAATATCACATTATGAATGTAATGACAAAGTTTACAATGACACTAAAACATCAACCATTGCCATCAGATAGCTAAAACCAGCATAATGTTTTAAGAGCAGTTTTTAGTGTTATTTGTGTTTTACACACAAATAGACACAGAGTCCCTAGTTAGAAGAATGACATGGTTTATATATCACATTTCATAACAAAATATCACATTCTGAATGTAATGACAAAGTTTACAATGACACTAAAACATCAACTTTTGCCATCAGATAGCTAAAACCAGCATAAAGTGTCAAGAGCAGTTTCTTGTGTTATTTGTGTTTTACTAAAACATCAACTTTTGCAATCAGATAAAGAAATAGTAATTAAAAGATTTTGGAGGCAAAAACTCAAAGTTTTACATTGATTTATTTAGTTAGTTGTATTGAAGTATCAATGATATACAGCCATTCAATTTACACATTATAATTACATTAACTGGAAATATCCAGTGCATCAAGTCAACATAGTTTGAGTTTGAGCTGAAACCTCCAAAATCTTTAGTCAAAATAAGACATGGCAAAGCTGTGAAACACATCGCACATCACCATAACCAAAGCCAATTTGTTCAACAAAGTCTCTATTTCATGATATTTGCACACAAGTTGACACACACAGTGAATTATGTCTATATAAAAGTTTGGGTTTAGACCTCTAAGATCTGTGAAATGTAATGGTATTATTTTTAATAACAATAATATGTTATTACACTTTGTAATAACATATTAACAGGTGTAACATCCAGATAAGTGTAACATGTTTATGCGTGTTTCTACATAAACTTTAGGTCACATGCAAAATAAACAGGTTAACTTGTGTAGAAGTAACATAAAATAGTGACTTCATTGAACACATTGACTCAGGTCCTCTGTTGGCTGTTAAAAAGCGACATGAGACTTTAAAATTTCTTAATTTCATAAATATTTTGGAGGTCTAAACACAAACTTTTATGTTGATTTAATGTATTGAAGATTTTTAGTTATTTAGTTGAATTTTGTCAACTGAAAGGCTTTATTTCAGTTAAACACACCAAACATTTTCAATACAACGGTCAACTTCAACCACTAGTGAATTTAAAATGGAAAATAACTGAATTTTCCTTCAAGTGTAACATGTTTATGTGTGTTTCTACATAAACTTTAGGTCACATTTAAAATAAACAGGTTAACTTGTTTAGAAATAACATGAAATAGTGACTTCATTGAACACATTGGCTCAGGTCCTCTGTTGGCTTTTGTAAAGCAACAGGAGACTTTAAAATGTTTCTGCATAAACTGTTTACTCCAATGGGAGTGGAAATTCCGTCAGGTGATTTACTAACAAAATCTCATTCCCATAATGACAAACGCAATCTACGGAGAGCTGAGCAAATTAAAGACATCCTTGTGTTTGTGTTAAATAAAGCCGCAAAATACCAGTGCAATGACAAGTGCAACCCTTAGTAAATCCCATTGCGTGATATATATTTAAATACTGTTCTCCCTTGAAAAGAGACGTTTGCGCTGACGCAAGCTGTTAGTAAATCTGGCCCTATGATTTGTATGGTATCTATTTAATATCCCAAAATCTGTTTTAAATTTTTGACCAAGCATTAATAATCAAAATATTTAGGCGCAAACGCTTACAGATATTCCTCAGCATAATTTGTAAATTCAAGCATTACAGTTGAATTTATGAGTGTGTGGATTTTAGGTTTACAACTTTAAATAACTAAGATTCTTAAGTTATGGACTCAAAAGCAAAACTTTAAGTAATGTTAATCATTGCTTAGGGTTTACAGTTGTACAATTAAATTGTTATATTTTTAAATTGAAAAATATTACAAACAAAAATTAAATGACTGTTACCATGTGATACATTTATCAAACCTCAACTGAGCTAAATAAAATATTTTGTGTTTAGCTCTGATGTTTTTAGTGATTTCACTTCATCAGTTATTTAACAATATTTCACATTCTGTATATCTCTGAATGTAATGGCAATCATCAGAAGGACACTAAAACACCAGCTCTTGCCAACAAAACAATCTCCTTAACAGATTTTGAAAGTTTAAGTATTGCAAATTGAAAATGTCACATTGAAAATGTTCAGTTAATTTAAGTGAAGTATATCATTGTTTTAAAGTCATCATCCAATTGAACTAGCTTTAAAATTCTTCAGTGAATTAGGTCAATATATGAAGTAAATATTTTCTTACATGCTATTTAAAAGAGTGTTAACAGAACTTTCTCAGGTGTGCTTCACTACCCCCACAGGCAATTTGCATTTCTATGAAGAAACGCTTTACATTTAAGCTCATTCCTCTACCCCCAGCCTCCCAAAAAACATTCAGTTCTGTTGTGAACATCCTAATATAGTTTGTTAACATGTATCAGTCAACATTGATTCTGTTATATATGAATGCTCTTAAACAATATTTAAAGAAACTTGACATTATGCTTTATATATATATATATATGAATTAGCAGTTTGTTAACCTTCATGACATGGTCCTAGAAAATGTTTATTAAACTTTTAGACACCGTACTCAAACTTAAAATTAAACTAACCAGCTTCATTGTGTCTCTAGAACTATTTACTTCAACAAGATAGTGGAGGAGAATGTTCAGTAAGATGCTCTGAAGGAAATATTACCCTTCTGCTCCCTGATTCACTTCACTTACATTCTCTGATCACAGGACTGAAATGTGTAAGAACAGAACTAACTCAAGTCTGCTGCTCTACCCCGACTGACAATTCGCATTTCTTTTTAAGAAAGGTTTCAAAGGACCACGTGTCACAGACACATTTAGGCCAGACTGTGATAGGCCGTTACCCAGACAGGAATTAGATTTAGCCAGGACTTAGCCTTAGTTCAATTAAAACATTATAAAGGTTAGTAAAACCAACAAATATATAAATATAATACTCAACCACTCAAACAGCTATTTTACTTTACTCAAAAGCACATCAAATAAAACTTAATTTGAGCACTTCTAAACCAGCCCTATTTAAAGCATGCTGTGAACTGAAACTCAACTAAACATTTGATCACAACCCAAAAATTTTAACTCAACACAAATGTTGTTTTTCTATTACTAACATGCATTGGTCAATGCTAAATTTCTCTTCACACAGTCAGTGAAACAGAAAGCAGGCCAAACTGTAAATCATTTTTCATTGGCTTCACACAAATTTTATGGCCACATCTTCCAAAATCCACAAACTATTCTGTTATATACACTACCGGTCAAAAGTTTGGGATCACTCACGCATTCTTGATTTTAGTTTTTTCCACATTTTAGAATAATAGTAAACCCATAAAAACCATTGAATAACACATTGTAACTGTGGGAATTACGTTGTGATTTGGGATGACGTTAGGATTACGTTGTACGTTGCTAGAATTTGCATAATCATACTTTTAGCATTTTATCATTCAGCTTCTTGAGATCTCAACCTGGGAATCTTTTTAAACATTATTGAAGGAATTTCTATCGATGCTGCACTCTTATTGGCTGCTTTTAATTCATTACTTGATTCAAGAAATCCATTTCAAAAATATATATAAAAAAATAATTCTTCCTAATAAAATAAAGTAATATGTTGGCACAATTATATTTTTGTCTAGACGAGTAATTTCAAACATTGAAACATACACCTTTATATTAAAAGATTTTTAAGATCATGAGAAACATTTTTGTCAAGTGATCCCAAATTTTTGACTGGTAGTTTTTTCAGTTTACATTTTACATTAATTTAGTCATTATTTGTAATAATCCAGTGAGGTTTTTGTATGCACAAGGTGTCTGACAACAACCGTTGCTACACACGGAGATCTGATCTCATCATCATCAAGTCTGTCTATTATTATATGAAGAAAGAGGAGAAAACTGAGACACACTAAATCCCAAAAAATTATAGCAATGTCTCCAAGACACCAGAAAACACCTACATGCACAGCTACCTGGAAAAACTAGATGCAAGTGCATCGAGGACAAAAGCTGCTTTAAATGCAAAGGATAGTCGCACCAATTGTTGATTTCATTTAGTTAATAGAAATGAATTGATAAAGAAAATCTATTTATGACATTATTTTCAAATCATCTCCCACAAGTGCCTAAAACTTTCACAGTACTGCAGCTTTGCAGGTAGATGACTTTAAAGGCAATTACACACTGAGTCCGAAATTCGCATCCGAAACTTTCACACGTTAAAAAATAAATACCTCACACTGTGTCAATAACATTTACACACTGCCTCCGAAATTTTCGTCCGTCATAAAAATAATCGGACCGGGTTCGATTTTCTGCGTTTTTCGCATCCGTAGCAAGTATTTTGATGGGTGTTTTGAGAATTCAGAGCCACCATACAAGCGAGGATGACGAATACAAAAAAACGTATACGAAAATTTCGGACTCTGTGCAATGGCCTTAAGCGTCTTGGAGAAATTGCCACAGTTCTTCTGGATTTAGTTTTTTTCAGTTTTTCATCTTTCTTCATGTAATAATAGACTTGATGATGATGAGATCAGATCTCTACTTGGAGCACCGGCTGCTGTCAGACTCTTTATGCATACAAAAATCTTACTGTATTAATACAAATAATGCAAAGGCATGTAAAAAATGTAAACTGATATTTCCTATTGACACACTACAGCAAATGATGTAAATAACCAGCTTGAAACCATTTATCTGGAGAGTAAATGTTAACGTGCCTAAGAATTTTGCACAGTACTGTATATACAGTATATAGACACAGAAAAAATTAAGAGACCACTCCAACTTTTCATTTCAAACCAGCATTTCTAGATGTATTGTGGTCATTCCAGTCCAGTGTCTGTTGAATTGTAACAAAATCAAACCTCAGGAGTAACATAAAGTCATCCAATAGCAATGAGAAAGACATATGAAAACTATGATAAAAACAGGTTATTACATAAAAAATAATTTTGAACTTTCTTTAAATACATGTACAAATATTAGTGTTCTAATGCCTAAAAGTGAATATGAACTTGTTTTATTTGCAATATTTGAGGTCTGAAATACAGAGCATCTTTTCTGTTATTTTGTCTTTTCTCCATTTATCATTTTCTGCAAATTAATGCAAATAGAAACAATATTATATAAGTATTGTGGTGTGGGCAGTCGTGGCCCAGTGGTTAGAGAGTTGGACTCGTGACCAGAAGGTTGCTGGTTCGATTCTCAGGGCTGGCGGGTAACGGCTGAGGTGCCCTTGAGCAAGGCACCTAACCCCCACTTGCTTACTATACAAAATGTACAAATGTATAGTACAATGTAATGTAAGTCGCTTTGGATAAAAGCGTCTGCCAAATGCATAAATGTAAATGTAAATGTAAATGTAAGTATTATTATTATTGAACTTAATGCGTGCCGCTACTGGGAGCCAGTGCAGAGAGATGAGCAGAGGTGTGACGTGCTCTCTTGGGCTCATTGAAGACCTGGCGTGCAGCAGCATTCTGGATCATTTGCAGAGGTTTGAAGGCACAGGCTGGGAGACCGGCCAGAAGAGCATTACAATAATCCAGTCTAGAAATGACAAGTGCCTGGACGAGAAGCTGTGTTGCATGTTCTGTTAAGAACGGTCTGATCTTTCTAATGTTGTACAATGCAAACCTGCATGACCGAGTTGTTTTAGTAACGTGATCCTTAAAAGTCAGCTGATCATCCTTGACTACCCCAAGATTCCTGACTAAAGTCGATGGGGTTATCTTTGATGGACCAAGTTGGATGGTAAGCTGGTGCTGTTCTGACGGGGTGGCAGGAAGGACGAGAAGCTCAGTCTTGGCCAGGTTGAGTTGTAGGTGATGATCTTTCATCCAAGAAGAGATGTCAGCCAGGCAGTCTGAGACTCGTGTGGCTAGCGTGGAATCGTCCGGATGAAATGAGAGGTGAAGTTCAGTGTCATCAGCATAACAATGGTAGGAGAATCCATGTGCTTGTATGATGGAACCCAGTGATGTGGTGTTATGGTGGTTTTTCTATGATATGGTAGTTATTTTATATTCACTGTTTATAATTCATATCATTATAATATGCATACTCACTGAATATCCTGATAATTCACTGATATAACAGTCACTTTATGCACACTTGTTATAGGCAAAATGTAGGCCTCAAGTAGAGCACATGAGAGCACGAAACACGGACTGCACGCCACGTACACAGAATATATTTTAATTTGTTTAAATCAGTAACACACACACACACACACACTAGATAACATTGAACTAAGTGCACGAAATCCAGAGTCAGCTAGAATCATGCTTCAAGGATACGTGATAAGGTGCCATTGAAAAGGCGTAGGAAGGATTGGGGAGAGGCGCATGATTCCGGAAAGCACCGGCCACAGTTAGATTTTAACAAAGGAAGACTATGATTTAATGATTGCAAGTGCCTAGGGGAACGAACTAATGGGAAAAAGGTTACATCATGTGAAATATGATTGGTGAAGAATTATATCATGTAAATATGATTGGTGGGTGATGTGAGAACGCCCTGAAAAATCTGTATAAAAGATGTAGCAAAAGCACTGTAAGATTGGATGTGTTGGGTATTGTACTCAGTGCATCTCACTTTGTTGGCTCGAGCAAATAAAGTTTGACTTCTTGATATCTGGAACCCTCGTCTGCAAGACTTCTTTCTTTATGTTGGGAGAACGATTTACCACAACAGTGTATATGGAGAAGAGCAGAGGCCCAAGAACCGATCCTTGTGGGACCCCGGTGACTAGTTGGTGTGATTTGGACACTTCACCTCCCCAAGCTACCTTGAAGGACCTATCTGCGAGGTAGGATTTAAACCAGGAGAGTGAAGTTCCAGTGATGCCCAGTAAAGAGAGGGCAGACAGAAGAATGTGATGGTTAACCGTGTCGAAGGCTGCAGAAAGGTCTAAGAGAATGAGAACAGATGATTTGGACTCGGCTCTTGCCCTCCTTAGGGCTTCTGTAACTGTTAGTAGGGCAGTTTCGGTTGAGTGATCGCTCTTAAAGCATGACTGGTTGGTGTCCAGCCTGTTGTTTTGGGTGAGGAAGGTAGACACCTGATTGAAAACAACCCGTTTAAGTGCTTTTGCTATGAACGGAAGGAGAGAAATGGGTCTATAGTTCTCCAGTAGGGAAGTGTCATGTGTGGGTTTCTTAAGCAGCGGGGTTGCCCGGGCCTGTTCGAATGCAGTGGGGAAAATTCCTGTATTAAGAGATGTGTTGATGATATGAGTGAGCGATGGTAGGAGTGTGGGTGAGATGGATTGTAGTAGATGTGAGGGGATGGGGTCTAACGGGCAGGTGGTTGGGTGAGTAGAGAGCAGAAGTTTAGAGACATCATCCTCTTTAAGAGGAGAGAAAGAGGAGAGAAGATGGTCTGCTGAGTGTATGTGCGGTGTGAGATCATGGATGGGTGGAGCTGAAAATTGTCTGCTGATAGACCTAGTTTTGTCTGTGAAGTAGCTGGCAAAGTCATTAGCCGTTAGGGAGTTGGACGGAGGTGGTGGAGGGGGACAGAGGAGAGTTTTAAAAGTTTTGAAAAGCTTGTGGGAGTCTGAGGCGCTGCTAATTTTGTCATGGAAGAATGCAGATTTAGCAGTGTAAATGTCTGCAGAGAAGATAGAGAGTGAAGCTTGATACTTACAGAGGTCAGCGAGGTCTTTTGTTTTGCGCCATTTCCTTTCAGTCGCTCTAAGTTTAGCCCGGTGTTCCCGGGGGGTATCGGACAACCAGGGACTGGAAGGAGTAGCACGTGCTGGCCTGGAGGAAATAGGACAGATAGTGTCTAGACATGAGGTTAGTGTTGTGAGAAGTGTGTCTGTGGCAGAATTAACATCAAGTGATGCAAAGTGTGTGAAGGATGGAAGGGAGGTTTCTATGACAGATGAAAGATGGGCAGGAGAAAGGGAGCGCAGATTCCGCCTAAATGAGTTGAGGGAATGCAGTATTAAATTAAAAGTGATGAAAAAGTGATCAGAGACATGCAGAGGTGTAATCAAGGTGTTCTCTGTATCACAGCTGTGTGTGTAGATAAGATCAAGTTGGTTACCTGACTTATGGGTACCTGTGGTGGGGACTAGTTGGAGATTGAAGGAGGTAAGCAGAGAGTGGAAGTTTAAGGCATAAGGCTTCTCTAGGTGGATGTTGAAATCCCCAAAGACAAGAAGTGGCGCGTCGTCCTCAGGGAAAGACGAGAGCAGCATGTCTAGTTCTTCTAGAAATTCACCCAGTTGACCTGGGGGGGCGATAAATAACTACAATGTGGAGTTTTAATGGAGAAGTAATAGTTATGTCATGGAATTCAAAAAAATTGGTGTTGACTACGGAGGGGTAGGTGGAGAACTTCCAGTCTTTGGAGATGAGAAGACCGGTGCCACCACCTCTCCCATGCTGGCGGGGGATGTGAGAGAAAGAGAAGTTACTAGAGAGGGCAGCAGGGGTTGCTGTTTTCAGTTAATCCTACAATACTAAGAGCAGAGTGGGATGCAAATGCAGGGATGAAGTCAGCTTCCGCGCCAGCGCCTCTATCTGTATTAAATAGGTTGGTAATCACGTGCTAATCACGTCGTAAGTGGGAACAGCTGCCCGTGCGTTTCAAATTAGCAAGACAAAGCCTAAATGAACACGCAATGGCTCAAGTCGAAACTAATGCTGGACTCTTCCGGACTTAAGTGCTAATTTATCCAAAGGTGAAAAGCTTTCCTGTAATCTAAAATCAACTAGCTGCAAACAACACTCCAAAGCACCATAGACTTATAAGGAAAATAAATCAGAGAACGAAATAATTCTCACTACTTAGCAAATATATCACCTAAGCGTCACACAACAGAAACATATAATATACACCGAACACTTACGCGTGCGCTCTTGCTGTGACTACAGACTACTCGCTTATCCTGCTTATTTCGCTTATTTCTACACAAGTTAACCTGTTTATTTTACATGTGACCTAAAGTTTATGTAGAAACACACATAAACATGTTACACTTGAAGGAAAATTCAGTTCTTTTCCATTTTAAATTCACTAGTGGTTGAAGTTGACTGTTGTATTGAAAATGTTCAGTGTGTTTAACTGAAATAAAATCTTTCAGTTCAATTAATTTAACTGAATCAACTAAAAATCTTCTATACATTAAATCAACATGAAAGTTTGTGTTTAGATCCCTAAAATATTCGTGAAATTAAGACATTTTAAAGTCTCATGTCGCTTTTTAACAGCCAACAGAGGACCTGAGTCAATGTGTTCAATGAAGTCACTATATCATGTTATTTCTACACAAGTTAACCTGTTTATTTTACATGTGACCTAAAGTTTATGTAGAAACACACATAAACATGTTACACTTGAAGGAAAATTCAGTTCTTTTCCATTTTAAATTCACTAGTGGTTGAAGTTGACTGTTGTATTGAAAATGTTTAGTGTGTTTAACTGAAATAAAGTCTTTCAGTTGACAAAATTCAACTAAATAACTAAAAATCTTCAATACATTAAATCAACATAGAAGTTTCTGTTTAGACCTCCAAAATATTTATGAAATTAAGACATTTTAAAGTCTCATATCGCTTTTTACCAGCCAACAGTGGACCTTGTAGGGGATTTTACAGTAAAGACCCGTAGACCAGTTGAGTAAAAAATGAAGACCAGGAGTCAGGAATTCAATCAATCAAATAAAGTTTACTGGAGAACAATTATTTGTAGTTTTGCCAGTAGAAATCAGCTTCAGCACCCACAAGGAGTTCCACAGGCTGACCTCTCTTTACATAAAGATGCAATAATATTTATACTAACATGGTCAACTAACTTGCGTCATCACTTAGACCTATCACAATCACATGGTTGGTTTTCAATAGATAATACTTCTACAAGAACACAAAGTTCTCAAACATCTCTAGTGTCATGAGAGAAGACATCTGGTTCTATAGATTATCCAGGGTGACAGGCAAACAATATAGAACTAGTTAAAACAGTGTCACAAGGCCAGTAGGTCTTTGGCCGTTGTATCCATCTTGTGATTCTCCACTCGTCCTTAATTCCCTGAAACAATACAAACACACACACACCAAACCCCTCAAGGCAAGAGATCTTAGACTGCGTGCTCGCAGAAGATGTCTTTAAACATGATGATAAGATGTTCTTCATATAGTCACAATGACCCACTAGGAAGAGAGGCCTAAGCATTCAGAGACTAACAGTAAATTCCTTTAGTAACATCTACTTTCTATTGTTAATATCATAATCAGAAATAAAATAGACAAAATATTGATTTATTATAACTCATACTCAAATCATCTATTTCAAATAGGATAATGCTGATTAATAAATGATTAGTATCACAACCATAAAAGGATATATATATATATTGAAGATGGAGCCACGGAAACCCGTCCCTTCAGTCCCCCGTTTTAGACCAATGTGGGGTCCAATACCCCACGTCCGGTCTAGTGAGATCGCTATGGAGAACAGGAGTGGTGACGAGTGCTCCCCTGGCGGGTCACACTCGCCTCTTCACCCCACCACGGACATGCCAGAACCTAAACATTCTGGTCCCCATGGGAAGGGCTCTCCTAGTCCTCCACTCACAGGAGTGCACTGATGTCGTCTTTGGACACGTGGCGGTGTAAGTTAGTTGTGAGCATCATCAGCTGCTTCTCTTCTTCGATGGGATTTACAGTTCTGCAAGCAGACTGGAAAAGATAGGAGAAACAACAATGAACAACCATCCAAATACACAAACAAAGAACCACCAGCCCCAACAGACTCCCAAACGCATAAGCCAGATATTTCCCAATCTCAAGAGCTACTTCCTCCGTAGCTTCAACAAACTCTTCCCACGCCTCTTCCACAAATCCCTCTACGGACTCGGTCACATCCGTGAATAACGAGCCTACTGCAAACGCAAACATCCATGTAATAGCTAGTGCTGTCGGAGATTCTTGGTCAGACAGAAACGGAAACCCATTTGATTTTAGCCATACTGAATTCAAATATTCATATCCAGCAAACCCTTCGTTACTCTTGATCTGTTTCAGAAATGCATCAATATACTTTTCTTGGGCGCATCTTGCTTTCAGTCGGGGATAATATTCAGTCCTTTTACCCAAATTTGCATAGCATGACTCTAACTCTGCACATTTATCATGTTTACATTCCCCTGACGGATACCATTCGGGGCCTATAGCGTGCATAGTCTGATGGCCAGCGCAAGCATTAAATTTTAACTTTCTCTGCATTTCTCGGATATTCTGTGCGATCGGGGTTGAACTGGAAAACTGATAAAACTGTTTCTCTTGATCAAACCATTCATCCCCTACAGCCACATCATACACTTTAGGCCACATAAATACTTGGTAAGGTTGAAACTCAGACCACACTAAATCAGCAAACCCCAAGGGTACCGATGAGGAAAACTGCCTAGTAGTTACAATTTCTACAAACAAATGAAACATGTTTAAATGCATCCATGCAGTAACATTATAAGCTATTGAGGTTGGGCTATGACATACTTTTTCTAAGTGATCGTGCAACTGATCCATGGAAATGATTGACTTATTAGCAAATATTCTTGCAATACCATACTGTTGTATCACGTCACTGAGACTTGCCCATGAATAATCAGGTTTAACAAAAGATGTATTGCATATCTCCCAAGGTGTGGTCATAATCTTAACACCTGTTAACACGTTAGCAATTCGCATACACTTCTCAACTTGATTTGCAGGAAAGGTTTTAAGGAACCATTGCTGTATTTCTCTACCCAGACAGCGTTCAACTTGAGCTGTCTCTTTCCAAGGGTCGTCGAACTTGGTGTATTGCAACCATGAAAGGCTAAGAGCCCCTACCACGGGCAATCCATTCTTACTACCATTAAGATCAAAGTGGGCCTTGTCTGTTTTATCCATTCGTCCTAGCCTATCACAAATCACACCATAAGTCCTATTAGCATCCCATCGAACCATATGCACTTTAGTAGGTTTAAGAATATTCCATCGCATTAAAAATTTGTCATTTACAATTTTTTTATACCTACTAGAACCAGGCTCATCTCTAACAAATATGTTTTTATTTTGGTAACCCTGCACCACAGCCTTAACCACATTATTACTCTCTAATTGGTCTCTAGCTCTGGGTAGATAATAGGGCATAATATGACGGGGATCAGGGGCACCAGGATATAAGGGGAGTTTCACTGCTTTCCCTCCGAGAATAACATGGGTGGCTTCTGAGTTTAAGGTTCCCCTCTTACTTCATTTGCTAGAACTAGCAGAGGTTTTTGGTCGGAGCACATATTTGTTGACAATTTCAATATGTGAAGAGCACGCACTTAAGATAGTGGCAGTCGTGGTCCAGTGGTTAGAGTGTTGGACTTGTGATCAGAAGGTTGCTGGTTCGATTCTCAGGGCTGGTGGGTAACGGCTGAGGTGCCCTTGAGCAAGGCACCTAACCCCCACTTGCTTACTATACAAAATGTACAAATGTATAGTTCAATGTAATGTAAGTCGCTTTGGATAAAAGCGTCTGCCAAATGCATAAATGTAAAAATGTAATGTAAGTTGGTCTGTGCTACCGAAACCGTAATCCAACTGAGGGAGCTGACGTTCCCTTCAAACACCTCTACACCACCTTTGTTCACCCAACGGCCAGATTGTTTAATGAGGGTATTCTCTGGATAATTTGGGGAGTGACCGAGCCAATAGGTCACTGTCTCATTGCCGTCCAGTCTAAAACAGACATTTTTACCATTTGCTTTTGTAATGTTTCGGTACAGCATGGGATTTAAATCTAGACCCTCAGAAGAATTTAGGCATGGATATTTAACCCATGATGGACGGCGGTCTTCAATTTCACACTCCCAATTTGCCGACAAGAGCTGAAATCGGCCTGTCCAGAGAGAAATTTGAATCCACATCAAAAATGATAAAGCAACTAAGATCAGTACCACGAAGCTGAGTGGGATAATCAATCGGGTAATTGCTCGTCTGTTTTTCAGACATTTTTCTCTGCGTATCTCTTCTTGCAGAATCAACAGCTTCAGTATATCCTGTGATTCAGCCATCTGAAATGACAAAAACTAAATCCAGAATCAACTTAGCTTATACAGATGTTCCCACTTCACAATAATGGTAATTAATGTGGTGACTTTTTTTTTTTTTTTTTTACTTAGTTGCACCCGTGCTGTGTAAATTACTTTTCCCCTCTTTCATACCTCAAGAGTAGGTTAGAGGTTGTACCTTTTCTCAATGGGTTTCACCTGTGACCAATGTCTCCACACGGTGCCTAGTACACCTTTGTCTAGTAAAACAGAAGTATTAGTAGTCAACAATACTTGGTACGGTCCATCAAATTTTGGACCTAAGGGAGAGACAATTTCTCGTTGCAACATTACATTATCACCTATTTCAGGCAAAACAGGCATGCTACTCTGCGTTTTATTATCTTTTCCAGCTTGTCTAACACAGACACTAACTCTTGTGTCTTTTAGGCAATCATCCAAGGCTTTCAGATAATTCTGCAGAGCATCTTTCAAAGGGCCTGAAGGACCCTCATGCTGCAAAGGAGCATCCCATGGCAGACGCATGTAGCGACCTGTCATCACCTTAAATGGACTGATCTGAGTAGTTTTGTTTGGGCTGGCTCTTATACTAAAAAGAATCATTGGAATTGCAGCATGCCATCCCTTTCCCCATTCCAACACCCTTTTCCTCAGAGCGGTTTTTAGTGTGCGGTTCGTACGTTCTACTGACCCACTTGATTGTGGTCTGAAAGCAATGTGAAAGTGTTGTTTTACCCCCATTAGCTTCATTACGTTTTTCATCACCTTCCCCGTAAAGTGCGTCCCTTGATCCGAATCTACCTGTAACGGCAACCCCCACCTTGGAAACACTTCGTTTAGCATAATTTTGGCTGTCGCGTCTGCTGTGCAATTTCGTAGGGGAAATGCCTCCACCCATCTGGAAAATAAATCAACAACCATCAGTATGTAAGTGAATCCCCCGCTTGGAGGCAATGGACCTATGAAATCAATTTGCAAGTGCGTCCAAGGCCCCTGCGGTCGTGGAGCATGCCCCAATGGAATCTTAAGCTTGGAGCAAGAATTCACTTTAAGACATACCAAACACCTTTTGCAAAAATCAATGCAACAATTTTTCATTTTAGGCCACCACCATGTCTTTGAAATCATTGAATGCAATTTCTCAGGCCCTGCATGTGCCAAACCATGATAAAGAGACATTAGTTCAGTCCGTGCCGAAGAAGGGCACACAAACCTTTCATTAAATTTCCACACATCACCAACACCCTTTTTTGCACCCAGTTTCGTCCACTGTTCGATATCATCTTTATTTTCGGTGTCATATAAAGCAAAAATGTCTTTAGCACAGTTGTCTTTTTCCTGTTGAGAAAAAGAAATCACACTTTCAGTTATATCACTGTTTTTCGCTGCTTGTTTCGCAGCTGCATCTGCATCTCGATTTCCCCGTGCCTCTGGTGAACTGTCCTTTGAGTGTCCTGTCACTTTGATGACGGCTCCCTTCTCCGGGAGCTCACATGCGTCCATAAGCTCCATCACCTGTTTTTGGTGAGAGATAGGAAGTCCAGCAGTGGTCAAAAATCCTCTGCGTTTCCACACAGGTCCGAACTCCTGTGTGACTCCGCAGGCATATCTGCTATCTGTGAACACGTTAACTCTTTTCCCTTTTGCAAACTGCAGCGCACGTGTTAAAGCAACCAGTTCAGCAACTTGAGCCCCCCCACCTGCAAGAGAACCAGAGTCAATTGTTTCACCATGCTCATTAACAACAGCCCATCCGGTATATCTGTTGCCTTCTTCGTAAAAGCTGGAACCATCTACAAAGAGATTAATTGCGTTAGTTATTGGCTCAGTGTCCAGGGGGCTCTTGGTGTCATGTTCGATCAACATAGCGCAGTTGTGTGTGTCCCCCTCGTCTGGAAGTAAAGAAGCAGGGTTAATCACATTTGTACAGTCAATTTCAATATCCACATTTTTGCTTAGCAGGGTCGTTTCCCACTTTGCACGTCTTTGATTTGAAATGGACCCGAGACGTGTGTTGTTTAGAAGCTTCAAAATCTGGTGTCTGGTGTGTACTATAACTTTTTGGTAGGCAACCACCTCCTCGGTAGTTTTGACAGCCCACTCAGCACAGTCACAAATCAATAAACAAGGGTGTTGCCCTGCCATGGATGCAGGAATCGGGGTAGAGTAGTATCCGACCATCCCATAGGATGTCCTTCCCGGAACACGCTGACCCAGAGCTGCAGAATATGATCGCGTGCCCACCCAAGTCCACAGATGAAATGGTTTGTTAACATCAGCATGCCTTAGCGCTGGTGCGGAAGCAAGAGTCTCTTTGATACTCACGAATGCATCATCCATCTCCTCTGTCCATTCGATTAATTCTGTCCCCGGCTTTCCACCTTTAAGGTCCTCTGTAAGTGGTTTAGACAGTTCAGTGTATTCAGAAACATACTGGGGACAGTAATTTAAAAGTCCCATTACCTGTCTTAGACCAGTAACCGTGTTTGGTTTTTGCAGTTCAATGATGGCTTTTATCCTCTCCAGGGTAATGCGACGGCCATGGACCCCTATGATCTGACCTAGATAAGTTACCTCAGGTTTGCCTAGCTGAGCCTTTTTCAAATTCACTTTAAAGCCTCCGTTTTCCAGAGCTTTCAGCACAGACTGTACAGCAGTTAAATGTTTGTACTTCGTTGGGCTCGCTATGATGATGTCATCGACATATTGCAGACAAATAGAACCATCAGATTCAATTACCTTTCGAACTGGATCAATGAATGATGCTAGAGTCTGATGAAACAGGGTAGGTGACGCAGAATACCCTTGAGGTAGACGGGTCCATGTCCATTGTCGCCCCCCACAGGTGAAAGCAAACTTCGCTTGATCCTCCGTTGCTAAAGGGCAAGTCCAAAAACCATTAGAAATGTCCAAAGCTGTAAAATAACAGTGTGTAGACCCAATTTCATGTAAAATAGTTGCTGGGTTTGCCACTAGAGGGTGCACTTTGGGAGATACTGCATTCAGTGCTGTGTAATCAATGGTTAAACGCCAGCTCCCATCAGGCTTGCTCACAGGCCACATTGGAGAGTTGGTGGGTGAGGTGCATGGAATTACAATACCCTGTTTATGTAACTCTTTAACAGCATTTTCAGCTCCTAAACGAGCATCATTTTTTAAAGGATATTGACGTTTGGCAACATGCATGGGACCTGGGATGCTAAGTGGCTTAATTTTTGCAATCCCACAATCAAATTTGTCTTTTGCCCATACATCAGGAAATTTGGAAATAATGTATTTCCACTCAGGACGATTCTCTGTCTCTGCCACTGCACATCCTAGCTCATGGTGGGGGCCTGCTTGAGATAAAAGAATAGTTTCGTTACAGCCAAGAACAAGTTTATCCTTTGAAAGCAAAACATCGGCTTCTAGGTTTTTCAAAATATCAACACCAATTATAGTACCCACAGTGTTTGTCCCAACCCAAAATTCAGTCCAACAAACTTTATCACTGTTTGCGAGTACAAGAGGAGTAGAAACAGATTTATGACATACTTCTTTACCGTTTAATCCTTCTATATACAATGAGTCAGATGTGGTTTCAAGAGGAATATCTGTGATAGACACTGTTGCCCCTGTATCGATCAAAGCTAAACATTGCCGGCCTCCTAACAATGCATGAACAAAAGGGCGAGGGTCAGCGCTATCACAATAACCGGAGGCCGCTGACCCCTATTCCTCACCCAAAAGTTTTCTAAGTTTGATCAGTTCACTCTGAGATAAGCCATTACTGTCTTTTTCGGTCTCCTTTTGGCCTTTGCCCTTTTTGTTTTTATATGACTTTTTGCGGATACCACAATTTCGGTCAGTATGACCATTTTTCCCGCACTCTCTGCATTTAGGCACATTTTGACAGACATTGGCTTTATGGCCCATCAGACCACAACGAAAACAGCGTATGGAAACTGTTGGAGTGATTTCACCCTCTACCACAGCAGCCGTGACAACTTGACCTTGGTGCTGTTCCTGGTGGGCCTGTAAAGGGCTCCAACTGACAGCACACCATTTAAGCAAAGAATCCCAATCAGGAACATGCACTGAGCCACTGATAAGCAGTTCTTTGTATTCTTTAGATAACCCACTTGTAGCTGATTCAATTACTATGGCTGAGTCATATTCCTCAATGGCATTATTTGCGGCACAATAATTTTCATATGCCGTGCGGAAACGTTCTACGTATTCTAGGGGGCTTTCATTCGGTTTTTGTTTAAGCTGGGAAACACTAGTCCAAGGGAAAGAACCACGACCCAAAACTTCTTGCACTTTGTTTTTATATTCAACATATGCATTGCAATATTCAATCCAAGTAGTAGGCACTCTATTTGCAAAATCAATACTTTGAATTTTTCTTAGTTTGCCACTTGGCACTAAGCTCTCAACAAGAGTCTGAACGTCCACAATCCCCAAATTTTGTTGTCTAGCTAGGGCCTCTATTTTATCCCACAGAACACGGTTTGGGTTAAACAGTTTGAAAGGCTCTAGTCCCGCAAGCAAGCTGTTTTTCTCTGCCCCTGAGAGCCTAGTCCACTCTCCAGATTCATGGGCAGCACCCATTTCACTATTCAGCAAGAAATTGTGACTAGCTCTGATCGGGACCGCTGAAACAGTCCCCCTAGGGCGTGCACCACTGAGTTCCATATCGGTCAGCGTGACATTTCTAACATTAGAATTCAACACAGTCATTGCCTGCGGGGTCAGAGTCTCTGGTTTATCGAGGTAAGGGGGAGGGGCGCTAGCAATCGCATTTTCTAACAAGCCTCTAACCTCAGTGTAAGGACTATCTCCATGTGAGGTGGAGCTGGATACAGCAACCACCTGTGTAGTTTTAATAGGAGTTTCAGAAGAAAGGGATACAGCAACACCTGCTGGACAATTATTTGATTTTTCACAGATTTTCCTCAACCCGTTATTCAACTCACTCAGATCACAGCCCATATTTTCTCCAAAAAGCTCTGCAACCTTATCTTTTGTTATCATGAGGTTGTGACACCCCTCAACTACTTCCACTATTTTCCCCTCTCGGGACAATGGGACACCGCCCATCTTACTAAGCCATGAATAAACATATACAGATAGAAACTTAAAGTTTTCCGGCTCTTTTATAGTCTCCAGCCAGTCAATCTGTTGTTCAATTTTCCATTCAGAATCAAAGCCTTGTTTAACCATTCTTTTTATCAACTCAGAGTATTTCTTTGAGGTAAGTGCTGTAGCGCAGAGCTGTTTACAGCGTCTGCTCTGTTCCATTTTATTGCCTGCGTCTGATCTGACCCCGTTATTCGGTACGTCAGCCATCATTCACTTGTTGAAACCCACGAGAAAAGTATCAGCAATTTATTAGAGGCAGCAATCTTTTAACAACACAGCTTGACTTCTTACTCGTAAAACCACAAACAATAATTCAATCACATATACTGGTCATTTTCGATTTGGGTCAAATTATTATTATATTCACCAAATTCAGGATCGTTCCTGATGCATCCCCGTATCAACCAACCTTTATCATAACTATTTGTTTACACGATTTGAAAATAAAATTTTCTAACTAACCAAAACATCTAAATCGGAGCTCCTATTTGGTGGAAGTCCAGGAGAGCTCTGGTCAGTGATTTTACACTAGTGATATTTATTTCCCCACTTAGTGTCTTTCCCACTCAGCCCTAGAGTGGTGTTTACAGCTGTCTAAGCAATTTCCCTGCTTACAGCCCAAAAAACCTGGCAGTAAATCCACTGCCCATATATTTATATATATATATATATGTCTGTTTTCCACAGGCATATATTTTACACCAGCGGCTTGCCTCACTCGCAACCCTGGCGTCTCTTCACCCACGTCTGGATGCGAAACCTATCACTCCCCGTTACCCTCCAGCTCTTCCACCAAACAACCCTACACAAAATAAAATAAAAAGTCTTCCTACCTTATTAGTTTGGTTGATCAGGGATGTCACCAAGGACCGCGTTCTCCACCATTTACTGTAGGGGATTTTACAGTAAAGACCCGTAGACCAGTTGAGTAAAAAATGAAGACCAGGAGTCAGGAATTCAATCAATCAAATAAAGTTTACTGGAGAACAATTATTTGTAGTTTTGCCAGTAGAAATCAGCTTCAGCACCCACAAGGAGTTCCACAGGCTGACCTCTCTTTACATAAAGATGCAATAATATTTATACTAACATGGTCAACTAACTTGCGTCATCACTTAGACCTATCACAATCACATGGTTGGTTTTCAATAGATAATACTTCTACAAGAACACAAAGTTCTCAAACATCTCTAGTGTCATGAGAGAAGACATCTGGTTCTATAGATTATCCAGGGTGACAGGCAAACAATATAGAACTAGTTAAAACAGTGTCACAAGGCCAGTAGGTCTTTGGCCGTTGTATCCATCTTGTGATTCTCCACTCGTCCTTAATTCCCTGAAACAATACAAACACACACACACCAAACCCCTCAAGGCAAGAGATCTTAGACTGCGTGCTCGCAGAAGATGTCTTTAAACATGATGATAAGATGTTCTTCATATAGTCACAATGACCCACTAGGAAGAGAGGCCTAAGCATTCAGAGACTAACAGTAAATTCCTTTAGTAACATCTACTTTCTATTGTTAATATCATAATCAGAAATAAAATAGACAAAATATTGATTTATTATAACTCATACTCAAATCATCTATTTCAAATAGGATAATGCTGATTAATAAATGATTAGTATCACAACCATAAAAGGATATATATATATATTGAAGATGGAGCCACGGAAACCCGTCCCTTCAACCTGAATCAATGTGTTCAATGAAGTCAATATTTCATGTTATTTTTACACAAGTTAACCTGTTTATTTTACATGTGACCTTAAGTTTATGTAGAAACACACATAAACATGTTACACTTGAAGGAAAATTCAGTTCTTTTCCATTTTAAATTCACTAGTGGTTGAAGTTGACTGTTGTATTGAAAATGTTCAGTGTGTTTAATGAAGTCACTATTTCATGTTTCAAGTTAAACAAACAGTAAAACATATAAATATACCTCCAAAATATTATTTTTAAGTATTATTAATGCAAGCCAAAAAATATTTTAAGTCAATTAAAATATTAAGTAAATAATTTATTTGGTGTTTGGGGGGTTCAAAATATTTATCAAATGCTAAGATGTGTGTACATTAAAGTTACATTATAATAAGAGTTGGTTTAATTTTGTTTACATATCCATTGTAGGCTATGGAGGTCAGGGTTGAAGGTCCCCACTTGGCATGTTTTTTAAAAAAATAATTAAAACATTTTTTCAGTTATATTATGAAACTATACCTAAATAAAAATTTTTGATGTCACTTTTGTTTCTTCAAAATGACCAGAAACACTGGTCCCCTCTTGGTCAGTGTAGAGTGATAGTCCCCTCTTAGTAAGGTAAGGTAAGGTGTGTGTGTGTATATGTATATGTATATGTAGCTGTGCTGCAGTCTAGTCAAGTGATTTTGGGGGGGGGAAATGCTTCTTATAAAGTGTAAAAAGAGTGAAAATATATTTAAGTTGGATTTTGTAGAAAACTTGTTTATCCCTAAGGTTAAAATGGTTTCTTTACAGAGATTGCAGAGTATAAAACATCACTCATATACACTCATCTCATCTCAAAGTCTCATTTATGTCTATTTGTATGTTCCCGGGGTAATTTTATGAGGAAAATGTGAAGTCAAATCTGAAACATAAAGTGGACACAGATGAGAATCACAACCTCAAATACTGAGCTTATTAAGAGCAATCTCTGAGCAAATACACTTTCTCGAATGAATCTTGAAAGAGATTACAGCAAGACAATAAAGAGATTTTCCAAGCTTCTCTCACTACAATCTCAGTTTTGACCCAGCTCTTCTCATTTATGTCTCATTTACGTCTATTTATTTTTTCTTAATGAGTTTTAGGAGAATTATCTGAGACACTGTTTATACTGCAATGAGAAAGAAATAAAAATCTTAACTAAGTCTCACCTATTTCCCATGTCTCAGTTGTGTCTATTCTAATTTTTCTTAATGGATTTTAGGAGAAACATGGGAAGACAAAGCTGATATTTAAACAATAAAGAGATTTCCCAATCTTCTCTCAACACAATCTCAGTTTTGACTCTCTTAGACATCTCATTTGTGTCTATTTTTGTTTCTCTTAAAGAATTTTAGGAGAAACATCTGATAAACTGCTGACACTTAATCAAGAAACACAGGAGAATCACAACTATGTCTCCTGAGCTTAGAAAAAGCAACCAATGAGCAAACATTTTCCTCTGGGAATATCATTGTCATTGTATTGTGTATTTACTGTTTTCAATACATAAGATTCATATTTAATACTTAATAGGATGGGTGTGTCAAACTTAAATATTTACCCACTCATGTACATCCTTTACGATCTCTTCAGTTTCTGATAAGAAGACGCTACACAGGCATATGCGCAGAGCTGTGTAATGTCATCTTTTTACTGAACACACCTCATTTTAGGTGACAGATAAAGTCATGATCCTCGTGATTCCGTTGAAAAGTGGATCGAGGACGCTTTCAAGATCGATTTCGATTTAAGATCGTCAGATCGCCCAGCCATAGCTTGACCCCTAATAATAAGAACACTACCGGAAATAATAGGTGTCTACACCACTTCGTGGCATAACCCCTAATAATAAGAACACTAACGGATGCAATAAGTGTCTACGCCACTTCATGGCTTGAGCCCTAAAAATCCCCTATTAGCCATTATAGTTTTCCTGCAAAACCAAGGTCACGGGTTCGATCCTAAGGATTGCACATACTCAGAAACAAATGTATAATGTATAATGCAATGTAAGTCACTTTGAATAAAAGCGTCTGCCAAATGCATAAATGTAATTGTAAATGCTTGGGCCAGAGCCGGCCCAAGGCATAAGCGAAATAAGCGACTGCTTAGGGCCCCGCCGCCACTAGGGGGCCCCCGAGAGCACATGAAATTAAAATTTTTTGTGATATACTCACAACACACATCCATTTTTGTCACGCAGAAATGTACCCACTATTTATTCTGTGGTGTGTGTTAAAATTTGTGAAATTACTGACTAAGCGCAACATTGCAATATCAAAATAAGAGAGGTGGCCAATTAAATGAAAGGAGGTGGGAGTTACGAATTATTGGTTACAGAGCCGAGCAGTGACCAATCAAATCAAAGAACAGAGAGCTACTGTCACGTCTGCAGCTGTAGGCATAATTTGCGTGTGGACAGGTGGGACATGTCCCCACAACTTTTTACTAGAAGAAATGAAGAAATGCTTGCAGAAGATGTGTATTGTTTAGTGGCCATTAACATCTAAAACTCGTGGAAAACGCAGGATGTGCCGCTTTCTCACAATCTCATGTTGCTCGCACTCGTAAGTTATATTTGCGGAAGACAAAGAGACGTGACTCCAGTTTGAAATGCGTGCATTACCCCATCACTTTTCAAAACAAAGTTATGTGAAAACGCTTCAGTTTTAAAGTTGAAAGAGTGCTGTGCAACACACCCGACATACTGTAAGTGACTAAACACTCAGTTTTTGACAACTGTTTAGTGTTGAACCATGGAAATGTTGAACAACCGACAGTATTCACTGATGCAAACGATAAAATGTTAATTTAGATGAAAAGTATGTAATTTACATGATTCATTTAATTTATAATTATCTGTTAATTTAGCGTTTTATTTGGGATAAGGTTAAGAATAATTGTATGCATATTGTACCTACAGTAATTTTAATGGTTATTAAGTAAATACACTAAATAAAGAAGTTAAAAAAGATAAATTATCCTCAAGGGCTGTTTGGCTTTAAAAATGTTTATATGTTGTGGTTAAAAAAATCATTGCAAATAGTTAAATGCATTGAACAATAAATTCTACAACCTTTGTATGATTAGTCCCTTTATGGTCTGTGCTCAAAATTTAAAGGGACAGTTCACCTAAAATTGGAAGTAATTAAATTATCAAATGTTTTGACAATCACAATACACTTGTAATGCAAGGTTTCTGTGTTTTTGTTTTTATGACATTTCTACATCCCAAACACAGCTGTAACTAATAGAATTGGGTTTGTTACATTTAATGTGTGCGTGCAAATAATCAAACACTGACAATAGTTGATTGAATTGGGGGCACAGGGGGGCCCCCAAATAAAATTCTGCTTAGGGCCCCATAAAGGCTTGGGCCGGCCCTGGTGGCATCAGGAAAACTGTGTGGAAACCAAAATGCCCTGAAACCTTGCAACAACAAAAAAATAATAATCCTCAGGAAAACGATAGGGCTTCTGCACCTCAGTGCTTGTGCCCTAATAACATAAAATTGTTTATAACTTTTGACCAATAGTTTGTGCCAATGATGATATGTACAAACTTTCGTGTAAATACACAAACTTTGGTAGTGTCCATTTTAAAGTCAATAAGAACCATTTTAACGTTTTGTTAAATTATAAGGCCACCAAGTGGCGCAGTCCCACCAATTTTTGTGTGTGTCCTCATCATATCAAATATATTGAAAATATCTCATTGTGTTTAGAAGTCATAAGTATACATACCCAAAAGCATAAAAATGTAATGTTGTCAAACCATTTTTTTTGCATTTTTTCGCCACTTCCCATGAAAATTTTGACATGTGATATTTTATCGTCTTAGAATTAAAGGTTCTATCTGTCATTTTGCTCCAAATTTACTTATTCACATATTCTTATTATTTACATTGTCATGTTTTTTTGTGTACATTTTGGGACTTTTTACAAAATCAAATTATAATTTGATTATATAAAGTTGTATCTTCGAGCCAATCAGCACTTTGCATGCACTCAAGAGGTCCAATCAGGATCAGCTTTCTTTGTCACGTGGCCGGGCTCCTTAGTGAAAGTGAGAAATTTCTGAGGGAACAATGTTTAAAAGCAAAACGCAAAGTTGACTGTTTTATTAATACTCTTGTCAAGGAGAGCAGCTCAAACTACAGTATTTTTTGTTTTGGGTTTTGTTAAAGAGATTCATTTATTATATTTATATACAGGTGCTGGTCATATAATTAGAATATTATCAAAAAGTTGATTTATTTTTGATAATATTCAAAAATAAATCAGGGTAAAAAAAAAACTCAGGGTCCCAGAGTCTGGAGGAAGAGAGGAGAGGCACAGAATCAACGTTTCCACAGTCAGTGATGGTTTGGGGTGCCATGTCATCTGCTGGTGTTGGTCCACTGTGTTTCCTGAGGTCCAAGGTCAACGCAGCCGTATACCAGGACGTTTTAGAGCACTTCATGCTTCCTGCTGCTGACCAACTTTATGAAGATGCAGATTTCATTTTCCAACAGGACTTGGCACCTGCACACAGTGCCAAAGCTACCAGTACCTGGTTTAAGGACCATGGTATCCCTATTCTTAATTGGCCAGCAAACTCGCCTGACCTTAACCCCATAGAAAATCTATAGGGTATTGTGAAGAGGAAGATGCGATATGCCAGACCCAACAATGCAGAAGAGCTGAAGGCCACTATCAGGGCAACCTGGGCTCTCATAACACCTGAGCAGTGCCACAGACTGATCGACTCCATGCCACGCCGCATTGCTGCAGGAATTCAGGCAAAAGGAGCCCCAACTAAGTATTGAGTGCTGTATATGCTCATACTCTTCATGTGTGCTGTATATGCTCATACTCTTCAACAAAAAAATAATAATCCTCAGGAAAACGATAGGGCTTCTGCACCTCAGTGCTTGTGCCCTAATAACATAAAATTGTTTATAACTTTTGACCAATAGTTTGTGCCAATGATGATATGTACAAACTTTCGTGTAAATACACAAACTTTGGTAGTGTCCATTTTAAAGTCAATAAGAACCATTTTAACGTTTTGTTAAATTATAAGGCCACCAAGTGGCGCAGTCCCACCAATTTTTGTGTGTGTCCTCATCATATCAAATATATTGAAAATATCTCATTGTGTTTAGAAGTCATAAGTATACATACCCAAAAGCATAAAAATGTAATGTTGTCAAACCATTTTTTTTGCATTTTTTCGCCACTTCCCATGAAAATTTTGACATGTGATATTTTATCGTCTTAGAATTAAAGGTTCTATCTGTCATTTTGCTCCAAATTTACTTATTCACATATTCTTATTATTTACATTGTCATGTTTTTTTGTGTACATTTTGGGACTTTTTACAAAATCAAATTATAATTTGATTATATAAAGTTGTATCTTCGAGCCAATCAGCACTTTGCATGCACTCAAGAGGTCCAATCAGGATCAGCTTTCTTTGTCACGTGGCCGGGCTCCTTAGTGAAAGTGAGAAATTTCTGAGGGAACAATGTTTAAAAGCAAAACGCAAAGTTGACTGTTTTATTAATACTCTTGTCAAGGAGAGCAGCTCAAACTACAGTATTTTTTGTTTTGGGTTTTGTTAAAGAGATTCATTTATTATATTTATATACAGGTGCTGGTCATATAATTAGAATATTATCAAAAAGTTGATTTATTTTTGATAATATTCAAAAATAAATCAGGGTAAAAAAAAAACTCAGGGTCCCAGAGTCTGGAGGAAGAGAGGAGAGGCACAGAATCAACGTTTCCACAGTCAGTGATGGTTTGGGGTGCCATGTCATCTGCTGGTGTTGGTCCACTGTGTTTCCTGAGGTCCAAGGTCAACGCAGCCGTATACCAGGACGTTTTAGAGCACTTCATGCTTCCTGCTGCTGACCAACTTTATGAAGATGCAGATTTCATTTTCCAACAGGACTTGGCACCTGCACACAGTGCCAAAGCTACCAGTACCTGGTTTAAGGACCATGGTATCCCTATTCTTAATTGGCCAGCAAACTCGCCTGACCTTAACCCCATAGAAAATCTATAGGGTATTGTGAAGAGGAAGATGCGATATGCCAGACCCAACAATGCAGAAGAGCTGAAGGCCACTATCAGGGCAACCTGGGCTCTCATAACACCTGAGCAGTGCCACAGACTGATCGACTCCATGCCACGCCGCATTGCTGCAGGAATTCAGGCAAAAGGAGCCCCAACTAAGTATTGAGTGCTGTATATGCTCATACTCTTCATGTTCATACTTTTCAGTTGGCCCAGATTTCTAAAAAATCCTTTCTTTGCACCTTCTATCTCAGGTCACGCACCTGGGCCTCAAATAATGTGTACTTAGACACAGCATTAGTCTATATGAAGACAGCAGTCTTGCTTGCTTTCTGTGTTTGTTTTTATTTGAAGGTCCCAAAACTGCACATTTTATATTATATTTAGGACATGTATGTTTGAGTAATGCTGGCTGGGGCATTTTCTTGCACAATCACATTGTTTATGGCTGAATATAAAAGTATGAAGTTTCCATTAAATCTTAGAACAGACTGCACAAGTGGACCTCCAAAACATACATTCACAACACAGCACACACTTTGCTTCGGGCCTCTCATGCTGGTGCAGTGGTATGCATGTTTTTGCAATTTTAGGTAGTAATTACAGTAAGTTTAAAGACATTTTTGGAAAGTCATTGGTCACTGTTAAAAGGGACAGTCCCATGTCACCATGAGCGGATGTGACACGGATACCACACTTCCTGCTGTGGAACAGACCGTTTCAATAAGAATGTCACACTCTGTACTTTATAATTGTACATAACTTTAAACAAAAATGGTTAAATCAAATCAATCAGTTGAGAAAGTAAACATATTTTTTTCAGTCTGTGAGTATTCTCTGTAATTGTGTTTTTGAGTTGAGCCCGTAATTTAATTTTATGTTCAAAATGTATGACGAAAATAAATAAAAGAAACAGTTAATGTAGCAGGAAGTTCAATTGGGTCTGGAAAGTTTCAGATGACCTGCCACTACAGTAACAAGTATGTTTTTCAGCTCTCTATGATGTTGATAGTGTCAAATGAACTCTCCGGCTCTGTGAGTTTTCTTCTAATGCTTTTTAAAGAATTTTGATGAATAGAGACAGAACAAACTAAAAATTAGAACATCAACATAAACTTACTATTATACAGTACAGTATAATATATACAGTCGTGGTCAAAAGTATTGGCACCCTTGGTAAATATGAGCAAAGAAGGCTGTAAAAATAAATCTGCATTGTTTCCATTTTGATCATTTATTTAAAAAAATCTACAAAATTCCAACCTGTAATTAAAGTGAAACAATTGGAAGTGAGGGGAATATCACATTGTGAAAAAAATATTCTTTACTCATATTTACCAAGGGTGCCAATACTTTTGACCACGACTGTGTCAATCAATTTAAAAAAATAATCTGATTAATCACATTTTTCTATGATTAATCATGATTAATTGCACATAACATTGTTTTTAAATATACGTTTACATTGTAATAATTTCACATTTAATCTCCAAATTAATGTAGAAAAACACATTTCTTTAACAGTAATAATAAATGAATGAAAGATAACATTCTGATATTACTAATGCAACTGATGTGTCTATTAAATTTATATTTTTTTCTTAATTTTAATGTTAATTATAGCCATTCAACATTGAAGTACATTTATAATTGAGAGCTATCGTGTCTAACAGGTAGGACATATACAGAAATATAATTAAGTTCTCAATTACTTTACAGTCTTTCATGCTAATTTCCAAATGAAATACAGAAGAATTCTCATTAAGCTACAAAACACATTGATTTCTTCATTAGTGACAGAATTCACAGCAGCAGGTTTAAGAGCTGCCACTCTACGCAGATGATCTGACACCATTTTCACAGCTCTTTGCATTCATTTTGGATTTTAAGTCTGTGCTTACGAAAATACTAGACATAACTGACTTCCTGGCATAATCTTGTGTGTGTTTGTTAATTCAGGCACTAAAGAGAACTTTATACTGGAGCGCTATTTGACAGAGATTCACTGATGCAAACTTTAGCTGCAGTTGTGGCCTAATGGTTAGAGAGTCGGACTTGTAACCAGAAGGCTGCCGGTTCGATTCTCAGTACTGGCAGGTAACAACTGATGTGCCCTTGAGCAAGGCACCTTACCCGTGTTTGCTCCCCGGGCGCTGCAGTGATAGCCGCCCACTGCTCCTGGTGTATGTGTGTTTACGACTTAAAGTGTGTGTGTTCACTGGTTGGGTTAGGTGCAGAGGTCACATTTCGGGTATGGGTCACCATATCTGACAAATGGTCACTTTCACTTTAGCCCGTGACTGTATACGGGACCGCTGTCGCATTGTGATGTGCCGCGTCCCACAGCTGTCTATCTATACAGAACGCGTCAAAGCAACAGTTTCAAATCACACTTAAATGTTTTAATAACCTTTACCTGAATAAGAGCATGATTATGTGTAACACTAGACAAAGGATGACAAAATAAACAGATGCGGCGTTAACTGCGCTAAAAATTTTGTTCGCGTTAATCTGAAATAAATGTATCGCATGCGTTAAACGCTGACAGCTATGAGGCGCCATATAGGGTTTAAATTAAACTTCGCTTAAGAATACATATATAAAACACATTCATACACATATATAAATTACTCACATATATAGCTATACTATCGGATGTTCAAGCAAATACATGTGAAATGCAAGTACATACTAACATATTAACTCGCATATGCATGTAAACTTCATGCACACATACACATATAGACACTCATGTATACATATAAACTCTATACATGCATATGCATCTATAAACATTTGCATATACATATAAACTTCTTGCATGCATACATTCAAGATTCAAGACTTTTATTTGTCACATACACAGTTATATAGAGGATATACAACCAGTAGTGAAATGTAGGTCAGATCAGCTCCAAAGATAGTGCAATTATATAAAATACTAAACAATTTAAACAAAATACAAATATAAATAATCTAGGTATGAGGATAATATAGGTAATATATAGTCTATAATAGAACCTAAACTGAATATTTACATGAACAGGGATGTGCAAACAAATAGTAACACTCGGTAGTTACTTAGCAGCATTACAAAAAGAGCAGTAGTGCAGTGTGTAAAGGTTGAATGACTCTGTGTTGGATGTACTAAAGTACAAGGAGTGTGGTCTGATGTCAAGAGTTTAGGAGCCTGATGGCCTGGGGGAAAAAGCTCCTTCTCAGTCTCTCTGCTCTGGTCCTCAGGCTACGGAAGCGCTTACCAGACGGCAGCAGGTTAAAGAGACAGTTATTAGGGTGGTTGGAGTCTTTAATTATTTTCTTGGCTCTGTTCTTGCAGCGTTTGAGGTAGATGTTTTGCAGGGGTGGGAGAGCAGACCCTGAGATGCGCTCAGCTAAGCGCACGACTCTCTGAAGAGCTTTGCAGTCTTGGCAGGAGCTATTCCCATACCACACTGAGATAAAACACTTTCTATTGAAAGTGACCTATTTGTCAGATATGGTGACCCATACCCGAAATGTGATGGAGGTGATGGAGTTGGAGGTGAACTTTCCTACTTTCACTACCTGAGGTCTGCCAGTGAGAAAATCTTGAATCCAATCACAGAGTGAAGAGTTCAGACCAAGATTCAGGAGTTTGGAGGTTAGTTTACTAGGAACACTATAGTATTGAAGGCTGAGCTGTAGTCAATGAATAGCAGCCTTACATAGTTCCCATTTTTGCTGTCGATGTGAGAGAGGCAAGAGTGCAGGAAGTGAGAGATGGCATCCTCAGTAGCTCTATTGGGATGATAGGCAAACTGAAGAAGGTCCAGTGTATCAGGTATGAAGGAGCAGATGTTGTTTTTAAGCAGTTTCTCAAAGACCTTCATGACTGTAGATGTAAGAGCAACTGGACGATAGTCATTCAGGCAAGAGGGTTTATTGTTCTTAGGCACAGGGATGATGACAGATTTTTTAAAGGAGGAGGGAACCACAGAGGTAGCGAGGGACTCATTGAAGATGGATGTAAACAAACTGGCGAGTTGATCAGCACAGGACCTCAGAACACAACCATAAATACCATCTGGCTGCTTTCCTTACGTTCACTCGCTTTAGCGCCCTCCGAACCTTGTCCTCTGACATGGTGATTACAGGGTTGGCATTGCTCTGACTGCTACTTTCTCGCGCGCTGAGCGGCAGAATTGCGCTACCGAGATTGCATTCAAAGCGAGCGAAGAAAGAGTTTAACTCGTCAGCCAGCGACAGATCTGATCTCACCTCTGTAGTGGATTTAGTTCCGAAGGAGCAGATAGTCCTCAGTCCCTGCCACATGCGTCGGGAGTCATTGAGTTGGAAATGAGACTCCACTCGTTCCCTGTAGTGGAATTTGGCGTCCTTAACTGCGTGGCGGAGAGCATAGCACAATGTTTTGTACTCGCTCATGTTCCCCGACAGAAGACCGGCGTTGTATGCTGCAGTGCGTTTGTTCACTGCCACACGTATGGTTTTGTCCACCCACGGTTTCTGATTTGAGAAGGACATTATTGTTATTGTTTCAGTTGCTTGCTCCAATAGGGTGTTAACATAACTTAATGCAACGTCCGTGAACTCGCTGACGTCAGATGACGTCATCAAGAGCCGCCTGTAGTTTCTGAGTGGGAGGACCAGCGCGTCACTACTTTCCGCACCAGGGGTTCTTGGATGAGCCTTTGTTTATATTCCGGTGTGAGGAAAATGGCGGCATGGTCCGATTTGCCAAAAGCGGGTAGTGAGCAGGCTTTGTAGGCATTTTTGAACTGAGAGTAGCAGTGATCCAGTGTATTTGGCCCTCTTGTAGGACAGGAGACGTGTTGCTAAAAGTTCGGCATGACTTTCCTGAGATTGGCTTTGTTGAAGTCCCCCGCGATGATAGAAGCAGCATCAGGATGTTTGTTTATTTAGCCGCTAAGCACATCGTGAAGTTTAGACAAAGCCAAGCCGGTGTCGGCCTGTGGTGGAATGTAAACAGCAGTAACGATGATCGATGAAAACTCCCAGGGCAGATAGAATGGACGGCAAGAAATTGATATATGTCATATCAAACTTGTTCCATGCATACACGTATGTAAAACACTCGCATATACATATAAACATGATCCATGCATAATCACCTTTTAAATCACTCACACAAATATACAAACTTGTTACATGCAGCGTCACTTATAAAAGATGCACGCACACACATATTTAACAAGAACGCGTCTTTTGTTTGTACACTAGTGGTCAAAAGTTTTGGGACACTTGAGCGAAATTTTACTCATTATTTATCAGAGGTGTCAAGTAACGAAGTACAAATACTTTGTTACCTTACTTAAGTAGAAATTTTGGGTATCTATACTTTACTGGAGTAATAATTTTTCAGCCGACTTTTTATTTCTACTCCTTACACTTTCACGCAATTATCTGTACTTTCTACATTTTAAGAATAGCCTCGTTACTCCTATTTCATTCCGGCTTCTCATTGTCAATCCGGATAGAGTGAATTTGATTGTGGTTAGATGAGAAATATAAACATATACCATTCCGAAACCCTATTGGTTTGTACGCGATCCATCGCATACAAATCACATCACACTCCAGTAAGGACATAGCCAGTGTTGGGGTCGTTACTCAAAAAAGATTGTTTCTTAAAAGTTATTATTTCTCCACTACTGGCTCATTTATCAAACGGGAGCTTTCTCTTCGTTCTCCGCAAATTAAGAATTTTTCGAAATGATACAAAACAACTTTCGAATGCGCTGCAAGCTATGCGCACTCAAGTACCACCAGCTAATGGCTTTCAAAAACTCGTCGTCTAATTTGAAAAAGCACATTAAGGTAAGCTGAATTTTTGTTATCAGTCGATTGCTCAGTAATATACATATATGGCATACCTGTCAACACTCATGGTTTGGTCGGGAGTCTCCCGTTTTTCACACCCATCTCCTGCCACCCTCCTGTTTTGTAATTTCTCCCGTAAAACTCCCGTATATGAAACTCCAAGACTGATGGGAAACGTAACGTGTTCACGTAAACAATGGGGATTCTCAAACTTTCTTTTATTACGCCGCTTAAGGTCCATATTCCACTCCGCGTTTTCCATTTAACGCTCGCTGCTTACAGTCTGGTGTCCACTCACTGGAGAGACGACAGATCGTTCCATCGTCGGTTAACGTTAGATGCAGTAGGTTTATAGTCTACGTTACAGCTAACGTTAGTGCTTGATCTGCAGAAGTAAAATTTTCGTAGTTTTTAAAGTATTTCTGTCCGTAATGTATTGTTTTTGCTCTTGGTCGACTGTAATAGTATTTTTGGAAGTTTGTCTAATTAAACTAGAATCTGCTAACCAATAAACAAAAGTTCAAACTGTTTGTACATAATGTCTGAAGTTGAGATCTCTTGCAAAATGTAAATATTAATTAAAATTATATCTTGCAGAGCTGCATTAAACAGTGTGTCTTATTCTGAATTACATTTAAGAATTTGAAATGAAAGTTATGTTATGTTAGCCCTATTTGCCCTGCACAACACCCCTGCAACCCCTCCATTGCGGGTCTCCCGGATTCTGGGACCCAAATGTTGAGAGGTATGATATATGGTTCTTTAATGTATTTGCATTGTACTAAAATGCATTCATTTTCAATGGGCATATACAGTATGCAGCTGAAACAGGTAGCCTAGTGCATCCCATTTTCAACATTAACATTTTAATATAACATTAGCCTATGGCCTTTCAAAAAAGTTTTTTTTTTGAGGAGGTGGGGTAGTGCACAATAGGCCCCTGTGGCGCGGCCTAAGCTTTTGTCCTTAATGGCATTTTTTCCTTACAATACTTTTACTTTTATACTTTAAGTAGTTTTGAAACCAGTACTTTTGCACTTTTCCTTGAGTAAAAAACTTGAGTTGATACTTCAACTTCTACAGAAGTATTTTTAAACCCTAGTATCTATACTTGTATCTACCTGAGTAATGAATGTGAATACTTTTGACACCACTGTTATTTATAAAAAAAACTTTTGATCTGAGGTGTTTGCTTAAATATCTGAAATTAGTTTAGTAGACAAAAATATAATTGTAAAGGGTTCGCTAAGCTGGAGGAAAGAGGCGGGGTCGGCAGGGTATATTCCAAATAATACTTATTGTAAAAACAAATCAAAAGCGGCTTCCAAAACGCCAAACAAACACAAACAAACAAACGGAAAAACTAGCTTCCTGGCTATTTTGTCACGCGGTGAATAGCACGCCTCTCTGCATGCTCAAACTCTCTCTCTCCGGGTCTCTCTCCCGAATCCGGCCCCGGCAGCGCTTCTTAAGCCTCCTCTCCCCAATCACTGAAACAAGAGACAGCAGGTTAGAAGCCACTCGTGGCGGACTCGCTACCCTCCGTGCTCCGGATCGTAGCTCCGCCCTCCCAGACGGAGCGTGGCCACGCCCCCCTTGCCACATACCCCCACCGCCCGACTCAGGCCGGGGCCTCATCCGGCCTGCAGCTACCCCCCCCTTCCTGGAGAGGAAGTCGGCCACAGCCATCTGCGTCCCCGGTCTGTGGACCACCTGGAACTTGAAGGGCTGAAGAGCTAAATACCAACGAGTGATCCGCGCGTTAGTATCCTTCATGCGGTGGAGCCATTGGAGGGGTGCGTGGTCCGAACAGAGTGTGAACGCCCGGCCCAGGAGATAATAGCGGAGGGTGAGGACGGCCCACCGTATCGCCAAACACTCCTTTTCGATGGTGCTGTACACCGTCTCTCTCCGCGAGAGCTTGCGACTGATGTACAGCACCGGCCGCTCGTCACCCTCTACCTCCTGGGACAGGACCGCCCCCAGACCTCTGTCCGATGCGTCCGTCTGTAAAATAAAGGGCAGATTAAAATCAGGAGCGTGCAATAGAGGGCCGCCGCATAAGGCAGCCTTTACTTGGGTAAAAGCCCGCTGGCACGGCTCCGTCCACTGGACGGTGTCTGGTGCGTCCTTTTTAGTAAGGTCGGTTAACGGGCTGGTAAGCGCCGAATAGTTGGGGATAAATCTCCTGTAATAGCCAGCCAGCCCTAAAAACTGCCTCACCTCCTTTTTGGTCTTGGGTCTCGGAGAGGCTGCAATCGCTGCCGTCTTGTCAATTTGGGGACGCACCTGTCCGTGACCCAAGTGGAAACCCAGATACCTTACTTCCACACGCCCAACCGCACACTTCTTCGGGTTAGCCGTGAGACCCGCCGCTCTCAGCGAATTCAGGACCGCTCTCAGGTGCTGCATATGCCGCTGCCAGTCGTTACTGTAGACTATAATATCGTCTAAGTACGCAGCGGCATATGCTGCGTGGGGCCGGAGAATACGGTCCATCAGACGCTGAAAAGTGGCCGGGGCTCCGAATAAGCCGAACGGAAGTGTGACGAATTGGTGTAATCCGAACGGCGTGGTGAAAGCGGTCTTTTCTTTGGATAGTTGAGATAAGGGGATCTGCCAATATCCTTTCGTTAAATCCAGTGTCGAATAAAAGCGAGCCGAACTTAGACGATCCAGCAACTCGTCAATACGCGGCATGGGATAGGCGTCGAACTTCGACACAGCGTTCACCTTGCGATAGTCCACACAGAAGCGTATTGAGCCGTCGGTTTTGGGAACTAAAACTATCGGGCTCACACAATCGCTGTAGGACTCCTCGATTACTCCCATATCGAGCATAGCGTTTACCTCTTCTTGAACCACCTTTTTTTGTGTTCTGGTAAACGATATGGCCGGCTGCGAACCACCATGCCCAGCGTGGTCTCAATATGGTGTTCGATAAGGGTAGTCCGGCCGGGTAGGGGCGAGAACACATCGGCAAATTGTGCCTGTAAACGAGTTACGTCTGTGACCTGGGAGGGTGAGAGGTGATCTCCCCCGGAGCCGAGGGCGATGTATTGACCAGGTTTGCACACCTCCGGCCCGAGATCATCCTCTCTACTCACCATCGTCGCCAGCATCACAGCGTCAGCCTCATTCCATTTTTTGAGGAGGTTGAGGTGATAAATCTGATGTGACCCGCTCCAATCCGGTCGTACCACTTCATAATTGAGGTCTCCTATACGCCATGTGACCACAAAGGGTCCTTGCCACTTGGCGAGTAATTTTGAGCTCGATGTAGGGAGTAAGACGAGTACTTTTTCTCCCGGTGTAAATTTGCGTAATCTAGCGCCTCGGTCATATTGCTGTCTCTGTCTGTCCTGGGCCTGTAACAAATTCTCCATCGATAGCCGCCCCAGCGTGTGGAGTTTTGTTCTCAGGTCGAGGACAAACTGAATTTCTTTTTTGCTAGCGGACGGTCCATCCTCCCAAGTTTCTCTTAGGACGTCCAAAACCCCGTGGAGCTGGCGGCCGTAGAGCAACTCGAAGGGAGAAAATCCCGTGGAGGCTTGCGGGACCTCGCGGACAGCAAATAACAGAGGCTCTAGCCATTTATCCCAATTTTTGGCGTCCTCGTGAACGAACTTTCGGATCATGGCTTTTAACGTACGGTTAAAACGTTCGACCAAGCCGTCCGTTTGTGGGTGATAGACGCTTGTTCGAAGCGTTTGAATGCCCAATAATCCATACAGTTCGCGCAATGTGCGTGACATAAACGCCGTGCCTTGATCCGTGAGAACCTCTTTGGGGATTCCCACGCGGGAGATCAATGAGAAGAGGGCTTCCGCAACACTCTTTGCTGAAATGCTGCGGAGCGCCACCGCCTCTGGGTATCGGGTTGCATAATCTACAATGACTAATGCAAAACGATGCCCTCGTGCAGATCGCTCTAACGGCCCGATCAGGTCCATACCAATTCGTTCGAAGGGGGCCTGAACTAAAGGAAGAGGGCACAATGGTGCTTTTGGGGTGGCCGGTGGGTTAACCAACTGGCATTCACGACATGCGGCACACCATCTGCGCACATTCTCGTGGATGCCCGGCCAAAAGAAACGGGCCGTTAGACGATTTAGTGTTGCGTTTTGACCTAAATGTCCTGCCATAGGATTAGAATGGGCCGCCTGGAAAAGCATTTCCCGACGGCCCCTTGGTACGACCAACTGGGTTGTATCTACCTTTGATTGAGCGTCCTGGGTCACTCGATACAACCGGTCCTTAATAATAGCGAAATATGGGTAAGAGGGTGGTTGTCCGGGTTGAAGAGGCTGTCCGTCGATAGAGCGGACCTGGTTAAGCGCGTTTTTAAGCGAATCGTCACGTGACTGTTCCAGGGGAAAATCATCGCGCGATCAGAGATCTTGTCTCAGAATCGCGCTCGGTTCCCCTGAATCAGCCACGGATGGTCCCGGTTCAGCCTCCCCAAGTTGTGCCACCGCCCCCTTCCCCCGCTTGTGTCTTCCCCCGGAAGCATCCGCGCATAAACACCCCATTAATGGTTTAAAACCTGGCCAATCCGTCCCTAATATTAGCGGATGCCGAAGGTGCTGGTTAACGGCCACCTTCACACTATGCTTTTCACCCCTGAATTTGATTTCTATGGACATTAACGGATAGTTCACCACATCCCCGTGTACACACCTCACCTTAACCATGCGGCTGGTATCCCATGCCGAGCATTGAATCAGGGCTGGGTGGATGGAGGTTTGGTTACACCCCGAATCCACCAAGGCCTGATATGTACCCCCCTCTGTACTCACTGGTACTTGGTACTGGCCGGCTGGACCGCGGGCGGCCTGAGGTGCGTCGGGAACCCGGATCACCATCCCCACCTCCATTAAAGGACAATGGGCGATGAGGTGATCCGGATTCCCGCAACGCCAACAGGCTGGCCCAGGCTTTCCCCCTGCCTCCGCGGTGGGGAGTCGGCCACGGGATTGGAGAGAGGAGGGTGAGGGGGTGAAGTGCTGTGGTTGGCTCTCGCCACGAGAGGGTCCCCGCTCCCAGCGGGGAACTGCGGTGGCTGGTGGGCTGGTATTAGCCCGTCCGCGGGACGCCGCCCGCAGCAACGCCCCTCCCTCGGACCTGGGAAGGGGAGATGGGGAAAGCAAAAGGGAAGGGGAACGGGAAGGGATAAAAGAAGAAAAATTAGTGGGGGTTTCGCCGACCCCGGCGCACGCTGCCAGATGGTCCTCCGCCAACTGGGTGGACTGCGTCAGCGACGTCGGTCTGTGGCACTGGACCCACTGGGCGGTCCCCTTCGGAAGCTGCACCACAAATTGCTCCAGGGCCACCGTCTCCACCACAGAGTCGACGTCGCTTCCCTCGGCCACCAGCCACTTGCGGCAGGCATCCAAGACGAACGGTGGGTCGCCCTCCCCCAGCTCCAAGGAGCGGAACGAAGCCGCTGTTGCTCCGGGGTTAACCCGACCCGCTGCTCGATGGCCTTCCTTAGGTCCTCGTAAACGCGGAGGTTCGGGACTGGCAGCTGTTGAGCCGCCAGCCCGCCCCCTCCGCGGACCTCTCAAAGAGGTCTAGGAAGGCCTGCGGGTCGTCCAATGGCCCCATCTTCTGGAGCAACAGCGGTGGGGATGGGTGTTGGGGCGACGAGGCATCCGTCTGGTGATGTTCGGTCATCAGCCAGCTCCGGAAAAGCTCACGGTCCTCGGATTGGGCGCGCAGGAGAGTCTCGAAGCGTTTCTCCTGCGCTAGGGTGGCCCGATGTTGGTCCGCGTGGAGGACCGCAAGCGCCTGAACCACCTCCGCAAATGGCGAAGCTGATGGAGTCTGCATGGTAGCAGCGGCGTTCCTCTTCCCTCCCGGGTTTCGGCACCAGTGTAAAGGGTTCGCTAAGCTGGAGGAAAGAGGCGGGGTCGGCAGGGTAAATTCCAAATAATATTTATTGTAAAAACAAATCAAAAGCTGCTTCCAAAACGCCAAACAAACACAAACAAACAAACGGAAAAACTAGCTTCCTGGCTATTTTGTCACGCGGTGAATAGCACACCTCTCTGCGTGCTCAAACTCTCTCTCTCCGGGTCTCTCTCCCGAATCCGGCCCCGGCGGCGCTTCTTAAGCCTCCTCTCCCCAATCACTGAAACAAGAGACAGAAGGTTAGAAGCCACTCGTGGCGGACTCGCTACCCTCCGTGCTCCGGATCGTAGCTCCGCCCTCCCAGACGGAGCGTGGCCACGCCCCCTTGCCACAATAATTTTCCATGTTTTTTCATTTTTCATGAACTAGAATTTACTTAATAAAAAATGTTTTTAAATGGATAACCTTGACTGAATAATGAAGAAAGAACAGCCAATAAGGGCACAGAATAGATCAAAACTTCTTTAAAGGGCCCCTATCCCAGAAAATGCACTTTTAAATGTGTTTAAACATAACTGTGTGTCAGGACTGTGTGCACAGAACCACCCTAGAATGTAAAAAAATCCACCCATTCATTTTTCTATAAACCCCACTAAACCTCATCAGTCCTCTTGAACGAGCTGTTTGCATTCTCTGAGCAATGTGAAGTCACGTTGATTAAGCCCTGCCCATGACTGCTGATGGACTGCTGCTGTCTCCGCCCTCATCGAGCTGTACACTGTCCGCCATTGCTTTCACACTGGACTACTTGCAGTGAGCTACAAGAATGTGTGCATTCGAGGGCAGAGATTGCGTGCGTGCGTGCATGCATTCACTGACAGAGATCGCGTGCGTGCATTCACTGACAGAGATTGCGTGCGTGCATTCACTGACAGAGTTTGCGTGCGTGCATTCACTGACAGAGTTCGTGTTTTCAGTTTTTATATGACGTGTTTATCCTGTGAACTTCACTGATGAAGTCAATGTACTCGTTGTAAAGACAGATAACGCGTTTGTCCTGTGGACTTTCACTTCTTAAAGTAATGGTTTGGTTTATTAAAATGAGAAAGTGTTTATCATTCGCTTTATGTGATCATTCTCTTTGTTGTTATTGAAGCACAGGCTCTCAGCCTTGCGCTTTCTGCTGGAAAGGGGGCGGAGACCAGCAGCTCATTTGCATTTGAAGTGACACACCCCAGAACAGCATGTTTTTCCTCACAGCCAAAAATGGACACATAGAGCACAGTATAATAAAAGATTATACTAGAGGCCCTTTAATATTGTTTAAAAAGCATCTCAGGGTGAGACCTCAAGAAGCTGCTTGATAAAATGACATGAATTTCTGGAAATTCTAGTCGAAAGCTGACTACACTGAAGTCCATAAAATATAACATTTTTCCTTTTTTTAAAAAAATACAACATTGTTCCCATAGTTCCCTTTGTTTTATTTCATAATTTTGACGAGTTTATTATAATTCTGAAATGTGGAAAAATATGAACACATAAGTGAGCAAGTGTCCAAAAACTTTTGACCGCTAGTGTATAAATCTGCTAGGGATTCTTACATGTACAATTTGATAGAGAGGTACAATTTTAACATCTGTGAGTAGGCTACGGTTTTTAAACTGGGGGACAAATTACAAAACTGTGGCCATAGATTTTCGGATCTTGTTTTTATATTCTCAGACAGTTGACCTTGCAGACTCCGTACTTTAACGAGTTGGGTGACACGTTTTCACATTGCTTTCCGGTTGACGTAACTGTTTTATGCCCAGAGTGCTCTTTTTTCGAACAAACGGAGGGAGACTCGGTGGAAGGCGAGTGCAACCATACGGAAAGCGATCAGAAAGTCTTGAGTTTCATAGGTCTCTGCACGGAACTGGATTTTGGTGGCTGCAACCAGCCCTTGGCTCCATCCCTGGATGCAGACTTCCTTATACACTGAAATGCAGTTTAAACTGAGAATTTTACGCAAAGAAAGTGTAATAATTAAAGAGGGCAGCAGGAGTGGCAGTGTCTTCTGGTTTGATCCATGTTTCTGTAAGTGCGATAATTGTAAGACCAGAGTGTTTAACAAAAGCTGTAATGAAATCAGCTTTGTTCACAGCAGACTGGCAGTTCCACAAGCCTATAGCGAGAGTAAAAGGGGCATTTGTGAATAGTGAAACAGTGTTATTGGGATTACGTAGCCTTTGGCGTGATGCAAAAGATTTCTGAGTTGTAGTGACAGTAAGGATTATGAGGCTGCCGCGACCGCTGCCACAGTGGTTAGTCAAACATATACCCGTCTGATTCATGTAATTGAATTCAGCTGGACACGCCTTCTAATACTCCGCAAGAAACAAAGCGGAAACAGTCCAAATGATACCAAGCGTGGTTGCACCACGTGACACAGCGGTAGTAAACAAAGAGCGGTTTCCCAGGAACAACACTGTGCTAAACTCAAAAAGACAAGAAATAAATACACTTACACGGTTCTGTATGCTTCTGCTGCTAAATGCTTCTCCTAAGGGAGAGAGCAGACATCCCTGGCGTGTACCTCTGAAGGGTGAAAGGGGCAGATGTTATTCCATTTGTCAATATCTCATCTAAAGGGTTAGCATATAAAATTTGGACCCATTTCATAAACTTATACCCAAACCCCATCCTTTCCATAACTCTGAATAGGTACTGCCATTCAATTCTGTCAAACGCTTTTTCAGCATCTAATGACAGAAATGCGTTATCATAAGTATTAGATTTCTCATGTAATATATTGAGTACTCTACGAATATTATGAAAACCATGCCTCCCCCAAACAAAGTCAATTTGATCAATATGAACGAGCTTGGGCAGATGTATTTCTAGTCTTTTTGCTAGCGCTTTGCAAAGAATCTTTAAGTCACTATTCAAGAAAGAAATTGGTCTATATGAGCCACAATCTGTTGGTGACTCCCAGGTTTTAGCAACAGAGTAATCACCACTGTATTCAAGGCAAGGCAAGGCAAGGCAAGTTTATTTATATTGCACATTTCATACACAAGGTAATTCAAAGTGCTTTACATAAAATGCTTGAAGGCAAAAAAGAACAAATCTTTAGAAGGCCAATTATTTAAAATCACAAATAAAAAGACTGAATTTAAAAGACAAATAAACAGAACATGTTTGCACATAAAAAGAGAATAAAAACAAGAAAAGAGAAATAAAATGCAGCACAGTGCTCAGGTTGTAAATGCACAGCTAAACAAGTGTGTTTTTAATCTGGATTTAAAAATGTCTACTGTTGGTGAACATCTGATGCCTTCTGGAAGCAGATTCCAGTTACGAGTGGCGTAATGGCTAAACGCTGACTCACCTTGTTTTGAGTGAACCCTTGTTACCTCTAACTGACTTGATCCTAATGATCTGAGAAGTCTGTTTGGTTTATATAGAATAAGCATATCTGATAAGTATTTAGGTCCTAGGCCATTAAGTGATTTGTAGACAGTTAATAACACCTTAAAATCAATTCTAAAAGTAACTGGTAACCAGTGTAGAGATCTGAGAATTGGAGTTATATGCTCAGATTTTTTGGTTCTAGTCAGAATCCTGACGGCAGCGTTCTGTATGAGCTGCAGCTGTCTGGTGGTCTTTTTGGGAAGGCCTGTAAGGAGTCCATTACAATAATCCACCCTACTGGTGATGAAAGCATGAACAAGTTTCTCTAAATCTTGGCTTGAGACAAAACATCTGATTCTGGCTATATTTCTGAGATGGTAGTACGCTGATTTGCTTATTGCTTTGACATGACTGCTGAAACTAAGGTCAGACTCTAAAATGACACCTAGATTTTTAACTTTACTTTGAGTCTTTAGACCTCTTGAGTAGGGGTCGACCGATTATCGACCTGGCCGATTATCGACGTCGATATTAAACATTTTCCCGATTATCGACATCGGCAGTTTTAAAAGCCGATTTGCCGATAATGTAACTTCATTTTAAAATGCGCTATTCGGCTCTGATGCAGCCAAGGAGTGAGAGCGGTCGGAACACGGAACAGGGCACTTTAGTCAGTAGAGCAATGCCCGCCCACCGCCCCTCCGATTTGTTGGGAGTCACGACTCTGGCCAATCAACGCGGGAGGCTGAAGACACTAGAAGTTTGCACTCACACCAAGAGCACATGCTTACTGGAGATGCAAGTTCGGATTAATGCCTCTCAAAGGTAAGGCAGCATCAGACGTTGCAATAAATCACAATTCACTACACTGAAGTTGCAAAACACCTCAATATAATCAGGGCCTGAATTTTGCGCAGGATTACGGGTTTCTTGCTGGTTTCGCAGGAAGGGGAGGGGAGAAAACAAAGCATAGGGTAATAATGCAAAAAAAAGGAAATCTTACTAGCGGTAACTGGAAACTATTTGGAGAAAGCAAGACCCGAGACCATCAGTATAGACTCAAAAACCGAGTGAGAAACCAAGGGAAAAATCTACTTAAATCCTATGGGGAAAACAAGGCACAGGTGACCTGCATTAAACTAACAAGGACACCCGAGGAAGAACTAAGGGAGAGGGGAACACAGGGGGCCTCTAGAGGCACGGAGAGCAACAACATGAGGCAAAATGCTGACAATAAAAGGAAGGTTTGAAATTGGTCTGTAGTTAGACAGTAAGGTTTTGTCTAGATTGCTCTTTTTTAGTAGAGGCTTGACAACTGCAGTTTTTAGGGACTTTGGGAAAGTTCCTGAAAGCAGTGAGGTATTTACTATTTTTAAGAGCTCTGCTTCTAAACAGTTAAACACTCTTTTGAAAAAGGATGTCGGGAGTGTGTCTAGGCTGCATGTTGAGGCTTTAAGATGCTGTACTGTTTCCTTCAAGGTTTTGTAATTTATTGTCTGAAATTCAGATAAAGTTACTAATTTCTGAGGTTGTTGTAATGAAGTCGGACTGACCTGAGTGCCACATGGGGCTTTGCTGATTAACATTCTGATATTATTGATCTTCTCAAGGAAAAAAGTTGCAAACTCATTGCATTTGTCATCAGAAAGCATTTCACTGGGAACTTGACTTGGTGGATTTGTTAGTCTCTCTACAGTAGCAAAAAGAGTGCGACTGTTGTTTATGTTGCAGTTAATCATGTTAGAGAAAAAAGTCTGTCTATATTTGACATTAAAGGCACGCAGGCTGTCTTTATAGATATTATAGTGAACTTCAAGTTTAGTTTTTCGCCACCTTGGGGGTCTACATAAAACATTTGGAAAGTTTAACGTGAATGAGACTGCAGTATGATCTGAGATGAATATGCTGTAATACCAGCAGTTACTAACTTTAGACATTAAATCAGTAGATAAAAGAACATAATCAATACGAGAAAATGTTTTATAAGAACTAGAGTAACATGAATAAATCAAACTATTCGGGTGTTTGTTTCAACATATATCTATTAAATTGAAATCTTGCATATACTGTTTTAACTCTATTCTGGTTTGTACATGAGAGAGACCTAATTTAGTTGATCTATCTAGTTCTGGACATAGAGCACAATAAAAATTTCCTCCCGTTACAAAATCTCCTTGCAGTCCAGCCTATGTTAAAAATTGATTTCTGTAAAAGACGGGATTATCGAAGTTAGGCCCATAAACATTCACTAAATTCAGTCTAACAGATAGGATCTCGACTTGGACAATTATATACCTCCCAAACCTGTCCATGATTGTGTTAATTATTTGTAGAGGTATGGATTTATGTATAAGTGTGAGAACCCCTCTAGAGTGTGAATTAAAGCATGCTGAAAACACTTGTCCTGGCCATCTCTTCCTCACCCAACTACATCCTCCGGATCTAAATGGGTTTCCTGAAGGAACACAATTTTAGCTTTTATTGTCAATAGTCAATAGTTGCTAAGTCATCACTTGCTTTAACTTTACTTCCTGGAACGTGAGAGGTCTAAATAAAATTGTAAATTGAATGATCAGATAGGGAAACCATTATTGCATATACAGTATATACTCATTCTTGCAGAGAAGCTTTTATTTGTCTAAGTCAATAGTTGCTAAGTCATCACTTGCTTTAACTTTACAATTTTATTTAGACCTCTCACGTTCCAGGAAGTAAATTAAATATCAGATAGGGAAACCATTATTGCATATACAGTATATACTCGTTCTTGCAGAGAATGCTAAAGTAAGTAAACAGAAAGTTATTGTAAAAGGAGAAAATGCTTACCGGAAAAAAAATAATAATAATACAAATGTAACACAATAGAGCCAAACAGAACAATTTGCCATGCGCAATTTTGTGTCTAAGTGTGTCTGGCGGTGCAGAATGCACAGTGGCGGTGGCTGCACTTGTGGTGTTCACTGTCCTTTCACCCGGCGCTCTTCGAGAGCGACCAGGCTCGTGCTACAGATATGGCCATTAAAAATGTGCGAGAAAGAGAACAGGATATTGCACCATGCCACAGCGTCATTGGCGCGACGAGACCGTTGGGTGGCAGTCGTGTCACAATCACTGTTTCTGCAGCTGTAGTGAAAACGAGAAGCAGCTGCTTGCGTCAGAGAATCGAGTAATTATATTTCTTTAAACACATACAGTAGAATACTTTTGACCGCATTCCATATCACTTCACCAAGTTACAGAAAACTGTACAAAAATATTAGACTGTAGCCTAAAGTCCATTACAGCAAACGACTTGTGCTTGATCTGCCGTTTTAAATGTCAAACTTTTTACAATTAATGGGAAAATGCAGTTTAATTTTAGACACAATACACGTCACATAAAACTTCATTTGGGAATTGTGTATATTTTAAAAAGTCATTGCTGAAGAGCATTATTAACTGGGTTAAGACTCCTGCCGAATCTCTGGATACGAATTCAATTGAGATGGTGTGGAACGCTCTGAAGGCATGCAATATTCAATATTCCATTTTCATTAAACATCATCATTTAACATATATCACCAAGTAAAACAAAACAGTAAACATTTTGAACACGCAGCAGCACGTTTAAAGCCAATGCGGGCATTACCTGCTTTAATATAATATTTATCTTTAAAGTGTAAAATGTTTTTTATTTTAAATGGTAAACTCATTTCCAATCTTTACCATGCGCAGTTGTTTTACACTAAAATATGCTTATCCTCATCATTAGAGTGCTCGTCTATCATACCGGATCGCCGTTAGTTGGAGCGGGCCTTGTAAAAATTTTTTTTTTTTTTTAGAAAACCACTAGCCACAGTATTAAGCCCTGTTTAAAGGTATATGTTTATCATTTCTAAAGTTTACTTTACTATTCACTATATTGTAGCGTTCTCAGACCAAGACTAGTTCCACCCCCACCCGGTACCCACACAAACAAAACAAGAGGCGCAGCGCCCTGCACTTCAACTACATCAAATAACAGCTGTAACCATTTTACATAAAGTGTAAATTAACCACATTAACCACTGTTTAAACATGTTACAATATTTATTAAAGTTGAATGATTTATAGCATTTATTGTTAATATTATGTATAATTATTACCAGAAGAAATATTGTCATAGTACCCTAGGTTTGGTGAAACGCCACCACTGCATTTAACGTTACTTACTGACGTGCAGATAGCATCTGCTGGACAATTCTCTTTACGTGTTTGACCATACAATACAATATACAGTGCTTACACAAACACATTCAATATTACATTTTATTGACTTAGTAAACTTTTATTTAAAGTAGGTTTAAGACCCAGGATTTGCAACCTACTCTTAATTGTTAGATGTTCTCACATTCTTTGTTCCAGCCACTTCACAACATTCCACACTGATAGGCCAGTTGGGTGTTGGGCCTGTTATCTTCCCAGGTGTGAATCACTTCATGGCCATTGACACCAAGTTAAATCTGTATCTTTATCATGTGATATGTGGACAGAATTGTTTTTTAAAACTAGTTTTGTAACTAGCTATAATGACGCATTTAAACGCAGATCAGAGCCGTCGTAAAATGTAAAACAAAACAAAAAAACTTCAAAACGTATTCACAACAAACTTAAATTATGTCTATACACATTTATCTTGAAACTCAATCAAAAATGTGAAAATACATATTTTTGATTGACATGTAGTCTAATGGGTCTCCAGTCAGTATTGTTTAAGTCCCAATGTTCACGCCCAATCTCTACCTGGATAAATACAGATGATCCTTCAGTAAAAGCATCTCAAAATGACAAAGTGCACACGACCCGCTCCAACTGAGCCTCGAACCAAGGAGCTAACGACAATAATGAGAGAGGAGCGCTCAGACGATGAGGCTAAACGTAATTTAGTGTAAAATGATCACGCATGGTAAAATAAAAAACATACAGTGAGATCACACATCGAAAAACATGCCTAAAATACGAAAATGTTTCCATATGCAACTCCCAACTATATTAACTTCCTTAAGTGTGTCAAACAACTTTGATTTAATATTATGATCGGTTTTAACTTTCAAAAAGTAGTTTCTGAAACAAATGATACAAAAATCATTAAGCATTTCTGCGCATTCACAAAGACGCGCACTTGCTGCGCCTGCCATGTTTAAAAAACTAACATTATGAAAAAGTTGTCCCAGTATGCAGCCGCAGTTGGGTAGGCTGCCAAAACGTGAACTAGCAGCTACAACAATGGCCCCAGCACCTGAAGCATGGCCAGACGTCCCGTTTTCCCGGGAGTTACAATTTGTTGTTGATTAACTTAAAGTTAGTGAAGGCAGGACAGGTGGAATCACGCTGAATGATGCACACCAGAAGCTCTCTGAGTTTAAAGCCTGCTCGAGTTTAAAGACAGTTGTCAGTGGTCAAATACACACACAGATGTTAAAATGTTCTTTTTGTGGAGTATCTCACATAAATACAGTCGGTATAATGGCTTAAGTAAAGGTAAACAGGTGTGAAATCAGGATATGTGTCAGTATATTACATGCATGCATGCTATCGGTCTTAACCCTCTGGAGTCGAAGCCCGCGGTTTGTCTCATCTTCTCCTGATAACGTCGAAATGAACATAAATTACTCTGTCAGTTTTGATTGTACAGATAAGAGCAATACATCATTTGAATCTTTAAAGGGTCTACTTTTATTTGTATACACCCACAACAACAACAAAATGCTGTGGTTTTGTAAAATAAAGAAAATAAACAGGGTGCGTACTCCGCTTTCCCTGTGTCTGCCACCTCTCTTCACAGACACGTAAATTAAACAAGCGAAATCTCAGCGAATACTTGCCTCTACGACATGAGAAATATATGTATAGAAAGCTTGAAATGTTAACTTTTAAATTAACCAATTCAAGTTCAAAACAAATAATGTATTTTTATGTAATCCTTATGAATGATTTCCAAACAGGCTATTGTCAGACTAAAATCCGCTTTATCAGAATATGTTGTACAAAACGCGTAACATTATAAACTATGCCATATGCAGATATAAACCTAAATGCAATAATTTACTACAACATCTTTTACGGAAATTAACCATGGTTTTGTTTTATTTTATTTTTTTAACATTTTGTATTAGACTATATTTTCCCAAATGGTGAAAGTGTTTACCAACTAGCTTCTGTTTGCGAATATATAGATTATATACAGTGTATATATTACATTGTTCAATTACTTATTTTTTTCAATTCCCTATATTTTTTTAATATCCCTAATTTGAGCACTTCCAGCCCAGCAACATTCCTGACTGAAAAGCTCATTATGCAGGTCTTTGTCTTTTCAGGTGTCAATCACAGCATTATTCATGATCGTTCACGCCTCCTTGCATATGCCCTTTTGAAGCAAAAGGTGTCTTAGAAAAATAAAATCATATACTGTATTGTTTTCGGTGAATGAGTCAGCAAGATGATTTTCACATTATTTTGAAGCAAACACTCTAGGCTACAAGATACAGTTGTCAAAAGTCTTGAGTACCAATTTTCTGTGTTTTATGAAAGTGAAAGTGACCTATTTGTCAGATATGGTGACCCATACCCGAAATGTGACCTCTGCATTTAACCCAACCAGTGAATAGTGAACACACACACTTCAAGTCGTGAACACACATACACCGGGAGCAGTGGGCAGCTATATGTTTAATATGTTTAAAAGCAACTGAAAAAAGCACAAATGACAGGGCATGTCAAAACTTGGCCAGGGCCCCAAAACACCCTTAGACTCCAGATGGTTAAAGGGGCAGCAGTCTGATTAAATACCTGTCTCTGTCACTATTGTTAAAAACAAAAGATGTTAAATAAATGTATACATGTTAAGTAAACATACTGTATAAAAAAACGAGTTTATTGAATTTGTATCTCTATTATATAATATAAGAATTTTTTTCACTACTGTAAAGGCTTAGTTCACCCAAACATAAAAATTGTCGTCATTTATTCATGTTGTTCCAAATCCTGCAAAGAGCAATGTCAATACAACCTACTACCTTGATTCAAATTTTTCACAAGCTTAATGTATTTGGTCTAAAGAGAGAAGAATTATGACCATTTTTGTTTAAAGACTACATATAAAATGACTACCAAAAGTAATGTTGGTAACTGCAGTTTGACTAAAAGAAATGACTATAACTGCAATAACTTTTCGTCGACTAAAACTAGACTAAAACTATGACAGACAAAATGACAAAAAATACTATTAAGTATTTTCGTCCCAAGAAGAAAACTAAGACTAAATCAAAAATGGCTGTCAAAATTAACACTGGTCTCAGGTGCTGTTGCCTTGACCGTGTTCGGTTTATACATGCTACAGGCATTTGGTAGCATGGTGGCGTGGGCATCTCATTCCCCAAAGCATGGCTATGGCGACGCAGCTCGAGTTCCCTGGATGGGAACATCTCAGGTTACGTCTGTAACCCTAATTCTCTGAGAAGGGAACAAGACGCTGTGTCTACCTGCCATACTCCCTGTATCCCTGTAGGCACTTGCTTTGGCATTTGGTAAGCTGAGTGTGCTTATTTGGGATGGCCTTTTGTACTCTTGGTCCACAAGGCATCCCGCTCATTACCTCATTATGAGTTTATTTGACACACGTGCATCAGAGGCGTTCCCCAAAGCAATGCTGCGGCGACGTAACCTGAGATGTTTGGTTAGGAGGACACGTGTGAGAGAGGCATCTCAAACAAGCCTATTAATTACTGATCACAAGTGTCACTCACGAGTTCCGCGCCCGAAAGTATATTGCATTATATTAACTGTTTATATTTTTATTTTTTATTTTATCCTATGTTATTTATACAGTCAATCTTACTTTGTGCAGAGATAAATTGCTGAGTACTGGATGTGAGTGGTTTCTAGGGATAATATTTTTGTGTTTTACCTTGTAGTCCTGTATGTTGTATACTGGATGTCTGAAATTCCTTCGGGATTAATAAAGTATACATCTATTAGGTGTGGGACAATAAATCGATATAGGGATTTATCGTTGTCCTTCTCCGTGCGATTCGAGAATCGATACGCTGGCACCAAATATCGATATTTTAAATAGGCTAATTATTTTAGGCTATTATAAAAAATACGCACTAAATAGATTTCTAAAATCTAAAATTTCTTTCTTTTGATTTGTTACAGTAATGATCAATCTACAGGTAATTTAGTGCTGTAACACGTCCTGAAGTTTGCCTTGTCAGAGTTTTTTAGTATAAAATTAAATCGGAATGTCAGGAGTTCCTGTCCGGACGAAAGTAACGCTTGTTACCTTTGTCCCTTTGCTAATGTTATTACTAGCTATATTATGTTAATTTAATTTAATTTAGTTTTGATTATTGTTTATACTGTTACAATTGATATAAAATGGATTTACATTGAATTGTTTAGCGAGTGTTGAGCAGTTACGAGAGCAGATTGCGAGAGCAGAGAGAATTGTGCACGTGTTCGTCACAGCCTTTCTGCTCGTGAAACTGTTCTACGCGCTGCATTATGCGCGTGAGTTTTGGGTCTGAATAAACGCCATAGTCATTACTTTCTCCACTTTAATGGACATGATTTAAGGGAGCTGTATCTGTCCCTTAATTTTTGCTTAAAATTTTTTTGGATTGTAGTCAGCTGAACTTAATTTAGTAAATTAATCCAATGGTTTTGTCCAATCTTGTTGAGTTGACTCAATTATGTAAGTTATCTCAACTTTTGGAAGTCAGTACAACTCAAAAAATCCAATGCAAAAAAGAAACTTGAGTTTAAAAATTGCAGAGTTTTTACAGTGCATTTCTGCCGCAGTTTCTGCCAATGTTTTGTTAATCTTGAGCACCTGTAGAGTAGTATTGTGTTCTTCATATCTCCAAAAAGTCTTTAGTTTTCTCACATTTACAGAAGACAGATACAGCTGTACGATTTTTTTCCGGAAAAAACCGCCTGCCCGGGGGTGTGCTGTGGGCAGAGCTAAAGACGATTACGCACAGCCTTTGCGTAACCTTGCGTCCGCCGATACTGCACAAAAAGTTGGGCGTGCTTTTCCGGGAGAATTGTCCAATAAAACAAATAGGTTCCTTGTTTCGTAACAGAGGTCCAGACCTATAAAAAGCTTTCCGAAACAGGTTGTAGTGCTGGGGGAGCGTATCTAGCACAGAAATACTCTGTCATAAGTCGAACTTGTTTTTTTAACACACTGACCATGTTAAGCATGAGAAGACAACAGTTTAATAGTGTAAAGAAGTCAGAATGCATGAAACATTATTCAACCCTCCCTTTAAGGACTTTGTTACAACACATAACATAACTTAAGGGAACACTTTAGAAGTTATGGGTAAATACTTATTGACATTCTTATATATATATAAAAATATTAAATATATAATATTTATATTATATGTACCCTTGCAGTCACAAGCACTGCATATTTTCGATTAAGAAAACTGGGTATATAATGTAAGCTTGCTGTGCATATAGCTTATTATAAGTATATTAAGTAATATAGGCTACTGAAAATGGCATACCTTAATATCCAGTGCTTTTTGCATTTGTTAGCTGCACAAATACTTATTTTATCTATTCATTTAAACTCAGCTGTGTTTGTTGTAATTTGTATGGAGGCTCTGTATAGGCTATCTGTGCTAAACAGCCTAAACCAGAGGTGCCCAAACTAGGGCCTGTGGGCCAAAGTTGGCCCGCTGCCACCTTTATTTTGGCCTGCCATGCCATACATGACAAGAGGAGAAAAATGGCAATCATGCACATTTTCATTTTTAATTTAACATAATATTTTAATGTTTTAACATGACATGTTTTTAAATGACAATAATTTATGTTAAAATTAAAGGATCAATTATTTATGATTAAGCAAATTCGATTCTTATTTACTGTGCATGCGTACTGTGATTCGCAGAAACGGCGTGCTTTGCGACAAGGAATATATGTTAATAATGGAGAGGCAGCGAATTTCCGCATTAATTGCTAAAAGTGGAAGGACCTTCGCAACTGGAGAGTTTGTCAAAGAATGCCTTGCAGTAGCTGCAGAAGCAGTATACCCATCTCAAATAAGAGCATTTTCGCAAATCAGCTTGTCAAGGAATACCGTTACCCGACGCATAGAGGACATGGCAGAAGACATTGGTGAGCAAATCAAGGCAAAATCCGCAGCCTTTGCTGCCTTTTCAATAGCGTGCGATGAGAGCACAGATATATCTGATTCAGCACAGCTGTTGGTATATTTACGTGGAGTAAATGAAGATTGTGAAGTGATACAAGAGCTTGCTGGGACCGAGACTCTTTCAGGGACTACTAAAGGTGAGGACCTTTTCTTTGCCATTGAGCGAGTGTTAAAAAATAATGAATTAAAATGGGAGAGTATGGCTGGAATTACAACAGCAATGGTAAGTAAGTAATGTGGCCTTGCTACATTGGTGTCTCAGAAAGTCAGTGAGTGTGGGGGGAAAGTCGTGAAGTACCACTGTATTGTACACCAAGAACAGCTATGTGCCAAATCTATTGGGCTTGTTGATGTGATGCGCCGACTCACCGGCAGTTCAAGGTACTGTTGGATGAGATGGATGCGCAATATGGTGATGTGCTGTATCACCAGGAGGTTAGATGGTTGAGCAAAGGAAAAGTTTTCAGGAGATTTTTGGATTTGTGCGATGAAGTAAGAGCTTTTCAGGAACGCAAGAAAAGTAACTTCCAAGTGCCCATGGACCAGAAAAGGCTTTCTGACCTGGCTTTCCTTGTGGACATCACAGAGCTGCTTAATGTTTTGAATGTTCAGCTCCAGGGAAAAGACCAGATTATTAGCCTTCAAACAAAAACGTCTGCTGCTCAAAAGACATCTCTCAGCAGGTAACATTCAAAGTTATAATATTACACATCTTATGTGCAGTTATGATTGTTATTAATTATATTTAGTTTGTATTTACTGTATATCCAGTGGTGTCAGCTTTATTTTATATACAGTACTGTGCAAAAGTCTTAGTTAAAATTTTTTTACATACCTTTGCATTATTTGTATTAATACAGTAAGATTTTTGTATGAATAAAGAGTCTGACAGCAGCCGGTGCTCCACACAGAGATCTGATCTCATCACAGTAGCGAACCGTGGCCCTTAAATCTTGGCCCTCTTACCCCCTTCCCTCGCAAGGGTAAAAAACAAACAACCTCTGAAACAATTACGAGTCTAGCCCATTCTTAAAAATAGCACAACGAGTGTTATAATTAAAAATGACCGCTACATTTAACCAAAATCTTTACAAATAATTGCACCATCATCACAACTGCTTCAGCGGAACAAGGACAACTGGTCAGTAAAAAAACATGTAACTTAAGCGACACATCATCATGACAGCATTCATAGCAAAGCAAACTAGCGACTGACACTTCAGAACCAGACAGTGAACAGCGATCGTGGCATTTTGCCCCAATCCAGCAATGTAACAAAATAATATTATTAGATTGGTATAGCAGGACCGTAATAAATTGATGGTTTAATTATGAAAAATGTCATTATTATGCAGAATTGCAGTAAGTATGCATATTTGTAGAGATCGAACAATAAATCTGCAAAATGTCTTTTCTAAAATAATAACAGTGTCAGAATTGGCACGGCGGCCTATTAGATTTGAACTCAACTTACCCTTTGCTCATCGAACAGACTAACTTTACGTTACTTGAAAACAAAGTCCTTCTGTACTTTTGGATAAAGTGGTTGGTGGCGGGGTCATGCAACTGAAGGTCCTTTGCTTTCATATTGATCAGCAGTTCTTTCTTGATCGCAATTAAGGTCAAGTCTGACAGTCGGGTCTGCCCAGTCTGTTTCTTGAGTAGGTTTTTATGCGCTTATCCCTGTTATCCAGAGATATCGCGTGTAATTGCTGGGGTTGAAATGCCTCACAAAAGTTTTGCCTTTCTGGACTAAATTAAGCTCCGGTGTCGGTCTTCCATGCTGATTAACTCCATCTTTTCATTGAAAGTTAACCTTGAGAATGGCGAGGATAATAAATGAACAACAATATCCTCACTCACGGTAGTCACGGCCTCCATTTTCCATTCAATTCCTTGTTTATTAGCGGGTTTATGTTTTCAATCAACAGTGGTCATCATAGCGGGCGGAATTTGTCATAAATGTGAGTATATCAAGACCCACCTACTTACAGGAATGATATGATTGGTCAATTTCCCTGTCAACCGAAATTGCTCCTTAACTGACTTTCTATGGCTTGGCCCGCTGTATTTTCACAGCTGGACCACCAATCACAAAACAGAAAGCGTTCGGGCGGAAAATCTTAATATGGAGAAAATGTGGTCGTTCACATTTTTTCAACAGAAATTTATTTTATTTAGATTTTAAAAGTCATAATTTTTTTCTATTTATTGAACATTTTCTCAGAACAATTAATTGTGTAACTGACTGTATGGGTTACTGGGTAAAAAACACAAACGAAATATTTGCAGGTTATTATAGCAATTTTTATTAATATTATTTAAAATGCTTGTACTAAAAAAAAACCGTGTTGGGTTGCACTGCGCAGAAAAATGCCTGATATGAAAAACCGCCTTGTACAGCTGTTTAATGTGAGAGATCTGTATGGCAGCGGAGGACTTGTATTCTGTTCAACGAATCGAAGGAGGAAGAGCTGATGACGTCAGGGATAATATTGGTTGACCAATCAGCGGAAAGGGGCGTTTCATACCGTTTACATGTGTAAAACGAGAATTCAAGCCGTTTTTCCGTTTTCTAATCGTGAATACAAAAACGTATAAATTAGCCAAATTCTCGTTTTTTGGTTTATTCAGTTTCAAATAGAAAATCAAATGAATAAAACGTACATGGACCGTAAACATTTGACCTGGGCTATTTATAGAAATTTTGTTATTATTCTGTGAACTTTGTTAACATTTATTTCTTAAAATAAGTTGTTCAGGGCAAGTCTAAATTAAAAATAAACCTTAACTTTCAAAATTCCTCTGATATTTTCCCGATTCTACAAGGGTGGGTGTAAATTTTTGACTTCAACTGTACGTGAACATGATTTTGGGATGCGTAATGAGTTTAAACAATGTCGTTCATGGGATTATTGGCAGGCTACCAGTCTTTCCTACCTTATGTGATCGCACTTGTGAGCCAATACATCACTCTAGCGCACAAAGCAATATTAATAAATATGTTATTAAAGTGTTAGAACAGCAAAATTACATTTATGTTGGGTACTTAATCAGTACGTTGTGGCACATCTGTATGCAGTGAGTGATTAAATACGGTTTGATTACTTTTGTAGAACAAGAATATCTGTGGGACCAGTTGCATAAAAGCTTCAAGACAGTGTCTAAGAATTAGTATGACTAGTTAGAGTCAGCGAAGAAAGACTGTTGCATAAAATTAGCTCATGGTTGTCTTTAGTATAACAGTCTAAATCACACTGCTTTGTGGAAAAAGTGGGACACTGAACAACTTTAAACAAAATGACAGTAGGCGCTCAACCCAGTTTTTCTTTGCTGAAAATATCTGCATGTTAGAGGGATACAATGCTGCCAAATCTATTTAAATATACCAATTTAGTGATTACAGTGCAAATAATAATAAACACAAGGCTTGGACTACAGTAAATTAATGTAGTAAAGTAGTCAGTTTTATAAACCGTCAAAGATTTACACAAAAGAAGAGTCGAAGGAGAAAACTGTGTGTACATCGATTCAATAACAGATGCAGTTCTAAGAGAGCTGTTACGAGCATGTCTATAGCCCTATTTGCACGGCATTAGTATTACCTGGGGACCTCTAGTTATTTACATTTACATTTACATTTATTCATTTGGCAGACGCTTTTATCCAAAGCGACTTACAATTGAGGAAAACAGCAAGCGATTCGTCTAAGTAAGCAATATTCACGAGAAGTGCTAGTAATACAAAGTTTCAAATACAACGTCAAGATAGTATAAGCAAGTATATAGAGAACATTAGGAAAGGAAAAATAGAGGTAGAATTTTTTTTTTTATATTATGAGACAGTTAAGTGCTCATGGAAGAGGTGGGTCTTCAGCTGTTTTTTGAATTGTGAAATTGATCCAGCCGTCCTGATGGAAACAAGAAGATCGTTCCACCAGCAGGGAACGGAGAAAGAAAATGTTCTCAAGATGGATCTCATGCCTCTCTGTGAAGGAACAATGAGGCGCCGCTCGTTTTTAGACCGCAGACTTCTGGAGGGGATGTAGGTCTGTAAGAGAGAGTTGAGGTAGATGGGTGCTGTGTTAGTGGCTGTTCTGTAAGCAAGCACCAGTGCCTTGAACTTAATGCGTGGCGCTACTGGGAGCCAGTGCAGAGAGATGAGCAGAGGTGTGACATGTGCTCTCTTGGGCTCATTGAAGACCAGGCGTGCAGCAGCATTCTGGATCATTTGCAGAGGTTTGAAGGCACAGGCTGGGAGACCGGCCAGAAGAGCATTACAATAATCTAGAAATGACAAGAGCCTGGACGAGAAGCTGTGTTGCATGTTCTGTTAAGAACAGTCTGATCTTTCTAATGTTGTACAATGCAAACCTGCATGACCGAGTTGTTTTAGTAACGTGATCCTTAAAAGTCAGCTGATCATCCATGATTACCCCAAGATTCCTGACTGAAGTCGATGGGGTTGTCTTTGATGGACCAAGTTGGATGGTAAGCTGGTGCTGTTCTGACGGGGTGGCGGGAAGGATGAGAAGCTCAGTCTTGGCCAGGTTGAGTTGTAGGTGATGATCTTTCATCCAAGAAGAGATGTCAGCCAGGCAGTCTGAGACTCGTGTGGCTAGCATGGAATCGTCTGGATGAAACGAGAGGTGAAGTTGAGTGTCATCAGCATAACAATGGTAGGAGAATCCATGTGCTTGTATGATGGAACCCAGTGATGTGGTGTATATGGAGAAGAGCAGAGGCCCAAGAACCGATCCTTGTGGGACCCCGGTGACTAGTTGGTGTGATTTGGACACTTCACCTCCCCAAGCTACCTTGAAGGACCTATCTGCGAGGTAGGATTTAAACCAGGAGAGTGAAGTTCCAGTGATGCCCAGTGAAGAGAGGGCAGACAGAAGAATGTGATGGTTAACCGTGTCGAAGGCTGCAGAAAAGTCTAAGAGAATGAGAACAGATGATTTGGACTCAGCTCTTGCCCTCCTTAGGGCTTCTGTAACTGTTAGTAGGGCAGTTTCGGTTGAGTGACCGCTCTTGAAGCCTGACTGGTTGCTGTCCAGCCTGTTGTTTTGGGTGAGGAAGGTAGACACCTGATTGAAAACAACCTGTTCAAGTGCTTTTGCTATGAACGGAAGGAGAGAAATGGGTCTATAGTTCTCCAGCAGGGAAGTGTCATGTGTGGGTTTCTTAAGCAGCGGGGATACCCGGGCCTGCTTGAATGCAGTGGGGAAAATTCCTGTATTAAGAGATGTGTTGATGATATGAGTGAGGGATGGTAGGAGTGTGGGTGAGATGGCTTGTAGTAGATGTGAGGGGATGGGGTCTAATAGGCAGGTGGTTGGGTGAGTAGAGAGCAGAAGTTTAGAGACATCATCCTCTTTAAGAGGAGAGAAAGAGGAGAGAAGATGGTCTGCTGTGCGTATGTGCGGTGTGAGATCATGGATGGGTGGAGCTGAAAATTGTCTGCTGATAGACCTAGTTTTGTCTGTGAAGTAGCTGGCAAAGTCATTAGCCGTTAGGGAGTTGGACGGAGGTAGTGGAGGGGGACAGAGGAGAGTTTTTAAAGTTTTGAAAAGCTTGTGGGAGTCTGAGGCGCTGCTAATTTTGTCATGGAAGAATGCAGATTTAGCAGTGTGAATGTCTGCAGAGAAGATAGAGAGTAAAGCTTGATACTTACAGAGGTCAGCGAGGTCTTTTGTTCTGCGCCATTTCCTTTCAGTCGCTCTAAGTTTAGTTTGGCAGAGGAGTTGGTGAGTTGAGGGAATGCAGTATTAAATTAAAAGTGATCAGAGACATGCAGAGGTGTAATCAAGGTGTTCTCTGTATCACAGCTGCGTGTGTAGATAAGATCAAGTTGGTTACCTGACTTATGGGTACCTGTGGTGGGGACTAGTTGGAGAATGAAGGAGGTAAGCAGAGAGTGGAAGTTTGAGGCATAAGGCTTCTCTAGGTGGATGTTGAAATCCCCAAAGACAAGAAGCGGCGAGTCATCCTCAGGGAAAGACGAGAGCAGCATGTCTAGTTCTTCTAGAAATTCACCCAGTTGACCTGGGGGGCGATAAATAACTACAATGTGGAGTTTTAATGGAGAAGTAATAGTTACGGCATGGAATTCAAAAGAATTGGGGTTGACTACGGAGGGGTAGGTGGAGAACTTCCAGTCTTTGGAGATGAGAAGACCGGTGCCACCACCTCTCCCATGCTGGCGGTGGGTGTGAGAGAAAGAGAAGTTACTAGAGAGGGCAGCAGGGGTTGCTGTGTTCTCAGAAGTAATCCAGGTTTCAGTTAATCCTACAATACTAAGAGCAGAGTGGGATGCAAATGCAGGGATGAAGTCAGATTTATTTGTAATAATTGCGGAGGTTGTCTGTGATCTTAATCTCGTGTGAATCGGCTATGTCTGTAAATTGTAAAGTAAAAATTACACTGTAAATTACCTACCATATTTTTACGAACACAGAGGTCTCTGTGATTTGATGAGCTTGTAAATCTTTTTTCAAGGTTTTATCCACTTGTAGCGGGGGATATCGAGTTGCCCAAGAAAAGGGGCGTGGTTAGTGATGTGAAGGTACTGTAACACACTGTTCGCGAATAATGGAGGCTGTGTTGAAGTGTTTTGATAGTATTTTGGGTGATGTGTCATATCCATACCTGCCAATAGGCTTCACTTATCCCGTGTGAATGCCACAAGAGGTCCCCAGATATTAATAATCTCATGCAAATAAGGCTTAAGTGCTCATGTCAGCAAACACACATACTACAACATACACAGTACAAGGAGCAAGATGAGAAAAGGAAAGTAAAAAGGGTTCTGCCCACTGGGAGCCATTGCAAGTGAAGTTCCACTGGTGCCTCTCTCTAAAAATTAGCCCTCTTGGACCCCAGCCTTGAGTCTAGTTGTGCAGCCATATTGGGCGTTTCTGCATGGAGGGGTTTGAGCAGCTGCTCTCAGCAGAAAAATAAATAAACATTTGCACAAATACATAAAGAAAAAACTCCCTAACAAATGCTGTGATAAGTTTTTTTTTGTTGCCCTCTGCAAAAATCAGACACAGATTGTGCGGGACTAGTATTAATGTGCTGTAAAGAGACCAAAACTTTTGGGTCATGCAAGTGTAAGTATGAAAGACTGAAGTTGCTGCTGTGAATAAAAGTAGATGTGGATATTATGCAAATAGTGGTGAAAGAAGCAGGGTGATGCTTAAAGAAAGATCCAAGATGGCGGCGCGAGCACATCGCGAGGCTCAGGGTCTCTCCAATTCGGCAATTTTGCGGTATTTTTCTTGCTCATCTCGGGTCAGTTCATGCAGAACAGCTGTGCCTTTACATCGTACACCCGACATGAGCTTTTGGATATTGGTTTGCAACTTCCTGACAACCTTTGACTCCTTCCTGAGATCGCCAGAACACCCGAGGCCACTCACTCTACCCGGCCGGGCGGAAGTGCTCGCAGGCGGCTTCGAGATCGTATACAAAGGCGGGGGAAGCACGGAGGACTGAGAGCAAAGCTAAAGCTAACACCACACCGGCTCTCTTTACCCAGCATTTTCCTCACCAATGTTTGGCCACTGGTGAACAAAATAGAGGAGATTCAACTCAGCATCACTTACAGCAAGAGACTTTTGAATTGTAATGTTATGATCTTCACAGAAAGCGGGACGACAAACACTCCGGGCGGATAGAACATTAGATGGCTCCGGTAAGACCAGCGGTGGTGGATTGTGCATTTACATTAACAAAGCTTGGTGCACGAATTCTGTTATTGTTGGGAGACATTGATCAGCTAACCTTGAGTTTCTCATGGTTAAATGTAGACCGTTTTATCTACCGCGGGAGTTCACTTCCACCATTATACAGTAACTGCAGCTTACATTCCCCCCGATGCTGATGCCAAGCTTGCTATGAAAGAAATTCATGCGGCCATCAGTAAACAACAGACTGCTTACCCGGAAGCTGCGTTTATTGTTGCGGGAGATTTTAATCACTCAAACTTAAAGGCAGTGCTCCCTAAATTTCACCAGCATGTTTCCTGTCACACCAGAGGGAACAAAACCTTAGACCATGTTTACACAAACATGGCTGGAGCTTACGTTGCGACCCCCCCCTCCCCCACCTGGGACAGTCAGATCACCTTTCTTTGTTCCTCACCCCCAAGTATGCACCCCTCATCAATCGTGTGAAGCCATCAGTGAGGATTTCATCAGAATTCATACTCCAGGAAAGGTTTCTAAACACAGACTGGAATACATTTGCTTTTCAGGCCACCAGTGGCTTTCACACGGACATTGACTGCTACACCTCCTCTGTACTGGATTACATCAATACCACCATAGACAATGTTACTACTCAGAAACAGATCATCACATACCCAAATCAGAAGCCATGGATGAACAAGGAGGTGCGGCTCCTGTTGAAGGCACGCAATACTTCCTTCAGACCAGGTGATGCACAGGCCTAGAGCACATCCAGAGCTAACCTGAAGAGGGGCATCAAAGAGGTCAAGCACTGCTACAAGCTAAAGATAGAGGAGCACTTTTCCAACTCCGACCCTTGACGCATGTGGCAAGGCATCCAGGTCATCAGTGATTACAAACCCACCCACTCCACCCCCGCAGCCACTGATGTCCTCTTCCTGAACGAGCTTAATGACTTTTATGCTCGCTTTGAGAGAGAAAATAGAGAAACTGCCACTAAGCTCAAACCCTCGGATCAGTGCGCACAAAGCCACTGCACCAGACAACATCCCTGGACGCGTACTCAGGGCGTGTGCTGAACAGCTCGCTGGGGTTTTTACTGACATCTTCAACCTGTCACTTGCCCAAGCAGCTGTGCCAACATGCTTTAAATGCACATCCATTGTGCCAGTGCCAAAACACTCCAGCCCAACGTGCCTGAATGAATACCGCCCTGTAGCACTAACACCCATTGTCATCAAAGTCAAAGTCAGCTTTATTGTCAATTCTGCCACATGTACAGTACATACAAATGGAGGATTGAAATTGCGTTACTCTCAGACCCTAGGTGCATACAGATAACATAGAATAAACATATATCAAAAAAATATATCAAATTACAGATAAATACAAAATCTATATATATATACACAAAACAACTTTACAAGCAAGGGATATGTAACCAAGATAAATGTGCAAACCAATGAAATAATCAACAGTGCAGATGAAATAAACAGCAGTGCAGTTGAAATAAACAGCAGTGCAGATGAAATAAACAGCAGTGCAGATGAAATAAACAGCAGTGTAGATGAAATAAACAACAGTGCAAATGTAATGTAGTGCAAAGCTTATCAGTATGTTTTAAAGTGTCAAGAGAGCAGGCTTGTTAACTGACTTAGAGGTTAGTTGAGGTGGCTCAGACCACTACTGAAAAGGGGTTGAGCAGTCCGATGTTCCGTAAGTGACAAGTGCGGGACAGAGTATGATGTGGGAAGGGATGGATGGGTTCAGAGTTCAGAGGTGCGTGTGGCAAGGGAGGGGAGGGAAGGCAGGGTCGGAAGGGAGTTTAGCTTCCTGACTGCTTGGTGTATGAAGTGCTCATGAAGTGCTTTGAGTGGCTGGTCCTGGCACACCTGAAGGACTCTCTGCCATCCACATTGGACTCACACCAGTTTGCCTAGCGGAGCAATATTAGCACAGAAGATGCAGTTTCCATAGCACTGCACTCTGTGGACACATTTGGACAATAAGAACACTTATGCACGTATGCTGTTTGTTGACTTCAGCTCAGCATTCAACACTATCATCCCATCCAAGTTAATAGCTAAACTTGAAGACCTGGTCATTAACACCTCCCTATGCAACTGGATTATGGACTCTCTGACCAACAGACCAGAGCAGGTGAGATCAGGCTCCATCTGCTCCACCACCATCACACTCAACACTGGTGTACCACAGGGCTGTGTGCTAAGCCCCTTCCTCTACTCCCTCTTCACCTCCGACTGCAGGCCTGTGAACGGATCTAACTCCATCATCAAGTTTGCGGACGACACTACGGTGATTGGTCTCATCAGCAATAATGATAAGACTGCCTACAGGGAGGAGATCCAGCACCTAGCCACATGGTGCAATGACAATAACCTGCTCCTTAACACCTCCAAGACAAAGGAGCTCATTGTGGACTTCAGGAAAGAGACAAGAGGCACACATGACACCATCCACATCAATGGGATGGCTGTTGAGCGTGTCTCTAGTTTCAAGTTCCTGGGGATCCACATCTCGGAGGACCTGTCCTGGACTACCAACACCTCCAGCCTGGTCAAGAAGGCTCACAAGAAGAATCAGCTGTCCTCGGATATCCTGGTGAACATTTATCGTTGCGCAATAGAAAGCATCCTGACCAACTGTGTCACAGTCTGGCATGAGAGCTGCTCTGTTGCAGAGCGCAAGGCACTGCAGCGGGTGGTGAAAACCGCCCAGCGCATCACAGGGACTCCACTTCCAGCCATTGAGGACATCCAGAGGAAACGCTGTCTGTGTTGAGCTCGCAGCATTTTTAAGGACTCCTCTCATCCCACCCACAGACTGTTTTCTCTCCTGCCCTCCAGCAGGCGTTTCAGGTGGCTCAGGACCAGGACCAGCAGACTAAAGAACAGCTTTTTCCCCAGAGCTGTCTCTTTATTGAATTCTGCCCCTCACTGATCCCACTGCCCCTCATATACTGCTACACTCTCCTCCCTCACTGCACACTGCCTTAACTTTGTTATTTGCACTACTGGACTGTCTATACATAACATTTATGTTCATTTGCACTACCAGACTGCTCATTTGCACTGCCAACTGTTCATTTACAGTACCGACTGTTTACATATGCATCTTGCACTACTACACTTTAACTGAAACTTCTTAATTGCATTGTTTCTTAGACAGCTTCTGTCCATAATTTATTTGCACTACTCTTTATCCATTGCACTGCTGCTCACCATAACCTAATTTATCATTGTATACATCCACCTGTAAATTTCTGTTTATAGTAATAGCCATCTGTATATTATGTTCATAGTACATATCCATCTGTAAATTGCTGTTTATAGTAATAGCCATCTGTTTATTATGGTCATAGTACATATCCATCAGTAAATTACTTCTATAATATTGATTTATTTATGTAACTTATGCAACCGCTGCATATCCTGCACTTGCTGCTATTGCACTTCTGGTTAGACCTAAACTGCATTTCGTTGCTTTGTACTTGTACATGTGTAATGACAAAAAAGTTAAATCTAATCTAATCTAATCTAAAGTGCAAACCGTTTCAGTAGCATCAAAGTCTGCATGTGTGCAAACAGGTGCCACTTATAGTGTTTGTCAAAAATGCGCCGCTGGCAACAGAGGTGTGTGAATACACAACAACAGCGTGAAAGACACGTGAAAAGATCTCGATGCCCAAGCCACGCAACTATTCATTTAAAGATATTATGTCATATTTTGTCATATAGGATTATACATATACAAAACCTTGCTGAATATATATGCAGCTAAATACAGCCAGTAAAGTGTCTGTTGTATTTTAAATAAACTTAAAACCGTATTAGATTAAATGTGATCTTTTCTCCTGATTTCTTTCACTAGCACTGGTATATGTAAAGTCAGAAACTTTGGTGCTGTATGTTCACATACAGTACATCGGCTAGTTTTAGTCTTCATTCCATCATGGCAGGTTCAATTTACATGCACAAATAAGAAAAAAATAAATATCCTAAAGGTGACCTGCTGGATTTCATTTCTGAAGTTTAATCTGTTCATGTAAAAGTGTCCCAAATGGTTAGGCCCGATACCAAACACCTTTCAGGGGGCAATCAGCACACGCTAGTGCTCGTACTGTTTATCTCTCTAACCTCATGTGCTTCCATCTGTGACCTCCACATCAGGACAATACAAATGTACTAAACTGACAACAAAATCCAGTGTTGCTATAATATTCACAAAATTATTATTACATTTTTATTAAAAATGACTTCAATAATGCTCTGATGTATTTCTTTGATTATTTTGTTTAACTCAACTCAAGTTTATTCATATAGTGCTTTTTATAATTTTCATTATTACAAAGCAGCTGTACATGAAACAATATGATTATAAGCAAAACATTAAATTCATAAAAGGAAGGTAAGAACAAAAAAATGAATAACTACACCCCTATTTCACAAACCACGCAAAAAATAAGAAAGAATATGTGACACACCATGCTCACACAAACACATGCAAGAAAACACAGGCACACAACACAGACTCACGCACACAAGTATATACACACCTACATGCACACATACACAAAACAGACACACGAAACACACATACACGCGCGCGCACATGCGTTATTATAGAGATGCACACATAGACACAAGATATAGGAAAGAGAGACACAGGTAACATATTACACAAACTATAAATTCCTATATGGTGTATTAAATAAATTACGCAGAATGATTCAATTTAAAGTGATATTAAGGAATACAAAAACTTTAAAGAGTACATTCCACAAGATCATAAACATTACATTTCATGCATTGTGTAATGTTGCCGCGTTTGAAAGTAAACAATCTGCCAAAGTTGTAAATCCGAAGGTGAACGAATAACAAAGTTATTAGCTTGTAAAAATGGGAGTCACCTCTGAATCACCTGAATGAGTCGTGACCTGTCCGAATCTTTAACCGCAGTCTATCTGCATACATAGAAATAGTCCCCACCTGCTCGCGAAAACTTGAACACACGCGCTAAACCAATCACAGCAGACTAGACCATCTGACCAATTACATCAGACTACGCTAGCAGAAAGGCGGGGATTAGACCGTTGAATTTTACGAATGTACTGCAAATGCTCTTTACAACACTGAAGGTGAAAATAAATTATATATACAGCTCTTAGCTTAGAGCGTCAGTCAGTCAGAGTCACGCTCGTCAGAAAAGTGAGTGAAACAAACACACATTTTTACCAAATAATACATCATTAATATTGTGTCACTTCCGCGATTTGGTGCGATTGCATTCATATCAGCAGCGAACCGCACTGGAGTTCACATGAACCGCACCCCAGACCTCCCTTTTTAAGTGGACTCAAGTTTAGTTCTCGGGTGCGCACCTGGGTTCGGAAGAAAGCGTTCACATCACCCAAACGAATTGAACTCTGATGTTAATCGAACCCGGGTGCGCACCAAAAGTGCTAATGTGAAACTCCCCTTAAGCTGTTAGGTTCAGTATCTTTAGGTTTGCTGTTAAAATGCCAGTCTGAAAGCTAAGCGAACCAGGACTAAATTATTATTATTTTATTTGGTCCGGACCAAAATAACAAAGAGAACCGAACTACAAATATTAACTATGCAGTCTTTGAGCCTAACTCATCACTCCACATCAATGGCTTGTACACAATTAGTTATAGTTTATTAGATAGGGTGACCCAATACTTTTGGCAATATAGTGTATGTTTGTTGTACCTCAATTTAAACACTATAAACAGGACAACCATATACCAACTCAAGTGTTTATATGTTCTTTAAGTTACTACAATTACTACGAGCTGTCCGCTTTATTAGCACGTTTTCCCGTTCTGCATTAGGTAAAATGCTTTTTTCTTTATTGTTACTCTGAAATTAAATGTAATTTGTTTTAAAATTCTTTATTTGTTTCAATGAGATCAAATAATTAAAGAGTAAATAGCTTCTGATTTTTAAGTGCCTACTTTGGTTTGTGGAGTGTCCGACCACAGGTTTATGTACATACATGGTGTAATGGTAATGGTTCGAAATAATAAGTCGTTTTTACTTACTTACTTTACTTACTTCTTGACTGACTCTCAAATGATTCGTTCCGCGATTCATCGATCTAATCTCCGCCTTTCCGCTAGTGTAGTCTGATGTGATTGGTCAGATTTCATGCATTCATGCAGATTGTCTAGTCTGCTGTGATTGGTTTAGCGCGTGTGTTCAAGTTTTTGTGGGCAGGCGGGAACTATTTCTAGATACGTGGCTACATGGAGGTTAAAGACTCGGATGGGTCACGGCTCGTTCGCGTGATTCAGAGTCGACTCCAATTTTTACAAGCTGATAACTTTGTTATTTGTTCACCTTCAGATGTACAACTTTGGCAGCCTGTTTCCTTTTAACCGCAGCAACATTACACAATGCATGAAATTGTTTATGAGCTTGTGGAATGTACTCTTTAAATAATTAAAAATCATAACTTCGAAATGGTGGTTTCTTTGATGGTGTGCTCGTTGCACAATGCAAATGTAATAGCGAGCAAATGTGGAAATTTATTGACAGACACTCAAATTCATGTAATATATTTATATTTAATATACATGCCTGTAAAATGTAAAACAAGTTTGTGCACAGCCTCATGATTAAAAGAAAAAGCTAAACTGTAATGGTACAGGTCAGCTGGCAGGTGTAAAAAAGAGATGTAACTTAATAGTTGATGTAACTTAATTAATTAGATGTAACTTAACTTAAGGACGCAAAAAGAGATGTAACTTAATAGGTGGTTTATTTCACACAGGCACACAGAATCTAAACAGGGGGAACAGAAAAGCCACAACAGGTGAGTAATCCACAAACAAGTCTCCAAGTAATCCACAAAACAGGTTTTCCAGCAGGTATAATCCAATAGGCAGGTTTTCAGGTAAGTATAAATCTTAGCTCAGGAATTCAGGTAAGTAAAATAACAGGAATCCACACTACACGAAACATTACCGGGGTTAACACTCAAACAAGATACAACTAGACCGGACAAAGAACTGAACTCAAAAGACAACTTAAATACATGCAGCAAACACAGAACAGGTGCAGACACAAATGAATAACAGGTGCAGAGTCCACTCAAGATGGCCGGGTGAGAGTGCGGTGCATGATGGGAGGTGTAGTTTTCAGTATGCTCCAGCAGACCCAACAGGGTGGCGGGGACGACCTCGGGGACGTGGGGCAGGACAATCGGGGTGAGAGGCGTGGAATTCCCAGAGAAGTGTTGGGTCCAAGATATCCGTGCGAGGCAACCAGGACTGTTCTTTGGGTCCATACCCCTCCCAGCTGATGAGGTATTGTCTCCGCCCAGCGGCATCCGGTGGAGGGGGGTGGGTGCACCGCTACACCGGTTCCTGGAGGAGAAACAGAAAGAGGGTTAATGAAGGGCTTGAGCAGAGAAACATGGAAGGACGGAAAGATCCGGTAATGCAGGGCAAGCTGGAGACGGTAGGTGACAGGGTTAATCTGACAGGTGATGAGAAAGGGGCCGATGTAACGGGGACTCAGCTTGCGGCAGGGCTGCCATAGGCGCAGGTCTCGGGTGGATAGCCAGACTCTCTTTCCTGGAGTGAAGTGGGGTGTCAGTGATCTTCGTGCATTGGCGAAGTGCTTCTGCCTACGGACAGCCTGCTGGAGATGGTGGTCCCACACCCTCTCGCTCTCCCAAAACCAGTGCTCCACAGCTGGCACCGACGAAGGTTCCTCCGACCAGGGAAACAGGGGCGGTTGGTAGCCGAGTATGCACTGAAACGGCGTGAGGCCGGTTAAAGAATGCCGTAGAGAGTTCTGTGCCTCCCTATGTCTTGAATCTTCTGCTCCGCCTGGCCGTTAGCCTGGGGATGGTAGCCGGAGGTTAAGCTGACGGTGATCCAGAGTCGACTGAGGAAGGCCTTCCAAATTTGGGAGACGCACTGGGGGCCCCGGTCCGACACTATATTCTCGGGAATTCCAAAGTTTCTGAACACGTTCATGAAGAGGGCCTCAGCGGTCTCCATGGCTCCGTCCGGGCAGAGGGACTAGCTTGCAGGCTTTAGAAAAGTGGTCCACCGCTACCAGTATACAGGTGTAGGTGTCGGAGTTGGACGGGGGCAAGTCAATGGCGAGAAGGGACCAGGGGCGGTCAGGTATGGGCAGTGGCATCAGCTTACCCTCCGGCAGGCGTCGATGAGTCTTTGAGATGGCACAGGCGGAGCAACCCATTACATAGCGGGAGATGTCCAGGGACATTCCGGGCCACCAGTAACGGGCAGAGAGGAGCGAGAGGGTCCGCTGTCTGCCTGGGTGTCCTGTCCCGGGAACAGAGTGAACTGAGACCACGAGGGCTGCACGGAGTTCGGGCGGCACAAATATCTGGCCCTCGGAACCTCCCGGCGGAGTTTCATCCATTTCCTGGTCGATCTCCCATACCAGGGGGCTGACGGTCATGGCTGAAGGGAGAATAGGTTCGGGATCAGAGTTATCCTGATGCAGATGGCGTCGTTGGCGTCGGCTCTACAGTTCTGGCTACCAGGGCGGTAGGTTACGGTAAAATGGAACCGGGAGAAGAAGAGAGCCCAGCGGGCTTGGTGGGAGTTCAGTCTCTTGGTGTCCTTCAAATATTCAAGGTTCTTATGGTCGGTAATGACTACAAAGGGTTGTTGTGCTCCCTCCAGCCAATGTCTCCACTCTTGCAGTGCTAGCTTGATGGCGAGTAACTCGCGGTCGCCAATGTCGTAGTTTAACTCCGCCGGGGACAGCTTGCATGAGAAGTAGGCACATAGACGGAGACGGAGTGGGATCCCCTGCCGCCTGGAGAGGACGGCTCCTACGCCCGACGAAGAGGCATCAACTTCTACGGTGAATGGGAGGTCGGGATCAGGGAAACAGAGAATAGGAGCGGTGCAAAAGGTTTCCTTGAGCTGAGAAAAGGCCTGTAGGGCATCAGGGTTCCAACATTGGAGTCGGCGTGGAGGGTGTGGCCGGCGTAGAGGTGGGAGTTGTTACATAAACATTGGGTTGCATGTTAACCTTTATTAAATTATTATTAAATTGTGCAATTTTTTTGTTTTCTGTTTTAAATACTAAAATAAAATTAAAACATTACATTTAATAGAATTTGAATTAAGGTTTTGCCATTTATATAAACAACTCCAGCTTGTCATTTTTTTATCCTCTGTTACTGGCATGAAGAAAACTCATGCAGCATTTGTAAAATAAAATGATTTTATTTCTGCTATTATTTTGTTATGTTATTTTGCAGATAAAAAAGGTTTTATTTAATTCAACGAATTGTTTTATTAAAATGACAACAATTTATGCAATATGCTAAACCTGCAAAAAAACAAAACAGCGGACCTATCAGTTGAGAGCATGTGCTGAAGCACCTAGCAGTGTTCCTGGCAGACTGGAGAAAACGTCTCAGGTTCCCTGAAATAGGGAATGAGACACTGCGTTATGGAATGACTCTATGGGGAACGCCAGCAACGTGATGTACGTGAAATAGTGAATGCGACTAACTCGCGATTTATAGTCGAGAGGCGATGACGCGAATACCGGAAGGTATAAATAGATCGCAGAAACAATGCAAATCAGCTTCTGCAATAAAATGAAGCAAAAGCTACAGGCACGAGGAGTATGGCAAGGAGACGCAGTGTCTCGTTCCCTATCTCAGGGAACCATGGTTACAGTCGTAACCTGAGATGTTCCCTTTCGAGGGAACTCTACACTGCATCATGGAATGAGTCTATGGGTAACGAATTGCCCACTATGCCATGGCGAGTCGTGACTGTCCTGTTGTGAAGGTGTCTACGCACATCTTAAGACATAAGGACCTCAGACCTCAGCTAACATCTCCAGGCAATTTATGTGCCAATGGTGGTACAGGCTGAGGGACCTTCTACTATTGCCCCCCAGTCTGTGAGGGACACATCCGTCATCATTATCTTCCTGTGACATTGCGCCCCCAATTTCAGACCCTAATTCAGGAACCATAGTTCTTCCATATGCTCAGGGAACGAAGGCATCTGCATGTAACCCTGATCATACGAAACAGATTGCCCCTCGGGGAAAACCCCTTGCTTTTCAGCCACCACTGTAGAGGTCTCATATGCATGAGGCCAAAAAGAAATCACATTGGACGCTGCCGCCATCAGACCCAATATTCTTTGGAAATGTTTGACAGTGTAGGCATGGCCTGACTTGATCCTGGACACCGCTGTCAGGATCGACTTGACACATGCAGGAGACAGGTGTGCCTGCATCGTGACTGAATCCCATTCTAGCCCCAGAAACATAGTCCCCTGGTGGGGAGTTAGATTGCTCTTCTTGGCTTTGAGCCGTAACCCCAGGCGCTTCATATGGCTGAGGACGACATCTTGATGTCGAACCGCCATTTCTCGATACTGAGCTAGCACTAACCAGTCGTCTATGTAATTTAATATGCGAATCCCCTGAAGCCTCAGTGTGGCAAGGGCTGAATCCATTCATTTTGTGAATGTGCGTGAGGAGAGAGCTATGCGGAATAGAAGAACTCGATATTGGTAAGCTTTGCCCTCCTAAAAGCGAACCTGAGAAACTTCCGATGTTGAGGAAGGATGGATATGTGAAAGTACACATCTTTCAAATCTATCGTGGTGAACCAGTCCTCTGATCTGATTTCGGCCACATTAATAGGAACAGTGAGCATCTTGAATTTGTATATCCTCAGATATTTGTTGAGATGTCTCAGATCCAAAATCTATGAAGACAATACTTCTTTTTCTAACACCCGAGTCTTCTCGGGGTCCACCTCGTTGGAGAACACCCCTCTGAACTTTGGAGGGCGGACAGCAAATTGGATCCTGTAACCCTTCTCTATCGTGCAGAGGAGCCACTGTGTAGGAATTGGGATCTTTCTCAAACACACGCAGGCACACACGTATGTACAAACACACACACACAAACACATATAGGAAAAAGAAACACAGGCAACATACACAAACTATAAATTCCTATATGGAGTATTAAATAAATTACGTAGAATGATTACATTTAAAATGGTATTAATAAATGCAAAAACATCGCCATTTCCCTCTTTGAGCTGTACCATCATGTTCTGGGTACGGACTGCATCCTGCTCGCTGTGGTAACCTCGGAGCATTGAGAAAAGACAACTGAGGACAAAATACTGTTCAATACTCTTTAATGCAGTGTTTCTGGTTCCGGTTGCTCTAACTAATGCAGCCTAAATCCCTTAGAGGATTTGTATTATAGAAGTGGTGTGTATGCAAGGTTGAAAAGATGCATCTTTAATCTTGATTTAAACTGACAGAGTGTGTCTGCCTTCCGCACAGTACTAGGAAGACTGTTCCAAAGTTCAGGTGCTAGATAGGAAAACGATCTACCGCCTGCAATTGATTTCAAAATTCTAGGTTTTACCAACTGACTGAAGCCATGAGAGTGTAGTGAACGAGAAGGGCTGTAATGCAATAGAAGCTCACTCAGGTACTGAGGAGCTAAACCATGTAGGGCCTTATAGGTAAGCAGTAAGATTTTAAAGTGAATACGTTGCTTGATAGGTAACCAGTGCAATTCTGATAGAACTGTGCTAATATGGTCATACTTTTTTGTTTGTGTAAGAACTCGAGCTGCGCTTTGAACTAGCTGGAATTTTTGTAATAAGTTTTCAGGACAGCCACCTAATAGTGCGTTACAGTAATCTAATATTGATGTCATGAATGAATGAATTAACTTTTCTGCATCTGATAGTGACAACATATGACGTAGATTTGATATATTCTTAAGGTGGAAGAACGCAGTTTTATATGGCTTTCAAATAACAAATAAAACTCCCAGATTCCTTGCTGACGATGAGGGTTTTATGGAACGTTTTATGGCTTCGAGGAAATATAGAGTTGAGTATTATCAGCATAGCAGTGAAAACTAACTCTGTGTCTCTTCATTATAGCTCCTAGGGGTAACATGTATAGTGCTAAGAGCAGAGGTCCAAGAACTGAGCCCTGTGGCATGACACCTCATTAATTATTGCTACAAATTGAAAACGACCGGATAAGTATGATTTAAACAATTTCAATGCTATTCCACTAATGCCAACATAATTTTCAAGTTTATGTAAAAGTATGCTATGGTCAATGGTGTCGAAAGCGGCACTAAGATCTAATAGCACAAGTAACGAGATGCAGCCATGGTCCGACGCTAGAAGCAAGTCGTTTGTAACTCTAATCAGAGCAGTCTCTGTACTGTGATGTGCCCTAAATCCTGACTGGAATTGTTCATAGATGTCGTTCCTTTGGAGGAAGGAGCATAGCTGTGATGAGACTACCTTTTCAAGTACTTTCAAGAGATGAAAGGTAGATTCAAAATAGACCCATGCCCCTTGACGAAAAAAAACAAAAAGCTGCATGTTCTCACTCTTTAACAGAAATTGCCATAATATCCATTTCAATAGATAATCTATTCATTTACACAATTTTTTATATCTTACATGCTTTTATGACATGGGTCTTGTCTGTCTATTACCTTTTTAATTTTGGAAGAATTGCAGCACTGATGAGTTCCGGATCTTCCATAAACTCCCCAAAGCGCTTTTGTAGACCTTGGTGCAGAGCATGGACAAGGGGAAGACATACCTTGACTGAATTCTCCATCTTTTTGAGCTTTGAATTAAGAAGGTAGATGGTGGAAAGCAGCCATCCCATCTGAGTTTTTGTTTCAGACTGAAGGATGTTCAAGGTCATGGATACCGGCTTCATCACAATGCAGTATTCAGAGAGGTAAGAAACTTCAGCAGGATTCAGCCTATTAAAAAAAACTTATGTCAAAATCAACACACATAAACCTAAGTATTCCAATTAAAACAATGTGAAAATGAGACATACATTTTCATTTTGAATGCTGCACATACATTCCGAAGTGATGCTTCTCCTTGCTCCTTTATGATCCGTATTACCCTCTCTGCAGCATTGTACACTGAATTCCATCTTGTGTGGTTGGGCTGAATGAATTGCTCGATAAGCAAACTGAAGAGGGTCTAGCAAGGATCCAGTGATGTTTTTTAGGTGGGCCATCATCATTCTCTTAAACGACTTCATGACCACAGATGTCAGGGCAACAGGTCTGTAGTCATTTAGCCCTGTGATCTTGGGTTTCTTCGGCGTTTGAGGCAGGAGGGGACTTAGCACTGCTCCAGTGATGTATTGAAGATCTTTGTGAAGATGAGTGACAACTGGACAGCACAGGCTTTAAGGCATGCAGGTGAGACACCATCTGGGCCTTTTGCTTTTCTAAACATCTGTTTCCAGAAGACCCGGCACACATCTTCTTCATAGAAGTGCTTCATATTAAAAAAAACTTATGTCAAAATCAACACACATAAACCTAAGTATTCCAATTAGAACAATGTGAAAATGAGACATACATTTTCATTTTGAATGCTGCACAATACAATCCTTGCTCCTTTATGATCCGCATTACCCTCTCTGCAGCATTGTACACTGAATTCCATCTTGTGTGGTTGGGCTGAATGAATTGCAGCTTGCATTCTTTTTGAACGATCTCAGCATTGACAGCAAACCGGCTAGTTTTATTGTATAATGCCTGGCATTTTGCAAATGTAGAACGGGTCAGCTTCTTATATACCTCATTGTTGCCCTCTGCCTTGGAAGCATCCAGAGTAGCCACCAAATTAAGAAGATGACACACGCACCGCTGATGCTTAGGTAGATGATACTCCAACCCACTGTTAGTGTTTAAAATTGAACAGGTGTCCTGAACCTCATTCCTTCTGAGTCTTCCTCACTCTCCAGTGTCACTGCATCAGCAGAGTCAGCACTAATCAATTCTTCCTGACTCTGTTCATCATACACCCTAAAAGCTTTAATAAAATTTGATCCACTGTCAGTTGTTGTTCTGACAATTTTTTCTGAGATGCCACATTTCGAGTGGATGTCATCCAGGGACCCTGCAAGCAAATCAAAAGTATGTGATCCTTACACGCGTCTACAGGCAATGGAAGCAGACCATCTTTCCAGTGTAGATTCATCGATCCAGTGTGCAGTTCAGAATCAGAATAAGCTTTATTCGCCACGTGTGCACACACAAGGAATTCGTTCTGGTAACAGGAGCTCTTAAAGACACAGTATACACATAACACAAGAAATAGAAAATAATAGAAAATAAATATGGATCAAAATATAATAAAATACAAAGGTGCAGTTTAGTTATGTGCAAGTGTGCCTAGTAAGTACTGTATATTACAACTGTGTACTGTCCATGTTTAAGACCAAGAAAATATAATATGTATTTACATAAAGTGTCAGAGTAAAGATATTGCACTGATATATATATATATCACTTAACAACTAGGAGGTTATGGTGGATGTACTAGCTGTTCAGGTTTGAGATGGCCTGCGAGAAAAAACTGTTTTTGAATCTAGATGTTCTAGTCCGCAGTGTTCTGTATCGTCTGCCTGATGGCAGGAGTTCAAACAGATTGTGTCCAGGGTGGGAGGGGTCTTTGATGATGTTACCAGTCCGTTTCTTCACCCTGGAGTTGTACAAGTCTTGGACATTGGGCAGGGACACAACAATAATCCTCTCAGCTGTTTTAACAGTCCATTGCAGTCTACTTATGTCTGATTTGGTAACTGAACCAAATCAGACTGTTATAGATGTACACAGGACTGATTCTATCACAGCTGTGTAGAATTGTTCCATCAGCTCCTGTGGTAGATCGAACTTCCTCAGTTGGCGAAGGAAGTACATTCTTTGCTGAGCTTTTTCGACAATGGAGTCTATGTGGGTGTCTCACTTCAGGTCCGGTGAGATGGTAGTGCCCAGAAACCTGAATGACTCTATAGCTGTCACAGTGCTGTTGTGAATGGTGAGGGGAAGAAGTGATGGAGGGTTCCTCCTAAAGTCCACAGTCATCTCCACAGTTTTTAGAGTATTAAGCTCCAGGTTGTTTTGATTACACCAGACAGCCAGCTGTTCAACCTCTCCTCTGTATGCAGATTCATCACAATCTTGGATCAGGCCAATGATTGTGGTGTCATCTGCAAACTTTAAAAGTTTGACAGAGGGGTTGTGTGAGATGCAGTCGTTGGTGTACAGGGAGAAGAGCAGTGGAGACAGAACACAGCCCCGAGAAGCTCCAGTGTTGATGGTGAGGGTGCTGAATGTGAAATTTCCCATCCTCACTAGCTGTTGTCTGTCTGTGAGGGAGTTAGTAATCCACTGAGAGGTGGAGGTGGGTACAGAGAGCTGAGTGAGTTTAGTCTGAAGGATGTTTGGTATGATTGTATTAAAGGCCAATCTGAAGTCCACAAACAGGATCCTGGCATATGTCCCTGGTCTTTCAAGGTGTTGCAGGATAAAATGCAGCCCCATGTTGACTGCATCATCCACTGACCTGTTTACTCGATAAGCAAACTGAAGAGGGTCTAGCAAGGATCCAGTGATGTTTTTTAGGTGGGCCATCATCATTCTCTTAAACGACTTCATGACCACAGATGTCAGGGCAACAGGTCTGTAGTCATTTAGCCCTGTGATCTTGGGTTTCTTCTGCGTTTGAGGCAGGAGGGGACTAAGCACTGCTCCAGTGATGTATTGAAGATCTTTGTGAAGATGAGTGACAACTGGACAGCACAGGCTTTAAGGCATGCAGGTGAGACACCATCTGGGCCTTTTGCTTTTCTAAACTTCTGTTTCCAGAAGACCCGGCACACATCTTCTTCATGGAAGTGCAGTGGCAGGAAGAAGGGGGGCCAGAGGTGTTGATGGTTGTGACTGGAGAATGTCAGAGTGGGAGTGGGTTGTGAAGCTGGGCTTTTCAAACCTGCAGTAAAACCCATTCAGGTCTTCAGCCAGTTGTTGACACGTCACAGAGTTAGGGGATTGCATCTTGTAGCTGGTGATAGCTTTCAGGCTTTTCCACACAGAAGCAGGGTCGTTGGTTGAAAACTGTTTTTTCAGCTTTACGCAGTAGCTCCATTTGGCTACTTTTATCTCCTTTTTCAATGTGTATTTGGCCTGGTTGTACAAGGCTTTATCTCCACTTCTGTAAGTGTCCTCTTTTGCCTGGCGAAGTTGTTTGAGTTTTGCTGTGAACCAGGCACTAACTACATAATGTAACTACGTTGTCATGCTGTCCAACAATCAGTAGTAGTACCTATATAGCTGAATTTTGCCATCTCAGCAATGATGTTATTTTTACCATTGTGGCAGCTTCCTCAATTCTCCGCTTCACAGTAGGTCTGGAAATAACTATGCAGCTGGGTTGCATTGTATGGATTAGATTTTTGAATGTTGAAAGTTCAACTACAGTAAAGGGCTGAAAGCTTTCACAGACAAAATTAACTACAAGCCTGTTGATTGTGGACTGAGTAACCTGCTTGCATGACGTAGAGTAGTTGTTGGTTTAACGTGAAGAACTGACGTGGAAACCAGTTTCATCAGTTGAGGCTTTTATTAACAACCGCACATGTTGTGCCTGGCCAATGTAACTAACACACCCCACCTTCCGGGAGGGGCGTGATCTAAACAGATCCATGAGAACACAGTTTTAAAGTAACATCACATATACTCTTGTACTACAGTAGTCTTTAATCTTCATCTGTTTCACAGGCACAGCTGAATAACAACACTGTTTTTCAGAGTTTTTTCTTTTCAATACACATTCGTTGAACTGCTTTAATTTAACTGGATGTTTTCTCTGTAAAACAGAAACTTAAAAAATTAGTAACTCACGTTAATAAACCATTGATAAAAAAGTTTTTTTTGCATTATTAGACAAATAAACATAATTTTAATATTAAACTGATAATTAATTAATTATTTGCCATTCATGGACTGAAATTTTAAATCACCATGTGAGAACACATAAATTCATGCATCTATACTAAGTCGACAGAAAGAAGTTGTTTACATGCTGAGAAATTTGTACAGGGACAAAAATGTAGCTGTGACAATAGGTTAACGCTTATGGCAATTTAAACTCTGTTCAACAAGTTAAGCGTGTCCAGCAGTTGGTGTTGCGAGCTAGTGCAGCACTGACAGAATACACGCATTTTGTGCATATATTAGAAAAGTAACATTCTGCTGTGCATTTAGTAATTGTTGAAGGCCGTTTCACAATCAGTCATCATCATGTAAACTATAAACTGTAACCAGCAACAACCCCACCCCCTCCCTCTTATTAATGGCATAACATGCAATCTAAACAGCCTCTCTGTTTTTGCTTGTGATAATTTTTGGGTCTTCTGACACTTTTAATGCGTCCAAACTGCAGACATTTGATTGGCGTTTGCTGCACTTACAAAGCTGAATTTACTCAAGCTGGTTGCCATTTAATCGCATCATTAGATATGATGATTGTGCATTAACACTGCCCGTACTTCACTGATTGTGAACCATGGAACATATTTAATATATAATACAGATATTTGAAACTTACCTCAATGTGTTTTTTCAAATTAGAAGAACCTTGAATGCCGATATTTCAACTGCTAGGCAGGCAAAGTTGACATGACATACAATTTCCCTTTTTTGCCTTCACTGCAAAAAGCTCCTTTAGATAAGGCCAAGGATGCTGAAGTGCTGTATCTGAAGTATCGCTTGTTGAACTTGAAGCATCTAAGACACTTTCGTCCCCCTCCATGATTAAACTAAATTGACTTGAAGTCTGTGTGATGATGCAAGTGTTCAATGAGCGATTTGACTAAATGGGAGTCACGGGACTGATTATTCTCCTAAGCCAATCAAATGAAAAATAATTAAATAAACATATAAAGTAGCGACGACAATGTGAGGGAAAGTAGCGCAGTAAAAGTACCGATAAATCACAAAAAAATTACTCAAGTAAAAGTACACTGTATTAAAATTACTTAAAAGAAGTACAATTCCTGAAAAAAACTACTCAATTACAATAATTTGAGTATTTGTATCATTTGTTTCTTTACACCACTGGTAGCCACAAACAATGGTCACAGGCAGCCCCCTCGAGAGCTGCCTTAGCGTTCTCCACTCCCAAACATTCAACACATAACTTGTGTGTATCCCCACTCGTGATGTATCATGGGCAGGGTGTAGCATATGGTTTATAGGTGTTTTTCTTACTTATTTTCAAGCTCATACCTAAACTAAAATTATCTGACAGAACTCTAAGTCAACTTCAGACAAGGACAAGACACATTCACATACACAGAGTGCTTTGCTGAAATGGCAGAAGTTGATTTGAGTTGTTTCCGCGGTCTATTAAATTACTGAATGAAATTACTGCTGCTGTCAGGTCAGGTGTTCTTTTAATTACTGTGGGTGCGGGGCAGGTGCGGGTTTACCAAATAGGACCCGTGCAGGACTCTGCAGGACTCTACTGTCCCTTCTCTCCAACTGAGTTGTTTCTGCAGCAAGTCACAGAAGCTAAAAGAGCAAATTTCCTCTTGCAACATGCACACTATCTTCTGACATGTCGCGCCGTTGCATCCTTGGATGCGGCACTCTAGTCGCTGAGTCTGATGGGCACGACACTTGCATTGCGTGTTTGGGACTCAAAACAGATCCGAAACAGTCACCGAAACAGATCCGTCCCCTAGTAAAGCTGTCCCTGGAAGCTTGGCTAGAGCTATCCACACCGTCGCGTTGGCTAGAGAGCAGTGTTAATTTCATTGACGAAAACTATGACGAAATTTATTCGTCAACGAAATATTTTCACTGACGAAAACGAAACAATAACTAAATAAAAATTGATGCATGATAACGAAAACTGTAATAAAAATATACTGACATTTTCGTTAACAAATAAAAACGAGACTAAAATATTATTGTCCCACCTGGCGGATATCAGCTTGTTGCGCATGTGCTGCTTATCTCATATAAGTGGTAGAGAGAAGTCTGTGGGAGAAGCACAGACATATGTATTTTGTGTCTCCATGAGGTTTACAAAGCGTCTTATTTTCATTCAGTCGACGGTTAAACACAGCAAACTTGAAGCGTGACTGCTCATTACAACTCATTACAAAGGCAAGCATAATGTTTTATATGCCAATGTTAACTTATCCGCTAAAACAAGCTTCTGCATAACGTAAAATGCATAAAAGTAAGCCAAAAGAAACCAGCGCTGTCCTGTACCGATGACGTGAGAGAAGTGATGAAGGGAGTCGTATTGTACATTAAAAGATTGAATGACTCTACCGTAACTGCACTAAGTGCCCGTTACACCTGCAATGAACGAGTTACTGAACCTTTCTGAAAAATTATTTAATTTGATTTAAGGTATAATTTAATTCTATGGTAAAGTAAATAATTCCAAAACAGTTCAATCTTTGTATGGAACATATAATTACACCAAGTAAATTAGTTAAACCAGTCATATTTTAGTAGACCAAATATAATGTAGATTTAGTCGACTAAACTGTTTTAAACATTTTGTCAACTAAAACTAGACTAAAACTAAAATGACAGGGATGACTAAAATATGACTAAAACTAATTTGCTTTTTCGTCAAAAGACTTTGACTAAAACTAAATCAAAATTTGCTGTAAAAAGTAACCAGGATTGGTTCGTGAAAATGGACCTGAAGGACTTGCACTTCCATGTCTCGATTCTTCCTCGTCACCGACCATTCCTTCAGTTTGCGTTCAAGAGTCTGGCATACCAGTACAAAGTCCTGCCCTTCAGTCTGGCCCTGTCTCCTCGCGTCTTCACGAAAGTCACAGAGGCTGCCCTAGGTACCCTCAGGGAACAGGGCGTGCGTGTCCTCAACTGTTAATCAGTGACATACTCTAACTTAAGTTACATGGGTAAAGTTGTTCTCTGATTTCAGGAGTGGCAATAAACAACTCTATCCTAGAGGAGAGGCTAGAGATTTCAATATTTGCTGACAGAGATGTAGAAAACCCAGGTGAGTTGAGAATGCTCATTAAATCACTGTATGCACTTTTTCCACAAAACATCACCATGCATCTTGTTATTTTCCTTGAAAATTTCACTTTTAATTACAGTTATTCTAAGGTTATGACATCCAAACGTGGCACTGTATGAACAATATTAAATTAATAAATAAACCTAAATAAATTATGTTATTTTAAGAATTTTTGTATATTTTTTGTACTATACTTTATCTTTTCAGCCTCTTACCTCTACTCTTGCTTGTTTACTTTTAATGAATCACTGCCTACTAAATAAATATTGTATCGTTTTGTGACAAACTGCATGTTATGTTTGAAGATTCTTCCATGCTGATGGAGAGGTGGTGCAGACCTCCTGTCAGAAAACATCTCTAAGGTGCAATGAGTATGAAACCTATGACTAACTAAAACTGGAAATTGAACTGTTTTGCTCACAATTGCTGTATTTAATTGACAAAAAATGCAGTATAAACAAAAATATTATTAAATATTATCACAATATAAAAGAGCTGATTTCTTGAATATATAGTAGTGTAATTTAATACTGTGATGCAAGAATGAATTTTCAGCATCATTACATAGTGTCACATGAATGTTTCTTAAGCAGCAAATCAGCGTATTAAAATGATTTCTGAAGGATCATGTGGCACTGAACACAGGAGAAATGATGTTGAAGACACCATCAGAGGAATAAAGTACAGTTTACAATATATTCCTATAATGAGAGACTTTTAAAGACGTAAAAATAATCTCACTGACATAATATGTAATTTGTTCCATAGAGACTTTTCAGTTCCCCATAAAAATATTAACATGTCACTTACTACATTTACATTTAGTCATTTGGCAGATGCTTTCATCCAAAGCGATTACAAATGAGGTAAATTAGAACAACACAAGGACATTAATACATAAGTGCAATAAAACTGGTATCAGTAAGCCTACCACAATGTACGAATCTACACTATTTTGCCAAAAGTATTAAATCACCATGTCTAAGAAACAGGTTTGATGACTTTAGTAATTTTCATGAGTACAAATCTTAATGCTGCAGCATATCATGATATTCTATGGAACTGTGTGCTTCTAATTTAATAGCAACAGTTCGGAAAGATGTATTTTCTATTCCATCATGACAATGCTCCTGTCTATGAGACAAGATTTAGAAAGAAAAAAATGATTCAGTCAGTGTGCAAGAACTTGATTGGTCTGCATAAAACCTGCATAAAGTCCTGAACCCAGCAGAACACATTTGGTGTGACTTTAAATGCAGTCTTTGAGCCAAAAACTCATCACTCCACATTAATGGCTTATCTCCACATCACTGGAGAAAGAGGAGAGAAGAGACTGATATATATATATATATAGAGAGAGAGGACAGCGATGAGAGAGGACACACACTCCTGAGCTCCTGCAAAAACATATTTTAATATTGGATTAATTCAAGATACCTCAGATATTTTTTGATATTTTTACAAGGAGACACACACAAACCTCCAGCTATTAGAATCACTTGATTTTGGATTAAACTTTTTGGAACAAAATACCTGAAAAGGACAACAAGGACAACATCTGACTAATGACCTACACTGCAAACAAGCCAAAAACAACCAAAAGTCCAATCTTATTATCAAGGACTATCAAAAGACTGTTACTGTTAAGATCTGTTACCAGGGACCAAAGTAAGTACCCTGCAACATTTTATGCCAAAATAATCTCAAACAAACAAAAAACAAAAAAGAGAAAAGTATTACTGGAAATCTTTTACCCAAAAAGAGACAATAGTGCCACTGAAACCACCAACTCTGCTTAACCACATGGGCCACGCCTCAGACGTGTGAATTGGAAGGTGATAACGTGACTGGGTCAAAACAATAGTAAAGGAGACTCTCAACAAACCCCCACACAGGTGCAAATGGCCATGGCCATGGCCGCACAATCCTAATGTGTTGAGGCCATTCCTCTACACTACCCAAAGTCTTCCCAAAAACAAGAGACTCACAGAAAACCCAGATACTTTATTTGCAGACCTTTATAAAGATGGCAGCACCAGTAACCTGATCTTCTACACCAACCGACCTCATACATGGCACAGAGTCATCATCTCAGAATTCCCAAATGCTGAAAGAAAAGGCATCTGTGGGGGTTTCCAGCTAAAAAAATAAAAAATGAGGATGACATAACAACTATCAACGTCAACATTTACAAAACAGTGAAACAGTGAAAACAGTGTAGTGAAAAGCATCCAAGGACTATTCGAACAAAACTTCCTCAGAATCAAAGAAAGATTACAACAAGAACCCAACAATGAGCAACCCACCACTCTAGAGGAATCAAACAGAACCCCAGACCCAGACAAACAGCCAGAACAAAGAGACACTCCTAATACAGAACAAACAAAAGACCCCCATTCACACTGCTACTGTATGGACATGAGGGAGAGATTCACAGCCCTGGAGGGGGAGCTAGTATAGCTCAGAGAAATTACTCTTTCTCTTCATACAATACAAAGCCCAGACCAAACCAGCAATAACACCACAGCCAAGCAAAAAGAGAGAGACAACATCAGTAAAGAACTGTCTTCACTCCAGGATGAAGTCAAGCAGCTACAGCAAGAGAGGGAGAGGCAAAAGGTACAGCTGGCATCACTGGAATCTCAACTCACACAACAGACAGAGAGTCACTGGGTCCAGTTAACTGCTTTAAGAGAGGAGATAAGAGAACTGAAGCATGTAAAAGATACCTACTTCAAAGACCTCAACTCTACAAAGGATCCCACACAACAGGTCACCCCCCAAACTGACCATAGCTCCCAGACCTCAGTGACACATCCCAGCCAAAACCTTCCTTCCTTGCACCAAACCCCGTACCTAGCACACAACCAACTGATGAACCAGACAACGCTTCAACACCCACAGAGAACTCACAAAAACCAGACATCATCATTTTAATAGACTCAAATGGGAAGTTTATAGATGAAGAAAAGCTCTTCCCCAAACACAGGGTGGCCAAACTCTGGTGCCCAAACACCCACAGTGCCCTCAGACTGCTAAATGAGGACTCACTAGGATCACCAAGCCATATAATAATTCACATGGGCACAAATGACCTGAGAACACAACAGGAAAGAGTGGCCACAGCACTACAGAGAGTGATCGAAAAAGCCACAACCACCTTGCCAAATGCCAAAATCACCATATCAACACTGCTGCCACGGAAAGACTTTCACCCAGTTACAGTTCAACAAGTGAATGCCAACCTCTCCAGAACCTGTGCACTCAAACCCCAAGTCCACCTGGCACATCACCCCACCCTGGAATTAAAATAACACCTTATGGATAACAAAGCATTTACTATATCATGTTGGAATATCCAAGGCCTGAGGTCATCTGCTTTTGGACTGAAAAGCAAAAACATAGACTTTACCTCAGAAATCAAAAACTCAGACATTATCATCCTGCAGGAGACATGGAGCAGAGGAGACCGACCCACTGATCGTCCTACGGACTACAGAGAATTCATCATCCCATCTATCAAACTGCCTGGAGTCACACAAGGAAGAGACTCTGGTGGAATGCTGATCTGGCATAAGTCTGATCTCGCCCACTCAATAAAAATTATTAAAACAGCTCAGTTTTATACATGGATAGAAATAAACAAGGTCATTACTTTAACAGAAAAGAACATCTTCCTGTGTGCAACCTACATCCCTCCAGCAGAATCACCCTACTTCATTGAAGACAGTTTCACAATCCTAGAAGGAGAAATCAACTATTTCCAGTCACAGGGCAATGGTCTGATCTGCGGAGACCTAAACGCCAGGACAGGCAAAGAATCAGACACACTTCACTCCCAGGGAGACAAACACATTCCAGGAGGAGATGTCCTTCCCCCACCTACACACACACAAAGACTTAACTATGATAAAACAACAAACAAAAATGGATTACAACTTCTACATCTGGGTCGTACACTGGGTCTGTACATGGTCAATGGCAGACTGCGAGGAGATTCATACGGTAGGTATACTTATAGTTCAAAGCTGGATAACAGTACAGTAGACTATTTCATTACCAATCTAAATCCAAACTCCATCAGAGCGTTCACAGTCAGCCCACTAACCCCATTATCAGACCACAGTAAAATTACTCTCTACTTTAACAGATCCAAACCTAACACAGAGGCATCAAAACAAACTCACCTCCATACCCTTAAATACGCATAGAGATGGAAACAAAATAGTGAAGATACATAACAAAGCATAATTCGTGAACCAAAAATTCAAAATTTACTTAATAAATTCCTAGATACATCATTCCCACATAATAACGAAAGTGTAAATTTAGCATTTGACAGACTTAACCAAATATTTACAATATCTGCAACATTATCCAACCTAAAATCCACAAATACTAAAATAAACAAGAAGCCTGCAAATGATAAATGGTTTGACAATGACTGTAAAAACCTTAGAAAAGAATGACCCATTCAGAACAGAGATGTATGGATAAACCACTTCTCTAACCTCTTTAATAATATAAACAAGAACCATGAACAAACTACCCTATACAACAAACTATGCACTCTAGAGTCGACTAATAAAGATTACCAAAACCCTTTAGATTCTCCAATGGGGTATATGCACACAGGGCGATGATGTACTTCATAGCTAAGAGACATCCACTCTCATAAAGCTGAGGTAATTTTTCACCAAGTGATAACGATGTGTTTAGTAAAAAACGATGGAATTTCAGCGAAATAACAGCACCACAGCTGAGCATTGCTATGTGCTTCTGTGATCATGCCTTGAGTAAGTGCAAAATTTTACTTAGCTTTTTTTTATATTTGTGGGATGTAGCTTGAAACGGATAGCCTGAAGCACTTCTCCTATTTGGTTGTTGATGTATGACGTAGTGTTTGAATAATTTGATTCACGTTGTTGACCATAATCCTACATGCATCCTGAAGCGGCCGAGTGAAAAATGCCATTGTCCTCTATGGACGCTGTGTGCGCCAGAAGTAATGGAGCTGGCTGAGATTTTTGAGGAAATACGTCATCACTCCGTGTGCATATAATTACACTAGAACTATGCGATAATATACAAAAACTTAAATCCCAAAAAGCAAGTGGTATCGATGGCATTCTAAATGAGATGATTAAATATACAGACCAAAAATTCACACTTGCCATTCTTAAACTGCTCAATATCATCCTTAGTACAGGTATATTTCCCAGTATCTGAAATCAAGGTCTTATCACCCCAATCCATAAAAGCGGAGACAAATATGACCCTAATAATTACCGTGGAATATGTGTAAACAGTAACCTAGGTAAACTCTTCTGTAACATTCTAAACAGCAGACTCCTCCATTATCTAAATGACAGAAACATTCTGAGTAAATGCCAAATCGGTTTCCAACCAAAATACCACACATCCGATCATATATACACTCTTCATACTTTAATTGACAAAGAAACCAACCAAAATAAAAGAAAGCTCTTCTCATGCTTTGTTGACTTCAAAAAAGCTTTTGACTCAATCTGGCATGAGGGGCTTTTTCTTCAGTTAATTCAATGTGGCATTGGAGGAAAAACCTACGACATAATCAAATCAATGTACACGAATAACAAATTCACAGTTAAAATAGGCAACAAGCAGACAGACTTCCTCTCCCAGAGTCGTGGAGTAAGACAGGGCTGTAGTCTAAGTCCTACACTATTTAACATATACATTAATGTATTAGCTCGAGCTTTATAACAGTCACCAGGACCCGGTCCAACTTTACTAGACACTGAAGTGAAATGCCTTCTGTTTGCAGATGATCTGGTGCTGCTGTCACCCACAAAAGAGGGTCTACAGCAACATCTAGACATCCTGCACACTTTCTGTCAAACATGGGCCCTATCAGTTAACCTTAAATAGACTAAAACCATGATATTCCAAAAAAGGCCCAGTCGTCAAAACCAACATCACAACTTCAAACTAAACAAAATGCCCTTAGAACACATCCAGAACTACACATATCTACGTATAAACATAAGTAACACTGGGAACTTAAACTAGGCTGTGAACGACCTGAGAGACAAGGCACGAAGAGCTTTTTACGCAATCAAAAATAATATAAAAATTGACATACCAGCAGGAATCTGGCTAAAAATAATCCAATCAATTATAGAACCAATCACACTGTATGGATGTGAGGTTGGGGTCCATTTACAAACCAAGAGTTCACCAAATGGAACACCCAATAGAGACCCTGCAGACAGAAATTTGCAAAAACATTCTACGGGTTCAGCGAAAAACGCCTGCAGAGCAGAACTAGGACTATACCCTACAAAAAAGAGCGATTCAATTCTACACTCACCTTAAAAACAGTGATACAGAGACCCTCCATCATAAAGCCTTAAGCCATCAAGAGCTGAACCCAAAGAGAAGCCCACTCATCCAACTCATATCAGAACTAACTCTACAACCCAAAACATGCCAAACTGAACCCCAAACCCCAGCCAGACTAAACCAAATCATAAAAACACAAAAAGAAAAATATCTCAAACACTGGACGGAAGCAACAGCTCAGCAAAGCAAACTGGAATGCTATCTATCATTAAACAGAGAATATAAACTGGCAGAATACCTTAAAACCGTATCAGACCCTAAACAAAGAAAAGTGTTGACCATGTACAGACTCAGTGATCACAAGCTCACTATAGAGAAGGGCAGACACAGACAGACATGGACACCAAGAGAAGAGCGACTGTGTCCACACTGCACACAGAATCAAGTGGAAACAGAGCTGCACTTTTTAACCTCATGTCTAAACTATACACACACCAGAGAAACATTCTTCCCCCAGTTTACAAACTTCCACAAAGACTTCAACCAGTTTCAACAAAAGGACAAGATTTCATACATACTGGGAGCAAACTCAAACCTGGCTGCAAGATATGTCAAATCCTGTCATGACAAGAGAACAACCAGCACAACACAACAAAACACTACAACACACACAAACTGACACAACACAACACAACACAAACAAACTGACACTATGTGACAGGATCCTGTCACTCTTACTGAGAATTTTAATCAATACTTTGCTCTTTTTCTACTTGTATTGATATGTATATAAACTTTTATTTCATTTCTATCTTAGCCTAGATTTGTACAGAATGTTTATATTTAATTTTCCCGTGCTTTGGCAATGTAAGATTTATTTTAGCATGCCAATAAAGCTTCTTTGAATCTTGAATCTACAGAGAGAGAGAGAGAGAGAGAGAGAGAGAGAGAGAGAGAGAGAGAGAGAGAGAGAGAGAGAAAGAAAGAGAGTAGTGTAGTGTAGTGTAGATTAAAGTGGGTGTAGATTAAATTCTACACTCACCTTAAAAACAGTGATACAGAGACCCTCCATCATAAAGCCTTAAGCCATCAAGAGCTGAACCCAGAGAGAAGCCCACTCATCCAACTCATATCAGAACTAACTCTACAACCCAAAACATGCCAAACTGAACCCCAAACCCCAGCCAGACTAAACCAAATCATAAAAACATAAAAAGAAAAATATCTGAAACACTGGACAGAAGCAGCAGCTCAGCAAAGTAAACTGGAATGCTATCTGTCATTAAACAGAGAATATAAACTGGCAGAATACCTCAAAACCGTATCAGACCCTAAACAAAGAAAAGTGTTGACCATGTACAGACTCAGTGATCACAAGCTCACTGTAGAGACGGGCAGACACAGACAGACATGGACACCAAGAGAAGAGCGACTGTGTCCACACTGCACACAGAATCAAGTGGAAACAGAGCTTCACTTTTTAACCTCATGTCCAAACTATACACACATCAGAGAAACATTCTTCCCCCAGTTTACAAACTTCCACAAAGACTTCAACCAGTTTCAACAAAAGGACAAGATTTCATACATACTGGGAGAAAACTCAAACAGCTCAAACCTGGCTGCAAGATATGTCAAATCCGGTCATGACAAGAGAACAACCAGCACAACACAACAAAACACTGTACAACACACACAAACTGACACAACACAACACACACAAACTGACACTATATGACAGGATCCTGTCACTCTCACTGAGAACTTTTATCAATACTTTGCTCTTTTTCTACTTGTATTGATATGTATATATAGATACTTATATACTTTTATTTTATTTCTATCTTAACCTAGATTTGTAAAGAATATTTATATTTAATTTTCCTGTGCTTTGGCAATGTAAGATTTATTTTATCATGCCAATAAAGCTCCTTTGAATCTTGAATCTTGAGAGAGAGAGAGAGAGAGAGAGAGAGGTAGGAAAAAGTCATGCCAATAAAGCTAATTTTAATTGAATTGAGAGGTAGGATCTTTTGATCTGCACCACTTCCTCTTAGCAGACCGAGCCAGACAAGTTGACTGAAGAACAGCTTTTACCCTCAGGCTATTAGACTGCTCAACACTTAAACTGACACACTCCACACATTGTCATGATCCTGCCATTTTTATGGTTGTTTTAGTTTGAAATGACAGGATCATGGCAGACCCATGTCTTGTGTTTGTGTTTGGAAGCACATGGCCATTGTTTGTGTGCCATGTGCTCTCCTGTCGTGCGTCTTAGCCCCGCCCCCTTGTTTCCATATTAATCATCCCGTTATCAGTTCACGCCCTTCACCTGTTGCCCTCGTTATGTCTCTTTTGTTCCTCTCCTATTTAATGCCCTTGTGTTTGTTGTCCTGTGCTGGATCGTTTGTCTACCACGTCCTGTCTTGTTCCTGTCGCTGTTTCCCCGAGTTAAGTTTTATTTGAAGTTTAGTTTTATCAGTGGTGTCTTGTTATTTTTGTCTTGTTTTCCCCCTCGAGGGATTTTAAGTTGAGTTTTGTCTTGTGTTTAATAAATCGTTTTGTCAAGAGCTGTCTGCATCTGGGTTCTGTTTCATGTAAATCATGACACACATACCATACACCACAGTATCATGGACTAATGTAATAACCATCCATTAACAATCTGCACCATGTGCTGAACCATCACACATACACTCCGTGTGCATATCTGTATATTCTTTTAGATTTAATGTTTATAGACATCATCCAATGTGTATATCTTGTGTATATATATTATGTGTAAATGTATATTGTCTTTTTTGTACAGTCCATCTGTTATAATTTGAGCTGCTTGCCTGCACTACATACTGTCACTTACTTTACAAGGTTGTTTAGTCATACAGTTGTTTGTCTGTCCAACTGCATTCTACTTTGTATGGAGCATGCACCCAAGACTTTCACTCACCACTCATGGTGATGTGACAATAAAGGTGATTTGATTTGATGCGATGTTTACGGAGAACATCAAATAACCAGGGGGCGGAAGGGGTCCCACGGGCTGGTCTAGATGTCAGAGGGCATAAGCTGTCTAAGCAGGAAGTTAGCATGGAGCATAGAGTGTCTGTGGCGCTGTTGGTGTTCAGTAAAGTGAGTTGGTTAGGGGGAGGGAGCATGAAGGAGACAACAGAAGAGAAGCGGGAGGGAGAGAGAGTGCAACAGGTTTATGTACATACATGGTGTTAAAACACTATTATTTCATAATAATAAGCAGTTTTTATTACCTTACTTCTTGACTGACTCTCAAATGATTCGTTCCGCGATTCATCTCTCTAATCTCCGCCTGTCCGCTAGCGTAGTTTGCTGTGATTGGTTAGATTGGTTTAGCGCGTCTGTTTAAGTTTTGCGTGCAGCGAAACTATTTCTAGTGACATATATATACGGAGGTTAAAGATTTTGGAGGTTAATTTATAATACATTTAGGGTCTCTGTCTTTTTCATGTAAGAGATTTGTTCCTTATATAATTTTTCCTCAAAACTACTTAGAAAGCAGATAGAAACTTAAAATTCCAAGTCAACGAGTTTCAGCCCCAACAGTTATCATTCTTACGTCCAGCGCCATGTTGTTTAAATAGCAAATGTACTTGCACCCATCTTTTCACCCAAAGACGTGCTGGTCTGAAAACGAGGTGTGTTCAAGTACATTGTTGGTGCGTTGCTATTTTGAGTCAAATGAAAACGATTGAACGACTAAAACATGGTCTAAAGTCAATGGCATTGTGCACATTGTGCATACACGCACGGCAGCACGAACATGCCATATATTAAAAATAAAAGGATTACAATGTAAACGATCATTGTACATAAAGATACAACTCTGGCTTGTCCTGTAGACGATCTGTTTGCACATTTTAACATTACGCACAAGCAGATGCGTTTTCTCTCTGGCATGTTATGGACCTCTCACTTCCTATATCCGGTAAGTAAAGCATTGTACTGCTATTTCCGGTAGCATAGCAACACAGTTAAAACCAATGACTGAATCTGCTTACCAGTGGTGTTACTGCAGCACCCAGCTGCTTTAAAGCTAAACATTGTTGCTGTGATGGAGACCGGGATGGCCACTTCACATTTTAAAAAGTCGATAAGGAGAGTAATGCTATGTCGGAGCCTGTGAGTGTGTGGACAGTGCTCCAGACATAATGCACAACTGTGCCCTGGGAGACCCGAATCCCGGCTTGGCGTCCTTTCCTAATCCTACTCCCCTCTCTCCTCCCAATCACTTCCTTTCTCTCTCCACTATCCTCTAATAAATAAAGCACAAAAAAAAACCATGTGACTACATTGAATATGAATAAATTTTGACATATTTGTGAATTACATGCAGTAAAATTAAAAATATTAAACATTAAACACAATAATGTTTAATAAAAATAAAATGCTCATTCTAATGTATTCATCACACTGCAGCATTGTGATCACTAATTTAGAGCACTGACTGACACCGTGTGGTGAAATAATCACGTATGTTTAGCAGCCACTGGTTTTTCAGATTCGCTTTATTGGATCAAAAAAAATCTGTTCACAGTAATGATCAGAATATTTTTTCTCATGTCGCTAAAATCATGAAATCATTCTGCGGACACTCATTGACTAAATGCCTCATGGACAGAGGCATTTAGTCGAAAAGCCGATTGCAACCTATTGAAAAACGTAACCGGAAGAATCGATGCACTGCTTCGCCGAACACTTCTGGTGTTCAATTCTGCTGTGAGAAAGGTCCATTCCCAAAACACAACCATGACTGATTAAGGGAATAGGTACAACCCTTTTAGACCACTGCAGGTTCTTGTGCTGATGGGCAAACCATTAACCAGCTCCACCCTGGAGTGCATTGCCGAACAACGACGTGTACTTGCTGTAAATAACGCACATTACATTTAAAGACTACTTTTGTTATCCTATTCTTGTTCTCTGTTGTTTTATCTTAAAATGTTTCATTCATTTACACGTATCCTCCTACGTCATTCTGCCCAGGGATTCCCCAGGTGGTTTTGGGAAACACTTGAATTGGTAAACTATGCAGGTACGACGGAACTTGCGACCATAGTTGGCTAACGATGCTTTTGGGAAACGTACCCCTGTTCAATTCCCCCTTGCAAAAGAATAAGTGTTTACATTATTTTTGTGTGGTAAGCATCATTTAAATAAAAGTAATGCAGGGCCTTGCATTTATTGGATGAAGCTGCGTCATTACAGTATATCATGATTTTTCTTTCAGGTTCATGTATGCAAGGATGTGTTGTCTCTTGCACAATTAAATTGCAATCCTACACCTAACTGAAACTGATGTAATGCATTAATGGTTAAACACATCTAATAATTAATCAATCTACAATATACATTACACTATAATATGAGCTGTAGAATTTGCATTACATGCACAGACCATACAATGTAAAAATCAAGTTAAATTCAGCTGTTTGTATAATTTATGACATCTGATAAATTATTAACATTGAGGTCATACTAAATACTTTTCTGCATGTAAACAGCCAGTGCCCTGCATCTGAAAGAACAAAAAATGTGCTGCAGTAAAAACTGCTGGTATGCATTTGTTGGATTGCAGATGCTAAACGTGCAACCCAACTTGTTTTGACGTGGCAGGACATATGAATTTGAGAGCAGTGCACATATCTGACGGTGTCCCTCAAGGGTCAGGAACTACAATGATACAATGCTTGTGTCTGACCTGGACTTGTCACAGCAAAGTGGGACATCTGTTCCCAAAAGAGACTCATCCTGACAAAAGGTCAAGGAACAGCCAAAGAACATTTTAAACAGACTAAAAAAGGGGACAAGACCGGGTCAAAATCTGAGTAATGTGTGATTTTTTTGGAATAGAGATTTTAATTAGTTTCCTTTTGCCCTTTGAATGTTACCTTATTCAAAAATAAATTAAAGTAATTTAAACAGATAAACACATACACTATATTGCCAAAAGTATTGGGTCACCCTATCTAATAAATAGGTTTGATGACTTTAGTAATTTCCATGAGTACAAATCCTAATGCTGCAGCATATCATGGTATTCTATGGAGTTGTGTGCTTCTAATTTAATAGCAACAGCAACAGTTTGGAAAAGGCCCTCTTCTATTCCATCTTGACAATGCCACTGTGGATGAGACAAGGTTCAGAAAGAAATAATTGATTCAGTCAGTGTGGAAAAAATTGACTGGTCTTGAACACAGCTGAACAACTTTTGGTGTAATTTTAAATGCAGACTTTGATCAAATAATTCATCACCAAACACCAATGACTTGTGCACAGGAGTCATCATTTTGGGACAGGAAAAGGGACTTTTTTTTTAAAACGGTTTTAAATTGCATTTCTACAAATGACATTGTAAGGAATTTTGTTTCCATCTCTGTAGCAACAGTTTTGTACACAGTAAATTTGCCAGAGTAACATTTACTCAAATTGAAGAAAATTTTACTCTATGCCAGATAACATTTGGTCCCTCTCTGAAAAGAGTAAAAATTACTCTTTTGATAGAGTAATTTTTCCAGAGTTAATTATGCTCAATGTAGTGTTAATAGTTTACTCTGTCCTGTGATATTTTACTCTATTTAGTGTTTTTTTAAATCAACTCTCGCTCTATTTTACTCAATTTAGAACTACAAGAAATTAACTCTCCTACTTTTTAACTCTGTTCAGAGGTCCACAATTTACTTCCCCTCCAGAGTTGTTTATCATCAATTATGAGTGAACTATAAAAAATAACTAACTCTATCCAGAGTTATTTTTCTGAATTACCATTCATGTTTTACCCTTAAAAATTAGCTTTCACTCTGAAAATCAAATCAAAAACCAACTGTATAGTCATGTCACAATTTTATTTTTCAAGCTCCTCTTTTAAACAATTATACACTTCATTCACTTGTAATTGTGAAAAAAGAAATAAGAATAATGAGAACAATAATATAACAGAGGAGACGAAAAAGAATTACATGAAACAATATGGTACAATAAACAAATCAGAATCACAGCCATAAGATATTTCATCCATCCCTCCTGTGCTTCTTTCTGCAGAGTTTTGATTCTCCACACCAAATATCCACTTCCGTCTTCTGCATTGTAATAATGCTCCTATGACCAGAACAATACACAGACCTTTTAGTAGTTATATGACCGACTAAGGAAATAGATGCTATATTAATTATAATGTAGATAATTTTTACTTTGCAATACACAGAGTGTATTCTCTTCCTGTAAATCAAAAAGACTGACAGCTACTGACAGACAACAGCTACTTACATAACCAACCTTGCTTCTGGGGTCAGCCAAGTTTGGGAATAGGGAGATGATCCCCTTTGCATATTCTTCCTTCAAACGTCTGGAAGGGCTTGTTCTACACACATAAACATAAACCAATTACAACCCATTACATCATAAATACTAATTTACAAAGTACTGTATGAACAACCTACCCATACTTATTGGTCAAATGTGCTACCAAGATTTTCACCATGTCACGTCTTCGACCATCTGACAGACTTTTAGTGCGAGCATATTCGTTTATGACCTTCTCGCCTCCAGGGCTGCTCTTTATTATATCTTTGATCATCTGGAGGGGCAGAGATGTAAAATTAACAACTGACAAGTGTATAGAAGTCCAAATACCTTTAATATTTAAGTCATTCTAGATTGGCAAGATTGGTGATCCTTACTTGGGCATGAAGATGTTCCTCAGTTTGACTTTTTTCAGGAGGACTTTGAATCAACATTGCTGTGTCATCAGACTCTGATGTGCCCTCAGTATCTCCTAATAGCCAAAAAGACCACGTTGAACAAAGCAATAACACTCACAGTCAGATGAAGAATAAAACATTCATTAGTGCAATACTAAACATGAAAAATCTTTGTTTACTAATGTGTTTAATTTGAAATAAATGTCCAATAGTTCTGATTAAGCATATTGTTCATTAGCTCTATTCAGACGGTAATTGATTCTCACGTGGACATCTGTAAAAACAAATCTGCAATAGCAACTTAAGGCTTAGTAACCTTAATGCATTCACATAATAAAATTGTACATATTTAAAATGCATGCAAATTACAGTGAAGTAACAGTTATCGTTTCGCAGTGGTCAAAACGGATTCAAACGGTGAATTCTGAATTAAAACATCAACACTCTGGATTCAGACAACTATAAAATCACCAACTAGCCCTGTAAATGTTGAAAATATACCTTACGATTACCAACCGAATATGACTAATGAACATCATAATGGAAATCCAATGAAGGCTAACGTTAACGTAACTCTTAACGGAGTCAACTACATGTGGTGTTCAGCTCGAGCTGCTCCTTACTAGTTAAACATTTGACTTTTCTTTAACGTTACCCACAACCAGCAGCAGCGATTGATAGCTGTGACTAACAGAAAAGGCTCCTAAAATAATTTACGAAAATACCTTACAGTCCGAATAATGAACATTATAATGGCCTCCAGCAATCCAATGCTAACGTTAACTTGACTCTTTACCGAGTCAAGTACATGTGGTGCGCACAGCTCGAGCCGCTCCTAAACGATAATTTAGAGAAAAACATTTACAGTTTGCTAGCTAATTTTACTTGTGTCAATCAACGTTCGTAATATGTTAGCTATTTGCTTTAAAAATAGCTTAGTCTAACTTAGTTCTCAAGTTAATATGAGAAAGCGATCTCTGTAATATTCAAATACGCGGCAAAATGATGTGAGCTCAAAAAATATTACGAAAACAGACTTTAAAACTTAAACGTTACTTACTTCAACATCCACCAGAAGCGCACTTTCTCTTCTAACGTTAACTAGCAGTAAAGATACCGTGACAGTAATGGCTGCTAAACGACATAACGAAAATATGTTTACTGCCCGAATAGGGATAATGCACATCAACCTGGCCTCCAGGAATCCCATGAAGGCTAACGTTACGTTTAACGTTACCAGTCAAGTACATGTGGTGCACAGCTAGTTTCGATAATTTAGTGGAAAACATTTAATAGTTAACTTAGCTAGCTAGTTTTACTTGTGTCAATTAACGTTCGTAATGTTAGCTATATTCTTTCAAATTAGCTTAGCCTATCCTCGTTAAATATGAGAATTATATTAACGATCTCTGTAATATAAAAAAGCGGCAAAATGATGTGAGCTCAAAACAGAGGCGAATAATATGAAAATTAATACAGACTTTAAAACTATACTTACTTTTACATCAAGCAGAATCGCATATTCTCTTCAAAACCCACAAGCAGAAGCAGCGGTCGATGCTGATGGCCGTTACTAACGGTGTGTAGGCTGCTGAACGAAACTTTGGGGAGGAGTCACAGTTACTCTGTAATTTTGCTCCCACTCTTTTGACACGTTTTCCTCTGTGCACTCAAAATAGAGCAAAAATGACTATTTTGGAGGAAAAAAATATTAACTCTGGGAAAACAACTCTGTCATTTTTCCTGTGTAAGCACCTTTATTCTGTTCCAAATTGGCTGTACCCCTGTGTACAAGTCATTGGTGTTTGGTGATGAATTCTTTGATCAAAGTCTGCATTTAAAATGACACCAAAAGTTGTTCAGCTGTGTTCAGGACCAGTCAATTTTTTCCACACTGACTGAATCAATTATTTCTTTCTGAACCTTGTCTCTGATGTGGAGTGATGAGTTTTAGGCTCAAAGACTGCATTTAAAGTCACACCAAATGTGTTCAGCTGGGTTCAAGACTTGGTTTGCAGACCAATCAAGTTCTACCACACTGACTGAATCATTCTTTCTGAACCTTGTCATGTTGGAATAGAAAATACCCCTTTCCAAACTGTTGCTATTAAATTAGCAGCACACACTTCCATAGTACAGGTGCTGGTCATATAATTAGAATATCATCAAAAAGTTGATTTATTTCACAAATTCCATTCAAAAAAGTGAAACTTGTATATTATATTCATTCATTACACACAGACTGATATATTTCAAATGTTTATTTCTTTTAATTTTGATGATTATAACTGACAACTACTGAAAATCCCAAATTCAGTATCTCAGAAAATTAGAATATTGTGAAAAGGTTCAATATTGAAGACACCTGGTGCCACACTCTAATCAGCTAATTAACTCAAAACACCTGCGGTAGAAAAAGAGTACAAGCAATAGGGATAACCGCACCCCGGAGAGGATTGTGAAACAAAACCCATTCAAAAATGTGGGGAGATTCACAAAGAGTGGACTGCAGCTGGAGACAATGCTTCAAGAACCACTACGCACAGACGTATGCAAGACATGGGTTAAGCTGTCGCACTCCTTGTGTCAAGCCACTCTTGAAAAACAGACAGCGTCAGAAGCGTCTCGTCTGGGCTAAAGACAAAAAGGACTGGGGTCTCATTTATAAAGTCTGGAAATACAGTCATTAAGCTCTCGCACAATCGTTTCTCTGTAGTTTTTTTTTTGAGTCCTAACTATAATGGTGTTCATAACAAAACCAGAATGATTTGTCATTTACATTTTTTTTATCTCAGGTATAGGACACCACTAATTAATGATCTGATTTTGGCAAGGTGTTAAATGCTGTAAACATCAATTCTGCAGAGACCACTTTGGTTTTAATATAATTCTAATAATAATTATTATGAATAACTACGCTATAACAATTATTCATTTGTAAATTGTAGTGAACCGCATGCATGGCCATTTGTATATTCGTTAAAGAGATAAAGAATGGGATCGGGAGTTTTCAGCAGTTTCACATCTTTTTTATTTTCCTATGGCATCTGACAGCGTATGGACCCGGAAATGGTATATGTTAATTATGGCACGTGACGTCTGGCTTAACAAGCGGATTGGATGCCAGGCTCATTAATATATGAATCAGCATTCATGAGGTGTTTTGAATTGACTATTTATGGTTAAAAATGGGCCTGTACAGGGCGGGGCATGAGGCTGAATCACGTACGCACACTTGCATGTGATCTGTGATTTATAAAGCGAATATTTCTTACAGGTGTGCGTACGCACAATTTTATAACTAAGAATATTTTTTGCCGTACGCTATTTTTGGCATTCGTGCGCACGTACAATTTTAATAAGGAACAGTTTTATAAATGGACTGGACTGCCCAGGACTGCTGCTGAGTGGTCCAAAGTTATGTTCTCTGATGAAAGTAAATTTTGCATTTCCTTTGGAAATCAGGGTCCCAGAGTCTGGAAGAATAGAGGAGAGGCACAGAATCCGTGTTTCTACACTCAGTCATGATTTGGGGTGCCATGTCATCTGCTGGTGTTGGTCCACTGTGTTTCCTGAGGTCCAAGGTCAACGTAGCCGTATACCAGGAAGTTTTAGAGCACTTCATGCTTCCTGCTGCTGACCAACTTTATGGAGATGCAGATTTCATTTTCCAACAGGACTTGGCACCTGCACACAGTGCCAAAGCTACCAGTACCTGGTTTAAGGACCATGGTATCCCTGTTCTTAAGTGGCCAGCAAACTCGCCTGACCTTAACCCCATAGAAAATCTATTGGGTATTGTGAAGTGGAAGATGCGATATGCCAACGGGAGCCCCAACTAAGTATTGAGTGCTGTACATGCTCATACTCTTCATGTTTATACTTTGGCCCAGATTTCTAAAAATCCTTTGTGTTGGTCTTAAGTAATATTCTAATTTTCTGAGCTACTGAATTTGGGATTTTCAGTAGTTGTCAGTTATAATCATCAAAATTAAAAGAAATAAACATTTGAAATATATTAGTCTCTGTGTGTAATGAATATAATATACAAGTTTCACTTTTTGAATGGAATTAGTGAAATAAAAACAAAACAACTTTTTGATGATATTCTAATTATATGACCAGCACCTGTATATCATGATATGCTGCAGCATTAAGATTTGTACTCATGGAAATTACTAAAGTCATCAGACCTGTTTATTAGATAGGGTGACCCAATACTTTAGGCAATATAGTGTATATTCTATGGTGAGCAGTATTGCATTAAATAATTTAAATTAATGTTTAGGTGGTGTAACTATCCCATATGCCACGGTACAGGTCACAGGCAGAAGAGCACACCACAGGAGTGAAGGTGAAAAAAGGGGATTTATTACAAAAACGGGTATTTCCAAAAACTGGTAAACGTATTCCAAAGCAGGTAAGTTTTTCAAAACAGGCAAGTATAATCCACAGCAGGTATTTCCAAAAACAGGTAAACGTAATCCAAAGCAGATAAATATAATTCAAAACAGGTAACATCAAACAAGGGAACAGCATGTAACATAACGACAACAATACTGGACAAACACTGGTAGACAAGTGCAAACTTAAATCGTGTCCGTGATACAAAACAGGCATGAAATCAAACAAGAAACAGGTGCGGGTTAAATCAAAGATGGCTGACGGGGTGAAAGAGATTATGGGAAATGGAGTTCGGAAGTCCGGGGAAAAGTGAACGGGAACACATGTTTGTTACACCATAATTGTAAAAAAGAAAAATTTTCTTATTGAGATGATGTTACAAATAGAAAATATTCCAATCTCTTTTACATATTAATGATGATAATAAAGAAAAGAAAAAAATGAAAGAAAATAGAAAAGAACAAACAAACAACCAACATATAAGAAGAAAATATCTAAAAGGACATCTACCCATATATACATGCGTAATAGTAAATGCAAATAGTTAAATATTAATTGGCATATATATGCCAATATGAGCTACACAATATGGAGAATTAGAAAAACAAGTCATAAATGCAAAGTGTACAACAATGTGGGGGGACATGAAAAATATGAAGGATACTGATACGCTCAGTTGGGCTGGGTTGTTTTTTGACCTATGTGGGGTAAATATTGGATGGAACACACTGTTCGGTTAAAAATGACCCAATTATTTCAACCAGCATTGGGTCATTTTTAACCCAACAGTGTGTTTTGTCCAATATTTACCCAGCATGGGTCAAAAACACACTTTTTAGAGTGTGCATTCAATATCTTGTAGTCTGATCTCTTTCAGCCTTGTTTAGAATTTTGAGATCCAAGTTAGAAATAAAGGATATAAAGGGATTCCAAATATTGTCAAATGATCAGAGTTTACCTTTTATCTGTCTAGTTATTATTTAACTGTCTATGTTTTGTTTAATAAAAAAAAACATGTCTTTCATTTTGTTATTTTCTCCCTTGCTTACTCCAGCTTAATCCTCCTAGTAACATAGCCTTGTAAACTATCGGTACTGTTTGGTGTGTTGACATAATGTTTTATGCTCTCCTACTTTTAAGTCGCGTTGGATAAAAGCATTTGCCAAATGAATAAATGTAAATAAATGTAAATGTATTGATAATAGGCAGCATTTCTTACAAAGCAATTAAACACTTTGCCTGAAGTATACCTATGTCAATCAGTTTACGAGTGCTGCTACAGTAAAAATGTCTGGTTCCATTGGGAGATCTACAGAAACCACTTGATAAATAAGTATCCTCTTTGAGCCTAGAGCCTGGCACTTCTTTCCAAAATTATTGTACCTTAGGACAACTCCACATACAATGCAAAAGAGAACCTCCAGCAACTGAACATTTAATGCATGTTTGTGGAATGAAAAGTTAAAAGCAGGGATCACATAAATCATGTTTTAATTCAAGCTAGTTGTACTGTACTGTATGCTGATGGCCAAAAGAAAATATTTCTGCCTGCAACAAACTCTACATTGTAGCTGTCCAACAATAGCATGAATAAAGCATCCTTTCCGCTGTGTGCACAATTTGTTTTACTCGCACACTTGACACACTGTCAACATTTCAGGCTTGTCAGAAACAACAAAGGCAACAATTTGTGAGTCATTTATATAAGAATAAAACTCTGAGCTGCTGACTACTTTTCTGGACATCTCACAAACATTGAAAGCCGTATAATTTACAAGCTTTTAAAATAATCTTTATTAGAAGCACATTTTAACACATGGCATACTCTCCTCGCCAATAATTAATGAAACAAATTTCCTGCCCTTAATATAAAAAGTAAAAAAAAAAAGCCCCACTCAGTTGAATAATGGTTTCTTCCGGAACCTTAAACGTGCACCTCCGGGGCGCACTCGACCCCTTTAGGAGAATGCACAGCACTCATGAGCAGGCGCCAGTGTTGCTTACACCACAAGAACGCGGGTGTAAACCAGCTCTGTCTACATCTGCCTGACTACTCAAACCAACTCAATAAAGTAAATAAGAATCCAATGTGTATTGTCGTTATTTTATGAAAAATAAGACATAGAAAAAACCTTGAAGTGCAGTGTGATAAAAGCGACTATGTGCACCTAACCACTAATAAACACAACAGCATTCTCATAATCATATCAACCAACAGTTACAATGATAGCATGACTTCCATTCATGTTTACTGTAACATACTATTCACTGCATAACATGCAAAATAATAAATGTAAACATATTGATACTTATTGGGGTATTGCACTACTACACTCAAACATAACTACAATGACAATGCCATACTTCATCTCATCGTCACACAAATCATTAGTAATTCCTTTAGAAGAATGTAGTAATACTTGAGTCATTACTAGTAGGTTACCATGATCTTCACTTTAAAATACTGATCCAAATCATTAGTAATTCCTTTAGAAGAGTGTAGTAACACTTGAGTCATTACTAGTGGGTTACCATGATTCATATAGTAGTTAATGTAAAGTTAATTCTGAAAAACTTGGAGGGATACAAAAAAATATTCTTTGACAGGTAGGTTAAATAATAAAATCAATGTATGTATGGCATTTGGATGGCTGATGATTTGATATGTTAAAGTAGGCTGTCCATGGTAATTCTGAGAAGCGTGAACCTACACTGTCATTTACATGAGTAGTAAAAATGTGCATCATGTGTGAGCCTGTGCGCACATGTTTGGCATGCATATAATACACGATTTTGAAATCCATACGATATGCAAGTAGTTTTGACTACATTTAGTATACCCCTTTCCACACCACTGATCCTACCCCTTGTGTATCATACACATGAAAATATTAATATCTGCGTATGAAGCCTATAGCACAACAAATTGAAAAACAAACTTGTGTAGATATGCAGTAGTGGGAGATCAAGTCTGCATATTTGTGTATTTGTTTATAATAGCAGTTAAAATTGTATTGTAGTGCCAGTCATTTGTCCAACATTTGGCATATTGGCACATATTGTTTAACAATATAGTAGTTATTGATTAGTTATTCATGAACTACCATGTTCATCTGTGTGCTTTTACTCACTAGTTTGTTAATCGGAGTTTCTTGTTAATTAACAGTAGTTACTTGATAGATTTCTTGATAGATTCTTGATAGTGAATTACTCATTTGTTTCTGTGTAGTTATTCATTAATAATGGATTTGTATTCTAAAGTGTAGTTTCTTTACCCACAGTGTGGGATGAGAGGGATTCCTTTCTGTTTTACAGTGTTCCTATCTTACAAGATTATTCAGACCCTTGCAAATAAAAAGTCTTATGCAACCATTAGAGTGCTCTCAAATGAAGGAATCTGAGAGCTGTATAAAGGTCATCTGGCAATTTACACAGCACGTTTTAAACTGATGCTATCATTTAAGGGCCATTTAGGGCTGATTTGTTTCTTTGTAAGCAAAACCATGCAAAATGAAAAACTGTCTAAATGTGAACACCGCAGTGCCTCTTACGTTTGTAGATAGGAAAACAAGGAGCGGATCCAAGTGCAGTATAAACATTTAATATAATCCACAGAATAAGACAATAAACATAAGAAAACATGACAGAGGAACAGAGTAACACCAACAACGATAGACAAAAGACAACTGAAACACATGGGCTATATATACACAGATGAAGGGACAAACAGGAAATGAGACACAGCTGAAACAGGTTAACAATGACGAAGTCCATGACAAAAACAAGGCAGAAACACTAAACAAAGAGGCGCCCTCAGGTGGCGACCCGAGGCGCTGGCCACAGGGCGTTACATAGCCCCCCCCTAAGGGCGGATCCCAGATGCCCTTACTAAAGTTCAGGAGGGTGGTGAAGCAGAGGCGGAACCGGGGGAGGGGCAGAGGGCCAGGTCCATGCAGGGGCACAGGATACAGGCCGTGCAGCCGAGGCAGATCCTGACTGGAGAGCCGAGGCCGGACAGGCGCAAGCAGGTCTGGAGGCCATGGAGGCGCAGGCTGGTCAGGCGCCCATGGAGGCGCAGGCTGGTCAGGCGGCCATGGAGGCCCACGCTGGTCAGGCGGCCATGGAGGTTTGGGAGCCAGGGCTCGAGGACAGGGTCACGGGCCTGACTCGAGTCAAAGACCGACTCTTGACTTACAGACCGACTCCTGACTTGACTCACAGACCGACTCTTGACTTGACTCACAGACCGACTTTTGACTTGACTCACAGACCGACTCTTGACTTGACTCACAGACCGACTCTTGACTTGACTCACAGACTGACTCTTGACTTGACTCACAGACCGACTCGTGACTTGACTCACAGACCGACTCGTGACTTGACTCACAGAACACAGCCCAAACACTCAACAGAGCTACTGCCAGAGTAGACTCCAGGGACAGGAACACCGGACTTGGAACCACTGGGCCTTGGACACCAGCCAACCGCACTGACACCAGTTAAGTGTCTGCCAAAAACCCTACAAAACCTTGAACCTGGAGGTGGCCATCTTGCGAGCGGGTTCTGGACTGGCGGCCATCTTGCGAGCGGGCTCTGGACTGGCGGCCATCTTGCGAGCGGGCTCTGGACTGGGGGCCATCTTGCGAGCAGGCTCTGGACTGGCGGCCATCTTGGGATCCGTGAACTCTGACCGGGTGGCCATCTTCGGCCTGGCCTCTGCTGGCTTACTGCCCCCCCCAAAAAAATATTTAGGGGAAGCCTCCACCGTAACCTCACCTACGGTGAAGGGAGCTTTGTTCTGCGCCAGGACCTGTTGGATGTAATTTAAAAAACTCCCTTGAGGATCAGAGCTGGGTAACTGGGAGTAGAGAGGTGCATTTAGACTTTGACGGTAAAAAACAATGAGCGACTCATCTGGAAAGTCCGTTTGAAGGGAGAGATCCAAAAAGTCCTGGGGATGATCATCAACGAAGCGGCAGTCCTGGCGCAGCATAAGCAGGCGAACTCCTGGGGGCCATTCCACTGCTGGATCCATGTTTGGTCGATCGTTCTGTTACGTTTGTAGACAGGAAAACAGGGATGGGATCCAAGGGCAGTATAAACATTTAATATAATCCACAGAATAAGCCAATAAACATAAAAAAACATGACAGAGGAACAGAGTAACACCAACAACGATCGACAAAAGACAACTGAAACACATGGGCTATATATATACACAGATGAACAATAGACAGGTTAACAATGACGAGACACAAGGCATGATGGGATATGAAGTCCATGACAAAAACAAGGCAGAAACACTAAATAAGGAGGCGCCCTTAGGTGGCGACCCGAGGCGCTGGCCACAGGGCGTTACAGCCAAACTACATTTAGTTGTGCTCTTTCTATTACTCTCTCTGTTCACATTTCATTTTTCATCCCTCTGTAATGGGCTGTAATGAGGTAGTCTTTATAGCATGTCCATTAGGCAGCTGAACAGCCGGATATTGGCAGGTATAGAGAAAGCATTTCTCAAGTGAAATACTGTCCAGTTAAAATGATGACATCCTTGACAATAAGTGGCTGTTTTGCACTGCTGGCTAATCACAGGTAGCATGCAACAGTACTTTATGTGAATTTTTTATGTGAATTTGCAAGGGCTTGAGCAGGGGTCGGCAACATTTGTGACCAAAAGAGTCATTTTGGCCCCTCTCCCACCAAATAAAGTTCGCCTGGAGCCGCAAAACATATGTAACCTTTACATTTACATTTACATTTACATTTATGCATTTGGCAGACGCTTTTATCCAAAGCGACTTACATTGTATTGTACTATACATTTGTACATTTTGTATAGTAAGCAAGTGGGGGGTTAGGTGCCTTGCTCAAGGGCACCTCAGTCGTTACCCGCCAGCCCTGAGAATCGAACCAGCAACCTTCTGGTCATGAGTCCAACTCTCTAACCACTGGGCCACGACTGCCCCCGATTACGGGTGGACTGAGCACCACCTGAGAATTCTGGTCAGAACTGTTGTTGTTCTTGACTGTGAAAAAGAGAGGAAACTGAAAAAAAGATTGTTTATGAGACAATTTTATTTTTCTAATTTTTCTAATGAAACAAAGAGTTTATTCCATGATCACATTTGTCTTTACTGTGTTTATCCTTTACTACCTTTACTAAACATTTATTACATGTATGCAAACTTCTGTTACCTTGGAGTAGGGGTATTCCTCCTGTCTTGTGAGCTGGTAGAGGGTTTAGTCATCGTCATCATACTCTGGGGGGTCCCAGAGCCTCAAACCTCATCAGTCGCTGCTTCAAAGGGCAAAAACAAGAGTTTAAAAACAAGGCAGATTAAAACATGCTTAGTCTTAAAAAGTATAGGAATTCATCTACATTAATAACATAACATTAATAATTAGTTACCCAGTTGAACTATAGTGTGATTTCAATTTTATGTTAGCATCTTTTTGTCCCTGGCAAAAAGTGGGAGTGTTGTCTGGCAACGGGAGAGTGGCGTCGCGGGGTTGAACTTAAGCTTTTTCTGTGAACTCTTTGATTTTAAATGAATGAATACTATGCAAAGTTTTGTGTCAACATTATGTAACGGGAAATTACGCTACAATGTAGGGGAAGTTTACCTTCTGGGCAATATATACCTTGGACGACTAGGGATTGATAAGATCCAGGTCCTCACCCCCTAGTACAATGAATTCCTATACTTTTTAAGACTAAGCATGTTTTAATCTGCCTTGTTTTTAAACTCTTGTTTTTGCCCTTTGAAGCAGCGACTGATGAGGTTTGAGGCTCTGGGACCCCCCAGAGTATGATGACGATGACTAAACCCTCTACCAGCTCACAAGACAGGAGGAATACCCCTACTCCAAGGTAACAGAAGTTTGCATACATGTAATAAATGTTTAGTAAAGGTAGTAAAGGATAAACACAGTAAAGACAAATGTGATCATGGAATAAACTCTTTGTTTCATTAGAAAAATTAGAAAAATAAAATTGTCTCATAAACAATCTTTTTTTCAGTTTCCTCTCTTTTTCACAGTCAAGAACAACAACAGTTCTGACCAGAATTCTCAGGTGGTGCTCAGTCCACTCAACAGTACATTGCAAATGTTCCACTCCACATCAAATATATTTTTTACAGGTTCATTCACATACCTGAGTAATACAGGGCTAAATGTTTTACCTCACAGTAGAACTGGGCTGGTGTTGGAGTGTCCAGATATGGCAGGGTAACTAAATCAGCAACGAACCCCCTGCTTAAAACAGAAGTCTCTTTGTCCCTTTTCACAACAGAAAAACAAATTTAAAAAAAAACTCACAAAATGGAAAAACACCGTACTACGGATCCCTTCAAACGGGCAACTCAGTTATAAGTTCACAAGTCCACACAAATGTCCATACAAAAAGACTTTCAAAGTTCCAAAGAGGTAAAACTATGAGATATCCAAAAAATAAACTGAAAAGTATATAAACAAAAATGATTGCCAGAGGCAACGACGAAATACCTTGAGTATTGGGGAAAATATTGTTCAAAGAAAACGTTATTGAGTCCGCAATGCCGTTCGTGTCCACAAAGCGGCACTGTTCAATCAAAAAGAATGCACAAGGGTTTTGGCTCGCACCCAAGTAGGAAAAAACTCAATCCAAACTGCTTTGACTTAACACAACAAATAACGTCCGTGTATTCTCTTCCGGATAGCAACTGTGATTAACAGTATCTGAAAAACTCACGGTATCTCAGTTTCTTTCCGCTGAAAACGAAATCTCGTTCCGACACACCGTCTCAACTAACATGATGTTCCAGGCCTCTCCTGATATCTTACGGATATATGAGGTTCAGCTCCCCGATGATCAGACTTGTTTACCCCTCACAACAGCACAAGCTCGGTCCAGCTTCTCGTTCGCTCCCTTCGACGCTTGTCTAAAGCCGTTGACAAAGATAAATTTACGGGGAAAAAACTACATCTCTCTTTTTACACCGCTCACGCTAATCTCCTCTTGTCCTCTCTCGTACTTTTAAAATAAAGGTCCTCGACTACCTCCACAATTAAATCTCGGTTTGTGTTTATTTCACAATAAAGAACCCAACATTTTTGATGAACACAGCCACAAGAGACCGCCTACTCGCCGCATACGGATAATGTGTAAACATTATGAGAAGCGCGCTAGCCAGACAGGTTTTTAACTATGGTGGCTAAAGATGACCTCAAAGTTTAGTTTAAAGATGAAAAACGTATCAAGCACAATGTTTTCTCATCATTCCAAATTTCTAATACAGTATTACTCAGTACTTAAATGTATAAGTACACTGTAACATGGACACCTTAAAATAAAGCGCAACCAAACAATATTTTCATAAGGAACGACTTAAGGCACACTACCCAGAATTACTTCTGAGTCAATCTTAACAACTTTTGAACTGTGCTATTTTGCACTCAGCAACTTTCTTTCGGTAGTAAAACACGAAATAAGAAGTTAATTTTAAACATATCATTGTACAAAGCTTTTAAGCTCCACAAGGCAGAGTAACGGATTCTGTTTGAAATATAAACAGAGGGCACCTTTGTGAAAACTAAAAAACGAATTTCTCGCTAGAAATGCAATCAAAAGTTAAAGGAACAATACTTGATTTTTTTGTATGATTTATTCAAAGAAATGCAATATAACATACAAAACTGTTTCTTCAGAGGTGTATAAAGACCGTACGTAATGAACAGTTATGTTTTTATTACTTTAGAATAACCCCGTTTTATCTACATAGGCGCGGGCCTATATATGTGGAGTTTTCCATGTTGCGCGGCCATGTTTGGTTACAGCAGCACTAAACGGACAAACAGCTCACAGAGCGCATTTAGTAAATGGTAGAGGCAGCTTGCGTCATCACTGAGTTGAAGACCACATAGAAGTTAGTCAGTCGTAGTACGAAGAGAAGGAGTAGTCGTCGTCATCGTTATCTAGCTGAATATAGATCGTTCTGTTTTTAGAAGTTTTGATACAATGGAGGACCATACGTATTGTGCACAAGAGCCGACATAGCGCGAATCTCCGTCGGTGAAGCGCAAATGTGACAAATTAGAGACAAACGACGGCAGAAATCCAGGATAAACATCGGTGTAGCTATTACCAGATGAAGGACAAATGTTTTCAACGCGACGCCGAAGTTGCCTGTTCTCTGCTGGGCTGGTAAGATAATTTAACTTTTGTGAAAGTGAAACCAGTTTTTTGGTAACGTTAGCATTTGATACAAATGGGCATATAACCTACGAGAGACGAACGTTTTTCCTTCTAATTGTAGAAATAATGTAACTGCATTGTAATTTCACGTGAAGTAACATGACAGTGTGGCTAGAATCACAGTCGCTGTCTCAGTGGGGACATGTTTTTTTTTACTGTTGCGGTCACCGTCGTATTTCGAAAGGGAGAGATGAGCAAACGACTGAAAGATGTATTGCAAATCTATACTGAAACGCTAGTGGCGGTAAAAAATCCAAAACTGCGCCTTTAAAAGAGAAATATAGCTTTATTTACACAAAAACTGTGCTCCAGCCGCTTTCTTGGCCGCCATTTTATTTTTTTGAACTTGACCCAAAGCCCACAGCAATCTGGACAAAAACTAAGGGCAAGACTCACACGGTGTAGCATACAAAACAAACCAGCAGAGGACAACAAACTCAAGGGTATTTTATAGGGACACTAACAAGGGATGATTACACGGGGACCGGTGCACGGCATAAAAATATTAGCGGGAAGATTGAGACAGGAACCAAGGGGGGCGGGGCATTTCACGCGACATGAAAACAAAAGGCAAACGAGCCAGAGCCGTGTGTCTCCACACAGAACGTAAACACAAAGACATGTTATTGTCATGACCCTGCCCGCAAGACTATGAATTTAGAAGCTTAAAAATGAAGACAAGATCATGACAATAACCGGGGGCGTGACAAAGACGCACGACGAGAGAACGCATGATGCGGGCTAGCTCCGCCCAGGCTACGCTCTATGAAATGACTAGACGAGGAAGGCAGAACCATGACATTATGGGACAAGGTTTATAGTGAAATCAGGGCTGTCAAAAGGTTAATCACGATTAATCGCAATAAAAGCTTGTGTTTATGTAATAGATGTCTGTTTACTGTGCATATTCATTTTGTATTTATGAACACAAACACATACATGCAGGCCTATATATATATTTAGAAAATATTTAGATGTATTTATTTATATTTACCAATAATTGAAATTATATTTAAATGTTTATTCATTTTTATATTATTCATTTTATATATTTATTTTTTATATTTTTATATTTAACCCATGTATGGGTTTGTTTTTATAAATACAAAATTAATATGCACAGTACACAGACATATATTATGTAAACACAAACTTATATTCTGGATGTGATTAATTGTGATTAATTGTGATTAATCATTTGACAGCCCTAAACGAAATACATCATAACAATGAACTTCATCAAATCTTCTGAGCTGTAAAAAAGCATTTTTATTTTAAGGGAATGAACAAACTCTTTGTTCAGGCAGTTTTAAACCCCTGCTGGGTTTGTTGGATCAATGACAATAAGAATTGAATTTAGAATGTTGGTGTTTGTTGGTGTTGGAATTTGTTAGTGTTAAGCGGTGTTCACATTATAACGATAACTATAACTGGAACTATAACTATATTTGCGTCCACACCAGCAGACGATAACAGTAACGTTATGTTTATTCTAAGCTCGCGTGCTGCGTTTCAAGTGCGTCTAAACAGTGAATCTGTTTAATGAAAACATTACATAAATTTCACTACAACTTTGCAGGACGCAAGACAATTTTGCGCTGACAACATTAGCGCTTGGTTAGCCTACCTGAGGTGATTTTATGTTACACTTTTACTGGTTACTGTATCTCATACTCACTATTCATTCCAAGAGTTTAACCAATTGTTTTCCAGATATCCATTTTCTTTAAGCTATTTTTAAAAAGAGGGTTTGGTTTGTTTTTCCAGGGGTATCTGCCATTTTAAATGCGCGAACGCTGAATGTATTTGATTGACTGTCAATGTTTTATCGTTCATCTGCTGGGAAAAAAATCGCTCTGAAAGTGATCCCAACGATATTGTTCTCTGTATCTTTATCGTTATAGTTATGGTGTGAACCTCGCTATTTCCTGAATTAAGAACGATTTTTAAAACTTTATTTTTTATAGTTATTGTTATAATTATCGTTATAATGTGAACGCCCCTTTAGTTGACATTTGTTGGATCAGTGTGAATTAGCCTTTTCACAATAAGGGATTTTTTCTTTTAGAGGTTGTTTTTTTTTAGATTAGGGGAGTGACTTTGGATTGTTGTGATGAAATATTTGGAAATTTCCTCTCTGATAGCTTTGAATAAAAATCTGTTCTCTGTAAGTTCTTTATTAATTATTGGACACACTTTTCACCACATTTACATTTGAACATATTTGCAAGTCTGCTTTAACTGGCCCTTTTATGTGTAAATGCAATAGACCCAAAGGGACTGGCAAAGGATTTCACCCACTCCCTTACCCCCCGAATGTGCCTATAGCCTCAGCTGTGGCCTCTTCCACTAGCCACACCACTGGCTGCATCCCTTTCGACAGACACCAACTAACCACAGAGCATTATAGACTGCATTTTTGTTTAGCTTAAATGGGTGTTCCACTGGCGATCAATGGTGGGGTCAGATAGAAATGATAGCGCAGCATCAGATAAGATGGGTAATGCTATACCAGACCAGGAAACAGGCGAGAGGACTAAAGCTCTTGTGCCACACTCGGCTGTGTTAAAGGAAACAATCAAATATTAAGTGACACTGGATACCTCGTCTCCTCTGGCTGCAGGCTGGAAAACATAGGACAACCATAAGACCTTTGTTCATCTTCGGAATACAAATTAAGATCAGCGCACTGGATCGTGGATGCCATCATTACGGCATACCGATCCCAAGATCTCAAGAGACTCCTCTGGGTGTAGCCTCCTCGTGGACACTGGATCAGAGCACCTCTCAGGCAGACATCTGCAGAGCTGCAGGTTGGGCTACAGCCAGTGTTTTTAAGAGGTTTCACAATCTTTGTGTAGAGCGATTGTCAGTTTGTTTCTTGCACCGCCAGGTAAGACCGGCTGAGTGTACACCTGATTTAGCGCTTCTCCCATTTTCAGTTGAGTGAACTTTTCTAGCCTTTCCTATTTCCCCCCATTGGGTTGAAGTTCAAGATTCAAGAGTCAAGATTCAAGATGTTTATTCGTCACATACACAGCTTTATAGAGAATATACAACCAGTAGTGAAATGTAAGATCAGATCAGCTCCAAAGATGCAATTATTATAAAATACTAAACAAAGGTAACACAAAATATAATATAAAGGTAAAGGTAATATAGTCTATGATAGAAACTAAACTGTGAATATTTACATGAACAGGAATGTACAAGAGGATGTGCAAACAAATAGTAACACAAGGTAGTTACTTAGTGTTGTGTAGAAGTAGCAAACAGAGACCACACCAAGTACCGAACACGTTTCTTTACTTTCACATTCTTTGTCAAAAAAACAAAACAGCAGCCTCTTCCTCTCCTGCCTCTCTACTCAGTCTTTTCCAATAGCTCCCCCTAGAGGCGTTTTCAATAACAGCCTAATGAGAGGACACAACATCTCCCCCAGACTTAATTAATTACATCCTTCCTCAGTTTCTCTGAACATGACTAAACACTACACTTAGTTAGTTTAAAGGTTACTTTTAAATAAGTACCTTCCTTAGATTTTCAAAATACAGAACAATGTCTTATGAACAAAGCATGTAGTTACCATAAGTAGTTACCCAAACATCCACACAGATCAAAACAACAGATTTCAACAAGCAGAACTTGGTTTACTCATAAACAGAAGCTGTGTTTTTTCTTGTCTACTGTGATAGTTTAGGTCACATAGTCTTTCCACCACACAGTTTTCCTTCTACAACGTCGCTTCGGAATGTTAACACCTTCTAGCAGTAAAGCAGCAGTGAATGGTATGGAGTGTTCAGAAGTTCGAGTGATCCTGTGTGCAGTAAAGCCAGATGAGATACATCCCAAGTTCGTCCGTCGCTCAGCTCGTAACTAGATGTTCCAATTCTTCTGACAATCTGCATAGGATTGCTGAATTTTGATTTTCCTTTTCTGACATGCACAGGTTTCCTCACTCGTACAAAGTCACCTGCCTTGAGGCACGGAATCTTTGATTTGGGCTTTGTATCCAGGTATGTTTTCAGTTGTTTCTGTTTTATCATCAATTTTTGTCTCCCTTTCTTCATATCAGGAGTCACATCATACTTTGGAAGAATTGTCAACTTTGTTCTCATTTTCCTTCCAACCAAAAGCTTGAAAGGCGACAGTCCTGTAGTAGCATGAGGTGTGGCTCTGTATGTTTGTAGGAAATCCGTGAATGATGTCCAAGGAGCCCCTCTGTCTCTGCGGTCAGAATAGCCTCCTTCAGCACTTTATTCCAACATTAAACCGCTTCATTTCCTTCTGGATGATAAAGGGAGGTACGAATGTGCTTTACATCTCTCTCTCGCAAGAACTGCATGATCTCAGATGACAAGAACTGAGGGCCGTTGTCAGAGGTGGGCAGTAACGCGCTACATTTACTTTGTTACATTTACTTGAGTAACATTTTGGAAAATATGTGCTTTTAAAGTACATTTAAAAGTGGGTACTTTTACTCGAGTATATTTATAATAGAAAATCTGTACTTTTACTTTGTTACACTGCATGACGTTCCTTCATTTGAAGGATTTTTAAATGCATCGTTTATTTCAAGGTTGTCGTCTCTTTTTACTGGGGCATTCCCGAGTGAATGATTCTTTTGAGTCGATTCTTTTAAAAGCATTAATTGAAGAATGGGGAAAACCGCCTGAATAGGTTAACGAATCAGTTCAAATTATTTGTTCAGTTCGCAGCACGATCTGAATTGTCTGAAGCGGCCGGATACTCAGCAATGATAATAAAGGCTCGCCATGTGCACGCCCGCGCGACCTGTTTGTCAGACGCAGCAACATGAGCGCGACCTGTTAGACGTGGACTTACAGAAATAAACATTTGAAGAACAGAAGGAATAAAACTTGTTGATGGGCGTGTGGTTCACTGTTTACTATATGTTTACAAGTAAGAGTTTTTCACAACAGACACGTGACACAACATGAGGAAACATACGTTTTGTCTAAAATCAGTTTGCATTTAATATGAGCACCACAGATGTTCTAGATCACCTTAGGAAGTTAGTTAAATGCACTGTAAATGCAAAACTCTGCAAGTTCACTTTAGTTTGATATTGTCTATTATTCCAAATAAGTTTACATTGTGTCAAATACATTGACATTGGGACTACATAAAATTCACAGAAATGCTTGTTTTCTGTGTTTGTCTATTCTTTAAAAATATAATAATAATATATTGATATAAAAATATTTGCATTCAAATAAATTTTATGAATAGTATATAATTAGATACAAAGTAACTAGTAACTAGTTACTTAAGTAGTTTTTTCTTTGCATACTTTTTTTACTTTTGCTTGAGTAATTTTTAAAATGATGAGTTTTACTTTTACTTGAGTAATAATTTCCCTAGTTACTTGTGCTTTTACTTGAGTAAAGATTTTGGCTACTCTACCCACCTCTGGCCATTGTCCGTAAAGATCTCCTGCGGATTCCCCTTTTGGCTGAACACAGACCTCAGAAAACAAGTAACGGTAGACGAAGTAACATGAGGTGCAAAAGCAACCTCTGGCCATTCAATTAATGTGATACCATATCTACAACCGACAGGATCTATGTCGAAAGGACCCACCACATCCATGCCCAGTTTTTGCCACAGACCTGATGGATACTGAACTGGGGTAAGCGGTGCATGTGTGGTTCTAGCTGTTTTATCATTGAGTTGGCAGGTGATGCAGTTGGACTGAACCTGCAAATCCATCTTAGGCCACCAATATAACTAATTTTTTGGTTCTCACAATGCCCTTATGGCCGTTGTGTGCCAGAGTGACCAAATGGGAACGTAATCTAAGTTGCATAAGGTGAGGGCCTCTGAGCACATATGAGTCATGGATAGAAAGTTTGTCTCATTTTTGGTGTGGCAAGCCAGCCATACTCCACATATTTACATTTACATTTACGCATTTGGCAGACGCTTTTATCCAAAGCGACTTCCATTGTATTGTACTATACATTTGTACAGTAAGCAAGTGGGGGTTAGGTGCCTTGCTCAAGGGCATCTCAGCCTTTACCCGCCAGCCCTGGGAATCGAACCAGCAACCTCTAGAGTCCAACTCTCTAACCACTAGGCCACGACTGCCCTTATATTGACGAAGTTTGGCAAGCTCACAACATGAGGAAATTTCAGCTGCAAATTCAACCACCGGAATGGCTGACAGAAGTGTAGTGATGGCAGTAACAGTTTCTGGTGTGGAATTTAAGTCAGCATCCGGTTCATTGGGCAATGGCAGACGTGACAGACAATCGACTACCTGGTTTTCGCTTGTATTCCATTGTATAATAGCAGTCTTGCAGACCATCGAGCGACTCTCAGTCCCGCTCTTCCCATACCTTTAGTAGTCAAAAGGCTAGTTAAGGCCTAGTGGTCTGATCTCAGTTTGAACTGTATGCCCCATAGGTACGTTCTCCAGCGTGGATGCGTCCGAAGGAGCTGGAGAATTACGTTTTGCTTCCACGTGGCTGTGGTCTGGCATCAATCCCTCTGGAAATGTGAGTTTCTCCTGGTGGAATGTACACTTCTCATCATTCAGATGCAAACCTGCTTCTTGCAGTTGGTGCAGCACTGTTTGAAGGTGGGCATCATGGCTGGCTACACCGAATTACCACAATTATGTCATCCAGATAACACTGGACACCTGAAACACCATGAAGGACAATAGACATTAGTTTTTGAAATGCTGCAGGAGCTGAGGCTAATCCATAGCAAATTCTCTTGAATCGAAACAAGCCGTCATGTGTTAAAAAAGCAGTAAGGTTCCTACTGTCCTCTTGCAGTGGCATCTGGTCGTAAGCATTTGCAAGATCAATTGTAGAAAACCTCACAGCCCCTCTCAATTGTGAAAAAAGTTTTTCAATGTGTGGAATGGGGTGGCTACTTTACAGGTCTTGTTTAAAGCCGGGCACTGCTTGGAACTCGCCAAGTGCTTGTTGGAATCACAACGGTAACATCTGCGTTCAGAATGTACATTAGTTTTACTCTGCAATTTTTCTTGTGTGCCTCTACGCACGGTTGTGTTTTTTCTCTTTACATGCAGCCGTTGAACTAATAAGTCGTCCGGTTTAGCAAATTCACTTGCGTTTTCAATAACAGCCTAATTAGAGACACAACACTTGCAAAAATGCAAATGCCAAAAAAAAAACAGCAGCATTACAAAAAGATGGTGGATGTACTATAAGTAAAAAGAGTACAAAGGTATGATGTTAATATAATTAGTTTAGGAGCCTGATGGTCTCTCCGTTTTGGTCATCAGGCTACGGAAGCGTTTACCAGATGGCAGCAGGTTGAAGAGACGGTTACTAAGGTGGTGGGAGTCTTTGATACATTTTTTTGGGTCTGCTCTTGCAGTGTTTGAGGTAGATGTCTTGCAGGGGTTGGAGAGCAGACCTTGAGATGCGCTCAGCTAAGTGCACAACTCTCTGAAAGACTTTGCAGTCTTGGCTGGAGTTGTTCCCATACCACACTGAGATTAAACACTTTCTATGGCCTCTGAATAGAAAGTTTGGTAACGCTTTAGATTACAGCCCGCAATGTACCGCATAATTTAACAAAAATTACAGCGTAACTATTTGTAACAATAATGTACCTCTACAGTACATATCTGTAGGTAAAGGAGAACAATATGCAAAGTTCGGGGAATAAAGGGGTAAGAGTCAGAAAAATCTAAAAATATGAATTCTGTAAGTATTTTTAAATTAAGGGGTAACTATTTTAACATTACGTGGTGCATGACCTGACTATCTGCTGAATGGCATGGAAGGACATTGAATGGGTTAAATGATCTTTTAAACAGATTAAAACTCATCTTCAATCGCCTGTTCTTTGCCATGGTTTTATTAATTAAAATTAAAGAAATGTGCAAAATGCTAATGCAAAATTTGAAGCGCTTTTCTACTGCTGTGTTCTTGTAAACAGGCTGGGCTAGAGACCAAATCTTACCTTATCATGTAGATATGTTGATATGATAGGTTATATCTCAATGTAAACAATATAAACAGGACAACCATATACACCAACTCAAGTGGTCTTTAAGTTACTATGAGCTGTCCGCTTAAATAACACGTTTTCCCATTCTGCATGAGGTAAAATGCTTTTTTTTATTGTTTCACTAGAACTAATTGTAATTTGTTTTAAAATTTACGCATTTGGCAGACGCTTTTATCCAAAGCGACTAACATTACATTGTACTATACATTTGTACATTTTGTATAGTAAGTAAGTGGGGGTTAGGTGCCTTGCTCAAGGGCACCTCAGTCGTTACCCGCCAGACCTGAGGATCGAACCAGCAACCTTCTGGTCATGAGTCCAACACGCTAACCACTGGGCCACGCATATTTGTTTCGGTGAGATTAGTGGTTTCTCTGATGGTGTGCTCGTTTTACAATACTTGCGAGCGAATGTGGAAATTAATTGACAGACAGATTTAATATACATGCCTGTAAAATGTAAAACAAGTTAGGCACAGCCTCATGATTAAAAGAAAAAGCTAAACATTGCAACTGCATGTAAACCTTTATTAAATTGTTGTTAAGTTGTACAAGTTTATTGTTTTCAGTTTTAAATACTAAAATACAATTAAAACATTACATTTAATAGAATTTGAAAAAAATATTGAAATTGGTAAAATATAAGGTTTTGCCATTTATATAAAAAAACTCCACCTTGTCATTTTTGTGTTCTCTACTGGCATGAAGAAAACCAATGCAGCATTTTGAGGTGAAATAAAATTATTTCATGTCTGCTATAGATATTCTACAAAAACATATTATTTTGTAGATTTTTATTTATATTTATAAATAATATATTTATTTATAAAGTTTTTATTTAATTTAATGTGTTGTTTAAAAAAAGTTGTTAAATGTAACATTAAAATGACAGGAATGTATGCAATGTGCTAAACCTGCAAATAAACAAACACAGAAAAAGCGGACCTAGCAATTGAGACATGCGCTGAAGCACGGAGCAGTGTTCCTGGCGGACCGGTGAAAACAAGAAGTTATCGTATTGCTGTATACATTCACTGTGCAAGTGTAGCTACTGATACGAGGTGAAATCGCTTAGTTAAATAAAGAGGATAACGCTGCATGAAATTGAACTGTGAGTGAGGCGCGGAGGATCAGCACGCTAGGACATTGGAATCAAAACGATCAGGTTTCTTTAAAACCGCTACAGGCTAACAGCAAGAGCTATTTTTATCAACTCATCAACATCAAAAACCTCTGCGGAAAAGAACATCAAAAGGAAGAAGACAAGCAAATGTTATTTAAAATTATAAAACGATTAGTTCCCGTCCTTGATTAATGTTAAAACACAGCTATGACCACTGCACCCCGCGATCACAGTCGGCCAGTGAAGGGCAGGCCTTGTAATTTTACTTCATGAAAGTTCAATTGATTAATAAATTTGTCTTTAATATTTGTATTGTCTAATAACCATTTTATAGAAGTACTTGAGGTTAGTGCTGCATCGTTAATAAGTGCTTGTAACTACTTAGGGGGTTGCAAGAACTCCATTTTGCATTGTGCCTAACAGCGCCCTTCAGCCAAGACTTATTCAGCACAGCCTCTTGTACCTTCTTGCTTACTTAAACTAATAAACATTACATTTAAATGAAATATTGTAAATGTGTTTTAAATAAGTTGTTTCACAATAAATGCTGCAGAGTGAAGGATATCTGTGTATATTTATTGTACATACCCTATAACTACATAGAACAAGGGGGTAACAAGCACCACTACAATATACAGCCCGCAGAAGTTACACTTACTCTGTAACTACACGGAACAAGGAGGTAACAAGCATCACTTCAATATACAGCCCACAGAAGTTACACTTACTCTGTAACTACACGGAACAAGGAGGTAACAAGCATCACTTCAATATACAGCCCACAGAAGTTACACTTACCCTGTAACTACACGGAACAAGAGTGTAAGAAGCACCACTTACCCTGTAACACCATGAAAAAAAATATTGGCCCATTCATTAAATTGAAATATACTCTTTTAATAATTTGTTTAATTACATTTGCACTCACTTAAAACTGTCTTATTATTTATGTATGTATTCTGAGAACAGCTGAAAAGAGGTGTGTGTGTGTGGTGTGTGTGTGTGTGTGTGTGTGTGTGTGTGTGTGTGTGTGTGTGTGTGTGTGTGTGTGTGTGTGTGTGTGTGTGTGTGTGTGTGTGTGTGTGTGTGTGTGTGAGAGAGAGTGAGAGTGAGAGTGAGAGTGTGAGAGAGTGAGAGTGAGAGTGAGAGTGAGAGTGAGAGTGAGAGTGAGAGTGAGAGAGAGAGAGAGAGAGAGAGAGAGAGATGGGGGGCAGTCGTGGTCCAGTGGTTAGAGAGTTGGACTCATGACCAGAAGGTTGCTGGTTCGATTCTCAGGGCTGGCGGCTGAGGTGCCCTTGAGCAAGGCACCTAACCCTCACTTGCTTACTATACAAAATGTACAAATGTATAGTACAATGTAATGTAAGTCGCTTTGGATAAAAGCGTCTGCCAAATGCGTAAATGTAAATGTTTCGTCTATGCAATACACTTTAATTAGGTAAGTACTAGTAGCCTACATGGGAAATTCTAATTAAAATAGTTTATGTTGAAAAGTTGTTCTGTAATTTGCATCATGTATTCTGTAATAGAATATGTTCCCCGTGGTTAAAAAACCCTTGGCCTAGTAATATAAGTAAAATATTAAGTTCCTATTTATTATTACAAAAAGGTATAATTGTTTACCAAAACGTAAGATTGTATAGCATAGCAGGTCAAGTATAGCAAGTAATACTAGAATATGTGCTCCTACAGTAGTTTTGCAAAAGTCAATTAACTTTTACCTCTACATGTAGGTACACTATAAATACCAAAACTTACACCGCATATTTAGGTTTACTTACGCAGTTCTATGTGGGTTATATATCTGGTTGCTACCCCTTTATTACCCGAAATAATATTTTGTTTCCTTATACCTACACGTGGGTACACTATAATTACCAAAACTTACACCATAAATTTAGTGTGCTTATGCAGTTCTTTGCGGGTCGTAATATAAAGCGTTGCAGAAAGTTTTCAGGATCGTTGGTGAAACCCTGAATTTCCTCAGCTGTCGCATATGGTACAGTCTTTGCCTGGCTTTATTTACCTGTGTTTGAATGTATGAAGTCAGGTCCTCAGAGATGTTCGCACTGAGGTACTTTTAGCTGCTCACCTTCTCCACAGGGGTCCCACTGATTATAAGAGGAGAATATGTCCGCTGCTGCCTCTTTCTGAAGTCCACAATCAGCTCTTTGGTTTTGGTCACATTCAGAGAGAGACAGTTGTCCTGGCACCAATATGTTAGTTTTTGAAGATGGATGTAAACAAACGGCGAGCTGATTAGTCAGCACAGAATCTCAGAACGCGACCAGAGGCCCGGCTGCTTTCCTGACATTCACTCGTTTTAGTGCCCTCCGAACAATGACTACATAGTTGTCACTGCTCTGTCTGCTACTTTCTAACGCACTGAGCGACAGAGTCACGCTGCCACGATTGCATTCTAAGCCAACGAAGAAAGAGTTTACCTCATCAGCCAGCAACGGATCTGCTCTCACCTCTGTAGAGGATTTAGTTCAGAAGGCGCAGATGGTCCTCAGTCCCTGCCACATGCGTCAGGATTCATTGAGTTGGAAATTAGACTTTACTCGTTCCCTGTAGTGGAGTTTGGCGTCTTTAACTGCATGGCGGAGAGCATAGCACAATGCTTTGTAATTGCTCTTGTTTCCCGACAGAAGACCGGCATTGTATGCTGCAGTGCGTTTGTTCACCACCGCATGTTTGACAGACAGTTTCAGGATAAAATGTCCCAAAACAGGTCAGTACAGCGGTAACCAATATCCAAAAGTGTTAATTAGTCATAAGTAATCAGTGCAGACATAATACGTGTAGAAAGAGAAAGAAAAAGTAAGTAAAAATATAAGTAAAAGCACAATCTAAGCGAAGCAACCTGGATGGCGGTGGCACCATCTTGATTTAGGCACTCCTTCCATCACTAAGCACTTTCTCTGGTAATGAGCTGGGCAGAGTGACCCGGTTATTAAACTAGGTAGGGCCTATTGGTAGTGTTATCCCCGGTTCGGGTGAACCCCTATACCTGAACTAGTGCTCCATACATAGTGACTCCCCCATCGAGTGATCCCGTACGCATAACATATTATCCACTCTATGGTTTCCCTGTTGGCGAACCTGTGTTCTCCAGTCCAAATCTTAATGCTGAACACATTTGGTATGACTTTAAATGCAGTCTTTGAGCCAAAAACTCATCATTACAAGTTTGGACTGTTGGTGGTGCTATAGAGTTTGGGTTAGAGACTCCATACTTGCCACGGTAACAGATCAGACTGACCTCTATGTTTGTGCCAAATCGTACAACTTTTCCATTACGGTTCTATGGGCTGCCATAGACTTCCAGGTGTTGCGGGAAAATGGTGCGTTGTTCCTTTAAGAGTGTGGGACTTGCAGTAAAAAAAAAATGGTGTAGCACTGTGGGTAATGTAGGCGAATCAGCCATGCGCTGAGCGTGTGTGAAGTTAACATCCCCGTGGAGGAGCAGACAGTCTCTAGTTAAGTTAACTTAGTTTATCAAGTTAGTAAAACCACCCGGGAGTTGAAAGGATTATATACGATTGAGTGATGAATGGAACTGTCGATGACAAAATTAAACCACATGCTTGGAAATAACTTTGTCAGCTCATCATTGCGGGAAATGGATCCGAGCAAGCTGTTACTGCGGCCCGTGAACGAAGGAGCGGATTAAAAAGGGAAAAAAGGTAACACTGGGGGCATCGTCCGGGATCTCTCGCATGTGGTGAGTTGCATTAATATTTTTGATTATCAAGCCTAAGTTGATAAAGTTACATGACGGAAGATGAGAAAATATTCCCAGGTCAATGCGGGGGGCCACGTGAATGCCACGATGCTAACAGAGCGCGATGAGCAATGTTTTCCTGAGATTAATAGATCCAGACGACACAGGAAGAAGCCACGGCAGATGTTCTACGATTTATCATCAGACAGTGGAGAGGAAAGTGGTGCTGTGAAAGAAAGAATTCCAACGCTCCGACCAGGTCAGTTTGATGGTTCCACTTCTTGGAGACAGTTTTTAAATCGCTTTGAAGATTGCGCCAGAGCTAACCACTGGACAGAAAGGACGATGGCTGTACAGATGAGGTTCTGTTTAGTGGGTGCTGCAGGCGCTGTAATTCACAAAAACCGCAGATCAAGTCGGTGGGATTATGGCCGCATAGTGGAGGAAATAGATGCTGCCTATGGGCCGTCATCAGAACATGCTGCTGCCATTGGAATAGAACTAAGGCAGAGAGTCCACAAAGCAGGTGAGCTACTTCATGTATTGAGAGATGAGATATATGAGAAAGTCTCCGTTGTTTATGCAGATCGCTCCGAGAAGGAACAGGACTCCATCAGTGTTGAGGTGTTCACTAATGCAATGGGGGATGCTGACATCGTACAGAGGCTGTTAGAAGAGCATCCACGCACACTGGCCCACGCTTATGACATTGCACACAGGTATGAAACTACACGTCGCACAGCCACTAGTGTAACACAGCTCATGCAATCTGCCACAAGAACAGCGGAGCAAAGAACCAGAGCAGCTGTGCTACGGGAGTGCCCTGAGCAAAGTGGAAGCGAGGAGGAGATCTTAGTTCCACCATGCCCCGAATGGAGACAAAAACGCAACAGCGCACCTGTGAAATTCAGAGCACAAAAATTCACCCATCGAGGAAAAATCAACTGGGAAGAAATTGTCTGTCACAACTGCCAGGGCATTGGTCATATGCGGCGGAACTGTCCTTCACCCAGGCTCAATCTGCAACGGGTGGCTCCAACATTACCCCAGAATTCAGGGACTCAACCTACCTCCGAAGTTCTCAGGGTCAAAGGTAGTGGCCCTGAAATGTGCATACACACCCTGCTGTATAATATGGAAGTGTGTGCCCTTTTGGACAGTGGAGCTAGGAGGAATGTGTTACCTCGGCACTGCTATGAGACCATTGCAGCTGATGTCAGACCCCCACTCAGACTATCCACCATACATGCGCTGCAAGGAATCAGCTCTGTCAATGTTGACGTTCTTGGTGAGGTTGATGTCCCAATTCAAATAGGAACTCATACAGTCAGTGTGAACTTCATTTTAGCAGATGTAGCGGAGGATACGGAAGCCATTCTGGGACACCCATTTCTGGAACAGGCCAGAGCACGTCTCGACTTCGGCAGCCGTAAAATCATACTGTTCGGCGAACAGATATCTTATTTCACCCCGAAGGACAAACCCAAAGTACACGTCGTGCGGATCGCACGCACTACTGTTCTGGAAGTGGGACATGAATATATCGTGCCAGGCAACGCACACTACCGGGAGCAGGTAAAGGGCGAGGTGCTGCTGAGTCCAACTAAAGGCTTCATGGGAAAACATCAGGTGCTAGTGGTGAGGATCGTGGTTGACGCCCAGCGAGATAATCGAATTCCCATCAGGCTATACAACCACGGCCCTGCTGATGTGAAGATAAGGAAGGGAGTCTTTGCGGGAATCCTCCAGCTGGCAGATGTAGTACCGGCCCCCACTTCATCCGTATCGCCTGCAGGCTTAATTCACACAACTGTCCCCAGCTACTTACAGTCGATGTATGCAGAAAGTGTTGCAGATTTAAAAGAGACAGAACAGCGTGATCTGGCAGACCTGCTCATTGCTTACCGTGATGTTTTCTCCTCTGGCCCGACAGACCTCGGTCGCATGAACTTAGTGCAGCATGACATCGAGACCCGCCCAGGCTCATCTGTAAAACAGCCCTCTTGTAGAATGGCATTTGAAAAGCAGAGAGACGCTGACAGACAGATTCAACAGAATCTTGATTCTGGTTTAGCCTCCTTAAGCAACAGCAGCTGGGCTTTACCAATTGTAATGGTACGGAAGAAGGACCAAACGTATCGTCTGTGTGTGGACTATCGAGATTTAAAGAGCGCACCATTAAAGACGCCTACCCACTCCCACGTATCCAAGACACGTTGGACACATTGTCGACCGCCAAATGGTTCAGCACTTTAGACCTAGCTTCAGGCTATTGGCAGGTGGAACTAATCCCGCAAGTTAAGCGTGCCGTTGCGTTTTGTAGCAGGAAGGGGCTGTTCGAGTGGAATGTCATGCCATTCGGGCTTTGCAACGCCTCAGCGACGTTCCAGCGCTTAATGGATCGTGTCCTGGCTGGAATGCAATGGGAGACATGCCTAGTTTATCTAGATGACATCATTGTATTAGGAAAGGATGTGAAGGAAATGCTACATCGTCTGGCCCTTGTCTTCGGGAGGCTGCTCCAAGCTAACCTAAAACTCAAACCCTCCAAGTGCTGTCTTTTCCGCCATCAGGTAGTCTACCTAGGGCACATCGTCTCTGAACATGGCATTGCGACTGACCCACAGAAGGTGCAGAAAATTTGGGAATGGCCCCAACCAACGACCGTTCATGAGGTCCGGCAGTTTGTGGGTCTGGCCTCTTACTATAGACGGTTCATAAAAGATTTTGCCACAATTGCTAAACCCCTTCATGATCTCTTAAAGAAACATACCTGCTTCCACTGGACTTCCGAGCACCAACAAGCCTTCAGTGGGCTTAAAGAGCTGCTCACCACTGCTCCTGTACTGAGCTACCCAGTGGATAGTGGTGACTTAATTCTTGATACAGATGCCAGCAACTTTGGGATCGGGGCTGTGTTGTTGCAGCTCCAGGATGGAGAGGAGCGAGTGCTTGCACACGGTAGCCGGAGCTTAACGCCCACTGAAAGAAATTACTGCACCACCAGGAGGGAGCTGTCGGCCGTTGTAGAGTTCACATCACGCTTTCACCAATATCTGCTTGGTAAACCCTTTACCCTATGCACAGACCATTGCAGCCTGCAGTGGCTCGTGAAAATGAAGGAACCAGAGTGACAGTTGGCGCGATGGTTGGAGAAGCTGGGAGAGTTTGACTTCAAGGTTGTGCATCGTCCCGGGCGTCAACATGAGAATGCAGACGCTCTGTCCAGACGGCCTGTCGTTCAACCTGTCCTTGCTATCTCAACAAATCCCACCCAAGTAAACCAGAGCTCCGCCATCAGGCCGTGCAATGCAACTTCAATGGTAGTATGGTAGACCATGCCTCTAAGACATCTACCTCGCAGTTCTGCCCAGTGGGGGTAATCCAAACCATCAGTACTCCCAGTGACACTTTACCATTCGGGTGGGTTCCCGAAGAGCTCCCTTCTGCCCAGGAGACTGATGCCGATATAGCTCCCATCAAAAGGTGGATGGAAGGAGGAGGAGAGCGATCATCCTGGGACAGTGTGTCACCCTGCGGACCAGCCACCAAAGCATACTGGAGCCAATGGAAGAGATTGTATCTAAAAGATGGCATTCTACCACGCCGGTTCTACTTGATGGAAGGCCCTGAATTCTACCCCCAGATCATCTTGCCATGTGTGTACTGGAAAAATGTCATGCATCATATGCACGATGGACCTGTGGGTGGACATTTTGGAGTGGAGTGAACGCTGTCTCGATTGCAGACCAGGTACTACTGGTATAAGATGCGGGAAGAAGTGACCCTGTGGTGCCGCACATGCACCAGCTGCGCAGCCAAGGCCCGACCAACCAAGAGACCCCAAGCGCCTATGGGTACTGTGAGAGTGGGAGCTCCAATGGAAAGAATTGCTGCTGATCTAATGGGTCCCATGAATGAGACAGAACAATTCAATCGATACATTCTTGTAGTGCAAGACTATTTTACTAAATGGGTGGAAGCCTATCCTCTTCCTGACGACCGCGCCGTTACTGTAGCAGAAACTATAGTGTCTGAATGGGTGTGTCGCTACGGAGCCCCGCTGGCATTGCATAGCAACCAAGGATCCAACTTTGAGTCCGAGGTCTTCCAAGCAATGTGCAATCTGCTGGACATTGAAAAGACGCGCAAAACGCCCTTCCGCCCACAGTCTGATGGGCAGGTCGAACGGTTTAATGCCACCCTCCAAAAGATCCTGGCTACTACTTCAGAGCGTTGTCACTGGGAATGGGACCTCATGATTCCTTATGCTGTGATGGCTTATCGAGCCACCCAACACAGCGCTACTGGGTTCACGCCGAACATGATGCTACGGCAGTTGTGGCCTAATGGTTAGAGAGTCGGACTCGTAACCAGAAGGTTGCCGGTTCGATTCCCAGTACCGGCAGGTAACAACTGACGTGCCCTTGAGCAAGGCACCTTACCCCCGTATGCTCCCCGGGCGCTGCAGTGATAGCTGCCCACTGCTCCCAGTGTATGTGTGTTCATGACTTGAAGTGTGTGTGTTCGCTATTCACTGGTTGGGTTAAATGCAGAGGTCACATTTCGGGTATGGGTTACCATATCTGACAAATAGGTCACTTTCATCATCATTTCATCATCATGCTCTTCGGCAGAGAGGTAACAGAGCCCATTGACCTGGATCCAGAAAAGTCCAAAGACGAAAGTGAAAGTGGTTCATCACAATAAACTGAAACCCTACAATGCTCGGCAGCCACTGGAAAATAGCTGGGTTATCAGAGATTCCCAATCCTGGCAGCCTCTGAAAGTTTCTCCTCCCAGTCTGGAAGGTGATTCCTGTAATGTCGACGTAAGCCTAAACAACCTGTTCTCAGAGGAACCTGCAAACCGCGTTACCCAGGATGAAACACCCACTCTTGACGCAACTGGGGATGTTCCCATGATAGTGCCTGAGCCGGAGGATGTTGATGTCAGTGGGGGTAGCACGGTGCCACAGGAAATACTAGGGACTGTTTACGGCCACAAAGGGGGAAGGCCGCTACGAACTAAGAGACCGCCAAAGCGTTTTGGAGAATGGACTTTCTAAACTGTATTTGTTAAAGAAACACTCGTTCAAGTTCCAAAAAAAACAAAAAGCATGTCAAATGTTCCTTAACAAACTTGTCAAATGTAGATTGTGTTCTCTTATGTAACCCGGGTGGTTTGTTGTTATGCACTTTATTGTTTAAGAGAATAAGCTTAATTTGCTAATTTACAGCATTTTCTTGCCATGCATTACATCTGAATGTATGCATTTGTTTCTTGTTGTTAACTTTCTCTCTTCACAGGACAATTCAGAATTCAAGAACCGAAACGTTATTCCATGATGGACCATAAGCACTGTGCCTAAGTTGATTTACTACAACTCTAAAAATGGACTGTTTATGTGTACACTTGCAATTTCACTCTGCCTTATTCCCCCGGTAACGTGCTACCCCCCACTATATGGACTGTTTGCCCTTCTGATTGGGTTGAGTCATGAGCCAGCAATTTCCATATGAAGCTCGTGGACTATTACTCCGGTCAGTGGAAATGTGTTTCATAAAAGCTGAAAAAAAAATGTGTATATGGGAAGAAAATGTATTGTATGCATTCTTGTCTGTTACTTGCATTGTGAATGTATTATTGAATGTTGCTGTGAAACTGTGATAATTGCAGAACAGTTATATAATGGTGCTGGAGTGGTGTTGAATTTAATCACCATCCAGAGTGGGGGTAGTGTTGCAGGAAAATGGTGCGTTGTTCCTTTAAGAGTGTGGGACTTGCAGTTAAAAACAAATGGTGTAGCATTGTGGGTAATGTAGGCGAATCAGCCATGCGCTGAGCGTGTGTGAAGTTAACGTCCCTGTGAAAGAGCAGACAGTCTCTTTAAGTTAACTTAGTTTATCAAGTTAGTTAAACCACCCGGGAGTTGAAAGGATTATATACGATTGAGTGATGAATGGAACTGTCGATGACAAAATTAAACCACATGCTTGGAAATAACTTTGTCGGCTCATCATTGCGGGAACTGGATCCGAGCAAGCTGTTACCGCGGCCCGCGATCGAAGGAGCGGATTAAAAAGGGAAAAAAAGGTAACACAGGGCAGAAGAAGCAGCAGAATAATAAGAACACTAATATATGCAATAGGTGTCTACGTCACTTCTTTGCTTGACCCCTAATTACTAACTAATATACTAACTTAATTAAATAAGATAGTGATTTTAAGTACAAACACTTAAAACAATGCAAAACATAAGAACAAAGATAACACAAAAAGTATTTTCTTCTTTTCATAAAGTTAAGGTTGAGCCAGTGTAGTCACAACACAAAATAACATATTTTAAAGAACGTTGGTCACCAAACAACACTGAACCCTACTGACTTACATTGTATGGACACAATCCCCCTAAAACATTTCTTATAATATATCTTGAAGACACATTTACAAGTTTTGAACCTAAACACTTGGTTTGCTTACACAAAGGCTGAAGCTTCAGTACAATAATAATTGGCAATAAAGTATGGGATAATGCATCATGTAATAATGTGCTAGATTAGATAAAGCACGCAATGTGTCTGTTAAAAAGCATGTGCTTATAACTATACTTTATCTTTCCATGCTATCATTTTTTTACAAATTGCAAACCTGCGTTAATGATGCTATCTATGCCAATCCGGATGGTTGGCTAACTTAAGCATAGAGTGACTACAGTGTTTGTGTCATTGCCCGCCATTACAGATGGCTTGCCGTGTAAGACACTTTTGGCCATAGGGGAATACATACTGTATGTATCATTGTCACTAGAAATTGGCCATCAAGGACTGTACATGTTTTACACAGCTCTAATCATTCTCTTAGCAAAACATATGAGCTGTTTAGTCTATTCTGGTAAAATGGGATTATTTTATGTCTCTAAAGCTTCTGAAGCTTTGAAAACAGTATGTTGGTAAGGAGGCCTAACCAGAAATTGTTAAGGCATAGCTGCCCATAAAAGAAGCCAGAAATGATGAGTGCTAAATTATTCTTAAATTTGGAATATGGAATCAATATGTATGGAATATATCAATATGGAATCGACCAAATACATGCAGATGGAATAATACAAATGTAATTCCTGAGCACTCAGACTAGATAAAGCTTTCAAACACAGATACAAGACAAAACTTTAAAGTGAGTTCTCCTTCCTGCGTTCACTGTAAAATGCAGTTATAAATAACACCATGCTAAATTTTCTAATTAATGTCTCAATTAGATTGGGTAGTAATGATTTCAATCTTTGGTCTGATCATTAACGGCACACTCATTTGTGCATGATATGCACACTTCTGTAAATGTATCAGACTAGATTAATGAGTACTGTATCAAAAGGTAATTCACTTTGTCAATATATCCATTTAAGACGTTTATTGTAGACTACATTCTGTCTTTTCAATGTAATTATGTATCCCAGTTCTCAGTCTGATGGCTTATGAATACAAGTTTGTATTTGCATCTCCTTGTGCTGGTGAGGGATCTAATGTAGTACTGTTTTAAGGGACACATGACACAGTCTATAAAAGGAATGAGAAAAATCAATGCGGGCATTTCTGAGAGCTCCTCTAATAACCCAAATAGAGTGTATCACAGAAGTCTGAGTGTATCACAGTGTATGTTGCAATCCCAGTTGAAATCAAAATGATACATAGGACGTTTTATTATTGCAATTTAGTCTGTTACAATCATATAGTCCTTTGGGCCTAATAATCCTTTACAGAGTAATCAATATTTACTTTGGACCTTATAGTGCTTGCCAGTGCTTGCTGATATTGAACCACAAGGTATTTGCACTCTTTAGAGACAAGTGACTAATATTGCTTTAGAAACAACCAGCGTTTCCCTGCACAGGGTTCCCTGCTTCAGTTTTAGACAGGTGTGGGTAAAAATCATAATTTCAGAATTTTATTCAGAATAAATAGGACTTTGAATCAAGTTCATCTGCAAGATGTTAAATTACTGTAGGAGCTTGTCTTCTTCCAAAAACTGGCCACTTAGGTCATTTGTGCAGGCAGCATATAACAGCCTAAATGTACTTTTAAAGTTTAAACACCATTAAGTGGGTGTATGTGTGTGCTGTTATGAAATTATGCTTGTTTGACTGTTTTCTCTAAATCAAAATGTGGGTTTGTATATACACTCAAAAAATGGCCCTTTTGTTTAACATAATTCAGTCATGTACAGCGGTTTCATAAGTTTGACTCATGTTCAGTGCCTGGGCTAATGCACCATTGGGCCCCCCCACCCCAGTTATATGCCGGTTATATTCATATATATACTGTATATAAATTGGTAAATCAAATTAAACCATATAAAGACACGCATGTTGTACTCGTGAAATTAAATGAAACAAACACAAAGCGCCTGTCATAATCCCATAGTAGGCACAATTGTATACATAAATTAAACAATATCATGGAGTAAAATCTTACAAATCAGAAACATCACAGAATTCAAATAAAATGAATGAAATATCACTCACCACTAAAAGGGCATCTTCCTGCTCTTTTTCAAAAATAATTCCTAGTCCACTCAGTTGACATTAGTGAGAAAAAAACAATACTTTTAATAAATTGTTTCTGTAATAACTCATTGGGAATATTTATCATATATAGTGGGCGGGTCCACCCATTGGCTACTCTGCTTTTCAATTCCAGCTCTCACGGTACAGTATGTGGTTCCTAAACTGTCATTTGGGGAAGCTTGGTCACTTGGCCTTTGCATTACACTTAAAAACTGTTTATTCCTATGACTAAAAATGTCATTTGTTCATTGCTTTACTCGTTTTTGTGCTTGGACACTGGATGCATAAGCAAGCGCGAATGATGCACGCATTTCAAACTGGACTTGATGGTCCCTAAACAATACACACCTTCCACAAGCATTTCTTAATTTATTTCAAATCATGTCCCACCTGTTTGTCAAACAGTGTTCATGCATTGGTGTCCTCAGTTTATTTAAATTTTTTAAGTCCCGGTTTTATAAAGGACCTCTCTCTCGAGGCATTTGACACAGAGAGAGTGAGAAAGATCCTTAAAGCAATTACTTTCACCACTGGGTACAGCACACTGATTCTAAACTGAACAATTTTATCATTTAAATCCTCCTTTAGATCTTAACAGTATGTATGTAGGCTACGAGACTCTGACAGCCCGTGTGCATTTCTTTAGTGGGTATGCCTTTTAGGGGCCATTCATTCACATGTTATTGCAATGGATTTTCGGTGCTGACAATCCATTTATATCCTTTACTGGAACCTTCAAGTCTTCAGGCAAGCACGGCTCACGGTTGCTTAGCAATGGCAGACGCCAGGAGCTCCAGAGTGCTTGCAATGTTCATATTAAGGTGACGATGTCCTATGTACTGTGTGTCTGCTGTGGCACTTGATTCAGGTGTGTGACAACAAAAACATGCTCAGTGGTTAGAGCATGGTGCTAGAAATGCCAAGGTCATGGGTTCGATCCCAGAGATTGCACATTTTTAGAAAAAATGTAATGCAATGTAAATCGCTTTGGATTAAAGCATCTGCAATTGCATAAATGTAAATGTAAAATGAAAAAGATAATTTTCTCGGGGGCCCCCTAGTTTTTGGGGCCCTGGGCTGCAGCCCATGTTGCCCATTAGGATAACGTGGCCCTGGTGAAATTAACATGAAGCAAGAACAAATCAATATTATTGTGCTCAGTGTTTGCTTTAGTTGGGCTCTTGATTTATCTTTTAATGCTGGATTTTCTTGGACTATTGAAAGTGTGTTGCTGTACATTTGGCAAAGAAAAGGAGGGTCTAGTGGGTCTAGTGTAATCATTGTGAAGTTACTGGGTCTTGAGATTGTTGTGTTATCATTATGTTGACATTATGTGATGCTCTAGAGTAAAATTATTGGACGAGGCACAGACAAAGGAGGTAACAGGAGGGGGCCGGAGCAGGAGGAGCCAGGAGGGACCCAGGCCACAGTGGAGATGGTGACCCACGGTGGAGCCGATGGAGGGAGGAGCCATGGAGGCAGAGCATCTGATGACTCCAGGGGGCTGACCAAAGGAGGAGGGGAGCAGGTGGAGCCTGAGGCAGAGAGCCGATGAGCCAGAGTGACGGCGAGGATCCAGAGGGCAGGGCTGGAGCCGATGGCTCAGGCGACCAATGCGAAGGCGGAGATCCTAGAGTCCGCTGCAGAGCCGGAGCGACTGAAGACCAAGATATATCTGAGGGGAGGGAGCTGAAGCCGGTGGGACGAAGCGACGAGGTGCAGCCAGAGGAGTGGAGTCCGGAGGCGATGGCAGGTCGACGACAGACCAAGGCAAAGCCGGAGGGACGAGGAAGCCCGGTGGAGCTGGTGAATGACCGGGTGACGGTGGAGGCGAGGGAGCTGAGAGCCGAGGTGTAGCCACTGGGTCGATGGGCTGAGGCGGAGTCCGGGTCTCAAAGGCAGGAGTCGAGGATGTGGGATCCTCCAACCACAGCACTGATGGGGGCTGGCAGCCCCGTGGCATGCCCACAACACAGATGGTAGGCTGAGGGTAAGAGGGGCTGGCAGGATGCAGCAGCTGACATGGTAAAGACGACAAGGGGTGCAGAGGTGGGAGAGGGAGGCTGGGTGGGACTTCCGGCTTGCTGGGACAGACAGATAGCCTCCGGGCAAACAGGCAGTTCAGGGCAGACAGGTAGCTCCGGGCCAACAGGCCGTTCAGGACAGGCAGGCAGCTCCGGGCCAACAGGCCGTTCAGGACAGGCAGGCAGATCCGGGCAGACAGGTAATTCACAGGATGACGGGAGCAGGCAGGGAACATCAGAAGGCACCCACGAGTCCAGAAAATGCTCACCCTCAGCAGTGGTGCAGTGGGCGGGGCTTTCCTCAGCATCCTCTGTCTCCACTGAAACGTCCACCGTTGGGAGCAATGCAGCCGGCTCTCGCACCTGGTCAGACGTGTCGTGAGGCTCAGGTTCCAGGGCAATCTATGGCTCAGGCTTTGGTTCTCTGTTCGCAGTGGGCTCAGGCATATGCCCCGCGCTGCGGGGTGATGTTGGGCTGGGCTCTGGGTCCGGAGTGGGGCTGGTGAGCTCTTCGTCGGCAATGCCGATGATGAGCGGCGAGATATTACACACCAGCACCCACTCCACAAACTCAACGAAACTTCCCTGAGGACCATCTCCGGACAACTGCGCTCTGCACGCTTCGTTCAGGCTCCGCTTGTAGAATGAGCAGAGGCAGTCGTCCGGGTAGTGGGTGTAAAAGGACAGTTCCACAAAAGTCTAGTATGGTCCTCGAGGGCAATGTTCCCCTGCTCCAGCAGGAGAAGGATGACGGCCAGGTTATTCATGACAAAAAATAAAATAAAACACTGACAAAAACAAAACCGGGGGAAAAAAAGGACGCTCACACTAACTTTTTTGGTCGGTTATTCTGTAACGTTCTTGTGCAGGAGACAGACACGACAGGCAAAGAGATTCTATTGGCATATACTTAATACATTTGACGTTGCTTGTGGCCTTCTGTGTCCGTTGTATCTGTGGATGATTAAGTAAAGTATATGCCATTTGAATCTCTTTGCCTGTCGTGTAAATAACCGACAATGAACTGAGGAAAACACTGGGCTTAAATACACAGGGAAACAGGTGTGGGGCTGATTAACAATCAATGCAACAGATGACAGAACACAGGCAGACTAGAAACAGACAAAACCAAACTAAACATAACAGGAGTGTTACAGTTACTTAGTGTTAGCTACGAGAGCTATTAACCTCTGCTCCAAGAAAACCGTCTCTCACTCCACCTTCGTTGTCAAGTATGCTGAATCAGATCGGTAAAGTGATTTTAGTTCTGTCACAAGATGTTTATGTCAGTTTTTTATATGCAAATCATCTATTGCACTGTTTGCATAACGCAAACTCTTATTTGCATACACTGTGCAGTGCATAGCGTTATTTACTAACTGTGGCGAGGGGGTGAGGCCACGCTCCGTCTGGGAGGGAGGAGCTTCAGTCCGGAACACGGAGGGCCGTAAGTAGGTCAAGTCCAGACTCTAAACAGCTGTCTCTGGTTTCAATGATTGGCGAGAGGAGTTTTAAAAGGTGCCGCAGACGGCGACTCAGGAGAGAAAAACCTGAGAGATGCACACACAGGCAGGGGCGTGTAGACGAGCCTAAGTTTGTTTATTTCTGTTTGTTTAGGCGTTTTGAGGCCATCCTTTATTTATCTTAATAAATATTATTTTAACCTTATTACGCCGACACTGTCTCTTTCCTCCTACAACAACGAACATTGCTACACTAACTTTGTGTTTTTAAAATGGAACCAGTAATTAAGAACAAATTGATTTCTTACTCTCAAGTCAAAAGGTCAACATTAGATCATAAGAAAAATAAGAAATCACATATGCATCTAGTCAGGCATTATTGATTTAAGCAACTTTGAATTTGAATACACATAACACATAATAACAACGATTTGCGTTTGAGTCGATCTGATTTCACAATGCGCTCATTAAATATAACAACCTTAATAAAACATTTAATTTACCACACTGAAAAAAATTATTTTTGCTTTAATTAAACAAGTTAAATCAACACAATTTTTGGAAAATTTGGTTAAACGTGATTTTTTCATGTTCAGTTATATAACTTAATTTATTCATGTTAGGACTACATGAGTGATTTGTGTTGCGTTAACATAACATTTAAAACTGGGCAGAGGATTTGCATTTCCCAGCATGCTTTGCATAAGACTGCATTTTGAGAGGTATTTTCTTAATTAAGTGTTGTTTTATGTGTTTTTCAGTCAAGATAAACACTTGTTAGTGTTTAATGTTAATTTATCTTTGAGATTTAGAGGAGTTTTATATATTTTTGAGTTTTGTGGTTACCATTGTTCAGAAAAGCGTTGCCTTTGGTTAAGTTGTGGGCAGTTACATTTTAAAATGTGAATTAAAGATCTGTAAACGTTATATCATCTTGTCCATTTAGTAGTCATGACAAAAATAGTTAACATGGCATTATTTTATGTAGTAGGCATGGCAAAATAAAACTGTTAACCTGACAAAATTCTTTCTATTAGGCATTGCAAAACATTATCCAGTAAGTTTGACACAAATTAATTTGATCAAGACTACTAAAAAAGATTAAGTTCATACAACAAGATTATAAAGACTTGTTTCAAACTAATTAGATTTTGTTGAAGAAATGTAATTCATTTTCGTGGAAAAGTTTTCCTTAATTTAATTAAGTTCGTTCAACAACTTTTTTTTTGAGTGCATGTGGTGAAAACAAATTTGTTAGAAATGTTACTTACTTGTTCAGGTGACATTTTCTAGAAAAACTTCCAACTGTGGATATTATTCAAGGTGTTATAGATGCGCTACAGTTAAGATTCTCACCGGTGCACTGTCAAAGGCCACACGTGACAAACAACTCAAAACATCTGACTCATCCACGCAGTTGAGCAGTGCCGAATCACAACTCATGTAAAGAAAATACTTCAGCACATTACCTGCAGTAGCAAGTTACAAACTGAGATAGAAACCTATGCAATCATGTTAAAAGAAAGTGATTTTTTCATATAAAGTAAACAGCATTAAAAAATCATTTTTGTGTATGTAGTGTATGTAATGTGCACTTTTTACATGGTCTCACCATTAATAATAATAATACTCACCATTTTTCCACACAACATTTGCTTTTGAATTAATGCATTTGGCAGACATTTTTTGGCACATTTAAGAGGGTATAGTGCATTCAGGTTATTTTATCTGTGTGTGTGTTCCCTGGGATCAAACCCATGACCTTTGTGCTGCTAACACAGTGCTCCCACTAAGGTACAGGATTCCCAAATTATCATGCAGATTAAGCCCCACTATGTACATGTGACATGCTGCTGTGCTATTTTAGAATTAGACTTTTCAGGGGAATGGCTTGAATAAAAAAATATTATTATTATTATTAATTCAACTATAGAAGAGAAGCATTTTATTTAGTTCATTAATTAAGCATTAACTTACACTAATTTTGGAAAACAATTTGCTTCTGATAATATACTGATTCAAATATTGATTAAATGAAAGTTTTAAACTGTGATTCCTTTTAACCATGTAACCAACAAAGATTCAGTCATTATATATATATAGGTCATTCAAAAAAATTCTTAAATTCAATTTTACAGTTCTGTATTTTAAATCAATTTTAATAAACTTTGATCTATATGATTAATATAAACAATGACTTATGACTAAATGGCTAAAGACTAAAGTAAAGACATTACCAGACAGGCACCATCTAAAAAAAATATGGTGAAGCGTATTTTCTGTTGATTCATTTGAGACACACCTTGAACAGCTCACTTTCTTAGAAATACTACTGTATGTTGCGCATTGGCCACAATGATTTATTTAGTAAATGATCCGGCCGTAATCGATTTAAACTGTCAGCACTAACTGGACATCAACCTTGGTATCATATCACGTGCAGGTTTTGTAATTCAAGTGACCACAGTCTCGCCTTGCTGGTCACCTCTAATCAGACCTGAAACACATGACCCTTAATGCACTACAAACTACAAATTACTTATAAAAATAGTAAACCGATTTCACAGGTTTACCATACTCCTTTAAAATAATGTAAAACACATTAAAAAAAACGCAGTAAGTTATCAACCTTTCATTTATTTAGGTCATTTTGGCCATTTGATTGCGACATTTATTTTTCATTTATTAGCTCAACATTTATCTCCAACTCAGTGTCCTGCTTTAGGCCTGATTATTTTGGTCATTTTGGCCATTTGATTGCGACAGCCTTCACATTTGCCTGTTAAAAAGAAGAAATGGATGAAACTTCTCATGCAGAACATATTCAAGGAGGGCATGTTTGTGAGTCATGTGCAAGCTCACAAAGTACATAAAACCTCTTGAACTAGGACATGATATAGAGTCCCTTTGAAACCCAGACAAGCAAGACCTTGATGCTTGTTGGAGCACATGTACAGTAAAAAGGGATGGGGGTTGGGAAATGTTTGCAGTGCTACTTTCTGATAAGGAGTCAATAGAACTTGTTTATAAGCGGCAATTTGAATACAAATTGAAAATTCCTGGCTGGACGCTGATGCATATCAAAACAGGATTATTTGAGAAATAATCGCCTGCCACCGTTGGTCAGCAGCTAATCTTTACTGCTTTACAGTTTACACTGCTACGATAGTGGGGCTGTGAATGGCCTATTTTAATTAAGTTAATACAAGGCTCACCAGCGCCTCTTCTTTGTGAGGGCACTAAAGAAGAATCGGCTGTCCTCGGCTATCCTGGTGAACTTCTATCTCTGTGCAATAGAAAGCATCCTGACCAACTGTGTCACAGTCTGGCATGGGAGCTGCTCTGTTGCAGAGCGCAAGGCACTGCAGCGGGTGGTGAAAACCGCCCAGCGCATCACAGGGACTCCACTTCCATCCATGGAGGACATCCAGAGGAAACGCTGTCTGCGTCGAGCTCGCAGCATTCTTAAGGACTCCTCTCATCCCGCTCACAGACTGTTTTCTCTCTTGCCCTCCGGCAGGCGTTTCAGGTGCCTCCGGACCAGGACTAGTAGATTAAAGAACAGCTTTTTTCCCAGAGCTGTCTCTTTATTGAACTCTGCCCCTCACTGATCCCACTGCCCCTCATATACTACTACACTCTTCTCTCACCCCCATTGCACACCTGACTTCACTTGTTATTTGCACTAATGGACTGTCTATACATAACATTTATGTTCATTTGCACTACCAGACTGCTCATTTGCACTGCCAACTGTTCATTTACAATACCGACTGTTTACTATGCATCTTGCACTCCTACACTTTAACTGAAATATGCAATAACTTCTTCCACTGCACTGTTACTTAGATAGCTTCTGTCCATAATTTATTTGCACTACTCTATATTCATCGCACTGCTGCTCACCATAGCCTAACCTAACTATTGTATACATCCATCTGTAAATCTCTGTTTATAGTAATAGACATCTGTATATTATGTTCATAGTATATATCCATCTGTTAATTTCTGTCTATAGTTAGATACATCTGTAAATCATGGTCATAGTACATTTCCATCTGTAAATTACTTCTGTAATATTTATTTATGTAATTTATGCAACCACTGTATATCCTGCACTTGCTGCTATTGCACTTCTGGTTAGACCTAAACTGCATTTCGTTGCCTTGTACTTGTACATGTGTAATGACAATAAAGTTGAATCTAATCTAATCTAAAAACATTCCAACAAAAATAATACATGCCAAATTGCAATCCTACCAAAAAAATGTTTCTATATATTTTTAGTGGAAAATTTGCAGCTTTTTACAAATTAAACTCTTGGCTACTTTAGCAGACAGAGGAGTTCTTGAAGTCTCTGGCACAGCTGAGAGGAAGTGGTGCTTTTAATATTTGATGGTGCTTGTGTTTTGAAGCGGGGTGCATTAACTGTGCATTCTCAGGGCTGCTGGACCTGCTGTCAGCATTGCTCTGGCTCAATTTGCTGGTGTTTATCACTTCTGCCTGTGCTGGCTACAAAATATCACACACTATCCCTTTTCTCAAGCTGTCAATCAGTACAGCAGGGTGCTCACACTTAGCACAGGATGCAGGGATATTGTTCTAAACAGAAGCGACACAGACACTAAAGGGCTGTTTACACAAGACTGTTTTCAAGTTTGCGTTTTGGCTGTTCGTTTACACGACAACGGCATTTGGGGGACTGAAAATGTGTCTAAAAGTGGACATTTTTGAAAACAACCATGTTATTGTCTCCGTGTGAACTCTAATGGCGGCGTTTAGCAAAAACGATGACGTCATACGAATGCTTATTATCATTTCTCCAGCAAAAAGTTGATTTTCTGCACCACTATGACCAGCGGAGACATTATATATGACATTAGATTAGATTAGATTCAACTTTATTGTTATTACACATGTACAAGTACAAGGCAACGAAATGCAGTTTAGGTCTAACCAGAAGTGCAATAGCAGCAAGTGCAGGATATACAGCGGTTGCATAAGTTACATAAATAAGTAATTTACAGATGGATATGTACTACGAACATAATATACAGATGTCTATTACTAAAAGCAGAGATTTACAGATGGATATGTACTATGAACATAATATACAGATGTCTATTACTATAAACAGAAATTTACAGATGGATATGTACTATGAACATAATATACAGATGGCTAATACTATAAACAGAAATTTACAAATTTACAAGTTATTGCATATTCAGTTAAAGTGTAGGAGTGCAAGATGCATATGTAAACAGTCGGTACTGTAAATGAACAGTTGGCAGTGCAAATGAGCAGTCTGGTAGTGCAAATGAACATAAATGTTATGTATGGACAGTCCAGTAGTGCAAATAACAAAGTGAAGCCAGGTGTGCAGTGAGGGGGGAGAGAAGAGTGTTAGCAGTATATGAGGGGCATTGGGATCAGCGAGGGGTAGAGTTCAATAAAGAGACAGCTCTGGGAAAAAAGCTGTTCTTCAGTCTGCTGGTCCTGGTACGGAGGCACCTGAAATGACTGCCGGAGGGCAGGAGAGAAAACAGTCTGTGTGCGGGATGAGAGGAGTCCTTAAGAATGCTGCAAGCTCGACGCAGACAGCGTTTCCTCTGGATGTCCTCCATGGCTGGAAGTGTCCCTGTGATGCGCTGGGCGGTTTTCACCACCCACTGCAGTGCCTTGCGCTCTGCACCAGAGCAGCTCCCATGCCAGACTGTGACACAGTTGGTCAGGATGCTTTCTATTGCGCAGTGATAGAAGTTCACCAGGATATTCGAGGACAGCTGATTCTTCTTTAGTGTCCTCAGGAAGAAAAGGTGCTGGTGAGCCTTCTTGACCAGGCTGGAGGTGTTGGTAGTCCAAGACAGGTCCTCCGAGATGTGGATCCCCAGGAACTTGAAACTGGAGACACGCTCAACAGCCATCCCATTGATGTGGATGGTGTCATGTGTGCCTCTTGACTCTTTCCTGAAGTCCACAATGAGCTCCTTTGTCTTGGAGGTGTTAAGGAGCAAGTTATTGTCATTGCATCATGTGGCTAGGTGCTGGATCTCCTCCCTGTAGGCAGTCTCATCGTTGTTGCTGATGAGACCAATCACCGTAGTGTCGTCCGCAAACTTGATGATGGAGTTCTATTCACAGGCCTGCAGTCGGAGGTGAAGAGGGAGTTGAGGAAGGGGCTTAGCACACAGCCCTGTGGTACACCAGTGTTGAGGGTGATGGTGGTGGAGCAGATGGAGCCTGATCGAACATGCTGGGGTCTGTTGGTCAGGAAGTCCATAATCCAGTTGCACATGGTGGTGTTAATGCCCAGGTCTCCAAGTTTGACTATTAACTTTGTTGAAAGTTATTATTGTTATATATACTGTATATAACAATATACATTGTTATATACAGTATACACAAACTATAAACACACATACACGCCGATAAAATGTATTTAAAGTGTTTTTAGATTAAAACAGGGTATGCATATGTGCGCAGGCATAATACAGCATCCATGTAAATGCAAATTGTTTTGATAAAGCTGTCGTGTGTAAATTGCAACTTCAAAAACGCAAAGGAAAAACTTTTCAGTTTTTTACTCCATTGTTATCGTATTAATGTAGCCTAATACACAGGAGTGGAAAAAAGAAACATTTGAGTTTGAGGTTGAAGTTGCGAACAAGCGCATTTTAATATTTCAATATATAAATATTCACACCTGTTGTTTAAAATACTCCCATTTAAAATGTGCCAGATTTGTGCCAATCTTTGATAATGTTAAAAAGTTGATTTGTAAGGTAGCTTACAATTATATTTTAGGGTTTTAAACCAGCTGTTTAAAACCACTATAAAACTGTCTGTAGTTACCTTTTTTTAAATACTGTGTAAGTAATAATTAATAATCTGTATTTTCTTCACCACCAGCACAACTGCACAACTAGACCTCCCTACAGATATGCAGGGAAAATTGTGAGCTTAATCATGTGCACAATTTACTAATTAATTCCCTTAATTAATAAATTGTGTGCCAGATCTGGGACACAATGAGGAAACAGTATAGTAAATTGTGCGCACAAATTAGTAAATTAAAAATTATAAGCCTTGATGCCACATGTTTTTTTTTTCTGTAGGTTAAGGTGTGTGTTTTGGGCAGACCTGTATACATGCACTGGAAAGAAAATGTTAAATATTATGTAAACAAACTGCAGTGTGCAATGCTTTGCTTACCTTTCATGTAAAACAACAGTACTGCACATACAGTGAGGAATTAAACCACAACAAAAGCCACATAAATCAACAAACGCAGGGCGTGAAAACATTAAAACACATACATTATTCTTCACCAGTGGTTATTGTAAAGTTCAGCTTGAATGGAATTAAATGCTTAAATTTGTTTCAGCTTAGTGCTAATAGTTGTATTAACGTTTACCTTCTTCCTTTTACATTTATCTTTCTCTCTGTGACAATGACAGCATTTGACCTTCATGGATCCACTGTTAAATTATGCTGAAACTAACGTATCAGTGTAATAATTCTCTTGATAATGATTAGTGAATCTATTTTAATCTTATACTCAAGTAGATGCAGTAAAATATTAATTTTAAAAAATCAAAATTTTTCATCAATTTACATCTTAGATTTATATTATTACAGCCAAATTCCTTAACATTCCTTATTAACAAAAATTTTGTTCAGTTTAAAAAAATGTAACAAAACGTTTCTCTGGCTGACCTCTATCCCTCTTTCTCTTGTGAGAGCTAGAGGTGCAAACCCTGATAAATGCTCTCAATGCATGCTGCATGCCTCGCTGATTCACAGCGGCTCTAACCACACGGAGGAGAACTGAGGAGTTGAGGCCACGATTGCATCACATCCTCTGACTGTGGGTGGCAGAAGGTCACTGCTCTGATACCAGTCATGTTCCTGAGAGCGCTTGCAGATCTCAGAATGACTGACAACTGGAGTCGATTTTGTCCCTGCACTTTTAATGCATGATTTGAAAAAAAAATCCACATCAGCAATAGATTGTGTTGCATTATCTTTATTTTATTACTACATGTAATCATTAAATGCATAATATTGGAAATACAATTTTAAGTGTTTTTATTTTTTCTGGAATGATTGTTTATAGCCATTTTAGGGTAGATGCAGTGATGCAGTTTGATTGTCACATTAAATGTGATGAGCCGATGACGCATGATGTACTGTAAGAGGAGTTCAGATTTCAGCATGTGTGAAGTCACTGGGTGGGAACTCGCGAAATAACACCATCCTACACACTTGCGGGTAAACAGGTACATGTTTACAGGAATTTCAGCCATTATATGTAAAATTGTGGATAATAATTGTCTGCCGCTTTGGTGAGTCAATTGTAATTGCACACTAAACATGTAACATGTTTTTATAATGACAATAGTTGTTATGAAAAGAATTATGAAAAAGTGTGGTGATATATGTTATTAACAATTAAAACGCATTTATGGGGACTTAACCTGTGGCTTACTTGCTTATGTCACCTCCATATTAAGCTAGGAGAGACAAAAGTCATTTAAAAAAGTTACTCTTATCAGTTTTAGCAACTATGGCCTTCTAGCTAACAATTCTTTTCCTTTTAGTTTTTTATTTGATTGTTCTAGCATTTAAAACTCAAACTTTTGTAAAAGTTTTGTACCTTTTTGTGATGTGTTTTTTATTTTCTTGATTATTGCAGTTTAATGCATATGCTATATGCAAAAGTGTAGTAAACAGAAATGAAACCAGTCCCTGTCTGTCATGTTTTGAATAGGTAAAGGATATATTATATCATCAGTGAGCAATTTCTACCATTATATATGATATAATAAGGTGCAGATGGTAAAATCCGCCGCTAGAGGGCGCACAATCAAAACAACAACAATAGCTGTGTCTCATTTCATAAGGCTGCGTCCTCGTGTGCTCCTGAGGTCTCATCCTCTAAAGGATGCGGTATACAGAGGGTCCTCCACTTAGAATTAAAGGAGAGGTTCTTCGTAGGACATACTGGCAGAAAAGGAAACATGAAGTACCACGTTGTTATGACAACACATTCCACACCTGTCAAATAAAATAAAATAATTTCTACATGATTTTAAGAGGTGAAAAGTTGGTTACTTTCTACACTAAACAAATCTTCTATTACTGTTTTAAATGTTTAAAATTTTTTTTTACTTTTAATCCTATTTACTACATATGCCTGCCTAGGTAAAAAAAAGTAGGTACTTAGTTTCAGTAAGTAGCCTACTTACTTAATGAGGGTTAAATGGGTACATACTGTTTTGCCTAAATGAATGTAGTAGGAATGCGATGCGTGATCATGTGACATAATTGGTTGCATACCTTATTGCATCAGTAACACTATATATTTTTTAACAGTAAAATTATATATTGTAGTAAAACAGCTGTGTTGTGTTCTCTCAGTTAAATTTCGATAATAACAGGCCCATTCACATTTCCCATTGTAAAGAATGATTATGTCAATTTAATGTTATTGAAAAATGCTATTGACTGTAAACTGCTGCTAATTATTATTTGTCTGTATTGTGCCTATTGATAGACGTCTCTGACGTATACACCCATGTTGCACATATGCATTCTATTCTGTTATTAAAAACCTCCTGAGAAAATATTTTCTGTGATGTTAGCTGATTTTTATGTGCTATGGGTATGTTTTAAAATATGTGTGTTCTCCAAATGCAAATAAGTTCACACAACGCTCCCGACCGCGGTCTCCTCTGTTCTTTTCTTTACTTGTCCATGAAACCACACAATTTTTACATGTTTCTTCATTTTTCGTTTGGATAAATACAATTTTTTATTTTAGTGATTAAAATAATCCCCTTTACATTTATAATCTGTTTCATTTGCAAGTTAAAAAACATTAAAGCAATGTTTTATATAATATTATAATGGGCAAATATACATATAAAACACAAACATAAATAAACTGCTGAAAATAACTATGCATAATGTAAAACTCTGTCAATTTGACAACAAAACAAGGTTAATTTTAATGTTTTACAATAATGTTTATTTGTACATGAAAGTCGGCTGCGACTGTTTTCCTGGCTGTGCACCGTATTCTATCCCAACTCCGGGAATTTCTCGCCTACTCCTTTATAAATACTGAGGATTCGGACATACTGCTCTGTTCATGTACTGTTTTCTCCTACTACATAGTAGGTAAGTATGTGTATTCGGACGCAACATTATTATACGCACGTCCGAATCTTGCCAGAAATAGTCCGAATATTTCTCGCCTACTGTTTTATGAAAACTGACGATTCGGACATACTATTCGGTCGCCTACCACGTTTTGCCTACTATATAGTATGGAAGTAGGCGATTTCGGACGCGGCCATTGTCATGTGGTTCCTATACGTAACAAAGGGTAATGCGGACATGACGCCATTGACAGGCAACTGCACGGCCCCGTGTCACTGTTTATAATGGCAATTTTCTCACGATTTACAAGTAGTTGGAAACACTTAAGATATTGTAAGTACTCAGCTGAACAAAATATATAACAATTGTTTTTGGGATATTTTACAGTAAAGATGTAGCTTTAAAATGACATGACAGATATGTCTTACTTTAACTGTTCATTATGACAGTTTTATATACCTTTCAGGCCACCCTAGTTTTTTCCTTGGTCTGTTTAAGACTACACTTTGAGCATGTTTTGTTCTGTTCCTCATAACAGATGCATCTTTCTCCTCCCTGCCTCACTGTGTTCTCATTGTGTCGAGAGCTGTCTCTTCTGCTTAACCCAACCCTGTTTAACCTGCTCCAATTAATTCATTTCACCCCCAGAGAAATCAAAAGATAACATAGAAATCATTCAGCTAAACAAGGAAGATTCAGGAGAGTCTAGAAATTTCCTTCCCTACAAAAAGCCAAACAAACATATTGTCATTTCAGAATTAAGTGTTTAGATGCGTCTCTAGTAGGTAAGAGACTGACTGGCTGGTCTGCATGGAGTATATGACACTATATATAATTATTTATAGTGAATATATAATGATATATTATAATTGCATTCAGGGTTTAAAATTTACACTCGACAACCCGCCAAATGCAGGTAAAATCAACTGGGGTGGGCAGCGCAACCACTAGCCAATTTGGTGGGTTATGTTTCCTAAATGTATTTACTTTACTACAGATTTACACAATTGCACAACAAATACACAATTGTGGATCATTATATATAAATGCAGCATCTGCTCAACTCTTACTTACTTTTACATCTGTCACTATGCAAAAAATAACAGCACAAGACAGAAAACATAATAAAATGGCGATGCTTGTCTGAGGTAACTAACCTCAGTGTAAAAATGAAAGTCCCACCAAGCAATAAAGCAAAAAAGGTAAATTAGAAAGTTTAATGTCAAGTTGCAACCTGGGGTTACAATTGTACAGTATTGATTAGATTTGTCCATCTAAAATGCGTTTTGGTGAAAAGGATGAGGAGGCATAGGCCGGGAGGTGATACAGGAAGACTATATGGATATACATCCACTATATGGACAAAAGTTTTGGGACACCCCCTTTTAATAAACAGGTTTTACTACTTTCCTTATGTCTGTGAGCACAAATCTTACAATGTTTCTAGTTTGCTAACACACTATAACTGATACAGGCACAATTTTCCAAACCAATCATTCAGTTCACTTGTTTTCACACATATCACTTCTTTTAGTGATTTTTGCAAATTCCCACACAACATCCTCATTTTGCAAATGTTCAGGAAACACAAACATATAATATAATGATCTGAAGTGCCACGATGTAAACTCAAATAGCACACATATATCCATCAGTAAAAACTGATGATACAGTTTTTCACAGTTGCTAAAACACATTTCTTGAAACTATCACCCACTTTCTTAAAACCTTAAACACAATAACCAAGTCTTCAAGCTACATTCACAAACCTTCTGGCAAAATCAAACAATTGCCTCAAAACTATTACAACTGTGCTTAAAATCAAGCAAAGCTTTCAAATCGTACACACAGCTAGAAAATCTATAAACACGACACAGCGTTAATTAAAGACTACATAAAAGAAATTGGCTATTGGTCTGGTATTGTTTGTGTATAGGGTGTTGTGCAAGTCCCTGTGGTTTCAGCTTGGATTATATTAAAGTATCTATTGGATTAGCTGCATTTCTCGAGTGTTCCTCGCACAAACAGTTACACTTGTTGGTATACAGTACAACACACCTGTGCAGTGAATGATTCTACAAATGGGTTTAAACCACTGTGCAGAAAAACTATAAATAGGAACACAGGTGATAGTGCCATTAAGTTGCATCCTAGAATCAGCTACAGGCTTTTATACTATTTACAGAATTTGTATGAGAAAAATTTCACTTTTCTGTATTCAGTAAACTGTAGCACGTGTACACCCTCAAAGTTGTGACAAGTTTACAAATTTGTATTTGTAGCCGTTTTTACCTTCTCTGTATTTTTGCAGAATTCAGAGATGACTACTTATAGAACATCTGCTATAGTATACTTTTACGAAATTGTGTAAAAGTTTTTTTTAATTTTTATTCCCTCCTATTGAGAAGCGTCTGCTAAATGCCTAAATGTAAATATTATTTGTGCAGTTGTATTCTGTTGCAGGACCAATTCATATTGTTATTTGGTTTTTGAACATTTCTTATGTTGTAAGATCATCTCATCTACTTTCCTCTAAGATTACTATAACTAAAAGTCTATAATTAACTTGAGTGGTTCAGCCAGGCACAGGTGGACCTGTTTGCCTCCCCTATTCTCACTCCTGTTCCCCAGTCGGTGAACTGTGATCTCTCCCAGTGGGCTTCATTGTTCCACTGTCTCGTGAACCCCCCTCGTGGGGCTTTCACGCCTATTCCCATGTAGTTCTTCCCCATTGGTGAGACCATGGCGGTATCTCCACATGTTGCCCCTTGCGGCGGGATGTGGTCTCCGTAGCGCGCTTCCTTTGCGAGGGAGTAACGCTTCCCAGTGTTCCCTTATGGTGCCGGGCGGCTATCTCGCTACTAAAGAAACAAGGCCACCACCTGTGACGGCCGAGGATAAGGGTACCCTCACCTAGTTAGCTGAGTCCTTATCTTATACGCTGGAAGGTTGCAATTCGTGGAAGCTTCACATGTGACACGTCTAAGCCAGTCAGTGTTACAGTTAGCTAGCAGTTGTGACACGGCCCAGCGCCGTGGTGTTTCGTATAGGGACCCCATCTGTCGACACAACGTTGAGTGACCGACAGAAAGGGAATGTCTCAGTTATGACTAACCTCTGTTGTGTCCCTCATGCCACAACGCTTGGCCGATCCGCTGCAGCAACCAGGAGAGACTTCTCAATTCTTCAGCACAAAGATGAATGAATGCACACGCCATCCTCCTTTTATACCCGGCTGTTTCGTACTCTAACTGGTTGTACAATCAATCGCACAACAATCTTTTTCCTGTTTTTAAAAGAGTACAGATAACTGTAAACACTGCTGCATTCAGTCTTTCTGCCACTCGGTGGGCGTGACTCACTTGACTTTCATGTGCGGTGACATCACGTGCATACCCTCTATAGAGGAGGAGAGGATGTAAGGCGAGGAGAGGGCGTAAGGACAAGAGAATGTGCAAGAAGAGTGGAGGGCGTAGGAAGAGGTGAAGGAGAAGACATTCTAGATTGGAGGGCAATGGTGGAAGAGAAGAAAATGTAAGATGACATTAACAAAGTGGAAGGTGCAAGGGGAGGAAGGAGAGGGTACAGAAGGGTTTCAAATTAAATCAGAGCCACCCTGATTGACCATGTTATAAATCATGGTCCCTACTTGAGAGAAGCTGGCCAGAGAGTTCAGCCAAACATAAACCGTTTCACAATGGCTTTTTCAAGAAACTGGAAACCGGTAAGTAACTACAGTAATACCATCGTGGATCTCTGAGTTTAGCTTAGAGTCTTATCTATTTCTAGTTCTAATTCTACTGTAAAAATACTTATTCAATTGTTTTCAGAGTCAAAGTTCGAGAACATTTTGGTGGACGAGCAAGTTCAAATGAACAAGAACATGCCATTGTTGACATGGTGGTCCAAAACAACACCATCCGCCTCAAAGAAATTCAGCAAAGAATAATACAGGACAATCAACTATTTTATAATGTTCAACAATGCAGTCTTGCCACAATTGATCGTGTTCAAATAAGAAATGCCATCCGGATGAAGCAATTATACAAAGTGCCTGTTGAGTAGAAACTCTGACAGAGTGAAGGAATTGTGATTCCAATTTGTTCAGGTACATGGAAGCCACACAATTACTGCATGTTTATTGTAAAAAACAAATATATGCATTTCCTAGACGTTATATGTACAGTTACAGTAAAGTGTTCATATGCAAAAGCCTTCAAGAGCCATCTGACTACAGGCTTTGATGTTGGATTTCATTTTAATGGCAAAGAGGCAGAAGATTGTCAAGGATAGATTCAGCATTCACTGCGTTTTTTTCCCCACAATGCATGGCCCGTGAGAATATATATTGTGATCACTAAGAGAAAGAGCAATAAAGTTCATTGTTGTATTGATTGCATTCATTCATTCAGTATTTTTTATAAGGAAAGTTATAGAAGACCTTCTATAGAAAAAATATGTATTTTCATTAGTGTATCTGTGCATCTACAGATGAATGTTTTATTATCAATAGAGAACACACCTATAGAATTGATGTTAATTTACTTTTAATAAACACATTTCTAGAAAAGTTTGCAGTGCTTCTTTTTGCAGTAAAGTTAAACTGTTTTGTTAGGATAATCTTGGGTTTAGATAGAATGTTAATTGTTTTAAGAGCAAATTCATTTCTTTGGAGAAAGGTGTCAAATCGACTGAGAAAAACTGTAATATTTATCTAAAGTTAAAAAACTACATAGGTGTAGAAAGTAGGTAGGTAACACTATTATGGTTTGATTCAACCAGAGCCATTGAGAAAGAGAGTTGCGTTGACTCCAATGGAACAGTTTTTTCACAGCAATGGCGGTTCATGGAGCCTCTCGATAGTTTCCAGAAGTTAATAGTAACACATGGAGCTGCAGTACAACAGACCAATTGTGACAAACTTTTAACCAATTTAAAGACTCAAGTCATTTAATGAATAAATAAATTAAAGAAATAATTCATTTAAAGAGAAAACATAACATAACTGGAACTATCTAAAGGCTCCATGAATCAAATGACATGCAAAAATATCGAACTTCCATTGTCGCAACTTTCTCTATCAACAGCTCCGGATTCAACAAAAACCACTTACCGGAGTCTGAGATGAAATGGCTAGGAAACATCGATGTTTCAGTATTCTATTTGTTTTAGCAAATTCGCGATCTATTCGCTTCTTTTCTGTCTTTCGCCAGCCTTTAAAATGAAATCTCCAGTTTTGTGATCAATCTGTTAGTACAAACAATCACACAACTGTTTCCAGTTTTAAACAGACTACGAATCTACTTTTCATTTCTAAGGTACTTGTAACGGTAGTATAAACTCTATTATGCTCCTTCCTCCATGACATATTAATAAAGAATTCCAATCAGGATTTAGAGCACATCACAGTACAGAGACTGGTCAGAGTTACAAAGTATCCGTTATTGGCATCTGACCATGGCTGTATCTCGTTACGTGTGCTGCTAGATCTTTGTGTCGTATTCAACAAAAATGTATGAGCATATTATCCCGGTTTTGTCAGCACTGCATTGGTTACCTATCAAGCAACATTTTAACTTTAAAATCTTACTGCTTACCTACAGTATAAGGCCCTACATGGTTTAGCACCTGAGTGAGCTTACATTACATTACAGCATTACAGCCCTTTTCATTCACTACGCCCTCAAGGCTCCAGTCAGTTGATAATACCTTGAATTTTGAAATCAAGTGCAGGCGGTAGACCATTTTCCTATCTAGTGCCTGAACTTTGGAACAGTCTTCCTAGTACTGTGTGGGGGTGCAGAAACACTCTGTCAGTTTAAATCTAGATTAAAGACGCAGCTCTTGAACCTTGCATACAAACCACTTCAATAATACAAATCCTATAAGGCACTATTAGGCTGCATTAGTTAGATCAACAGGAACCAGGAACACTTCCTATAACAGCTGCATTAAACAGTATTTTACTCTCAGTTGTCTTTTCTCAATATGCTGAGATTACTATAGCGAGCAGGATGCAGTCAGTGCATGTGTGTTTTGTGTGTCTGTTTTGTGTATGTGTTCATGTGTGTGTGTATGAACTTGGGTGCGTGTGTTTTCTTGCATGTGCGCCGTGTGAGCATGAGCGTATGTGGTTGCATGTGAAATGGGGATGTATTTATTAATTTTGTTGTTCTTACTTTCCTTTTATAAATGTAATGTTTTGCTTATAGTTATCTTGTTCCATGTACAGCTGCTTTGTAACAATGAAAATTGTTAATGAAAACAATGAAAAAAAAACGCTATATAAACTTGCGTTGAGTTTATATAACATTCATCACCAAAATGCCATGAACAAACAAACACAGCTGAACTTCTTAACACAAACAAAGAACATTGATGGGCGTGCTCTTGCTCTCATTCTTCCTGGTTGATGTGTGGACGTCCTGGTCCGGGGGAATTGTCTAATGAGGTACTAAAACCCTTGTCGGAAAAACCTTTCCGAAATCTGTACGAACCCTGGCGGAGTGTATCGAGCACAGAAATACTGTCATACGTCCAACTCACTTTTTTGACAAGTTGGCCATAATAAGCATGAGAAGCCAGCATGTTTAACAGTGTAAATAAGTCATAATGCATCAAATAGCTTGTTACTCCCCCTTTGAGATTTAATTAAATATGTAAGATTTAAAAAACAAATGCTAATAAGTAAATACAAATCAAAACAGGAAGTGCTTCAGGACCAGTGTTTACATATGCAAAACAGTCTATTTATACCCCAATGTTTCTCAAGTGTCTTTGTCTGGTATTGTTTTATTGTGATGATGTGTTTTTTTGTGTTTGCTTAACTAATTTTGGTACTTTGTGCTTCTTTAATAAGCTTTGTGCTTCATTTTGATCCAGCTCTCATGTTCACATCATTACACTAGCAATTACAATAACAATAACTACAACAACACTATTTAGTGTAAAGCAATAAATACAGCATTATTTAACTCAACTTTATTATTAAAACAGTCACAAGCATGCAATAGAAACTAACACACATAGGTATGGGTATTAGGTTTATCTAGTATGTTAAATAAAAAATCAATTCAAAGCCCTAAATCATCCATACATTAGGCCATTTTCTAAGTATTTGAGCTGCAGTGAAGTATAATTAAATATGATAATAATTAATAAATGTTATTATTATTTACTTGTAAAATTATATTAATTCCGTATTACCATGATATGTTTTGCTGACAGAAATTAAAATCAATACTCTTAGCAAATGAGAGAATCATTAGGCTAATATTTGCTGACTTTGTATTTCTTAAGACATGTTTGGCTGCTGTGTACCCTCAGAGGGTGTAAACTGTTACCTTGCATGTGCCCTCTTAAGGTGCCCGGCATCTGTCAAAACATTGATAGCTTCTTTCAGGGTTTCCTTTGCGAGGCCAAATAGCTTGTCAGTCTGAACAAACAGTGTGTCCCATATATCTGCCAAAGATTCAAACAGAGGTGAACAACTAGAACAGGAAGCAATCTCCATCCTGTACAATCTTCACTGAGGATGAAGGCAACAGTGGAGGAAGGTGGATGTTACACATCTTGAATGAGAAGCCACAGGGTAAAATGACCAGAACATCAGTATTCAGACTGTTGACAGACTAAGGATCTTACTGGTGGACTGATGTGGGAAACAATGAGTACTGTAGATGGTGTTAAGTGTTACCTTAAGTATTGGACAAACATTTCTTAAGATGAATGCAGTGTCTTGTGTTTTATGTGTTTCCTGTCCTTTTGAGATGTTAAATGCCTTTAGAGGGCTCCTGTATCACTTTTACGACCGTGTACATTTTTTATTAACAATCTTGGCCATCGCAGGATGCAGGCATCCTGGCCCAAAAAAACACGTGTCAGCCCTGCGGCAGCAAGTCTCGTAAACGTGTTGAGGTGCTAAGGCTTTGATGCTGTCCTTATGGAGTGTGGCCCATTGCTGGAAGAGATAACCAGAATGTCCCATTTCCTAACCCTCAGGCCTATTTGCCGCTAACAGGAAGTAATTTGTTCAGACTGTAGACAAACTGAGGATTCTGCTGGTGGACTGATGTGGAAATGGGGAAACAATGGGTACTGTAGAAAGTGTTTAGTATGTACTGCAAAGGCCTCCCAACTTTACATACACATGTGAACACACATATGCTAATGCGTGTTTAAATTCTGATGCTCACCTTGGAGGACTATAATAATGATAATGATATTACATGCAATCATTAAAGATTAGCATAAGTCATTAAAGTCACGTTTTGGTTTAAAAAGGCTCCCAAACTTGCCCAACCAGCAAGATTTTTCTGGTTGACCAGCTTCACTACTATAGTTATGTTGGTAAATAGCATGGCTATTCAGGTCTACCAGGGTTCGCCTCATTACCCAGGGGATGAGAAATGACTATTATCTAGAGTTGACTGCCTCTTGAGTTACATTACAGACATTTTGACAGTGATAGAGATATAGTTACTGTAGTCTATATGGAACAAGAGGAAATGTATGCCAGCAAAAGAATACAATTATTACCAAGCAATAAAAGTTAACTAGAGTGGTGCTTATTGTCTGTGTTTTGCAGCTAGATTTACTAACAGCTTGCAAAAGCGCACATGCCTCTTAAAAAAATCTGTCAGTGTTTACTAAAGACACACATTTGCCATTATAATTAAACCCAACAATTTGCAGCCGTCATTTTTAAGAGAAATGCCAGTTGGACAGCAGCATAGAAACAGACAAAATCCTTGAACTTAAAATAAAATTTGAACTTCAACCAAAATTTCTACCGAAACTGACATGGTTTCTAGAAAGTAAAGGTTTTGTGAAAAACATGGAAGACTTACACACAAAGTCTGTAAAATAAACTGTTAAAAGGATTTGATGATCAGTAATCTATGTTGTTTTTGTTATTATTATTATTATAACAGGATGCATGTGCATTTAATGTATGTTTTTTTAAACAAAGCAGCTGATATTGCCATAGAGACAGCAAAAAGCTTTCCACTTCAATGGCAGAAGCTTAAAGGGATACTGTAGTTCACCCAAAAATGAAAATTCTGTCATCATTTACTCACCATCTTGTCATTTCGAACATGTATACATTTCCTTGTTCTGCTGAACACAAAGGAAGATATTTGGAAGAATGTCAGTAACCAAACAGATCTCAACCCCCATTTACTGCCATAGTAGGGAAAATAAATACTCAATTGGAGTCAATGGGAGGTGAGATATGTTTGGTTACTCACATTCTTCTAAATATTTTCCTTTGTGTTTTACAGAACAAAGAAATTTATACAGGTTTTTATACAGAAATTTATTCAGATATTTTTTCACTAAATATAAAACTGACCATCCTTTATGCAGCTGTCATGGTCCTGTTTGTCCCCTTGCCTGTTACTCCCGAGTTTCCCCATGGACTTCATTCCCCAGCATCCTCCACGCTTCCGCACCTGTCCCTCGTTTGTCATTACCACACCTGCCAGCGATCACCCTCATCATCCGGACATTATATATTCATTATATAAGGTGTTCCCCTGCATTCCTTGTCTAGTCTTAAATGTAATATCTGTGTTGAAAGTGTTTCCTAGTCTGTACTCCTAGTCTGTACTCCTAGTCTGTACTCCTAGTCGTTATTAAATATTGTTTTTGAAGCTACCATTGTTTGGCTCCATGACTCACCATGTTACAGCAGCAATATGAGGCATCGCCCACGCTAAAGTTAAACTTTTGCCTATATAATAATTAGATATAATTATCAAATTAGAAATAATATTTAAACATCCAACAATACTAATACAAAACAAACTTAAATTATATATAGTACAGCGCAAAAAATGTGTTAAACAGTTTGTCTAAATGTCTAAACTGAGTGACTCAAACACAATTATTAAAAGGTTTTAAACATTCACTGATGCTCCAGAAGGAAACATGATGCATTAAGAGCCAGGGGGTGAAAACCTTTTGAATTTGAAGATCAAGGTAAATTGTACTTAATTTGTCTTCTGGGAAACATGCAAGTATCTTCTATTGCTTCCGAAGAGCAGTACTAAATGAAAAATGTATATTTCAACAAAATAAGAAAAATGTTCATAAAATTAAATCTTCATCCTGTTCAAAAGGTTTTCACCCCCTGGCTCTTAATGTATCATGCTTCGTTCTGGAGCATCAGTGAATGTTTGAAACTTTTTAATAGTTGTGTTAGAGTCCCTCAGTTGTCCTAAGTGTGAAAAGATGGATCTTAAAACCATACAGTCACTGCTGGAGGGATTCAAATGTTTAAAAGATGCTGGAAAACTAAAGAATCTGCAGGACCTGGAGGATTTTTCTGAGGAACAGTGCTCAGTTTAACTGTTCAGAACAAACAAGGGACCCGTGAACAACCGTCACAGCACAAAATAACTGTAGTAGATCATCCAGGTAACCACACACAGTATTAAGAACCAAGGGTGCCCAAACTTTTACACAGGGTTATTTTATTCTTTACTGCTATTTTTTTTGTCTTGTGGGGACTATATGTAAACATTTTCTATGTAAAATATCTTACTCAGGACAGTTCTAAATTAAAAAAACATGTATTTTGTGTGATTTATTTTATTTTGTTAAAATAACTCACATTTTCACAGATTCTGCAAGGGGTTCCCAAACTTTCGCATAACACTGTGTGTGTGTGTGTGTGTGTGTGTGTATATATATATTGCAGCAATGCAAAACTGTGAAAAGCACTATAGAAATAAATATTTAATCGAATCTAATTAAATAATTTTATACATTTCTAAATTTCTACTTCAGACATGTATATATTTAGAGGTGTCATAGCTTAGGTCTGGGTGGAGTGCAGGTGAACTTGATTCATTTATTATTGTGCTAATAAATAAAGGGAAAATTTCAGATTAATTTAAACAGAGGACTGAAGCCATATTGACCACAGCATGAATATTCTACAAATGTCTTAGGATGTGGTTGGCCAAGTAGGCTGTTATCAACATTGTGTGTGTACATGGCCATGCACGTATGTATTTTTTGTGCATAAGGACAGTACGGGTAAGCTAAAAAGAGTGAAATGGGAAGGAAATTAGGGAACTGTGGCAGTTAAAAAAAAATTATGGATTCTTTTCCTTTATGTCTCCATATGTTATATGTAATGAACTTTGAGCTTTATATCTGAGGTGTCTCGACTGCTCTGCAGCTTTTTGTGTTTGAGGGTAAAAACAACAGGGGAAGGAGAGAGAGAATAAAGACAGAGAGAGAAGAGAGCTCAATCTGAAACCTCAACCACATCCTCTAACACATCTGTCAGTAGCAACTGTGCTACAGAACTAAACGCTCTCTCTCTCACACACACATTTCTGTTTCTTCCTGACACAAAGTAGATCTGTGAGTTCCGGGAAATCACATTAACATAAGTGCGACTGTCAACAAGCAGCAGATAATCACTCACCATCTCAGCACGCTGAGGGCTGAAGGGAGATTACACAAGGCATTGATGAACTTCTTTCATTGCATGCCATTGATGCACTTCATAATGAAAAAAAATGTTACCATATAACGAAGTGCTATTGTTTACACTAATGGTGCATTTTGGACAACCAATGGGAGTTTGACGAGCCAATTCAACATGCAGAATCATCTGAAAAAGGCTTAACAACGTCTGACTAGAGCCAATGGTGCAGAAAACATTATAAATAACTAAAGCTGATCAACGCGCAAAAACCACCCGACAACGTACGATTGTTTACGATGCCTAACGTACGATTGTTGACTTTGTGTGTCTCAGGTTATTTTCTTTAAGAAACATGTATTGTGTAAAATGTATTTAGCTGATATCACTTAAAGACATCTATTCTAAGTACTGTAAGAGTTATGTTGGAGATGACTAATGTACTTACATTTACATTTAGGCATTTGGCAGACACTTTTATCCAAAGCGACTTACATTGCATTACACTATACATTTGTTTCTCAGTATGTGCAATCCCTGGGATCAAACCCATGATCTTGGCGTTGCTAACGCCATGTTCTAATTACTGAGCTCCAGGAAAGCTACTTCTATTATACTCTAAGGCCCGGTTTCATAGACAAGGTTTAAGACTAGTCCCAGACTAAAATGCTAATCTGAGTTGCCTTACTTATAATAACTTGCAGTGACAAATCTTAAAATATGCCAATGCCATTGATTTGTCTCAAGATCCTCACCAGTAATGTTATTTATTAAAGCATTTTTATAAAAGTGACTTAAATATTCTAATTTAACTAAGGCCTAGTCCTGGCTTAAGCTAAGCCCTGTCTGTGAAACCAGGCCTAAAAGAACAGATTGAACAGCCTAATTTAGTTCTAAACAAATTTTAAACACTCAGGCTTATCACTGACAGAGCTCTGCAGTTTTTTATGGTCGCCAAGAGGAAAAATAAATTTTTTGCATTCGTAACAGTTACAGTACAGGGGAGGCGGGACAACTACCACACCGACTATTCCGCATATTCTACTAATACAACCATATGCCTCTGTACAGCAACAATGAACAAGGTAATATTTCTGTCTCCGAGTATCCATGTAAGTATTATTTTATATCATTTTCTATATTCATCACAGTGCAGAATAACTATAAAATATGCCCACATAACGTTGTTTTGCATTTGACGCGAATATTTTAAAACTATTGGAAGTAACACAAATCTACTGTATATGAGCTGTGTATTATAGCAAAAAATTAGATTAATAAAACTTTCATGTAAACGTGAGCAAAGAGGTGTTCTCATGTCATGTAAAACATGTCACTGCGATTAAGTCCTTACTCTGATTATTGGAAATAATCGCATTATTGGTGCGCATATTAACATAGTCAATTTTAGCCAGAGTAAGATTAAGAAACAAGTGGATCGACCAGAACTGCACCCACAAACGCAAAGGAGACCATCTAGTCTGGGGAAGCTGTGCATATGTAACTTTCATGCCAGTCCAGACCGATTGTCAGTTCTTATCCAATTTTGATTACACACAAGACCAGATACATTAAACGTAATAACAACAGTGTCAGTGTGTGTGTTTTGATGTCACAAAATCCAGAATATGTTTGCAGTAGTCAGTGGCGGATTTAGCAAATTGGGGGCCCAAGGCGAAGGTGTGTATTGGGGCCCCACTATCCGATCTTTAAAAGAGAACGAAAAATGTTTACTTCAAAATGAAGATGGAAAGCAGAAAACACACAAAGTGTACCACTACACAAACTAATAGTCACGATGGAACCCAATAGAGAATAAGGTTTCAGATAACACGTCTTTGCCAAAATGCCAGGAAAACTAGCACTGTTTATTATTTTTTTAAGTTCAAATCAATATCAATATAACATTTCAAAAATTCTACAAACAAACCCGTGTACAAGATACAAGATATTCTAAGTGAATTGACATTACATTTGAGATTGAACATTTCAAACATTCTACAAACAAACCTATGTACATGATAGTGTGTGCGCGCGTGTGTGTGTGTGTGAGAGAGTGGGTGAGAGAGTGGGTGAGAGGGGGTAAGAGGGGCGAACTGGGGAGAGGTGAGGTTGCATTTGGCTCTAAGCAAATCACAAGTGTGTGATTGAATGAGTGAATGAGTGAGAGAGAATGTGTGTGTGTGTGTGTGTGTAAAAGAGAGCGAGCAAGCGAGAGAGAGTGTGAGTGAGTGAGAGAGAGAGAAAAGAGAGATTGTTCTCCACATCACATGCTTCTGACACAGAGAGCCCTACTTGATGTCTTCTATCAGGTCTTCACACCAACATGATGTGCAGATGTAGGAGCTGTACCTGTAAAATAATAATAATAATAAAAAACATTGTTACCAACTAACAATATGGTCTATGAACAAAATGAGTGTGGGCCAATTTTTTAGTCCAATAAAAGGTGAAGTCAATTATCTTAGCTATCCAGAAGTTAGTGATGGACTTCTTCTATTATGAAGTGAAAGGATAACAAAAAACAACAACAGTCAATCATTGGGATTAAGAAATAATATGATTTTTGTAATTGTTAAATGATTACCATCTCTCTATTGTGTCTCTGTCCCTTCCTTTCTCTCTTCCACATCCCTTTGTTTCTCTTCCTACTCATGCCTGTTTTTATTCTTTCTCTCCCTTGTCTTTCTTTCTCTTTCGCTTCCTCTCCTTTTTCTGTTCTTCTCCTGCTCTTCTTTATGACTGTGTTTGGGTGCTGAGTGTTTCATCTGCTTTTGTCTCTGTCCCTTTCTCTCCTCCATCTCTTCCTCCTCATGCCTGTTTTTACTCTTTCTCTCCCTTGTCTTTCTTTCTCTTCCTCCCCTTTTTTTTCTGTTCTTCTCCTGCTCTTCTCTATGACTGTGTTTGAGTGCTGAGTGTTCCATCTGCTTTTGTCTCTGTCCCTTACGCTCCTCCTCCATCTTTTCCTCCTCATGCCTTTTTTTGTCTTTCTCATCATGTTCATACCAATCTTACTCTGCGAGCCTTGGCCTCAGCAAATCTTCGAACTATGGAGTCTGTATCAACAGTTTCCACTATCTCATGTTCGATGGAAATGACAGCCAGGGATGTCTATCTTGGGACATAGATGAGCGCAGATATGTTTTCAGTCGTTTCAGTGTAGAGAAACTTCTCTCACCTGATGCCACTGTAACAGGAAGAGTAAGCAAGAGCCGCAGGGCTATGCTCAGATTTGGATAAAGATCTAGGAGATTCCCTTTGTATATGTAGCTAAGAACTTCCAATGGTGATGAGATATGTGGGGGGAAAGACCTAACAGCACCTGTAATTTCCATTTTTAGGTCCCCTGCATCCACATCCTCCATTGTCTTCTCAAACCTGCTGCAGCATTCATCTAGATTGCCTGCCTGTACAGTGCTTTTCATTACATCAGTGCAATAGAGAAATCCATACAACTTAAAAAAGTTCTCCATGTATGAGAATCTCTCCCTAGTCTTGACCAGGGCAGTATCAACTAGGTGTAAGAAGAACTCTCTTCTGAAATGTTCCTCTGCAGTTGAAGTAGTCTCCTCTGTGCCCTCATAGTCAAACTGCCTTTTTGTTTTTTTCTGCCAAACGTCTGGCCAGATCATCTCTACCTCAATCTTCTCTGCAATTTCCCTGGCATCTATTTTGGCGGCATTGAATCCGTGCTCCCTGAAATCTTGGAGGAAGTCTATGACTGCAGAGATTTCCCTCTTCATGGTCTCAATGCTCACTTTGGGGCCCTGTAGGATCTTACTAACTTTGTTGATAACGTACAAGACATTCTACCACACCACACAACTTACCATGAATGGCCATTTCTTCAGTTCCTGGCAAAGGCTTGAAGCACTGGATGCACACTCTGAATCATTCTTTTCTATGGCAAAGTCATGTAAAGCCTCCAGGGCATTCAACATGTCTGGAAGCTGATACCTTACAGCTTTTACAGCCTCCACACGGCATTCCCATCTGGTGGTTGACAAGGCCTTGATGGTATAATCCTTCACATTCTCCTGGAGAATGGCCCACCATTGAACAGAGCCACTAAAAAGATTGTAGAGTCTCTGTAACACACCATAGAAGTTAAGAGATATTGTGGAGGATTTGGCAGCATCCCCAATGACCAGGTTCAGTGTGTGACTTCCACACGGGACACAGGGGGCTTTGGGGTTGAGGTCAAGGATCCTCTTTTGTACCCCCTGCTTCTTTCCCTGCATATTACTGCCGTTGTCATAAGATTGACCACGGCAGCCAGAGATATCCAGGAGCAGTGTTTCCAGATGTCCAAGGAAAAGTTCGAGTAGGCCTTTGCCAGTTGTGTCCTCTGCCAAAAGAAAGCCTACAAAATGCTCGTGGATGGATATGCCTTTGTAGAGCTCACAATTAACTATGCGCAGGACCACAGACAGCTGTTCATTGTGGCTGATGTCAGGTGTGCAATCCATTATGACAGCATAATATTTGGCCCTGTTCACTTTTTCAACAATGGCATCAAGAGTGCTCTTTGCCACAAGTGCTATCAATCCATTCTGGATGTGCTTACTCAAATAAGTGTCTGACAGCTCTTTTTCTTGGATTCTTCTTAAATGTTCTTTCATGAAAGGGTCAAATTTTGCCATCAGCTGTACTTGTCCTAGGAAGTTTCCATTGCCATGCTCATACAATTTCTCTGTATGCCCACGAAAAGCAAAATTTTGCTCAGCTAGATGGGTAATAATGGCAAGCAATCTTTTTAAAATATTTCTCCATCTCTCAATTTCTGCCATCATTGCATTTTGGTTCAGCTGGTCAATGGCTGTGCCTGTCTGAAGTCTTTGGGTAAGTGTGTGCCAGGACTCCATATAAGACACATGTTCAGCAGACCTCTCGTGCTGTTTCAGGTGAGCTCCGAGGTTTCTCCAATTGTTAAAACCATCTGAACTTAAATGTGTGTTCCCCTCTCCAAAAAGTCTGCAACAAAAGCACATAACACAGTCCCCTGATTCACTGTAGATAAGCCATGTCCTATATCTTTTCCCCGTTTTTCATTTGGATGCAGTAATTATTACTGGTAAATCTCCGCCCCTCTTGATTTTTGGGGAATTCTACACTAACTTGTATGGGACCTTTGCGAACGATCGCACATCTCTCTTAGGCCAGAGAGCCGGGTCATCTGTCAACAAGCCTACAGTGCTTTGGTCGGTGGTAGCAGGATTAGCACAGCTACACTGAAAAAACAACAAAACATTTTCTTTGGCTAGTTTTTGCATGCATATTTTTAAAGTAAATTTCACATATAGAATAAAGTAAACTCTACTTAACCAAGTTACGTAAAATTAAAGAAAATAAGAAATTTTAACTTGGCCAGTAAAAGGATGAGTAATTTCTACTTAGTTGAAGTTTCCTTTGCAGTACATTTACTCAAAAAATATAAAATTGAATTAAACCACACTTTTAAAGTGTATGCTTTAATTAAAAATATCCAAGTACACAATAGATATTGTGTAGCTACTAGTAATGGGCGATATAAACGATATGCGATATAAACGATACAAAATTGGCCTACGATAGAGATTTTAATTCTATTGCACTATCGCGATAATGCATGTTGATGACAAATCTACCCGTGAAATTTAGAGCCACCAGCTGCAACGCATCATCATATTCGTCATCTTAAATAAACATGGCTGAAAGCGTCAGCGAAACAGAGGAGCTCGTGAAAAAGACCGGTGCAACATCTATTAATTGGACTTGGTTGGGTTTAAAGCAGTCCGACAAGCAGCAGAAAAATATACTCTGTAGAGTGTGTGGGGCAAAACTAAACATGTCGTTCGTTGAATACCAGCATTGCCAGGCAATGCAGCCAACCGCAAGATCCAGTACGAAGAACGCAGGAAATGAACTGAACTGATCCAAACCTCAATCCAACAGTCATTTCAAAAGGTACTCCTATATTACGAAGAGCCCGCGATGGATTGAAATGACCAGGGCCATAACTGTTTACTTGTGTAAGGACATGGTCCCTTTTCAAACGGCAGCGAGAGACACGGCTTTTATTTATTTTATTAATTAATTAATTTATTTATTTATTTATTTTGTGCTTTCATTTATCACTTTATAATGTTTTAATTTGAAGTATGTGCACTACACTTGGAAGAATTTTCTTTATTTAAAATAGCCATGCCTAATACTGGAAGTATATCCCTAATTCACAGTGTCCGTTCCTTTATTAACAAGACATCAGTTTTAATTTCATTAGGAGAACAAAATGTTTAAAACCAAATGCGTTACCTAGGCAATTACACACTGAGTCCGAAATTCGCATCCGAAACTTTCGCACGTTAAAAAATAAATACGACCTCACACTGTGTCAATCACATTTACACACTGCCTCCGAAATTTTCGTCCGTCATAAAAATAATCGGACCGGGTTCAATTTTCTGCGTTTTTCGCATCCGTAGCAAGCATTTTGATGGGTGTTTTGAGATTTCAGAGCCACCATACAAGCGAGGATGACGAATACGAAAAAACGTATACGAAAATTTCGGACTCTCCGTGCAATGGCCTAGGCTGCAGGTTTGAAATATGTTTTTATTTAAAGTATCTGTGCATTACACAAAATAATTTTCTTTGCCTAATTAATACTAGAAGTATTTTCAGTACAGTGTATGTTCCTTAACTAAAAAGACACCAGTTTTTCTGTTCTCTGCAATTTGGGTGGCATTTAAGAACCAAGGACTTAAACAAACTAAGTGCCTTTTAGAAGGAAAGACTTTTCTTTTCTTTATCTGTTGTATAATTACAGTTATGCTTTTGCACAATAAATGTTCTCAAAACGACATACAACGTTTCTTTATTTCTTTAAAAAGGCTTTCCTAAGGGTCTATGTAACCTGTTCTGAAATGGTTCTATATAATTTATATATCGCAATATATATCGTTATTGCAAGAGGCTGCAATGTATATCGCAATATGGATTTTAGGCCATATCGCCCATCCCTAGTAGCTACTATATCTACAAAGAAATAATGTGGCACCTGAACACAGAGACCTCAATACTTTGTACACAATACACAGAAAAAACATCCACTAAATCAAACTGCTGTAAAAATGTATCAGATAAATACTTTAATTTTTTTTTTGCATAAATCTGTTAATCAACCTCAGTCCTGATCAAAACTCCAGGATTTTTACTCCTTAATTGCCAAATTCATAAAGGATGTCACTGATTTGGGGGAAAAACACACAAAATGACTTATTTTCAATATAAAAAGTGATTGTGGACCGGATATTTTGGGCGAGAATTTTTTTTTCTGATGCTGCACAAAAACTAACAATGCATCAAAGCCAATGTTGTTACTAATCTTTCACATGTCCAAGACTGTGATAAAAGGTTAAAAAATCCAGTCCACAATCACTTTTTATATTGAAAATAAGTCATTTTGTGTGTTTTTTTTTAAATCAGTTTTTGAAAAAATCATTGGCAATTAAAGAGTAAAAATCCAGGATTTTTTCTTAAACATTTAGCAGTTTTGATCAGGACTGAGGTTGATTAACAGATTTATGCAAAAGAAATTTGAAACCAAATATTTATCTGATTTTTACAGCAGTTTAATTAAGTGGATGTTTTCATCCCAAACATAACGAAAGGGTTGTGAATTTGCTTACAGTGTATTGTTGAGTTTTTGAAAAATGTTCTAAGCATTTTCCCAAAATATGTGTCAAAATAAGATTTGTCACCAAAAATCATTCCATTTGCTGAGACACAGAGAAAGTTGTGGCCAAATTAAGACTCAACAGCAAATAGTGGACGAAAACATCCCCAACATAACATAAGGGTTAAATTAGCTTGTTCTGTAGTAACGTTATTTACTTCACCACAAAATCATTTCTATCAGTGTAGGGCTATGGCTATTACTAGCAGAACTAGGCGGTTGACTCACCAAAGCCCCATCATCGTCACCATCAGTTTCAAAATGGCCATCACTGGACAACTCTTCCACCTCATCTGTGTCAACGTCATTGACATTGTCGCCGGTGACAGCGGGCGGCAACAACGTGAAGTCCTCTTCACAGCTAGCTGCTGCTGCTGTACAGGCATGTTCAACACTTTGGTCGTTGTTGTTGTTCCTGTCAGTATCCCTGTTGTTCCTGTCAGTATCCCTGTTGTTCCTGTCAGTATCCTCAACAAGTACTAAAAAAATGTGTCATCTTTGGCAGCGTTGCCAAGTATTTATCGCTGTCTTTTCGATTTTTTCTTTTATTTGAGCCGCTTGGGTAAGATCGTTTCATTTGCGCGTTTATATTTGTCTCTGTTTGTGTACTTTCCCAGTCCTCCTGTCACTCTGTGTTTATCTTTCGCGCCGCGCAGAGCGCACGGTTACGGACTAGTCCATTTCATTGTGAAAGAAGGGGGGGTATGTGTCTAGTGACAGATAAACATGAACTGGACATTTTAACTACTACTACAAAGTTTCAACTTATTTCTTAAGGATATTAATACAATTTACCATGCTTTTGAAGTGTTCATGATGATAAGGGTTTTGTTTATTTTTTTATTTATTTTTTTAGGTTGGTGGGGGCCCCCCTATTATGACCGCTGGTAGGGGGCCCCAAGCAGCCGCCTACCTATGCCTCTGGCAGTAGTCTAAAAGGACAGTGTTTTGTAGTCCTTAAAAAACGAAGAGAATGTCTCCGTTTGAGCATTATAACTGTATATATATAGTTTATGCACAAACAGCAACATTGCACTCTAACTAAAGTTGAGAAAGTGAAAATGCATATAAAATGCAAAGTTAAAATGCATTGAGAAACTGCAAACTCCACTGTAACACTCAATTGACACTGCATAGAGATGAGTGTCTATTTGGGTTGGATTGGGCCATTATTTCAGTTAAAAGTGGCAGGTGTCTAAAGCACAATAATATGCAGACATTGTTGTCTTGTTATCTTGAGCTGTTATTGTTTGGTGCTGACTGCAGGCCAAATCAGGCTATACACAACTGCATTTAAACTGCCACATTTAAAAGCAGTGACCAGGCAATGCAAACCCATACAGTAATGTCTCAAAGAGAGCAGCACAGTTGAATTACAGAGGCTGTGCATTAAACTAGAAAGATTGATGATAATCATGAGAATGCAGTGTACTTTATTATAGGTGATCTGCAATATTGAACAATTAAAACAAGAATCTTCAGACATGCTCAGTATTTATGTTTCAGTCTGACTGAGGATAATGAGGATAAATGAGTCTGAGGAGGATAATGGTCAACTGAATGGTCTAGTCTAAGGTCTTTTACAGCCAAGACCATCTCAACTAGACAGATATTGTTTGATCAACGTGCAAAGTAACTATAACTGAGGTTTGTTGTATTTTCAGTTGGACAATTGTTTAAATAATTTAATGTTCTCCAGTAATTGACTGGCGGGTTGGCCTAAGCGTCTTGTTTCAGATTGTATTAGATTAATACAATTTAATAAATTCTTTTGAAATTACATATTTTTATATTTTTTCTGGGATGTATTAAACATTTGCTATTGATTTAAAGGAGTCAAATTGGCAAGCTAAAACCAATATTATTGTATGTATTTGACGTAATACAATGTGTTGATTGGTTTTAAGGAGGAAAAAAACATTATTTTCCACATATCATACTTTTTATAACTCCTCTATGCCCCGACTTCTGAAACTAGTCGATATGTCATGGAGCTCATAGCTCTTTAAAGCGCAGTGTGCTCTGATTGGACAGTTAAGCTGTGCGTTGTGATTGGACGAGGCCGAGTGTCAGTTTATTTCTCCTCTCACTCAGAGACGCTTTAGTGTCATAACAGTTGCAAACACAGTTTTATCCAAACGAGTGGATAAAAAACGCATATGAGACCAGACCATGTGTTAAAGCCAGAGCATGCAACTCTCCTGCCGAAACGATCGTCTGTTTGCCTTGCCACCCACACGAAGTGGATTTGTGTCAGACCAGTTATAATAAATACATATACATAAGTGGATCAAATCAGTATCAGTTTTGCCTAGTTAGGAGAATGAAACCAACAGATCGACCTGAAGGACGCATTACAGAGGTATATTTTTATTCCGTCTTTATGCATTTGCACTGTGACATGGCGGCTGCAGCACCACGGCTGTGATAACTGAAGCTACTACTTTTTCTTTGCGTGTACATTTGGGCCGCATCATGCAGACATTACCACGAACTGACGTAGCAAAGTGGGGGCATGACTGATCACAGCATTTTAGGCAGATCTGGATCAAACTTCTCTTTCAGGTAAAGTAAATCATTTTGTGCAAAACTTCGAGTTTTGTGACACTGGATGTCTTATACATGCACAAACAGTTAAATAACACACTAATTCAAAAGCAAAACATGAAATTGTGTACAATCACCCCTTTTAATGTCATATGTGCAAAAGTAAGGACTTCTTTCATTGTTATTTTTATTTATTTACACAGTCGCTGCATAACTTTGCATGGTTTATTTTTAAAGACTTTTTATTCCAGCTCATGTGGGTAAAATATTGAACGTTTGTTCGCTTAATATCACCGTGTATTCCTTTGTAAACAAGGCACAGGTCTACACTGGATTTGCACAGTCTAGACTGGGATTAAAAAGCAATGCTGTGCTATCAATATTGAAACCGACAGGAATGGCGCAGCAATCTTATGTGAGTAAAAAAATATTTGTACGATGCTTAACTATTTCTCTGTTAGAGATATGTCCTGATTATGTGTAACCTACGTGTCTAACCAAATTCAGAGAAGGCTCCAACTAAGCAGACAGTAGCTTGTCAAACAAACACACAAATATGTACATCACAGGGCACATAGCTCTCCTTTGGAACTGTCATCCAATCATAGCACTGGGTGTTTACTTCAATGCTACCCGTCCCTAAAAAACGATCGTTCTTTTGCCTGCCCCATGCCTGCCTCCTCAACCCACACCCTTCCTCCTCTGATGGGATATTCTTGTCGGTGCAAGGACGCGCCTTTCCGGGAGGGGGTGTAATGACACGGGGCTCCCCCGTCCCTTCCAGCTCCGCCTTGGTCAGTCGTCCACTTGCCTCCACCACGGGACTACACTGCTCTGGCCACGTCTCATCTCTCTGGCTCCGTCAAACTCCTCCCTCCCGCTGGCTCCACCATGGTCTTCCAGTCCCCGCATCTGCCTCAGTCACATGAGCCACCTGCTCCGCCTTGGCCGTCCGGTACTGCGGTATCACCCTGGCACTCCGTCTGCTTGTCTCCACCCTGGGCTCCTTCTCCCCATCAGTCAGCCCCCTGGTGTCGGCTCTCCCATCTCCACCATGGCTCCTCCCCCCGGCGACCATGGGCTGCTGCCCCGGCTGGTCTCTGGACCTCCTCCCACCATCCTCACCACCCTGGCTCCATGGACTTTCCCTGTTGCCTGTCCCTTGCCCCCCCATGCCTGCCTCCTGAACCCACACCCTCCCTCCTCTGATGGACTATTCTTGTCGGCTTAAGGACGCGCCTTTCCGGGAGGGGGTGTAATGTCACGGTTTTGTTTTGTTCTGTTTTGTTTTGTTTTGGTTTAGGTCTATGTTCCCGTTTGCCTCTATTCATTAATTAGTTTCCATAGTTGTTAATTATTCCTGCACCTATTTCTGTTTCCCTTGATTATGTTTCCCTGTGTATTTAAGTCCTGTGTTCTCCTCAGTTCCTTGTCCGCAGGGCTGCACTAACACACAGCCCTACCGGGGCTTAAGCCCAATGACGTATTTAAAATCAATTTCACAATTCAAAAAACTTTTAATTTTAGGTTAGTTTGGTTGTTAACTTGATGCATATTAATGCATGCGATTCTTTTTCAGATTAATGTGAACAAAATATTAACGCAATTAACGCAGCATCCGTTTATTTTGTCATCCTTTGTGATACATTATATAGTCACGCTCTTATTTGTGTAAATGCCTTTAAACCGTTTAAGTGTGATCTGAAACGTGTTGCTTTGACGTGTTCAATATAGATAGTGTCATGATCCTGTCTGTGTTTCCCCTGTCTAGTTGGACTTTTAGTTTGTTCCGTTTGAGTTCCTGTTTTCTGTTTCCTGTTGTAGTCTTTTGTAGTCCCTTTGTTCATTGGTTCCCTGTGATTGTCCTCCCAGGTGTGTCTTGTTATCCTGTTAATGTTCATGTATTTAAGCCCTGTGTTTCTAGTGTTCCTTTGTCAGTCGATGTTTTCATGTTCCCGGCTCCCTGGTTGGATTTATCCCTGCTTTGCACTTGTTCATGTTTTGGTTTGTTTTCGTGTTTAAATTAAAACTTACTGCACTTGGATCCGCTGCCTCGCCTTCCTTTGTCCTCGTCACAGATCGACTGACCAAATATGGATTCAGCAGTTCATTTAGCCCGCCTGCGTCAAGGTAATTCCTCCCTCGAGGACCATGTACAAACTTTCTTGGACATTGCATTTTTCTCCAAATACCCGGACTGTGTTTTGATAGAGTTATTTCTGGACAGTCTCAATTATCATTATCAACATATGCTAAACCGTCATGGTCCTCGAGTTCATGGACAATGCCTTGTTGTCATGTGGTTCTCCCTTCACCGTGGGCGAGGTGGAGGAGGAGACCACTCCGCTCATCATGGCCACCGAGCCAGCGTCTCCGCTCATCATGGCCGCCGAGCCAGCGTCTCCGCTCATCATGGCCGCCGAGCCAGCGTCTCCGCTCATCATGGCCGCCGGGCCAGCGTCTCCGCTCATCATGGCCGCCGGGCCAGCGTCTCCGCTCATCATGGCCGCCGGGCCAGCGTCTCCGCTCATCAGGGCCACCAAGCCAACGCCTCCGCTCATCATGGCCGCCGAAGCAGCGTCTCCGCTCATCATGACCGCCGGGCCAGAGTCTTCACTCATCAGGGCCGCCAAGCCAACGCCTCTGCTCATCATGGCAGCCGAGCCAGCGTCTCCGCTCATCATGGCCGCCGAGCCAGCATCTTCTCTCGTCATGGCCACCGAGTCAGATCACAAGATGGCTTCCAGTCCCGAGTCAGATCACAAGATGGCTTCCAGTCCCGAGTCAGATCACAAGATGGCTTCCAGTCCCGAGTCAGATCACAAGATGGCTTCCAGTCCCGAGTCAGATCACAAGATGGCTTCCAATTCCGAGTCAGATCACAAGATGGCTTCCAATTCCGAGTCAGATCACAAGATGGTTTCCAGTCCCGAGTCAGATCACAAGATGGTTTCCAGTCCCAAGTCAAATCACAAGATGGCTTCCAATTCCGAGTCAGATGACAAGATGGTTTCCAGTCCCGAGTCAAATTACAAGATGGCTTCCAATTCCGAGTCAGATGACAAGATGGCTTCCAATTCCGAGTCAGATCACAAGAGGGTTTCCAGTCTCGTGTCGGACCACAAGGTGGTTTCCAGTCCCGAATCAAATCACAAGATGGCTTCCAGTTCAGAACCTGATCGCAAGATGACCGCCAATCCAGAGCATGCTCGTAAGATGGCCGCCAGTCCAGAGCTCACTCGTACGATGGTCGCCAGTCCAGAGCCTGCTCGTAAGATGGTCGCTAGTCCGAAGCTCACTCACAAGATGGTGGATCCTAGGTTCAGGTGTCTGATTAGCAGTCAGTTGGACACATCCCTGGTGTCTGTTCGGAGGGCTGGAGTCGCTAAGGTCACATGTCCGGGGAATCTCACTCTGGAATCAACACTGCCAGTGGTAGCAGTTGCCTTACCGTGTGTGGGAGCTACACACTGTTCGTTTCACCCCAAATCGAGTCAAGTCTTCGAGTCTACCTCCAAGTCAAATCAAGCCATCATACCCGAGTCAAATCTGACCTTCGAATCTACTCCCAAGCCCAATCAAGCCTTCATGCCAGTGCCAAGTAAGGTCTCCGAGTTCATTCACCAGCCAAGTCTTGCCTTCGAGTCAACCTTCAAGTCAAACCAAGCCTTCATGCTCGAGTCAAGTCTGGTCTCTGAGTTTCCTGCTAAGCCAAGTCGAACCTTCATGCCCGTTCTCAGGTCAAGCCAAGCCTCCGTGCCAGTCCCCGAGTCCAGTCAGGCCTTCGTACCTGTTCTCAAGTCTAGTCGAGTCTCTGAGTCTCCTGCTAAGTCAGATCAAGCTTTCACGCCTGAGTCAAGTCTGGTCTCTGAGTCTCCTGCTAAGTCAGATCAAGCTTTCACGCCTGAGTCAAGTCTGGTCTCTGAGTTTCCTGCCAGGTCAAGTCAGGCGCCCGAGCCTGTTCCCGAATCAGGTCAGGCGCCCGAGCCTGTTCCCGAATCAGGTCAGGCGCCCGAGCCTGTTCCCGAATCAGGTCAGGCGCCCGAGCCTGTTCCCGAATCAGGTCAGGCGCCCGAGCCTGTTCCCGAATCAGGTCAGGCGCCCGAGCCTGTTCCCGAATCAGGTCAGGCGCCCGAGCCTGTTCCCCAATCAGGTCAGGCGCCCGAGCCTGTTCCCGAATCAGGTCAGGCCTCCGGGCCGTTTCCCAGGTCAAGTCAGGCCTCCGGGCCTACCTCCGAATCAAGTCAGGCCTCCGGGCCTACCTCCGAATCAAGTCAGGCCTCCGGGCCTACCTCCGAATCAAGTCAGGCCTCCGGGCCTACCTCCGAATCAAGTCAGGCCTCCGGGCTGATCCCCAGGTCAAGTCAGGCCTCCGGGCTGATCCCCAGGTCAAGTCAGGCCTCCGTGCTGATCCCCAGGTCAAGTCAGGCCTCCGTGCTGATCCCCAGGTCAAGTCAGGCCTCCGTGCTGATCCCCAGGTCAAGTCAGGCCTCCGGGCTGATCCCCAGGTCAAGTCAGGCCTCCGGGCCGGGTCCCGAATCAGATCAAGCCTCCGGGTCTGTGCTCAAGTCAACCCAGGCCTCCGGACCCGTCTTCGAGTCAGCTCAGCCTCCAGAAGCCCCAGATTCGTCTAAGAGGGAATCCGTCATGCCTCCTCTCCACGACCATGGTCCTCCTTGTCTTCATGGTACAGGTCCGCATCGTCTCCACGACCCAGGTCCGCATTGTCTCCACGACCCAGGTCCGCATCGTCTCCACGACCCAGGTCCGCATCGTCTCCACGGCCCAGTTCCGGCTGTCCACCATGGGCCTGACCCCCCTTCCCGCCCCCGGTTCCGCCACCGCTCCACCACCCTCCAGGACTTTAGTAGGGCGTCTGGAAGCCGCCCTTAGGGGGGAGGGTTATGTCATGAGCCTGTCTGTGTTTCCCCTGTCTAGTTGGACTTTTAGTTTGTTCCGTTTGAGTTCCTGTTTTCTGTTTCCTATTCCCTTTGTTCATTGGTTCCCCGTGATTGTCCTCCCAGGTGTGTCTTGTTATCCTGTTAATGTTCATGTATTTAAGCCCTGTGTTTCTAGTGTTCCTTTGTCAGTCGATGTTTTCATGTTCTCGGCTCCCTGGTTGGATTTATCCCTGCTTTGCACTTGTTCATGTTTTGTTTTGTTTTCATGTTTAAATTAAAACTTACCGCCCTTGGATCCGCTGCCTCGCCTTCCTTTGTCCTCGTCACAGATAGACAGCTTCTAGCTGTGGGACGTGGCACATACAGGCTAAAGGCTGCGTCAGTGAATCTCTGTCAGAATCTGTCAGACAGCGCACCAGTATTTAATTCTCTTTCGTGCTTGAATGAACAAAAACACACAAGATTATGATAGAAAACCAGTTTTGTCTAGCATTTTGAACCTAAAATCCTAAATTAATGCAAAGAGTTGTGAAAATGGGATAAGGCGCCATATCAGGTCTGCGTAGAGCGGCAGCTCTTAAAGGGGCTGCATTCTTAAACCTGCTGCTGTGACTTATTCTGTCACTAATGTTAGTCAATGAACAAAAGAAAATAAGAAATCTATTTGTTTTGTAGCTTTAATGAGGATTCTTCTGTATTTAATATAGAAATTAGCATTAAAGACTGTAAAGTGTTTAAGAACTTAATTCAATTTCTTTATTTGTCTTACCTGTTAGACATGATAGCTCTCAATTATACTGTATTTCAATGTTAAACGGCTATAATAAAAAGTTTTTAAGGTAAGACGATTTTTTAATTGGAATATTATAGAATTGACAGATGTTATTTTGAATGCTAGAGATAAGGACTCATGTCATTCTTTTTGTGTAACTGTAACCTTGCGTTCTGTTGCGCTTTAAAAAGACATTCCTGGGTGCCGAATCGCATTTTTAAGCACAGAGACGCGTTCAATGTTCTATCGTGGGGCCTGCGATAATTCATAGCCCCGGTTAATAGGGCCCTGCTTGTCCGGTATTGTTTATGTTACGTGGTGTGTTCCTTTTGTCTTCAGCTACTTGTGGATATATAAAAAAACAGTTTTTTCATGAGTTCACCTATGCAGATAATAAAGGGTAGTAGTGTTAAAGGTGCTAAAGGTATTTGGCGTGCTGTCCGGGTAGCGGGCTCTGAGCTTGCCAGTTCCCTCCGGACCCGGAAAACTCTCCCCTGCCCTGTTTCTGCTATTTTTAACTATAAGTACTTCATCTAATAGAACACACATGATGGATATTACTCACACACACTGGAAATATGAGACAAGTATGAGTTTCTGCCTTGTTTTATTTATAATTTTAATATATATGCTACTTACCGGATTAGAGTATATTGTATACGGTTGATCTCAGTTGCAAATAATTTCAGCAAATCAAATACAATTATGAGATGATTTAGAAAAATATAATGTATGAATATATAATTTGTATTATATAATTAATGAAAGCAAAGTGCAACTAATTTAGTTTGGTCATCTTTTTCAGGATAAAATAATAAGTAAAATAAAAACTATTGTAACATTTTTCTCTGTAAATTTAACCCTTGTTCTATGTAGTTACAGGGTAAGTATAACATATGCGGGCTGTAAAATAAAGTGAAACTTTTTACCTCCCTGGTTCTATGTAGTTACAGGGTACAATAAATATACACAAATTGATATCCTTCATGATTGATGGGTGCAGCAGTCATAGCTGTGTTTTATAATAAAGAAAGGACTGGAACTAATTGTTTCATAATTTTAAATAACATTGATGACAACAAAGTAGCACGTTTGTATTTTCCTTGTTTTTTATTGCTTGGCTTCTTTCTTTTGCAAAAAAAATACTTAAATAATAAAAAAATTAATAATTAGGGAACTATTCCTTTATTTTACTTCAGTAAAAAAACGGTTTGCCGGTAGCATTTTTAAAGAAGAGTTTTGATTCCCATGTCCTTCTCTAGCCTGCTGATCCTCCACACCTCACTCACAGTTCTGTTCCTTTATGCAGTGATGGGCAGTCGTCCATTGCCAGGTCCGATGTTTCACTATTTTTTCTTCAAGTTTAATATATTGCATAAATATCTGTCATTTCAATATTATAACACCTTTCTAACCAGCACATCAAAACCTTTTTAAGATATCTGAAAAATAGTATATTTTTAAGAATATCTGGAGCAGAAACCATTTTATTTTACCTCAAATGTTGCATGTGTTTTCTTCATGCCAGTAGCAAAGGGCAAGTTTTTTTTATATAAAAGGCAAATCATTATTTTTTCCAATCTTATTTTAATTTAAATTAAATGTAATGTTTTAATTTCCTTTAAGTATTTAAAATGTATAAAAAAAAACTTAAACCAATAAATTTGTACAATTTAAAGTGGCCATAACTCATAGAGTTTCTGCATATCTCATATTAATCTTGAGTACTTACAGAATAGTATCGCACCATTCAAATATCAAACTAGTCTTTAGTTTGATCACATTTATGAAAGACAGATACATGTAACGGAGGCCAGCTAGTGAAGAGCTGTGCAGTGTGTAAACCTCACTTCCCGACCTCAACCCAACACTCATGCCGGACCGACCCGGTTTGAGGCCCGCTTGGGGCGGGTGTGCGTAGGACTGGTCACATACAGCTGTACAATTAGGCGGAACTTAAGCACGCGAGCACACAATACATCATATTATCCCTGAATAACTGTTGAATCACTTTAATTAATATTATCACTTTAGTTAATATTGACAACAAAACACAGACATATGACTGACCTAACGTGTGCGGTTCATGCCGGCATCTTTTAGAGCTGGGACTGCTCCATCTACCAGTTTCAAACAATCTCGAACTCCAGCCTTATATCCATCGTTTATATAACATTCCTCACCGAAATGCAGTGAACAAACAAACACAGCTGAACTTCGCGAACTCCGTGCTCTCTGTCTGTAGCTCCAGCTGGTTGATGTATGCGCATGCTCCGTCTCCCGCTGTCCCTGGATGTGTGGGCATGCTCTTTCTTCTTGCTCTGGCGGGCTGCTTTTCTGGGAGAATTGTCGAAGAAGGGACTAAGAAAAGTTGTTATGTAAAGGTTTTTCAAGTGCGAAAGAGCACAGAAATGCTACGTCATCCCTGCAACTCGTTTTTTGAGAAATTTACCATGTTAAGCTTGAGAAGACAACATGTCAGAATGCACGAAACACTGTAACAAGTTTACATGCAACCAAATGTTTTCTTTTAATTATGAGGTTATGCCCAACTTGTTTTAGATTTTACATTTCAGGCATGTGTATAAAATCTAAATATATTACATATGAATTTGGCTGTCAACCACAGTCGCCCGCAAGTAAATGTGCATAGGCCTAATGCATGGCCGTCTTTTGGGCGACCGCACCAGGGACCCCCCTCTAGTGTAGCAATAGGAAATATTTAATATATTACAGTTTTTTACAATTCACCTAACAATTTCCCTAAACTCTTAACACAGAACTGGCAAAACTGTTAATTGCATGCTCTAAATCACACATTGTAAACTAATCTCGATCACTAATTTTCAAAATATAAAAATACACTAAGACAATACATTGTGTCTACCACAACACTAGCACATGTTCTCTACCAACACCAATCATATCACAATGTCATAAAAAACATAATAACATCAGATGGAATTTCAGAAACTGCATTATTTATATGTGTCAGGTCTGCTGTTATACAATATCCTACCTGTTGGGATCTGGACAATAAATGTCATTGTGTCCCAGCTGAGATTTGTCTGTATGATAGCCTGTGGTTTGTGATTCAGGAGTTTTCCAGACCCCTAGGGGGCCTCTAGAAAATTAAGGGCCCTATCCTACACCCGGCGCAATGCGGCGCAAGGCGCAGCGCAAGTGTTTTTGCTAATTTCAGCTCGACGCAGTTCTCATTTTCCCGTCCTGTGCCACGTTGTTTAAATAGCAAATGCATTTGCGCTCATTTGTGCGCACATTGGCGTGCTGGTCTAAAAAAGAGGTGTGTTAAGGCGCATTGTTGGCGCGTTTCTATTTTGAGGAACTGAAAATAGACTGCGCCATAGACCAACTCAAACCTGGTCTAAAGTCTAAAGTCAATGGCGCAATATATTTTTGTTATTTACAGTTTTTTTTCAACTGCTAACAAGCATTGTTCAACACTGACCCACATTTTTAAAACTCTTTACACATTCAGCGATACAGAAGTCTGTACAGACCAAAATGTGAATCATTTTTCATTGCTTTCAGACAAAATGCATTAATTGAACACATTTTTCAAAATTCCCAAACAATTTTGTCATTTGTACTCCACAACCTGCAAAACATAATATATCTTCAGCACATTTTTCAAATGCTAACACACTGCTTTCAAAATTATTAAAAACACATTCAAACATAATGATGACACATTTCATGCATTTCTACAGGAATTCTTTTAAAATATATTTTACACATTTATCATATATTTATTTTATTTTAGAATATTTTAGCAGAAAATTAAGTAAATTATTTTTTTGTAGATGTGAAAGGTTTATGAGCACCATTCACATGGCTAGAAGACTTTACTGAAGGCATTGAATGTGAAGTGTGGAGACAACATCTAGGGTTAGATGAGATATTCACACTGTGATGGTGATGAGAACTTGTGGTCAAATACAAGAGAGGGATGTGTCATGGTTCTGCCCTCCTTGTCTGGTAAATTCCTAGAGCCTTGTGGGCGGGGTCCGATAGTGCTGTGTCTTTGTTTATGTTTCGTGTGGAGATGCGTGGCTAGTATCTCCACACGGATACTGCCGCGATCCTGTCCTTGTTATTCGGTTGTTTAGTCTGACGTCACGCACTACCATATATGGAAGGTCATGTACCGGGTCCAAACTCTCCATCAGATGCCATAGGAAAACGTCTCCGGTTACTGTCGTAACCTCTCACCTCTCCTGTCTTATTGGATAACGCCAGTGAAACTGGCCAATTGTCGACGCGCAACCGTATGCAAATACCGTCGACCGAGAGAGTATAAATACAGTGCACAGCGACAATACCCCAGAATCTGCGAAGAACGCCTGCAAGGCTGACGCGCGGTGAACACGGCGGCTACTGCAATGTCTCGTTCCCACTTCTCAGGGAACCGAGGTTACGACAGTAACCGGAGACGTTCCCTATTGAGAGCGGACTCTCGACTCTCGCATCTGCTATGGGAACAGTATACAATCCCGCCGTGAGAGCAGCAAGACAGCCGCACACACCAGCCGCATTTGTCCACCAGCGTGGAGCACACAGACGAACCAATCGCGAAGTCGCCTTGAAGGGCCTGCAGCTGATTGGCTGAGACAGACCAATGAGCTGCGAGAAGAGACTTTCAGCAAAATTTGCATATCTCAGCCAAATAAATGAGCGGGCTGCACTGATACAGGGCAGACACCAAACAGTAAGAGTCAGCACGGAATCCGGGCAGATATAATGCAAGTCCAGTAACACCAAGCACAGAGTCAACAGTAACACGGCAACAACTACACAATATAAGCGAGAGCTCTTTTTGTGGGGGGGTAAGTGCTTTTAATACATTTACATGTACAACATTTAGAGCATTGCAACAATTGCCCGTAACAGCGGGGGAAACAAGATGCAAACGGCACTGCTTGAGCACCGGTCCGCTCATGAACTCTCTCCTCTCTGCAGATCCGTCAGGAAGATGGCTTGGCAGCCGAAGATGATCCGCCATCGCCCGGACGACCTCTCTTCTGCCCGTACTTCTTCCGAGCTGGGGCAGACCACTGCTTAGGCCGGACGTCCGGTCCAGGATCCCAGGGAGCCGAAGCCGCGGCAGCGGGCTGCTTAGCCGGCCTGAAAGAAGAGCGCGAAGCAGACGAGGATCTCGCCCTCGGTGCCGGCTGCGACGAACGTCGAGGAAGCACGTGGCTCATGGCTTTCGCTCGTTTCTGCGCCTCCGCGAAGCACTCCGACACCGACTCCACAACATCCCCGAAGAGACCAGAGGGAGTAATGGGAGCGTTGAGCAGCGATTTCCCGTCAGCATCCTTTAGGTCCACCAGCGTCAGCCACAAATGGCTATGAAGGACGACCATGAAGCCCATCGACCTGCCGATTGCCTGTGAGGTGCGCTTTGTTGCCATCAGCGCGAAGTCCGTTGCCGCCCTCAGGTCCTTCACAGCGTCTGCATCCAGGGAACCTCCGTCCAGCGTCTGCAGGATCTTCGCTTAAAAGACCTGCAGAACTGCCATAGCATGCAGCGCGGAGGCTGCTTCCCCGGCGGAAGTGTACGCCTTGTCGGCGAGGTGGGCAGTAAACCTGCACGGCTTAGACGGCAGACCCTGTCCCGCGCTCAGCGAAGACGAGGATGGGCACAGATGAGCCGTGAGGGTCTCCTCCACGGGCGGCACGCGGGTGTAACCATGAGCCTCAGCCGCGTCCACATGGGCAAACATGGCCTGTGTGGTGGTGTGGACTCGACTTCACCACGTTCTCGTGCACATCAGGAAAAAATGGCGTACCTCTCTTCGGTGCAGCCTGACGGCGGCCCACTTGAAAGTACCACGAGTCGAGCTTGCTTTTAGCCGGCTTTTTAGCCGCTCCAGCTAAGGTTGAGCTCCTTAACGGCCTTTTCCAGTACCCTCACGATCTCTTCTTGGAGGTCTGGGGCACTGACCGAGTCGGTGCGGTCCCGCACTGACCGAGTCGGTGCGGTCCCGCTCCGACTCCGCCCAGTCCTTCACCGAGGCCAAAATGGACATGGAGTCGTCTTCTTCCTCGTCGAAGCCGAAGGAAACGGCATCTGCAGCGGCGAAGACTCTCCTCGGTGAAAAGGACTGGGGAACGAGGTGACGGCAGAGGACAGCGGCCCCGAGCTGGGTCGTCGCTGCCACCACGTGGCATGGGACGGCCCACCAGCGGCTCGCAGGCGGCAGTGGGCCTCACCACTCCTCGAGCAACGTTCCTGCGAGTCCTCAAGACGCGCGCCGGCAGGTCCGCACAGTGCACGCAATCAGACTCACCGAACGCCGCCTCAGCATGGGCCAGGCCCAGGCAGGCGACGCAGTGCTCGTGTGCAAAGACAGCAGAAGGCGGCCATCGGATGAAGAAGAAGCTTCAGATGAAATCAACGATGGCAGCGTGAAAGAGAAGATTCTGGGGTATTGTCGCTGTGCACTGTATTTATACTCTCTCGGTCGACAGCATTTGCATACAGTTGCGCATCGACAATTGGCCAGTTTCACTGGCGTTATCCAATACTTCAGGAGAGGTGAGAGGGGAGGAGTTCCCATAGCAGATGCTCTGCAATGTCGAGTGCGCAATATGAAAAAACAGTACTTATAAACCGTTGTTTATGCTGTAGCCCTGCTTAAAACGAGTGTAGGCTTGGACCCGGAAATGGTATTTCTGACATCATCCCAACAACCGCATGGCTTTAATTCATGGTCTAGTGGGCAGGATTGTGACAGTGTCATGTCTTTGTGTTTACGTTCGATGTGGAAATGGGCTAGTTCGCCATTTGCCGTGTGTTTTCGAGTCGCGCGTCCAAGCCCCGCCCCCTCGTTGTCTCGTAACCATTCCCGCTAATGTTCTCATGCCTCAGACCTGTCCCCGTGTAATTATCCCTTGTTTGTGCTATATATACACAGGATTATCAAAGGAAACAAGAAACACCTGGGGAAACAATCAACAAGAACCATTGAACAAAAAGACTACAGCAGACTACAAAACATGACACAGGAAACAGGAACTCAACATGTACAAACTAAAAGTCCAAACACAGGGAACACAGACAGGATCATGAAAAAAGTGGCCCACCTGTAAAATAGCAAATGTGGGACTGTTAGGGCAAAGATGCAGCAAGTGGAAGGACTGTTGGTGCAGAACTGATTGTTGGTGGAAAACTGTGTAAAGCTAAGCTTTAAATTTAGATGGGAGCAAAGCATCACATGTTGGTTTATTTCTAGAAAGTTGGTCAGATGTTGTGATAACTGTGTTAAGAGTTTAGGAAAATTGTTAAAAGTTTTGGAAACATTGTCATAGCATAGCCTAATTGTAATAATAATAGTTAAAAAAAATAGATTTTAGTGTAGGCCTATTAGTTTATTCTAAATAATTATCTGAGCTATGTAAGTCATACTGTTTTTGACATAGGCCTGTGGAAAGAATGAACTGTGTCTGGTCCTTCACAGAAATTAATGAGAGTATGCGTGATCTAAAACATCTAAAAATGGGCATTTTGTTTTCTGTATTTAGTTCTCTGATGCAGGACATTTTTACTCGCTATCACAAAGGTAGCTATTGTTGTTTGTTACGAGGGCAAATGCTTGCACATTTGCGTTAAACACACTTCTGCGAAAAGTGAATCCATAAGAGGCAAGTTTGCAAGAAAAGCACGAGGCCGGTGACTGCACATTATTTTAAACCGGGCTGTCCTCTATAGTGGAATATTGATTTAGGCAGGGACTGGCGACTGATCTGGCAGCACTTGGAGCGTGCACGCACCGCGTGGCTGAACCACAGATGCAACAGTCATCTCCATCACGTGCGCACACATGTTTGCATGGCTTCCAAAACTGTGTACAACCATCACAATAATCGCAATTAATAAATTTGGTATAATTATGCAGTGGATTGCAGATCATAATTTAAAGCGTAACCACTTTTTCTTGCAATCCCCTTTATTATTGTAATTACTAGATTACTTATATGTGATTCTCTAGTACACAAAGCAGCAGTCCAGTAAAGATCCCAGTCAATAAAATGACAGTGACAATAAAAAAAGTTCTTAAAGAGAGAAGGAACTCTCAAAAACATATAGAACACAGATAGAAATGTGTGTTACATTTGTATTCACACTTGTATTTAGGAGCCTGTAAAGAAATAAACATTCATCACAAGACACTAACACAAACTTGTGAATGTTTAAATTGAATCTAATTTAAGACACAGCAGCACACACTTACACTTCCAGCAGCTCTTCAGGGGCAAAGAGGGCACAGCTGGACAACTCAGATGAGGCTTTTTGTGACAAATATTGATCCTCTTGCCAGTGTGCACTGCAAAAACTCTGTCCAGACAGACAACAAAAATAACTGTAACCATATCACAACTTCCTGCCTCGGGAAACAAATCGCCAGCATGGATGCTATTTCTGTCCATGACGGAGGGCTGAACACAGGAGACATGAGCTCCTTCTGAGGACCTTTCGCTAAAGGCGTATAAGTATGTGTGGGAAAGTGTCAAGGCACTGCAGATTACTGTAATAATAGTGTGGATGGGTTTAGGGGTGTAAAACCAAGTGTAATGGACTGCCAACCTGAGTGTGTGTTAGAAAACAGCAGTGTTGATGGATTACAGGAAGCAAACAGAAGGGCTGCAATTTGAAAGAACATGATTATTGTAGAGAATTTTCTTTTATTATTATTATATTATTATTGTACAGCAGTTCACAACCTGTCAAAAGCAGATAAACAGCTCAAAACAAAAAGAGCACAATCTTTGCCTAAAAATGTTGCCTTTACACATAAACACACGCATCTACACCAGCCCAGACATCACCTCACAGTTTAGGTTCAAAAAAACTTTTATGAGTAAGTCGACATACCTTTATGCACTTAAAAGCTTTCACACTAATTATTTATAAGCACGCCCTTTACCCCACCATATGCTACAGATTTTGTTTAATTACGGTAGTACTGAAGTCCAACAAACTCCATTTAACTAATAACATTTTCTTTCTTTATAATGTTCAGAACAATTTTTACCCATTTAATTAAGACAAGCGTCAGTTTTGCTGCTGTCTGAAATATTAAGTGCATTATGGAGAAATGGGTTTGGTAGCCTACAATACAGAAATGCTGTAAGCGGTGTATAGAGATTATTATGATGTTGTAGGAGTGGAGTGAATTTTAACTGTAACATGATACATTGACAAAATTATTAATTGGGTAGAAAAATGAGTTATTTTATAGCACTGCAATAAATATTCAACAAATATGCAGCATACAGCAAATATCTATCACCTGCATAAAAGCAGGATAAATAAAATCTGAAATGAAATTGGTTAGCAGAGAAATAACACATTAAAAGGAATTGTATATTTACATTTACATTTAGTCATTTAGCAGACGCTTTTATCCAAAGCATAATACAAAGTTTAGGAAGCAATAAAGGGATATGTCATACAGGGGCAATAATACAATAAGTGCTAACACCAAGTAACTAGTTTCCACAAAAAGAACACTATTGAGAGAAAGGCAGGGAGAGGGAGAGAGTTAGTATTTTTTTTAAACTTATTTTTACTTTAGTATTCACAGAAGAGATGTGTTTTAAGATGTTGTTTGAATGTTGTGAAAGATGTGCTTGACCGGACAGAGTTTGGAAGACTCTATATTGAAGGAGTAAAGGAGTAACTATATTGTACAATCCTCTATCCCAGTTCTAATCTTACTTAAAAAAAAATAGTATTATGATAAACAGAGAAAGAAACAACAGGCTCAAGGTTCAGCCTGACCTTGTAAGCAAAGAGACACAAGGGAACAGAGAAAGCTTTGAAGTGTATGTGAACTGTTTTTGTTATTGAATGTCAGAAAAATCCCTACAGCCCCCTCATACCTGACATAGCTTTAACATCAGAGAAACCAAAATTAGATTGTCACATTTGTCACATTTAAAGCAAAGGCTTTACTGACCACTGTGATTTATGTGGACTGAAGTGTGTATTTATTCTGATGGCATTATTAAAGCTAAACATGCTCTTAAAAAGTGTTGCTTCCTGTTGTAGAAAGCAGAGTAGCCCTACAAAAAAAGACTCATTTACAACTGAAAATACTCACAGTATTTACAGTAACACAGTGGACAATTTTGGCTTTTTTTTAGGGAAAATTGTCAACATGTAAGATAATTACAATGCGTATGTATGGAACTGTAAATGAATGTACAGTACATTGCAGACATTGCAATGCAGCAAATGCAGACTTTGTTGAAATCTGTTCTACATGAAATTTCTAGCTCTTTTTCTAGGGAGAAATGTCTGATACATGGAATATTTAAATGGGTTCTCTTATACATTTTAACTTTTTCAACTTTAGTAAGTGTGCAGTGTTGCAGTTTGAGCATAAAAAAGGATCTGCAAAGATGCTCAAAGTTTACTGCAAACGGAAATATTCTCTTTAACAGAAAATGTGAAAGCTTTCCTGTGTAATACCCAGATATTGTGTGTTCACCTCTAAAAACAAACTTCTGTGAAACGTCCAACCTGGTCTCACAGTAAATACGTACCTCTGTAGACTTTTTGCAGCACCACAAAATACATGCCATCAGGTACATATTGCAACCCGGTATCACAATTTCCAACAACAGTAACGTTAACACCACCATATTATATTACATTATATTATATTGGGGTGTAATAATTTAAATAAGAGTTTAATCAGATGTCGTATTTTGTGTATGTTTAATATTTCGTATGCACAATTTACTTTTTTGCAAAAGTTTACTTGTAACTGTTGACCTGTTATACCAGTGAGAAAATGCTGATTTTTGCTAAACATGTTACTACTAAATAAATTATGCTTACTCTAGAATTGTAGTAAAAAAAACATGACACAAAATATTAATTAAAACTGTTAATGTCAATTAGAAATCTTGGTCATCTTGATATTGGTTCTAAAAAAGCATTTTTGCAGATGCCAATTGAGTTAATATTTTCTCTATTTTGGTAATATTTTCAGGTTGGTAAAAACAAACACATTCATTTGCCAGTTTCTAGTATTGAGTACCCTCTTAGTGAGAGAGCACCCTCTTTTTGTGAGTCTCATTTTTAACACGCACCAGAAACAATAGACAACAGAGACGCACATGCACACCCACACATTTTGACACAGATTTTTCATTTCAAAATATAAAAACATATTTATTTCATAGGTTTTAAAAAATGTTAATTTATTAGTTTCCATACTAAGAGAAGATGGGCCCTCATTCAGCATACTCTTTCCAAACAATAATCACAAACCAGAAATAGGCTGAGGATGATAAGTGTAAAGATATAAAATAATGACTAAGAGCAAATAAGCCTTGTATATGCCTATCCACTTTCAGACCCCTATAACATCTCAGTGCTTTGAGAGGGGCTACTGTGACAGGTCTTTAAACTGGAGATGCTGAGATACTCTCAGAGCAGACTGAGCGCTACAGTGGTGGTAAGCAGCCATCAAAAGTATTTGTGGTCTGTAGGATGGCATCTCTTTAACCACACTTTAAATACCCATGACCCCTTCTTAGAGTTACAAGAGAGCACCAGGGCATCTAAAACACATGGAAGAAATGATGGACAGTATCATGAGCTGATGAATATGTTTTTTATTGAGGTAAAACAAATTTGTTTTTTTCTCACTAAAGCTCACCTGCTGCCCCTACAGCCCTACACCCCTACAGCCCCTCACATGTGTGATTTTAATTTGTTACAGACCCTTAAAGGGTGTGAGTGCACTGGGCATTTGTTTTTAAAGTGTCAGGTTGCACATGTGCATGTAAATATGTGCTCTTTGCAGTCTGTGTGTGCAGTTACCCATGCTGCCTTTAGCTGCTGCTACAGTAAATGCAAAAGTGCATTTACAATCTGCTCTTCGAAATGGGCTGATGCTCTTACATGCGCACACATATTTCAAAAGACACAATAAAACTAAAAGGAAAGATCCACTTTATGACTTAATTTGGTAACATGACAAAAATACAAAAATACAAGAATTAGATGAACATGGCAACTATTTTTCACTGGATGAAACATACTGTTGTGTAGCATGCATTCCAATATACATATGTCTCGTTGGTGGCTGTCTCTGTGGGCCACTATATGTATGTCATCAACCATACTGGACAACAGTCTCACGAAAATTTGTGACATTGTCACGAAATGTAATGTATTGCTTCGTGATGCTAGACACGAATTTCCCCATTTTTTCGTGTCAGTCAGCACGACATTCAATCATACTTACTTTAATACGCAATACCTTTCATCTAATGTGTAAATATATATCAATGCAATCTGATGGGAATTCATAGCTATTTTACAAGGTGGCTCATTCATGTGAATTCCTATGTACGAAAAAATTGGGAAATTCGGGTTCACCAACAAGAAACAATAGATTAAATTTTGTGACTGGTTTGTACTAGAACATTTAGAAGCAAACTTACTGTGCATATGCAACTGTACTTATATACCTGTATATCCTGCACTTGCTGCTATTGCACTTTTGGTTAGACCTAAACTGCATTTCGTTGCCTTGTACTTGTACATGTGTAATGACAATAAAGTTGAATCTAATCTAATCTAATCTAATACATGGATAAAAAGTGCTATGTGTTTCTCTGGGCTGCTGAAGACTTTTGTAAAATAACAAAAGAACTTCTATATTGTACTGATGCTAAATGCTAAAGATTGTAGGTTAATGCTAAAATGAAGCCTGCATTAACTCAAGCAATGGTATTAAAAAAAAACATGGCACACATTTTGGAGCAGTTAGGAAACGGTTTTGAAGAGCAACGCCTATTTGTGTGAGTTTAACCCCATTGTATTTTCATTAACATTCACCCATTCGCCCTAAAAGCTCACACACATGCCTATGGAAATGTCTCTCTCGTCCCTCTGAAATAGTTATGACTTGCTCATTAAAGTATTACTTGCTTATTCATGCACTGACCTATTCTGGGTTAAGAGCGATCATAATACTACAACAATGATTCATTTCAGAATAGTATAATTGGACAACTTTTGTTAATAAAATGGCTTTTCTGAACTTTTCTAAAAGTTAAAACCAAAATGCTTTAACTTGAGGCTTTAATGCTATAACTTAGTTTCTCTTTGTATCTCTTTGGCAGTCGTGGCCCAGTGGTGGGCAGTCGTGGCCCAGTGGTTAGAGAGTTGGACTCATGATCACAAGGTTGCTGGTTCAATTCTCAGGGGTGGCGGGTAACGGCTGAGGTGCCCCCTTGAGCAAGGCACCTAACCCCCACTTGCTTACTATACAAAATGTACAAATGTATAGTATAATGCAATGTAAGTCGCTTTGGATAAACGCGTCTGCCAAATGCATAAATGTTTAAAAATGTATCTTATGGAAAGTCTTTTACAGTTAAAAGTTTGCAATCCACAACAGATGTTTGTTTTTATGGGAACTAAATGGTCATTTGTTGTGGTTTTGTTCAGTTTGTATTAATTGCATCATAATCTGGAGTTTGGGTTTGGACACAAATATATAATGCATTTCAATTGGCAGAAAAAAATGATAAAATCAAAGCAATGTGATTCAGAGAATTCAGAGAAGCTCTACTTGTTCTATTTTATTGGCACCCATGAAATCAACATGCCACATAAGTGCTGGGCTGTCTAGTCCTGCAAAATGTGGCTTAACTTTATGGTTGCATGTCAAAACATTTCCTTAAAGAAAGTATCCTTTTCCTAAATACAATTTACAGTAAATGTGTGCTGCACCATTTAACCCCTGTATCTGTTTGCAGTCACGATGGGAGAAGCATTTAAATCATCTGCATTAAGACTCTGCAAATACTCTTTAAGATTTTGCACTTCACTTTCCACAAGCTGCACAAAAGTTAGTTTCTGCTTTCAGCTGTCAAAATCTAATGCTGCTAATGCTGTAATTCTTGAGTTGTGTGACGTGACATTTATTTATAAACAAATAGCACTAATAGCAGAGCTTGTGCCTGTCAACAGTCTGTTCTGCCCGAGAGACTACACAAATGTGTCAACGGTGGCTCACTAGGATCAAATCATACAGCTTGTTCTCAAGTCTCAAAGTCAATGAGAAGAAGTGAGATTTGTTTATTCTGTAGTGACACACAATCATTCTTCCCTATAAAACACAGTGGACAATTTTGGCTTTTGTTTATCGAAAATTGTCAACATGTAAGATAATTACGAACTGTAAAATTAATGTACAGTACATTGCAGACATTGCAATGCAGCAAATGCAGACTTTGTTGAAATCTGTTCTACATGAAATTTCTAGCTCTTTTTCTAGGGAGAAATGTCTGATACATGGAAGATTTAAATAGGTTCTCTTATACATTTTAACTTTTTCAACTTTAGTAAGTGTTCAGTGTTGCAGTTTGAGCATAAAAAGGAAGTTTACTGCAAACGGAAATATTCTCTTTAACAGAAACTGTGAAAGCTTTTCTGTGTAATACCCAGATATTGTGTGTTCACCTCTAAAAACAAACTTCTGTGAAACGTCCAACCTGGTCTCACAGTAAATACGTACCTCTGTAGACTTTTTGCAGCACCACAAAATACATGCCATCAGGTACATATTGCAACCCGGTATCACAATTTCCAACAACAGTAACGTTAACACCACCATATTATATTATATTATATTATATTGGGGTGTAATAATTTAAATAAGAGTTTAATCAAATGTCGTATTTTGTGTGTTTAATATTTCATATGCACAATTTAGATGTGTTTGAGCACATAACCCGCCCCTAAACCTACCATTTTGTATATTATACAATATAAAACACAACATGTAACAGGAAGATACAGCTACATAAGCTGTTTATTCAAAAAGTGCAGTTATTCCAAGCGTTCCGAGGCTACAGAACAGACCCGAAAGCGATCCCCTTCTGCATCCGCCATAAAACATTTGTGTCTCAAATCTGTAGCAAAATGTACCTGATGATACGCATTTTGTGGCGCTGCAAAAAGTGTACAAAGGTATGTATTTCCTATGAGACCAGGTTGGAAATGTCCTTTAAAGTGCTGCTTGAAATGGTCAATTCACTTGTTTCATTATACAACTCAGGCTCAAATTGATAAGGTATAACTGAAGATTCTCAGCTCTTGCAGGTTTTGAATACTGTGGCCTAGGAACATCATCTCCATATAATATAATAATCAACACAAGATCTTAATCCTCCCTCTAGATAACAATCTTTATTGGTGTATAAAATGAACCAGCCACTTACAGTGAATCTAACTTTCTCTAACTTTCTCTCTTAAATTTCAAGAAAAGGCAATTTCCTGCTAAATATCATTATAGTGTTTTTGCACAAGTATTCCAGCAAAGTAGATCCAATAATTGGTTGGTTTTGGAGAGATAATTTCCCTCTGTTAAGCAGGCTGTAAAAACACATGGCTGAGAGTTTAATTACAGACAGAGACGCAGGCAAATTTATCTGCTGCTCAGTGCTCACATATATTATAAAGATGGGTGTCATGCAGAAATTCATTTTCCCTTTTGAAGAGCTATTAAACGCATGCCGCACGTCAGCTAGCCCAAAACATTCAGTGACTGATTCAAAGTCCCCGACACGGGTCAAACATTCATACCAAATTAAAGTGCATAATCAGGCTGAATGTTTCAAACAACAAATTAAAAACTGAGGATATAAGCAAAGGATAAGGAATAGGGACTGACTGGAGTTTAAATTTGAAGCAAATCTGCTGTTCACAGGTAAAAGTGCATTTTAATACAAATAAATGCATTGACTGCAAAAATCCTAATAAATTAGGAAACAATTAAACTACAGAGAAGCCCAGAAGGTCAACGATACCTAGAAAACAACCCTGTTTCTCTCAGTGGCACATACGGATGGTGCAAGCATTGCTGGAAGAACACACAAACATAAATCAGAAGATAAACTTTTTACAGGCAAACTTTTTTCCACAAATTTGACATAAAATTAGCTGCATATGGATATGTTATGCTTTCTAAAACCTCCAAATGTGAGATGCATGTCTAGAACAAGACTAGACAAGCTGATATATTCCCAGCAGAAAGCCACATAGACAGCTTCAGGAACAGCCCTTGGCAAATTAAATATAAAACTGCAGGAGAATGTAAACATAACAGACATTATTGGCGTTACCTGTCATTGGATACAGTGACATTTTAGAGGAAAACTAGACATCTTTGTTAAATTAGTACTGTCCTACTGTAGTGTGTGTGTCTATATAAGTGTGGGTGTGTGGAATGAACAGTGCATTAATATTCTTTATTTACAGTTGGGGACAAAAATAGTAGCCCCCTTAGTATGAGCAAAGAATGCTGTGAAAATAAATCTGCAATGTTTCTCCTTTTGATCTATTATTTAAAAAATTCACAAAAATCCAATGTTTCATTAAAGTAAAACAATTGAAAGTGGGGGGAAGTCACCTTAATGTTTTTCAAATAAATGTTTTTCTCTAATACACCCTGGCCACAATTATTTTGAGTAAAATATATTCCCATTGATATTTACATTTTCTTAGCACACCAAGGTGACTAGAAACATGATGTTGTCCAGTTGTGACTTCTCATTGCACATGGAGAATAATCATTACGTAACAAAGCCCAAATCCCCTTAAACATTCATCATAATGGGTCAAACTAAAGAATATAATTCTGTGTCTATGGCCATATGAAATTAAAATAGTTTTTTTGGCAGCAAGAAACAAAATGGGTTTGGTGGACACAGGGATAAAAAAGTGCCCCATGTCCACAAGTAAATATACCACTGGAACGTCGTTGTTGTGGATCTACTTTTATACCAGAGGTTCTGGACATCTTGTTCAGATACATGGCATTGTGGATTATATCAAATACCAACACTTGCTCTGCTGGAAATCTTACAATGGGCCGTGGTTACATCTTACATCAGCACATTGGTTTAAAACAAATGACTCGCTGAGTACAAAATCAAGGTCCCGCTATAGCTATCCCAGTTCCCTGATTTGAACTCTATAGAAAATGAGTGGGGTGAACCAAAGAGGAGATAACACGGACATTTGAAGGATCTGGAGAAATTCTGTATGGAGGAATAGTCTAAGATCATTTGTCATGTATTCTTCAACCTCATCGACATTATAAGAGAAGACTCATAGCTGTTTTTCTTGCAAATGGCGGTAGCAAAAATAATTAAATGAAGGGGGGCTAATATTGTGGCCAGAGTGTATTGGAGAAAAATGCTTATTTCAAAATGTTACTTCCCCGCCACACCATTCAATTGTTTTACTTTAATGAAACATTGGATTTTTATGATTAAAAAAAAATAAGAGATCAAAAGTAGAAACAATGCAGGTTTATTTTCACAGCGTTCTTTGCTCATATTTAGCAAGGGGGCTAATATTTTTGTCCCCAACTGTATTTGGCATGACAGCGTAGCCTGTTTTCCTGTATGCCACTAAAATAGACTATCACTGCGGACAGCCACTCAAGACTCAGCTATTTACAGAACACACACACTGCGTATGTGCACTGGTGCCAGCAAATTCTGTGTGCACACTAGACATGATTATACCATTTGATATTGCAGCAAAATACACCACATCAGATACTGGATAGCTAATTCTTTATGTATAGTTTTTGTGATGTGGATATGTATTGTTGTGCATTTTATTATAAAGCCATGAAAAATAGTAAACATACAGTAAACTGCTCAGACACTATACAGGCAAAATACATAGTTGCAACATAGAATATAGAAGGGATATTGTGTTATGACCTAACACAGCAATAAACAAAAACATTATTATTGTATCAGCATGCACATGGTATTGTAATTAGTAAGTGTAAATTTGACAACAGCCCAGATGAGATAATGATGACCACACATATGTAAGATCAGAGCCACTGACACTTGCACTTTCAGCGCTAACTGTAAATAACACTTACAACCGCAGATTGTCACATTATTGTCGCAGCACACAGCTACAGCAGAAGTCACTTACAGTGCTGACAAACACAACAGAAACAGTTACACAATATATAAACACAAGAACTTTTATTACTACTGTGTAGTACCGCCAGTGGTTTTTATGTTTGTTAGTTTGTTTATTTTAATACTTTTATATATTATCAATATGCATGTATATTTTGACAACCCATTTTATGCATTTTAACGCAAATTTACAGATATAGAATGCTTTTTTATTATTAATTTATTAAAAAATAATGTTTGAATGTATTTATTAAAAATGCTTATACTATCATATCATATCATATCATAATATTAGATAAATTAATAGAAAAATTAACAGTTAGTATTCGAAGGGATAGTTTACCCCTAAATGAAAATGTTGTCATCATTTGTACACCCTCAAGTTGTTTCAAATGTGTATACGTTTGTTCTGTTTTTCTTTGTTCTGTTAAACACAAAATAATATATTTTAAAGAATATGGGAAGTATACACAGTTCTGGTTCACTACTGACTACCATAGTAGGAAAAAAATTGAATTTACAAAACAGAAGTGATATTCAGGGGGTGGTCATTTTATAGATTCTATAGACAATTTATCCATAAAGAATAGATAAGTAAAGCCAACACATACACACACTAACATAAACAACCTTTGACAGAAAACTTTCACTCCATATGATGTATCCAAACATTATGTGTTCTCTGAGCTTTTCTCTCTCACTCTATCTGCTGCATGTTTGTTTATCCTCTTCCCCGCTGAACTGCGGCAGACCTCCAACTGCGAGGCTGAAACAAATCTTTCTCTACGCTTGTGTGTGGCAGCTCGGCTGGAGTTAGAAGGGATTTGTAAACATTAGCCAAAGAACAACACTGAAGTGTTCAGGAGCCGTACAGTATGTGACCTACACTGCAGTGAGAGTACATACTGTATTTTACTGCATGAAGACTGTGAGGTTGATGAAAGGTTTTCATAAGAGAGCCGAAGTAAGGAGAGAGACTGTCACACACTAGCAGGAGCAACTTCTTACATGAGCTGGAGAAGTGGGCTAATAAGGAGTTAAACTGCAAGGAGGGAAAATTCCCCATCCCTGCAGGGGAGCATGGGCTTGTCTACCAGACCTCATTTAGCATTACTGTCAGTAAGCCACAATATTTCACATGCACACTATATTTCCACTACTGTTTCAGCAATATTTCCATTACTGTATCAACACATTATCAACAGCGATTACCAGCTGAACACATAGAAAAAATGCAACAAAATGACAGAAATGTCATATTAAATCACTACAAAGTAGCCTGCATTTTAGTTTTATGAAATGCAGAGCTCCCAATACATGCATACACTAACTATCACACCTGATTCATTGTGTGTGTACAATTCTGCAAAGCTATTATAAAAATAAATGGTAACGACATTTCCAAACTTTATGAAAGTGCTTTGTATTCTTCTGCACTGTGCAGTATGCTATACTTTCTAAAGGAAACCAAAATGAGGCTTTATTAAGTAGCTTATTTGAAATGCAACAACTTGCTTAACGGTTGCTCACATACATCACAAAAATAGGTCTCTTCACATGAAGTGCATGGGAGACTTGAGTAACGCTCACAGTTTATTACAGTACAGTTTGCGGTTCACATGTTCCTTAGTGCAATGAGTTTGTTTTAATCATATGGCATTAGCTTTAAACTGTTCAATATTAAAAAGTTAATATTGTGATTGCCTTGTCTGTAAAGAATATATCTTTATATTTTTTTGTTAAATAGTGTAAAATACTTCTTTTGAAAAAGCCATTGCATGTGTCCTTATCCTGAAAAAAAAGTGTACTTATCCTGACCTACATGGCCAATATGTGTTAAGGAGCAAATAATTTGAAAAAGCTTCTTGTTCTAATTATTGTGCACAAATATTGTTACTACTATTTAGAGACTGTTTCATCGACTGTACGCATCTGGCCCGAAGTTAATTTCTGGCTAGTGGCTTATAACATAACTATTTATATTTTATTTAACACTTGTTGAATTTTATTGTATATTAATTTGATTAAATAATCTGTTGAATGGGTCACATTTGTTAAACTTTGTTGCATTTAAGTTTAGCCATGTAACAGTTCTTCTACTGGTAACCCAAAATAATATTGGCTAGACATGCTTTTAACTTGCTAGCTGATGTAATTTACTTGTTATTTCTTTTGCCTGTTATCAGAAATAATCTGCAGGGACTCTACTTGTGGATGTGTACCAGAAGTTAGGTTTGGGGTCACAAAATGTTGTTACTTTGAAACCATATGTAAATAAAGAAAAATTACATTTAAATTACAAAAGCTGATTGACAGTTTAAATCATAAAAACGTGCTGAATGACGTTAACAGTGAATGTTTCAGAGTTGTATTACAAAGGAGAAAATGCTTCAATAATTTAAATCTCTTGATGAAGCATATTAGGTTCACTAGGATTCGGGAAAAGAACCAATATCTGCCGAATACTCCAAAATCCCAAATTTGACACTCCATAAACCTGCACACACATTATTCATACTATATTAACAATGTTGAAGTTAGTCTGACAGCTTTTATTTCCCCTTTAAATAACTGCTTTGTAAGTTGCATGTAATATTCAGGTCAGTAGAACAAACAGTAAGAGATCTATGAGATCTAAGCTGAATACTTACTATTTTTAATTCTATAACTATGATAAAAGGCCAGACTTAGTTTTCACCCTTTTTCTGTGTTTAAGTACTATATTTGGGTCCCCAGTGCATCTACCTACTCAGAAAACATCAAAAATAAGATTCCAGTAAGTTTGTTTTGGTGAGCCTTTCCTTGCAAGCATGTGAGAAATTGAGCAGTTCATATTTCACTCCCTTTGTGACGTAGAAACAGGCCCTATTATAATGTTACCAACCCTTAAGCTACACTTTTCCATCCACGGCGCTGCTCCATTGTTGTTTTCACAAGTGACTGCGGTGTGACGTCATGGCTAAAGTTCATGGAAAACATGCAAAATGTAATGTAATGTAAGCCTCAGAGGAGACAAGAGATAAGTGGATTTATTTTATTTTTAGTGGAAATCCTGCAGAAAATAAGTAAAAACCTGCTTGTTTGCGTGAATCACTTTAAGCCGAAGTGCTTTGTCAACCTGGAACAGTACAAGCAGGATTAGCTTCAAAGTTGTTCATCAACTAGGGAGCGAAACCGACTAAACGAGGCAAAGCTGCGATGTAAGTAATATTTATCAACAGTCTGAATTTACGTAAATGTACAAGAGCGTATAAGAGGATAACGTTAGCATATGATAGCAAGGGGAGCTAAATCACTCATGGGCTAAATAAAACATTCAAATATTATATTTATATGTTTTTTTGGCAAATGGGCATTCAGAGTTTGGCTATATGTATGTTAATACAGTATGTGCGTTTATAAGTTTAGCTGCGGCTAGCTGTTACTAATGATTATTGTTTTGCTAATGACTGGTAAGATCTTTTAAGAAGGCTTTTAAACTAACCATCATTCTAACCATCTCATCATTCGTCCTCAGGCTAAAAAAATCCATCACAGCAAACAGCCCTAGTACTTTTTGTGTGTTTATAACTTACTTGTCAAGGACAAGTGCTAAAATCCACGGATAGCCAAGTGTACACACACACACACACACACACACACACACAACATTAGCATTTACTGTGACAGATTTTTTTAGTCTAAGGACGAGTGATTTGAGACATTTTAAACAACAGCGGAGGAGTTCAGGAAATATCATTTAGCTAAACGATTGCCATGTGAGCACTACATGTGTGTTGTGTTGACATGCCTGACGAAAGAGGGGTGGAGTCAGAGCCGTTGGTTGGGGTGTGCAACAGCTCATTATCATTTAAAGAGACATACAACAAAACGGGTTGCTGTGCCATAGCTATAAGGCAAAAGGGGGTTGTTTACACAGCCTTTGTGTGTTTTTAGGCAAAATATTTTACAGACATTTCATAGAGACACTAATAAATCATGCCAACTTGTTGAAAGTGCTCATCTGGTCAGACCTTTAAATATTGTATGTGGGAATATTCCACAGACAACACATTTGGGCAGGTTTGTAGCACATCCTACTTTACTCCAAGTAAAGCCTCCTCGACAAACCTTGCTGGGTTCATGACCCAGAGAAAGCACACAAGAGTCATTAAATACCAGAGACAGTATCAGGACTTACACTGGTGGCATGACTCCACAATGTGGCTAACCAACATACACAGAGAACAAACCATTAAAAGTATGGAGTGAGGGGCTCTGTTTCAAACATAAACCCTGTCTTGCTGAAGAAGAAACATTTCAGATGAATCCCTCAACTAATGGCCTTTTAAAATGGGTGACAGAGAGGCTAACCTATAATTAAACATGGAAAGAAGATTTTTTGGCTGGTAAACTATTGCTACAGTATGAAAATAGAGATAGAAAGAAAAAGCTAAGGTATTATTTATTCTCCCTTCATCTTACCAGCACATACACATACCAATCATTTAACAGTAAAGAGCCACTGAGCCTTGTAAACACTAGTTTTGTTCTGGCCTAAAAACTTGAGCCAGACACACAGACTCCAACAACCCCAATGTTCCGTTATTTATTTATTTTTTAAGTTGGGGAATGGAAATACAACAACCACAGTTCATGACGTGTACATGTGAAATGCACAACAGCTCTGGTACAGGGAGACACAACTAGCTTAGTGGTACGTGCTGTGCCTGACTGTACAAAAAAGTTTACAATGCGAGAAGCTGCAAGGGTGTTACTATGTAGTTGCTAAGATGTTTTGATGATGCTGCTTAGTGGTTTCTATGGGGATCTAGGTCCCCATGTGTCTATAATATTCTGTGGTAAATATAGCTTGCATTCCCTTAATGCAAATAGGTACTGGGGCACATTAATTATCCAGGGTATGATAAAACATCCGAGTGGAAAGATTAAAATATTTTGCTGAGAGAATAAACAAACCTTTAATAAATCAGATCACATGAAGCCTTGTAGAACTTAAAATTTAATTTTAAGTAAACTGTCCCATATGAGAATGTCTTTAAACAAATTAAATCACTACCTTATTTATTGCGTCTGCCATAAGTTCATGCTACTGTAGGGATAGTTTGCAGGTAGGGTTACAGACTTGTATAATTAATAAAATGAATACCTTAAAGGACCAGTGTGTAGTTTTTTGGAGGCTCTATTGACAGAAATGTGATATAATGTACATAACTATGTGTTCAGGTGTGTACATTTACATTTATTCATTTGGCAGACGCTTTTATCCAAAGCGACTTACAATTGAGGAAAACAGCAAGCGATTCGTCTAAGTAAGCAGTGACCTTACAAAAAGACCTTACACAATAAAGCGTTATGATTTTCTTACCTTAGAACAAGCTATTTTTATCTACATACACCGCGGGACACCTTACATAAAATTCGCCATGTTGTTTTGAAAACGTGACGACATCTTAATCCTCTTATGGCCTGCGTAGCACTTCGAACAGGAGGGGGAGGGCTGGAGTGAAAGTGACCTATTTGTCAGATATGGTGACCCATACCCGAAATGTGACCTCTGCATTTTAACCCAACCAGTGAATAGTGAACCCACACACTTCAAGTCGTGAACACACACACACCGGGAGCAGTGGGCAGCTATCACTGCAGCACCCGGGGAGCAAACGGGGGTGCCTTGCTCAAGGGCACGTCAGTTGTTACCTGCCGGTACTGAGAATCGAACCGGGAACCTTCTGGTTACAAGTCCGACTCTCTAACCATTAGGCCACAACTGTAACGTAACATAACTTTTTTAATATAACCCTTCAATACAACTTTTCTTTGTAAAGTGTTTAAAGAGCTGACACTTTCTGCTAATTACCAGGTCAAAAGAAAGTGAAAAAAGTCTATCTAATAGTTATATATTTATGGATTTGGTATCTTATGAAATAATACATGTACTCAGTATAAATATTTGGTAAGTAATGAATAAATTTCATTACAATCCAATAATCCAGTAACTGTTAATCCTAAACATTATATGCTCACACATGGCCCGCTGAAAGAACTTTGATTTGAAGGGTCATTACTTGTTGGTAGCTATTAAAAATAGATATGTTTGTGCTGGAAACTTTAAATGTGGGCTGTAAGTAAGGTGCATTTAACCATAAGACAGCAGATGAAAGCATTTATGAGGCCTGGCAGCCCTGTGCACAACCATCAGACTGTACTACATGAATAAATGTGAGGTCTGGGTTATTTGTTTGTAGTATGTGTATGTGCTTCTGTGCTCGGTCTGACTTTTACATCAGGTAAAACATATGGTGCTAAATTCAATAAAAACACTCCTGTAAGCTCTGGTTAGTTATTTCATAAAATGTGATTACATAATAATGATATTGCAAACTGTCACACTCTGCTGAGGGAGGGTTAGGACGATTCTAAGGGCCCATGAACTTTTGAGGGCCCCCCGAAGGCTGACCCTTGAAAAAGTCAGAAATTGTTATATTTGTTTTTAAAATTGTGATACGCAATACCACGTCGGCAACCCCCTTAGCTGGGCCCTCTCTCCTACTATGCTCACTATGTAGTCTTTACTATGCGTATTTAGCGTGTTCTTCAATCCACGGCCTCGCAGTGCGGAGTGAACATCAAAATAAGAGATTAAAGTGTGTGTATTTACTGAAGCAATACAATATAGCTTCTTATCCACTGTAAAGTTTTCGCTCTGTTCACCCCTCATTAACACGTTATACAATTGTTTACCTTCCAATAAAGCACTTCGATGGCGATTGTAAAGTGCCCAAACTAGAAATTAGACAGGGGGCCCAGAATGCCTAGCGGTGCCCCTGATGGTGCGCTCCATCAACACGACTGTGATTAGGCGGCTGATGTAACTGCTTTTTTTCCAGACCAGCACAGGTAATCTATACCTAGATCTTTTAAATTTGAGCTGTGCTACTTCAGTGAAGTTATTACTGAGGAATAATGAAGCAGAGCGTGTGTGTGAATGAAAGAGAGAGAATGTAAAAGAAAACTCACTGAGGATGCGTTATTCCTATTCCACTGCGGTACTTTTCCATTGCTTTTTAATGAAAACATGTGTAACAGAGGCCAGCTAGTGTGAGCGCTGTGCAGGTTAACACTCTTTTGGGTTACGTGACAGCTATCACCCTCACCTGCCTGTCATCAGCCCCATCATCAGACTTTTATATATACTCCCTCTGTTCTTCTGTTCTTTGTACTGTATTGTTTAGTGTTACGTGTATGGTTGTTTCTTTTGTTTGAATTCATTAAAATACCCAAGTTTCCAACAACATTCTGTGACACTTTCCCGAAGTAAATGTTAAACAACGATTAATCTGTTCAGTTATTGTTATTTTAAACAAAAAAATTATATTTTCATGAAATTGATACTGCAATGCAGTAAGAAATATTTTTTGCTGAGCATTTTTTTTCTCAGATGATCTATTCAAAATGTAATTTCAGATAATGAGCTAATGAAATAAAACTTTCTAAAAGGTGGTTGACCACAGTATTGTAACACATGCCACAATGCGGCTGTTGAGCCCACTGTTGAACGTTCATGGCTATATCACTGTAATTGTGGTGTGTTACCCTGTAGGCAAACTAGACTACTTTATTATGACCTTGTGGCAGGAAATAGACATGACCGTAGTATAGAAAAGATCATATTACTCAAACAAAAAGTAGCATTTGAGAATATACAGTAAAGAAGGACAGCAGACACTGTGTGAACCATCATCTGTAAATTAACACCTAAGAACAGCTAGTAATTAAAGACACCAAAATAATAGTAAAAAGCTAATTATGTGAGGTGCAGGGTGGGGAGAAAAGGATCCACCGCAGGCTATTCTGAGGAAAACAGAGATGAAACTTCTCCTTGAATATATTTAACTAAATTTTACTGATCAGCACATTTATAAAAACCAAATGCATTTTTAACATAGAACACATAAGAAAGAATTTTACAGTAAACCATATTGCATGATCTTATGAGAAACTGTTGTTTGTCAATTATTGTTGGTTGATGTAAGTTTTTGTAGTTTGGAACTGAGACTCACCAGAATTTTGTTGTACTATGTACAATGACAATAAAGTAAATTAAATTGAATTGAAAGTCAAATTACCAGATATGATGTGACATATGTAATATAAAAACAAATAGTAGCAAAGTATAGGACACACTGCATTATAACACTGCTACGTAAACAATTGTGAATCACATGAAAACAAAAGCACACATGAGCAGTCGTGGCCTAGTGGTTAGAGAGTTGGACTCATGACCAGAAGGTTGCTGGTTCGATTCTCAGGGCTGGCGGGTAACGGCTGAGGTGCCCTTGAGCAAGGCACCTAACCTCCACTTGCTTACTATACAAAATGTACAAATGTATAGTACAATACAATGTAAGTCGCTTTGGATAAAAGCGTCTGCCAAATGCGTAAATGTAAATGTAAATGTAAATGTGACACACATCTGAGTCCTTTTTTATACCCCTGCCGAGGCCCAATAATGGAACTATAATCACATATACTATAATAAAATAGCAATACATAGCTAATAAATAACTAACTCAAAATTATAAACAATGACAAACTAATAAAAAAATTAAAAGTAACCTCAGACCCTATTCACTAAATCACTTAAAAAGAGCCATCTAGAGCCAATAATACCTTTACTAACACATGCCAATGGTGATCGAATAAGAAAACCATAAATATTGAGATGACATTTTTAAATAGTATTGTTTCAAGAATTTAAAATGTAGTAATATATACAATTGTTTTGCCCACCTAATGCCTGGTTTAGTAAAGAAAAAAAACTCACACAAAGTCTTCTCTGGTTGAAGCTAGAGCAAATGGGTTTAACATAAAATGACACAGTTTTCCATTACACATTTAAATTCCTAAAGCAGTCATCTTGCACTTGCTCTCGTGAGCCCTTTAAATAAATATCTACACTACACAAAGACACACGCAACATGATCTCACAGGAAATCTGTGTGTTGTTCAGCATTTTGTATGCCACAAAATTTGGCCCTTTTAATTTTGTACTTTTAACATTACATCTCTTTAGATCTCTGTCTAAAACGCCATCCAGTGATTCATGACCAACTGAGAATAAATCATCAAGAATCAAAGTGAAGATTTTATTACCAGGACTGTACATAGATCCATATTGTTAATGTTAAAGCCCAAATACAGCGTCTGCTGCCTGCATGGCTAAATATAACCCGCCAGCCTCTGTCTCCAGTTTCCCCTCGACTGGAGCAGGTGGCTGAAAGATCGGGTGGATGCAGCATGTCTGAGTCGACCTTCCCTACTGGATGAAACACAGAGTGACCCTGAATCAGCAAGGTGGATAAATTAATTAATCACTTCAATTCTTTCAATTCAATTCATGCGCACATTTCTGAGTATACAGAAGTGACAGCAATGATCAATCACAAAAACACAGTAATTGCATCACTATTTGACTGCATTAAAACATTTGTTTGCAGTGGCATATTGTCTAATACTTTGCACTCAACCGCACCCAACGCTGCACACTGTGACTTTCAGTTTGGATCAGCAACAGCGCTCCAGAGACAATTCGGGACATACACACAGGATGCGTTCTTGTGTTCAATAACATCTAAATCGAGCGCAATGGAATGAAACAGAACACAAGGGTTTTGAGGCATTTTTAAAATGTGGAACTATTTTTGTCTTGGCATGCTGTCTTAAAAATGCAGCGTTCCTAGTGCAAGATGCTGACAAAAAGTGAGACTCAATGTAAGAGCCAAAAGACATCCGTCAGACCAAGGTGTTCTAATATACCTGGAGAGATCTCCCCATTTATCTCAATGGCAGTTTCTCAGCTGGAGCCTAATTGTAGTGCTAATTTTACACTGTTACGGGTTCTTTAAAAAGAGTTCATTGACAAATAATTTATGTATCAGAATACATGGCTACTTTTCAATGGAATATAAGAAAGGAACATTAATTTTATATTGTCTAAATGCAGGGCCTTACTGTCAAAGCTAATCATATCTCACACAATATTACGAGTAAGTCATACCATATATCTGGGATGGCATAAGGGTGCAGGAGTAATGAAAGCCGTTAAGTTGCCGGTTCAAGTGTGTTTTTTGAGGCAGAGTTGTTGAAGAAATGCAGAAGTATGGCGAGTGTGATGTGTGGCCACCATTACCAAAAACACTCCATCAGCATGTCTGACCAGCCCAGAGAGAGAAAACTCTCAACTGCCAGCCATGCCTCACCTCACCCTCTTTCTGGCCGATGTCAACACCCGACACCAGCAGTTTGTGTGTGTTCACGCTCTACTCCCAGGGATTCAGCTATTTCTTTCTACATCAGCAGTTTTTGTGTCGTTTCTGTCCCCCCACTTGTATCTGAATGATCACCACGTGCGATAGAGAAGTTCAGGCAGCCCAAAGAGTGTACTTTCTTCAACACACACACACAAGCGCGCGCACCCATGCACACACACATCAATGCGTGCTGCTGTTTATGTAGGGTAACTGAATTTTTTTTGGCCAAAACTCTAAAAATGCTGCCTGTTTACACTAGCGGTCAAAAGTTTTAGGACACTTACTCACTTATGTGTTCATATTTTCCAAAATATAGGGAAATATATGGGAATTATTTTGTAATTAAAAAAAGAAAAAGAAATTAAAACATGTTATATTCGTATATCGTCTGCAGTGTAGTCACCTTTCGACTAGAATTAGCAGAAATGTTTTCATGTAATTTTATCAAGCAGGTTCTTGAGGTCTCACCCTGAGATGCTTTTTAAACAATATTAAATGAGTTTTTATCTATTCTGTACTCTTATTGGCTTTCTGAATTATAAAGTCAAAGTTATCCATTTAAAAAATTAAAAATAGTGTGCTGGGTAGGAAGGTATCGTTTGTATATCATCTGTCTACTAAGATGCCTTCATCCCATTGTGTGCAGTATTGTGGAATAAAGATATGTCTGATGGAGTGGCTGAAATAATAATTCAAAAGTCTTTTTTCATCATCTGATTCCATTTTTACTGAGAAAAAAATCTGTACTTTATTGTTTACTTAGTTATTTCAGTTGAATTTGTTCTATGTCATTTAATACACTAGCGATCAAAAGTTGTGGGACACTTGAGCTACATTTTCTCATTATTTAAAAAAAAAACGATCTGAGGTGTTTGCTTAAATATCTGAAGACAAAAGTATAATTTTTCAAACATACAAATTTTTTGACAAAACTAACATTTTATTTAATAAAAAATGTTTTTTAAATTGATAACTTTGACTGAATAATTAAGAAAGAACAGACAATAAGAGCACAGAATAAATAAAAACTTCTTTAATATTATTTAAAATGAGACCTTGAAAAGCTGCTTGATAAAATTACATAAAAACATTTCTGAAATATTGTAGAAACGTGACTACACTAAAGACAATAAAATATAACATGTTTTTATTTTTTTAAATTACAACAGAATTCCCATATAGTTTCCTTTGTTTTATTTCATAATTTTGATTAGTTTATAATTATTCTAAAATGTGGAGAAATATTAACACAAGTGAGTGAGTCTCAAAACTTTTGACCGCTAGTGTAATTCGGTGCCTTCATACGACAACGGTGTCTGTTAAGTTATTGACTGACTAGTAGAAGTTAGTTTGGGACATACTGTAGTGGTAGTGCCATGAGCAGGTAATGCCTCATTGACCAGGAGTGTCATAGGGGATAATAGTGTATGTTCCTTAGCCGCTTCTAAAGGGCAGCGGCTGGAAACAATGGCACTTAAAGCACTTCATTGAAAACTGATCTGTTCGTGTCATCTCCGACTTCTCATTTTTCCCTGGCAGAGTAAAGTGAGGCTGGAGTCCGGCCAGCCCGATCCTGCGCTCCACTTACAAACAATGGGGATGAGAACACAGAGCATAATGAGAAGGGCAGAATGACATTAACATCTCATACTCATTATGCAAGGGAGAATACCATGAGGCAGAAAGAAGAGAAGAACATGCTAAATATAGTAGACATTGGGTTTAACGAGAATTTGGATTTGACAAGCTTTAAATATGTCTCACCTATTCGTTTTTTAAACATAAACTATTCATTCCATGATTTTTTAAAATAATAATGTGGTATATGTTACCTTTTCACAACTGCGCATTATAACCAAAGGCAAAGGACACAAGATCCTTTTGACTTTTTGTCTCACTTTAAAAGGCACAGTGTATTATTAAATGAGTCATGTTTGGTTGGGCAGCAGTGATCATAGAGAACTTTGGTCACTAAAAGCCTTTTTGATTCTGCAAACACCTGAATCCTGCAGCGCCAAGCTCACACAACCCCAAACCAGGAGGTGCACAAGGTTGTTCAGTAAGAGGTCATACAATCTTACATAAGTTCACACTGAGCCTGGAGCTTTGGCTGGGCTAACAAACCCATCACCCCTGCACAAAAGGTTCAGCCCTTGGGAAGGTGAATTTACAGTTTACAATTGCTTTTGGTGCAGAGTGAGTAAAATGCTTCATATACAGTGCCCTCCACTAATATTAGCACCATTGGTAAATATGAGCAAAGAAGGCTGTAAAAATAAATCTGCACTGTTTCTCATTTTGATATTTTATTAAAAAAACTACAAAATTCCAACATTTCATTCAAGTAAATATATGGGGTGAATATCACATTGTGAAAACAAATACTCTAATACACCCTGGCCACAATTATTGGCACCCCTAGAAATTCTTATAAGTAAAATATCTCCCAAGCATATTCCCATGATATAAAAAATTTCTGAGAACACAAAGCTCACTAGAAACATAATGTTGCTGATGTGCAGCAAAAGATTATTGAGCTACACAAAATAGAAAGTGGATTTACCAGAAATGGTTGAACAATAAAAAATTCCTATTTCCAACATCAGGGCAATAATTATGTTTTAATGGTCTGGAGATGTTGCAAATCTGACTGAAAATAAAAGACTCAGAGCTGTTTTTCAAAACAAATTGAGGTTGCAGAATGTATTAAATACAAGGGTGCCAATAATTGGGGCCAACATATATAGGAGAATTTGTTTTTTTTATATGTTATATTCTCCCTACTTCAAATTGTTTTCCTTCAATGAAATGTTGAAACTTTTAAAAAAAAAAAAATAAAAGATCAAAATGAGAAACAATTTATTAAGATTTATTTTTACAGCCTTATTTGCTCATATTTACCAAGGGTGGCAATATTAGTGGAGGGCACTGTACTTTAGCACTTCAGGAAGCTCAATTCATTGAGCACGATATATTCAATGTACGCTACTGTACCATACTTAAAACTGTTATTGAAAAATTAAGATAAATTAAGGTTGTTTATTTATTTTCTGAAATCAAATAAATATTTAAATCAGTTTTAAAAATAAAAATGTACCGTTACCTTAGTATCATTGTCCCCAAGAAAATTGTAATTGCTCTTAAAAATTATGGCATATTCTGCTATACTGTATGATGCCAGTAAAAAGTTATAGATAAGTCTTTTTAACAGAAATGTTTTAAATATAATGATAAAACCAGTGCAACTGTCCCTTTTGCATTTTTGCATATGCATTTGTAGCAATTTCCCTTCAGACACAAAATTTTGGAAATTATTTAAATGAACCAGGCAACACGATTTACTAATATTCAGTTTACTGGTATTTGCGCTTGGTAGATTGAGTTAGTCATTATAAAAATGAGATATTGCACCTGTGTTTTTAATGGGCACCTTGTCAGTAAATCACCCGCAGAAATGTCCACTCCCATCAGCACTTTTTTTATAATTGCGCTCTCATGCTATACCCTGTTTAGTAAATATAGTCAAGTGTGTGCAAATTTTTACTAGCAGTTTGTGTACAAATGAAATATAGCCATACATAAAACCATAGCAAATATGACTAGTTATGCTATTTTTTATGCATTTCAATGTTATGTTCTGGCTATAGCAAATATGCATAGCTATAGTATGCAAGTAATTATGCTTTTCCTGGCTTTTGAATCATTATGATGAATCTAAGGTTATTTCTTGTCTGTGGTATTTCATGGGTGTATTTGTATGATGTAGGAGAAGTATATCAGAAATGAGATCCAGAAGAGGTGACAGGAGGTATTTTACCTTGCTTCTTAAGGCCAGGGTCCGGGAGTTCACAACTCCTCACCATCACAGATGAAGAAACTTTCTGGAAGACCTGAGAAAGAGAGAGAGAGTCAAACTAAATTAAACAACTGCTTGTTATTATATTATTATCATATAATTGATATATTAAAATTCACAATTCACAAATGTATGAGACTATATGCATATGAAGCCTCACTCAGATCATACAGACAGAACTCAATTCTGTAGAAATAATTCATAAATTGTTGCTTCTAATTTAATGTATGTATCAAAGGTTTTGTGCATGGAGATACAGTTTAATGTCAGTTGCATCCGGTAAAACTACAGAAAAGATTAATCAAGATAGACATAAATTAGTTTTAGTGACATTTTTGGAAAAATCAAGCAACCATATGATGTATGATGATGTATGATGTAAGGTTTTCTTCTGACAGGTAAACCAACCCAATGTTTCTTTGAATATTATATTGTGATAATTATGAGCTTAAATATATATTTTTAAAGAATTGTGTCAGACTTACCAACTTGGATTTGTTTTGTTAGGAACACAAGGTATAATAATATTTTTGTATATTTGTTGGCTTGTTTGTTTGCTAAAAAAAGCTATAAATACATTTTTTAATAGCTTTCTTGTAGCTCAGTGGTTAGAGCATTGCGCTAAGGTCATGGGTTCGATCCCAGGGATTGCTCATACTCAAATACAAATATATAATGTGTAATGCAATGTAAGTCAAAAGTGTCTGCCAAATGTGTAAATGTAAATAAATTCTTATGTTCTGTATAGTTGTTTGCAACCATGCAAAAAATAAACACAGAAATAAAAACATAGCCTATATAATATATGAAATATTACAGAATAATATTACTAAAATATATTTGGTTACAATAAAATTTTGTTTTAAGCAACATTTCTCAGATGTACAATGTCCCAGTACAATATATCAATATCATATTAATGATTTTAGCTGCCAAACATTTTTTTGCAAAATGCCAGTCACATGCTCTCTCTTGTGCAAAATATTGGCATGACATAGCATTAATACTCACAGGCAAATTCAAGACTTTCAAAAATCATCATCATACAGTATTTACTAAAGCATACATATTTAATTTACTACTAATCAAAATATGGTTAAATATACTCATTAAATATACAGTCAGATGCTTTATTAATATAATTTTACATTTACCCAAAGCAACTTACATTGCATTATACTATACATTTGTTTCTAAGTAAGCAAGTGGGGGTAAGGTGCCTTGCTTAAGGGCACCTCAGCCGGCGACCTTCTGGTCATGAGTCCAACTCGCTAACCCTTGGGCCATGACTGCCACAATTTTAAATGTTCAATTACAAGTCTATAAGGAGATATTAAAACAGTATACATACATAATAAATAACTGAATACTTATCTAATTATGCTTTAGTTCTTTTTCAACTACTCATTAGCATCTTTACTGTGTCTGTACATCACTGGAAACCCCCAAAACTCTGACACACCGTTTTAAAGTCTTCAGTCACATCTTTCCGAACGTTCTTTCAATTCCATCCATGTCATCCACCCACATGTCCACACACCCCTGAGTGTGTGTCTCTGAGTGTCTATCTATCTATGATTATAATAATAATAAATGCAATGCAGTCTGCAATGAGTACAGAGTGTCGAAATACTGATGATGCTGTAATTGCATTAGGTCATAAATATCCTGATTAACAGCAGAAAACAGATAAACAAAAGATACTCTGTGTGTGTGTGTGTGTGTGTGTGTGTGTGTGTGTGTGTGTGTGTGTGTGTGTGTGTGTGTGTGTGTGTGTGTGTGTGTGTGTGTGTGTGTGTGTGTGTGTACAGGAAATAAACACAGAGGGCAAAGATCTGTGTAATGATTATAAAAGGCTTTCTACAGCCTGCTCACTGACCCCCACACATCATCTGTGCCTCACACAAACCTGTACATTTACAGATATGCACCCATACTACAACTAATCATTGTGAAAGTCTGATTTGCACAAACAAAGACTACACTTAAGACATTTTAAAGACCTAAAATGCTACATAACAGACAGTTTTTTTTCTCTCCAAACTACAAATGTATAAAAAAATCATAGTACAATATAAATAAAAAATAAAATAATAAATGTAAATAGTCAAATTAAATTTTATTCAATTAGATTAGATTAGATTAGATTCAACTTTATTGTCATTACACATGTACAAGTACAAGGCAACGAAATGCAGTTTGGGTCTAACCAGAAGTGCAATAGCAGCAAGTGCAGGATATACATTGGTTGCATAAGTTACATAAATAAATATACAGAAGTAATTTACAGATGGAAATGTACTATGACCATGATTTACAGATGTCTCTTACTATAAACAGAAATTTACAGATGGATATATACTATGATCATGATATACAGATGGCTATTACTATAAACAGAAATTAACAGATGGATATATACTATGCACATAATATACAGATGTCTATTGCTATAGACAGAGATTTACAGATGGATATATACTATGAACATGATATACAGATGGCTTTTACTATAAACAGAAATTTACAGATGGATATGTATTATGAACATAATGTACAGATGGCTTTTACTATAAACAGAAATTTACAGGTGGCTGTATACAATAAGTTAGGCTATGGTGAGCAGCAGTGCGATAAATATAGAGTAGTGCAAATAAATTATGGACAGAAGCTATCGAAGTAACAGTGCAATGGAAGAAGTTATTGCATATTTCAGTTAAAGTGTAGGAGTGCAAGATGCATAGTAAACAGTAAACAGTCGGTACTGTAATGAACAGTTGGCAGTGCAAATGAGCAGTCTGGTAGTGCAAATGAACATAAATGTTATGTATAGACAGTCCATTAGTGCAAATAACAAGTGAAGACAGGTGTGCAATGAGGGGGGAGAGAAGAGTGTAGTAGTAAATGAGGGGCAGTGGGATCAGTGAGGGGCAGAGTTCAATAAAGAGACAGCTCTGGGAAAAAAGCTGTTCTTTAGTCTGCTGGTCCTGGTCCGGAGGCACCTGAAACGCCTGCCGGAGGGCAGGAGAGAAAACAGTCTGTGAGCGGGATGAGAGGAGTCCTTAAGAATGCTGCGAGCTCGACGCAGACAGCGTTTCCTCTGGATGTCCTCCATGGATGGAAGTGGAGTCCCTGTGATGCGCTGGGCGGTTTTCACCACCCGCTGCAGTGCCTTGCGCTCTGCAACAGAGCAGCTCCCATGCCAGACTGTGACACAGTTGGTCAGGACGCTTTCTATTGCACAGCGATAGAAGTTCACCAGGATAGCCGAGGACAGCCGATTCTTCTTTAGTGTCCTCAGGAAGAAGAGGCGCTGGTGAGCCTTCTTGACCAGGCTGGAGGTGTTGGTAGTCCAGGACAGGTCCTCCGAGATGTGGATCCCCAGGAACTTGAAACTGGAGACACGTTCAACAGCCATCCCATTGATGTGGATGGTGTCATGTGTGCCTCTTGACTCTTTCCTGAAGTCCACAATGAGCTCCTTTGTCTTGGAGGTGTTAAGGAGCAGGTTATTGTTGTTGCACCATGTGGCTAGGTGCTGGATCTCCTTCCTGTAGGCCGTCTCATCGTTGTTGCTGATGAGACCAATCACCGTAGTGTCGTCCGCAAACTTGATGATGGAGTTAGATCCGTTCACAGGCTTGCAGTCGGAGGTGAAGAGGGAGTAGAGGAAGGGGCTTAGCACACAGCCCTGTGGTACACCAGTGTTGAGTGTGATAGTGGTGGAGCAGATGGAGCCTGATCTCACCTGCTGTGGTCTGTTGGTCAGAAAGTCCATAATCCAATTGCATAGGGAGGTGTTAATGCCCAGGTCTTCAAGTTTGGCTATTAACTTGGATGGAATGATAGTGTTGAATGCTGAGCTGAAGTCAACAAACAACATACGTGCATAAGTGTTCTTATTGTCCAGATGTGTGAGCACAGAGTGCAGTGCCATGGAAACTGCATCTTCTGTGCTCCTATTGCTGCGGTAGGCAAACTGGTGTGGGTCCAATGTGGATGGCAGAAAGTCCTTCAGGTGTGCCAGGACCAGCCGCTCAAAGCACTTCATGACAATGGGTGTCAGTGCTACAGGACGGTAGTCGTTCAGGCACTTTGGGCTGGAGTGTTTTGGCACTGGCACAATGGAGGTGCATTTAAAGCATGTTGGCACAGCTGCTTGGGCAAGAGACAGGTTGAAGATGTCAGTGAAAACCCCAGCAGGTACATGCTTTCTGTCCTCATGTCTTCTCTTCTCCACAGTATCCTCTTAATAGGGAAACAGCGAATAAAAACAGAATTCATAGGAGTCCTGCTAAATAAGCAACTATACACACACATAGAGCCACATACACTATGAATGTATATGAATATTCACTCTTACCACTTACTAACTATTAACATTTGTTTATTGTGCCACTTAACAAAAAGTCCTCAAATCATACAAACAAATAGCATGCAAAATTTTGTAAAAATTTTGTAAAACAACATCATGAGCTATTATGCTCAGTATGTCAAAGTGTGTTTTTAATTTGCATTTTAATTATGTCATTTTTTGTGTGATCTGTTTTTATTAGCAGCATGTTTAAATGTCAGAACAGAACCATGTAGTTGTATATATCAGGTGAATACTGTACATGCAGCTTTTTTTAAATATCACTAAAACCATTTACATTTACAGTTACAGTTAAATGGATTATGGTCTTATGCTGTAACTCAGCAGTAACTAGCAACTGTTTTGTAAAGAGTGACATTTTTATAAGAACAGCATGCATGATCTGTGAAACCTTTAGCTTGTAATCCATCATTTCAAGTCAATCACTGCTGAAACAAATAAAATATGACACTTACGATGCTATAACTTCAGTCAATACTTAAAGCGAAGTCCATCGCATTGACATACAGCTGAACTTTGGAATGTTCAAGAAATGTCCGCCATAAAAAGCATTTTTATGGCAGACAATTATATGCTTTTGGTTTATGTAGTCTTTTCCAACAAATATTTAAGTTGCATATGTATTTTCTGGAAAAAGTGTGTTCTCCTGCATTAAACATACATAAATAACTATATATATAACTTTAGTTTTGTTTATTGTTAATGTGTTATGTGCTGGATTTTTGACACACCAAATATTCTTTGCGCAATGATTATGGTGCATGAAGCTATAATGAAATCAAGCTACTAATCAAGAGTTATGTATAAAAAAAAATGTATCGCTAAATAATTCAAAGCAAAACAAACCACAATCCAGAGAAGACTTTTGGGGAACCAAATTACATTTTATTGCATATCATATCATTGTAAAAAAAAATGAAAATAAGCACATATGAACATCACATATGGTTAGTTGATGAAATAATTTTGCACAGCAAAATATATATGAAAAAGTTGGAATTACCATAGTTTTTAAAAAAATATTGATGAGCGATATATCCTGAATTTATACAAGCAGGGTATCAATCCCTGACTATACAACAATGTCCAGACATTTTAATATTGATTACTATATTATTGCCTTGGAAAGAAAGAGAGAAAGAAAGAAAGAAAGAAAGAAAGAATCCTTTTTTGACAATATAGAGTCCTGCTTGACAATATAGATGTATCTAAATAAGATTACATCCTTTAGTTTTCAGCAAAGCTATGATGGGTGCCTTTTAAATTAGCGTTCTAGATAGATTCCATTGTTGAATATATGATTTGCTACAAGGTATATTTAATGCAACTCATTCCGAAAAGGTCAGAAATGTTTCAAATGCATGATTTCTCATGTTGACTTAAAAGTCTGGTTGAACACTTTGGTTTTAAAATATAGTAAATGATATAGAACAGCTGTCAAACTGCTGCTTTCATTGCAAGCATATGCTGCTAAAAGCAGATTTTCGAATGAAACAAATCTAGCTGTATGCAAACCTCCTACATTTTTAAAAGCATAAACAGGCAATATCGAGTCACTCTTCTTTTCAGTGTCAACATGTGGCTATGCAGCTACCTTCAACTGTTCTTATACGATGAACAAAATGTGGTTCATTCCAGAGTTATAAAAATGCACAAGTTTAACATTAAATGCACAAACTGCTTTTAGAAACAGCACTGTTTAAGTCCCAGAGGGAGAATAGAAACCAGGTCCATGTTCGCTGCCCCAAAATATTGCTTCCAAGTTGGCTCTCAACAATGCACAGGCTGTATGAAAACTGTATTGATCAATCTTTTGAGGAGGACGACGATATAATGCTCCTGTCACTTTTTAAGTCCAAATTCCAAAAAAAGGAAATGGGAAATGAATGCAATGTATGAATGTCATGATGATTAGACGTTCATTTCCAAGTAGAAGTTCATGTTTAAGCGCATACAAAGGGAGAGGGATAAAGGATGAAAACCATACATGTCCAGCATGCAGGTACTTAAAATAACATGTCCTTTTATATAGCAATAATATATAGATTCTCATGTAAAGTCACAAAACAGCAAGCACAATGTATGAGATGATAATTGGATGAAATGACAAAAAAAATCCTTGTGGACTTTGGTAAAAAGGCAAAATTGAAAAAAAGGCAAAAATGGGGGTAAAAGTCAACATCTTGAGTGTATATGCATTAACATCTTAATACCAAACGTGAATGCATATCAAGGGGAAACACACACACACACACACACACACACATGCTGCAAGTTCAGTCTGGATGCAAAACAAGCCCCAAACACTCAAAAAAAAAAAAGTCAGCCTCGATACAACGATCCGAGCTCTTTTTGTAAGGAAGACTCACATGAAAAATTCCGGAGATGAGGGGTTGTTGTCGCTGCTCGACGAGTTTTCTCGAAAGTTGCTGCTCACCAGCTTCTCGTACTTTTCCTTGTACGCGTCTCTTTCGCGCACCAGTCTGGAGATCTCCTGCTTGAGATGGTCCACTTGCTGCATGAGTTGGGTCTTCTCGCCCTCCAGGACGTGCCTTTGCTGGACCCGCTTGAAGCGACACGACTGCGCATAGCCTCTGTTTTTCAGGGTTCTTCTTTTTTGTTTGAGACGGATCACCTCCTCTTTGCCGACACCTCGCAACTGGCGGTTCAGCTCCCGCACTGACATGGTCACCAACTGCTCGTCGGAAAAGCGGTCGTCCAGGAGTGTATGCTGGTGGGCGTCGGAGGTGCCGGAATGTATCCCGGGAGTTTGGTGCTGCTGGTGGCCGTGGTGGTGATGATGATGGTGGTGGTGAGGTGCCCCATTCTGCGCTGCGGCGATGACTGCGGACACCACCGAGGCGGCGGAGCCCATATCCTCGCCTGCCGCGGGGCCTGCTGCTCCGGCCGCGCCGGTAAACTGCTGCGCTCTCGCATAGCCGTCGAAACCCTGGTGACCGCTGTTGATCAGCGCCTCAACTGCGTCCTCCGGACTGAAACCCATCGCCTCCGGATTTAGCTGCTGTTGGTAACCGGTCATCCAGTAAAAATCCTCCAGGTGCGCCTTCTGCTCGCTCCCGGAGCCCGGACTGGGCGCCGAGAAGCTCGGGGAAGGGGGAACCGAGCTGCAAGGCGTACTCATTGGGGTGGAAGACAGAGATCCCCCGGCGATTAGACGGCTGCACTGGCTGATGGTGCGATCGGGCTCCGGCGGCTCCTTCTTCACCTCAAACTTCATCAGATCGAAGTCATTAACATATTCCATAGCCAGGGGACTTGTGGGCAGATCGGGTGCGCTTAGTGCCAGCTCTGATGCCATCCTCTTGGTGCTGACCGTCCTCCAGAGAGGCTGAAGGGTTGCTGTCAGGACGGGCTGGGTCGGGAGAGGGTGAGCCAGCTTGGTGATGTTTAAATCTTTCACCTTAAACAAGAACAAACAAACGCTTCTTTGGTGTGCTCCTAATTCCAGATTACGCGCCGGTCAGCTGCTTGCACGCATCAGATGACTGTCTCCTCTTTACGCACGAAAGTTTCGGCGGCTTTAGGTTTTAAACATAACACTTTGGTGACTCCAGAAGAGCGAATGCCATAGTGGCCAGGCGGCTGGGTGTAACTTAAGAAGTACACACAGATCGAGCAGAAGAGAGTTTTAAAAGTCGACTTGGTACACTACAGTTTAAAAGCACGACGGAGTATTACAGCTGCCGTGACGTTGAACTCGAAACCAGCCAATGGGCACGCTGGATCTCAGGTTTATTAGCATGTAAATTTGGAAAGCAAAACTTTTTAGTCAGCTGACTGTCACTGTAGAAACGCATGAGAAAGAGTTAATGTTCACTGTCTACGTTCAACTCTTTATTTTCTGTTTCTTTAAATTCATAAACCAGTTTCTCCTTCGTTGATATACTTTTCTGTATAAGGATTACATTTTTGAAGATCTTTTCAATCCATTGCATTCTCAAATTAAAAGATTTTGTCTTTTTAGAAAATAATTGTAATATAATTTTAAATAGATTTTTAGAAAATAATACATAATGCAGACCCTATAAGCTCTCTAGAACTATTTATGTATATTAATAGATTAATCAGAGGGCATGACAAATTAAAAATATAATAACATTAAATAAAAATATAATAAATTAAAAGTAATGGTTTGCATTGTCTCACCATATAATATGCATGTGCACACTGCAAGACACATTGCAAGTGTCATTTTAAAATAAATAAAACTGGTTTTTTTAAGAATAACAGACAAAACAATTCATGTTTTTAGACCAAGCAAGGGCCATTTTTCTAAACTCAACAGTGCCACCCTTTGGAAAGAAAATGTGTGAGTTTAAAACGCGCGCGTGTGTGTGTGTGCGTGTGCGCGCGTGCGTGTGAGTGTATTTTGTTCTGTTTTTGTTCAAAATGTAAATTTTGAATCAAATATTAAATGACTTAAGAAAGACAAATGAAATGGTATTTTTAAAGTAGAAGCAGTATTTTCAAGTAATTAAAATTAAGCAACATTCTAGTTTTCTGATCAAGTAAGAGTGAAGCCATGAATCTTTTGCTCCTTTTCACAAATATCTAAATGCATAATTCACTGTATAGTTTGTGCCATACTTAAAATAGTGTTTTGTGTGTAACATCTGAATTAATTAACTTGTCTTTTTTCTTCTAAAATATTACTTAATATTTATGTAGCATGTTAAGTCAAAAAAGTAATATTTAAGTCTAAGAGCCAGATCAGGTAGCAAAGCCTTAGAGAATGACAACTCCTTTACATAGTTTTCACAGCTGGGCTATGGGCTCACGACAGGCTTTAGTTTAGTTATGAACCAAATGATCCGAGCACAGATCAGGAGACCGGCTATAAAATTTGTATTGTGGGATCTGCCACATCTAGTAATATATTAAACTACTCTTCTGTTCATCGTTTTTTTACTGGAGGTCAGGGGCAGTATTTCATTGTGATATTTCTCTTCTTTTCATTCTTCAAGTACTCATTATTGAGTAAGCCCAGAGAACAGTTTATGAGTCATTTTCTGCTTGTATAAAATACCTGTCTGATTAATAAATGCTCCTCTCTAGATCTTTAAAGGGATATTTCAGAGGCAAACTAAAATTACACCATGTTTAACTTACCCTCAATGCATCCTGGGTGTATATGACTTTCTTCTTTCAGGCAAATATTTCAAACAAATGACTGGAATCAGCCAAACAAATTGAAAAATGCTGCATTCGTCACCGAAACTTATGACACACCTGTGTCATTTGCCGGAATAACACGCGCAGCCGAGTGATAATGGACATTATCATTAATAACATTGTCAATATAGATATTTCTCTTAAACAAATGCATCGATTAGCTTCAGAAGACCTTTGTTAAGACCACAGAGCCCTGTCGAGCAGTTCTTTAATCAATGGATGCACTTTTTTGAGCTTCAAAAAAGCATTTACCATTTACTACCATTCTTCCGCTTTGAAGAAAAAGGATAAATGGTATTATAACTCTGACTGTATTCATCTGAAAGAAGACAGTCATATATACCTAGAAGGCCTTGAGGGTGAGTAAAACATGTTGTAATTTTAGTTTGCCTCTGTAATATGCCTTTAAGGTTGTTCTTCAATTCCAAAAGTCTTATGGTCTTGTCTTTCCTGAATTTTAATTAAAACCCCATGCGCTGTAGAACAGACATTTAAAATCCACAAGTATGTTTCCATCTTATGGCGAATTGCCCATTGGAGAAGTCCATCATCTGTAACCATGCCAAGCTTGTGTTTTAGGCTTGACACTAAACCAGCAAATAGTAATTTCATGCCCCACACAAAAGCATGAAATCATTTACTTAGTATATATTCTGGCAAAGTCTATAATCTCATGCTTGGGGTCTCTGGTATGTTTAGAGACGAGTGTAATGATAGGTGAAATCTCTTTGACCGCTGGCCATGAATGATTACATCAGTTGCCTTTGCTCTGTGTATATGCACTGTATAAGCTTTATACATGTGCTTTATAAATGGGCGGCAAACAAGCAAACAAACAAGCAGAAAATTAATTTGTTTTGTCTTTGACACCAAACTAAACTAAAAAGTTAAGTTCTCTTTTTTTAATTCAAAAAGGAAACCTTAGTAGAGACATAATGTTTTACTTTGCCTAATTTCCGGTTAATATAAACACAATTATTTATACTGTAGGGACACCTTTTATACTTGCATTTACAGTAGGGACACCTTTTATACTTGTATTGACAGTAACCTATTATTATGTGCCAAGTGGGAATTTGATTAAAAAATATATGGGGCTTTCCACTGACCACTTTTCTGCAAATTTGTTTAGCTTTGTATTTTGTTATATTTGACCTAGGTGTAACGCTCCTAATGTACTAAAACCAGACATCCTTGCATTGTGAAGGAAAATTACTTCAGTTTCAGTTTTATTTATTTATTTTTCCACATTTAGTCTGTAATTCCATGTGTGTTTTCCTGTTATAGGTTAACAAACTAAAGCTTTATCACACAAGCAAGGGTGCGTCATGGCTGTATAACTTATATATTCTGCACAGATATCACAATAAAACCATAAACACTCCAGAGTGTAAAATAAAATTTTTACAGTCAAGATTCTGGATCTGCTCACAGTAGTTCAAAAGATGTATCCAAGCCTCTAATGTGTAAACATCAATAAGCAATTACTAGCAATTATGGCTTGGGCTGTAAAAAGGTTCAAGAAAGAGAGCTTTACACTAACCAACTAGTCAGTACAACTTACACAACATATTCAGGCATATGGTTGTATTTCAGACTTTAAGCTTGCGCACTGAGCTTAGTGAAAGACAGCACGAAACAGAAAGTACAGCTGGGCCTTAAGACACCTGCTTGTGACTGCTGTTTGTGTCCTTTGTTGGCTCCCCTGTAAGGCTGAGCAAAGCTTCTTTATCAGCAAGTTTTGTAAAGTGAAATAAAGGAGTGATGACATGCTTAGTAACTTAACTATCAGGGAAAAGTCTGGTGTTTTTTATATTTAGAAACAGATTCTAGCTTTAGGGAGAAAAAGTCTTAATTAAAATAGTAAATATACAACTTTCTCATTATACTTTATCAGTGTATTTGCTTAACACTACACTACGCCTCTGTAAAAAGTATATGATGCACATTAAATGTTGTGCATTTCCAATGCAACATTCTCTGAGCATACTATTCACATAATATCATAATTTCTGTTATTTCACAGACACACATGAAAGCTCAATGACCTCTAGTTTCCTCCAGTTTTCAAACTTTTCATTTGAGTGGGTTGCTGAAGTGACTTACAGTAAAGTTTCCACAAGCCACACTACTATTGATCAAAGGCTTTACTTTGACCTTTAACCTTGCATCTGATCACAAATAAACAGAGCCCACATGTCAGATCAAAAATAGCTGTGCAATAGATGGATAAATCAATCTGTGTTATTTGGCTAACTGCATTACTCAATCCGACTGTGATTAATCTAGGCTCATGTGTTTATTGGGCAAACCCAGGCTGTTTGGTTGTTTTTGCTTCCATTCATTGATTAAATAAACAAAGATAACATAACCATGTTACAATGTTAACCATGTCTTAAGACTAACTAACCTGGTCATATTTTACTTTGTTTAAAGAAAGGGCAGTCTTTTTAAAGAGTAGTGTGATTTGATGATTCTTGAGTCTTGAGAAAGCAAACATTTTAATCTTTTTTTTATTTTTAATGGCATTTCAGAAGTTATGTGATCCGAAAACCTGACCCAAATTCACAACATGAGTTGCAGATTGACCTGCTAAAGGAAAATATATGTACGAATTTCTATTGAATGAGGGAGGAAACTTCTCAAGTACGTGAGAGAGGACATGACAATCATGAAAGCATCTGAAACTACTCTTGCATGCTCAGTGAAAAGGATGTGATGTGCACACGGACTATCTCTATAATCATATAGAGAAGGAGTTGTGGTTGCAAGAACTGCTCTGGTTTCGTGATAACACACTTTGCAGCATAATGCACATAATATTCATGTCATTCAACTAAAGACATCAGTTGTTTTAAATGTTGCATTTAATAAAAAATAGTTGACCCTGAAATCTTCTATGCAATTTACTGTCTCTCACTTTTTATTAAATAAAACACAAAATGACAGTATTATTCAAAATATTTTAAAAGTATGGAGATCAGATTTGTATTTGCTGGTAAGAATATTTTTCGTAAATAATGATACATTTCTTTAAATTTTAGCAACATACAGCATCGTACAGGGAAACATAGCAATGTCTTGTTTTGCATATCCTTGTGAGATGAGAGTGATAACAGGTTGGGTTGTAATAATTGAGAAAACAGTAGGGGGATGCTCATGTAAAGAACTTTACAAGATATGTTTAGTGACTTCAAGGAATAATTCACTTTAGAATTAAAATTGTCTGATTATTTACTCACCCTCGAGTTGTTCCAAATCTGTATACATTTCTTTGTTTGGTTGAATACAGAGAAAGATATTTGGATGAATGCTTGTAACCAAACAGTTTTTGGGTCCCTTTGACTACCATAGTAGGAAAAATTACTTTAGATATATTTTGTGTTCTGTTTAACACAAAATTAGATATTTTGAAGAATGTATGACAGTAAAAAGTTCTGGGGCACTTTTGACTACCATTGTCATTTTTCCTACTATGGCAATCAATGGGACTCAAAAACTGTTTGGTTACAAGCATTCGTACAAATATATTTCTCTGTGTTTAACCAAACAAATACATTTATACAGATTTGGAACAACTCGAGGGTGAGTAAATAATCATAATATTTTTATTCTAAAGTGAACTATTTCTTTAATGGAATGAGATGAAGAGATTTGTGAGATGGGGAGAAAAAGGAAAAACAATAGTTTCAACCTTTCAGCAAGCAAAATGTAAGTATTCCCATTCCAAATGAATATCCATTAAGTAAAAAATTAATGTTCATCTTTATATGTATTCTCAGCCTCAGACGTCATGCCCATGGAACGTTGGCTGAACGTCTGATGCATTTGGCACACTTTTCTGAAAACACTTCAGCACGTTTAAAGTCGTCATCTGATTGGTTGAATTCCACAGGATTTCCGCGATACGTGCGTGTCACGTTCCTTAGCGCTCTGTCCGGAAACAACACAAAGCCGTCTGATTGAAGACGTAAGCTGTTGTGTTTATATCGGTTACAATAAGAACTCATCACAAACAACAACATGCTGAATTCTGAGGTTCACGGCATAAACTCATAAACATTGTTGTTGGTTTTAACTTTCAACACGCTCGTGAATGTACACCGGTCTGTTACTGTGGGGACATTTCCACGCCTCTCAACATGACGTGGCAACAAAACGATACGTGATTGGTTGCTTTACCTGTTGCTCATATGGCCTCTTGGGCGGGCCTTGATTGTTAGATTGCTTTGAGCGAAAACATTTTAAAGGCTTCATCTTCATCTATTGACTAATTTTGTTGATTTACATTTACAGTTAAAGATTTGGCAGCCGCTTTTATCCAATGCGACTTACATTGCATTATACATTATACATATGTTTCTTAGTATGTTCAATCCCTGGGAATGAACCCATGACCTTGCCGTTGCTAGTGCCATGCTCGCGCCATGCTCTAACCACTGAGCTACAGGAAAGCTTATTGATGGATCAGTTGATGTTAAACAATACAATAATTCTTCCAGAAAAGCCAAAACCCCACTTATTCTCTAAACACAACAACTAACACAACACTTTATTAGCTTAGCACAAGTTAAACATGGAAATTTAAGACCACCATGTGACAAAACACATGCCATTATGAATCAAAGATCTTCCCTTAGAGTTTACAGAGGAGAGGATGTTGCTACACGCAGATAAGTAAAAGGGCCCTTGTGGAAGCTCAATTTTCACTCGGTTTCCAGAATGTGGGCAGTACTGTGAGTAATTACATTAATCCATTTATCATCCACAGCCTGGGCAACCCAGGAGACAACAACAGGGCTAAAACCAGAGAGACAGTGTTATGCTGGGCCTGATTCTCTGTTACTTTTGCAGGTTTTGGTTGACCACATTTAAAAGGTGCTAAAAGGAAATAGCAGCTGTTTGAAGCAATGCCTGTGTTTGATAACAAGCAGCACTAAGCCAGTGAATATGACATAGCTATGTGAAAAGCATCAATGGGCAGAAAACATGCAAGGACACAACAGAGTCAAAAGGTCTTCAGTCAGAGGAGGCAATGAAATAAAACGTTTTATCTGTCTATCTATCTTTCTGTCTGTCGATCGATCAATGATTATATATACAGTATAACAACAATGCAAGATAGATTCATTCATGACATGCCTACGCAGGAATGTCAGTAATTCAGATATGTTTCACTGATAGACTTGTGGTTTGTGTGCAGGAATTGGAGTGTGTGAAGATGCCTAGGTGTTTGGTACCTCGCAATGACTCAACAATGTGTAATCTTTTGTTTTGTTGTTTAATTTCTGCAAGATCCCCAGCTCAGATATGGTATGTGGTTATTAATATGTTTATGTCATCAATTTTTGTTATCTGCCTGTTGACAACAGCAAATGACAGCACAACCTTTTGAGTTGGTTTCATAAATGATGGGAAGAGCATAACCACAGCAATTCTGAAAGAAGACCTAGTTGTTGTTGTCAAAATAGGATTGTTCTTGGGTGCACAAAATAGTGTACTGAGTATTAAGTAGTTACTATTTGGCCAAGTCTTTCTGTAAAGTACGTACACGATCACAAAGTTAGGTACGCACGCACGCACGCACGCACACACACACACACGCACGCATATTTGCCCTGTAATGAGGTATCCCCTGACCTTTTATTGTGCACCCCAGGAGAACAGTGATGGATCATCCTTTAAAAATAACCTTCTGTGTTGGGTCATTTAATGATTTACAGTTATCATCCACATGTAATTATTACATTCATTATTTGGTGTGGTGTTGTGATAACAAAAGATTGAGAGAGCCTTTGATTTGTATCAGCATAAGACTCAATGTCTAAAAGGGAAGTGTTGTTGAGTTATGTTTTTGTGCTTTTATTAAAATGAGAGAATTCTATGTCTTTGTTGAATTACCTACAAAAATAAGTAAAAAGATCTCAAAACAGTAATCGGTTTCTACTTTTTTGGTATTTTAGTTGGAGAAAAATAGATCTCATAGATGTGGTTAGACCATGGTACTAGCAACAACAAGGTCATGGGTTTGATCCTGAGGGATTGCACATATCCAGAAACAAATGTATAGTATAATGCAATGTGACTTGCTTTGGATAAAAGTGTCTGCCAAATGCATTAATGTAAAAATTGTATAATCAAATCAAAATGAATGGCTTCAGTATTTTTAGGTTAGATTAGATTAGATTCAACTTTATTGTCATTACACATGTACAAGTACAAGGCAACGGGATAAAGGGATAGTTCACCCAAAAATAAAAATGCTGTCATTTTTTTACTCAGCCACATGATGTTCTACACGTTTTAAGACCTCCCAGTGTATATGGAACACAAAGAAAGATATTTTTGATAACATCCGAGAGGTTTTAGGCCTCCTTATATATATAATGGTAATAGTTTCTGTCAAGGTCCAGAAAAGTATAAAGACATCGTTAAATTGGTCCATCAGATCATAGTGGTTCAATTGAATTTTTAATGATGTTTTAACAATGATGTTTAACAAAGTTCGGGAGGAGCCGGAGCATATAATCAGCTCGGCTGGTTAGCTATCAGCAATCACCACAGCTACCTATCAGCTCAAGCAAGCCATCTCATAAATAGACAACTAGCTCACCTGCTTCATCTCTTCAGATCAGCATCCCTCCTCCACCCCGGCTCCTCTCCCTAAAGCTCGTCTCCCGCAGGACTCCCGGGGGGTATGCTCAGGGTTCGGGCCGGTTCCGAGCTCAGCGCACTCACCCTGTCCAGGGTAGGGTGCTTCGGGTTCGGACAGATCCGGCGAGCTCGGAGCCCGCTCCCCGGACAGCACGCCAAATACACATAACCTTCCTTTCCCACGTCTCATCATTACCCTCGTACCATAGCTATTATCTGCTCAGGTGAACTTGTGAATGAAGCGACAATACTTTGTCTTAAGATTCATACATACAGTGGCTTGCAAAATATTCATACCCATTGAACTTTTCCATGTTTTGACATGTTACAACCACAAACAAAAATGTATTTTATTTGGGATTTTATGAGATAAATCAACGCAAAGTGGCACATAATTGTGAAGTGGAAGGAAAATGATAAATGGTGTCCAAAAATGGTGTCCAACATTTTTTACAAATACATATCTGAAAAGTGTGCCGTCCATTTAAATTCAGCCCCCCTGAGTCAATACTTTGTAGAACCACCTTTTGCTGCAATTACAGCAGCAAGTCTTTTGAGGTATGTCTCTACCAGCTTTGCACATCTAGAGAGAAAATATTTTGCCCATTCTTCTTTGCAAAATAGCTCAAGCTCAGTCAGATTGGATGTAGAGTGTCTGTGAACAGCAATTTTCACCAATTGGATTGAGGTCTGGACTTTGACTGGGCCATTGTAACACATGAATATGCTTTGATCTAAACCATTCCATTGTAGCTCTGGCTTTATGTTTAGGGTTGTTGTCTTGCTGGAAGGTGAACCTCCCTCCCAGTCTCAAGTCTCCAAACTGCAAACGGTAAACTGCATGTGAAAATGCAAACCCCGTATTTTAACATACCCACCATATCCTCTGAGTCTGTATTCCCTGACTATTGTCTATCTAATAAATATAACCAAAACTTTTATTTGACTATTGAATTACTATATGAATATGTAAACATTCCTTGAGTAAATAAAGTCAAATAAAAAAAACAGAACCATCTGCTGCTTCTCAAGATTTTTTGTGTAATAGTTTGTATGATGATAACACAATTTTTAAATACTCACAAAGAGGAACAACAACCACCCTTTTCAAGGGTGAATGGATGTTTGCATCTGTAATCTGGGGCCTTATAATGGCCACAGAGCGTGATGTTAGGGCCTCTTTTAGGTTAAGGTTCTGTGCTCAGTAATGAGGCTTCCTGACAAACAATGAGGCCTCCATGAGTGTGTGTTTTTCAAAAGAAAAACAAAGATAGATTAGAATCACTTACTACTTAAAACACAGAACTATGTGTTGCCTACAAACAAAAAGCAGTAGTAACATGCACAACTCTATGTCTGTGGGTCTTATTTTAACGAAGTGCATGGTCTAACGCGATCGGCGCAAGTGTGCTTAGGGCATGTCCGAATCCACTTTGCAAAGCGCATTAGTAGAAAACGCATGTCTGGGCAGGTCCACAACGCGCGTTCACTTTGTATATTACACAGAGGGAAGTGCATCAGCACACAAACATTTATAATATGAAACAATAAAATATAAAAATGTAAAATATTACTATTGTGTACATAAATACAAAAATGCCTACATGTAATAATGGATAGTCATTGCATGGATCAGAATTAGCCTAGCTATTTGCTGTTCAGCCTACTTATAATGACAAATCACATTGGCAAAATCAGCAAATCAGTTTCTTCACTTGAGAAGCGTTCAGAAGCGTTCAATTTTAGGACTTCTAAATGTTTTCACTAAGAGTATTTCACAGAGCGTTTTTCTGTGAAACATTAGTAGTGAAGCTCTCCTACAGTTTTTTAAAATTGCTTAGACACTAAAAGTGATACTTGAGGCCCACTGATTGAATCCATTTACCCATTAAAAAAATCTATAGATCAAGTGTGCAAAACTGAAAACACATTACATGCTTTAAACTCAGTTTGAAAACAAACTTTTTGCAAAACTCTAAACACAGGTCTTTACATTAGACACAACATTTAAAAACAACAGCACTTATAGCACACAGAAAATACTGACATGAAAATTTCTACACTCATTACAGTTTTTCTCAATTGTTTACACACATTTTCTGAAAGCATGCCTCATACTCTCAGAACTCTACACACAAATTAAAAAACACACACACAATGGGCAAAACCCCTCAATTCTCCTGCAAAATTAAACTTTACATTCAAAACAATGTTCTTTCTTCTCAAAATGGTATTTTGATTTCAAATGACACACACAAACCATCATATGAAGAGACATTTATAAGAACCAGTTGAACACTGATGTGCTCTATGTAAAACACTATGATGAATGGAAAACACTCTCCATTCATCATAATGTCTTTGGTCTTTATTTGGTTCAGTGTTACACTTACTACAGACAGTACATACATAAGTGTGTTGTAAAATATTTGTTGTATATATATATATATATATATATATATATATATAAAATACCTTTTATAGTCAGAACACACAAATACACAGTAACAAATATATTTAATTTTTCCAACAACAACGTGTACATCTCAAGTGTACATCCCAACCAAGATTTTACTGTATACAATTACAGTAAAAAAAACTATGCTGCATCCTCTCTTCGGTTTCGGTCTGGCCGAATTTTTAGCAGAATTGGTTTAGGTGGTTGGTGCATGAGTTATATGTTGTGGTCATTGTGTCTCAAGTACCAGTATTTGTGTGTAAACAATTGAGAAAAACTGTAACAGATACAAACTGTGTGAAAACACTTCTAACTTATTTGTTCACTTATACGTAGAAAGAAGGACAACGATGATGAAGGGAGGATGGAGACAGAATGCACAATATATTTTTATTACAGTACAAGCATATTTTTCATTTTTGTTTACAGTACTATATCTTCATATGTATTTGTTTTGTCTGTTACTGTTGATCACTTAGTCAGACACAGAATGAAATATGCCCCCCTGCATTTCTTTTTAAATCTGTACTGAATACACCTACATAGTGTATACACTGTACTTGTGTACATAAATGTACGTGTGAGTGTTATGGCAAACTCCCGTGCACTCCACAGCACATTGAACAAGAAAAAGACAGAAGAATGTTCTACATTTTTTTTTACATCTGTGTTTAGTTTGATGTGTATGTGTAGAATTATTTTATGTTTGTGTGCAGACTAAATGTGCAAAAATAAAATTTTTAGAAGAGTTAAAATAGTTTTGAACAAAGTGTTTAACGTGTGTGTAACGTTTTGCAGTTTGTGTGTGTGTTTGGTGGCATTGTGTGAAGAGTCATAGTTTCAAAAATTGTGTGTAAGCAATTTAAAAAACTGTAAGTCACTAAAACCAACTTACTAAAATGACTGTAACACCAGCAGTCTGCCTTAATCCTTATTAAATCACAATAAGAGGGTTAAGGAAGTTATAGATTTGTGTTTAGAGTTTCGAAAAAAGGAGGCATAATTTCAAGAAATGTGTTTAAGCAATCGAGAAAAACTGTAATCTGCCATATTGGAACTTCAAACGAGACTGGGGTCTATGGCCATATGAAATGAAAAATAGTAATAAGCAATAAGACAAGATTTGGTGCACAAAGGGATAAAAATAGTGTCCCATGTTCACAGTTAAATATAGTGTAAGATCTTTATTGTTGTGAATCTAATTTTATACCAGAGGACCTTGGCATTGTTTAGATACATGCCATCATGGATTATATCTAATACCAACAGATAAAAAATCATAACCTGACTTGATCTGAAGATCCTGCCATAGCCATCCCAGTTCCCTGAACTCTATAGAAAATGACTGTAATGAACTGAAGGGAGGGAGCACCAACATTTAAAGGAACTGGAGAAGTTCTTTATGGAGGAATGGACTCAGATGACTCTCAATGTATTGTCAAACCTCATCAGACTGAAAAGAAAAGTCTCAGAGCTGTTTTTCTTACAAATGAATGTTGCAAAATGTATTAAATACGATCCAATAATTGTGGCCCACAATTTTGTTTTTAACAATAAAATTCCCCCTACTTCAAATTGTTTTCCTTCAAAAAATGTTGGAATTTTGTAGATTTTTTAAATAAAAGATCAAAATGAGAAACAATGCAGATTTATTTTTTACAGCCTTCTATGCTCATATTTACCAAGGGTGCCAATATTAGTGGAGAGCACTGTACGCTTTATAACTTCATAATCATGTTTTGGTTGCACTTTCTTTTAAGGTGTCCATGTTACAGTGTACTTATACATTTAAGTACTTAGTAATAATAGTTAACTACATGTACTTACTATAGGGTTAGGGTTAGGATAAGGGTGTGGTTTTAGGTTAGTTGCATGTAACTATGCATAATTTATAATACATACTATAGTAAGTACATGTAACATGTGTAACAAGGGCACCATAAAATAAAGTGTTACTGATATTTTTTATTGTGTTATCATGTTTTTATCTGTATTCCTTTGAGTTATTGTTACTTAATAAAATAATTACAACTGCAGTCTAATTGACTTTAATTGGAATGCACAATAAAAAAAACATACTTTTGACAATAAAAAAAACTGAGTTATCTACTGTAAATTATGTTTAATTAGTAACTTAGTGTATATTTTATAATCTTTATAAAACTCTTAACTTAAAACTTTTACTGCTGTATATGAGAACTCTTAGTGCTAAGATCAAATGTTTTGTGAATATGGGCTTGTGTGCACAGTTGGGCGGATGTTGTTAAACTGGTCAACTTTTCTTAGAATCCAAGTGTCAAACTGGACCATTGTCAGAATTTACCATATTTTGGGCATATCTATGTGTTTGTTTGCTGACTTCCACAACTGTAGATGATTATAGTAAAAGGAAAAAAGGATCCAAATTTAAACAGATTTAGTATGCAATTGTTGCATAGTTGTTCTTGCTTACAAACAGAATGAATGAACTTATGCCAGGTGATCAATAGACAAATGTTATCTATTAATTTTTTTTGCATATTCATAATAATTAAAACAACCAATTTCACTGTCACAGAAATCAATGCTTTGGTGATGACACTTCTTCCATGACATTAAAATTGGTTGTTTTAATTATCATGAATATGCAAAAAAAATTAGATTAGAAGGCTGAATCTTCTGGCTAACTTGAACGATGATGTTCAGTCAGAGTTATGCACCATAAACCAACCAGCATTCCTGGCCACAATTACAGAACCAATCCACACGGGCCTGTCTAAAACACCTACTCATGGGAACAAAAGCCTGGACTGTTCGAAGACAAGGGAACATTCTCTGCTGGCCTGGTCACCCCTGCTGTCTCCTCCCCAAGAAGTGTTCAAATCATATTATCAAACTCAAGTTAACTCAATAAATTTTAAAGACATTGCAACTTGTTCTTGGCTAATGAAATAGCCATGATGTCAGAAAAGAGACAGTTATTGTCTCGGTGTGACTGACCCTAAAACAATACAATAACTACTGTTTAGTAGCATTAAGTCTCCTCTGTTTAACTTGTTTCAAAACCAGAGCAGAAAAAGTTTATAGAGTCTCAGAATGTTTTGAAAGGCATTGCTTTGTACTGTAGAACAAAGAAGCTACTAATTGAGCAGCATGTTAAAAACACCACCACAAAAAATGGTGTTCTACCGCTGACCAAATGCTTGTATTTGGTACAAACTGTCATATTCACACAACATTACTGTGTGTTAATGTTCTGCACCAGTATTCTGTGAGGAGAAACACTGGTCATATTACAGTTTGCCATGAATTTCTCCAGATGCATGAACACATCTGTACCCCTAATACACTTATCCATATAGTACTGAAAAGGTGCTTCACAATAGATGTCTTGAACATTGACTGTTCACTCTTTTAGCTGCTCTGTTTTGGATTATCTCCATCTATTCTCCTTATAAAGAAATGAGAGCACTAGTGCTACTGAGGACCGTGAAAAGTAATGACTACATACATTTTCTTTTTGCTCTTGCCAGAGAAGGCAGTTGTGGTGACAGCCAGAGCTTTTCCTGTTGTGCTCTGGTCTCATTCCAGAAAGCTGTTAGAATCATTAACATGTCATGGACTGAGACTCCATCCCAGCCATCAGTACACTACCACTGACACGCTACAGGACTGAGACACATAGTGTGATGAGATCCAAGGCCAAAGAAACATTCTAGTTGCCACGTAGAGCATGTTCCGGGGTCAAAATCCTTTTCATGGAACTACCTTCTATCAATCTATGATTAACCACTGATTCTTAAGTTAATGGTTAGGACCAGCATTAGAGATATGTTTGTGTCACAGGAATGTTGTTGCAGGACCAACAACAAATGTTTCATCCAGGAACAAGTTCTGCTTTGCAGAATCATTGTCACCTGTGATTTTGCCAAGCAGATCATGTTACTGAACAAAGAACTTTGCTGGTCTTGTAACAACATTATATTAACTTGATTTTATGTTTGGACATTTAAGACTGAAGTCTATGAACTTGAACAAGATCACCCAAAGATGAAAATTCTGTCATGAATTACTCACTCTTTTGTTGTTCCAAACCTGTATACATTTCTTTGTTTGGTTGAACACAGAGAAGGATATTTGGACGAATGCTTGTAACCAAATAGTTCTTGGACCCCATTGACTTACCATAAAAGAAAAAATACAATGGTAGTTAAAAGTCCAAGAACTGTTTGGTTACAAGCATTCGACCAAATATCTTTCTCTGTGTTCATCAGAACAAAACAAATGTAAAAAGATTTGGAACAAATCAAAGGTGAGTAAATGATGAATAGGGCTGTGACGGTGGCCGTGACAACCGCACCACTGCGGTGGTAAAGTGCCATGGCGGTGGGGAACTGTATTTATAGCCCTTCAGTTGTGGAAGAATTTACATTAACACAGAAATCATTGGCATAACCTACGTTTTCGAAGCACGGGCCTGCACAGCAAAACCCAGGTTATTCTGCGGGTTCTGCAATGGATCTGTTGTGCAATGAACAGTTACATAAAATCAAAACCGGCTATGACCCGCTTGCTTGGTGTCGGAGCGTGCGCAGGTTGCCTGTTTGCACAAAGGACAATAAGGATACGTTTTTTTAAACATGTATCTTAATTTAGGAGAACTATAATGATACCAATGCAGAAGAAATATTTATGTTGGGATCTCTTTCAGAATTTTTTTTCTTTTTTCTCCACACTTAAAAAAGCATATAAAGGGCTGTCAAAAAGTGTAAAACTGCAGAGGACAACCTTACCAATGTACGTAGACATGTTTATGATAATGGCAAGGGTTAGCGTCCATATTATTTGATTGACATGATTATTGGTCTAGGACCAAGAAAATATCATAAATTTTGCTCCCTCTAAAGATGTATTTAGTTCAATTCAATTTTATTTATATAGCACTTTTCACAGTTTTTATTAAAGCAGCTTTACATACATCATTTTATATATATATATATATATATATTTATATATATTGCAAGGTATTATTGCAAGCTTTTCTCTATGCAATGCACACTGATAAAACTTAACTGAAATAAATACTATGTTGGATTGTCAGAAGCTTTCAATTATATATTTGAAGTATATTATTTAATTAAGTTATATATTATTCCAATATTATTGTCAGTACTGGAAACCTAAAAATTACAATATACCAAAACAATTTGCAATAATACCAAAACATGCAAATATATGTTATATGTAAAATGTATGTTAATGTGCAAGTAAGTTGTTAATATTCATGGGTTATGGAAAGTCAGCAGTCTCCCAGTGAGTAAGCCAGCGGCAGTGTTGCCAGGGTCGCGGTTTTCCCGCACAATTGGGCTATTCTGAAAATACAGTTGCGGGAAGAATTATGGAGCCGCGGGTTGCGGATTTTTGGGCTACTTTAATAATGTTTTGCGGCCGCCAAAATGTGTTTTTATATTCTAAGGATAGGCTATTTGTTAATTGATGAGTTTCTTAATAGTTTCTTATTCGGGACCGGACCGGTAGTCTATAATACAGGAAGGGAGCTCAGCTCAACCAAAGAAGAAAAATAGCGGCGGTATGAAACAATGCATCCGAATTATGTTTTTTTCTATCAATGTTTTGTACTAAGGTGCACGTCACGTTGCACAATGAAATAAATCACAAGAGTGTACAACAGTTGATTCTTCCAGCTGTCAAATATCACGTTTGAGCAGCGCTATACCCAATCTAGAACAACTAAAACATTGATGTGCTTGTGCACAATATAATCAAGTTTTTGCATGTCTTAGAGAAAACACGTTGGATCTTTTTTAAAGGGACACTACTCCACCCAAAAATAAATATTCTGCCATGAATTACCCTCTAGTTGTTCCAAACCTATACTTTTCTTTGTTGAACACAAAGTTATTTAGAAGAATGTTAGCAACTGAAAATACTTTGGCATCATTGACTACCACAGTAGAAAAAATTAAAACAGTAGTCAAAGGTTAACCAGAATTGTTTGCTTTCCTATATCCCTTAAACATTTTTTGTGTTTAACAGAACACAAAATATTTACAGTACCTAGGAAGCCATTCAGATCAGTAAATATAGCAATAGAAACGTGTTTTGGCAGTTGATAACTGATTTGACACCGGAAAATATTTGGGCTAGTTTTCATTCGTTTTGGGCAGGTTTTCAGAGGTCATTGGGCTGGAATTATTGCTTAGACCTGGCAACCCTGGCCAGCGGTGACAGTGTCAAGGAACCAAAACTCCACTATAAATGTATTATGTATATATGTATAATGTATTATGTATATTCATCTACCAGGCAGTCAGGAAGCTAAACTCCCTTCCGACCCTGCCTTCCCTCCCCTCCCTTGCCAAACGCACCTCTGATCACTGAACCATATCCACCCCTTCCCACATCAAACTCTGTCCCGCGCTTGTCACTTACGGAACACTGTACTGCTCACTACCTCTTCAGTAGGTCCGAGCCTCTTCAACTACCTCTTAGTCAACAAACAAAGCCTGCTATCTTTGACACTTTATCAGACCGATAAGCTCTGTATCTTGCACTACATCACATCTACGCTGTTGTTTATTTTAATTTGCACTGTAATTTCAATTTGCACTGTTGTTTATTTCAATTGCACTGTTGTTTATCTCATCTGCACTGTGTTTATCTAATCTGCATGGTGTTTATCTCATCTGCACTGTGTTTATCTCACCTGCACGGTGTTTATCTCATCTGCACTGTTGTTTATCTCATCTGCACTGTTGTTTATCTCATCAGCACTGTGTTTATCTCATCTGCACTGTTGTTCATTTCACTGGTTTGTTGTTCATTTCAATGGTTTGCACATTTATCTCGTTATACTTCCCTGCTTGTAAAGTTGTATTGTGTATATATAGAACTGTATTTATCTGTATTTTTTATATATTTTTTGATATATGTTTATTCTATGTTATCTGTAAGCACCTGGGGTCTGAGAGTAACGCAATTTCAATCCTCCATTTGTATGTACTGTACTTGTGGCAGAATTGACAATAAAGCTGACTTTGACTATAAAAATGGCAGCAAAAAAAAACTTGTGGGGATAGAAAAACAATATTCAGGTCTGTCCAATTCTGTATAATACTTACCAGTGAATTATACCTGCTTTTGGAAAATACTTACCAGTGAGTTATACCTGTTGTTGGAAAATACTTACTAGTGGATTATACCTGTTTTTTTGGAAGATACGTACCTGTGTATTCTACTTGTTTTTAGGAAGTTACTTACCTGTGGATTATACCTGTTTTTGGATTATTCCTCCCTGTGTTCCCTTTTTGTGGATCGTGTCCCGTTGTACTCCGTCTGTTTATTAAACTCTCCTTTTCACCCCCCATTTTGTGGTGTGCTCACCTGCCTGGACCCAGTACTGTTACAGTAGACCGGACCCATCATCATGACATTTACATTTATTCATTTGGCAGACGCTTTTATCTAAAGCGACTTACAATTGAGGAAAACAGCAAGCGATTCGTTTAAGTAAGCAATATTCACGGGAAGTGCTAGTAATACAAAGTTTCAGATGCAACGTCAAGATAGTATAAGCAAGTACAGGTGCATCTCAATAAATTAAAATGTTGTGGAAAAGTTCATTTATTTTAGTAATTCAACTCAAATTGTGGAACTCGTGTATTAAATAAATTAGTTGCACACAGACTGAAGTACTTTAAGTCTTTGGTTCTTTTAATTGTGATGATTTTGGCTCATATTTAACAAAAACCCACCAATTCACTATCTCAACAAATTAGAATACTTTGAAGGCAGCATTTTGGAGCTTTCGGATGCAGACCCTGTTGCACACTGTTGCGCACCGTTTCCAGGAAACATGTCGTTCAACCCGGAAAACGTTGCACACCGGTTTGCGCTTGAACATGCCCCTGATGTCCATCTGTGTCTTGTGTTTTTACTTATTTTATTCAAGATTTCATTTAATTGAAATAAAAAAATGTCTTACAACAGTGTTCTCTAAAAATAGCACAGTTTGTGTTACACTAATGGCGCGTTCACACAGCACACGTGAGCAGAGCGTGAGCAGCGACAGCAGCATAACTACATCACGGCACCTACAGACGCACACGGGTGTTCACACTGGAAGCATTTGGACAGCGTGACAGCAGCTGCTTCAAAGGTACAACGGTGAGCAAGCCAACCATACATTTGCTCTGTAACTTTGAACAGTTGTAAACGTGATACTCTTAAAAGTCTTTTCAAAAGGGTAGGCGTACAACACCCACGCAAAAGTTAAACAATAAACAGCCCAGCTCATGTCGTTTCAGTCATACTTCAATATAGGACGGACCTAGCCTACCTGTCACAGTCACCAGCTGAAGTGCCCTAGCGCTCCACTGGAGAGCACTCTCTTTATCACCTGGACTGCCAACACGCAATACATTTCCTATAACCCTTTGCCTGGACTCATCAACCATGATAAGATTCACCTGCATCTTGTTAACTCTGTTTATTTATACCTGGTTCACTTTGTCATTCATTGCGAAGTCTTGTTAGTGTTACACCTTTTTAATCTTAGGCCCTATCCACACGAACACGGGTATTTTCAAAACCACAGCTTTTTCTATGTGGTTTGGCTATTTGTCCACACGAAAATGCACTGGTTTCAGTGTTGTCGTGTGGATGGTGAAACCGGAGATTTAGGCTATGACGTTGGAATGCGCGCTGTTTGACGTCTGATTCCAGGCTTCTGATTGGCCAACAAGGTTTTATGGTAAGGGTTATATCGCCACCTGTTGTTTTGGCATGCTCTTGACAGCATTTCATAGCGTGTTTTTGCGTTTTCGTTTTTTTTTTACACGAAGAAGGAAAAACTCTGGTTATAAAAATACCCATAGACGTGTGGACTAGACTTTATTGTTGGATTATCGCGTATGACCTTTTGGATTGTATTTTTGTCTTTTGAACCTCTGCTACCTGCCCCATCCATTGCCTGTGATTTCGTTTCTGTGACTGTTTATTGCCAGCCCTGATCTTTGCCTGTTTTTTGGAACTCTGTATATTAAAGCTGCATTTAGATCCAAAACCTAAATGAAAGTTTATAAATCATCATCTGGCTAGTTTACTGACGTGATTTTATACCCCATGCTTTCACCCAAACATATAATTATATTATACAAAACTTAAGGGGTACATCCTCTATAAATGTGTGTACTCCTAGTCTTGCAAAAACAAAACAGTCTGTGCATTTTGAGCACTTTTATTGTAAAATAAATATTTATTTTGTCCATCAAAAGTGTGCTGTCACTTTAACTGAGTATAAGCAAGAAGAGCGTAAAGACCTGCAACTCTACCTGCGCGACCCAACCGAGCAGGGACACCGACAGGGCACTTAAGTATTGCACTTTTTTTATACTAACTTTGCACTGTTATATTTATTCCTAATTTTTTTATTATTTCTCTTGTACATTTCCTATTCTCCTCTCTTTACTATGTGTTTTCAAATACCTACTGTCACTGCAACTTGAAAATCATGTGCATCATGAGCGTGCCAATAACCTGCGTTTCACTATCCACAAATGCCCCTTTTACTCTCCCTATAGGCTTGTGAAACTGCCAGTCTGCTTTTATTATAGCTTTTTGAAACGAGTTCGCTAAGCTGGAGGAAAGAGGCGGGGTCGGCAGGGTATGTTCCAAATAATATTTATTGTAAAACAAATCAAAAGTGGCCTCCAAAACACCCAAACAAACATAAACCAACAAACGAAAAAACTAGCTCCCTTGCTAGTTAGCCATGCTCTTTTCTGTGTGTCTCTCTGCATGCACGCAGTCTCTCTCTCGAAGCCGGCCCCGGCGGCGCTTCTTAAGCCTCCTCTCCCCAATCACTGGAACAAGAGACAGCAGGTTAGAAGCCACTCGTGGCGGACTCGCTACCCTCCGTGCTCCGGATCGTAGCTCCGCCCTCCCAGACGGAGCGTGGCCACGCCCCCCTTGCCACACTTTTATTAAACACTCTGGTCTTTCAATTGTATCACTTACAGAAACATGGATCAAACCGGAAGACTCCTGCTGCCCTCTCCAATAATTACACTTTCTCCCACAGTCCTTGCATAACAGGGAGGGGTGGAGGGGCCGGTCTACTTATCCCTACTGGAAGGCTTCGAGAACACGTCCAGCCCAGGTGAACTTCACTCCTGCACCGACACGGCGAAAGGCATGAGCCAGGACCGGCCCGACGACCTCTCTCCCACAGCCTCCTATCTTCGAGATTTTGACCAGGAACCGCTTCGCCCCCCTCAGCGACACAGGTTGCAACGCTGTGGTGATCGGAGACTCAATCGTCCGGCACGTACGCCCTTCCTCGACTAAAGGTAAGGTGCACACTCATTGTTTTCCTGGCGCCCGTGTTCTCGATGTGTCTGCGCAGGTACCTGCGATATTGAAGCGTGATGCTAACATTGGGGCTGTCGTGCTGCACGCGGGGGTGAACGACATTAGGATGTGGCAGACGGAGATTCTGAAGAAGGACTTCGAGACTCTGATCGAGACGGTACGCGAAGCATCGCCCACAGCTAGGATCGTCGTGTCAGGACCGCTTCCTACCTACAGACGAGGCAGCGAAAAGTTAAGTAGACTATTAGCGCTAAACGAATGATTGATGTCATGGTGTACTGAACAGAAGCTGCTCTTTGTAAATAATTTTGATCTTTTCTGGGAGCGTCCTAGGCTCTTTCGCCCTGACGGCCTACACCCCAGCAGCATCGGAGCGAATCTTCTCTCTGACAACATCTCAAAGACGCTATGCACCATTTGACTGGCAAGTAAAAACTTTAAACATAGTCCGTGTTCCTCCCACTTAATTGTCAAAAATGTGACTGCTCCTAAATGCATAGAGACTGTGTCTGTCCCCCGAATAATAATACAAAATAATAATTTACGTCAAAGAAAAAACCTTATTGTTATTAAACCTGAAGATAAAATAATCACTGAGCAAAAACAACTCATAAAGTTTGGGCTACTTAATATTAGATCACTAAATTCAAAGGCAGTCATTGTAAACGAAATGATCACAGACAGTTTTGATATACTCTGCCTAACTGAAACTTGGGTTAAACTAAATGAGTTTTTTGGTCTAAATGAGTCTACCCCACCTAATTACTGTTATATGCACGAGCCACGTCTGGTTGGTCGAGGTGGTGGTGTTGCAACGATTTATAGAGACTTTCTTACTGTAACTCTAAGAACAGGACTTAAATATAACTCATTTGAAGAACTTGAACTTAATGTAAGCGTTCCAAACAAAAGTAAAAAATCCTTGCTTTCACTTGCATTGGCTACTGTGTATAGGCCCCCTGGGCCCTACTCGGATTTTCTAAAAGAATTTGCGGACTTCTTATCAGACCTATTGGTCAACGTTGATAAATTACTGATTGCCGGAGATTTTAATATCCACGTAGATAATACAAATGACGCATTCGCAGTGGCGTTCACAGAACTATTACATTCTTTCGGTGTAATACAACATGTCGACAGACCCACCCATCGTCTTAATCATACACTAGATTTGATTATATCTCGTGGAATCGATCTAACCGATATTGATATTATACCTCAGAACGACGATGTCACCGATCACCACCTTATAACTTGTACAATACACACTGCAGAAATCAGCCGCATAACTCGTTATCGACAAGGTAGAACAATAACTCCGACTACTAAAGATAGTTTTGCAAAGAACCTACCAGATCTGACTCATCTAATAAATATTCCAATAAACACAAAATCGCTTGATGAAACTGTTGCACCTTTGAAGTTGAAAAAGACCAACGAGAAAAGCATAGCACCATGGTATAATAGCACCACCCGATCACTTAAAATGGGAACACGTAAACTGGAGCGCAAATGGAGACAAACACGATTAGAAGTCTTTAGAATTGGTTGGAAAGAAAGTGCAAACTCTTATAAAAAGGCACTAAAAGTGGCAAAGGCTGAGCACCTCCGCAACCTCATAGAAACGAACAAAAACAATCCAAGGTATTTATTTAATACAGTTGCTCAATTAACAAATAAACAGATGCCACCTGACCTGGCTATCCCACCGCACCTTGGTTGCAATGAATTCATAGTTTTTCACAGAGAAAATCGAAGATATACGCGACAATATAGCAAAAATTCAACCTTCGACTATGCCCTATGAATTAGCATCAACCATCGGCCCGCAAGAAAAGCTACAGTGTTTCTCACCCATAAAACAGGACGATTTAATTAAACTTATTGCAACACCTAAAACAACAACGTGCCTACTAGACCCTATACCAACCAAATTACTAAAAGAATTACTACCCGTTGCAATTGAGCCTATTTGTAATATTATGAACTCGTCAATTAATCTAGGCCATGTCCCAGGATCCTTTAAGATGGCTGTCATTAAGCCTCTTATAAAGAAACCAAACTTAGATCCCAATGACCTAGGAAACTACAGACCGATTTCAAATCTCCCATACCTCTCTAAAATATTAGAAAAAGTAGTATCCACCCAGTTGTGCTCCTTCCTACAAAATAATAACATGCACGAAAAATTTCAATCAGATTTTAGACCACATCATAGCACTGAAACTGCTCTCATTAAAATTACAAACGACCTGCTTATTGCATCAGATAAAGGAAACATCTCACTCCTCGTCTTGCTTGACGTTAGTGCTGCGTTTGATACCATAGACCATAAAATACTTTTAGATCGCTTACAGAATCATACTGGTATTGAGGGACAGGCATTACAATGGTTCAGATCATACTTATCTGACAGATATCACTTTGTCCAACTAAATGGGAAATCGTCTTATCTAACGCAAGTTAATTATGGATTGCCCCAGGGATCGGTTCTAGGACCCTTGCTATTCTCCATATACATGCTGCCCCGTGGCAACATTATTAGACAACATGGAATTAGTTTCCACTGTTATGCAGATGATACTCAACTATATATCTCATCACGTCCAGATGATTCATTTCAGCTATCCAAACTGGCAGAGTGCATCCAAGACATAAAACACTGGATGACTAAAAATTTCCTCCTCCTAAATTCTAATAAAAGGAAATACTACTTGTTGGACCAAATGCACCAAATGCAGAATTTTGCGGATTACAACCTACAAATCGAGGGCTGCACTGTTACCCCAGCAAATACAGTTAAAGACCTAGGTGTAATATTAGATAGCAACCTATCATTTGTAAAACACATCTCAAACGTCACAAAAACAGCTTTCTTCCATCTTAGAAATATTTCCAAACTACAAAATATTTAGTGTGTTGCTGACGCTGAAAAGCTAATTCATGCATTTATGACCTCAAGACTTGACTATTGTAATGCACTACTAAGTGGTTGTCCTGCATTGTCAATAAACAAATTACTGTTAATTCAAAATGCGGCTGCCAGAGTTCTTACAAGATCTAGAAAATATGATCACATAACCCCAATCTTATCATCTCTACACTGGCTACCCATTAAATAACGTATTGACTTTAAAGTTCTTTTAATTACTTATAAAGCTCCTACCTACATAACAGAGCTTCTATCACGCTACAACCCAGCTCGCTCTCTAAGATCTCAAAACTGCAGACTTTTAATAACACCTAGGATAAATAAATCTACCAAAGGGGGTAGAGCCTTTTCATACGTTGCGCCTAAACTCTGGAATAGCCTTCCTGTTACTTTTCGGGGGTCTGACACAGTCTCCCAATTTAAATCAAAATTAAAGACATATTTTTTCAGCCAAGCTTTCACATAATGCTTGAATTGTAAACCAAATAAAATCTTAAGAACAGCAGCTACGCTAATTGAGTCTCTACTCCACCCCCCCCCATCCCAGGGTAGGGAGAGATTACACCAGGGCCAGACGGATGAGGAGAGATTCCGGATGAACGCCTTATGTCATCCCTAACTAGAGGTTACAGCAGCTCCAGCCAAACATCCGGTTCCACCCTCCTGCGATAACCTTCTGCCTGACTGACCATCCCAGCTCCAGCTCATACAACCCCATCATCAAACAAGATCAAAGATGGTCTAATTGTTGTCATATTAATGCTAACTTGGTATTAAATGCTAAACTTACATCACATGACAGCAGTTTGAAGTCACAGCTGCATTCAGTTACATTATGCCATCACAGTTCCGTTCCCTGCATATACATTCCTTATAACAGATTTAACAAAATCTACTTCCCTATTACATTTAATAGGCTCTCTATGATAATCGTTTTCTCTATAACGTTAATCAAAGTCACTTAGTACAGCTGTGACACGTCATAGGAGAACTGGCCCTCCCGACTGAGACTGGTTTCTCCCCAGGTTTTTTTCTCCATATATATATCATTTGGAGTTTGGGTTCCTCGCCACAGGGCCGTGTTGGCTTGCTCACTGGGAGACTGCTTTTATAGTTATTTTAATTCATCAAATTAATTTAAAGGTTTAATAATTTTTTACCTTTCTTATGTTTTTTCTGTTGCTTTCTCCTGTAAAGCTGCTTTGCAACAATACTCATTGTGAAAAGCGCTATATAAATAAAATTGAATTGAATTCAGAAGTGCCGCAGGGCTCAGTGCTAGGACCGCTGCTCTTTTCGTATACAGTACATGACATCCCTAGGTTCGGTCATTCGGAAACATGGCTTTTCCTATCACTGCTATGCAGATGACACACAACTCCACCTGTCATTCCAGCCTGACGATCCAACTGTTTCTGCATGCATCTCAGCATGCCTGAGTGACATTTCACTCTGGATGAAGGATCATCACCTGCAGTTGAACCTTGCTAAAACATAACTGCTTATGATTCTGGCCGACCCAAAGATTTATCACGTCCTCTCCATTCAACTAGGCTTGTCAACTGTTACACCTTCAAGAACAGCCAGAAACCTGGGGGTGGTAATTGATGATCAGCTAAACTTCACAAGTCATGTTGCCAGCACCACACAGTCCTGTAGATTCATTCTCTTACAACATTAGGAAAATTAGACCTTTCCTATCCGAGCATACTATGCAAGTCCTAGTCCAGGCTCTTGTCCTGTCTAGACTGGACTATTGCAATGCGCTACTGGCTGTACTCCCTGCTTGCAAAATCAAACCTCTACAGATGATCCAGAATGCAGCGGCAAGAGTGGTCTTCAATGAATCGAAGAGAGCGCACGTCACTCCTCTAATCATTAGGTTACATTGGCTCCCTGTTGCTGCCCGCTTCAAATTCCAAGCTCTGCTCTTGGCCTACAAGACCACCACTTGTTCAGCACCCCCATATCTTCACTCAGTAATACATACTTACTTCTCGATCCCTGCGCTCTGCAAACAAACATTGTCTTTTGGTGCCATCCCAAAAAGGGGAAAAAATCACTCTCGTGTACCTTCTCTGGAAGTGTGTAACTTATATTGCATTATTATACTTTTGTGTACGTTAACTGTATTTTATTTGCTTGTTAACAGTATAACAAAAGTTTTGACGGTCGCAATTGCTCATTTTCAAAGTAAAATATATTGTAGGGATTTATTTCAGTTGTGCTTTTATCATGTATCTAGTTTATCAATGTTGTTGATTCACTTCAAGGCTGTTCATTCATAAGAATCATTTCTTATTAAATCGTCTGCAGTAATTGCGCTGTATGTAAGATTCGCTTTTATAACACATGTTATAAAAACTATGCTGAGACGTATAGACGGATACAGGTTGTGCATTAAGCATACTTATCTTAAATATCAACTTATTAGGAATACGAGCTCCAAAATCATGTTATTTCACATGTGTACTGCTTTACAAAAAGCTATAGTGTCTTAAATGTCTAAAGGTGTCTAAACAATTATGTCTAAACAATTATGTCTAAACAATGTCTAAACAATTATTTGATTATCAATTATTTTTTCTTAAACTGTTTGTTTACAGGAAAGGAGTAATGTTCTTGCCCTGAATGCATGATTCCTGAAAAAGGCAGTTTTCAACAGATGAGATAAAGAGTCAAGCCTGTTGTGAGACTTTAATTTTGTGTTTAAATATTTCATTTTAATTCATTTTTCTGTATTTACCCTATTTTTGTGGGGAATAATGAGTTATACCATAATGATTTTCATATTGTAAATAAACTTATATAATATATGTAGTATTGTGAACCTTTGAATTGTTTAGATACCATGCATCACCAATTGTGACATTTTATCAGGTGGCAGAAATAGCCTGCCAAGCTGTAGCCCAGGTGGAGAGGCAGTGGCAGGGTCACATGTGATTAGGCTTTTAAAACATGATTGTTATTTGTTGTGCATTATATTAAGGTTATACTAATGTTGCACTGTCATAGAGGACTATTGAGCACTCAGACACTCACAAAAAAACAAACAATATGAATGATCAGAAAACCAAATAAATAAATAACGAAAAAATATGTATAGAAAATCAAAGAATAAGCACTTGTTTACGGCACCGCAGCCACAAACACGTTCACACTCAATGCTGCTCCGCTCACTCGCTCCCAGCATGCACTCAGAGAGACAGATATTTTTATACAACAAATAAAAAATCCATTATTGCTAAAACTTGCACTTTTTGTTCAACTATAACTTACATCCCATCTGGTCTACTGTTGTAACCGGGGCTGTCTAGAAGATGCAGTGTCTTTGGGGTGTGAAGACAATTACTCCCCTGCCAAAAGCAGCATTAGACAGTTTTAATAAAACCATCTGATGGTCTCACTTCCTATTGCCTACCACCACATTTAAACAAAAGATGACTTTGTAGTCCAGCAGCCAGACGTCTTCGTTGATAATTTGCTACGGATTTGGTGGAGATGTTCGGTGGGGGATGGTCTTTTGTGTTTCTAGGGTTATTAACAGGATTTGTTTTAAATCAGTATATCAAAGCCTCCCAGTGCGATAAAGAGTCAGCACTTCAGTAAATTAAAATGTGACCCATGGGTGTGTCCTCTCTCCATTTACTGACCAAACAATCACACTCTAATTGTTTTTAAATTCTGTTATAGGCCATCAAATTAAAGGACGAGGAGCGTGGTGGTTTCATTAAGGGCAGAGGTGCTGCGCAAGACAGTTGTGTTATTACTTAACTCAAAGTGGACAAACTGAGCAAATATGATCAGAGAGAATCAAGGACAGAAAGAAAAATACATTGGTTTTTGTTCATATAACATACATTTTATATTTATAAAAGAGATGTTTACTTTTAGTTGTCAATGTTTAGATTTGTCTAATGTAATGCTATAATGTCCTCCTTTTAATACCCCATTTCCTCTGACCTGCTGTAAGGTCACAGAAACCAGGCAGAAGCGGATCCACATGCAGTTTACCATTTAATGAAAAATAAAACAGGACAAAAAACAAAATAAGGTAATCCGCAGACTGAGGACCAAAACCAAGACCAAGCTCCACAGGATCATTCAACAACTGACCCCAGACAAAGGAAACAATGGGGTTCAAATACACTGGGGAAACAAAGGAAACAAGAAACACCTGGGAAAACTAAACGCACGCAACAGGAAATAACATAAAAGTCCAAAATGACAGGGGAACACAGAACAGATTATGACACCTGCAATAGTGATGTGAATTAAAGACTGCTGGCTTTTTTCTGTCACTTAATTGTGCTTCATATGTTGAAATAGTTTGAAACAAAGAGTTTCCAACATTAAAAAACAGGAATAAAAGAATAAATAAAGAATAAAATATTTTTCTTGATCATGTCAGTCTTAACAGTGTGTCTTACTGTACACTTTTATGAACGAGTATACAGATATACAGATGTAATACTGTGACGCATTCGTTTTGTTCCCAACTGTTTATCTTAATGAATCTGACTACTTTTACAAGGACCCTTGCTAATATTGAATTTTGACGTAATTTTGTGTTTATGTGAGTTACCGTTTCAGAGGAGGAAGACGTGAAAGAGAACTCAGTTCAGTAGTTTGCGCTACTCTCTGGGCGCTTGTTTAAACACATGTTTTCTGCATTAGCTTCACACTGCATACAATAATGTTACACGCAACATCATTTGTTGCTGTTTTGTACCTTAGCCAGTGAAATTCTGCAGGCAAAACATATTTATTTTAGTTCCTCTCTGTCGGTCCTTCCACTTCATCATCAGTAGCAATAAATGCACCGGCTCTCACTAAATCCTTAGTGTTTGAAGTCTAGCCACAACCATGTTCATGGTTCATGTGCGCACTTCAGCAGTCTTAGGCCCACCCCAAATGCTCTCATTGGTTGAGACGTGTGATGACGCCCATCCCAAGGCAGTACTGATCAACATCCCACCCCTCCTATGACCCATGGTTTGTCTGTATTTTTCAGAGCCACTGAGCAACGGACTTTTGAAATAAAATAATAGTTAAAAAATGCACGATAAAATAATTGTATTTGCCCATCCCTAAAAATAATATTTAAAAACTTTCAAATATTCTCTGCATGACGGCCAGCCTCGGGAAAACCACTCTGGGAATAGGGATGCTCATATTGACCGTTTAACCGTTAACCAAAATAAATAAAATTACTGATTAATACTGTAAGTTTAAGTTTTTTTTTATTTAGGGGCATTAGATCCAAGATGGCGGCGCGATCACATCGCAAGGCTCAGGCTCTCTCCAGATTCTGCAATTTTGTGTTATTTTTCTTGCTCATTTCGGGTCTGTTCGTGCAGAACAGCTGTACCTTCACATCGTACACCCAACATGAGCTTGTGGATATTGGTTTGCGACTTCCCGACAGTTTTATCGACAACCTTCAACTCCTTCCTGAGATCGCCAGGACACCCGAGGCCGCTCACGTAAACAAAGGCGGGGCAAGCGCGGAGGACTAAGAGCTAAGCTAAAGCTAACACCACACTGACTCTCTTTACCCAGCATTTTCCTCGCCAATGTTCGGTCACTGGTGAACAAAATGGAGGAGATTCGACTCAGCATCACTTACAGCAAGAGACTTTTGAACTGTAATGTTATGATCTTCACGGAAACATGGCTACACAGCGGCATACCGGACAATGCTACTGAGCTAGCGGGACCCACACACTTCGGGCGGATAGAACGTTAGATTGCTCCGGTAAGACCAGAGGTGGTGGACTGTGCATTTACATTAACAAAGCTTGGTGCACGAACTCTGTTATTATTGGGAGACATTGTTCAGCTAACCTTGAGTTTCTCATGGTTAAATGTAGACCATTTTATCTGCTACGAGAGTTCACTTCCACCATTATAACTGCAGCTTACATTCCCCCGGATGCCGATGCCAAGCTTGCTATGAAAGAATTTCATGCGGCCATCAGTATACAACAGACTGCTCACCCGGAAGCTGCTTTTATTGTTGCGGGTGAATTTAATCACTCAAACTCAAAGTCAGTGCTCCCCAAATTTCACCAGCATGTTTCCTGTCACACCAGAGGAAACAAAACCTTGAACCATGTTTACACAAACATAGCTGGAGCTTACGTTGCGACCCCCCACCTGGGACAGTCAGATCACCTTTCTTTGTTCCTCACCCCCAAGTATGCACCCCTCATCAATCGTGTGAAGCCATCAGTGGAGACCATCAAAGTGTGGCCTGTGGGGGCAGATTTCACATTCCAGGAAAGGATTCTACACACAGACTGGAGTCCTTTTGCTTCTCAGGCCACCAGTGGCTCTCACACGGATATTGACTGCTACACCTCCTCTGTACTGGATTACATCAACACCACCATAGACAATGTTACTACTCAGAAACAGATCATCACGTACCCAAATCAGAAGCCATGGATGAACAAGGAGGTGCGCCTCCTGTTGAAGGCACGCAATACTGCCTTCAGATCAGGTGATGCACAAGCCTACAGCACATTCAGAGCTAACCTGAAGAGGGGCATCAAAGAGGCCAAGCACTGCTACAAGCTAAAGGTAGAGGAGCACTTTTCCAACTCCGACCCTCGACGCATGTGGCAAGGCATCCAGGCCATCAGTGATTACAAACCCACCCACTCCACCCCCGCAGCCACTGATGTCCTCTTCCTGAACGAGCTTAATGACTTTTATGCTCGCTTTGAGAGAGACAATAGAGAAACTGCCACCAAGCTCAAACACTCAGCTGATCACCCACCAATCACACTCTCCTCCATAGACGTCTGCAACGCACTGAGCCGGATCAGTGTGCACAAAGCCGCTGGACCAGACAACATCCCTGGACGCGTACTCAGGGCATGTGCTGAGCAGCTTGCTGGGGTTTTTACTGACATCTTCAACCTGTCTCTTGCCCAAGCAGCTGTGCCAACATGCTTTAAATGCACCTCAATTGTGCCAGTGCCAAAACACTCCAGCCCAACGTGCCTGAACGACTACCGCCCTGTAGCACTGATCCTGGCACAGGTCCTGGCACACCTGAAGGACTCTCTGCCATCCACATTGGACTCACACCAGTTTGCCTACCGCAGCAATAGGAGCACAGAAGATGCCGTTTCCATGACACTGCACTCTGTGCTCACACATCTGGACAATAAGAACACTTATGCACGTATGTTGTTTGTTGACTTCAGCTCAGCATTCAACACTATCATCCCATCCAAGTTAATTGCTAAACTTGAAGACCTCTGCATTAACACCTCCCTATGCAACTGGATTATGGACTTTCTGACCAACTGACCACAGCAGGTGAGATCAGGCTCCATCTGCTCCACCACTATCACATTCAACACTGGTGTACCACAGGGCTGTGTGCTAAGCCCCTTCCTCTACTCCCTCTTCACCTCCGACTGCAGGCCTGTGAATGGATCTAACTCCATCATCAAGTTTGCTGACGACACTACGGTAATTGGTCTCATCAGCAACAACGATGAGACGGCCTACAGGGAGGAGATCCAGCACCTAGCCACATGGTCCAACGACAATAACCTGCTCCTTAACACCTCCAAGACAAAGGAGCTCATTGTGGACTTCAGGAAAGAGTCAAGAGGCACACATGACACCATCCACATCAATGGGATGGCTGTTGAGCGTGTTTTCAGTTTCAAGTTCCTGGGGATCCATATCTCGGAGGACCTGTCCTGGACTACCAAAACCTCCAGCCTGGTCAAGAAGGCTTACCAACGCATCTTCTTCCTGAGGACATTAAAGACGAATCAGCTGTCCTCAGCTATCCTGGTGAACTTCTAACGCTTTGCAATAGAAAGCATCCTGACCAACTGTGTCACAGTCTGGCATGGGAGCTGCTCTGTTGTAGAGCGCAAGGCACTGCAGCGGGTGGTGAAAACCGCCCAGCGCATCACAGGGACTCCAGTTCCAGCCATGGAGGACATCCAGAGGAAATGCTGTCTGCGTCGAGCTCGCAGCATTCTTAAGGACTCCTCTCATCCCGCTCACAGACTGTTTTCTCTCCTGCCCTCCGGCAGGCGTTTCAGGTGCCTCCGGACCAGGACTAGCAGATTAAAGAGCAGCTTTTTTCCCAGAGCTGTCTCTTTATTGAACTCTGCCCCTCACTGATCCCACTGCCCCTCATATACTACTACACTCTTCTCTCCCCCCCCATTGCACACCTGACTTCACTTGTTATTTGCACTACTGGACTGTCTATACATAACATGTATGTTCATTTGCACTACCAGACTGCTCATTTGCACTGCCAACTGTTCATTTACAGTACAGACTGTTTACATATGCATCTTGCACTCCTACACTTTAACTGAATATGCTTAGATAGCTTCTGTCCATAAATTATTTGCACTACTCTATATCCATTGCACTGCTGCTCACCATAGCCTAACTTATCATTGTATACATCCACCTGTAAATTTGTTTGTCTGTTTATAGTAATAGCCATCTGTATATTATGTTCATAGTACATATCCATCTGTAAATCTCTGTTTTTAGTAATAGCCATCTGTATATTATGTTCATAGTACATATCCATCTGTAAATCTCTGCTTTTAGTAATAGCCATCTGTATATTATGTTCATAGTATATATCCATCTGTTAATTTCTGTTTATAGTAAGAGACATCTGTATATTATGGTCATAGTACATATCCATCTTTAAATTACTTCTATAATATTTATTTATGTAACTTATGCAACCATTGTATATCCTGCACTTGCCTAAACTGCATTTCCTTGCCCTGTACTTGTACATGTGTAATGACAATAAAGTTGAATCTAATCTCATCTAATTTTTTTTATTGCTGCATGGTTAAATAAAAAATACTCTATAGCCTATTTGTTAACTCAGGGGGCCCGAGGCTGGCCACTCTAGCGTGGCATTATCTCTGCATTCCCGTGCTCCAGGCTGTCCCCAAATCACGTAGATATGTTACCTTTTTAAATAAAAATGAGACAAATTGAGGTAGGCCTGCTATTTTTATTTAACAAAAAACTATTCTGACAGGAAAAATGCCAGTTTTTTAAACCATCAGTGTGTTTTCATTTTGTAATTTTACTTAATTTGTTTAAAAAATATTTAAGTTAAAATATTCACTACAGGCAGATATTCTATGTTTTTATTTATATTATTTTATTGTGTTTTTCTCTATTGTCAGTAACGCTGCAGGTGCGTGAAATTTTGAGAATGGGGTTCAGTTGTCGATTTCTTCTGTATGCTCATGCTGCTGTTTGCATGTTGAAAGAAAGCACGGCCAGGCACGGCTGAAAACGCTGGCTGCTCGCGCATATGAGCTGAGCGCATTTTTCAACTCTGGTGCTGAGCATGGGAAAAACACCAAGCGCCAGCAATGAGCATAGAAAACCTGTCAGCTGCAGGCGGAAATGCCTTGGTGGACACACACCCTTATTATCCAATGCAATATTATCAGTTAACAGTTAATGTTCGGGTAATCAGCGTCGGTTTTCGGTCGGGAAAATTAACCGAAATGAGCATGGTAGGCCTCAATTTAGGCTTTGTCTTGCTAATGTGAACCGCACGGGCAGCTGTTTCCACTCATTACGTGATAAGCTACATATTAGTTATCGATAGATGTTTTCTCTTTTCTATCTTTACTCGCACAGCATGTGCTTCCAAACCAAATTCTGTGGTCTCTCGCCTACAACACTCTCTCACGACAAGAAGGCGGAGCAATCCTGCCAACCTTCGAACTATCTTTACCTCTTCTACTCCTCCTCTTTCTCTTTCCATTGGTCTTACTCGCACAGCATGTGCTTCCAAACCAAATTCTTTGGTCTCTCACCTAGAACACTCTCTCACGACAAGAAGGCGGAGCAATCCTTCCAACCTTCGAACTATCTTTACCTCTTCTACTCCTCCCCTTTCTCTTTCCATTGGTCTCTGGAATTGTCAATCAGCTGTTAACAAATCTGGTTTCATTTCTGCTTTTGCAACCCACTCTGCTCTTAGTGTCCTAGGCTTAAGGCGGGCGTACACAGTGTGAATTCTGATGGTCGGGAATGATTGGGAGGTCGGGAAGTGCTCATAAGGCACTCTGCTCGGCTAGTAATTACTCGCACAATATACATGCCGCGACCCTACGAACATCAACGATTTCCTCACGATTGTAAAAAAAAGCATCTCCGAGCTTGTATGACAGCAGAAATCACACCATGTACGCCCGCCTTGAAACATGGATTACTTCTGAGGACACAGCAACCCCTATAGCTCTTTCTAATAACTTCTCTTTCTCTCACACCTTCCACCAGCATGAGAGAGGTGGTGGCACTGGTCTTCTCATTTCAGAGGACTGGAAGTTCTCCACTTATACTGTGCACTGTCCCCCTCCACCACCCCCATCCAACTCTCTAACGACTGAGGACTGCCAGTTACTTCACCAAAAATAAACAGGTCCATCAGCAGACACTCCTACCATCGCTCACTTATATCATCAACACATCTCTCAATACATCTGTTCTCATTCTCTTAGACCTTTCTGCAGCCTTTGATACAGTTAACCATCACATTCTTCTGTAACAGATAAATCCTTCAAGGTAGCTTGGAGAAGTAAGGTGTCCAAATCACACCAACTAGTCACCGGGGTCCCACAAGGATCAGTTCGTGGGCCTCTGCTCTTCTTCATATGCACCACATCACTGGGTTCCATCATACAAGCACATGGTTTGATTGACATGGTTGATCGGAATGTAATCCATGTGTCTTGGTAAAGAGGTAGTCGAGGACGCATTGTGATCGGATCTTAGTGTAATGTAAACGCAATCCAGCCATCAAGTCTGCATTCGCAGGTTGACGTCACACAAAACCCCGCCCCCTATCTCCCGGACTGTCAGAGGAAAGCTTGTTACCTGAATGAGGCGTGTTCCTGCTGACTGACCATAGTGCATTTAGTGTCGTTTTTCATTAAAACATTCTTATGTGCAGATATATGCAAAACTACAATAAAACCAAGTCCTGAACCCAGCTGAACACATTTGGTGTGACTTTAAATGTAGAATTTGAGCAAAGAACTCATCACCAAACACCAATAACTTGTGCACAGATGACGTCATTTTGGGATAGGAAAAGGGGTTTTGAAACCGTTTTAAGTTGCATTTCTACAAATGGAGGAATTGTAAGGAATTGTGTTGCCATCTCTGTTGCAACAGTTTTGGAAACACCTTTTTTCTGTTCCAAATTGGCTGTACCCCTGTGTACAAGCCATTGATGTGGAGTGATGAGTTTTTGGCTCAAAGACTGCATTTAAAGTCACACCAAATGTGTTCAGCTGGGTTCAGGACTTGGTTTTAAGCAGACCAATCAAGTTCTTCCACACTGACTGAATCAATTATTTCTTTCTGAACTTTGTCTTATGAGACAGGGGCATTGTCATGTTGGAATAGAAAATACCCTTTTCCAAACTGTTGCTATTAAATTAGAAGCACACAGATCCATAGAATATTATGATATGCTGCAGCATTAAGATTTGTACTCATGGAAATTACTAAAGTCATCGAACCTGTTTATTAGATCGGTGACCCAATACTTTTGGCAATATAGTGTATATAGCACAAATAAACACAACAGAATTTGACCACAGTGCTTTACAGAGCCACCATAGACAAGAAATACATGAACAACAGATTGTTATAATAACAAAAAATAATAAATGACATAAAGAGTGTATCTAAAATGCCTGAGAGAGAAGATGGAGCTTTAGTTTCGATTTAAATTCATGTACAGAACACAAGGATCGTAGAAATAATGAGGCTTTTTTAGGGATTTTAATCGTGTTCGAGGCTGTGAAAGAGTGTAATTGTTTGTGGATCGTAGGCATCTGCCTGAGTTGTTTAGTTTTAAAAGATCAGATAAATTAGAGGGAGCCAACCCATTTAGAGATTTAAAAACAAAGAGCAAAATATTGAAATTCAATCTATAACCAATTCAGAGCCATTCAAATGGGAGAGATGTGTTCACGTTTGCGGACTCCAGTTAAAATTCTAGCTGCAGCATTTTGAACCATTTGAAGACTTGTGAAAGAGGACTGAGATATTCCAGCGTAAAAAGAGTTACAATAGTCCAAACAAGATAAAACAAAAGCATGTGTAGCTCTTTCAGGGTCTTTAAAATATAGAAAAAAAACTAACAAAAAAAACTAGATAGCAGTTTTAGATAGAAAAAGCTCATTTTAACCACTGTATTCATGTGTTGATCAAACTTGAGGTAGGATTCAAAGATGACAAAGAAGTTTTTCACAGTTGGTTTGATTTGCAAGTGCGTGTTGTCAGCACTTAAAATGTTTTTTCCTACGACCACAGAGGACCTGGACCCAACTGCTTCTGTTTTACTCACATGTAAGTGCAAAAAATTAATGTATATATATATATATATATATATATATATATATATATATATATACTTCTGCTTTCCTTTTCTAATGTTATCTTAACGTTGTATCTGAAACTTTGTATTACTGGCATTTCTCGTGAATATTGCTTCACTTGCTGTTTTCCTCAGTTGTTAGTTGCTTTGGATAAAAGCGTCTGCCAAATTAATAAATGTAATGGGTAACACTAATATCTGAATTAATACTTACTTCCATGTGATCTAATGATGAGTAAAGAATTGGACTAATCAAGAACAAATAAAGGACTAACTTTATAAAAAGCTAATACCAGAGTCATGATGATTCATGAATTAATACTGACCAGGTTAACTACATGTTAGTACATGTTTGTTAGTTAATTTGTTACTCTAGAGTTAAAACTTAGTAAATTGACCCTTTAATAAAGAATAAAGAGTCTGAGTACTTGTAATTGTACTTTCTTTGATATAAAGTACCATGTACAATTTTATCACACTTTTTTACTTTTGATATAGTATCTGTCAAGGTGGTGGTGCTGGATTAGTGGTGGTCCTCGAATTACACAACTTTTCGAGAGTGGGGAAATCACATAAACAGTGGACTATGCGACTATGCATATATTTACTAAATTACCAACAATGCGATCTTGATAACTTGATATTTTTAGTGATTTTACGCTACAGTACCAGATCTTTACCTTTATTTACTTCTTTAAGTGCACTAGATGAAAAGTTTATGATCACTGTAAAATTGTACATGTACATGCTAATGGGACAGTATCCCTATTGTACATCTCCCTATCATTCTATTTTCTTAACCTAGAGTCACAGTTAGCCTATCCCAGCATCAGGGTAAAGGCAAATAAATCCAATGAGAATAATTCAATAACCAATACACAGTAAAAGCAAAAACAGCATTCACTCAAATAACACAAATTACTAAAAAATTCTAAAAGGAACAAAGGACACAATATAAATCACTATGCCGATTATGGCACAATTTCTATAGCAAAAGTAAAAACGGTTGCTACTATGAAGTGTTCATGCAGTAAAAGAGTGCAGAAGAGTAGTGCAGCCTCTTGCAGAAGTGTCCACCTGCTGACCATCTCAGCACTTCTGTACCAAAACTACTCATTGACCTGATTGTCTCAGGATTTCTGTTATTAGACTGGCTGAAAATAAATGGCCTTCAGCCCTGATGTGTGTTAATGAGAAAGTGTTTAATAGGCAGTCTTTGCAGTGGATTGGGGAAGAGGTTGGCGGAGGAGAGATATGTTAATTATGTTTTTGTGATTGGTAACTGAAATGTCCAGACTAAGGAAATAAAATGAATATAGAGAAATGTTACTATGGACAGTGAGGAATGAATTTTACTTGTTCAGCAGATGCCTACATCTGAGTACATTGTTGCAAAAGCCAATGTTTTCTAGCCAATATGATTTTGCAAACCTTGAAGTTGTTATCCTTCATCTTCATTGAAATCAATAGTTTTGCAGCATCCACTGAGTGATTACATAAACTGTGGACAGACACCATAAAGAAAAGTGAAATCTTGTGCCAGGTCTCTTGTGCTCTTTTTTTTACATGGCCTTGCATATTTTATTTCACTTCCATATACACATAATTTTGTGCTGTTCAATTTTTAAATGAAACCACCTACTAAAAGGGTCATGGCTAATCAAATAAAGCGACCACTAGCTACTCTGCAAGGGAATGTGGTTGCTACTCTGCAAGGGAATGTGCTGGGAAACCAACCCAGGACCAAACCATTGGGACCCAAGGGACTGCAATTGCTCAAATCCCTACGCAAAGTTCAGAGTTCGATATCCTCTGCTGGCTGAACAGTAACTGTGCTCTCTTTGAGCTCTGTGCTATAGCTGCTGGAGATAAGGCACACAAGTTGGAGTTTAGTTCCACCACCTTGAGAGTGAGACTGTTAAGGAAAAGTCATCCATCATAGTTGTACAAGGTCTACATTCCATGCAGAAGTTGGCTAAATTAAACACTCGATCTCACAAGATCTTACAAGGGTTTAAAAACCACACATTTTTAGCAACAAATGTGTCTTGTCTATCTATATATGGATAGTTGACAAATAGTTATTGTAAATGTGTCCTATGGTGTGACTAACAATGAAGTAATTTTATATTATATATATTTATGTTTTCTTAATTTGCTGTCACACTTTATTATGCCAACATATACATTTCTTTCATTAAAAAACTAAAGTTTTAATACAAATATTTTTTTAAATGGGTGACAAAATAATGAAGAAAAAGCAGCCATTAAGAGCCCTGAATAGATGAAAAACCCTTCAATACTCTTAAAAAATCTTCTGAGACCTCAAGCGAATGATTTTGCAAATGTTTGTCAAAAGGTGGCAACTTTGAAGATGCTAAAATATTTACAGTTTAAGATGCTTTTATTTGCAATATAATTCCCACAGTTACAATTGTGCTACTGTGTAGTTTTGTTTGACTTACTTATATTCTATTTTATAAAATAAATAATATATAAATAATAAAGACTAAATAAAGAAAGACTAAGGGCCAGATTTACTAACTCAACTCAAGTTTTTATTACAATTTTTATTGTTACAAAGCAGCTGTACATGAGACAAAATGACTATAAGCAACATCTTAAAACACATCTCTTCTGTGAATACTTGACAATTAGTATATATTTCTATCAATACATAGTGTTCTGGCTTTTGTGGCAACTTGTAACTTGATGTTAGCACTTATTGTATTATTGTCCCTGTATGACATATCGCTTTATTGCTTCCTAATCTCTCTGTAAATCGCTTTGGATAAAAGCATCTGCTAAATGACTAAATGTAAATGTAAGCAAAACATTACATTTGTAAAAGGAAAGTAAGAACAACAAATTAAATAAATACACCCTAGTTTCACATATCACCCAAATAAAGAAGAATATATGGCACACACACAAACACACGCAACCACGTACGCTCATGCTCACACAGCGAACATGTAAGAAGACACAGGCACACAAACACACACACTTACGCACAACACACAGACACGCACACAAGTACATACACACCCATATGCACACATACACAAAACAGACACACAAGACACACACGCACTGACACACACACACACACACGCACACACGCACACACACACACACACACACACACACACACACAGTGTTATTACAGAGAAGCACACATAGAAGATATAGAAAAGAGAAAATACAAAAACATTAAATTCTAGAGCTAATGTCAACAACCCCCCGGTCAGGCAAATTGTGTAAAACAATATGCAAACAATGGCGAGGAACCCAATACTCCAGTGGAGAAGAAAACTTTGTGAGAACCCAGACCCAACCAGTTCCCCTCTGGCAAAAACTGCAGCATCTCTACAAGCTCGACAGTGCTTGCACAACTAGGCTAAAATAAAATAAAATGGTAAATATAGGTGTACGATTGTATATTCCAGTAGCTAATTGCAGTTGCAGTTTTGTAGTGAGGACTTGTCGGGTCACCGCTTTCTTTTTTCAGCTCTACCATCTGGTCTGGGTATGGACTGCATCCTGCTCGCTATGGTAACCTTGGAACATAGAGAAAAGAAAAGAGAGCAAAATACTGTTCAACACTCTGTAATGCAGTGTTCATGGTTCCGGTTTATCTAACTAATGCAGCCTAAATGTGGTGTGTATGCAAGGTTGAAAAGATGTGTCTTTACAGTTTTTTCCAATTGCTAACACACTAAAATGACATGCACAGCACAATTATTTAAACTGACACACAGAGAGCAAAACTTCTTCTCAAGTCTCCAAAAGTCTAAACACATTTTCTGCTTTACACACATTTTGCATTTCAAAATGGCACTTTTTAAATGCACTGAACACAGTTCTCTGCATAAGACACAATAATCTGACATAAAGTCACATGTCTGCCATTTCAAAACACTGCCATTCAAAATGACACTACATGAGCTAATTGGCCAATTATATGTGCCACCTGGCCAAACGCCTCAAAGGTTAATTGTTAACACTTCAATCAGGATGTAAGCACTATGAAAAGACCACAGGTGAGAACCTTTTTTTTTACAACCACAATGGAAGACATTGCAGAGAGAGGAAGAGGAAGAGGAAGAGGGAGGTTGAGAATAAGAGGGGGAGGAAGAGTGCGAGGTAGGGGTAGAGCAGGTAGAGGAGTTCATGGCCAAAGAAGACAAACACTTTCAAATGAAATCAGAGCAACCTTAGTAGATCATGTCATCAACCATGGGCTGACAATGCGTGAGGCTGGATAGAGAGTGCAGCCAAACTTGAGCCGTTTTACTGTCACCTCTGTCATCCGGACCTTTAGACTGGAGAACAGGTATGTAACCAAAATTTCATGTAGTGCACATGTAGTATACCCCATGTCATAGTGTATCTGTTGGGTGACACCTGTTTACATAGTGTATGACATCAGCCATTCATGAACTGTACAAGTTTCCTGAACAATGTACTCTACTGTGGGGGAAAATATTTAGGCTGCATTGTCCAAGCCCTATATATATTTTTATTTTATTTTTTTCTAAAGGACTGAGAGATGACACCATGGTGGAGGAAGGGGCCAAATGTTCACCAGGGTACAGGAAGCTGCCATTGTAAACTTGGTTTTGGAAAATAATGAAATCAGATTACGAGAAATTCAAAGCCACATCATCCAAGACAACACCTTATTCAACAACATTCAACGAGTCAGTCTGTCCACATTGGCTCGCATTCTCAAGCGAAACCAAATCAGAATGAAACAACTTTATAAGGTGCCGTTTGAGAGAAACTCTCAAAGAAACAAAGAGTTCAGACGAGCATATGTGGATGTAAGTACTATATTGACTGCAGTACACTACACGCAACATTGTTTCCCAATGTACTGGATAACACCATATTTGGATACTCCTGATGCCACACAACAACACTGTGTCAGTCCAAAAATTTCATGTAATTCAATAGAAACAACCTGCAATTTAGTCTCTGTACATTTATTAATACACAAAGGAAGTTGAGAATGTTGGCTTGCTTGCCCCCGCATCACCCATGTGGAGAAAGGGCAGCCAAGAAGAGGCTTTTAGAATCCTCTGACCCATTTCACTGTGAGAAAAATTCTCCATTCACAATACGGTATTTTTCCGTCTGTCCTGCATTCAGTCCAGAATCGCCATCACTGTGGTTCTTTGTCCTGATGCTTTGTGACTGATGCATTCCAGAAATGCCCACATGCTCCGGATGCCTACAGTACATCTTCCTTGTTTTCACAATTATGTATCTGTTTACTTTCCAAAAATGTTTTTCTTGCAAGATGTTTTTGCCTTTTTTGTCCCATGCTCTAGTGGAAAACAAAATCCATGCTGTACCTGTACCTTTATAACGTCTTCATCGTCTCACTCATTTTATTTTATATCATTCATCCAAATATATTTATAGATACAATGTACATGTTTGTTGATTTTGTGTGTTGATTTCGCCAACTTGTCACCTTTCACCTTTTCCAAAATGGGTCATTATTGTGTTTCGTCTAGATCTAATGAGTTTTTGAAAATGTGGGTGGGGGGGGGGGGTCTTTGAGTCGTTGGACAGGGTCGCAGTGAATGAAATTATGAAAATCATGTCGAAATGTTGTGGTAACGATGTTAAATCACTAGCCTAGACTGATGCAATGTTACTTTTGTGAGAATCTAGTGTTTAAAATAAACAAGAAACAACCTCATTATTTTGTTTTTTGGAATTGTGTTACGACCATAGCATCTATTTGCCCCAGTTTTAGTATGACAATTGTTTTTTTAAGAAGCTTGAGAATAATTACAAATTCCGTTATGAGAAAACTTCATAATGCATTGGCTAGAACTCTCAGAATTAACGGTAGCTTACCTAAAAGTGAAACCACATCCTGAGAAATATCATGTCCTGACACAAACAGCGATGAATCTAAGGTCAGTGATGTGGACTGAGTTTTGGTTTGTTCATCCATCTGACTGCAGCCATCTACTCAAAGATCCTTATCACAGGATGGCTGTGATTACCTCAGCACCAACCACACAGAGCAACAGGGCCTGTATTCTTAAAGATTCTGAGAATCCTCTAAGAAAGCTTTTAATTTAGATAAAAAACGTCTACATAGGAGTCTTAGGTTAAAAGTGTTTCAGGACCAATCTGAGAGGCTGACCCCGTTGCTATGTACTGTATGACACAATCTTTTGAAGACTGTGATTGGTTGGTTGGCCGGCCAAGAAGGAAGAAAGAGCACTTTTAAGTATAGGGATATTAGTTTCCTGTTTTACTGTACTCACACACACACACACACACACTATGTATTCCTTCTTTTTTTATTTAGCATGCTGTTAATGTTAATGTATTTGATAGGAAATAAACAGTGACACGATAAGTTTGTGTAAGTGCTGTAATTGTTTATGTGATCACTATAGAAGGTTGTGACAGACTCAAATCATCTCTGCTGCATAGTTGCATTTCTCCAGTTGCCAAATATGTTAATATAGTGATTACTTCAATTTCTGGCATTATGGCATTTTTTGCGCTGTCTTGGAGATGTTAGCGTGTCTCCAATAGGATCAGTCAAAAACATGAACCCTGCACAATTTAATGTGTTGTGTCTTATTAATTCACTATAATTCAATTCATTTTTTTATAGCGTTTAACAATTTGCATTGCATCAAAGCAGCTGTAAAAGAAAAACAAAACTAAGAAAAACAAAAGTTGAACATACACAAAAACAATAAAAATAAAAAAAACAGATAAACCCTAAAAGTAATATGGAAATTGCCATGAATGGCAACACATTTCTCACTTTTCGTCCATTTTCTCTGCCGCTAAAGAAACTCTTAAGCCTCTTAAAAGTCCTCCTCACTACTCCTAACAATTTTGAACCTTAAGAGCTCTTTAAAGGGTTAAGATGCTTTATGAATGACTTTTTTCTTTACTAAGATCTTTTCTTTAATTTTAGAGGGAAACACCCACATTTCTAAGAATTTTCTTAGAATTTAGCCACTAGGAGCAACTTTTTGCGCTAAGATTTTTCATGAAAAAGGGCCCAGGCCTTTGCGCAAACTATTTAGTGCTACCTTGCACTTACTTACACAATGATATACACACAGAGACTTAAAAGATAAGAAATGCAATAGCAATATTTTCTTTAGTGTTCGTTTTTCTGTTTTGGACCTCTTCATTTGTGTTCACTGTCTTTTGTGTTTTAGGAATAATTTTAAGCTATTTAGATATTTAAAGTTGAGCAAATGTATTTTAGAGACAACAATGGTAAGCAGGATAAGCGAGCAGTCTGTAGTCACGGCAAGAGCGCACGTGTAAGTGTTCGGTGTATAGTATATGTTTCTGTTGTATGACGCTTAGGTGATATTTGCTAAGTAGTGAGAATTTTTTCGTTTTCTAATTTATTTTCCTTATAATTCTATGGTGCTTTGGAGTGTTGTTTACAGCTAGTTGAATTTAGATTACAGGAAAGTTTTTCACCTTTAGATAAATTAGCACTTAAGTCCGGAAGAGTCCAGCATTAGTTTTGATTTGAGCCATTGCGTGTTAATTTAGGCTTTGTCTTGCTAATTAACAGATAAAAATCTGATTCTGATTCTCTGTGCAGACCTGCCAGCGCGCGTCTTGAAGACTCGCAGGAACGTTGCTCGAGGAGTGGTGAGGCCCACTGCCGCCTGCGAGCCGCTGGTGGGCCCTCCCATGCCATGTGGTGGCGGCAACGACCCGGCTCGGGCCGCTGTCCTCTGCCGTCACCTCGTTCCCCAGTCCTTTTCACAGAGGAGAGTCTTCGCCCCCCGTCTGCCGTTGCGGATGCCATTTCCTTCGGCTTCAACGAGGAAGACAACGACTCCATGTCCATCTCGGCCTCGGTGAAGGACTGGGCGGAGTCAGAGCGGGACCGCACCGACTCGGTCAGCGCCCCAGATCTCCAAGAAGAGTTTGTGAGGGTGCTGGAAAAGGCCGTTAAGGCGCTCGACCTTAGCTGGAGCGGCCCAGAGGAGCCGGCTAAAAGCAAGCTCAATTCGTGGTACTTTCAAGCGGGCCGCCGTCAGGCTGCACCGAAGAGAAGTATGCCGTTTTTTCCTGATGTGCACGAGCACGTGATGAAGTAGTGGTCTGCCCCTCAATCGGCACGAGTCCACGCCACCACACAGGCCATGTTTGCCCACGTCGACGGGGCTGAGGCTCATGGTTATACCCGCATGCCGCTCGTGGAGGAGACCCTCGCGGCTCATCTGTGCCCATCCTCGTCTTCGCTGAGCGCAGGACAGGGTCTGCCGTCTAAGCCGTGCAGGTTTACCGCCCACCTTGCTGACAAAGAGTACACCTCCGCCAAGGTAGCAGCCTCCGCGCTGCATGTTATGGCGGTTCTGCAGGTCTTTCAGGCGAAGATCCTGCAGATGCTGGACGGAGGTTCCCTGGATGCGGATGCTGTGAAGGACCTGAGGGCGGCGACGGACTTCGCGCTGATGGTGATGAAGCACACCGCACAGGCAATCGGCAGGTCGATGGGCTTCATATGGTCGTCCTTCATCGCCATTTGTGGCTGACGCTGGCAGACCTAAAGGACTCTGACCGGAAATCGCTGCTCAATGCTCCCATTACTCCCTCTGGTCTCTTTGGGGATGTTGTGGAGTCTGCGTCGGAGCACTTCGCGGAGGCGCAGAAACGCGCAAAAGCCATGAGCCACGTGCTTCCTCAACGTTCGTCGCAGCCGGCACAGAGGGCGAGATCCTCGTCTGCTTCGTGCTCTTCCTTCAGGCCGGCTAAGCAGCCTGCTGCCGCGGCTTCGGCTCCCCGGGATCCTGGGCCGAAATTCCAGCCTAAGCAGTGGTCTGCCCCAGCTCGGAAGAAGTACGGGCAGAAGAGAAGTCATCTGGGCGATGGCAGATCGTCTTCGGCTGCCAAGCCGTCTTCCTGACGGATCTGCAGAGAGGAGAGAGTTCATGAGCGGACCGGTGCTCAAGCGGTGCCGTTTGCATTTTGTTTCCCCCGCTGTTACGGGCGATTGTTGCAGTGCTCTAAATGTTGTACATGTAAATGTATTAAAAGCACTTACCCCCCCACAAAAAGAGCTCTCTCCCCTTCACTCACGCCACGCTGTGTCTCCCGCCCTGCCACGGTGCAGCGCGAAGCCACAGTTAAATTATGCTATAACCGGCAACCCCTCACCCACGGTTGCACCTGTGGCGAGCGGTAGCCGGGGCCACACACGCTTCACATTCCCCCGATAGTGCAGAGCGAGTCTCCGCAAGCTGCATCGCCCGAGGTAATTCAGCCGCTATGCATGTTTCTGAGTGCATGGAGAGCCATTCCGGGTATCTCTCCGTGGCTGCTGCATGTGATAGAACACGGGTATTCCCTCCAATTCAGACGTAGGCCCCCCGCTTCAGGCGTTTTACATTACCGTGCAACGCTCCGGTCTTGAGACAGGAGATTCGCAGCTTGCTCGTCAAAAGAGCGATAGAGCGAGTGCCTCCGAGCGAGACGGGGTGCGGTTTTTACAGCCGGTATTTCGTAGTGCCCAAGAAGGATGGGGGACTCTGTCCTATTCTGGATCTGAGACCCATCAATCGAGCGCTTCACAAGAGGGCGTTCAAAATGATTACGCTAAAGCAGATCCTGGCACAAGTTCGTCCCAGGGACTGGTTTGCGTCCGTGGATCTGAAGGATGCATATTTTCACATTCAGATAGCCCAGTGCCACCGGCGCTTCCTGCGGTTCGCTTTCGAAGGAGCAGCGTACCAGTTTGCTGTGCTTCCTTTGGGTCTGGCATTGGCTCCGCGCACATTTTCGAAGTGCGTGGACGCAGCGCTTTCCCCTCTCAGGGCAAGAGGTATGCGCATTCTGAACTATCTGGACGACTGGTTGCTTCTAGCCCATTCACGAGATGTGCTTGTCAGCCATACGCAAATGCTGCTTTGTCACTTGTCATCCCTGGGGCTGCGGGTGAATGTGCAGAAGAGCAAGCTTACGCCGAGTCAGTCCATAACGTATCTAGGGGTATGTTTCGACTCTGTGGAGATGCGCGCCCGCCTCTCTCAGGAGCGCTTGGAGTCCATCTCCGCTGCACTGCGCGCCTTCAGTCTGGACGTGGGTATTTCAGAGTCTTCTGGGACTAATGGCGTCAGCTTCATCGGTCTGCCACCTGGGTCTTCTGCAAATGCGACCGCTGCAGCTGTGGCTAAAGACTCAGATTCCGTGGAGAGCATGGTCCTCGGGTCGTGCTCGTGTGCGGATAACTCACAGATGCCTCAGCGCTTTGAAACCATGGCGCGACGTGAGCATGTTCGACCGGGGAGTTTCCCTGGGGCTTGTGACGATGCGCACGGTGGTAACGACGGATGCGTCTTCCTCGGGCTGGGGTGCAGTGTGCGAAGGAAGCCCGGCGTTGGGTTTATGGTCGCCGTCTCTGAGCAAATGGCACATAAATCGGCTGGAGCTGCAGGCGGTGTTCTTAGCTCTGCAAACTTTTCTACTACAGCTGGCGCAGCGTCATGTACTGGTTCGCACCGACAACACATCCGTGGTTTCGTACATCAATTGCCAGGGAGGGGTTCACTCCAGACCCCTTTTCGAGTTGGCTGTGGAGCTACTGCTGTGGGCAGACCGGCACCTGCTCTCCATCAGGGCAGCACATATCCCCGGTCGTTTGAACTGTGGAGCGGACATGCTCTCGAGGGGAGGTCTTTCCCAAGGGGATGGAGACTTCACCCCGACTCAGTACAAATGATCTGGGATCGCTTCGGGAAGGCGGAAGTGGATCTGTTCGCGACGAGCGAGAATGCGCATTGTCCGCTGTTTTTCTCGCTGCCGCGCGCTGGCCGGACACCCGGCTTTACGCGTTTCCTTCGGTGAAGATTCTGCCCCTTGTGTTGTGCAAAATCAGGGAGGAGAGAGCGTAGGTGTTCCTCATTGCTCCGTTTTGGCCGAATCAACCGTGGTTTCCGGACCTGAGAGAGTTACTGGTGGCCTCTCCGTGGAGCATTCCCCTCAGGGACGACCTGTTATCTCAGGTGAACGGGCTCGATTTGGCACCCCAACCCGGAATTGTGGAACCTCCATGCCTGGCCGCTTCAGGGGTTATAGACCCCCTCCCTCAGAGGGTGCTTGACACTATTTCAGAGTGTCGGGCGCCTTCCGCTAGATGCTTGTATGCTCTGAAATGGGATGTATTTAGGAAGTGGTGCGTTGACTGCAGTGTAGACCCGGTGTCATGTCCTGTGTCTGATGTTTTGCGCTTTCTACAATGCAGGATGGATAATGGTGGCCTCCCGTCCACGCTGAAGGTTTATGTGGCTGCTATCGCCTCGTTTCGTTCCCCGGTTGACGGGCAATCGATCGATAGGCATGCCTTGGTGGTCAGATTTTTGAGGGGAGCTCTGAGGATGTTTCCCCCGCGATCTCCTTCAGTACCTCCGTGGGATTTAGCTCTGGTACTGAGGGCTCTCTCTCTGCCCCCGTTTGAGCCATTGGAGACTGTTTCTATGAGGGAGCTCTCTCTTAAAGCCGTTCTCCTTCTTGCCCTTGCTTCGGCCAAACGCATTGGGGATTTACGAGCCCTTTCTATCGGCGCGGATTTCATTCGTTTTGGGGCCGGCGACTGCAGCGTCACTCTCCGGCCGAAAGCGGGTTATGTGCCTAAGTCCCTGTCTACCCCGTTCAGAGAACAGGTTATTTCATTGTCCGCTTTGTCTTCCGAGTCGTCTGCCTCGGGTAATGCGGACGCTCAGGGAGCTGTGTGTCCGGTTAGGACTTTGAGGGCTTACATTGATCGAACTGCCGGGTTTCGGCTGTCTGACCAGCTCTTCGTGTGCTATGGTGGGGGGACTAAGGGTTGGGCTGTCTCGAAACAGAGGCTCTCTCACTGGGTGGTGGACGCTGTCAACCTGGCTTATGAGAGTCAAGGGCAGGCCTGCCCTTATGGTGTCAGGGCTCATTCTAATAGGGCTATTGCCTCTTCATGGGCTTGGGATAGAGGCGCTTCTATTAAGGACATTTGCTGTGCGGCTGGCTGGTCTTTGCAGAACACCTTCGCCAGGTTCTACAAGCTGGATGTATCCTCCTTAGCCTCACATGTCCTCTCGGTGAGTACGGACAGCTCATTGTCTCCTAGTTGCTGATCGCCTATATTGTGCAGTTGTTACCGTGTTACTGTTGACTCTGTGCTTGGTGTTACTGGACTTGCATTATATCTCCCCGGATTCCGTGCTGACTCTTACTGTTGTGGTGTCTGCCCTGTATCAGTGCAGCCCGCTCATTTCTTTGGCTGAGATATGCAAATTTTGCTGAAAGTCTCTTCTCGCAGCTCATTGGTCTGTCTCAGCCAATCAGCTGCGGGCCCTTCAAGGCGACTTCGCGAGTGGTTCGTCTGTGTGCGCCACGCTGGTGGACGAATGCGGCTGGTGTGTGCGGCTGTCTTGCTGCTCTCACGGAGGGATTGTATACAGTTCCCATAGCAGACGCTTCTGCAATGTCGAGAGACCGCTCTCGATAGGAGAAGCGGTTCCCTGAGAAGCGGGAACGAGACATTGCAGTAGCCGCCGTGTTTGTCACGCGTCAGCCTTGCAGGCGTTCTTTGCAGATTCTGGGGTATTGTCGCTGTGCACTGTATTTATACTCTCTCGGTCAACAGTATTTGCATACGGTTGCGCGTCGACAATTGGCCAGTTTCACTGGTGTTATCCAATAAGACTTCAGGAGAGGTGAGAGGTGAGAGGGGAGGAGTTCCCATAGCAGATGCTTCTGCAATGTCTCGTTCCCGCTTCTCAGGGAGCCAAGGTTACGACAGTAACCGGAGACGTTCTCCACCTACCCCTCCGTAGTCAACACCAATTCTTTTGAATTCCATGGCGTAACTATTACCTCTCCATTAAAACTCCACATTGTAGTTATTTATCGCCCCCCAGGTCAACTGGATGAATTTCTAGAAGAACTAGACATGCTGCTCTCGTCTTTCCCTGAGGACGACTCACCGCTTCTTGTCTTTGGAGACTTCAAACTCCAACCTGGAGAAGTCTTATGCCTCAAACTTCCACTCTCTGCTTACCTCCTTCAATCTCCAACTTGTCCCCACCACAGGTACACATAAGTCAGGTAACCAACTCGATCTCATCTACACACGCAGCTGTGATACAGAGAACATTTACATTTACATTTACATTTATTCATTTGGCAGACGCTTTTATCCAAAGCGACTTACAATTGAGGAAAACAGCAAGCGATTCGTCTAAGTAAGCAATATTCACGAGAAGTGCTAGTAATACAAAGTTTCAGATACAACCTCAAGATAGTATAAGCAAGTATATAAAGAACATTAGAAAAGGAAAAGAGAGGTAGAAAGTTTTTTTTTTTATTAAACAGTTAAGTGCTCACGAAAGAGTTGGGTCTTCAGCTGTTTTTTGAATTGTGAAATTGATCCACCTGTCCTGATGGAAACAGGAAGATCATTCCACCAGCAGGGAACAATGAAAGAAAATGTCCTTGAGATGGATCTCATGCCTCTCTGTGAAGGAACAACGAGGCGCCGATCGTTTTCAGACCGCAGATTTCTGGAGGGGATGTAGGTCTGTAAGAAAGGGTTGAGGTAGATGGGTGCTTTGTTAGTGGCTGTTCTGTAAGCAAGCACCAGTGCCTAGAACTTAATGCGTGCCGCTACTGGGAGCCAGTGCAGAGAGATGAGCAGAGGTGTGACATGTGCTCTCTTGGGCTCATTGAAGACCAGGCATGCAGCAGCATTCTGGATCATTTGCAGAGGTTTGAAGGCACAGGCTGGGAAACCGGCCAGAAGAGCATTACAATAATCCAGTCTAGAAATGACAAGTGCCTGGACGAGAAGCTGTGTTGCATGTTTTTGTTAAGAACGGTCTGAACTTTCTAATGTTGTACAATGCAAATCTGCATGACCGAGTTGTTTTAGTAACGCGATCCTTAAAAGTCAGCTGATCATCCATGATTACCCCAAGATTCCTGACTGAAGTCGATGGGGTTATCTTTTATGGACCAAGCTGGATGGTAAGCTGGTGCTGTTCTGACGGAGTGGCAGGAAGGACGAGAAGCTCAGTCTTGGCCAGGTTGAGTTGTAAGTGATGATCTTTCATCCAAGAAGAGATGTCAGCCAGGCAGTCTGAGACGCGTGTGGCTACCGTGGAATCATCTGGATGAAACGAGAGGTGAAGTTGAGTGTCATCAGCATAATAATGGTAGGAGAATGTTTTGAGTGAGGAAGGTAGACACCTGATTGAAAACAACCTGTTCAAGTGCTTTTGCTATGAACGGAAGGAGAGAAATGGGTCTATAGTTCTCCAGTAGGGAAGTGTCATGTGTGGGTTTCTTAAGCAGCGGGATTACCCGGGCCTGCTTGAATGCAGTGGGGAAAATTACTGTATTAAGAGATGTGTTGATGATATGAGTGAGCGATGGTAGGATTGTTGGTGAGATGGCTTGTAGTAGATGTGAGGGGATGGGTCTAACGGGCAGGTGGTTGGGTGAGTAGAGAGTAGAAGTTTAGAGACATCATCCTCTTTAAGAGGAGAGAAAGAGGAGAGAAGATGGTCTGCTGTGTGGTGTGAGATCGTGGATGGGTGGAGCTACAAATTGACTGCTGATGGACCTAGTTTTGTCTGTGAAGTAGCAGGCAAAGTCATCAGCCATTAGGGAGTTGGATGGAGGTGGTGGAGGGGGACAGAGGAGAGTTTTGAAAAGCTTGTGCGAGTCTGAGGCGCTGCTAATTCTGTCATGGAAGAATGCAGATTTAGCAGTGTGAATGTCTGCAGAGAAGATAGAGAGCGAAGCCTGATACTTACAGAGGTCAGCAAGGTCTTTAGTTCTGCGCCATTTCCTTTCAATTTTTAAACTCATCTTTTTAAGTTTCTTTTTTGCATTGGATTTTTTTAGTTCTACTGACTTCCAAAAGTTGAGATAACTTACATAATTGAGTCAACTCAACAAGATTGGACAAAACCATTGGATTAACTTACTAAATTAAGTTCAGCTGACTACAATCCAAAAAAAATTTGTCTCCGCCATTTCACGATAACATTGTATTAAAAACTTTCCATGGCATAGTTTATTGTCTTTGTAGTGTTAAGAGAGGGAAAGCTGTGGACACTTTCTTTCATATCCTCCGGCATGTAAACATCAGCTTGGCATTATAAAACGCAATTTTTCAGCAATAAAACTAAATATGTTTTAAATGGATTACTTGAATCAATGAATTAAAAGCAGCAAATACGAGTGCAGCATAGATGGAAATTCCTTCAATAATGTTTAAAAAGCTTCCCATTTTGAGATCTCAAGAAGCTGAATGATAAAATGCTAAAAGTATGATTCTGCAAATTCTAGCCAAAGGATGACTACTTTAAAGATGCTAAAATTGAACATAGAGTATTTTAAATGCTTTTAGTCACAACATAATTCCCACAGTTACAACTGTGTTATACAATGGTTTTGATGGGTTTACTGTTATTCTAAAATATGGAAAAAATAAAGAAAGAAAGAGTAAGTGTTTCCAAACTTTTGACTAGTAGTGTATATATATATATATATCCATCTAGTATTGAAAAATTTTGTGTAATTAGATTTAATTCACCAAATGGTTATGCTGATAATATAATACACTTTCAAAAAATGATGTGTTAAATTGTGCAAATTATGCATTTTTGAACTAATGTTTCAGGCTCTCTCAGCTCTCCTCTCGCCTACCATAACCGTCTGGACTCTACATAAGCTATTCCAAGCTTATGTAACAAGGTGAGGACTTAGAGATGCTGACCTGCCAAAACAAATTGGCTTTGTGATAAGATAAAATAAAAGAGAGAGAGAGGTTGGGAGGAAGTGGGGGTGTGCATTGGTATTAGAGTTCGAGATATTACTCGTGATGCGAGTGAGAGCTCCTGTGGCCGCTGTGGGTGAGGGGGCTCGTTGTATGGTTTGGCTTTGACCCAAAAACTGAGCTTTGGCAAGCAATATTACATGTGTGTCTGTTGATATCACGATTTACATTTACATGTATGCATTTGGAAGATGCATTTGGAAGACTTATATTGCATTATACTATACATTTGTTTCTGGATATGTGCAATCCCTGGGATCAAATCCATGACCTTGTATTATGAAAATTAAGCAGGAATTGACATTCCATAACTTTGTAACTCCATAACAAAGTAGGCTATATCTTATTACACCCAAGACTAGAGAACTTAAAGATTTACCAAATTTTATCCATCAAGGCCAACAAATTACATAACTGCAAAATGTGCTTAACTCATTACATTCATGTCCATCATGGAGAACACAAACTTTAGCCTTTGACAAAAATTTCATTAACCAGTAATTTCATCAGATCCCAGATGGGCTGATAAGATAACAGGAAGGAAATATACAGAAAATAAATAAAGTTCTCAAACACTTTACAGTCTTTACTGCTAAATACATGAAATACAGAAGAATCTTCATTAAAGCACACAATCACATTGATTTCTCTTATTTTCCTTGGTTCTTTGATTAACACGTTTAAGAATGCGGCCCGAGCTGCCGCTTTTTCAATGCACTTCCTATTTTTACTACTCTCTGCATTCAATTAAGACTTTATTTAACTCGTTTAAGACTGAGCTTACAAAAATACTAGACAAAATTTGCTTTTTGGCATAATCTTGTGTGTTTTTGGTCATTCAAGCACGAAAGAGAAGTCTGTCTGTCTGTCAGATTCTGAAGCAGGCTTTAACCCGTGTGTACACTGTGTAGCGTTGAGCCGTGATAGGTACAATGCACTAGTGAGAACGAAGCTCACGTAAACTTCGAAAGCATTTTCGCTACAAATCACTCGCGAGCATGAAAGATATAGGAATTAACGGAAAAAACGTTATGTTTGCGTTGTGTCAGTGCACACGCACCAGCGGGTTTCCACGTTGGCCCGGAGCAGATCGAGAGAGGAAAAAAACCCGCAGCCTATGTGCTGGGGCTCAGCACCGGACGGCCCCGGCCCAATTTAACCCCTGGTGACAACATAACATTAGACATTATTGAACATGATGATTATCGCGAAATCACGAAAATATATATTTTACCCGTGTGTTGGAGAAGTGCATGCAACATATAAGATGCGTGGTTAATAAATTGAATCACAATTTAAACTAGTTTAATTTGAACTAGTTTATTATTTTCAGAGGTTAAAAGTCATTCATCTTGAAGTTATAAGATTTTACGCTGATCATAAATTTCCCATACATAATAAATAGAAATGACCAGACACATTAATAAAATTACACCATGTACCAGTGTGTAGGTTATCTGGAGTCCAGTATACAACTGTCATGATCCTGTCTGTGTTTCCCCTGTCTAGTTGGACTTTTAGTTTGTTCCGTTTGAGTTCCTGTTTTCTGTTTCCTGTTGTAGTCTTTTGTAGTCCCTTTGCTCATTGGTTCCCCGTGATTGTCCTCCCAGGTGTGTCTTGTTATCCTGTTAATGTTCATGTATTTAAGCCCTGTTTTTCTAGTGTTCCTTTGTCAGTCGATGTTTTCATGTTCCTGGCTCCCTGGTTGGATTTATCCCTGCGTTGCACTTGTTCATGTTTTGTTTTGTTTTGTTTTGTTTTGTTTTGTTTTGTTTTGTTTTGTTTTGTTTTGTTTTGTTTTGTTTTGTTTTGTTTTCGTGTTTAAATTAAAACTTACTGCACTTGGATCTGCTGCCTCGCCTTCCTTTGTCTTCGTCACAGATCGACTGACCAAATATGGATCCAGTAGTTCGTTTAGCCCGCCTGCGTCAAGGTAATTCCTCCCTCGAGGACCATGTACAAACTTTCTTGGACATTGCATTTTTCTCCAAATACCCGGACTGTGTTTTGATAGAGTCTCAATTATCATTATCAACATATGCTAAACCGTCATGGTCCTCGAGGGTCCCTTGCCCCCCTTATGGACAACGCCTTGTTGTCATGTGGTTCTCCCTTCACCGTGGGCGAGGTGGAGGAGGAGACCACTCCGCTCATCATGGCCGCCGAAGCAGCGTCAAGATGGCTTTCAGTCCCGAGTCAGATCGCCAGATGGCTTTCAGTCCCGAGTCAGATCGCAAGATGGCTTCCAGTCCCGAGTCAGATCGCAAGATGGCTTCCAGTCCCGAGTCAGATCGCAAGATGGCTTCCAGTCCCGAGTCAGATCGCAAGATGGCTTCCAGTCCCGAGTCAGATCGCAAGATGGCTTCCAGTCCCGAGTCAGATCGCAAGATGGCTTCCAGTCCCGAGTCAGATCGCAAGATGGCTTCCAGTCCCGAGTCAGATCGCAAGATGGCTTCCAGTCCCGAGTCAGATCGCAAGATGGCTTCCAGTCCCGAGTCAGATCGCAAGATGGCTTCCAGTCCCGAGTCAGATCGCAAGATGGCTTCCAAATTTTGCCATATAGAATAATAATTTTATGAAAAACCTTTTTTGACAAAAAAATTACTTTCAACCTATTTTTTGATATTCCTGTAAACATCCCAGTGTGACATCCAATGGTTTTTCCTAGAATTTGTGTTTTCCTTTTATAATGTGGTCTAATACATTTGTTGAGCACTGTATGCTGTATACAAATAACATATATTATATCCAACTTTTATTACCCATTGTAATCTGACAATATGTTAATTGACAAACAGCAGTTCTTATTAATTTACCAAAGACATGAAAAGCCACATTTAAACATAATTGAAACACAGAAAATGGTGGACTTTGCACTCAACCTATTCAGATCAATCATTTCCTACCACAGGAAGTCCTGAAGCCTGAAGTCCAGATGATGCACAGACTTTGTTTTTTAATAAAAGCACAATGCTGTTCTACATTGCTTAATAGTAAACATTTCAGAGTTAACTCTGTGAACATTATTTATATATATATATATATATATGTATACACTATACACAGACATTTTAATGCTGTAGTGAGAAAATATTGTAGTATAGATTTTATGTGTTTGTCTCGATTGGTCTTGTTGTTCCTTAGGTTTAGACCCCCCACGGAGCTCCACATGCAAACTAGTCTGAACATGTACATTACATTTACATTTATTCATTTGGCAGATGCTTTTATCCAAAGCGACTTACAATTGAGGAAAACAGCAAGCGATTCGTCTAAGTAAGCAATATTCACGAGAGGTGCTAGTAATACAAGGTTTCAAATACAACGTCAAGATAGTATAAGCAAGTATATAGAGAACATTAGAAAAGGAAAAATAGAGGTAGAATTTTTTTTTTTTTATATTATGAGACAGTTAAGTGCTCATGGAAGAGGTGGGTCTTCAGCTGTTTTTTGAATTGTGAAATTGATCCAGCAGTCCTGATGGAAACAGGAAGATCATTCCACCAGCCGGGAACGGAGAAAAAAAATGTCTTTGAGATGGATCTCATGCCTCTCTGTGAAGGAACAATGAGGCGCCGCTCGTTTTCAGACCGCAGACTTCTGGAGGGGATGTAGGTCTGTAAGAGAGAGTTGAGGTAGATGGGTGCTGTGTTAGTGGCTGTTCTGTAGGCAAGCACCAGTGCCTTGAACTTAATGCGTGCCGCTATGGGGAGCCAGTGCAGAGAGATGAGCAGAGGTGTGACATGTGCTCTCTTGGGCTCATTGAAGACCAGGCGTGCAGCAGCATTCTGGATCATTTGCAGAGGTTTGAAGGCACAGGCTGGGAGACCGGCCAGAAGAGCATTACAATAATCCAGTCTAGAAATGACAAGTGCCTGGACGAGAAGCTGTGTTGCATGTTCTGTTAAGAACGGTCTGATCTTTCTAATGTTGTACAATGCAAACCTGCATGACCGAGTTGTTTTAGTAACGTGATCCTTAAAAGTCAGCTGATCATCCATGATTACCCCAAGATTCCTGACTGAAGTCGATGGGGTTATCTTAGATGGACCAAGTTGGATGGTAAGCTGGGGCTGTTCTGACGGGGTGGCAGGAAGGACGAGAAGCTCAGTCTTGGCCAGGTTGAGTTGTAGGTGATGATCTTTCATCCAAGAAGAGATGTCAGCCAGGCAGTCGGAGACTCGTGTGGCTAGCGTGGAATCGTCTGGATGAAATGAGAGGTGAAGTTGAGTGTCATCAGCATAACAATGGTAGGAGAATCCATGTGCTTGTATGATGGAACCCAGTGATGTGGTGTATATGGAGAAGAGCAGAGGTCCAAGAACCGATCCTTGTGGGACCCCGGTGACTAGTTGGTGTGATTTGGACACTTCACCTCCCCAAGCTACCTTGAAGGACCTATCTGCGAGGTAGGATTTAAACCAGGAGAGTGAAGTTCCAGTGATGCCCAGTGACGAGAGGGTAGACAGAAGAATGTGATGGTTAACCGTGTCGAAGGCTGCAGAAAGGTCTAAGAGAATGAGAACAGATGATTTGGACTCAGCTCTTGCCCTCCTTAGGGCTTCTGTAACTGTTAGTAGGGCAGTTTCGGTTGAGTGACCGCTCTTAAAGCCTGACTGGTTGGTGTCCAGCCTGTTGTTTTGGGTGAGGAAGGTAGACACCTGATTGAAAACAACCCGTTCAAGTGCTGTTACCCGAACATGTTTCGGGTAACAGCCATTGGCAGAGATTCTGTGAGATTCAGGCATAATTCAGTGGTCTCAAAGACCTTAAAAATGCTAAATGCTAAAATGCACACATGACATGACAGTATGCACAAATCACTTATTTAAACTGATAAAAAAACTTAGTAAATTTAATTTAATTTTAGCTCATTTACTACATCTGATATGCGAGTCAAATCTCATATAATATGATTTACTCAAAATGACCAAACTAATTAAGGGACACAGATTTTCTTATCTTTTAAATTCTGAAAAGACAATGAGCCACCAAATCTGTTAATTCCAGAAAACTGTGGTATCTGCCAGAACACAAGACATGAAAATACATTGTGCTGTAAGAAGTTTGAATGATAATCAAACCAACAAAAACAAGACACTTTCAAACTTGCCAGGGGCTTGTTCCATATCTGTTTATTGAAGAATGATACAGATGAACATGTCTGAAGTTTACCTCTGCTATTTTCAAAGCAATCTGAAGATGAGAGTGTGACTGTGTAGCTGATACATTATTCTGATGGTAAATTTATTGGTGCAATTTTTTCCAGATTTGTATTGCTCGACGTAAGAGACAGTGGGTCAGTGTAACAGGGTCATACATTGAGTAATCAATTGTTTCTGTATCTTTTAAAATAATAATGAATCCACTACCACATGACCTTTATTTTAAGTGTTCACTGTGAGAAATGATTTGAACTTTTCTTTAAATACCATAGCCTTAACCCCCTAAAGGTAAAGATACATTTTAGGAGTCTTTGAACGCTTGTGCTTTTTCTTGATTGTGTGTAACACCTTCACCTTTGCAGATATTTTATAGTATGCCGACATTAAAAACAAAACAAATATAGAAACAACTTTATTTAACCTACATTCCTGTGTCACAGAGTGACATACACCGATCAGGCTTAACATTATGACCACCTTCCTAATATCAGAATCAGAATAAGCTTTATTCACCAAGTGTGCACACACAAGGAATTCGTTCTGGTTACAGGAGCTCTTAAACACACAGTATACACATAACACAAGAAATAGAAAAGAATATAAAATAAATATGGATAAAAATATAATAATATACAAAGGTGCAGTTTAGTTATGTCTGATTTTGGTGGCTGAACCAAACCAGACTGTAATAGATGTACACAGCACTGATTCAATCACAGCTGTGTAGAATTGCTCCATCAGCTCCTGTGGTAGATCAAACTTCCTCAGTTGGCGAAGGAAGTAATATTGTGTTGGTCCCGCTTTTGCAGCCCCATATGCAACAAACTGTGATGCACTGTGTATTCTGACACCTTTCTATCAGAACCAGCATTAACTTCTTCAGCAGTTTAAATGGAAGTAATATTGTGTTGGTCCCGCTTTTGCAGCCCCATACGCAACAAACTGTGATGCACTGTGTATTCTGACACCTTTCTATCAGAACCAGCATTAACTTCTTCAGCAGTTTGAGCTACAGGAGCTCGTCTGTTGGATGTTTGGAGATGATCTGACCCAGTCAGCTAGCCGTCAAACTTGCTCTAATCCTTACGCTTACTAATTTTTCATGATTCTAACATATCCTCTTTTAGGACAAAATGTTAATCTTCTGCCTAACCTATCCTACCCACTAAAAGATGCCGTTAAAAAGATATAATCTGTGTTATTCACCTCACCTGTCAGTGGTCATAATGTTATGCCTGATCGGTGTATTTTAATGGTTGTCAAAAAAAGCGATGAATGTTAAAAAAAGTTCCAACAGATCTTCCAGCTTCTTTTAATTGACTGTGTTAATATAAAAACTTTATGGCTTCAACAATAACATGCACAAGGCACTGAAAAGACATGAGATGTTTTATGCTTACCTAGAAAAACACTGACCACCTGATTGCTTATCATTTTACAGTATGTAATGGGCCATTGAAATAGAAATCTTAAAAAACAGACCTTTCAAAATTATTTCATTAAGGGGTCAGAGAGGCATGCCTATGACATCAGTGGGTATGTAACATAGGGTAACATATCTATGCATTTACCTGAAACTATATTCAATAATTATTTTGGTGAAAAAATTATTTGCACTGGTAAGTCACAACTGGCAGAACTGTCCACAAATGGCAAAAAAGTTGATGAAAATGCCAGCAAACTACTGGAGGACACAAATGCAAAATGCCTGGGTTAACAAGCACATGTGGTAGGATGTCAGGCAAAGTCTGCATTTGTATAACTTTAATTAAAAAAGTACCAAGACCCTGTGGAGTATAAATCGTTGTGCTGTGGTAGTGTGCATCTGTTGACTAATGAATATATTGTGACTGTGAGCATGGCAACATTGCCAAAATGCAGTCATTGTACATTTGTAACATAACCAAAGCATAGTTGCACCAGAGCAAAGAGCAAATTTGTGAAACAGTACATGTATAGTATTCATAGACAAATTGAGCTTAAGGGTTGTGGTATTTTATGCTTTAGTAACACTGTCCCCATGTAGCTAACTGCATGCAATTATTGTGGCTTTGTTGAGCGGTGATGAGAGATTGGAAGCTTCCAGAAGTGCAGTTTGAGTTCCCCAGATGCTATAAATGATTAATATGCTGCAGCGCTTTGGATAGATGCCACAGACTATGATTTAAATTAAATGGTTAGCGCTAGTAAAATGTTTACAGCCCTTCATATGGTAAAAAGGATTTTTTTTCTTCCCTATTTTCTTTTCAGGATAAATTATGTATGCATTCTGTACAGCAGGGGCTTTTTACTGTGTTTACTGCATTTTAAGAGCTGGTGAAAAGAGACACGTGGTTTGTTACAATAAACGCTTGTTGATAGAGTAGTGTCCTGCAGTGATATGCTAAATAAGTGTCTAAAAACATCTGGCAAAACTAAAACAAAGTCATGTGTAGAAGGTACCAAGCTGATACAAGAAACACACAGTATCAATAAGCCGACAATTTGTAAGTGCACAGACTCACAGCAAATATAAGGGCTGCACGATCATGGGTAAAATGATAATCATGATTATTCTGCTATTTTTATCTATCACATTTACATTACATTTACATTTATTCATTTGGCAGACACTTTTATCCAAAGCGACTTACAATTTAGAAAAGAACAACATGCGATTTGTCTAAGCAAATAAATATTCACAAGAAGTGGCAGTAATACAAAGTTTCAGATATAACATTAAGATGGTATAAGCAAGCATACAGAGAAGATTAGAAAAGCGGTAGAAGTCGATTTTTTTATGAGTTAAGTGCTCATGGAAGAAGTGGGTCTTCAGCTGCTTTTTAAATTGTGAGATTGATCCAGCTGTCCTGATGGAGATAGGAAGATTGTTCCACCAGCAGGGAACAGTGTATGAAAATGTCATTGAGCTAGATCTCATGCCTCTCTGTAAAGGCACAACAAGGCACTGAGCATTTACCGACCACATACTTCTGGAGGGGGTGTAGGTCTGTAAGAGAGAGTTGAAGTAGGGGGGTGCTGTGTTAATGGCTGTTCTATAAGCAAGCACCAGTGCCTTGAACTTAATGCGAGCCACTACTAGGAGCCAGTGCAGAGAGAGATGAGCAAAGGTGTGACATGGGCTCTCTTGGGCTCATTGAAGACCAGACGTGCAGCTGCATTTTGGATAATTTGCAGATGTTTGAAATAACAGGCTGAAAGACCGGCCAGAAGAGCATTACAGTAATCCAGTCTAGAAGTGAGAAGAGCCTGGACGAGAAGCTGTGTTGCATGCTCTGTTAAAAACGTCTGATATTCTTAATGTTAAACAAACGTGATCATTAAACCAGGAGAGTGAAGTTGGAATCAGCTCTTGACCTCCTTCAAGCTTCTGTAACTGTTATTAAGGCAGTTTCTTGAGTGACTGCTCTTAAAGCCTTACTGGTTAATGTCCAGCCTTTTACACTTGAATTTAGGGGCAGTTGTGGCCCAGTGGTTAGAGAGTTAAACTCATGACCAGAAGGTTGCTGGTTCGATTCTCAGGGCTGGCGGGTAACGGCTGAGGTGCCCTTGAGCAAGGCACCTAACCCCCACTTGCTTACTATACAAAATGTACAATGCAATGCAAGTCACTTTGGATAAAAGCGTCTGCCAAATGCATAAATGTAAATGAATTTCAAAGTGAAAAAAATAATGTCAACAATAAGAAAAGAGTTCACATATAGTCATGTTGTGTCTAATATGAATATACCCAAGCTATTCACAGATATTGCAAGAAATCACATTACCTCTATTATACTTTTAACAGACTTAGATCATTTGTGATACAGGCTGTTATTCTTGCATTGTCTTGAGCCTTTGCCAATTATAAACTATATTGTTAATAGTCTGGATAGGCCACAGTCATATCGCCCTCTACTGGATGTAAAATGCTCTGCAGAAGATGTATATTGTTTAGTGGTCATTAACGTCTAAAACTCGTGGAAAACGCAGGATGTCCCCACCACTTTTCAAAATAAAGTTACGCCACTGAATGCGCATACGTCCATCTCGCTAATGTACTGTCTTTTGCCATTTTCATCCATTTGCTGCGTTTCCACTGGCCAGTGCGTGTGGAAACTGGTATAGGGCTTTGGGGTGCACGCGGACGGGGTGTGCGGACGACCGCAGAACTTTCTGATTACGAAAATGACGTCATGCGGGCGGACGAAGTATACCTGGCCCTTTACTTAAAGGCGAGCCGGGCTGAGCTAATAGCCTCAGACCTCGAGCTCAGAGGCTGAAATCATGCCGCTGTAAAAAATACAAAGTTCCACCAGCAAGAGGGAGATAAATGACACCACACGCGTCTGTTCACTGACCACGAACAGGAAATAGAACTTACTTGCGGGATTTATTATTTGTTAATGTCTCGTGGGTGAAAAGTTTGTTGTAACGCATGCATTACTGAACATGTACGGAGTAAAATATTACTGAAAATTGATTAGTAATGCCTTACACTACTGCGTTACAGCAAAAGGTAATACGTTACTGTAATACATTACTTTTGTAACGCATTACTCCCAACACTGGATATGAGTGAGCGATAGTAGGAGTGTGGGTGAGATGGCTTGTAGTAGATGTGAGGGGATGGGGTCTAAGGGGCAGGTGGTTGGGTGGAGAGAAGAAATTTAGAGACGTCTTCCTCTTTAAGAGGAAAGAAGATGGTCTGCTGTGTGTATGTGTGGTGTGAGATCCTAGGTGTGTGGAGCTGAGAATTGTCTACAGATTTTTGGACCTTATCAGGAGTTTTATGCTTGCTTTTAAAACATTAATATCACAACGATTATGTTCAATTAATTGTGGGAAGCATACATCGTTATCACGATTAAAATACGATAGCAAATATGCTGAAAAAAATGCAACATTTAAAGTAATGTAAACAGGGAGAGGTCATGAAGGGTTTAAGAGAAACCTGATTGACCAGATTTCTCAAGGATACTCTATTGTAGTTTGCATTACATTTACATTTAGTCACTTAGCAGATGCTTTTATCCAAAGCGACTTACAGAGAGTTTAGGATTAACGTCTTCCTAAACAGATTATAGGCATTATTTGTTTTCTACTAAACTTATCCTGGTTAACTGGTTTATTGATTAAATTCTTGCCAGTGTTGATTCTTCATTTATTGGATATGTTGTAGAATATGTCAATAGAAAACAACTTTATTGCTTGTGAGTCGAATTGTTATATCATTCACTGACACAAAAGAAAAATGGTGAATTATCACTTTACATGTTAGCAAATGTCCAGCAACACCCTAATAATGACATAGCTATTGTGGGAGAAGGTTTTGCCCTATTGGTGCAAAAAAAGTACCTTTTTTGAAATGCATTGGGGAAAAGCCATTTGGGGAGAAAGTGAAATACAGAAATCTGATACATATACATTTTGGTCACTTTGGAGTTTTTTCTTAACTTAAAAAACTGTTTACTGACAAAGCACAATATGAACATAGAGTAAATAGATGTATACTTGTATAGTGTTATAATGGTGTATAATAACTGAAGCCTACCTTAGGAAGGAATACAAAAAGAATACATTTTTACTTTTCACTTGCCCCCATCAAAGTGTTTATGAGTATAGATTGTAAGTGTAGTAGCCCGCAGGCCTTTAAGTTTGTATTGAGCGGCAGCCACATGTTTCAGGTGCACTTTTCTGTCTAAGCTCTGTCACACACAGAAGAGTTTTATGTTTCCCCTCCTCCCCTCCTTTTCCTCAGTCAAGAATGTGTGTATTACTCTCACCTCCCATTTTCCTCCACTTGAGAACAGATGCCGTGTTTAGGTTTTACACACATGCGCACACACAAAGTCATTTCACAAGGTGAGATGTTTCTGCTGTGCTTGTATGAATATGCCAAAACATCTTAACTTGTTTAACTCTTCATTTTACAAAAATGAATCCACTGCTTAAAAATTGTCAGTTTCTAAATTCCAGTTAACAGACAATACCCAAGAAATGATGAAACTACTATAGCTCAGTCACTACGAGTTCAGCCACTGTTTGAACTTCCTGCCGTCTACCACTGAACATCCACAGCAATCTGTATATATGATATCATACACACTTCACACCAGCAGAGTAAATTTCCACCTTTCTCATGCCCTTGTCAAAGTACACGCACGCACGCACGCACACACACACACACACACACACACACACACACACACACACACACACACACACACACACAGTGCTTACTGTGAATCACAAAGCATGTGCTTTCTAGTTTACTTGTTGGGAATGTACAGAAGGTTTTCTCTTTGTATGTCACTTCCTCTCAGTTTCTTTGAAGGAGCATCTCATGGTTTGTAGTTTTGTAGTCTGGCTCTTCATTTTTTATGTTCTAGACATGATTCCAGGACTGGTCTATACAGCACATGTGTGTTGAATAACCTTTTATCATTGGAGTATTTATCATATATATATCATTGGAGTTTGGGTTCCTCGCCACAGGGCCGTGTCGGCTTGCTCACCGGGAGACTGTGCTTTTATTTTATAGTTATTTTATTTTATTCAATTGACTTATAGGTTTGGTAATTTTACCTTTGTTATTTTTCTGTTTCTTTCTCCTGTATAGCTGCTTTGCAACAATGCTCATTGTGAAATAGCACTATATAAATAAAATTGAATTGAAATAAAGAACCTTTAACATCTGAACCAAAGGTTCATTGTGGCGAAAAATTGTTTTTCAGATTATAAAAAAGTAAGAAAGAGATGATTCTTTAAAGAACCTTTGACTGAATGGTTCATTGTGGAACCAAAAATACACATTTTTTCAAAGGGGCAGCAGCATAATACAGATCACTGTTTATAATGTAAATCAAACAACAGTAAAGATGTGCTTTAAATACACTTCAAACACAGTACACTTTACACTTTGTGTTGAGTTTATGTAAAAGCAATAAAATCAATAATAATTATAACTTGCTTTTCTTTATCAAACTAGACAATGCCCTGGCAGTTGCAGATAGCTTACGTTTCATATTTAATTTGATTGCATTAATGTTTAAGTTTAGATTTACAAGAAATATTTTAAGTTAAAAAAATTACTGCTACTATGTAAAGGGAATACTGCTGTAAAAAGCACATTATTTGTTTATATTTGTATATAGTGTTTGCAAACCAAATGTTATTGCACTTTTTTCATATAGCTGTACGTCTAAAATAAAAGTGCACAATACACTGCTTTTAAAATTCATTATTGAATTTTACTCTTAACAATGTGATTAATCACAGAAAAATCATGTGATTAATGCAATTCAATAAAAAAAATTTTTTTAGCATAGCTTAGGTTCTCTCTGAGGGCCTAGAGGGCCCTGATGGTTCGCTACTGGTAAAATTACTCCTACTTTGCCACATGATTTTTGTCATACTACCCATCTCTGGAGCTGAGGGTGAAACTAAAATGTAGAAAACCAAACTCTTTAGTTGGTAAATTAATTTAACCTGGTAAATTAACATGTTCAATCCAATATCAAAAAATATATTTAGGGGTTAAGCCACGAAGTGGTGTAGACACCAAATGCATCCATTAGTGTTTGTATTATTCTGCTTCTTCTGCCATGGAAGTCTATGGCAGCCCATAGAACCCTACATGGGAAAGTTGAAAGTTGGGACACACGTAAACTATTACAACTCCATAGCGCCACCAACAGTCCAAACGTCCACATACATTTTTGCCTATAACTTTTAAACCCTACATCCTTCAAACAAACCCTTGGCGCATGTTGATTCGAATGAACAAAATTTTCAGTCATAAAAATTGTCATGTCATTTTGAATTTCTCCTAAGCGGATTGACATTCAGGCCAAAAAAAATTTGATGCTATATCTTTACCAAACTTTCATGTATTGACACAAAACTTGGTACATGTCATCGCAGTCATGACCTGAGGTAGCAGTTTTGGCACAGCGCCACCTAGTGGTCCAGAGATATAATAAATGGCTTTAATATGCTTATAACTTTGAAACCTTGGGTCTTAAATCATGAGTGGTCTCACTTGATTACTTAAATCATGCAGAGTCAAAGGATAGACAATTTTCTATCTTTCCAAAAAAGGATAGATTTTACAAACGCAGTAATGAATCGCTAAGAAGCTTCGTATGGTTCATCAAGGTCAAGTTCTGAGAGGACCTGTAAAGTTATAGGCCAGTGGTCCTACTAGTGTTTTCAAGACCATTTGTTAATGCCTCGGTCTTGACTGGTTTTGGCCTTGTCTTGGTCTCAGACTTAGTGGTCTCGAGATTTTATTTTCATCTCAAGACCACAAATGTTGGAATTACACTAAATTGCTGATGCATTGTTTATTTTTTGTGATAACATCATTAATGTTTGACTTGCTCCCAGCCTGTGCCTTCAAACCCCTGCAAATGATCCATAATGCAACTGCACGCCTGGTCTTCAATGAGCCCAAGAGAGCACATGTCACACCTCTGCTAATCTCTCTGCACTGGCTCCCAGTAGCAGCTCGCATTAAGTTAAAGGCACTGGTGCTTGCTTATAGAACAGCCACTAACTTGACACCCCGCTACCTCAACACTCTCTTACAGGCCTACATCCCCTCCAGAAGTCTGCGCTCGGTAAACGATCGTTGTACCTTCATGGAGAGGCATGAGATCCATCTCAAGGACATTTTCTTTCACTGTTTCCTGCTGGTGGAACGATCTTCCTGTTTCCATCAAGACAGCTGGATCAATCTCATAATTCAAAAAACTGCTGAAGAGCCACCCGTAAGCACTTAACTGTCTCTTAATGAAAAATAAAAAAAAAGACAAAACTTCTAATTGTTCTCTGTATACTTGCTTGTACATCTTAACGTTGTATCTGAAACTTTGTATTGCTAGGACTTCTCGTGAATATTGCTTGACGAATCGCTTGCTGTTTTCCTCAATTGTAAGTTGCTTTGGATAAAAGCGTCTGCCAAATGAAAAAATGTAAATGTGATGGATGTAAAACTTTGTTATTGACTTCATTAATTTCTATTGTTACTGTTTGCCAGCAAGAAATTAATGGAGGATTGTCCTAAAAGTATAATAAAAGAAATGTAATACAAAAAGGCCCATATTATCCAAGATGTGATTGCCAAAAATGTACTTGTATGAGATCTTGTTTATTTATATTATAACATCTGACATTATCTGAAAATGTGATATTGATTTTATACAATCATTCAATAAACCTGCAGTTAATAAGAGATTTAAATTTTAGACACAATTATAAAAAGTTTTTGTTCTATTTTGGCTTGTCGCAAACAAAGCTAGAACAAATCAGGATAGAAAAACTCAGGATTGTGACTTTTTTCTCTACATTTTTTGTAGCATTGTGACTGAAGCCTAAAAAATGACAAAAAATATATAGGCCTATAGTTATTTAAAACAATCTTATACCCCATGCTTTTTAAGTCTATGTCTTTAAGATTATGCACTTACATTTAATTCAATATTCTGCTTATGGAGATTATGTCAAGAACCCAATTGACCTATCACTAAGTCCCGCCCCCCCTAGATACTGTCGCTAGCTCGGACAAACACACAGTGTTCGCTAATGTCTTACAATGGAAGCTGTCAGTGTGAAAGCCTTGTCCCAAGAGTTTTTTCCACACAAATTGCACACACTCTCATTGGGAAACATTCTAGTGGGACTTAAATATATCATGGAGGGATATATAAAATTTTTTACAATAACTATGGTAGATGATATGATTAATTCTGAAGCGAGGGTTTACAGATCACAATTCAAGTGGCAGAAGCCCGTCGTAATGATCGCAAATGACATACTGTTCATGTACCACAGGGTAAGATTAAATTTACTTATATTTAACCATTTTATATAGAGAGAGACACTGACATGTATACCCTTGTTTATGTGTTTTTAACCTGCAATGAACATGATGTGGGAACAGTTAGCTATTTAGGTTTGTATGTTAGCATGGACTCGATAACTTTAACGTTTTGAGCCAGTGGTACCTTGCTAACACATGGTGACATTAACGTTCTGTTTGAGCACATGAAAATTGTAAGTTAATGAGAGCATTTCATTGGGGTTGGGGTTGAACGAGGTTACTGCGCCCACATTTTGCGTCTTTTTAGGTTTAGCAAATGATATAAAATAAATTACATTCCCCATCCTTTCAGGATACCTAGAATCAGTGTGACAAGTCAACAAGGCACATCGTTTTACCATTTTTGTAGCATAAACACCGTAAAAACGATAAGAGCTTCGGATTTTAAAATGCTTCTCTATGGCGCTGAAACTTAAAGTTGTCCGAGTTCCGGTCCCCATGCAATTGATACTCAGCTTCCATTGGCTCCTCTGCGTTTGAGGGGAGGGGCTTAGCAATAGGTCAATTGTTGTGTATCACTGCTTATTTAAAACTGCAAAAATAAGTAAATTGTCTACACTGTAATAGAATAACGAGGGTGTGACATTTCAACAAAATGTCCACATTTTACAAATGTTTACCCTCAGCAGAGGATGATACACTTCCTGTTATTTCTTTCATACGTCTTGGGCGAGAGATTGCAGACCAATTAAGGCCAGCCGTCTGATCAATACACTGTTAATTAATAGAGCAGAAGGTTAAAGAGTACATCCATGAGAGCTGCAACTGAGATTACTCTACTATCAACCTAACCCAAAGCTGATCAATAACATTCTTCCTGTACAGCCACCTTGGACCACACCAGCTATCACTTTTTACTGTGCATTAAGTTTTCTTCATAAATCTTTATAAATGTTTTTTGTTTACGGAAAGGATCATTATGTAAAGACCATGTAACATCTTGTTTTCCAATACTTCTAATACTAGTATTCCTGTAGCTCAGTGCTTAGAGCATGGTGCTAGCAATGCCATGGTCATGTTTTTTTTGATAAAACTAAAGTAATGTATACTCTCCCACTGGGTAAAGTGTATCTCTCTCTGCAAAGTTTCACCAAACCAAGGATAACTTAGGGTCTTAATCCACCCTTCCTCATCTGGACTGATTCCTTTGCTACCTGATCACTGTATTTCAGAAATCGATACTCTAAAGAATCATTCAAAGCACTCTCTTATCAAAGCATGCTAATACGGAGCACAACTGGGTCCAGATAACATCTGCACATAGATTACTCCTGTCTAATGTTCAGCTCAATCAGACATTAGAGGAAAAGTGAGTTAGTAAAAGACTGAGGATGAAAGTAAGAGGTGAACTCTAGGGGGAATAAAAAGACAAAAGAACTACATGTGAACATTCTTTCTCATTAAAAAGCATTCTACAAACCAGTCATATTGAACATACAAAAGTTTTCCTAATTTATGTGCAAAAAACTGATTTTTTTTCAGTAGTTATATATATATATATATATATATATTTTTTTTTTTTACACCTTTTTTAGGTGAGGACAATATAGACCAGACAAGAATGCATTAGGCTGGGACTAATGGAGATGTAAAATGCATGTATTTGTTCATTTAATTAATAGAATTTCATGTGGCCTGTCAATTGTGCTACAGATGTGTAGTTTGGACCCACTAACCATCTATGGATTTAATCACTGCACCATATTTATTTAGATTGTACATTTTCAGTCTATGGTATTTGTAAGAAAGGGCTCCACTTTGGTTTGCTCTCTGAGACACTCTTTTTTTGTCCACAGAGGGGCTCAGGAGGGCTGGAGGAAACACTTCAGTCTGGAGACCACACACACGCCACAAACCAGTTCAGTGCCAGACCTTTAGTTCAGACAGTTACCATGTTATTCCATTCTGGGGTTCAGTAATAGTATGCACAATTCACAGACATGATTTTACAAATTTAATGCAAGAAAGTCTTATGTGAGCAGCATGGGGAATTATAGTTTTTACAGTGATTATTCACTTAAAATGTTATCTTATGCCACAGATTTCAAATGTAACACATATGTTGCAGGCTGGACATCAGTGACATTAAATGTTACTGCTTGTTGCAGTTTTTATAACTAAATCTTTCAATTCGGAGGTACAACAAACAGAATTAGAACTTGCTCAAACGTCCTGATACCTCCCTTACATCCTAACCGCATCACTTCTGCTTTACTGAAGATGTTGCCAGTGAACAGTGTAAAGCTCTCTGGGTGTAGGGGTTTATGAAGGGGGACTGGCTGTCTCTGGCTCATGGAGGGTGGCTCAGAGGCTGAAAGGGGGCTTTGTGCTGTTAAGGGGAGGCATGAGGAGAGGGGCCAGTGGGTAAAGCTTAAACACTCGTCTGCTCCACTCTAAATGGGCTGTGGTTTGGGGCCTGGCGCTGTGGTCTGGCGTGGTCCTCTTACAGTCGCCATAGAGACAATACCTGAGTTGCCCAGCTTAGAGAGAAAGAAAAAGCTGTTTATTCAAACACTCTTTTCTTTTCGTCTCTTCACAGGCTGTTAATTTTGCACTTCGTCCAGACGCAAACAGAGAGATACAGATCTTCATCAATTCAGAACACAAAGAAAAAGCATATTGTTTTATTCACCACTTTTTTATCCTAGTAATAAACCATTTTGTCAAATGTAAAATCATAATCGTCTTAGAGAACAGAGAAATAATTCATTCAATTTTCTGCTTTTATCTTTGAAAACATATTTTTATGCTTTACTGTGGCTCAGTGGTTAGAGCATGGCGCTAGCAATGCCAAGGTCTTGGGTTCGATCCCAGGGATTGCACATACTTAGAAACAAATGTATAATGTACAATGCAATGTAAGTTGCTTTGGATAAAAGTGTCTGCCAAATGTAAAATGTAAATGGCAATATCTACTTTTCCCCCAAACAACTGACAGACAGACAAACAGCTTTTTCTTTCTCTCAGCTTTTTCTTTTTTTCAGTACAATCTTTATTACAATTTTCCTCTTGACAGATTAAATAAAGGTTTAACACGCTTATAGAAGAAATCTAAACAATGTCTCAGACTGTGCTCAGGTTTAAGTCACCTAATTCGAACAACTTACTTTGTAGTACTTTGGAATGACTATTGGTGCATGTGTGTGTGTGTGTGTGTGTCTTCAGCATATCCCATAGAAGTCTTAATCTTTTAGAAGCATGCATGCTCTGAGAAGGTGTTTGTTTATTTCCATTCTAGTTAGTCTTTTTCAGGTTTCATGTCAGTTTGGGGTGTTATGATTAATTCAGTGCAGGTGAGAATTGATGTGCTGCACACAAAGGCCATCCATCAGTGCTGTGCATTGGGATTTGAAGAATCTGTTCTCTATCACGTGCTGTTGGACGGTGTGGCAAAGACCCCTTTCTGTGAAACACCAGAGGAAATCAATGCATGTACTCAAGGTCAATATCCTGTTGGAAAGCTGCTTAACATCTGATGAATGGATTTTACGAGAAGGAAAGTCAGTTTACAGATAAAAGCACAACTAATATATATCAAAAAACATACTGAACTTTCTCCACACTAACATTGAGAAGACTCCATTGGAGATGTTAAGCACTCAATTTAACAAATTAGCAACATTTTTCTTTTCCGGAAAATATCCTTGCTAGATGTTTTTGTTTATAGGCTGACTGACAGATTCTCACTAAGCGATTGTGGTGGCCAAAAGAATTCACATTGACAAATTAATTGCAATGTTTATTGAAAATAATGCTATAACAATGATATTTTGCAGGATAATTGCAGGTAAATTTCAACAGCATGAATAGGTTTAAGAATGCAGAGAGGTTATAATATTATCCACATATGAGTAGTTACACACACACGCACACACACGTTGGTTTTACTATCTCCGTAGGGACAGTCCATAGGCGTAATGATTTTTATACCGTACAAACTGTATATTCTATTCCCTAAAGATCATAGAAAACATTTTGCAATTTTAGATTCTGTTCGATTTTGTGTCCCCACGGTGACACGAGTCCCCATGAGTTAGTTTGCATTGTGGTTTATGTCCCCACCAGCATATAACAACCTAGTGTGTACACACACACGCACGCGCGCGCACGCACGCACGCCAGAGTAGACAGGAGAGAAGTCATAAGGGACAAGAAGCCTATAGGTAAGTAAACCACAGATATGTGTAAATCCATATAGACAAACGTGGTACACAGGGGGTGATTAGTTTCTGGTGATGGTCACCAGCGTGACTGTGTAAGGGTGGAGCCTGGTGATTCTATTGAAGAAGAGAGGCAAAGAGAAAAAAAATGTACATTACTGCATGTATTGCATTAAAATACTGATAAAAAAGACATTTGAAGTATTTAGCAAAAACAAAAACTATTGTGGATTTTAAACAATGCATTACTAGTACTACTAATAATATTGATGATAAAAAAACAACAATAAACAGTAGTTAAAGTATATGTTGGAGCTGGTGGGGAGGGTAGCCCTTACAGTTTCTGTAGCTCATATGAATGACCACTAATCATTTTAAGCAGTTGGTGTCATTATGAAATACCCTGAAAAAAGATTTGTGACTGAATAAGGAGGTTACACATTTGCGATCTGAGAAAAAGCGGTGACGTCACCAACTGGTGTTAGAAATGATGTGCTCCAATGCGCTTTTCACGCACACAATCAGCTACTTAATCACTCTTTTCAAGCACACTGTGGGACTATTCATGACACAGACACCCAAAACAAGCGTATAATTATTACCACGAAAATTCTCACCACTTAAACCAACATAGAAATCAACAATTAGTGATTGGTGACACGTTACACAGAGGTTTGCACAAGTAGTGCACTTATTGCCACCAATATTAGCACAAATTACAAATTCAAGATTTTTATTTTATTAAATGCTATACCAACTTGTTATTAACATGTATCCGAATAGAAAAGGAAGGAACAGGAGGAAACATTATGCATTAAGAGCCAGGGGGTGAAAACCTTATGAATTTGAAGATCAAGTTAAATTGTATTTAACTTGAGGTAACGGGCTCTGAGGTAACGGGCTCTACGGCACTGGCTCGGGATCGGGCTCTACGGGCACTAGCTCGGGATCGGGCTCATCAGGGCAAACGGATAATTCAGGGCCGACAGGCGACTCTGGGCCGACAGGCGACTCTGGGCCGACAGGCGACTCTGGGCCGACAGATATTAATGGGCAAACAGATAATTCATGGCAGACAGGTGACTCTGGGCAGACAGGTAGTTCTGGGCAAACAGATAATTCAGGGCAGACTGGTAATTCAGGGCAGACAGGTAATTCCGGGCAAACAGATAATTCAGGGCCGACAGGTAGTTCTGGGCAAACAGATAATTCAGGGCAGACTGGTAATTCAGGGCAGACAGGTAATTCCGGGCAAACAGATAATTCAGGGCAGACAGATAGTTCTGGGAAAACAGATAATTCAGGGCAAACAGATAATTCAGGGCAGACAGATAGTTCTGGGAAAACGGATAATTCAGGGCAGACAGGTGACTCTGGGCAGACAGATAATTCAGGGCCGACAGGTAATTCTGGACGAACAGATAATTCAGGGCAGACAGGTGACTCCGGGCAAACAGATAACCCAGGGCAGACAGATAATTCTGGGCAGACAGGTAGCTCCGGACTAACAGGCATTTCAGTGCAGACAGGTAACTCTGGGTAAACAGATAATTCAGGGCAGACAGATAGTTCTGGGAAAACAGATAATTCAGGGCAGACAGGTAGTTCTGGGCAAACAGATAATTCAGGGCAGACAGGTAGCTCCGGACTAACAGGCATTTCAGTGCAGACAGGTAACTCTGGGTAAACAGATAATTCAGGGCAGACAGGTAGCTTCGGGCTAACAGGCATTTCGGTGCAGCCAGGTAACTCCGGGCAAACAGATAATTCAAGGCAAACAGGTAGCTTCGGGCTAACAGGCATTTCGGTGCAGCCAGGTAACTCCGGGCAAACAGATAATTCAAGGCAAACAGGTAGCTCCAGGCTAACAGGCATTTCAGTGCAGACAGGTAACTCTGGGAAAACAGATAATTCAGGGCAAACAGATAATTCAGGGCAGACAGGTAGCTCCAGGCTAACAGGCATTTCAGTGTAGACAGGTAACACTGGGCAAACAGATAATTCTGTGCAAAAAGATAATTCAGGACAGACAGGTGTCTCTGGGCAAACAGGCAGTACAGGGCAGACAGGTAGTTCTGGGCAAACAGATAATTCAAGGCAGACAGGTAGCTCCAGGCTAACAGGCATTTCAATGCAGACAGGTAACTCTGGGCAAACAGGCATGGGAGGCTCGTAAACCGGAGGTGGCCACTCTGGAGGCGCCTCGGGGTCTGGAGGCTTGGGAGGCTCGCAAGCCGGAGGAGACCACTCTGGAGGCGGCTCGGGTCCGGAGGCTTGGGAGGCTTGTAAGCCGGCGGTGGCCACTCTGGAAGCGACTCGGGGTCCGGAGGCTTGGGAGGCTTGTAAGCCGGCGGTGGCCACTCAGGAGGAGGCTCGTAAGCCGGAGGCGGCCACTCTGGAGGCGGCCACTCTGGAGGCGGCCACTCTGGAGGCTCTGAGGCAGGCTCGGGTGAGCTTCGTGGAGCTGCGGGCTCGGGCGAGCTTCGTGGAGCTGCGGGCTCGGGCGAGCTTCGTGGCGCTGGCTCGTAGGCCTGGACAGGCGGGGACGAACGTCATCTCCTACGGCGTTCAGTTTCTGCGGGGGACTGAGGCAAGGAGCTTGGGTGAGTGAAGACAACCCCTCCGCACCTGATCGGGCTTGGATGACCAACCCTCGCTCTCCCGTCCGCCTCCCCAACACGGAAGGAAGAATCCGTAACTTGGAGGACCAGATTTATAAAATCCTCCAGCCGGAATTTCCCCATGTAAGGGAGCAAAAGGGAGGCGAGTCGATCATCATCCAAGGCGATCAGAAATGTGTGATTGAGGATGCTGTCGTCCCACGGTACCCGCTCAAATGCCTCAAAGTACTCCCCCGCATAACTCTCCAGAGCCCCGCCATCTTGCCATACTGACAGCAGGGTCATCTCTGGAGGCATGGTGGTAGTGCCTGCAATCCTTTGTGGCGTGGTCATGGTTGACGGTTGGGTCTTCTGTCACGGGACTGGTGAGTGCACAAGCAGGTGAGGACGCCACAAGGGATAGATAGATGGATTTATTGCCAAAATAAACAGGTAGGTGTTCCAATAATCAGGTCTTCAGGTAAATATTCCACATTCAAACGAACAGGTAGGTATTCCAATAATCAGGTCTTCAGGTAAATAATCATCATTCAAATAAACAAGCAGGTATTCCAATAATCAGGTAAATATACAAAAGCTCAAACATCACACCGAGAAAGTAACAACTAGCGGTGGTTTGACTCCGGAGGCGCGGTGGTAGTGCCTGTGTTGTGGCGTGGTCATGGTGTGAGGTCCGGTCTTCTGTAACAGTTCTGGAGGTCAGGCAGGTGACAATGCCACAAGGTGATAAGGTTAGAAGAGAAGTTTAATAATCCAAACAGGTATTCAGAGTATTCCAAAAATAGGTAATCAGGTGAGTATTCCAAAAATAGGTAATCAGGTGAGTATTCCAAAAACAGGTAATCAGGTGAGTATTCCAAAAACAGGTAATCAGGCAAGTATTCCAAAAATAGGTAATCAGGTAAGGATTCCAAAAACAGGTAATCAGGTAAGGATTCCAAAAACAGGTAATCAGATAAGGATTCCAAAAACAGGTAATCAGGTAAGGATTCCAAAAACAGGCAATCAGGTAAGTATTCCAAAAACAGGCAATCAGGTAAGTAAAATCCAAAAAGGTATTCGGGTAGGTATTAACAAACAGGTATTCAGACAAACTGAACAGAATACAACTAGACCAGACCTCAAATGACAACTTAAATACAAGTGCAAACACAGAACAGGTGTGAACACAAATGAGCAACAGGTGAGAAACAAATTAACAACAGGTGAATGTCCTATCAAGATGGATTCTTGATCTTTGTTGTCGATCATGTTGAATGTAAGTTTTGCTTGTTTATTTTAAAATTCTTAACATACGTTTCCTTAGCCCTTTGGATATTAGTAGCCGGCCGATTTGAACAATTTAACAAAATAAACACGTAGTGTTAGCTGCCCGACATTTTTTCACAATTGTCACTATAATGTGGAAGGACGAAAACGTTTCAGATTGTTTAATCAATTATTAAGTACATTTAACGTGATCAAAAACAGAGTGTATAGAACGCAATATAAGTTCTTTTTTGACAACTCCACCTACGAATATGACCACAGTGAAATGATGTGCGTCCCAGCCATGGTGCATCAGTTTTGGAGTCCCCCAGAAACACTTCCGTTGTCGTTTGTGCCACTTGCAGCACATTTCTGTATTTGTTTTATTCCGTTGCAGCGCGGTGACACCTAGCGGACACCATAATATTAATATTATGATATGAACTACTTCTCAGACAATGGTAAATAACTTAAAGATTTACAGAGATTAAATGATATACCATTCGATATTTATTCACTTGGACATTGCTATATTTTACTTGTCAATTTAATTGTTTTCTTTTACTGTTCTGGGCCTCAGGACATTTCTTTGCTTGATCCATTTGTTCATGTTACTGTCACAGAGTGAGCAATTGAGATAATAAATTGATTAAATAAGTTATATTTGTTGAACTCCTTAAAAATGCTAGACAAAAGTTAAACTAAAACGTTTTAAATAATTTCTTTTTTCACTATACATTTTTATTATTTATATTGTTTTATAAAAAAAGTTAAAGAATATTTTGGCACAATGGCACCCCTCCCCCCTTGTGCGGCGCCCCTAAGCACCGCATATACTGCATACCCCATTATTGCGCCACTGAATGTAATTTCCTTCACAGAATTTACAGAACATAAAAGCTAATTACAAAAAACAAATACAAGTTTGTTTTGATCAAATTTAAGATTTTTCACTTACCAGATATTAATGATAGTTCTATTGCTAATTAAATACTGCAGAGAGAAGATGACATGATCAATTCAAGCTTTCTCACGCACCAGATAAAATGCCGCATGGTCATTTTTTTAGAATTACTGTATTAGAATTTACAGTAAATGTTTTTCTTCAGTCCTGCACACTGCACAAAATACAGAATTGTTCATTCATGTTGTCCATTGTGAATTAAGTAATGTTAACAGATAATATTAGTTATAGAAAATTATAGCAGAAAGATAAATAAGTCTGAAATACATTTGGAATTTATCAGTTGACGGTATCTGTAGATATGTTAGCAAATCTCAAATTTCACAAAATATGTAAGGTCAGTGGACCTTTCAAAAAACGATTGAGGTCGAGGACTCAAGGTACGAACACTACACATGTTCAATGTGTAATGCTTGATTATGAATGGACTGTGAAGTTATGAACTTATACCTAAAGAGTTTTTGAGTGTATATGTTTGAAATATGTACTACACAGGTCTAACATGCATTTTTTTGGTTTCTATGGGATGTGGGATACATTGCATGTTGGTAAAAATTGACTATGTTTTGACATTGTATATACATTTAAAATCTGATAATCTGAATTTATCTCAAGATAGTGTTGTGGTTTTTTTTTTTTTGAAGTATGTGAAATGAGATCCAATGTGACATTGATGAAGAGGAAATCATAAAAATTATCTTGAAAAATACAAATCCTCAATTGGCTAGTCAATTAAGTAGTTGTAATGTAACTACAGTGGATTGACTTGTTCGGCTGGGTCAGCAATTGGCAAGGATAGAGAAAATCAAAGGCATTACGAACAGAGGAGAGATATAGTGAAAAAAAATCTCAACTTAAAACGCAATATCCTACTACAGCCAATCGTACTTTGTCACAACCAGTTGTTACCAGTTCTTCCTCCCCTGTACTTTTCTGGTGTTGTAAAGGGGCTCATTCTCCTGCATATTGTGCTCTGCTAATGTTGTCTAATGTCAGAGTACTGGGTATAAAGGGGTTTATTTACCAAAACAAGGCAGGTTTTCCAAAAACAGGTAACACTAAAACAGGTAAGTAATCCAAAAACAGGTATTTCAAAAAGCACATGTATACATGTAGCTATAATTAAGAGACACAGAGTTCGTTTTTACTGTTATGCTGATGATACTCAACTCTATATTTATTCAAGGCCTCACGAAACAGAGCAGTTCACAAGAAAAATGGATTGCATAGTCAAAATAAAAAACTGGATGAGTAGTGATATATTAGCTGAACTGACAAAACGGAAGTGTTACATATTGAACGGGAAAAGGCATAAATAACAACCAAGAATATCGCTTAACTATTGATGGTTGTTCCATAAAGCCTTTGTCATCAGTTAGAAATCTGGGCGTTTTATTCTACAGTAATCTGTCATTTGAAGGCCATGTTACCAACATCAGTAAAACTGCATTCTACCATCTCAAGAATATATCTAAATTACGTCATATGCTGTCACTATCAGATGCAGAAAAGTTAATTCATGCATTCATGACTTCAAAATTAGACTATTGTAATGCATTACTAGGTGGTTGCCCTTTAGGCTTATTACAAAAGCTCCAGCTAGTCCAAAATGCAGCTGCTAGAGTTCTTACACGAACAAGAAAGTATGAGGATATTAGCCCGGTTCTGTCAACACTGCACTGGTTACTCATTAAGTATTGTGTTTACTTTAAAATCTTACTGCTTAGCTATAAGGTCCTACATGGTTTAGCTCCTCAGTACCTGAGTGAGCTTCTATTCCATTACAGTCCTCCATGTTCACTATGCTCTCAAGACTCTGGCCAGCTGATAATACCTATAATTTCAAAATCAAGTGCTGGTGGTAGATCCTTTTCATATCTAGCAACAAAACACTGGAATAGTCTTCCGAGAGCTGTGCAGGAGTCAGACACACACACTGTCAATTTAAATCTAGATTAAAACGCATCTCTTTAACCTATCATACACTTATGGGATTGTAAACCCTAAGGGATTGTTAGGCTGCATTAATTAGATCAACCGGAACCAGGAATGTACTTGTTGCATCGAATGTTATTCTGCTCTCAGTTTGTATATATATATATATATATATATGAATTTATGGTCTGCATTATATTTGACCTGTTTCTCTCCTTTTATCTTCTGTGTGTCTGTTTATTAGTATCTGTGCTTCTTTGTGAAACACTGCGGTGTGTGTCTTGTGTGTGTATGAGTTAGCATGTGTATGTGTGTTTTGTGTTCTGTGCGAGAGATTCTGTTTGTGTGTGTGTCTCGTGTGTGTGTCTCAGCTAAGTAATCGTTAAAATGAGCTAATCCTGATGTCTGTATTATTACCCCTTCCTGTGTGAAACAAACCACGAAAGTGCCAGACACCAGTTTTGTATTTTTTATATGCATGTGGATTTTTGAAACTCTCAATTCAATAGAATAGAGGTTTAATGTTATGCTAAAACTGCATTAAATTCAATTGCACCACTGTACCTTTAATATTCCACCATACAAACGATAGACCAAAGACTGACATTATACTAAACTCTCTTCTGCCCTAGAAAACCCAAGCCCTCATAACTCCTCTCTGGTCTGCGGGGATGATGGTATGTGTGTTTATGTGAGTGTGTCTGCATGTATAAGGGTACCATGAATAAGGGCGCTCATTTGGGTGAATTAGTGGGCAAACCTCGGCCTTGGCAGCACCATCGGACACAGCCACCAAGCCAGCTAGGATTGCGTTTCTTTTTCCGACCTTCACTTCTGCAGGCCTCTGACTGTGTCACACTGGAGTCAGGTTTCCAGCCAGCGTCTTAATTACAGCTGCCTGCCTAAACAAGGTCAACGTGAATGCATGCCAGGACTTATCTTTGGCTTCCTGTTCTGTTCATCTAAACTAAGCATAAACAGTTTCATTTTTTGTACATGTAGGTTAAATTTGCTGCTCTGCGAATCCAAATCTCACTAATTCAGTTACTGCTGAAAACTTCTAATATGTGCCCTCCTGTGCACATAATTCAAAGCTAGTTTTGTAGGGCAGATTTAAAATCACACTAATGTTCTATTGTAATTCTTCAATTGCAAAAAGGCTGCAATGTAAATATAGATACATGCTCTGCACGCTTTAAAGTGAACTTACTTTAGCATACAGTACAGTAGAGGGGTGGCAAGCCGTTTCTGAAAAAAAGAGTATTGATATATATTATGAATCTGAAAGAAAACCCCAATAGGTTGCAAGTAATGTGACATTTGTATAACAGAAATAAACAAGAGACAAAGCGAATTGTGATAAATTGTGCAGATGCCATAAAAGAGCTCATATTAACCCAGATTTCAGTCTGACCTGCCCCCACACTCATCCTCTCACAAGCAGAAATCACAAAAATAAAATAAAAAAGCTTTGTTGGAGCTTATTTGCTGACACGGATAAAGCTTGTAATGTGAATTTCAACATGTTTTGTTTGCATAGTAACAGAAAACCAAATTTGCTTGGCTTGCTTCAAGAGTACCTCATTACGATTCTTATGTTCGTGTATCATGTTCATTTACTGCTCTTCAAAACGCTTGCCTGTCAATCATCATAATGACACTAAACCTAGACCACTTAAAGATCCGATCCCTCCGCAGAATCTCCCAGCTGTGTTTGTACCTATAGTAAGTCAGATAAACAGCTTTGTCATGTATGAGAAACACATTTCCTGCTAGAGCTGCAGGATCCTCTTATGCTACCACACCAAGCCCACAAGGTACTTTCAGTGTGGTCACGCTTGTTAGTAAATCAATAGAAATGAGCATCAAGCTTGACATCCTGTAGTTCACAGAGCGACGCTCTAAGACAGAGGAAAAACAGTGTCAAAAAGACCCTGCTGATACACATATCCATTAGTGTACCGCAGAAACCTACTTATTGTCTCAGTATGAATAAGTCTTTCTACATCCTGATGTTTGGTAAGTGGCTTCACCAAGTGTGGAGTTTGACGTCTGAAGTTTGCTCTTGAACTTCTTGTTAATTCAGTACATTTATAAAAAGGGGTGGAGAAGTGGGTTTAAAATTAAACTTACTTTTCACCTTTATGGCATTATGAAGTATATGGGTCATTGACATAAAATAATTTTCGACAGGCCCATTTTACAAAATTCAGTAATACAAAAAATAATATCTATTGCATTTATTCAGACATTAGAAATGTGGTGGTCATAGCCTTAAATACGCCTTGGTGTGGTATTTGCATTCATTTTAGTTTTTGTAAGTAATGATCTCATATAGCATAGGCACCGGTTTATGCTTCTGTCGGTGGATGCTCAAATCTTCACAATCTCTACATCCCCCTCCATCCTCATATGTCATATTTTTTACTAGCAAAACGCATGCACCTTTTTTCTCTAGAGGTAGGCCTACTTTTACTTTTTTAACAATTCATAGTATAACACGCATATTACTGCAAAACACACCAAAAAACACTGACGTAGAGTATCAGAAGTTTCATGGGTGCTCGAGCAACTGACTGACTGATCTGATGGAGAGTAAAAATGATTTAGAGTTTGTTTGTGTTCTGTGAGGTTTTAGATAAACAGTAACAAATGTTTAACCCCCAGTTTACTTAAAAACCTCAGTAATACAGGCATGTAATACAGTTTTCAGTTATTTGTGACCTTTATACATGTTTTTGTCTCTATACATGGCGTGTACTTTCCATTCTGATAATGGATGAGACAAACTGTCTGTGCTTTATTTAAACTCCTCGTACCATTTCTCAAGGATGCATTGTTGAATAAAAGCCTCTGTTTGTGTAATATTAAATGAGAATCAACTGAGATATACCCTTGAGTGTGTGTCACTTATTTGGTTCTCCCGGCGCCGTAAAAAGAACAGGATTGCTGCAGGTCAACTTGGTTGTAGAAGACTGTTTATGTGCACAAATTATCTAACATTCTTAAAAATAAAAAAGGCATAACCTGAATGCTTGTGGACTAACATCTTACCCTTTTTGCACAGCTTATGTCTTTTGCATCCAGTTTCGACGACTTGAGCCTGAATATGGTTGACTGCTATTTCAGAGTTTTTATGTAATTTACAAGCAACTTTAAGGATTTAAATGATCATGCTCAAAACAGACATGGATAAGTCACAGCATTAGCTTCATATAAAAAAAAGAGATGGAAAAAGGAAAAACATAAAAATTAGCCCTGCTCTCAGACACTAGTTGTTATGTGGCTTTTCCTACAACCACAGACGAAAGGAAGCGCCAGTCGGCTCGCTATCAACCCTGCAGGCTGGCTCTTGAGGGAGAAAAAAATAGATTTATTTTGGAAGCCGTCATGGGGAGAGACACTTGCAATTAATGGAGGAAGTTTGCGTACTTGCTTAGCGTCTGTCCAGTCAAGTGTTTTTTTTATCCATGCCTGCATCTCTCTTCTCCCCTGAAAATATAATCTGGCAAGAGACAAACAAACAGTAACCGAAAGTACTTACAGTGCCCTCCACTAATATTGGCACCCTTGGTAAATATGAGCAAAGAAGGCTGTAAAAAAAATCTGCATTGTTTCTCATTTTGATCTTTTGAATCTACAAAATTCCAACATTTCATTCAAGTAAAAACTATTTGAAATGGGAGGAATATCACATTGTGAAAAAAATATTTACTCTAATACACCCTGACCACAATTATTGGCACCCTTAGAAATTCTTATGAGTAAAATATCTCTCAAGTATATTCCCATTACTATTTACATTTTCTGAGCACACTAAGGTGACTAGAAATATAATATTGTCCAGTCATGACTTCTTGTTGCACAACAGAATAATTTTAAGTAGCACAAAGCCCAAACCCCCTTAATCATTCATCACAATGGATAAAACCAAAGAATATAGTTCTGATGAGCTGCAAAAGATTGTTGAGCTACACAAAATAGAAGTGGATTTAACGGAAATGGTTGAAACAATAGAAATTTCTATTTCCAACACCAGGGCAATAATTAAAAAGTTTTAATGGACTGGAGATGTTGCCAATCTGGCTGAAAGAGAATCTGTGTCTACATTGTCTTATTGCACAGCAAAGATAATATTTCAAAGACATTTCAAAGATCACAGATGGAGAATTGCAGAAATTAGTTGAATTTTAGTGTCAGGAAAATAAAAATAAAGGAGAACTGCACATCCATCACCACAAGTTGTTTGGGACACTGTTCAAGAATTAAAGATGTTCAGATTAAAAGATATTAACACGCAGGTGCAAAACTGTCAAATAAGTATGCCAAACTGCAATTTTGCATGCATATGCTGTGCTAATTTTAGCGTGCATGCATATTCTTCTTTAACCTGTCCCTTAACCCAAAACCTAAACCTAATGTTAGCGTGCGTGCATACTATAACCTTTCCCCTAACCCAAACCCTAAACCTAATGTTATTACTTGAATTATTTCAGTGTTTCCTCTTCATGTGTGTTTCTAAATGGCTGCTCTCTGAAGGGTTTTGCACCTGCGTGTTATTTATATGTATTTAGTGTGAACAGGTTGGAAAGCTCAACCCTCTTTGGTGGATTTAGTTATCCTAGGTGTTATCAAAAGCCAAGGGCCCTATTGTACACCCGGCGTAATGTGGTGCAAGGTGCAGCGCAAGTGTTTTTGCTAGTTTCAGCTCGACACAGTTCTCATTTTGCCGTCCTGCGCTGCGTTGTTTAAATAGCAAATGCGTTTGCACTCATTTGTGCGCCCATGGGTGTGCTGGTCTAAAAAAAGGGGTGTTCAGGCACATTGTTTGCGCATTGCTATTTACATTTACGCATTTGGCAGATGCTTTTATCCAAAGCGACTTACATTGTATTGTACTATACATTTGTACATTTTGTATAGTAATGGGTGGGGGTTAGGTGTCTTGCTCAAGGGCACCTTAGCCCTTACCCGCCAGCCCTGGGAATCGAACCAGCAACCTTCTGGTCATGAGTCCAACTCTCTAACCACTAGGCCACGACTGCCCACATTTTCATATTTAGGAACTAGACTGTGCCATAGACCAACTCAAACCTGGTCTAAAGTCAATGGCACAATATCTTTTTTGTTATTTAAAGGGCGCGTTAGTAGAAAATGCGCCTCTGTGCGGGTCCACATTAACGCGCTTTCACTTTGCTTAATACACAGGGAAGCGCACACAAACAAGCCAAACATTAAAAACAAAAGGTCTACAATGTAAAAGATTATTGTGTACATATTCAAATAAGACTGTAGATTGTCCTGTATGGTCTGCTCGTGTGCGAGATTAAAGTGCGTGAGCAGACCACGACACAGGACACGTTGGATTTTTATCTTTATAGGCTACACAATAATAATTTGTGTGGTTTCCTCACTGAGCGTTCAGTCTTGCAAATTAGGCCATGTAAAAATTATCTGCTTATTACACACAGAGGGACGCACAGCACCACACAAACAAGACAAATATTTAAAATAAATCAACTAAAATGTAAAATAAATAAGACATCATAGCATGTACAGTAGTTTAACCTGTGTTTTAATACAAAAGCAATCTATTTTGTCAGATATGGTGACCCATACCTGAAATGTGACCTCTGCATTTAACCCATACAGGGAGTAGTGAACACACACATACACCCAGAGCAGTGATCACTGCAGCACCCAGGGAGCAAAGTGCCTTGCTCAAGGGCATGTCAGTCGTTACTGAGAAACAAACCGGTGACCTTCTGGTTACGACTTCGATGCGCTAACCATTAGGCCACAACTGCCATTACATTTAGCAAAGACTAAAAAGCATTTATTTAAAATCGGACTGAAGAGACACCAGCTCATGCGCCACATAAACACAAAAACACATTTTTAAAGCAAAAAATTGAAAAAGAGAGTCTGATGAATATTTAACATGTTTAAACTACATAATCATACTCACCTGAGTAAAAGGACACAATAAAAACATCATGTAAATCAGTGTGAGAAAATGTGAAAATAAATCTTTAAAAAATAAAGGGAGTAAAACACCCATCATGTCTCTTTTAAATTCTATGTAGCACCTCTTTATCTGAAGTCTTAAAACACTGCCACTGAAAACCCACGTCAGCACTTTCACACCCGTACTATAATATTGATGATTCTCACAGGATCAAATAAGTTAAGTCCAAATATGTTAATCCTTTTTATTTTGCTTGCTAAAGAAATTCATATACTCCAGGGTGTCAACATGTGCTTCTGCGCACAAGCAAATCATCTTCCATTCGGCCATTTTACACTTTATTGAGTGGACTTCAAGGTCAAAAAGAACAGCACCAAAATAAAATACATATTTAGTATGACATTTTTTTTAATCTAGTTGTTATAGCTTAATAGGAATTCAAAGAAAACTAAATGAAAAAAATGCATGGCTGACATCTAGGACATTTAGCATCATTTACTGTATTATTGAGACCAATGATTAAAACAAAAAAGACTGACATGATAATTATGCTGAATGTATTACATTACTTTAAATAACATTTGTTACATTACATCCTGGTTAACAAATGATGCGTTTCAGCTAAATACACATTTACGTGACAATACAAGAATATTACACTTAAATATTTAAAGCTTGGATGCATGCAATGATTTCTTGTTTTTTTCTTGGAATGGCATCAAGAGGTTAATGTAAGGCTGGAGTGTGTCGAAGGCTCAGACTGGGATTGGAGAAAGTATTAACAAAACCTAAATGACACATCTTTTTTGAGTTTTAAACAAAATACCTTTCATCAAATGGCTCTATTTGTGGTAAAGTAATTATATTTTCTAACATTAACATTAACATGCATGAATGTGACGTTTCCCTAAAAAAATACACATCATTCCCATTTGCAGGAACAAAATAGGACCTATTCATTTGGGCAGAACAGGAAAGGCACAAAAGCTGTTATAAAACACTCATCTATTAAGCTTCTTTCCCAAACACTGCAACGCATTGGTGAGTCTATAAAGCTAGGAGTATCCCTTTCCAAGCCATGGAATACAGGATTGATGACAGACTAAGTCTCGCTGGAGAGGACTTCCTGCTGGCTTGAACATGCAGTGAGAGAACAAACCTCAATCCTCGTGGAATTCTGCGGCCATTAGCATCCACTGCGAGTTTAAAAAGAGAATATAGCTGCAAGCAGCGATACGGAATCAAGCCGGACAGAGCAGAGCCATACATTTACATTTATTAATTTGGCAGACACTTTTATCCAAAGCGACTTACAATTGAGGAAAACAGCAAGCGATTCGTCTAAGTAAGCAATATTCACGAGAAGTGCTACTCATTAAAACAGTTGGGTTAAAATTGACCCAACAAATAACCCAATGCTGGGTTACTATAGCACCGACCCATTGTTGGGTTATTTTAACCCAATACATTGGGTTGCAAGTTTAACCCAATTAATTGGGTTATGAAATAACTAATTTGTTGGGTTATTTTGCCAAATCATTATTTATTATTTTATTCTTATTATATTTGTTCTTTATTTTTATTTTGCCTTCCTATTTATTATTATTTTATAGCAGGGTACACAAGCAATGCACAACATAGAAATATCTTTAAAATTCTTTATTTCCAATACAATAAGAATAGGCTACAATATGTTTTGGTTGCAGTTGTATTAGCCTACTGTACTTCTTTCATAAAGTTACTAGTTTTAGGGTTGGTTTCCCAGACAGGGATTAGCTTAAGCCCTAATTAAATTGAGATATTTAGGTAGTTTATACAAACATGTCTTATAAACAAATAATAATGGTGTGCATTTTGAGACAAAACAATCTGATATATTTTAAGATCTGTCAGTGCAAACAGTTTTCAGTTAAGACAGCTCTAAAATGTATTTTAGTCTGGGACTAGGCTAAACCCTGTCTGGGAAACCACCTCATATATCAATTTACAAAAACAAATAAATAAACGGGACAAACTGCCTATAAGCAAAAGCTACCAAACAGAAGCACCAGACTTGGCATACTCCAAAATGTAAAACAACATTTATCAACTGCTTGTAAAAGACGGTCTTCCTCCAGTCCAGCGTCATGCTGCCCACAGTAATGAAGACTTGAAAGCAACTGGTTTTATCCCCAAGCTGCAGAAAATGAAGGACTTGTCTTCCATGTCTCCTCCTGATACTGAATAATGTTTGTTCCACTCTATAAACAGATATTGTAAATTGGTAAATATGCAAACACATACACAGTATTATTATTATTATTATTAAATAATTATTTATTATTTATACTGCATTGTCAAAAATGAAGTACAGTCATGTGGACAAGAAAACTTTAATATTATAAAGAATCCATAAATCTTTATGGCCTGATGAACTGTAGGTGTCACACTTTTACCATTGACTAATTAGTTAAATGAATACACAATGAAAATGAATACACAATGTTAATTTAATGTGTCATATGTTTCCAAGAGGATCGCATGTTTGCTTGTCTAAATGTCAAAAAAAGTAAACACTTTAGGTCCTTTTTCACATGACTGGACTAACAGGAAGTTTTCAGACATTCATTTCTTACCTGCAAATTTGTCAGTTGATGCTTCATGGTCCCACTTCTGAAGTTTTCTTTGCATTTAAATCTTTCTAAAATATAGATAATTAAATATAGATAGGGGGCAGTTGTGGCCTAATGGTTAGAGAGTCGTACTCGTAACCAGAAGGTTGCCGGTTCGATTCCCAGTACCGGCAGGTAACAACTGACGTGTCCTTGAGCAAGGCACCTTACCCCCGTTTGCTCCCCGGGCACTGCAGTGATAGCTGCCCACTGCTCCCGGTGTATGTGTGTTCACGACTTGAAGTGTGTGTGTTCACTATTCACTGGTTGGGTTAAATGCAGAGGTCACATTTTGGGTATGGGTCACCATATCTGACAATTAGGTCACTTTCACATAATAAGCAATGAATTTAAAGCTTGTCAGTTAAACCCATTACTGCATGTCTGTTACTAACTTTACCAGAAAATGAAATTGCGATTAAGGCAAACTACTATTTTAGTATGAAATGTGATAAAAGTAAAGAAATAAAATTAACTAAACTTGTCATTTGAATTCAGGTGCTTTTGTTATGTTAGCATAGTTTTGTGTAGTCTGAGGCTGAGACTAATGCTAGCATAACAAATGTTAACAGTCGCAGGCTCACAGCAGGGCAGATGAAAACTCTTCCGCTGGGTCCTAAAACCCGAGGGTGCCGCCTAATATCTAAAATGTGATTTCCACAAGTTTATGACTTATCTAAAAGTTACGAACATAGAAAAAGGGAATAAATGTTTTAAAAGTGTTAGTGTCGACAGTCATGCAGATTATAAAATGCACAAGAACAGTCGACAGTTTGTACATTTGTCTTGTAATTGAAAAATACTGCATACAAACATACTGTGTATATATACACGCACATTTATACATATTATTATTAATATGAACTTACCTCTCGTCTGTCAGCGGTGGCACCAGTCGACCGTTGAAATTTAAAATAACCGCTCACACAGCTCAGTTGTAACCCAACTAGCTGGGTTGTTACAGAAATGACCCAACAAACGTCAAGAATAACCCAACAAAATGACCCAATATATCTAACCCAACTATTGGGTTACAGAAATAACCCAACGTTTTTTAGAGTGTAGTAATACAAAGTTTCAGATACAACGTCAAGATAGTATAAGCAAGTATATAGAGAACATTAGAAAAGGAAAAGAGAGGGAGAAAGATTTTTTTTAAATGTATTTTTTTGTATTATTATTATTATTATTATTATTATTATGAGACAGGTAAGTGTTCACGGAAGAGGTGGGTCTTCAGTTGTTTTTTGAATTGTGAAATTGATCCAGCCGTCCTGAAGGAAACAGGAAGATCATTCCACCAGCACGTAACGGTGAAAGAAAATGTCCTTGAGATGGATCTCATGCCTCTCTACATCCCCTCCAGAAGACCGCAGACTTCTGGAGGGGATGTAGGTCTGTAAGAGAGAGTTGAGGTAGATGGGTGCTGTGTTAGTGGCTGTTCTGTAAGCAAGCACCAGTGCCTTGAACTTAATGCGTGCCGCTACTGGGAGCCAGTGCAGAGAGATGAGCAGAGGTGTGACGTGCTCTCTTGGGCTCATTGAAGACCAGGCGTGCAGCAGCATTCTGGATCATTTGCAGAGGATTGAAGGCACAGGCTGGGAGACCAGCCAGAAGTGCATTACAGTAATCCAGTCTAGAAATGACAAGAGCCTGGACGAGAAGCTGTGTTGCATGTTCTGTTAAGAACGGTCTGATCTTTCTTATGTTGTACAATGCAAACCTGCATGACCGAGTTGTTTTAGTAACGTGATTCTTAAAAGTCAGCTGATCATCCATGATCACCCCAAGATTCCTGACTGAAGTCGATGGGGTTATCTTTGATGGACCAAGCTGGATGGTAAGCTGGTGCTGTTCTGACGGAGTGGCAGGAAGGACAAGAAGCTCAGTCTTGGCCAGGTTGAGTTGTAAGTGATGATCTTTCATCCAAGAAGAGAAGTCAGCCAGGCAGTCTGAGACGCGTGTGGCTACCGTGGAATCATCTGGATGAAACGAGAGGTGAAGTTGAGTGTCATCAGCATAACAATGGTAGGAGAAACCATGTGCTTGTTTTATGGAACCCAGTGATGTGGTGTATATGGAGAAGAGCAGAGGCCCCCATAACGGCACAGAGCCACAAGAGCAAAAATGGCATAAACAAAACGTATTTGGTAAACACACAGGTTAAGAAGAACTCAAAACGAGAACTACATATGCTTGACATACGTGCTACTCAGGATTTGAACCAACAACTTCAGAAACTATAGGCAAGTCATACTATTCAGTTGATATACTGCAACTGGGCTGCTGAGCTGAACTGACAGAGCTAAAAAAATATCGATATGGACCAATCACCCAAGGTGCAGCTATGACAGCACACAGCCACAAGAACAAAATATTCGTGAAAAACAAAGAGGTTGGGAATAACAGGTGAGAACAAAACATAGACTTACCATATGAGTGTCCACACGGGATTCGACCCCTGACACACCAGGCATGTGGTTTAGCAAATCATGCCACTCAGCTTGCATGTTGCAGATAGGCGACTGAAGAGATGTATGTACAGAGCAGTACGTAGCTATGTGAACCACTCACAGAAGTTCAGCACAGACCAAAAATAACATAAAAATACAATGTACGTAAAAAACAGATGACTTTTAACAATTTACTCAAGATGAAGAGTATGTATATACGGCAGTTGTGGCCCAGTGGTTAGAGAGTTGGACTCATGACCAGAATGTTGCTGGTTCGATTCTCAGAGCTGGCAGGTAACGGCTGAGGTGCCCTTGAGCAAGTCACCTAACCCCCACTTGCTTACTATACAAAATGTACAAAATGTATAGTACAATGCAATGTAAGTCGCTTTGGATAAAAGCATCTGCCAAATGCGTAAATGTTAATGTATATTTATGCACCACATGTTAAATACAATCAGATTAGTTTAATATGAAAAAAGAAAATGTCACAGGCACAGTCAACTTTGAAGAGGTATTTCTCAAAAACTTTCCCTCAAGACACAAAATTCTGTCAGGTAATTCCTATGCAGCACGGTCCAAAGATAATTTGAGATGATTTTCAAAAGAATTGTTCCAAATTTCTAGGAGGAGCAAAACACAGAATACTGTACTTTTCAAGACGGCCTACATACAGTTCATAGGGCTGCCATTGGCCATAGACTTCCAATGGTTAAGAAGAAAGATCCTAACACAGGGGTCTTAAGACTAGGCTCGTTTGCTGCGATCCGAACTTAAGTGCGATTGTTCCCAGTGCCCCCCACAGCGTTGGTTTGGTTTCAGACTCAACTTGATTCTGTCGAACCCTGGCGCGTTTGCGTTCGTCTTACGTCATCAGAAATGTGCACAGCGCATGACAGAAAACAGAACACAAATTAATATATTGTGTTTTTATTAATTTGGCAATATTATGCGCAGCAGAGTAAATGACATTTGGGTTTACTGTATGCGCGTTGCATGCAGACGGCTTTCTGCTGCTTGCAAACAGACTATTTTGAGGAAACAGTGGATTATCATTGACCTGCTGCTTTGATTCCTTTATTGTCACATCACCACAAGTGGTGAGTGAAAGTCTTGGGTGCATGCTCCATACAAAGCAGAATGCAGTTGGACAGATTAACAACTGTATGACTATACAAGCTTGTATCGTAAGTGACAAAATGTAGTGCAGGCACACAGTGCACATAATTAACAGATATACTGTACAAAAAAGACAATATACATTTTACACATATGCACATTATATACACATTATACACAAGATATACACATTGACAATGTATATAAACATTAAATATAAAAATATACAGATATGCTCAAGAAATGTATGTATAATAGCCATAGTGCACATTGGAAATGGATGGTTATTGCATTAGTCCATGATACTGTGGTGCATGGTATGGTGAAGAGTGAGCGTGTGGAGTGTGTCAGTTTTTAGTGTTGAGCAGTCTAATAGCCTGAGGGAAAAAGCTGTTCTTCAGTTGGCTTGTGCGAGGTCAGATGCTCCTGTATCATCTGCCAGAAGGCAGCAAGGAGAGCAGCCTGTGATTAGGGTGGCTGGAATCCCTGATGATCTTTCTGGCTTTCCTCATACACCGCTTGGTGTAGAAGAGAGGGAAGCACAACTCCCACCACATGACGGGCAGTTCGCACAACCCTCTGAAGTGCAGTTTCTATACCAGGCGGTGATGCCGCCAGAATGCTCTCAACTGTGCAGGTGTAAAAAGTTCTGAGGATTTGGGGGCTCATCCCAAACTTCTTCAGGCGCCTGAGAAAAAAGATGCGCTGGAGTGCCTTCTTCAGCACTGCATCAGTGTGAACAGTCCATGTGACGTCCTCAGTGATTTTCACCCCAAGGAAACTTGAAGCTGTTTACCCGCTCCACAGGTGTCCCGTCGATGGTGATGGGGCTGTGCTCCTTGCCCTGTCTCCTGAAATCCAGTTCCTTGGTATTAAATATTAGATATGTGCATAATAATTAGGTATGTGTAACATGTAACATCGTCCTTGTGTGGAACAAGGCTCGACAGACGAAGATAATTCCAATTCATAAACTTTAATGAAAACACTTCACAGATACAAACCACAAGCTACATGAAACAATACAATATCGGACAAAGAACAAAACATAATGGTGAGTTTCTAAAGAGTTCAGTGATGAATGACAGATGCGGGTGTAATCAGTGATGGTGTCCAGTGCACAGGATTGTGGGAATTGGAGTCCGGTGGGAAAACGTACAGGGCAGACAGGGGACTGTGACAGTATGTTGATTTTCTGATCATGTTTTTTTTTCAGGCACATTTGACCAGTTCTTAATGACAGCAATCTAAATAATTATTAGTATTTGTGTATATATACAATATATTGCCAAAAGTATTGGGTCACCCTATCTAATAAATAGGTTTGATGACTTTAGTAATTTCCATGAGTTCCATAAATCTTAATGCTGCAGCATATCATCAAAAGTCATCAAACCTGTTTATTAGATAGGGTGACACAATACTTTTGGCAATATAGTGTATATAAAGGATATATAATACTTAGCAAAGGCTTCAAGTGAAAAATGCTTAACATTCAGGTGTTACAGAATTATTAGACACTTTCTTTTACAGGTATAATGAGTCAAAAGACATTTAATATACACCAAAAAGTCTAAAAATATTAAATGTCAGTTTCTAGCATTGCATTATTGTATTCTTATATTGGGCATTTAATATTTTTTAATCTACACTTTTCGGTGTGTATTAAATGTCTTTTTGACTCATTATACCTGTTAAAGAGCTTTTTTTAAGGGCCTACTTTGGGAGCATCCGACAACAGGTTTATGTACATACATGGTGTAAAAACACTATTATTTCATAATAATAAGCAGTTATTATTACCTTACTTCTTGACTGACTCTTAAATTATTAGTTCCACAATTCATTTGTCTAATCTCCGCCTTTCCGCTAGCCTAGTCTGATGTGAGACAGGGACTATTTCTAGTGATGTAGATACACGGCAGTTAGAGAATCGGACTAGGTCACGACTCATTTGCGTGAGTCGACTCCTTTTTTTCCAAGCCAATAAATTTGTCATTCATTGTCATTTTCTGTTGCCCTGCCTGTTTCCTGTGTTTTCCCCCTGGACTACTTCTCCCATCATGCTCCACGCAATATACTATACTCTTCCAGTTCCTTTGTCCAGTATTGTTTTGTGCTATGCGTGTGTTGGAGTCTTTTGTGTGTCAAAAAAAACTACTTGTGAATGTTTGTGGATATTATCTGTTACTACCTGTGGATGTTTACCTGTTATCTCCCTGTGGATGTTTGTGGATATTATCTGTTACTACCTGTGGATGTTTACCTGTTATCTCCCTGTGGATGTTTGTGGATATTATCTGTTACTACCCGTGGATGTTTACCTGTTATCTCCCTGTGGATGTTTGTGGATATTATCTGTTGCTACCCATGGATGTTTACCTGTTACATACCTGTGGATTAATCACCAGCATTAAACCCATTGAACTTATCAGTGTTGTGCATCGTGTCTCTGTCTCCCCTGAGGTCGTGTTACAGTATTGTATTGTATTGTATTGTACAGTCGTAATCAAAAGTATTGGCACCCTTGTCAAGACAAACAGAGAGAGACCCAGATGCGGAGATGACAAAAAACAGTTTATTGTAAGTGATCACACACACACAGAAAAAGTCGATGACCGCCGGGAATGTTACGTCCGGGGAGAGAGATAGATACACAATCCAGCGGGGAGAGCGCTCGACCCGCAACCCACAAGGGGAGAAACAACTTCCAGAGCCAAGAGGATTAATTTGGCGGGGAGTCCCCTCGACCCGCAACCCACAAGGGGAGAAAAAACTTCCAGAACCAAGAGGATTAATCCGGCGGGGAGTCCCCTCGACCCGCAACCCACGAAGGGAGAATCAAACCCTGGTCGGCCGGTTAAGTCCGGCGGGGAATCCTCTCGACCCGCAACCCACGAAGGGAGAAGAGAAATCTGGCTTGGAAGACGGGAAGTGGTGGTGTGTGTGTAGAACACAGGTGTCCAGGCACCAGCGGGAAACTACGGTGAAAACTAGGAGATGAGGTGGCAGAACAAGGCAAAACAAAAACAAGAAAAAACAGCTAGGCTTGGTAATGATAAACAAGACAGGACAAGACTGGGAGGTCAGGTATAAACTGCGATACACAGCAACAATTTAACGATCAGGTGCGAGAGTGAAACAGAAGTGAGTAGAGAGAGACCAGATAGGGAGACACGGAGGGGAGGGGAGGGGCGAGAGACGCAGACACCAAACACGAGACGCGCTGTCAACGCAACCCACGTGCTCGACACGAAACAAAACATACAGGCATGACACTGGACAGAGAGACCGGAGACGTGACAACCCTTGGTAAATATGAGCAAAGAAGGCTGTAAAAATAAATCTGCATTGTTTCTTGTTTTGATCTTTTATTTAAAAAATCTACAAAATTCCAACGATTCATTAAAGTAAAACAATTGGAAGTGGAGGAAATATCACATTGTGATTTTTTTTCTAATACATGTTGGCCACAATTATTGGCACCCTTGTCTTTCTGCAACCTCTACAAATACATGCAGAGGTATTTGGTTTGAGAATACATGGAGAGAATACATGGAGAGTCATCTGAGTCTATTCCTCTGTACAGAATTTCTCCAGATCCTTCAAATGTTGGTGATTCCTCTTCTTCAGTTCATCCCACTCATTTTCTATAGTGTTCAGATCAGGGAACTGGGATGGCTATGGCAGGATCTTGATTTTGTATTCAGTGACACATTTTTGTGTTGAATTTGATGTTTGTTTTGAACAAATGTGCTGATGGAAGATCTAACCACGACCCATTATACGATTTCTAGAAGTCAGGTTATCATTTTTTTATCTGTTGGTATTTGATATAATCCATGATTTCATGTATCTGAATAAGATGTTTGGGTCCTCTGGTATAAAAGTAGGTCCACTACAATGAAGATCTGGAGATATATTTAACTCTGGACATGAGGCACTTTTTATCCCTGTGTGCACCAAACCCATATTGTGTTCTTTTTTCATATGATCATAGACTCCGGTCATGTTTAAAGTTCCAATCTGGCAGATTGATATGGTGGAGTTTGTTTTAGCATTAGAGCAGAAGATTTCTTTTTTAACACTGACCCAAACAACTTGTGCTGATGGAGGTGCAGTTTTTTATTTAATTTTTTCTAAAACTAAATCAAACTGCTTTCTGCAATTTTCAATCTGTGATATTTGAAGAGTTTTTAGACACTAAAAATCTTCTCTTTGCTGTGCATTAAGACAATGTAGACACACATTCTCTTTCAGGCAGGTAAAGAGCTGCACTGTCTTTGCTTAAGACACAGAGACTCGATGAATAAGAAATATCTTTCAAAATGACATATTACATAAACTGTATTACATTTCTTCAATCATGCAAACATGTTACATAATTTAGCATAACATTCAATCTTTTAATGTACAATACGACTCCCTTCATCACTTCTCTCACTTCATCGGTACAGGACAGCGCTGGTTTCTTTTGGCTTACTTAAGTTGCATTTCACGTTATGCAGCAGCTTGTGTTAGCGGATAAGTTAATATTGGCATATAAAACATTTATGCTTCCCTTTGAAATGAGTTTCGGGGTGACTCGCCAGCAGTCGCGCTTCAAGTTTGCTGTGTTTGACCTGGTCGGGAGTCACAGAGCAGCGGTTTTTATTTCTGCTCTGACTGCCGCGAAACCGCGCTAAACACTGAGTCTGTGTTAGAAATTTGGAATGGTGAGAAAACATTGTGCTTGATACATTTTTTGCTTTTAAACCAAACTTTTTGGTCTTTGATAGCGCACTTCTCATAATGTTTACGCATTACTCGTATGCGGAGAGTAGGCGGTCTCTTGTGGCTGTTTAGATCAAACTCTGGGTTCTTTATTGTGAAATAAACACGAACCGAGATTTTACGTTAACACAAAACTTTACATAGTAACCACTAATTTAAAATCAAAGAAAACCAAAACTATGTTTCAGAGAAAAAAGCAGTGCCCGTGCAACACCGCGATGCCACTCTCCCATTGCCAGGCTACACTCCCACTTTTTGCCAGGAAAAAAAAGGTGCTAACATCTAAATACAATCAAAATCACGCAATAGTGCAACTGGGTAACTAATATCTTACGTGCATGATAGTGGTTTATAATAAAGTTATGTTATTAATTTACAGATTACATATGTTTTGCGGCTCCAGGCAAATTTTATTTGGTGCGAGAGGGGCCAAAATGGCTCTTTTGGACACAAAGGTTGCCAACCCCTGGTTTATACGGTACGTAATGGGTAGCCAGTGTAGGGAGGATAAAATTGGGGTTATGTGATCATATTTTCTAGACCTCATGAGAAGTCTAGCAGCTACATTTTGAACCAACTATAGTTTGTTTAATGATGATGCAGGATGACCACTGAGTAAAGCATTACAATAATTAAGTCTCGAAGTCATAAATGCATTAACTAATTATTCTGCGTCAGAAATACATAGAAAATTCCGCAGTTTGGCGATGTTTCTATGATGGAAGAAGGCTGTTTTTGTGATGTTAGAGATGTGGTTTTCAAATGACAAATTGCTGTCCAATATAATGCCAAGGCCTTTAACTGTATTTGCTGAGGTAACAGTGCAGCCTTCTATTTGTAAGTTGTAATCAGTAATATTTTGCTTACAGGTCTTAGGTCTGATGAGTAATATCTATCATGACCCTGGTCTGTCGGTTGTCCCTTGTCTGTGCGTTTGTGTTGTGTTCCTCATCGGGCACGAGGGGCTTTGTTTTGACAGCGCTCCACGTGCTCGGTGTCCGCGTCACTTACCCCTCCCCGTGTCTCCCTGTCTGCTATTCCCCGCTCATCGGTCACTTATTCTCACACCTGTCCTCTTCCATTATTTTCCTGCTCACGGGATTCCTTCCCCACCTGTTTCATCTTTAGCCTCATTAGGTTTCCTATTTATTCTCCTCTCGTTCTTCTGTCTTTGTCCGATCGTTATATGTGTATGCTGCAGCTCTCGCTGACCCTGTGGCTTGTCGTGTGGTGTTTTACTTCTGAGGATTATTACCCAGTTCAAGTCTATAGCCAAGTCTTTGTTTTTGTGATTAGTCCTAGTTATCATTTCCATTCCACCGCTGTTCACAACTACCGTGGTGAGAGACTCTCCCTTCGTGGGTTGGATCGAGTGTTCTCTCCGCAACGTGCCTTGCCCCCAGCAGCGGCGTCTCCGGGGTCGAAGGGACTCCCGTCCATCTTGTCTTTGTTTTCCTTTGTCTGTGTTATTAAATAAATCCCTTGTTTTCCTGCACCTGGGTCTCCGTTGCTCTGTCGGCCATGACAAATATCTCTGTTTTATCAGAGTTTAGCAGAAGAAAATTATTAGTCATCCAATGTTTCATATCCTGAACGGTTTTATATCCTTCTCCCGGTTTAGATGAAATGTATAACTGGGTATCATCTGCGTAACAAAACTAATTCCATGCTGCCAAGGGGCAGCATGTACATAGAAAAGAGAACAAACTAATATTGGTCAGATAAGTATGATCTGAACCATTGTAGAGCTTGTCCCTGGATACCGATATAGTTCTGTAGGCGGTCTAAGAGTATGGCATGATCTATGGTATCGAAAGCGGCACTAAGTCAAGCAGAACTATGAGTGAGATGCAGCCTTGGTCTGATGCTAACAGTAGATCATTTGTAATTTTAACAAGTGCGGTTTTGGTACTATGATGTGGCCTAAAACACAATTGAAATTTCTCGTGTAGGTCATTGTTTTCTAAGAAGGAGAACAATTGCGCAGATACTATTTTTTCTAATATTTTAGATAGATATGGAAGATTTGATATTGGTCTATAATTTCCTTATTCACTAAAGTCTAAGTGTGGTTTCTTAACAAGAGGCTTAATTACAGCCAGCTTAAAGGGTTTTGGAACATGACCTAGAGTGAGTGAGGAGTTAATAATATTACCAATGGGCTCTACTGTAACAGGTAATAATTTTAATAATTTAGTGGGTATGGGATCTAATAAACATGTTGTTGGTTTAGATGCTGTAATAAGTTTGTTTAACTCCTCTTGACCTATAGGTGAGAAACACAGCAACTGTTCTATAGGGGTGATACAGATCTGGCCTTTTAAAATGTGCATTTATTCTTGCAAGATCGCAGGACTGGTCTGACCTGTTTTTTTAAATAAAAAAAAACCTGTTACACTTCCCAGAAGATCCACCAGGTGGCACATCGACTTGTTTAAGGCCTGTAGCACGTTGACGTACTGGATCAATCCAATAGTCATGGATGTTGTACTATGCATGCACCTACGCATGGTGTATTTTGAAGACGTATGAGCAATAATGGCGCGGATGAATAGAATATTTGTTATTGTATGTAGGCCTATATTAATGCTTACGTTGTCTTAGTTTGTTTAAGGTCAATAGTTTCTCTGAACATACGTGCAAAACGTTCAGTATATTGTTTATTAGGTTCACAGCTTTTATCACAAGATCTTAGCTTTAGAAGCTCAATTTTGATGAATAGTATATAAACTATTATTAATGTTAAATTATTATATTTCAATGTTAAGTAATATGTAATAATATAACGTATATAATTATAACGTGTTTAGTGTTGCATTGCACAGCCATGATACATCTACCGTTACCAATGTTATACTATACAGTCAACATTTTTATAATAAAACAATATATTCATTGCATTTGAGTCATATGTACTGTTTAGTGGAAGCAAAAATTAGGCAAGTAATTGTGAATTAAGAATTAATTAAGAAACGCAGTAGGTTTTTTCATATTGTTGTTTTTTTAAACATGGCAGGTGCAGCAAATGCGCATCTTTATGAACGTGCAGAAACGCTTCATGATTCTTGTATCACTCGCTTCAGAAACGACTTGTTAAAAGTTAAAACAGATCATAATATTGAATCAAAGTTGTTTGACACTTTAGGAATTTAATATAGTTGGTAGTTGCATATGGGAACATTTTCGTATTTTTGGCATATTTTTCAACACATGCCATTGTCAACTTTAGATATATACAACCATTTCCCAAAACAAAATTGTTGAAATGCTGGGGGGCTAGTGTAACGGGGCGAGAGAGAGAGCTATGCAAGTAAACCTTTACCATGCGTGATCATTTTTCACAAAAATATACGATTATTTGAAAAATATGCAGTTTAAAAACATTTTGCGTGTTGACTTCAACGTGGAATCTATCGACAGGCACTTAGCTGATGTTAGTTCATAGGACAGACTTAAAGGTTTAGCATTAATGATCTTCTCTCTAATGTTTTTTTTTATATTCTCAGAGAAAAATTGCATAAAGTCATTACTTCTGAGATGAGCTGGAATACTCTGCTCAGGTGATGTCTTTTTATTTGTTAGTGAAGCTACCATTCTAAATAAAAACCTTGGATTGTTTTGGTTAGTATTTATGAGGTTCTGGAGGTGCTCAGCCCTAGCAGATTTTAGTGCCTTTTTGTAACGTGACACTATCGAACCACGCAATTTTAAAAACCTCTAGTTTTGTTTGTCTCCATTTGCGCTCTAGTTTACGCGTTTCTCTCTTCAGAGCACGTGTGGTTCTGTTATATCAAGGTGCTACGCTTTTCTCTCAAACAATGTAGATTTATTTTTACAGCCTTCTTTGCTCATATTTACCAAGGGTGCCAATACTTTTGACCACGACTGTATATCTGCAGACAATCATACCATGTGGACATTAACAATTTATGTCATTAGGGGCCAAACCCTGAAGGGGCTATGGCAACTACTGCTTCTTTTAGTATTACAGTGCGTGCATAATTATTAGGTATTTTGATTTTCTGATATTTTCTCCAGGCACATTTTACCAATTCCTAACCACATAAATCTTAATGATTACTATTAGTTAGGCAGACCATACATTATGAACTGCAAGTAGCCTAAGTAAAAGAGCATTCACTTATCTTAGATTTCTGAAGTCTCTTATATATGGAAGCCCGTTTCCGCCAGGGTTGAGGAAATTTTTTTGATTTAAAAAGTCATTATTATGACTTAGTATCTCATAATAATTAGAAAATAAGTCAAAATTTTGACTTACTAACTCAAAATAATGAAAAACTTTCTTATAATAATAACTTAATATCTCATAATAATGAGAAAATAAGTCGAAATGTCGACTTACTAACTCAAAATAATGAGAAACCTTTTCATAATAATGACTTAGTATCTCATAATAATAACTTAGAAACTCATAATAATGAGAAACTTTCTCTCGTAATATGGGCTTAATCTGCACATGCACAGTATCTTTTACTAAGTCGAAATTTCAACTTATTTTCTCATTATTATTAGTTACTAAGTCATTATTATGAGATACTGAGTTGAAATTTCGACTTATTTTCTCATTATTATGAGTTACTAAGTCATTATGAGGCAGTTGTGGCCTAATGGTTAGAGAGTCGGACTCATAACCAGAAGGTTGCCGTTTCGATTCTCAGTACCAGCAGGTAACAACTGACGTGCCCTTGAGCAAGGCACCTTACCCCCGTTTGCTCCCCGGGCGCTGCAGTGATAGCTGCCCACTGCTCCCGGTGTATGTGTGTTCACGACTTGAAGTGTGCGTGTTCACTATTCACTGGTTGGGTTAAATGCAGAGGTCACATTTCGGGTATTGGTCACCATATCTGACAAATAGGTCACCTTCTCTATACTAAGTCGAAATTTCTACTTATTTTCTCACTATTATGAGTTGGATATTAACTCATTATTATGAGAAAGTTTCTCATTATTTTGAGTTACTAAGTCGAAACTTCGACTTATTTTCTCATTATTATGAGATATTAAGTCATTATTATAAGAAAGATTTTCATTATTTGGAGATACAAAGTCATTTATAAAATAAAAAATGTCCTCAACCCTGGCGGAAACGGGCTTCCATACTTATAGGACTGTGCTATATTGTAACGTGTTGGTGTCACAGAGAGTCACGGAGCCAGATGTAGCGAGGTTCAGGAATACAATATATTTTTATTTAAACACTTAATACCAGCTACATTTAATACAAGACAAGGGAACAGAGGAAACTCAGAGTATATATGGAGTCTGGGTGATGGCTGACAGGTGCGGGGATTGCAGACGAGGGACAGGTGCGGAAGCGTGGAGGATGCTGGGAAGTGAAGTCCATGGGGAAACTAGGGAGAAACAGGCAAGGGGACAAACAGGACCGTGACATATATAGAACTTTCCCTGTCATTCAGACCATTCTAAAACCCCAAACCCTGCAAATCTCCCCTCCCCTCGTTTTTATTCTCTTGATTGAACATAGTAAATTAACAGCCCCTAAAAACACATGGAATGATCTAAACGCAACTGTACAAAGTTTACACTATATCTAAAAACAGCAAACCAAACTGAGTTAAGTGCTCCAGAACTGCTGCATGCTCTGTCTATCTCAACCGTATGACAATGGGTCAGCATGATAAAGCGTGAAAGTGCACATAGAAAATGCCAGTGGTCTAGTGTGTTTTGCCATGTTTCTCTGAAATAAAACCCAGCTGTAAAGATGCATTTTCATAAATAATAGCCCACATGTGTGTTTGGACTGGGAACGGTGCCCATTCATAGCACTGGCAGACCTGTTATAAATTTACCTGCTTGTTTTTAAATGAATTGCAACTTATGGGCCAGATGTGCACATTCAAAAGAGCTTAATTGCCAAGTGTGCTTACACACAAGGGATTTTTCTTAGTGACAGAAGCTTCCAGTGCTCACACAGGTTAAAAAAGTGACAAGGCACAGGTAACAAAAAAGTAAAACATACACAATACACATTATTAGACAAAAGGACTATGTAAAGTATACTTTATGTACAGATATGCTATAAACAAATTATTATGTGTTATATACAAATTATGCAGGGAAAGTAATGTTTTGCCACCCATAGGTAATGAATGGGAAATGACAGGGGTTGAATGGGTTTATTTGTCCAATAAACAAGAAACAACATTGTGCAAATCATTCATACACCTAAATAAAAAATATGAGCCTAGTCAACATCCTCAATAAAATAGTTAAACCACTGTAGTCACATGGCCTATTTTAACAATATATTTACTAACTTTAAGTGTACATTGTGTTGCTGTCTATGGGAGGATCAGAAAGATTTCTTAATTTGTGTTCTGAAAAGGAATGAAGGTCTTATGGTTGTGGAACGACTCAAGGGTGAATAATTAATAGCATAATTTTAATTCTGTAGTGAACTATCCCTTTAAAATACATCATAAACTAAGGGTGAAACATGTCAAAAGATTATTTTAATTTACACAGTATTTTGTCATAACAGGACTTATGGTAAAGTTCAGTACAGTATAAAGTTATGAACGTCACACTTTTCAAAGAAAAGGACAGACACTGAAGTACTTGTACTCTCATGTTTTAAACACTTGTACTCTCATGTTCTAAAACATGCATATATTGCTACAACCACTTTTTTGAAGTTTTGCTCTCCTTGTGCCTAGAGTTTATTCATATGAACTGCTGGACATTAATTAATTCACTAGTAATAACAAGGCACCTCTATAAAACATTAAAGACCGGGTAAGGGAAATTAAAAAAGAAACATTATAAATGTTAGAAATGTATAGCTGAAACACTTCAAAAAGACTGTAAACTATGTAATACTGAATTGTAGAGTTACACTGTTATACAGTTTTTCACCATTTTCATGTTTAGGATTTTTTTGGGCGGTCCTGAAACATGCCTCGATGATGCACTTGAGCAACCAAGCATGCATGGCCCCTCCCCTAACACTAGAGCGCATTAGTATCAGCAGTATCAATGAGAGATTAACTCAAAATAAATCTCTAATTTATTTAGTATTGCTTGTTCCCCAAGCAATGTGCCCTATATTAATGATCTAAGCGCATGGCGCAAGTGTGCGTAGGGTGTGTCCTAATCCACTTTTGCTAGTTTAACGAGAAAATGGTCGGCGTGCATGGGCGCATGGTCTAAACAGGTTGTTTTTTGGGCGTAATGTGCAATAAAAAAAAAGGAGTGTCATCTCCCATTCCCTTTAAGAGGCAGTTGTGCTCTTGCCATGGAGGATTGCTATTTAGATGGCAGAGTTTGTTGGTGGAAAAGCTTAACGCTTCTCAAGTGAAGAAACTGATTTGCAATTTGATTCGTCATTATAAGTAGGCTGAATAGCAAATAGGTATGGCTAGTGACTATACATTATGACATGTAGGCATTTTTATATTTATGTACACAATAATAATCTTTTACATTTTAATCATTTATTGTTTTATATAAAAAAATGTTTGTGTAATATACAAAGTGAACATGCATTGTGGACCCGCCAAGAGGCGCATTTTCTACTAACATGCTCTTTAAATAACAAAAAATATTGACTTTAGACCAGGTTTGAGTTGGTCTATGGCGCAGTCTATTTTCAGTTCCTCAAAATAGCAATGCACCAACAATGCGCCTGAACACGCCTCTTTTTTAGACCAGCATGCGCACAAGTAATAAGCGCACAAATGCATTTGATATTTAAACACTGTCTGACATGACATCAGAGCTGAAACTCACATGTATGAGTTGCACTGATCAGCATATGTATGACATCACAGTATTAACAGAGAACAGACAGCTCTGGCTCTTGAATTATGGCTCTTGCTATACTTTAATGTCTGATCTGCGCTGCAGGAAGTTGAACACACATATTTTAATATGTAAAAGTGACTGACTTTTAATAAAAATAGCATTTGAAAGTTTTTAACCTGTTCAACATTACTGTTCCATCAGTGGAACACTTAAGTTTACTTAAAAATGTTACAATTGACTTTCTGTGTTTTTCAGAACGAACTGATGCCATGTCCCAATTCTCCTACTAATATTTTGAAATAAAAAATTATATAGTATTATAAGTATATAAATGTTACTGCATAGCATAACAGTATGCACACACTGTGTTATACTAATGCAAAATGCAAGTTGTTGCTATATTACATCATACATCATAAACAGTAACATAAAAATACAGCTCTTCTTGTATCTATTTTGTTTCCCTACTATGCTTACATGGCTACTTGTGTTTCCTTATTTGCATTCAACATTGCTTTTTTCCTGAAGACTTTGATTCAGATAAGACCTGCAATTCACTAGTTAAAAGCCACTGCTGCAGGTAGATAGTTAGGGAACATCTAAGCTACAAAGAATGGTGTTATGCTGCTCTAATAAATACAAGCTTTTTTGCTTCATTTTATCTCAGTGGGGCACTGAAGTGTCCACACCATAATCTCATGAAATAATACATGTTTTATGTGTTTTTGTGTAAATGCCTAAGTGCACATGTGGATGTGTCGCCAGAGCGTCTGTGGGCCACACACAGAGAGACTTCAGGCCTTTGACACCTCCCTCTTCATTGCAGCCTGTCTCTCCTGTGAAGCCGCTTTCATTCCACATCTTTCTGCTTAAATTGGCAACACTAATATTAGATCCCTGTTGACAGAAAATACTTCTGCTTGTTAAAATAATTGCACATGGTTGTTCAAGCCATTAAGTGTGAGTCTCAACATTAAAGATTTTTTCTAGTGGTCCGGTCAGACCTTGGTTCAAATTTGAACTAGAATTTTTTCATTACTGAAAACGTCTCGGTTACAACTGTAACCTTTGTTACCTGATGGAGGGAACGAGACATTGTGTCAACAGATAGGGTTTGAACTTGAGAACTTATCTCCTCCGAGAGTGAGCAATGATGAGCCAGTCATTGAGGTAGTTGAGGACATACATGCCCTGTTCCCGGAGGGGAGCTAGGGCAGCCTCCGCGACTTTTGTGAGGAGGCAGGACCTTGTACTGGTATGCTCGAGCCTTGAACGCGAACTGGAGGAACGATCGGTGTCGAGGAAGAATCGAGACATGGAAGTATGCATCCTTCAGGTCAATTGCCACAAACCATTCCTGGTGCTGAATGGCCAGGATGCACCTCTGCGTCAACATCCTAAATGGCATCCTGTGAAGGTGCTTGTTCAGGGAGCGCAGATCCAGAATGGGGCACAGCCCCCCACATTTCTTGGGTACGTTTAAGTACGGGCTGTAAAAAACCCAGAGGACATCTCGACCGGGGGGACAGGCTCAATCGCATGCTTCGCCAGAAGGGTGGCAACCTCGGCCCGAAGCACGGGAGTGTTCTCTCCTCGCACTGAGGTGAACAGAACGCCCCGAAACATGGGCGGGTGTCTGGCGAACTGGATCGCGTAGCTGAGACGAATTGTCCCCTCTAGCCAACGCAACGGTGTGGACAGCTCTAGCCAAGCTTCCAGGGACCGCGACAGAGGAACTAGGGGACAGATATGGTTCACCGTCCCCTGGGAGGGAGGTTCGGTAGCTGGCAAAGCGGTTGCGTCGCCATGGGGGGAGCCCAAGGGGATGCAGGCGGCTCTGTTGAAAAACCTGCATAATTCTATCGCTGTGCGACACACCGTCGGGAGGGGCCAGGCACGTCTGGGGACGTGGCAGGAAGCATCACGCTCAGACCCGGCAGCGATGTTATGGCTGGAGGAGTCGGGCCTGGTGTCCTCGATCTCCCTGGGTTTTGCCAACTTCCGGGGTGGCTGCTGACGGGGGGCAGACTTTGCTCGAGACGCGGCGGGGCAGGATGTGTCTGATGGCCTCTGTCCGCTTCTTCACCATGGAGAAAAAGTATGGGGAGAAAAATATGGGGAAAAATCCAGGGCCGAAATTACTAAAAATATAATAGAAAACAAATTCTAAACATCAACAACATGTGTAGTTGTTCATTCATTGTAAATTACTGTGCAGGTTCTAGTTCTCCCATTCTCTTGCATTTTGCCAAAATTTCTCATCACCATCACATCTAATGTCTTCTCTGGCAATGCATGTTAGAAAGTACAGTGTGAATCTCATCTAACCCTAGAAATCTCTCCACACTCCACATTTACATTTATTCATTTGGCAGACGCTTTTATCCAAAGCGACTTACAATTGAGGAAAACAGCAAGCGATTCGTCTAGTAAGCAATATTCACGAGAAGTGCTAGTAATACAAAGTTTCAAATACAACGTCAAGATAGTATAAGCAAGTATACTGTAAACGCGGATAAGTTCTAGTAACTCAAAAAATTTGAGGCAACTGATTGCCTTGACTTTTGTAAGTTTTGAAGTGATGGGATTTAAGTAAGCTGAACTTTCAGATTTTGATTAAATGCAACTTAAAGTTCTTATGAAGTCAACTCAAATATTTTGAGTTAATGTGACTTTAAATTTTAATTAATTTTTCACATGCCATTAAGTTAACAGAACTTCAAATAATAAGTATGCAATCGCTTCTGTGGTATATTCTCTTTCTTTTTAAAACATAAATCAAGCTCATTGGGTTAGAAAACTCATAGACTGATCCCAGTACTGACATTAGAGCAGTCATTGCTCATTGGTAATGCAACACGTATTACAGTGCACATGTAACCTCCCACAGCCTAAGCCACATTGTGAAATTGATCCAGCCATCCTGATGGAAACAGGAAGATCGTTCCACCAGCTGGGAACGGTGAAAGAAAATGTCCTTGAGATGGATCTCATGCCTCTCTGTGAACTCCACAGTCATTGCCCTCAGTAAAATCATCTTGTGATGTGAATGGTGGTCATAAAACCTCTCACCTGCACACAGAAAAATATACATTTTATTTAATTGTTAAAAAAAATATCCTAAAATAAAAAATATATATTAAATCAATGCATAACATATATTTTTAAATAATTACTGCAGAAATGCATGAAATTTGTCATCATTCTGTTTGAATGTGTTTTTAATAACTTTGAAAGCAGTGTGTTAGCATTTGAAAAATGTGCTGAAAATATAGTGTTCCCTTTCGAGGGAACTCTACACTGCGTCAAGGATTTGACTCTATGGGGAACGCCAGCAGCGTGACGCGCGTGATATAATAGGCTCGTTTGAGATGCGCCTTGCCTCGAAGAAATGAAGACAAGAGTTGGCGGCTGCAGTAAAGGGAGGAGTGAAAACAGCGCAAGCAAGACGGACACTTCCTAAATCGCGCTGTCAAGTCGGCTGGAAACGTCAGCAATGGAAGAGATCGCGTTCACGGTTTTTATCGCATTTTTCTTGGTCCAACTGAGTTTAAACACATATTTTCTTTGACAAACGACTGTTTAAACATATTAGAACCTTATATTTAAAGATTCCACTTTATCCCAAAAATTTAAGAAATTCCCAAGGAGTTCCTACAGAAATTCCTAAGGGTTAGATTTATTATTGTTAATATTCTGTAACTCATTTCCAGAAAACACAGATGTATTTTCTCTGCTCAGAAATATTAAGTGGAATTGTGGTTAAATAAGTAAAATGTGGTTGATTTTAACATGTAGGCTACTTTAAATGAAATATGTATAGGAGGACAAGGAGGTTTTTGATTAATAACTTACTTTTGTTAGCTAAGAATTGTATTCGCAAATGTAGATTTACCATTCATAGTAGGCTATTTAAGAATTTTTGAGACAATATTCAAAAACTCTGTCAAAAACAAATAGGCCTAATAAAATCTGGAATTGTGTTAGACTTATTCAATAAATATAAATTATAAATTAGCCCCTGTGTCTTCTTCTGTATTTATTAATATGGATGAATAGAAAATTGTGACTGTCTTTTATAAAAAGTCCCTTATAAAATGTATGTTTTTAAATGTAAACTGTATAGGCCTACCATCTTGATTAGTAATGTTTTTGTTATACTTTAATAAGAAAATAAACAGCGCTTTTTATCACAGATGAAATCGATGCCAGTTGAAATAGCCTACCACTGCTTTTACATGAAGAATGTTACGAGGACAATATATTTCACATATACATAAAACAAACTATTATAGTAAATGGACTTATTCATGGCAAATTTATGAAGATATCAGCTGACTTTCTTGCCCAATGAGCATTTAAACTGTGTCGTCAGCAAGTCGTTTCCCATCGTGCTTTTCATCAACGCAGCTGGTGAGAAGCAACTGCGCTCGCCTGCGGATTTTGGCCTCTCCAACTCAGAGAGGCGAGAGTTTTTTGACACACGTCAGCATGACATCAGAGCAAGGCGGACCGCAGTCGGACACAATTCTAACCGGCGTGCATCTTGCGCTGATCACCGGTGATCGATTCTGCGCAGAATTTGGCCATCTCGAACGAGCCTAACGAATGCAAAAAACTCGCGATTTATAGTCGCGAGGCGATGACGTCACGAGTGACGCGAATACCGGAAGGTATAAATAGATCGCGGAAACAATGCAAATTAGCTTCTGCCATTTTAGCAAAGCGCTGAAGTGTCTTGTCCTTTGTCTTAAGTTATCTAGAGTTGTTTGTGTGAATAAATCAGATACAATGAGTTCTAGAAAGACTTATAAGCCATGTGTTACTCCCTGTGTAGTGATGGACTCAAGTAGTCATGTACATATTGTTTCTGTATAATTAATATTATTAGTTATCAGTTGTTAAATATGGTTCTTGCGTTAAATGGATATGAAAATATATTTGTATAAAGTACTATGTAATACGCCTATTTCACAATATGGCGGCGGCGACCGGAAGTAGGGAAAACGCGTTCCGGCGCATTTTCATAATGGATTGCGAAGTGCCGTTTTTTTCTCAGTCATTAGCGCATTTGCCCACGTTAGAATAGCGGATGTTGTCGTCTTGTTGACAAACTTCAGGGAAATGTACGAAGATCAAAAATGGACCAAGGCTATAAATTATTTTTTGAGCAATTCATTTTTGATTATAAAGGTATGCATTACATTACACAATTGCCATGATAGCTAACGGCTAATTTCCCCTTTTCACTTTCTCAATTTTCAAAAGTTTAATAAAAATTATTTTAATGAAAACTGTGTGTGTGTGTGTGTGTGTGTGCGCGCGCATTGCGTTTGGACACTAGTCTCAAATATTATCGCAGGGAAAGTGGTAATTAGGGCAAGATGCTATAGATCATTAAGAAAGCGTGAGGAACCACATCAGCTTGAGGTAACGTAAATGCACACGGGATTAGCTAATGCTGACTAGTACAAGGTTTCTATCAGATTGTAACCAATTTATCATTAACATTAGTTATTAATTTAGTAATAACAGCACACTCCCGCAGTTAGGATTAATGTAACCATGTCATGTGTATTTTCTATACCCTGACATATAATGACCCTTTTAATTAAAGCTGTGACATATGACAGTCTTGCAATAACTTTCTTCAGATCTCACTTGAAACCACCACACCACCTGAAATGACAGCATACACATGTTCTTGTGCTGCTGGGAGAAGTTTGTTCAACCATCTGGTTGCATTACTTTACCAGACAGCACATTATAGTACACTGGGTACCAGAAATGTTCAAGTTGCCCTGGCATGCACAAGCAAACAGCAGACCTGGCATAGACCCCGTACCCAGGTAACACGCACAGAAAATTACTTATTCTTCAGTTTTAATGACAACAGGTAAAAAAGTAATGTACAGTTCATAAAATGCAAATAAGATTACAATCCAGTGCAAGACATACATATACACACATATTTTGTTAGGGCATCTCTCCAGAACCAGTGGATGAACTTGCAAGCCCAAAGCATCTGGTAGGAGTTATGTGCAGTCTACTCTGTATAAAGCATATGGAGGTAATCTTCATATATACATAAGATTAGATTAGATTCAACTTTATTTTCATTACACATGTACATGTACATGTACAAGTACAAGGCAACGAAATGCAGTTTAGGTCTAACCAGAAGTGCAATAGCAGCAAGTGCAGGATATACAGTGGTTGCATAAGTTACATAAATAAATATTACGGAAGTAATTTACAGATGGATATGTACTATGACCATGATTTACAGATGTCTCTTACTATAAACAGAAATTAACAGATGGATATATACTATAAACATAATATACAGATGGCTATTACTAAAAACAGAGATTTACAGATGGATATTTACCATAAACATAATGTACAGATGGCTATTCCTATAAACAGAAATTTACAGGTGGATGTATACAATGATAAGTTAGGCTATGGTGAGCAGCAGTGCAATGGATATAGAGTAGTGCAAATAAATTGTGGACAGAAGCTATCTAAGTAACAGTGCAATTGAAGAAGTTATTGCATATTCAGTTAAAGTGTAGATAAACACACATTCAAATTAGAAATTAATAAACACACTGAGACATGACTCTTATTTTAGGACCTCTGCCTGACAGGGATGTGATTGCTGGAGCAGCATCACTTATTCCCCTCCGACCACAACCCCTCATAGCTATGATTGTTGATGGAATGTCTGCCATAACAATGGTGCCATCTAAATTTGGAGAGGTCCCAAAAGGTTCACTGATGTCTTATCAGTGTCCAGCTGTGTTGCCCTAGGATGTATTTCGTCAACCAAATGCTCCAATGTTCCCCCCACTACCTGTCCCACAATACACACTTCCACCCTATTATTCTGTGCCTGGCAGCTGGGCTGAACTCCTGCATATGCAGAGTCTGGAGGTGAGACCTGAAATGTCGCAGATAATTGAGGAAGGAACACGGGATCAGTCCAAAAGCCCACTCTGGGTTAGCATGCGTCGTCCTCGGCTTACAGCAAGCAAATTCTACGAAGAAGCTCATGTCAGGTCAGAATCCAGTGCAAAGTCACTTGCTGGCAGGATCATAAGAGGTGGTCCCCAGACCAAAGCAATGCGTAGACGAGTGGAACTTGAGCCACAGGTTCTCCGGCGCTATGCTGAGACCTTTGATGTAAATGTTCTTCCCTGCGGTCTCATCATCCATCCCGATGCTTCACACCTCGGTGCCAGTCCAGATGGAAAAGTGGTGGACCCAAATGAAGACCCTCCCTATGGTCTGGTAGAAGTTAAGTGCCCTGATGTGAACAACATTGGAGAGGCATCACACACAGAGTTAGTTGGAGGTCAAGTAAAACTAAAAAAAAAAACATACCTACCACTGGCAAGTCCAGGGTCAGCTAATGATCACTGGCTTAGCTTGGTGTGATGTGGTGACGCATACAAGAAGTGATTTCACAGTGGAGAGGGTATGGCGAGATGATGAGCTGATCACAGAAATCAAAGCTAAAGTTGATGAATTCTTCTTTGGCACATACATACATGTTTTGCTAGGGAGAAAATAAGCCAAAAGAGTGATGTTACTATAATGTAGTTGTTCTAAAACTGTGGTTTTCAATCATATTGCTAGGAACCCACGGCTCTGCAGGTTTTGCATTTTTCTTATTTAACACCCCTAATTTGATTCCCAAGGAAATGAATTAAGTATATCAGATAAGATATATACAAAATGTTCAGAGCAGTGGGTTCTCAGGAAAGGGATTGAAAACCACTGTTTGGGAGTTAAAAAAAAGAGTTCAAGAGTGGCCAGTTCAATTAATTGTTCAAGTAATTTGTTAAAATTAATTCAAACCTGTTAACCTTTTCGGAGATTACATCATTTTATTGTATTATAAGAAAGTGTTTCATTGCAAAATACCTATCCCAATATGAAAGAGAAAAGTTTATGTGTTCAGAATCTGAAAGAAGATATTGTAGGTAATTGCAATTTTTGTGTTAACACTGTTAATTTCCAGCATGAATTTCAGTAAAAATAAGTACATAACTGAAAAGTTGGTGAACAGGTAAACAAACACTCAACCCTGACTGTAAAGGGGTAACAAACACTTAAACCTACCAGAAGTGTAGCAAAATGGGCTCACTCAGGACAGGCTCTGTCGGTGTTGGTTCTGTTAAAAGAAATTTAAAAATTGTATCCGTTTAAGTGTGTAATATGCCACAAATGAGAAGGAGATTTTTGACCAAAATAATATGAATATTGAAAAGTAATTTACCTAGAACAGGATTTTGACTGACAGATCTTGCGATAAAATGATTACTGTCGATGAGAACAGTTGTAACTACACAAAAACGAAAAAAAAAAACTAATTAGAATTAATAGATGGCAGGTACTGTTTTTAAATGAAGCACAAAAATAATGATGGGCATTACAGTAATGATAAACATTTATTGGTAGCAAAATAGCATAGGACTTGCGTTATTAAACATGCTTATGATGACTATGAAACACTAAATGATTGTACCTGCTTTTATCGAGTGGCAAGGTTAGGTGATGTCTGCTGACGAAGGAGGTTTCAGATGTTACTGGCTGATGAGGAGGATGATGCCGATGTTACTAGCTGATGAGGATGATGATGATGCTGATGTTACTAGCTGATGAGGATGATGATGATGCCGATGTTACTGGCTGATGAGGAGGACGATGCCGATGTTACTAGCTGAGGACGACGACGATGCCGATGTTACTAGCTGAGGAGGACGAGGATGATGCCGATGTTACTAGCTGAGGAGGACGACGATGCCGATGTTACTAGCTGAGGACGACGACGATGCCGATGTTACTAGCTGAGGAGGAGGACGATGACGATGCCGATGTTACTAGCTGAGGAGGAGGACGATGCCGATGTTACTAGCTGATGAGGAGGATGATGCTGATGTTACTGGTTGATGAGGAGGATGACGATGATGATGTTACTGGCTGATGAGGACAATGCCGATGTTACTGGCCACATGTTCACTCAACCCAGTATTTGACCTCACCCTGAAGATCTAGAGGACCCTGGTAATTTGTCATCATGCAACAACAGGACCATATCTGGTTTACTGTGCCAGCCAAGGTAAGTGGAATAGGGGAATCCCAAATGTGGTACTCTTTTATCCGCCTTATTGCATGCTCATCAAGAATACGCAGTCTGGCTATGGCCTGGGTTCTTTCAGTTTCCTCTCTGCTAAACTGCTCGCTGTGTTTAAAAGGGGGAATGATTAATTTTGCCTTTGCATCATCTAACAGCTTTTCAATGAGGAAGCCCTTATCTGCCATTATCTCATCACCTGGCTCCAGTAAAGTCAAGATTCCCGACTGCCTTGTCAGAGATAGAGCCAGTGAACAACTTCGATGCAAAGGTGATTGCTCCACAAGGTGCAACTCCAATAAAACCTTTGAAGGTGGTGTGGCTCTTGTATGTTGAAAACATTTCAGAGTGTAGGGTAATTGCATCTGGACTCTCACATCTGAATTCTGTGCAGTCAATGATGACCCTCACATTTGGGCAATACTGCTGGAATTTAACAGGCATTGTTCGTCTCACCTGCTCTTGGGTCATCCAGATGTTCACTGATCCCAACACAAGGTACAAGTAGTTTGACCAGGTGATTAAAATGCGAAGTGTAGAAGTGCTCACTCCAAATATCTCAGCCAAAACTCTCTCTCTCTGAGGCCAACAGCGACCCGCAAACAAAACATAAAAAACTCATCAATGAGCTGCATCTTACGTTGGGGGCTTGGTTTAAGAACCTCCGCCTCTACAGTGGAAATTCTCATTCTCTTTGCTTTGGACCAGTAGACAATTTTAGATGCAGAGGGCTCAATGGATCGCCAGAAAACAAAAAAGATGTTTTTAGAAGAGAATCTTGTGAAATACTTGAAGTCTTCATCAGACACACACCATTTATACAACAGAGCCCGAGAGATGGTAAGGCTTGACACCAGTTCTTCCAGCTCCTTTATTTTTTCTAAAGCCTCATCAAGGGAATGCTTTTAATACATGCTAATTGTTCTAGGACGTTTCTGAAAACAACAATTTTTATCTCCATTGTCGTGTATTAATAACTAACATTGTCTTTAATCGTTTCTGTTATCTAACTGTGTAAAAGAAACCAGCACAAAACACAAATATACGGCATAAAGTGGGGCTACCAAGGAAAAACAAAACGGATTTATTAGTGCACAGCTATATGCTAAAATAATAGCATTTGCATAGCACAAAATATATATATACACATTAAATTTACTGTTAAGCTTTATACTTAGTGTAATTTAGTCATATTATGTTTTGTCTAATGTTATTGACTTTTACAGACTATTTGTAGTTAGCAACATGCTAAACTCACCCATAGGAGGGCGGCTGTCGTAATCGTGCTCCTTCATCACCAATGCCACATCAACACCCTTAATTTCAACATCATCATCATATTCTCCCCCACCACAAGCACCTTCTTTTGCCGTCCGTGTCTGGCGTGGTTTAGTTTTTCCCGAGTTGTTCCACGCAAACTTGGAAGGCACAGCCTGTGGTAGGAGATCATTCCGACCGGACTCGCGATGCACACAGACTTCCTCATCCTTGAAGTGCTTAGCGCACACAAAAGTACTGCCTTTACGAACAGTAAACGCCACCCCCTCGTCTCTTCGAATCGCCCAAATCCAACGTTGTCTTAAACATTTATCAGTGGGAAAGCTGTGAAATGATAAATACGGTTGTTTTCTTTTAGAATTAAAACATAAGGGTACACTAGATTTATTTACATTTACATTTATTCATTTGGTAGACGCTTTTATCCAAAGCGACTTACAATTGAGGAAAACAGCAAGCGATTCGTCTAAGCAAGCAATATTCACGAGAAGTGCTAGTAATACAAAGTTTAAAATACAACGTCAAGATAGTATAAGCACGTATATAGAGAACATTAGGAAAGGAAAAATAGGGGTAGAATTTTTTTTTAAAATATATATTATGAGACAGTTAAGTGCTCATGGAAGAGATGGGTCTTCAGCTGTTTTTTGAATTGTGATTCAATTGTAGATGGATCTCATGCCTCTCTGTGAAGGAACAATGAGGCGCCGCTCGTTTTCAGACCGCAGACTTCTGGAGGGGATGTAGGTCTGTAAGAGAGAGTTGAGGTAGATGGGTGCTGTGTTAGCGGCTGTTCTGTAAGCAAGCACCAGTGCCTTGAACTTAATGCGTGCCGCTACTGGGAGCCAGTGCAGAGAGATGAGCAGAGGTGTGACATGTGCTCTCTTGGGCTCATTGAAGACCAGGCGTGCAGCAGCATTCTGGATCATTTGCAGAGGTTTGAAGGCACAGGCTGGGAGACCGGCCAGAAGAGCATTACAATAATCCAGTCTAGAAATGACAAGTGCCTGGACGAGAAGCTGTGTTGCATGTTCCGTTAAGAACGGTCTGATCTTTCTAATGTTGTACAATGCAAACCTGCATGACTGAGTTGTTTTAGTAACGTGATCCTTAAAAGTCAGCTGATCATCCATGATTACCCCAAGATCCCTGACTGAAGTCGATGGGGTTATCTTTGATGCACCAAGTTGGATGGTAAGCTGGTGCTGTTCTGACGGGGTGGCAGGAAGGACAAGAAGCTCAGTCTTGGCCAGGTTGAGTTGTAGGTGATGATCTTTCATCCAAGAAGAGATGTCAGCCAGGCAGTCTGAGACGCGTGTGGCTACCGTGGAATCATCTGGATGAAACGAGAGGTGAAGTTGAGTGTCATCAGCATAACAATGGTAGGAGAAACCATGTGCTTGTTTTATGGAACCCAGTGATGTGGTGTATATGGAGAAGAGCAGAGGCCCCCATAACTGCACAGAGCCACAAGAGCAAAAATGGCATAAACAAAACGTATGTGGTAAACACACAGGTTAAGAAGAACTCAAAACGAGAACTACATATGCTTGACATACGTGCTACTCAGGATTTGAACCAAAAACATCAGAAACTATAGGCAAGTCACACTACTCAGTTGATATATACTGCAACTGGGCTGCTGAGCTGAACTGATAGAGCTAAAAAATATCGATATGGACCAATCACCCAAGGTGCAGCTATGATAGCACACAGCCACAAGAACAAAATATTCGTGAAAAACAAAGAGGTTGGGAATAACAGGTGAGAACAAAACCTAGACTTACCATATGAGTGTCCACACGAGATTCGACCCCTGACACACCAGGCATGTGGTTTAGCAAATCATGCCACTCAGCTTGCATGTTGCAGATAGGCGACTGAAGAGATGTATGTACAGAGCAGTACGTAGCTATGTGAACCACTCACAGAAGTTCAGCACAGACCAAAAATAACATAAAAATACAATGTACGTAAAAAACAGATGACTTTTAACAATTAACTCAAGATGAAGAGTATGTATATACGGCAGTTGTGGCCCAGTGGTTAGAGAGTTGGACTCATGACCAGAATGTTGCTGGTTCGATTCTCAGAGCTGGCAGGTAACGGCTGAGGTGCCCTTGAGCAAGTCACCTAACCCCCACTTGCTTACTATACAAAATGTACAAAATGTATAGTACAATGCAATGTAAGTCGCTTTGGATAAAAGTGTCTGCCAAATGCGAAAAGGTTAATGTATATTTATGCACCACATGTTAAATACCCAGCCCGCAACCCGAGGGCAGCCCCAGCCATCCACGAGCTATAGGCGGCAGCAGCAGAAGCAGAGTGTTGCTACTCGTACCCCCCCTCAAAGAGCTTGGGGGTCGAGGCAGCACTCGCAAAATCTTGCTAGACAGAGCAAACCCGATTTGAGGACGATCATTGTCTCCAACCGGAAGGCTGCTGTCAAGAAACCCTGACGGTGTAGCAGGGATTCAGAGGGTGCCCCCTCTTGGAGGCCAGATGAGTCCGGCCCTCTCAAGAAACCCTCTGGGAAACGATATGTTGATCTCGCCATCAATGAAGCTTCGGGACACGTCAGTTGCCACAGCACAGAGTTTACCCAAAGATGCTGTAGACCTGGTGCATGTGAGAAGCAAAGTAGTAGCTTGATCATCCCCTGCCGGTCAATCGCTTCAGGGCATCAACCTCCACACACCCGAAGTCAGTGTCGACAGACTGACTCCCTTAGTGCACTTTCTCCACTCGTGGAGGTGTCATAGAGTATGTTTCCCCCCAAGAGAGTCAGACAGGTTTTTACAGTCGGTACTTCATAGTGCCGAAAAAGGATGGAGGGCTGAGGCCCATTATGGATCTGAGACATCTCAACAAATCTCTGAGGAGATACAAATTCAAGATGCTCACTGTGCCTATTATTGTGGCCGAAATCAGATCAGGGGACTGGTTCACCACAATAAATTTGAAAGACGCGTACTTTCACATATCCATCCTTCCTCAGCATCGGAAGTTTCTCAGGTTCGCTTTTGAGGGCAAAGCTTACCAATATCGAGTTTTTCCATTCGGCCTAGCTCTCTCCCCACGCACCTTCACAAAATGTATGGATTCAGCCCTTGCCCCACTGAGGCTTCAGGGGATTTGCATACTAAATTACATAGACGACTGTTAGTGTTAGCTCAGTCTCGAGAGATGGCGGTTCGACATCGAGATATCGTCCTCAGCCATATGAAGCGCCTGGGGTTACGGCTCAATGCCAAGAAGAGCAATCTAACTCCCCAGCAGAAGATTATATTTCTTGGGGTTGTATGGGATTCGGTCACGATGCAGGCACAACTGTCTCCTGCATGTGTCGAGTCGATCCTGACGGCAGTGTCCAGGATCAAGTTAGGTTATGCCTACACTGTGAAGTATTTTCAGAGAATACTGGGTCTAATGGCAGCAGCGTCCGACGTGATTCCTTTTGACCCTTACAGTGGTGGCTAAAAAGCAAAGGGTTGTCCCCGAGGGGCAACCCATTTCATAAGATCAGGGTTACGCGCAGATGCCTTCGTTCCCTAAGCATATGGAAAAAACCTTGGTTCCTGAACCAGGGATTGAAATTGGGGGCGCAATGTCACAGGAAGATAGTGACGACAGAGGCGTCCCTCACAGGCTGGGGGGCAATAGTAGAAGGTCGCTCAGCCTGTGCGCTGTGGAGAGAGCAGCACCACCATTGGCACATAAATTGCCTGGAGATGTTAGCTGTACTACGAGCACTGAAGTACTTCCTCCCGGTCCTCAGAGGCCATCATGTTCTGGTGAGAACAGACAATACATCTGTGGTCTCTTACATAAATCATCAGGGGGGCCTGAGGTCACGCCCTCTGTGCAGACTGGCGCACCAGGTTCTCCTCTGGGCCCAGGAGAAGTTTCTATCGCTCAGGGCGATGTACATTCCTGGAGTCCAGAATGTGGGAGCAGACATGCTGTCAAGGCAGGGGCTGAGGCCCGGGGAATGGAGACTCCACCCCGAGGTGGTGGAGCAGATTTGGGAAAGATTCAGTCGAGCAGAAATCGATCTCTTTGCGTCCCAAAAGACGTCTCATTGCTCTCTGTGGTTTTCCCTGATGCATCCAGCTCCCTTGGGGCGAGGCAGCACCTGTATGCCTTTCCCCCAGTCACTCTGCTCTCTGGAGTTCTAGAGAGGGTTCGACAAGAAGGGATCAGCCTCTTACTGATAGCTCCGTATTGGCCGACCCGAGTTTGGTTTTCAGACCTTCTGACCCTCCTGGCGGGTCAGCCATGGGAGATTCCTCTGAGAAGGGACCTCCTGACTCAAGCCGGGGGCACAATTTATCTACTGAACCAAGGTCTTACAACCGAGGTTGTTGAGACCATTCTAAATTCTAAGCTCCCTCCACCAGGAAACTTTATGCCTTGAAATGGAGATTGTTCACCTTATGGTGTAACGAAAGGGATTTAGACCCAGTCTACTGCCCGTTGGCTTCAGTACTGGAATTTTTGCAAGACCGTTTTTCTACTGATCTTGCACCTTTAACTATCAAGGTATATTTGGCAGCTATCTCTGCCTTTCACTCCCCTCTGCCCCAGGGGTCAGTGGAAAGACACCCCTTGGTCATTCGTTTCCTGCGTGGCACCCTAAGAATGAGACCCCCCACTCAGGCTAGAGTTCCGTCATGGGATCTAGCTATAGTTCTAGAACGGATTTCAGAGGCACCCTTTGAGCCTATTGAGTCCAGCTCTGACAAAAATTTGTCTCTCAAATTGGCCTTTTTACTAGCCATTACCTCTCTGAGGAGAGTAGGTGATCTTCAAGCCCTTCTGTGTGTCTCTGTGTCTGTCTCTGTGTCTGTCTCTGTGTGTGTGTGTGTGTGTGTGTGTGTGTGTGTGTGTGTGTGTGTGTGTGTGTGTGTGTGTGTGTGTGTGTGTGTGTATGTGTGTTTTCGATTCCCAGGGAAAGCAAGAACTGAGAGGAATGTAAATATGTACCTTGAAATGCAATGTAAGTCGCTTTGGATAAAAGCATCTGCCAAATGCATGAATGTAATATGTGTGTGTGTCTGTCTCATTTCAGACAATCGGAAACAGATTTGCAGAGGTGCTGGAAAGTGAGACTGCCGTCTTGGCTGCGGTGACACTGCCCAGATTTAAACTACAATTAAATCTTTAAACTACGCTGCGGACACAGGAAAGGAAGGACAACGCCAAGGCAAGTCTGCTGGCGGAGTGCCAGAAAAGTGCCCAAGAAGACCAGCCAACAGATACCAACGCGCAGCCTCAGCACCGACTCAGCCATAGATTAATTATTTTCCTTTGAGGATGAGGACACCTCTGCTCTGTGGAAAGCCAAGTCGCTGACTATTTAAAATCAGGAGCACAAGGGATGGACACTCTAAACGGATTCCCACTAATAAAGAAAATTTCAATCAAATACAATGCAGCCACTCCATCCAGTGCCCCAGTAGAGAGACTATTTAGCCTGGGGAAGCTGGTCTTCACCCCAAAGAGAAACAGGCTGACAGACAAGAGGTTTGAAATGCTGCTGCTGCTTAGATACAATCAGTGGTTTGAAGGGTAGGATGGTTAGGCTACATGGGTTAGTTGGATACAAAACGGACACATGAATAGATGAGTGTTTTAGAAGGAGTGTTTGGATGGGTAGATGAATATCTCGGAGCTAAAGTTCAATCTTTAAAAGCACTTCATATTGTTAAACTGTTTACTTTTTTAATGAAGATAAAGAAATACAGCAGCCTATGTCTTCCAGACTATTTATCTCAGGTTGTTAGAGTTTGATTTATTTAATTTGCTACAGTTACTGCAAACACACTTTATATTATTTAACGGTTTACTTTTGAAGAAAATACTTGAAGTACAGAATCTACCAGACCAGTTGTCTGACATTGGGAGTTTGATTTATTTAATTAAGAATAAGACTATAGAGCTAAACACTTGGAAGTACAGGTTGTTTACTTGACCAGTTGTCTCAGGTTGAGAGAGTTTGATTTAATTTGCTAGAGTTAAATGCACTTTATATGGTGTAACTGTTTACTTTTCTTACAAAGATAATACTTGAAGTGCAGGATGAAACTCTTGCTGTCTGTTGACGTGCAATAAATATCGAAAGTTATGTATGAACACCTGTCTGTTCTACTCATTTCAACTGACTTGTGAAAACTGCTCAAAAAATACAAATTCTTTGACATATAGCAACTTTTTTTTAACAGTAACGCAAATAGTTACTTTCCCTGGTAACGAGTTACTTTTATTATATAGTAACTCAGTTACTAACTCAGTTACTTTTTGGAACAAGTAGTGAGTAACTATAACTAATTACTTTACTAAGTAACTAAGTAACATTCCCAACAATGAGTATGAATGACAAAAGTGTTTGGGAATTTTGAAAAATGTGTTCAATTAATGCATTTTGTTTGAAAGAAATACAGTCTTGCAGTTAAAAGACAAAATGTAATGCGTATGATGGCAGATCTTGATCCATTAGGAGTTGTACAACGATCAAGAAGAATGTTTGTGAAAAGGGTTTACCATTCTTTGGAGCCAATTCACACCTGGCATGTTGATGGCTATGACAAATTAAAACCCTATGGTTTGGTCATTAGTGGCTGCATTAATGGATACTCTCGGAAAGTGATGTGGTTGATCTGTGGAGCCAGCAATAACAACCCAGAAGTTATAGCTCATCATTACCTGCAGTGTGTCACTGAATTTGGGGTCATACCAAAGCTTCTTCGCACGGACTGTGGCAGTGAAAATGGAGTAATGGCTGAAATCCACTCCACTTTGAGATCAAAACCACACAGATGAGCTTGCAGGGGCTGCAAGTCATGTGTATTATTCATCAACTACCAACCAAAGAATTGAAAGCTGATGGTCATATTTCAGAAAACAAAGATACAGTATGGTCACACAGTCACTTAATATTATTATCTTGTCAGTTTTTGCTTAACTTTCCACTTAAAAGACTTCTAGAATAATAGCATATTACTTAATTCCCTAAAGCATGTTTATATTATTGTTGGTTTAATTATGCAGGACTCAGTTCTGGATGGATGTTTTGAATGACCTGAAAGAGAGACAACTTTTGAATGGGAGTAACGAGCACTTATGCTTGGTACGTTTTGTGTTTTTGTGCGTGCTACAGAAGGAGCTTGAAGAAACCAAAGAAATTTGGAGCACACACACACCATTAGGGCAGTTAAACAATCTTGCTGTCCTTCTGGTAAAGCAAATGCAATCTAAACTCTTCCACATAGGTTGGTGTACATTATGACTAGTATTTTATATTAGTGTTTGTAATAGAATTGTTAAAGAGTACATTCCACAAGATCATAAACATTACATTTCATGCATTGTGTAATGTTGCCGCGTTTGAAAGTAAACAGTCTGCCAAAGTTGTAAATCCGAAGGTGAACGAATAACAAAGTTATTAGCTTGTAAAATTGGGAGTCGACTCTGAATCACGCGAACGAGTCGTGACCTGTCCGAATCTTTAACCGCAGTGTATCTACATACATAGAAATGGTCCCCACCTGCTCACGAAAACTTGAACACACGCGCTAAACCAATCACAGCAGACTAGACCATCTGACCAATCACAGCAGACTAGACCATCTGACCAATCACAGCAAACTACGCTAGCGGAAAGGCGGGGATTAGACCGATGAATCGCGGAACAAATCATTTGAGAGTCAGTCAAGAAGTAAGGTAATAAAAACGGCTTATTATTACGAAATAATAGTGTTTTTACACCATGTATGTACATAAACCTGTTGTTGTACACTCCACAAACTAAAGTAGGCCCTTAAAAAACAGATGCTATTTACACTTTAAAAACACAAATACTCACCCTCATACTGTATTGTTTCAAAGCCTTTTTATGCAGATTGTTAGTTGCAGTCATCATTTACTGTATTCATTTTTTTTCTTAAAATTACTGTGAAACAGAACAAGTTCCTATTTATTTGTAAAACTGAGCTTGCTACTAAATTGTGCTGCAGGAATAGAACAAAACAAATGCAAATACATGGTTAAATTCAAGATAACATTTATTGCATGCAAAATATTGCACTTTGTATCAAATTTTGGTGCTGCACATCAACTAGAAGGATTAATATAACGGTAAACATTTTTTTGTGATTTACCCCAAAGCTTTAATGGAACAGAATGTGGATTCCCTATCTCACAGGATGACCTGGACCAGTTTCTGGCTGAACCCACTCTGTGTAACGTAGGAGTCATGGAGAGTCACGGAGTCAGATGAAGGGAGGTTTAGGAACACAATATATATTTATTTAAACACTTATTACATTTAAGACGAGACAAGGAACAAAGGAAACACAGAGTGTATATATATAGTCGAGATTGTAACGCCCTGTGGCTAGCGCCTTGGGTCGCCACCTGAGGGCGCCTCTTTGTTCAGTGTTTCTGCCTTGTTTTTGTCATGGACTTCATATCCCATCATGCCTTGTGTCTCGTCATTGTTAACCTGTTTCAGCTGTGCCTCATTTTCTGTTTGTCCCTTAATTTGTGTATTTATAGCCATGTGTTTCAGTTGTCTAGTGTCGGTCGATGTTCATGTTATGGTGTTTTTGTTTCTTGGTTGTTATGTTACTCGTTGTTATTTTGGATTACTCTTTGGACAATTATTAAAGGATTATGTGCATTTGGATCTGCTCTCCTGTATTCCCTGTATGGCATGTAACAGATCAACCGACCACAGATGGATCCAGCACACCTTCTAACCCGTCTCAGCCAGGGTAAAAGTTCCCTCGAGGACCATGTACAGTCTTTTTTGGACATTGCACTTTATTAAAAATTCTCAGACTGTGTCTTGATAGATATTTTCTGTGACAATCTCAATGCTCACTATAAACTTGTCATATCCCGTTATGGTCCTCGAGGGTCCTTTGCTGAATTTATGGATTATGCCTTGTTGGCTGGTGGGTCCCCCTTCACCGTGGGTGAGTTGGAGGACGCTTCCCCAATAGATTTTTAGGGAAGGGACAGTAAGCTGATGGTGGCCAGTCCAGTTGTCATGGCCGCCAAGCCAGCATCTCCAGTCGTCATGGCTGCCAAGTCAGCGTCTCCAGTCGTCATGGCTGCCAAGTCAGCGTCTCCAGTCGTCATGGCTGCCAGGTCAGCGTCTCCAGTCGTCATGGCCGCCACGCTAGCGTCTCCAGTCGTCATGGCCACCACGCTAGCATCTCCAGTCGTCATGGCCGCCAGTCCAGAGCCCGCTCGCAAGATGGCCGCCAGTCCAGAGCCCGCTCGCAAGATGGCCGCCAGTCCAGAGCCCGCTCGCAAGATGGCCGCCAGTCCAGAGCCCGCTCGCAAGATGGCCGCCAGTCCACAGCCCGCTCGCAAGATGGCCACCAGTCCACAGTCCATTTACAAGAGGGCTGGTTCCAGGTTCACATGTCTGGTCTCAAGGGTGGCAGACACTCCACTGGCGTCTGTACGGTTGGCTGGTCTTCCAGTGCTTCCAAGTCCGGTGTTCCTGCCTTTGGAATCAGTTCTGCCAGTTGTGGCAGCTGCCCTGTGGTGTGTGTGGGCTGTTCACTGCGAGTCCGGTCCAGAGTCGCCTACCGATGAGTCCGGTCCAGAGTCGCCTACCGATGAGTCCGGTCCAGAGTCGCCTACCGATGAGTCCGGTCCAGAGTCGCCTCCCGATGAGTCCGGTCCAGAGTCAGGCCTCCGGGCCTGTCCCTGAGTCAAGTCAGGCCCGCCTCAGCTCCACCGTGGAGCGGGAGCGTGGAGGATGCTGGGAAGTGATGTCCATGAGAGAAACATGGGAGAAACGGGCAAAGAGACAAACAGGACCGTGACAGTACTCCCCTCTCATCGCGCCTAGGGAACATCCGGGGGGTGGGGGGGGTGGGTGTCCTGGAGGCTCGTGCAGGACACAGGACAGGACTGGGAACCTCCAGGACGGAGCTCAGTTTAAGTTCAGGGGCCACAGAGGATTCGGGAGCTCAGGAACAGGGCTGGCCCCTACCTCCTGGGAGTTTGGGCAGAGGCGCAGAGTCCGGGGAACTTTCTGGAGAAGGCTCGGGATCCGGAGGCTTGGGAAGCTCGTAAGCCGGAGGAGGCCCTGGAGGCGGCTCAGGGTCATGCGGAGACTTGGGGGGCTCGGGGACCGGAGGAGGCCACTCTGGAGGCATCTTGGAGGCCGGCGGAGACTTGGGAGACATGGAGGTCGGAGACTTGGGAGGCTCGGAGGCCGGGGACGTTCCAGGTGGCTGTGCAAGGTCCGGGGACCCCTCTGGAGGCGCGGAGGACTGAGACTTGGGAGACACGGAGGTCTGAGCGGTGGCGCAAGGTCCGGAGGCGCGGAGACCTGGGCTGGCTCGGTGGGCCACAAGGGGTCAAACTCCAGGAGGAGCTGTAGCTCAGGAGTGGAGTTTTGGCCCTTTTGGCCCTCCATATCGGCCGACTGTTTGCCCCACTGGCCTTCCACATTTATCCGGGGCGCAAACCCGGAAGTGCGTCGTGGTGCTCTGCGGATGGCAGAGACGGGAGAGCCACGGTGTGTTCCTGAACCTACCTTCAGCTGACTCCGTGACTCTCTGTGACTCCTAAGTTACAGAAGACTGCGAGTGACTGTATAGAAAAGTAAATGTAACTTTTATAACATTTGTTGCAACCCCAAAAAAGTTTTTTCCTAAGAGAAACGATGCTATCAAGATGTTATACATGAATAATTATATTATAAAAATTAAAACTGCAAGCAGTGATGATCGGGCCCTCGCAGAAGTGCCACCGCCACCGCCACCCAATTGCTTTAAGAAAACAGTGAATATTAGGCAATGAATTATAGAAGTCATTATAGAAGTCAAATAGAATTTTGTCATTTATGTATAGGTGCCAAATTTCCTGTTGCCAGCTAGTGGCGCTATGACTATAAGTGAATACTGACATGTATATGTCTTCAGGTCTGGACTTACATCAACCCTGTAAAGTTTGGGGCAGATTGGACATTGCATGTTTGAGATAAAACAACTTCCTGTTTCATGTCATTAATGACATACTAACAATTAGCTGAGTGTTGCTAGTATGTTTAAAATTTGCTGTAATATGTGTGTATGTTGCAGGGAGTGCATACCAGTGAAAAGCATGTAACTTCCTGTTGCCAGCCGGTGGCGCTATAATTGTAAATGAATTTTGCCATATAAATGTCTTCAGGCCAGGACTCTTATTAAATATGTGAAGTTTGGGGAAGACTGGACATTGCATGTTTGAGTTAGACCAAATTCCTGTTTCATGGCATTAATAACATACATTAGCACTTAGCTGTGTGTTGCTAGTATGTTTAACAGTTGTTGACAAATTTGAGTATGTTGCTAGGAGTGTATAACAGTGTAAAACATGTCCCTTCCTGTAGCCAGTAGGTGGCGCTATGATTGTAAATGAATTTTGCAATGTATATGTCTTCAGGTCCTGACTCACATCAAACCTGTGAAGTTTGGGACAGATTGGACATGGCATGTTTGAGTTAGAACAACTTCCTGTTTCATGTCACTAATACTAAAAATTAGCTGAGTGTTGCTAGTATGTTTAACGTGTTTCTAGCATGTTGTTAGTACATTTAACATTTGCTGGTATATTTTTTAATGTTGCTGGGAGTGCATACCAGTGAAAAACATGTCACTTCCTGTTGCCAGTTGGTGGCGCTATGAATGTAAATGAATTTTGCCATGTAAATGTCTTCAGGCCAGGACTCTTAACAAACCTGTGAAGTTTGGGACAGATTGGACATGGCATGTTTGAGTTCGAACAACTTCCTGTTTCATGTCACTAATACTAAAACTGAGCTGAGTCTTGCTAGTATGTTTAACGTGTTTCTAGCATGTTGTTAGTACATTTAACATTTGCTGGTATATTTTTTAATGTTGCTGGGAGTGCATACCAGTGAAAAACATGTCACTTCCTGTTGCCAGTTGGTGGCGCTATGAATGTAAATGAATTTTGCCATGTAAATGTCTTCAGGCCAGGACTCTTATTAAACTTGTGAAGTTTGGGGCAGATTCGACATTGCATGTTTGAGTTGGACCAACTTCCTGTTTCATACATTAGGTAACATACATTAGCACTTAGCTAAGTGTTGCTAACATGTTTATAGTGTGTTGCTAACATATTTGACACTTGCTGGCAAACTTTAGTATGTTGCTAGGAGTGCATAACAGTGAAAAACATGTCACTTCCTGTTGCCAGCTGGTGGCACTATGACTGTAAAAGGAATATTGGCATGTAGGTGTGTTCAGGCCAGGACTCACATCAAACGTGTGAAGTTTGGGGCCTGTTGGACAATTGTATACCTGAGTTACAGTAATTTCCTGTTTCACGATGAAACACTGAACTTTAGCAGGCCGCCACAGACACACCCATCAATGAAAACTCAAGATCTTCGCAATTTAACATCGCGAAGGGCTTCATAAGACTGACCAAATATGATGTTGATCTGATAGAAACTCTAGGAGGAGTTCGTTAAAATATGACACCTGGAAATAACACATTTTGTTTAAAAATCGCATAGAACATTCAAAATGTCTGACTTCCTGTTAAGGTTTAGAGCTTCACTCCAAGAGACTTTTTTGTAGGTGAAATGGTACACAAGCGTACCAAATTTTGTGCATGTACGTGAAACGTAGCATGGAGGCACTTCACTTCAATTTTGTAGGTGGCGCTATCAAGCCATTTTGCCACACCTACTTCTGAAACCACTATTAGATGTAAATATGAAAGATTATACATATGAAAGATATTGCATATTAAAATACTTTAGATTGAAAGTCATGCTGACTGACACGTGTCCTTGATAGTATTTTTTCATATGAAATTATTAAAATAAAATAAGATCAGGTTAAATGAGATCAAGTTATGTCAGATTTCACAAAGATGCATATTATTTGTTAGGTTATCTGGCAAATGCATTGCATTAGATATTTTATCAAAAGAATGCAATTAATAGTGTGTCTGAGATGGTCTAAATTTATGATAATGACTGAGATCGTTATATTTATTTGCACATATTTGTAGTGTCAGAGCAAGGCAAACAAGTGCATCATATTTAGAGATTGTCGGCTTTCCACATTCACCTGGAAATCAAGTGGTTGTTGCAGAGTCTTCAGGCTTTACATCCCTATTATTCATTATCTTTCATTGACCTTTAGGGTCAGATTGCAAGATTGAGAGTGGACCCACTTTCTAAACAGTTATGAAATTAACTAGTCAGGGGGGTAAAGAGTTAATTTTTAGGTTAAAAAAGCCATAGTGGAAAAAGTTACTTAAGGAGAAAGTATATTTTCGTCAGATCCAATGTTTATATGGTTACATTTTTTTAACATGCACAAATAAGCATATTACACTTTAATCAGACTGATAAGATTTTTGCACCACATCACATCTGCACTGTTGTTTATTTCATCCGCACTGTTGTTCATTTAATTTTTTTGATATATGTTTATTCTGTGTTATCAGTATGCACCTAGGGTCTGAGAGTAATGCAATTCAATCCCCCATTTGTATGTACTGTACATGGGGCAGAATTGACAATAAAGCTGACTTTGACTTTGATATTACACATGTGACACAGATGTACTGATCATAACTCTATGTAAAATGTAATATAAACACTTATATAAAATCTATTACTGTCAATTCTGACAGGGCTTTATAGTGGATTAAAGCCATGTACATCCTGAAGGCTTCACCTGTCTGGCCTTTGTCTCATAGAGCAAGAATATTATATCAGACACAATGTCTTGTTCAGTTGAACAAGAGGTCTAGTTCCTGAATTTAATGTTTGAAAGTAAAGTTTTTTTTTTATGTGATAGCAGTGTTGCTGCAGGTAAGAAAATCTGTTGATCCAATGAGAATTCTGACACTATTTATTTACCTGCACCACCCATTATTTACCCTTCCACACAAATTTCTATTTTCTGTACCATGTGTAATAGATTATCCTCTTTTAGGTCTGTTGCACACCCCTCTCACAGTTGGTGGGTATATGTTAGGTTGTCATGCACCATGTGGCTACACTGTAAAAAAAACTGTTGTTTTTACAGGAAAACGCTGGCAGCTGTGGTTACCAGAGAATTCCTGTAAAAAATACAGCAGCACAGTAGATAACTTTACTTACAAAATATGTAAATTGATTTACAGTGAATGAAATCACGGCTGAATCACATTAAAAAACTGTCAAGTCTACAAAACAATTTGTTAATTTCGCGTCACAAAAACACGAAACAAGCAGGTGGCGGACTCTCTACCAGAAAAAGTTAGTGCACCTTTAAGACTTTAAAACAAAAATTATATAGTGCCTTAATAAACATAATACACATTGTGGATTTAACAAAGCGAAAACTAACAGTACCTCTTCACAAACAAACAGTCAGAGTCCACAGAAAGAGTCCATATTTAGGCTTAACACCACTTGTGATCGGAGAGTTCCTGTATCAGGGTGAGGACTCGAGGGTTCACGTTGAGACGACGCTTGGAGTTTTATTCTCTACTTTGGTTCCTTTTTCTGGGTTTATCGAGAAAAAACACCTGTAGAATAAAAGCATATTAAGCATTTTAAATGATCAGTTATAAAAAAAATTTAATAAAAAAAGACTACAAGAAACAATATACACACTACCAGTCAAAAGTACTATTTTGATTGTTTTTGAAAGAAGTCTCTTCTGCTTACGAAGGCTGCATTTATTTGATCCAAAATACAGCAAAAACAGTATTATTGTGAAATATTTTTACAATTTAAAATAACTTTTCTATATTTTAAAATGCAATTTATTTCTGTGATTCAAAGCTGAATTTTCAGCATCATTACTGCAGTCTTTAGAGTCACATGATCCTTCAGAAATCATTCTAATATGCTGATTTGCTGCTCAAGAAACACTTATTATCAATGTTGAAAACAGTTGTGTACAATTTTTCAGGATTATTTAATGAATAAAAGTTCAAAAGAACAGCATTTATTTGAAATATAAAGCTTTTGCAACATTATAAATGCCTATACTCTCACTTGATCAATTTAATGCATCCTTGCTGAATAAATGTATTAATTTAAGTTCTTTAATAAAAAAAAAAAAATCTTACCGACCCAAAACTTTTGAACGGTAGTACAACATTACAAAAGCTTTCTATTTCAAATAAATACTGTTCTTTTGAACTTTATATTCATCAAAGAATCCTAAAAAAACCTTTTAACACTGATAATAATCAAATGTTTCTTGAGCATCAAATCATCCTATTAGAATGATTCCTGAAGGATCATGTGACACTGAATTTTGAGCATTTTAGTGATGCTCGAAATTCAGCTTTGCACCACAGGAATAAATTACACTTTAAAATATATTCAAATAGAAAACAGTTATTTTACATTTTAATAATATTTCACAATATTACAGCTTTTTTTGTATTTTTTTAATAACATAAATGCAGACTTGGTAAACAGAAGAGACTTCTTTCAAAAACAATAAAAATAGTACAGTTTCCAAACTTTTGACATGCATATATAAAAAACAGTCCCGAGCCCTGCCAAGACTCAGAGCCGGACCAAGATCGAGACTCAGGCCTTGAGTCCGGCTCTTAGTCTGGGTCTGACTCTCGGTCTTGAGTCCCGGCCTTAGTTAAGGTCCGGATTAAGACCGGGACTCCAGTGCCCAGAGTCCCAGGTCTGAGAAATGAGTAAGCCATGTTTACTCACCTTTGAAGAAACTCCAGAGTTGAAGCCAGCTCAGATGGATAATGAATATTAAAACAGTAGTAGCTCCCGAACATGAGGCACAATGCAGAAATGAAGGAGGAGATGTTTGTGTTGATAAGGTTCCGATCCAGACTCAGCATGTACCTTGTAGAGGAATAGCAGGACTGTCCTATGAACAGATTATTTAACAGGTTATATTAATAAGTGCTGCACTCACATGACAAATTCTATAAATAGTGCAATTAAAAAAAAGAGAGATATGGAACAGACTTACCACAGACAATAACAGCGGGTGTCAGAGGCACTTGCTCCAGTTGGACCTCTTCTGCCAGACATGTATCTTCTACATGGAAGAACATTGACTCCTCCTTCTAATCAAAGTAGCTGAGCAGAAGCAGGATCATCTCTATCACATCATCTGAACAGCCACTCTGCAGTCCCCACATCCTCTGAAGCCTTGCATAATTCTGAAGGAATTTCTTGCTCTTGTTGACACAAACTGTGGTCATGTAGTCGAGAAGCCTTTTTCCCTTCAAATCCAAATTTCGTGTGAATGTCTCTTTGAGGTCAATCCCAGTGAGTTCCATAAAGTGGACTGACATGCCAAGTTCATCAAACCAAAACGGCCACTCCTATCTAAGGCATTTGATACCTTTTCTCTGGTTGACATGTTGACGCTGTGTGTAAAACGTGGACTTCATTAGACATTTTACCTCCTCTGGATTGGCATCAGAGTGTTGGAACATCGCCTTGAGTTCTTCCATCTTTTGCTGCTGGCTCTCTTGAGTTTCTTCAAGGGGCAGAAATGTTACATTCCATTTAATGCATCCATGTGTCCTGCATTGCAGCTCTCTCTTCTAATGTGATCTCGTCTGTGTGGTCTGAGTCATCAGTCTGATGTTTTCTTTTTCTTATTTTGGGTGTTGAAGTGCGCCTCACATTTTCAATTCTGTTTTGCAACTGTTTGACAAGGGAATGGTAGCCTGTTCCAACAATATCGCCCTCTATTACATCTTGGAGAGAACTGGGATATTTTGCCACCATTTTTGTTGCAACGTCAGTTGAATGCTTTTTACCTACATGAGGGCATTTTTCCATCATCTCAGTCACAACAATCCGGACCATTTGCCTCCTTAGTTTTGGGCCTGGCCTTTTCCCCCTCTCTAAATCCTGCATCACTTCTTCAGGAAATTTACTCCATGTAATTTCAAAGTTGACATCCCACTGTGTGTCAAGTCCTGGGCTGCTGAAGGAGCTTGACGATAAACTTTGGGGTGAAACAGAGAGCGATGGCAGCGATTGGGTAGGCGAGGCTTCCACAGATGATAGTGAGCTGTTCTCGGGAGTGTGGTCTTTAAATGACAAAAAAAATAAGATTATGATTCACACTGTACAATATTACACAATGTCCATGTCTGCTTCTGATTTTGAATAGTTATGTGGTGGTGTGTAGTGTTTTTACTTACATTTCCATTTCCAAACAGAAAGAAGCTTTCTGGCTTCTACAGGTCTTAATGCTGTCATCAAATCAGCCTCCGTTACAAAGCGTAGATCATCATACGAGACTCCAATGGACTGCAAGTGCTCTTCCAGGATGTTTTTGTTTACTGCTTGAAGTTGTGGTAGGACTTCCATGATGGCGACATCTAGGAAGGTTCGCTCTGAGTCAGTCATATTTGCACTGAAGAAAAAAATGGCACTTTCAAACAGAACAGAAAAACTATACAGTACATACACTTAACAGAGTCAAACTTTTTACAGTAAGAAGTGAGCTTTAATTGGACTTTATTTTGCCACAATACTGTGTTTTAGTGGAATGACCTGGTATCCATCAAGAATGTATGATACCAAAAGATAGAAATCGGGCAGGTCATTAATGTTGATACACTGTAACCCAAGACTGTCCTTTGTCACAGAATACAGATGGTATTCTGAGAGGAAGGTGCCTTTGTGGATATCCATCAAAACATACACAGATGTGTCATTATGAATCAAGATGAGTAGAAGTTCACCAAACTCCATATACTCATCATTTCTGTACACAAGAAACTGTCCTTTTTTATATGCAGTGCCCTTGTACTGAATGTCTGTGGTAACTGTGGTATTGCTTTCTGAAAAGGTTAACTCACTGACTGCATGTTTAATAGGGTTACTGTAGAGGCTGGGATAAAACGCACAGCTGTCCTTCACTTGCAGTAGTTTACTGCATTCTTGCCCACCTAAAAGATATGCCTGATACATCTGATGACGCTCTGACAAAGTTTGACAAATGTTTTTGAAATTTTTCAAGTGTCTGGCACATCTTTTAAAATAACGGTACTTTCAAACCTAAGCGTCCATAACCTAATCAATGGACCAAATTTCAAGATCAGTGCTGAATAATGGCGCAAATGAAACAACGTCTTTCTCAACTCCAAATATTCTTGGATCAAAATGTCAAGATATGCTATCTGGGACAAGGAAATGTTCTGAGCACAAATAAGATCCACAATGTCTTTTAGCTGGAGAGCTAACTGCCATACTTCATCCTCATGATTTTGCACTTTGTCACCAATCAAAACTGGTAGCAATCTCAAAAGATTCCAGTTCTGAATGGCTTGCCCTGATAACTTGGCTCCGTCCGGGTTGACAGCACATAGCTTTGTGAGTGCTTCAGATCCTTTGTACTTTAACTGTTTGATGCACCTGTTTAAGAGTGAGTACGTGAACCATTTTATCTTTTATAATGTTCTTCAGGTACAGTGTTAGATCATATGACAAGACTCCTTCAAAGAGGTCATGACCTAAACGGGAGACCAGGCTGGGATACGTGAAAAGACTCAAGGGCATTAAAGATAGAGTTTACCTTTATCCCTCTGACGCCTTGGATGTTTTCAGCCAGGAGATCAGCAACAGCTGCGTCATACGTCTCTGGGGTGCGTGGAGGACCACAGACATTCGGATCAGCCACAAACTCACTTCTTGTGATTTCACAGTACCTGCAAAAATATTGAGAGCGGCTGAAGTTCTCTGTAAACCCACCTATGCAATGAGAACCCAAGTTATCCCCAGCAATGCAGTAAAGACCCCCTTTTACTGTTTCTCCATCTACATTTATTCCATCTGTCTCCAAGGATTTCAGATCTGCCAACAACTCTGAGAAAACTTTGGCTACTCCAAAACGCTTAAGGTCATCCTCAACACACAACAAGACTAAAAACATATTATCAGTATTTGAACGCAAATGAATGGGTAAATTTGCTAAAGATAGACTGCAAAAACTTTGTGCTTTTTTTTAGCAGAACCCAGGGGATTCACAATTTCAAATTAATCTTGGTACAAAATCAGTTTGAGGCTTTCAGGGTTTTCATTGAAGAACTGGTGACATTTGAAATTTTGTCCATCATATAAATCCGTAAAAACCTCTACATCAGGATCTCCAAACTGTTGTGACTGTGTATTCCTCCCTAAATGTGACTGTAAAAAGCTCTTCAGAGTTTCTGCCACTGGTATGTAGTAAGCAAATTTTTGTGTCATGTTCTCATCCATTCCCAATGGCACTTTTTGGGGTTCCGTGTATTTAAACATTTTTGTGAATGTCTGATTTCCAGAGTATGTTGTTCTTAATTGTCCCTGATGACAGGCAGAGAACAAATCTGACTCTTTAATGCAGTCACAGATTTTAGAGACTGCTTCACTGGTAGGTTCATATCATTTTTAAAAAAAGAACTTTAGTTATTGTATAGGCTTGACCTAACTCGTGCACATTTTGCATTTCCTCAACAATAGTCTGTATAGTAGAGGCAGGAATTAGCAGCTGTCCTTGCAGTTTAAGGTAAAAGAGACACATGTTTCTGAGATAAGACTGACTATCATTCTCTGGCATATCACTGGCTGCACTAGCTGTTGGCAAGGCTTCACGTGTGTTTTCTGAATCATCTGTACTGGCAATGACATCTGGGGGCTGAGGGTGAGCAGGGGCGTGTCCAGCATTTTTTACATGGGGTGGCAAGAGAGGGGCAAGAGCAAAAAGAGGGGTGGTGTCAATGCCTAGGTATAAAACACTCAAGTAAGTTTGTCTTACTGCAGACAGTTGTATTGTAAGGCATAAGACTATTAATGAGCAGGAATCTGCTGTGCTGTTTAAGTGAGTGTAAACTGCTTTAAGTTAATTTCAAGGGCTAAATGAATTAAGCCAATTTACAATTCATTGTATGTTAGCTATAAAATTTCTAAAATGGTTTAAAAGAAATGACATGATTTTACTGTATCATCACCTCACATTCAAATCACTTTACCTTGTTACCTAGAGATCTTATGTTTCTTATGAAAAGCACTACAATACAATGATTTGATTTCCAAATTTGCACACAAAGTGCTTTTATTTTTAAAGTTCAAGATTTTTTTAAGAAATAGCTGTCTATATCTCCCTTCCTCTTCATATCGGCATTCTGTCACACAGCATAATAAGCAGCCACATTAAAAACACAATAATGACTAGTAATATACTTCAATACATTTATACATAATTATATTGTAAGTTTAAAGAACATGATACTAATAACAGTTATATTAAAGTCTAAAGAACATGCTAGTATATAAAAAATACATGGGCCTATCCTCCGCTCATGTAATCGATTTAACTTTAACATTAGACAGCTAGAAACATGATTGACTTTACCTGGTTCTGTGCATCTAAATCGCAAAAAATGAAGTGTTAAATCAGAAATGATTATTCGGTCACGGTGATTGCCAGAATTGTTTTTAGCGCCAGAACAAATAGAGCTGTGGGGGAGGGGAGGCGTAATACGCGCATAACGACGTATTGAACGTATTGACGTTAAAAACACTGCCCAAAGTAAAATTATATAGTTCACGTTTGAAGGCCATTTTATCATTTACGTAGACATTTTAATATTTCAAATGAAATTAATTATTAAATACAAATGTTCAGCTAGGTGATTTTAAAACTAGTCAACTGTTTAAAAAGATCTTAAAATGTTTTGTTATTAGGCTATAGATAACAAATGTATATTATATATAAATTGTTATTATAGTAAGTTTATTTTTCCACGTAATTTAAAATCAGTAGTTTAATCATTACCTGTCTCTAAACGATTGCTTAGGGATGCCAGATTACGTTATATGTGCAACTAAGATTGTTAAGCAATTGTTGAAATGATGACCTTAGACCGAATACCAAAACTTTTAAATTAATTAACAAAAATTAATTCTTAAGAAAGACAGCTGATGAGCAAAATACTTCCAGCTTTACCAGCGGAAAAAAGAACCAGCAGCTACAGTTTAAAATAAGCCCCGGGAAACGAGGACTTGGCAACACTGTGCGGCTCCAGCCTGCAGATACGCGCAGGCTGCTCTGTCTGACGATAAGCAAGATAATGTTTTACAATTGATCGCCATAAGCAAAAAATAAACGTATTTATAATGATATTTAAATATATTTATATATGTCTGTTGTGCCTATAAGTCAAGCAATGCCATTTGGGGTGTCAACTGAGGTGGCAAAGCTAATTTCTAAGGTGGCAGCTGCCACCCGGTGCCACCCCTGTGGCCACGCCACTGGGGTGAGTTTCCCTGTACATGTTATCATACCATCTGGGGAGCATCCTTTATGCTTTCTACACATGTGAGAAGTAAATGATGACTTTTTTGTAAACACGTGTTTACAACCACTTACTGGACATGACACAGACCTGCCCTCTCCAATATGATCATTTAAATGAGACACAAGCTCTTTCACCGTGTGAAAATGGCGGGCACATAATGAAACTGCGCATTTTAAATTCGCAACAACAGCTATAGGAGCAGCTTGCGGTGCAGGTGCATTGTGCACACGATAAAAATGGCCCTTGAAAGCTGAGTAAGTGGTAAATGTTTGACAACAGTTGGCGCCAACACATTTAAAAAGACAACGGGGCTCATTCCTATGCACTCTGCAATGTAGTACATAGCCTCTTAATGTTTCCAATTTCTTTTTACAAAAGACACAGGTGATCATTTTTAGGATTTCAAGTGTTTGCCTTTGCTTTTCAGCTGAACTAAGTTATCACGCATTGATCTAGCTAGCTAGGCTAAACACTGTGAAGCTTTCCTCGCAAACTTAATTTTCCGATTGAACAGCAGCAGACCCTCTAAAAACTTGTGTTAAAATTGTAGATAAAAAAATTTTAAAAGACAAAAATGTTCCGAAGACTTCTGCTGTACCTCTGTTTTCTTTCTAGCAAGCGCTGCTCTGGCTCGCTCGTTATTGACGTCAGCCGCAGGTGAACGAGGTGCTCGTGCGTCTCCCGCCCTCACGTCATTATCCAATCAGAGACGAGCTTATCTGTGAACTATGAAATTCAAAATTAGCAGACTCAGTGCACAATGAGAAAGGACAAGTACAAGTCTATGGTTAGAGGAGGCACTGGTTGTTTAGCCTATGATAATGATACAATGCTCAAAACAATCCCGGATTAAAAAAGAAATAGAAATAGAAAACCAGTAGGCTAAGTATAACATTACAATTTAAAGACTAAAAGAAACATAAAGCATACAAGGATTATGGTTAGTACTGAACAGAAGTGTTACTTTGCACAAACCTCAATAATTTTAATTCCTTATACACATACTCTATAATTACAGTAGGCTACAAATAAATCATAAAGCGATGTTAGTGAAGGCACTGTTTGGTTGTTTAGCCTGTGATAATGACACAATGCTCAAATAATTACTATTGTTTTATCAATAGGCCTATGTAGAAAACCAGTAGGCTAAGAATTACATTAAAATTTAAAGACTAAAAGAAACATAAGGCATATAAGGATTAGGACTGAACAGTAGCCTATTACTTTGCATATCAATAAATTTAATTTCTTATACACACTCTACAATATGCTACAAATAGCCTGAATTATAAAAACAATGTTATTATAATTGTAGCCTATATTTTTTTATATATAAATACAGACAGGCAACCTCTCAGGTTCACAATGGATTTTTTTGTGAAAACATTTTTATTACCTCAATTTGCATCAATCATGTTAAAAATACAGTATAAACTTGTAAAGTGACTTACTTTAGTTGTATTTTTAAGAACAACTGACTAAAACTTTAGTTTTTACAATATTTGCTTGTCAAATGAACAAAATTCTTTTGTGATGAGTATTACAGTATTTCTCTGTTTTTGATACCAATATTTGTAAATTTGATTATAATCACATATTGTTGTTGTAAATATAACAAAACATTCTGTTTAATAGTTTACAAAAGTTCACTGTGATTTAACAAAAAATATATGTTTTTGGGTTTACAATACTTTTCTGTAGGGATTTTACATTGTTTTTCTGTAAATCTCACAGTCATTTTTTACAGCGTATATTACATTTTCTATATTAGCATGGCTGTAAATCTGTAATGACCAGCAATGTTTTTTTTAACAAAATATATTAAATGAACTCTAAGTATGTCAACCGAATTATTCTAGAAGGTTAGCATTTCCTAAAGCACAAAGTTAGACATAATTAAACATTTGTACATTACTTGTACAAATAAGCACTTTAGGCAAAGACACCATGAAGTACAGAAGTAGAAGATTTTAGTAAGATGTTCAAAGACATACTTAATGTATTTTAACAATCTGACAGAAACAAAAGTCTGACATATTGCAGAGGATTCTCTACTTAAACTGTGTCATTTGCACTGCAAAGGAATAAAAATGAAATTTGGATAATTTGGTGTAGCCAGCATCACAGTAATTTTACAAGATTTTAAATCCAAATCCACTTCAATTGAGCTCATTATCCAATTTTTACATTTGATTAAGAATGAAAACTGAAACATCTACATAAAAATTGAAAAGCATGTCTGTAGTCTTTTATTTGTAGTTTTTTAAGCGCTTTAACAAAATATAGAGAGATCACAAAACTGATCTGAAATGAATTCACAAACATAATCTGCCATTAACACATTAATAAACAAAGTAAGCAGTAAAGTGTGTGAATGTTTTCCTGGTTAAGAGAAAGATGAGAATATTCCCACAGCGCTCAAATGGGATTACAGTGTTAATCTCTGCTGTCACAGACAGTGACGGCCCAAATCTCCCTCCAGCTCTGATGAGGTGTTGGGCATTTTGGTGTGTGTCAGACGAATGGAAACTATGAGAACATTTACGTTCACACTCATTTGCACCTGCATTTCTCCATGTATTTAATATGGGGAATAAGACCAGACCCTATTTAGGCAGACTGGGAAGCACATTTAGAAGATGTTTTTACTATTGTAGTAAACATTTCAAATTTAATACAGAGTCTAAGAATTATTTTTTTTATGTATATGTATATGTATATGTACATAAAGGCTATGTTTATGTTCATCATACTTCTCTGTCAGATGTCAGCCTTTAAAATGTCAGAAGCTAATGGTGGAAAATAAAGCTAAAAACAGGTGTGTTAAAACACACACACACACACACACACACACACACACACACACACACACACATATATATGATTCACCCTATATGTTTGTCACTGGGTTTTGCAAATATCTAACCAATAACATGTATTAAAAAGTGCTTGTCAACTTTTAACAACGCAGTATGTAATCATTTTTAAAAGCAGTGGTTTTTTTCCATTTTCTGAAAAACAGCGATTTTGGACATCCAAGGTTTTAGAAGGACAGTAATATTTCCTATATATCTTAAAAAGATGGAGAACTGCCAGAGGAAAACTGGTTCCCCTGGTTGGGTCTGGGTTCTCCCAAGGTTTTTATTCTACACTGGAGTTTTGGGTTCCTCGCCACTGTTTGCATGTTTGCATATTGTTTTGAACTATTTTCCCGACATCAGCTTTAGAATTTGAAGTTTTTGTATTTAATAATATTACTTTACAGTTTTGCTAACAAGCATTGTTCAATACTGAAGCCATATCTTCAGAACTCTTTACACATTCAGCAAAACAGAAGTCTGTGCAGACCAAACTGTGAATAATTTTGCATTGCTTTCAGACAAAATGCATTCAAAATTCCCAAACTCTTTTGTCATTCATACTCCACAACCTGCAAAACACTATATATTTTCAGCACATTTTTCAAATGCTAACACACTGCTTTCAAAATGATTAAAAACGCATTTAAACAGAATGAGTAGTAAATAGGATACACGGAATGTCAAAAAGTGATTTATTACCCCCAATTTATTGCCCCCCTGCCAGGTGTCCACTTTTGACCCCTATGATTGTGCATCCTGTACGTGTATTTATGATACCCTTTGATCGTCCATCCGGCGTGTGTTTCTATGTTGACCCCTTGTTGTTGATGCAATGATATTATCCAGGCCTCAGTGTTTCACATCCGTTGAGCCTACATGGGTATTTGACCATAATGTCTATGAATGAAACAATACAATAAACCAGATAAAGAAATAAGAAGCACTGATGAAATGAAGTTTCAGCTATGTGGGGGTGTATACTCTGTCCCTTTCCATTTAAGTCTTCTGGGGTTGATTTGTCCCCTAATGTCTATGAATGAAACAATACAAAAAGTTAAAGAAATAAAATCCACTAATGATAAATAAAATAGTGTTTTGAAGCTGGGTTTTAAGTTTAAAAAAAAAACATGCCTGAGTTGAATAGTGATGCATGCAGTCCAGTTGTTAAGTTGAAATTAAGTTCTGCTATGCTGCTTGTCACCCCACATACACACCCCTCCACCATAAACGATGCTTTCCCCCTGTGTGTGTGTGTGTGTGTGTGTGTGTGTGTGTGTGAGAGAGAGAGAGAGAGAGAGAGAGAGAGAGAGAGAGAGTCATCTGCTCTTGGTGAATGAGAGAGATTTAAAGTAAAATGGTAATGTGTGTGTGTGTGTGTGTGTGTGTGTGTGCGTGCGTGATGTATTCTTTGTAATGAGACTTAGGGTCTGGCTTCTTATTAATATCCCCTAAACAAAGTTTATGTTGTGTATTTGATGATCTGGTAATCAAAGCTTAGCTTTGGTACTTTACAACCTGTTGCTGTGTATCCCTCCATCCCCTTCACCCACTGGGGCAAAAGGTGAATCCCCCCTGCAAGCCTGACAGAGAGGTCAGTCTCCCAACACAGGATGAAAATGCTTTACTGTGGGGTTTCTGGCATCTTATCAATGTGACCCCACAAACAAAAGTTTATGTTTGTAAAATTGTATGACTCACAAACCCCATCCTGCCATCTTGGTGTCCCTGTCTCCCAACACAGCATGATACTTGACTGTTGGTGCTGTGCTAAAGATTAATTAAAAGATTATGTCTGTGATGTTTCTTCGCATTGAGACTTTGGGGTCTGCTGTGTCACAAACTACTTTTTTTATTGAAGGACATGCCCCTGACATTTTTTCTGTTAGGCTAAACAATGCAATGTATTCTGACAAAAGGCATAGGTATCAAGTGTTTAAAAGTTTAAAGAATCATTAAACAAATATGTGTTTTTCCTTCCTGTCATGACTTACTCATGCATGGAGTGATACCGGGGTGTCTACCAAGCATCTGGTAAAGGATATAGCTTTTGCTTAAAGTATGAAATAAGCCCATGATGTATCCATGTGTCTGATAGTCTTCTGTCTGTGTGTCTATGATCGGGGTATTGATGGCTGTTGTGTTAACAGATTTAAGCTTTTAAAACCCGAAAAAGGGTAAGAAAAACTGGTGAATATACAAATCGCAAACCACTATTCAATAAAATGTTTATATTTAATTATGATGTCTAGAGTACACTGGGGGTAAAACAATTTAACATCATATCAATTATCGGAGGTATTGATGGCTGTTGTGTTAACAGATTTAAGCTTTTAAAACCCGAAAAAGGGTAAAAAACCGGTGAATATACAAATCGCAAACCACTATTCAATAAAATGTTTATATTTAATTATGATGTCTAGAGTACACTGGGGGTAAAACAATTTAACATCATATCAATTATCGGAGGTATTGATGGCTGTTGTGTTAACGGATTTAAGCTTTTAAAACCCGAAAAAGGGTAAAAAACTGGTGAATATACAAATCGCAAACCACTATTCAATAAAATGTTTATATTTAATTATGATGTCTAGAGTACACTGGGGGTAAAACAATTTAACATCATATCAATTATCGGAGGTATTGATGGCTGTTGTGTTAACGGATTTAAGCTTTTAAAACCCGAAAAAGGGTAAAGAACTGGTGAATATACAAATCGCAAACCACTATTCAATAAAATGTTTATATTTAATTATGATGTCTAGAGTACACTGGGGGTAAAACAATTTAACATCATATCAATTATCGGAGGTATTGATGGTTGTGTTAACGGATTTAAGCTTTAAAACCCCAGAAATAAGGTAAAATAAGGTAAAACTGGTAATTACGATTTCAAAAAAGTTTTGTTTTTAACATCCTGACAACATGTTTATTTTATAATCAACTTAGTCAAATAATGTATTGCTGACTGTTTGCATACAGACGTCACAATGGCAGGGGTTTTGAATGTAGCTTCAGTTAAAAGAGTTGTGGCTGCGTTTATGTTAATAGGTTAAAGAGTTTAACCTACACCCCCCACAATTTTACATGTCATGAGACTAGAGGAACTGCTTCTTTTTAGTTTTCAAACCTCTTCATCGCCATTATTTTGTGTTGGACATCTGAGCAAGGAAACCCAAGAAGTAGAAAATTACATTCCATCTCAACAGTAAGTTTTTCTGTTTCTTTTTATTTAAACTCATAAGTGTTAAAATGTTTTGTTTTTTAAGTTTTGCTTCAGATCTAAACTTTACACGCACAAAGTATAAGCATGTTTTTATTTAATCGTCTTATTTGTACACTTTTCCCTCAAAACATGTACAGAACATACTCTATTTTCTTAGACAAAGCAACTGAACATATTAAAATAGTTTATTTAATTGACTTATTTGTATGTTTTTCACTTGAAACATGCACTGAATATTTTCTGACACAAAGTAACTGTATGTATAAATTGATTTTTATATTTTTGCCTAGACAGATCTGACAGATTGTGTGCCGGATTGTGCATTACAGGTAAGTTGTAAAATATAGATACATTTAAGAACATCCAAGAACTAGATTGTTACCTCTAGTTTTAGCCTAGTTGTTATCTCTTTCAGACAAATGTGTTTGGTCTTTACTTAATCGCTCTACAAGTACTGGCAGACATATATAGCGTATTAATTTGTCCTCACCTATGTCTTTTAGCAGTGCGGACCTGCATCAACAAATGTTAGTCCAGGTACATTAGCCAATGCAGACTTACTAAGGTAATTACTTGAATGGTGAATATAAGTTGTTATTATGTTGGCTCAATAAATAGATATGCTTTAAGAAAAGAGCAAATGATTAAAATCCTAATACCATACCCCTAAAATACACAACATGCACGCAACATGGATCTATCACTAACAAGAGTTTTTGCTCAAGACTTTTGTTTTACTACACGAGTTGCATCCTCACCATGTGATTGTTGACAACACTTTTACATATCTTTAGTTATTCTCCAACATATGCTTTTAATCAGTAAAGTTGTCAGGCTTTACACTTGCATTTGCATGTTTTCTTTCTGACTGTTGTGTCAGTTGTGTTTGTTGTCTTCATCACATGTTTTTTACTAAACATAACGAATGAAACCATTGATCCATATTTCAACCGTTAGCCAGTAAATGTAGGTCAGCTGTTTTTTACATACTGAGTCTGACATAAACTATACTGAAAGTGATAACATCAATATGTTTAGGCGTTGGATTTTACTTATTTAATGTTGGTTTTCATTTTAACTTTTCATAACGTTTTCAGTTATGTATCCTTATTTTTCCACTTCTTAGTTATAAATAGTTTTATTGTTCAGCTGATTTATGTTTTTAAAACAGTTCTTTGATATTGTAGAAAACCCTAATTTTTAAGTTTTGACATGCTCATTGTTTTGAGTTCTTGTTTTAATTGTCATGTACTGTTGTTTCATTACCCTGACTGATTTATCCCTAATGTGACTTGCTGTAATGTGGGCGAGACCAGTTGTCCTCAGTTTCTCATGTTTTGTGGTCATGTTTTTGGGATTTTGTATGTATGCATTAATTTTAATAAAAAAAAGGATTTACATCTAAAATCTTAATGTCACCAATTTATTTCATTACCTGTCTATTATTTCTGCTATTATGTATGTAATGTTTATTCTTATACATCATAAACAATAGGTGGCACAAAATGTGCATGCAGTGATGCTAAGGTGTAGCTCAGTTGTATTTTTACTGAACAAGCATCTAAACACAGCTTGACTTAGGTTAGATTTTCTCAAAGGGCAGTTGTTTAAAGTGTCAATGTGGCTGAAACCTGTCAAGATATTTACATTGAATAATTTCAATGGAAACATTGTACATTTAAAGCCTTATCCATAAGCGTTGGTTTGAAAAGTGCTTAGAGCATATCCATATACAAACACAACTCTTTAGTTGATTTATTTAGAGCTTTTTACAATTTTCATTGTTACAAAGCAGCAGTAGGCTACATAAGACAAAATGACTATAAGCAAAACATTACATTTATTAAAGGAAAGTATAGAACTGATAATCTGATAAATGTAATTTGGTTACAAGAATCATATCAGCACAGCCTGTGTTTGTTTGTTGTGTCAACACAATGCTTGTGTCGATTCACATCTTCCGTGAAAGTCTGAATATTTATTGTTCTCTGTATACTGTATAAGCTGTTTTTATCAAACTTTGTCATTTATAATGACTTATAAAGGAAATATATTTCTTATTTTTGTACTAATACAGAAACTATTAAAAAAAGTTACTCTCTAAAATGCAGTATGCATTTTCATGGCAATGTTCAGATTTTAAAACGGGTTAACTGTAAATGGATTCCTGAAACCGTCCCAATCATACCATAACATTGCAGTTTCATTAACCACTACAGAAACAAAAACTTGATTTTAGACCATTTCTCATCCAAATTAATAAATGTAGAAAGGAAAACAACTGAACATTAAAACTAATACTGTTTAACTAGCATGATGTAGACCAGTGGTCAGCAATAGGCGGACCGCGGGGCCAAAACTGGCCTGCCATCATTTCTGGCTCGCGCCACCAGCATTGTTTTGACCGCAGCTGGTTCTGAAATAGATCTGTCACAATCACGTCTTTGGTGAATTTGCCTTCAAAATAAGACTATGCGAACGTTTTTGCAGGAATGTTTTTTATTTTGAAATGAGTTGAGAGCTTTTAATTTGAAAAATTCTAAAAGATAAGGTGTGTTCGACTTCATGCGGCGATGCGCAGACCGATCGGTGATATCAGCCGCTTGTCTAGTGGATTAGATTGTGGATTTATTCAATAAGCAAAATGTTTTAATAAAAAATTAACAACCATAAACACTTCATATCGCGTATTTTATGTACAGTTTAACACTGTGTGCCGCAAAATCACGATAAACATAATATTATGAAAAGTACGGAGTTGTATCGTATTCGTTCTATTTTATTAAATGACACAAAATAACATACTATGATTATACAAACAGTTTTGCTGCTTTTAAAACATTAATAGATGTATGAGTTGAACTTAAGCCCCCGAAACGCACGTAGGCTACTTCATGCGGGGTAACGTTAGCCTATCTAACGTTAGCCATTCATGAAAAGTTCCTTTCAACAATCACCTATACATAGTTGTGACCAGTGTCACTGAAGTGTGAAGGGTTAATGAGTTGCCGACAAGCACTGGGGAGATTTTACAGCAATATGTTTTGTTGTTTTACTCTTTGATGTTTATGTTTGCTTAATTCTTGTTTCTGATGTTTTTCATGGGGGGTTACTCTACAAAATATTTACCTCTGATTTCATTTCTGTCCATAATTCTTCAGATAGATTTCTTACATTAGGGCATTGTAAGACAAAGTTTTATTTATATTGCACATTTTCATACACAAATGTTATTCAAAGGGCGTTACATAGAAATGATTCACAAAGAAAAAGCTTGACTAATAAACTAGATCTTTAAAAAGTAAATTTACCTGAGTACTGTACTTAAGTACACCTTTTTGAGTATTCCGGTTAGCTTTCAAGGGGCATACGACAGATTTGGGTAAAAAATCAGCCATATGACCATTTAAAGCTAGCCTGAAAACCGTGAGCTTAGAAATGACTTTCTACTTTTGGACCTTTTTATAAATGTAGTGGAGTAAAAAGTATGATATTTGTCCTTCAAATGAAGCGACGTTAAAGTCACAAGTTGTAACACTCCTGCCTGCTCCCCGTTTGTGTCACCGGACTACACCCCCCAGAATGCCTTGCTCCCATCATGCACCGCACCTTCACCCGGCCATGTTTGATTGGACTCCTCACCTGTGTCTGATTTGTGTCTGTGTCTGATTTGTGTTTGCCATGTGTTCGTGTCTGTATTTAAGTCCCTTTTGAGTTCTGTTCTGTGTTCGGTCTAGTTGTTATTTTCATGTCCGTTGTCTTGATTGTTGGAATACTTACCTGAATACTTGATTGTTGGAATACTTACCTGAATACTTGATTGTTGGAATACTTACCTGAATACTTGATTGTTGGAATACTTACCTGAATACTTGATTGTTGGAATACTTACCTGAATACTTGATTGTTGGAATACTTACCTGAATACTTGATTGTTGGAATACTTACCTGAATACTTGATTGTTGGAATACTTACCTGAATACTTGATTGTTGGAATACTTACCTGAATACTTGATTGTTGGAATACTTACCTGAATACTTGATTGTTGGAATACTTACCTGAAAACCTGATTGTTGGAATACTTACCCGAACGCTTGACTGTTGGATTACTTACCTGAAAACCTCATTGTTGGGAGTCTCGCCTGTTTTCCTAGTTTGGAAGTTTTACCTGTTTTGTTTATTGTTTGTGCCTGTGGCAATAAAACCATCTTCACTCCATTCCTTGTGGCGTCCTCACCTGTCTACACACCCGACCCGTGACACAAGTAGGGTACTCAGATACTCAAAAAGGTGTACTTAAGTACAGTACTCTACTTTACTTTTTAAAGATCTAGTTTATTAGTCAAGCTTTTTCTTTGTGAATCATTTCTATGTAACGCCCTTTGAATAACATTTGTGTATGAAAATGTGCAATATAAATAAAACTTTGTCTTACAATGCCCTAATGTAAGAAATCTATCTGAAGAATTATGGACAGAAATGAAATCAGAGGTAAATATTTTGTAGAGTAACCCCCCATGAAAAACATCAGAAACAAGAATTAAGCAAACATAAACATCAAAGAGTAAAACAACAAAACATATTGCTGTAAAATCTCCCCAGTGCTTGTCGGCAACTCATTAACCCTTCACACTTCAGTGACACTGGTCACAACTATGTATAGGTGATTGTTGAAAGGAACTTTTCATGAATGGCTAACGTTAGATAGGCTAACGTTACCCCGCATGAAGTAGCCTACGTGCGTTTCGGGGGCTTAAGTTCAACTCATACATCTATTAATGTTTTAAAAGCAGCAAAACTGTTTGTATAATCATAGTATGTTATTTTGTGTCATTTAATAAAATAGAACGAATACGATACAACTCCGTACTTTTCATAATATTATGTTTATCGTGATTTTGCGGCACACAGTGTTAAACTGTACATAAAATACGCGATATGAAGTGTTTATGGTTGTTAATTTTTTATTAAAACATTTTGCTTATTGAATAAATCCACAATCTAATCCACTAGACAAGCGGCTGATATCACCGATCGGTCTGCGCATCGCCGCATGAAGTCGAACACACCTTATCTTTTAGAATTTTTCAAATTAAAAGCTCTCAACTCATTTCAAAATAAAAAACATTCCTGCAAAAACGTTCGCATAGTCTTATTTTGAAGGCAAATTCACCAAAGACGTGATTGTGACAGATCTATTTCAGAACCAGCTGCGGTCAAAACAATGCTGGTGGCGCGAGCCAGAAATGATGGCAGGCCAGTTTTGGCCCCGCGGTCCGCCTATTGCTGACCACTGGTCTACATCATGCTAGTTAAACAGTATTAGTTTTAATGTTCAGTTGTTTTCCTTTCTACATTTATTAATTTGGATGAGAAATGGTCTAAAATCAAGTTTTTGTTTCTGTAGTGGTTAATGAAACTGCAATGTTATGGTATGATTGGGACGGTTTCAGGAATCCATTTACAGTTAACCCGTTTTAAAATCTGAACATTGCCATGAAAATGCATACTGCATTTTAGAGAGTAACTTTTTTTAATAGTTTCTGTATTAGTACAAAAATAAGAAATATATTTCCTTTATAAGTCATTATAAATGACAAAGTTTGATAAAAACAGCTTATACAGTATACAGAGAACAATAAATATTCAGACTTTCACGGAAGATGTGAATCGACACAAGCATTGTGTTGACACAACAAACAAACACAGGCTGTGCTGATATGATTCTTGTAACCAAATTACATTTATCAGATTATCAGTTCTATACTTTCCTTTAATAAATGTAATGTTTTGCTTATAGTCATTTTGTCTTATGTAGCCTACTGCTGCTTTGTAACAATGAAAATTGTAAAAAGCTCTAAATAAATCAACTAAAGAGTTGTGTTTGTATATGGATATGCTCTAAGCACTTTTCAAACCAACGCTTATGGATAAGGCTTTAAATGTACAATGTTTCCATTGAAATTATTCAATGTAAATATCTTGACAGGTTTCAGCCACATTGACACTTTAAACAACTGCCCTTTGAGAAAATCTAACCTAAGTCAAGCTGTGTTTAGATGCTTGTTCAGTAAAAATACAACTGAGCTACACCTTAGCATCACTGCATGCACATTTTGTGCCACCTATTGTTTATGATGTATAAGAATAAACATTACATACATAATAGCAGAAATAATAGACAGGTAATGAAATAAATTGGTGACATTAAGATTTTAGATGTAAATCCTTTTTTTTATTAAAATTAATGCATACATACAAAATCCCAAAAACATGACCACAAAACATGAGAAACTGAGGACAACTGGTCTCGCCCACATTACAGCAAGTCACATTAGGGATAAATCAGTCAGGGTAATGAAACAACAGTACATGACAATTAAAACAAGAACTCAAAACAATGAGCATGTCAAAACTTAAAAATTAGGGTTTTCTACAATATCAAAGAACTGTTTTAAAAACATAAATCAGCTGAACAATAAAACTATTTATAACTAAGAAGTGGAAAAATAAGGATACATAACTGAAAACGTTATGAAAAGTTAAAATGAAAACCAACATTAAATAAGTAAAATCCAACGCCTAAACATATTGATGTTATCACTTTCAGTATAGTTTATGTCAGACTCAGTATGTAAAAAACAGCTGACCTACATTTACTGGCTAACGGTTGAAATATGGATCAATGGTTTCATTCGTTATGTTTAGTAAAAAACATGTGATGAAGACAACAAACACAACTGACACAACAGTCAGAAAGAAAACATGCAAATGCAAGTGTAAAGCCTGACAACTTTACTGATTAAAAGCATATGTTGGAGAATAACTAAAGATATGTAAAAGTGTTGTCAACAATCACATGGTGAGGATGCAACTCGTGTAGTAAAACAAAAGTCTTGAGCAAAAACTCTTGTTAGTGATAGATCCATGTTGCGTGCATGTTGTGTATTTTAGGGGTATGGTATTAGGATTTTAATCATTTGCTCTTTTCTTAAAGCATATCTATTTATTGAGCCAACATAATAACAACTTATATTCACCATTCAAGTAATTACCTTAGTAAGTCTGCATTGGCTAATGTACCTGGACTAACATTTGTTGATGCAGGTCCGCACTGCTAAAAGACATAGGTGAGGACAAATTAATACGCTATATATGTCTGCCAGTACTTGTAGAGCGATTAAGTAAAGACCAAACACATTTGTCTGAAAGAGATAACAACTAGGCTAAAACTAGAGGTAACAATCTAGTTCTTGGATGTTCTTAAATGTATCTATATTTTACAACTTACCTGTAATGCACAATCCGGCACACAATCTGTCAGATCTGTCTAGGCAAAAATATAAAAATCAATTTATACATACAGTTACTTTGTGTCAGAAAATATTCAGTGCATGTTTCAAGTGAAAAACATACAAATAAGTCAATTAAATAAACTATTTTAATATGTTCAGTTGCTTTGTCTAAGAAAATAGAGTATGTTCTGTACATGTTTTGAGGGAAAAGTGTACAAATAAGACGATTAAATAAAAACATGCTTATACTTTGTGCGTGTAAAGTTTAGATCTGAAGCAAAACTTAAAAAACAAAACATTTTAACACTTATGAGTTTAAATAAAAAGAAACAGAAAAACTTACTGTTGAGATGGAATGTAATTTTCTACTTCTTGGGTTTCCTTGCTCAGATGTCCAACACAAAATAATGGCGATGAAGAGGTTTGAAAACTAAAAAGAAGCAGTTCCTCTAGTCTCATGACATGTAAAATTGTGGGGGGTGTAGGTTAAACTCTTTAACCTATTAACATAAACGCAGCCACAACTCTTTTAACTGAAGCTACATTCAAAACCCCTGCCATTGTGACGTCTGTATGCAAACAGTCAGCAATACATTATTTGACTAAGTTGATTATAAAATAAACATGTTGTCAGGATGTTAAAAACAAAACTTTTTTGAAATCGTAATTACCAGTTTTACCTTATTTTACCTTATTTCTGGGGTTTTAAAGCTTAAATCCGTTAACACAACCATCAATACCTCCGATAATTGATATGATGTTAAATTGTTTTACCCCCAGTGTACTCTAGACATCATAATTAAATATAAACATTTTATTGAATAGTGGTTTGCGATTTGTATATTCACCAGTTCTTTACCCTTTTTCGGGTTTTAAAAGCTTAAATCCGTTAACACAACAGCCATCAATACCTCCGATAATTGATATGATGTTAAATTGTTTTACCCCCAGTGTACTCTAGACATCATAATTAAATATAAACATTTTATTGAATAGTGGTTTGCGATTTGTATATTCACCAGTTTTTTACCCTTTTTCGGGTTTTAAAAGCTTAAATCTGTTAACACAACAGCCATCAATACCTCCGATAATTGATATGATGTTAAATTGTTTTACCCCCAGTGTACTCTAGACATCATAATTAAATATAAACATTTTATTGAATAGTGGTTTGCGATTTGTATATTCACCAGTTTTTCTTACCCTTTTTCGGGTTTTAAAAGCTTAAATCTGTTAACACAACAGCCATCAATACCCCGATCATAGACACACAGACAGAAGACTATCAGACACATGGATACATCATGGGCTTATTTCATACTTTAAGCAAAAGCTATATCCTTTACCAGATGCTTGGTAGACACCCCGGTATCACTCCATGCATGAGTAAGTCATGACAGGAAGGAAAAACACATATTTGTTTAATGATTCTTTAAACTTTTAAACACTTGATACCTATGCCTTTTGTCAGAATACATTGCATTGTTTAGCCTAACAGAAAAAATGTCAGGGGCATGTCCTTCAATAAAAAAAGTAGTTTGTGACACAGCAGACCCCAAAGTCTCAATGCGAAGAAACATCACAGACATAATCTTTTAATTAATCTTTAGCACAGCACCAACAGTCAAGTATCATGCTGTGTTGGGAGACAGGGACACCAAGATGGCAGGATGGGGTTTGTGAGTCATACAATTTTACAAACATAAACTTTTGTTTGTGGGGTCACATTGATAAGATGCCAGAAACCCCACAGTAAAGCATTTTCATCCTGTGTTGGGAGACTGACCTCTCTGTCAGGCTTGCAGGGGGGATTCACCTTTTGCCCCAGTGGGTGAAGGGGATGGAGGGATACACAGCAACAGGTTGTAAAGTACCAAAGCTAAGCTTTGATTACCAGATCATCAAATACACAACATAAACTTTGTTTAGGGGATATTAATAAGAAGCCAGACCCTAAGTCTCATTACAAAGAATACATCACGCACGCACACACACACACACACACACACACACACACACACACACACACATTACCATTTTACTTTAAATCTCTCTCATTCACCAAGAGCAGATGACTCTCTCTCTCTCTCTCTCTCTCTCTCTCTCTCTCTCACACACACACACACACACACACACACACACACACAGGGGGAAAGCATCGTTTATGGTGGAGGGGTGTGTATGTGGGGTGACAAGCAGCATAGCAGAACTTAATTTCAACTTAACAACTGGACTGCATGCATCACTATTCAACTCAGGCATGTTTTTTTTTTAAACTTAAAACCCAGCTTCAAAACACTATTTTATTTATCATTAGTGGATTTTATTTCTTTAACTTTTTGTATTGTTTCATTCATAGACATTAGGGGACAAATCAACCCCAGAAGACTTAAATGGAAAGGGACAGAGTATACACCCCCACATAGCTGAAACTTCATTTCATCAGTGCTTCTTATTTCTTTATCTGGTTTATTGTATTGTTTCATTCATAGACATTATGGTCAAATACCCATGTAGGCTCAACGGATGTGAAACACTGAGGCCTGGATAATATCATTGCATCAACAACAAGGGGTCAACATAGAAACACACGCCGGATGGACGATCAAAGGGTATCATAAATACACGTACAGGATGCACAATCATAGGGGTCAAAAGTGGACACCTGGCAGGGGGGCAATAAATTGGGGGTAATAAATCACTTTTTGACATTCCGTGTATCCTATTTACTACTAGAATGATAACACATTTTGTGCATTTCTGCAGTAATTATTTTAAAATATATTTCACACATTTATTTTATATTTATTTGTTTTATTTTAAAATATTTTAGCAGAAAATTAAGTAAAATTATTTTTTTGTGGAGGTGAAAGGTTTTATGACCACCATTCACATGACTAGATGACTTTACTGAAGGCAGTAAATGTGCAGTGTGGAGACATTTCTAGGGTTATATGAGATATTCACACTGTACTTTCTAACATGCATTGCCAGAGACATTAGATGTATGAGAACTTGTGGCCAAATGCAAGAGAAAGGGAGGACTAGAACCTACACAGTCATTTACATTGAATGAACAACTACACATGTTGTTGAATTCTTTTTTTCTCTAATATTTCTTAAGCAATTATCAGTTCAGCTCTGAATTTCCACCCATATTTTTCTAATTTTACTGTAATTTTAAGTACTATATTAAAAATAACAAAATTAAAGCATTTCAGATTCATTCTTTTAATAGCACATTTAGTAAAGTGAAAAGTTATAATTCATTAAGAAATACTGAGTCATTCAAACTTTAAAAATAAAAGTTCATAATTTATGTAATTTTCTCTGTTTGTTAGTGTGTTTTAGGACAGTGTGTTATGAATGAAATGTATGTTTTCTGAATGAGAATTGTTGTCAGTGTTATGTTGAAATGAGCTTATTTACCTCACACCCAGCACACTTCCTCTTTGATCTGCTGCTGTCTGGTCGGCGCTACAAAGCACTGAGCACCAAAACAACCAGACATAGGAACAGTTTCTTCCCTCAGGCCATCTACCTCATGAACAGTTAAATGTCCTCCCACTGTGCAATAAAACATCTGCAATACACAATCCATATTCCCCTGCATAATTTTAGTATATAACAGATTATAATTTGTATATAGCACATCTGTACATACAGTGTACTGTACATTGTCATTTTGTCAAATGTGTAATGTGTATTTATTTTTATTTGTACTTACTTTTTTGTTACCTGTACCTTGTCACTTTTTTTTTAACATGTATGTGCACTGGAAGCCTCTGACACTAAGACAAATTCCTTGTGTGTGTAAGCACACTTGGCAATAAAGCTCTTTCTGATTCTGATAAAATATATGCAGATTAAAATACTGCAGAAATGCATGAAATTTGTCATCATTCTGTTAGAATGTGTTTTTACTAATTTTGAAAGCAGTGTGATAGCATTTGAAAAATGTGCTGAAATATAGTGTTTTGCGGGTTACTTTTCTGTTGTCCACTCGAAGTTGTGTTGACAGATGGGGTTGAACTTGAGAACCAATCTCTTCCAAAAGGAATTTTAAATTAACTTGATGAATGGCATCCGCATGCCAGTCCCTGCCACGGATATCCGAGTATAAAAGGAGGATGGTGTGCGCATTCATGCATTTTTTGTTCTTAGGAACCGCGGGGCTGGATTGTTTTCAGGCTGAGCATTTTCTCTTCGAGAGCTTTTCTAAAATCCCAGGTTTCGAGGCGTGTCGTGGTGACGAAAGACGTCTCCCTGCACGGTTGGGGTGCTATGTGCAACTGCCTAGAGTTGCTGGCACTGTTTCCAACCCCTCGTTCAGGGCAAGCACATGCTGCTCTGCTTGGACAGCACTTCTGCTGTGGCGTACATTAATCATCAGGGTGGCATTCGCTCACGGTAGATGTCGCAACTCGCCCGCCGCCTCCTCTTTAGGAGTCAGCAGGTGACCTGCTCCCTGCACGCCACCTACATCCCAGGCGACCTAAACCAGACAGCCGTCACGCTTCTCATCAGGCTTCTCTTTGCGGAGAGTGTCCATCCCGACGTTGTCCAGCTCATTTGGGAGCGGTTCGGCCAGGCACAGATGGACCTGTTTGTCTCACTGGACACCATCCATTGCCCACTTTGGTAATCCCTGTCTGAAGGCCCCCTCGGCACAGATGCCCTAGCTCACAGCTGGCCACGAGACAAGCAGAAGTACGCCTTCCCCCCAGGGAGCCTCATTGCACAGGTACTGTGCAAGGTCAGGGAAGAGGGGAATCAAGTGCTGCTATTGGCCCAACTAGACTTGGTTCTCGGAGCTCATCCCTCTGACGACAACCCCCCCGGCCGATTCCCTTGAGAGTATCCTCTACACCCTTAAAGTGTATGTTGCCGCTATTGCCACACATCACGATCTGGCGGAAGGCAAGTCTCTAGGTCAGCACAACCTGGTCATCAGGTTCCTGAGGGGCGCGAGGAGAATGAATCCATCCCAGCCGCGCTCCGTACCCTCCGATACCCGTCCTCGGCTATCCTGGTGAACTTCTATCGCTTTGCAATAGAAAGCATCCTGACCAACTGTGTCACAGTCTGGCATGGGAGCTGCTCTGTTGCAGAGCGCAAGGCACTGCAGCGGGTGGTGAAAACCGCCCAGCGCATCACAGGGACTCCACTTCCAGCCATCTCTTACCACTGCTCTTTTCCCTGTACACCAATGACTTTTGAATTAAAATTCTGAAGTTTGCAGATGACACCACACTCATCTGCCTCATCCAGGATGGTGAGGAGTTTGCTTACAGACAGGAAGTTGAACAGCTGGCTGTCTGGTGTAGTTATAACAACCTGGAGCTAAAAACGCTCAAAACAGTGGAGATAATAGTAGACTTCAGGAGAACCCTGTACTGTCCCCTCTCCATATACTGTGTCTCTGGAACTGCACTCAACTGGTTTGACTCCTATCTCACAGGCAGATCATTTAAGGTATCCTGGAGAGGCGAGACATCCAGATCTCACCAGCTGACAACTGGAGTTCTTTAGGGATTAGTTCTTGCTCCTTCTTCAGCTCAGATCCTCAACTATAAAACAAAGTTGCAAGGAAAAAAAAAAAGTCTGCAAGGAACCTGGGGGTGATGTTTGATGAGCAGCTAAAATTCTACTTTCACGTGGCAGCAACCACTCGAACATGCAGGTATGTGCTTTACAATATCAGGAACATCAGACCATTCCTGTCGGAGCATGCCTCTCAGCTTCTAACCCAAGCTCTGGTCATATCAAGACTAGACTACTGCAATTCTCTTCTGGCCGGCCTTCCAACCAATGCAGTCAAGCCCCTGCAAATGATCCACAATGCAGCAGCAAATCTGGTGTTCAATCAGCCAAAAAGAACCCATGTAACACTCCTCCTGATTTCACTCCATTGGCTAAACAAATAAAGAAATAGGTAAATAAATAAAATATAAAACAATTTTTTTATATTAATAGCCACTAACCAGACCGATAACCAAACACAGACCAGAAGTTAACTCGGGCCAGTCGTGGGTCTGATGAAACCCACTATAACTATAATTATATCTATGCTATACTGCTACTGAATTGCTCTTTAATTTCCCTCATTATACCCATAACTCACTTCAGCAGATTGTAAAAGTTATATTACCTACACTGAGGTCATTGAAACCTTGACTACTGAGGAAGGAAACACAAAGACATCTTGGTTTATGGAGTTAAATGACATTTATAACCAAGGATGATGATTTGTCCGGTGACATAAGACTTGTTACCTGTGTTTTATGAGCAAAATTTGCATTCCTGTCAAAGCAGAAGAAAATGATGGACTTCTCTCACATATTTCAGTTACCATACCATTTAACCCATTTTGGCAGCCAGTTAATTTCCATCAAAATTACTGGTGTTTATGTCCATTTTTAGAGTTGCTGTGCATTGTTGGCCGATATATGAATGAACCGTAAATGCAGTGACTTTATGGTGGGCACCTTGGTAAGCAATCACCTGGCTAAGCCAAAGAAACCCAGAACAAAACAGCAAAGCCCTGGCAGCCATCCAAAACATGCACTGTCAAACACCACTAATGGGTGTTTTATTGTTCATAATTTGTTGTGCTTTTGGATTTGGGTTTGTAGGGAGCTGTCTTCCATAATATGTACAGTGCCATCCACTAATATTGGCATCCTTGGTAAATATGAGCAAAGAAGGCTGTAAAAATGTATCTGCATTGTTTCTCATTTTGATCATAGACATTTTGTTTAGATACATGGCATCATGGATTATATCAAATGCCACCAGATAAAAAATCTAAACCTGACTTGCTCTGCTAAAAATATTATAATGGGTTGAAAACAAATGTTTGTTCAAAACAAACATCCAAATCAACATAAAATGTGTCACTGAACACAAAATCAATATCCTGCCATAGCCATCCCAGTTCCCTGATCTAAACACTATAGAAAATGAGTGGGATAAACTGAAAAAGAGGGAGCACCAACATTTGAAGGATCTGGAGAAATTCTTTATGGAGGAATGGACTCGAATGACTCTCAGTGTATTCTCAAACCTCATCAGACAGAAAAGAAAAGACTCAGTTTTTCTTACAAATTGATGTTGCAGAATGTATTAAATGCAAGAGTGCCAATACTTGTGGTCAACATTAATTCTCCCTACTTCAGACTGTTTTCTTTCAATGAAATATTGGAATTTTATGGATTTTGTTTAGATCAAAATGAGAAACAATGCAGATTTATCTTTTTACCGCCTTTGCTTATATTTACCAAGGGTGCCAATATTAGTGGAGGACACTGTGTATATTTAGTAGAAGTAAAAGTGGAAGTAAAACAAAATGGATCATATTAAAATGTATTTGCCAATGTGATGTCACAAATCCAGCAATATAAAACACGTTTTTGAAGCTTTATAACTTTATTATTTTGACTGTTTTTTTTAAGAGTAATATTGGGAAGCAGTGATACACACTACTTTCTTAACATGGCAGATGACTAAAGCTGTTTTAAAATGCAGCCAGTTTCAACGTAGATAGTAAGCTATTTATATAAGAATACCTCCTAGTAATATACAGAGGAATCTTATATGGTTGTAGACTGCCCCTTCCCACCCATCTGATACACAGTAACGAAGCTAGCTAACCAAGGTAAATTTTGTTTTATCATGTGTTGGACAATTAAACGATCCTGACACGCAACCTGGTCGCTGTGAACAGAGCTGTTTTTGACAATTGGGGGTGGGACAATAAGTCGATATGGCGATGTATCGTTGTCCTTCTCCGTGCGAGAATGGAAAAAAGATGCACTAAATAGATTTCCAAGCGCTATTACATCATGGCTCCACTGGGTGGCACTTGACGCATAAATGAGGGAAACGTGAACAAACGTTATCTAGTCTGAGAAAGCGGAGAGTGCGCTGAAAACAATAGATGTTTCATGCATATTTGATGATGCAAGGTAATGTGCTAAGGTTTAATGCAAGTTGCTGCCCTGAAATGTTTTCAAGTTTATTTTATTTAATCTGGTTAACACTAAGTTACCAGGTTTAAATAAGAGGCTGTTAAAGGTTTATACAATTTTCTATGGAGTTAAATGTGTCAGTTTACAAAGAAAAGCTCTTAATTTAAGCATAAAAATTGTTAAATTTACTTGAAATGTTATTCATGTTGGTAATATGTAATTAGTTTACCTACTGAAAAAACATTTGGGACTTGAATAAAGAGACAAATATTGCACTCAAACTTTTCATGGGCATTTTTTCATAGCTAGGCAGATATCGTGATGTATCATCATAGGATTGTCAAGCAATATATTGATTATAACAGAATCGATGCATCGTGATATTATTGGTATCGTGAGCTATGTATCGCGATTGAATCATATCGTGAGGTACCCTGTGATTCCCACCCCTATTGACAATGTGCAGACATTTTATGATGGCCCTAAAGAAAATGTGAAATCTTCTCGCATTAAAAACTTAAAATACTTTATATTGTTTTAGCAACCTATTTTTTTTTACCCTTAGCTCAATGATCCTGTGTCAAATATCCACCTTTTACTCATTCATGAAAACACCCTGCTCTGTTATCAGTTATCTATATTAACCAGCTTGCCAGTGGGTATTTCACGCGTGCTCTCTGTTGTGCTCTGTTAATGATTTTTAAATGTTTTGTGAGTAGTGAGAGAAATGTGACTCGTGTTGTGAGTAATGAAGGTGACACAGTTCAGAGTGAAATCATATTTGTATTCACATGTTAACGCTCATCCATCCGGACAGCTGGACTGAGCCATGAGGAAGTGAATCATCTACCTTATCTGCCAGTCTGAGCTGGTCTGTAATGGCATTAGTACTGACCACTAATGAAGATGGATGCTGGTTCTTTAAATACCCAGATATTTTATTTATCATTGCAATTTTGAATGAAACCTTGATCTACACTGGGTTACACAGTTACATTTATTTTACTGTCAATGTTTGTATTAAACTTAATTTTAATGTATAATGTTGATGGTTATTATTTGAAAAATGTTATAAATTAAGCAAAAAAATTATATATGATCAAATATAGCCACAATGGACACTTTTCATAGTTGGGTAAACACAGCTATGACCACTGCTAAACTGTATGTGTTTTCATTTAAAATTGACAAATAAAGCAATAAATCCAGTAAGATTCGGTATTTGTATTGATTTGGGTGCAAAGTTAAAATGACGTTGTTATTTCAGGGTAATAGAAGAGAAATGCAGATATGCATTTTACAGCATTCTAAAGATTGCTAGTAGTTGCCTCAAGCTTTATGACTTTATAGCATGTTTTTTCTTCAATTAAAAGCTGCTATCTTACATGCCATAAACCCCTGAGGAAAATAAAGTTTTAGAACATTGAGAAATATTTAACAGGGAGAAATAACAGAGTCCAAGAGCCAATGTGACCCAAACTCCTCCTGCACCGCTCATATAAACAGTTAACAAGAACATCATAAGAAATACATTTTTGATATGCATAATACAAATGCTTAGTTTCATAGTCTAATGTGGTGTAAGACATACATGCCTGCTAACATACAGTTCCACTGAGCAGGTGCTAAACACAAACATTACCAAAATAACTGTATTGTAATAATGCAAATGTTTATTCATACTGATCCTTAATATTCTCTATTAGGGTTCACTCAAGCACTATATAAAAATATACAAGCACAAAAATATAAAAATAAACAGACATCAGTCTAAGGTCACCTGTTTTTCACATGCAGTCACTCTAATGAAACATTACATAATGTGTTCTCAATCTCAATCTCTCTCTCTTTCTCTCTCTCTCTCTCTCTCTCTCTCTCTCTCTCTCTCTCTCTCTCTCTCTCTCTCTCTCTCTCTCTTATCGCTGAACTGATTGGAGGAGGGAGGGGAAGAGAATTTATAGACTTAAATCAACATATCATTAGGAAAGTTGCTAACAAAGAGGTGCTTTGGCACTTTTAAAGCATTGGGCATCCAGCTCTACAGATTTTAAGTAAGTTTGGGGAGTTTAACTGTTATTCTTCTAGTACCATCTGTTTAATGGTTAATGGGAATTTGTAAATTTGGGAAACCTGGATCGTTTTATTTTATTCTGGAATATTTTTTTACTTGCTCACACCCACACCCACACGCACACTCTCTGCTCACTCTTGTACATTTACTCCTTTACAGCTTTACTCTTCTTGGAGCTTTCAATAGTTTCCAATGGTTTTTTATCAGTTTTTAATCATAGGAGGTGTAAATTGTAATACTCATGATTATTTAATGCATCATCGACATGGAGATGGGAGAGACATAATACTTGCATGTACAGCCTCGCGGCATGAATATATAATATATGTGATTGAAAAATTGTTGTTATGTATTTCAAATAACACACAAATGGCAAAAAAACAAGTGCAGTGAGGCATTATTTCTAAACCACAGTCACTTGAAGACTACCCAGCAGTACATGATTGAAGTCTTATTGACCAAATTCACTTTTACATAAAAAAATAAAAGCAAGACATTTCTGCAACTACCAGTAAACACCCTGATGCCTTTCAAAACATGTGATATTTGTGTTTATTTTCTCTGTTAAGCAACTTACAACAAAATAAGCATAGTTTTGGCTTTATTATGATACTAACCAATATGCATGTTTAGTCCCTCTGCATTCCAGCCAAGACTTTGGCCTGTAGTCCTTTCACAGTTTAAATTTTAAGTATTGCCAAAAAATGTACACTCTTAAAAAATTGACAATGACTTGGTGAAAAACTGACACTTAAAAATATTGATTAAATTTAAGAACTGTGTGTAATGCCCAGGGACAGATCAGGTGAGCACACCACAGAGTTTTGTGTAAAAGGGGTTTTATTGATAAAGGGTAAATCCAAAAGTGCACAGTTAACAGATGGGGTAATTCCACAGGGCAAGTAAAACTCGTACAGGGTTACAAACACAGGTAAACTCCACAAGGTAAAGGTACAGGTGAGTAGAATCTGCTGGGTAACAGATATAGATGAGTAGAATCTTCAGGGTTACAGGAACAAGTAAAATAATCCAATACAGAGAAATCTAATGGGAAACATTCAACAGGTAATATTCGAACAAAAAGTAATCCAAGAGGTAATATTTAAGTAACAAGAAAAATCAAACATGTGCCAACATCAACAACATCAAGACTAGACCATGAATGTTACAAACACGCAAACTATTCAGGTAATGACAAACAGGTGCGGGTGAAATCAACGATAGTGGGAAGTGCAATGGATTATGGGAAATGGGGTTCAAAAGTCTGGGGAAGAGAATGGGAAAAGGACAGGGGAACAAACTGGAGTGTTACAGTACTCTCCCCCTCCCGGAGGCGAGGCGTCGCGCCAACGAAACAACCGGGTGGGAAGGAACTGGCCCGGAAGCCGACTCTGCAAAGGGGTCCAGGGAGAGTAGCTCTGGCACGGGATCCAGGGTGACCGACTCCAGATCGGGATCCGGCTTGGAAGGCTGGGCTGAAACTCTCGTTATGGCCCCTTTAACCCACAGGGGGTCGAACTCCTGCAGCAGCCTTTCCTGCAGGGATAGCTCGGGGAACTCAGGTGAGATGGCCATCTCGAGCTCGGGGAGGCCGACATCTCAGACTCAGGGGAGGTGGCCATTTTGGCCTCAGGCTCAATGCGGTGCACGAATGGATTAGATTAAATTCAACGTTATTGTCATTACACATGTACAAGTACAAGGCAACAAAATGTAGTTTAGGTCTAACCAAAAGTGCAATAAGCAAGTGCAGGATATACAGTTGTGCATAAATACAGGATAAAGCAAAAATTATGAAGAATTTACAAGTGGGAATGTACTATGAATATTATATACAGATGGGTATTTACTAAAAACAGAAATTTACTGATGGATATGTACAATATAAATTAGACTATGCAGAACAGTAGTGCAAATGAATATAAAGTGTGCATAAATTATGGACAGCAGCTATTAAGTTAAAGTAAAAAGTGCAGTAGATGAGTTATTGCAGTATTCAGTACATAGTACTGGAGTGCAAATGATGCGGTATATGTGTAATAGTCCAGTTGTGCAAATAACATCAGTACATAGTACTGGAGTGCAAATGATGAGTATAGTATAAATAGTCCGGTAGAGCAAGTAAACATGTAGTACATGTGTAGACAGTCCAGTCGTGTGCTTGACAGGCCTGTAGTGCAATAAACAAAACAATATAGCAGCATTAAGTTAGAAGTTTATGAAGGGGTTGTGAAATTAGCGGGGGTTAGAGTTCAATAGGCAGACAGCTCTGGGAAAAAAGCTGTTTTTCAGTCTGCTAGTCCTTGTTCGGAACCATCTGAGGCGCCTGCCGCAAGGCAGGAGAGAAAACAGTCTGTGGGCGGGGTGAGAGGAGTCCCTAATGGCGCTTTTCCACTGCATGGTACCGCATGGTACGACTCGGTACGGTTCACTTATGTGAGCTTTTCCACTGTGTACAGTACCTAGTACCTGTTACTGTTTTTAGTACCATCTCGCTTGAGGTTCCAAGTGAGCTGAACCGATACTAAAATGCGGAAACACTGCAGATCACTGATTGGTCAGTGGAGAATCGTCATTACCAACGTCATTAGACATTGTACGTATGTCAGTAAAATATCGAGACCATAAACACATTGCTAAATTCAAGATTATCTTATCATTGTGCGCTGTCGATTAAACCAAGCGATGTCGTTGTCTGTACTTTCTTGTAAGAGTTTCCAAACTCTCAACGGTGCGACCGTAGAGAGAGTGAGCAGCACCAAGTTCCTGGGTGTGCACATCACTGAGGACCTCTCCTGGACTAACAACACTGCAGCACTGGCGAAGAAAGCACAACAGCGTCTCTACTTTCTCCGCAAACTGAGAAGAGCCAGAGCCCCAACCCCCATCATGTGCACCTTCTACAGAGGCACCATCGAGAGCATCCTGACCAGCTGCATCACTGTGTGGTATGGCGCCTGCAACGCATCATGCCGCAAGACCCTCCAACGCATAGTGAGAGCAGCTGAGAAGATCGTTGGTGTCTCTCTCCCCCCCCTCCAGGACATTTTTGGTACCCGTCTCACCCGCAAAGCCCTCTGCATTGCAGGTGATCCCACCCACCCGTCACACAGCTTCTTCAGTCTGCTGCCATCAGGGAGGAGGCTTCGGAGTCTCCAGGCCAGGACCAGCAGACTGAAGGAGAGCTTCATACACCAGGCAGTCAGGAAGCTAAACTCCCTTCCGACCCTCCCCTCCCTCCCCTCCCTTGCCACATGCATCTCTGAACCCTGAACCCATCCATCCCTTCCCACATCATACTCTGTCCCGCACTTGTCACTTTGTCACTTTATGGAACATTGGACTGCTCAACCCCTTTTCAGTAGTGGTCTGAGCCACCTCAACTAACTAACTACCTCTAAGTCAGTTAAACAAGCCTGCTCTCCTGACACTTTAAAACAGACCGATAAGCTTTGCACTACATTACATTTGCACTGTTGATATTTTCATCTGCACCATTTGATTTGATTATTTCATCTGCACTGTTGTTTGTTTATTTCATCTACACTGTTGTTTACATTTTGTTTATTTTGTTAACATTTACTCACTTTATAAGTTACACTGTAAAAAATGTTGGTGTAGTTTTGAAGCAGTTTGCCAGTAACTTACTGTAGGAATCAATTTTTTTTGTGCAACAGTTGGTTTAAAGATGAACATTAAACATCAGTAAGTCTTTATCTTTACAGAAAAAAACCTGTAAAATAAAAAACTCATGTAAAGCATTCTAGAAACCAAAAAATTCTCATCAACCTTTTTCTATGTTTATTCTGATTTTTGGTTTGCAGAAATGCTAATGCTAGTAAATAATGCTGCTTTCTAGATGTAAAACAACGTCTACAAAGTTAAAAAACTCAAAGTTCACTGCAAAGGGATATATTCTCTTTACGTTTTTTTCAACTGCTAACAAGCAGTTCAATACTGAAGCCACAGTATGTGCAGACCAAACTCTAAATCACTTTTCATTGCTTTCAGACAAAATTCATTCATTGTGAAGAATAATGAAAAATTTCATGCATTTCTGCAGTGACTATTTTAAAATATATTTTATGCATTTATTTTATATTTATTTATTTTATTTTAGAGTATTTTAAATAAAATAAAAATAAAAGTGATAAAGTGATAAATTTTTTTTTTAAAGTGATTATCAATACAGCCCTGAAATTTCAGGATTCCCCCAGATTTTTCTCATTTTTACTGTAACGTTAACTACACTGCTCAAAAAAAATAATTTTGGGGACCACTTGAATCACACTGTATTAAATCTCAATGAACAAAATATCCATGCTAAAAGTCTTCACTTAAATAATTTGCATAATATTCTGAGAACAAAATAATGTGACAATTGTCAATGAAAGCCAAAATTAGCCAGTAATGTTAGTCAGTAATGTGCATGACCCCATGTGCCCGTATGAACTCACAACAATGTCTGGGCATGGTGTCCTGCGGAATCTCCTCCCAGACTTGGATCAAAGCATAAGTGAACTCTTGGACAATCTATAGTGCTACTTGATGGCTTTGAATACATGAGATCTCAAAGGTTCTCAACTGGATTTAGGTCTGGGGAACGTGAGGGCAGTGAATGGTGAAGGGTCGGGTGCCGTGGTATATATATATATATCATTTTTATGGTTTTGAGACTAATCAATCATTAAGCAGCATTATCTTATGAGAAACAGATGATTAAAATAAATCAATATTTTACCCTTTTATTTCTGATTATGATATTAACAATAAAACTCTAGAGAGTAAATATTACTAAAATAATTCACTGTTTGAGACTCTCTGAATGTTTAGGCCTCTCTTCCAGGTAGGTCACCGTGGCTTTTAGAAGAGACCTCTTATCATCACATGTAAAAACATCTTCTGCGAGCATGCACTCTAGCCTTGAGGGGTTTTGTGTGTGTGTGTGTGTGTGTGTGTGTGTGTGTGTGTGTGTGTGATTGTTTTAGAAGTTAGTTATTGGTGGCAGAAAGACCATATTTAGAAAACCGGATGTAAAGAGATGCGTATATGTTGTGCCTAAACTAGGGTTTCTGTGTGAAACTTATAATCAGTAAAGATATGCTATGAACTTGACGTTGAAGCTAAATTTATGTATTGTCTAACCTATCACAAGATTTTATTTATCTAAGTAATGACGTAGGTTAGATGGCTCTGTTAAATCAAATCAAATCACCTTTATTGTCACATCACCACGAGTGGTGAGTGAAAGTCTTGGGTGCATGCTCAGTACAAAGCATAATGCAGTTAAACAGACAAACAACTGTATGACAAACAACTGTATGACAAAACCTTGTAAAGTAAGTAGACAGTATGTAGTGCAGGCAAGCAGTCCAAATTATAACAGATGGGCTGTACAAAAAAGACAATATACATTTACACATATGCACATTATATACACAAGATGTACACATTGGATGGTGCCTATAAACATTAAATATAAAAAAATATAACAGAATATACAGATATGCACACGGAGTGTATGTGTGATGGTTCAGCACATAGTGCAGATAGTTAATGGATGGTTATTGCATTAGTCCATGATACTGTGGTGTATAGTATGGCGAAGAGTGAGTGTGTGGAGTGTGTCAGTTTAAGTGTTGAGTTTTAAGTGTTGAGCAGTCTAATAGTCTGAGGGTAAAAGCTGTTCTTCAATCGGCTTGTGCGGGACCGGATGCTCCGGTATCGTCTGCCCGAGGGCAGCCCGTGATTCGGGTGGCTGGGATCACGGATGATCTTCCTGGCTTTCCTCATACACCGCCTGGTGTAGATGTCCTGAAGAGAGGGAAGCGCATCTCCCACCACATGACGGGCAGTTCGCACAACTCTCTTTGTGCTTTGCGATTGCCGGCAGTGCTGTTTCCATACCAGGCGGTGATGCAGCCAGTTAGAATGCTCTCTACTGTGCAGGTGTAAAAGGTTCTGAGGATTTTGGGGCTCATCCCAAACTTCCTCAGGTGCCTGAGAAAAAAGAGGCGCTGGTGTGCCTTCTTCAGCACTGCATAAGTGTGAACAGTCCATGTGAGGTCCTTAGTGATGTTTACTCCAAGGAACTTGAAGCTGTTTACCCGCTCCACAGGTGTCCCGTCGATGGTGATGGGGCTGTGTTCCTTATCCTGTCTCCTGAAATCTATCACCAGTTCCTTGGTTTTATTAATGTTAAGTAGGAGATGATTCTCCTTACACCAGTGTGTCAGACTGCACACCTCCTCTCTGTAGGCTGACTCGTCGTTGTTGGTGATCAGGCCTATCACTGTTGTGTCATTGGCAAATGTTAGTATAAATATTACTGCATTTTGATGTAACAGCAGGTCGGTCTGTGGAACTCCTTGAGAGTGCTAAAGCTGACTTCTGCTGGCAAAACTACAAACAATTCTTCTTCAGTAAATTTTCTTTTATTAATTACATTCCTGACTCTGTGTCTTCATTCATCACAACTGGTCTACGGGTCTTTACTTTACAATCCCCTACAATGGCATCAATGTCTTCATCATCCAGAAACTGCCTTTAGACTCTGTTCACATGATCTGGGCATTATCATGCATCAGGAGGACTCTGCACTGCGCCAGCATAAAATCTGACAATAGATTTGAAGATTTAATTCTGATACATAGCATGTAGAGGTCTGTGAGACCTTCTCAGACAACCCTTGCTGTTTCCTCTCCAGTGTACCTGTTGTCACTTTTATTTGCAGCAAAAGAAGTAAAAATGGTTCACAATCACTTATGCTTCCTTACCGGGTTGATTGATATTCCTGTAAGTTCACTAACTTGATGTTATGCTGTGACTAAGTGTTCCCTTAATTTTTTTGAGCAGTGTATATTGCTATAATAAAAATAACTCTGTGTTTTAAGGACACAGCCTCAAATGTCCACTAAGCGAATTGAAATGAGACGGTCTAGCCTTTCTAGCTGCGTCACCTGTTCCCGCCCATCACCCCTGTTACCTAGCAGATGTGCCATCTGCAGGTGATACATAATGGCCTTATACGGTGGCCCACTGGTGCAAAACACAACGAAAATTAAAAAACAAACAAGTCCACAACACAAAGGAATCAAGTCACAACACAACAAAATAAAGCCACAACGCAACGGAATCAAGTCACAACACAACAGAAATTCTCCCGACCACTAGGGGGCCCCAGCGGCGGGGTTGAACATGAATCATCAGTATGCGCATAGAATAAGCTGTTGGTTGGTTTGGAGGAGTTTTTACAACGTAAGTAAATTCAACAGGTGTTTTTAATGTTAGTGTTGCTATATATTCGTCTCTATCCGTTTTTGTAACTTAATTGGATTTATTGGAGTCATTGTGATTTGTGTTGTAAAGCATCCCACATGAAAAATACTATGAAAGGTTCACTTTCCAGCAGGGTTTAGTTTCAAACTCTGATGAAACACACCTGAACAAGCTAACCACGCTCTTTGAGAATAAGTGCGTTCGTCTGAATGCAGCGCAGACCCATAGGCATATGACATAACATAATCAAAGTTACCCTATGCCTTTAGAATCGATCTCGCGGTAAATTGTTTTCATCGGTCTGCGCAACGTTGCATACAGTTGAACATGCGTATTAATAGAGTTACAGACGGGTGAGTTTGAGCTGAGTTGGAGCTAAACTCTACAGGAAAGTTGACAACCTCTGTAGTGTAGAATTTACTGTAGTAAAATGTAGTCAAATTCTGTAGTATTATAGTAAATACTGAATTAAGCTACAGTTTACTAAGTTATAGTAAATACTACAGAATACATTTACTATTTATACTGTACTATAGTATATTTATACTATAATATATACTACAAATTATTACAGTTTACCATAGAACACTATAGAAATCTAGTGTTTTTGCCTGTGGGGTTATTTTATAAAATCATAGTCTCAGTGAACTTTTAAGTCAAGAAGCTATTGTTCCATGAAGCATTTTTTTTTCACAATGTATTGTCCGTTTTGTGGCGCTGCAGTGGAAAGCTGTCCTGCATTTTGCAGTGCATGTGGCAAAAGTGTAAAATTTCTTAAGGATGTTTCCAACAAAGTTCCTGATGAAAATCAGCCAAGCACAAGAAGGGAGGTTGTTACTATCGAACCCTTTATGCAGAACAGAAGAGCTTCTAGGACAGCTACATTAGAGAATTTCATGATTTGACTTGATTGGGTATTGTGTTTGAAGCAGAAAATACAGGGAGAAGTACATTGGATTCCTTCATGAAGTTCAGGGCTTTGAAAGAAAAGGAGAGGAAAGCATTCTTTACTAAGAAATGCCAGGCGCCTAAGGAGGATAAGAAAACTGTTAAGGTATTTTCTTTAGTTGTATCTGTTTTTCTTTAGCTTTTACAGAAATTGATATGATTTGACATTAGGCTCATTTGAGATGCACTTAGCATTGCCTAAAACTCAGACAAGAGCAGGTGGCTGCAGTGAGGTAAGAAGTCTTGCAGTCTAATTAACAGCAAATGGCAGTAACTGGCAGAGATCACGTTCTTGGATGCAATTAAAATACCACTGCTTTTACATGAAGATGATTATGAGGAAATTTCTCATGGGCATGTTTTTCCACATATATCATGAAAAACTATAGTTAATGGACTTCTTAGGGTTAAGAATAAAGATATCAGCTGACATTTATTTTTCAAATAATTGCTCATCTCAAATGAGTGTATTATTCATAAACTCCCAGTTAAGGTTAAATGTTATTGTTTATTGGCTGTTTAGGAAGTCACATAATCATTATATGAAAGGCTTGTTGTGTTTTAAAAAAATGAAATTTTTGACAAAATATTTTTATAATTATTCATGTATAACATCTTGAGAGCATCGTTTCTCTCTGATTAAAACTTTTTTTGGGTTGCAATAAATGTTATAAAAGTTACATTTACTTTTTTATACAGTCACTTTCACCACATTACAGTGGGGCTCGAAAGTTTGGGCACCCCAGGTAAAAATGTGTATTAATGTGCATAAAGAAGCGAAGAAAAGATGGAAAAATCTCCAAAAGGCATCAAATTAAAGATTAGACATTCTTATCAAAACAAAAAATGGCGTCTGCAAAAGTTTGGGCACCCTGCAGAGTTTATAGCATGCACCGATGCACCGCCCCCTTTGGAAAGCTGAGACCTGACAGTGTCATGGATTGTTCTCAATCATTGTCTGGAAAGACCAGGTGATATGCCCAGACTCATCTGACCCCAACAATCAGCACCATGGGTTCTTCTAAGCAGTTGTCTAGAAAACTGAAACTGAAAAACAAGGGCAGTCATGGCCCAGTGGTTAGAGAGATGGACTCATGATCACAAGGTTGCTGGTTCGATTCCCAGGGCTGGCGGGTAACAGCCATTGAGCAAGGCACCTAACCCCCACTTGCTTACTATACAAAATGTACAAATGTATAGTGCAATGTAACAAAGCTTTGGATAAAAGCGTCTGCCAAATGCATAAATGTAAATTGTTGACGCTCACAAAGCAGGAGAAGGCTATAGCAAAGCGCTTTCAGATGCCAATATCCTCTGTTCGGAATGTAATTAAGAAATGGCAGTCATCAGGAACAGTGGAAGTTAAAGCAAGATCTGGAAGGCCAAAAAAAATATCAGACAGAACAGCTCGCAGGATTGTGAGAAAAGCAAGTCAAAACCCATGTTTGACTGCACGATCCCACCAGAAAGATCTGGCAGACACTGGAGTTGTGGTACACCATTCCACTATAAAGAGATACTTGTACAAATATGGTCTTCATGGAAGAGTCATCAGAAGAAAACCTCTTCTACGTCCTCACCACAAAAATCAGCGTTTGAAGTTTGCAAATGAACACATAGACAAGCCTGATGCATTTTGGAAAAATTTCTGTGGACAGATAAGGTTAAAATAGAACTTTTTGGCCGGAATGAGCAAAGGTACGTTTGGAGAAGAAAGGGCACAGAATTTAATGAAAAGAACCTCTGCCCAACTGTTAAGCATGGGGGTGGATCAATCATGCTTTGGGGTTGTATTGCAGCCAGTGGCACAGGGAACATTTCACGAGTAGAAGGAAAAATGGATTCAATAAAATTTCAGCAAATTTTGGATGCTAACTTGATGCCATCTGTGAAAAAGCTGAAGTGGATGGATAATGATCCTAAACACACCTCAAAATCCACAGTGGATTACATCAAGAGGCGTAAACTGAAGGTTTCTCCATGGCCTTCACAATCTCCTGACCTCAACATAATTGAAAATCTATGGATAGACCTTAAAAGAGCAGTGCGTGACAGACATCCCAGAAATCTCAAAGAACTGGAAGACTTTTGTAAGGAAGAATGGGCGAAGATACCTCAAACAAGAATTGAAAGACTCTTGGCTGGCTACAAAAAGCGTTTACAAGCTGTGAGTACAAGGTATTAACTCTGCAGGGTGCCCAAACTTTTGCAGATGCCATTTTTTTGTTTTCTGTTATTTTGAAAGTGTAACTGATGGAAATTTTGACATATTATAAGGAATGTCTAACCTTTAATTTGATGCCTTTTTGGAGATTTTTCCATCTTTTCTTCGCTTCTTTATGCACATTAATACACATTTTTACCTGGGGTACCCAAACGTTCGAGCCCCACTTTAATTAAATTTTAATTGTAACCTTTTTTATTTTCAGTTGTAGATTTATGTTGGAGTTATGTGGAGACAAAATGGTAAACTAAAGCCTCTGAGAGGGAAGACCCTGCCTCTTGATGTTCAACCTAATTGGTCTTCAGAGCAACTATTAACAGCTGCCATAAAAAAAGTTAAAGATTTTAATCAAGACATGCAAGATGGATGCTATGTGTTGCTGTACCCCGATGGAGCAGACGTGAAACACATTCCAGGAACAAACACACCTTTCAGAATACAACTGTACAAAGAGGCACTAGGGAAGGCTTACCAAAGAATAACTCTATTTATATGCACAGTTCAAGACTTTGGTAAGCAAATTTTACTTTTGATAATTCCCACCAAGACAACACATTTACCACAATATATACAGAAATGAGTTAAAATCAAAGCAAATAATTACTGCTGCTGTTGTTTTTGAAGATGGTAGTGGAGATTCTTCAAGTGAAGACAGTGAAGTGATCATAAAATCTACCTCTAACAGTCCACACTATGAGAGTGACACTTTGGTGAGTGCATTTAATTGCATGGCTCCTAACAAGTATTTATTTAAAACTTACTCTAACATAATGTTTGTGTTATGTTTCCAGATTTGGGATGGTCCAGATGAAGCAAGCACCCCAAAAGCAGAAATCACACCAGACAGGCAATAATATAACATAATTAAAATAAGTGTTTAGATATTTCAAGACAATAAGTATGCAATTTTGATGTTCAAGACAATGTTTTTCCAGACCCCCTAATCTCTCTCAGACAATTTTAGACCAAGTAAGTTCAAACTTTTCAAAGGAATGTGTTACCACAAAAGTGAAATGTACTATAGGCTATAGCTGTAGGTTTTTTATTTATTGACTTGCTATGTTAAGTTGCTCAGCTAGTGGTAGTTGATAATGTTAACATTAAGAATTGTTGTTGTTTTTTTTAACTAGGAAGGAGGAGAAAACGGAACAAAAATGCAAAAGCATACACAGGGCCCTCAACATTGCTACACGTGAGCTGATTGTCAGTCCAAAAAGAAATTTTTGGTACTAATTAAAGGCACCAATAGTAATTGAAAGTGATTTCGAAGAGTCAGATGGGAGCAGACCTTATTTTCAAGAGGAAAGGTTGTAATCTATTATCTACTCTAAACATCATGTTTGTATGTTTTAATTGCATTATTTTTGTTTTACTCAACTGAAACCTCCTTTTGTTTTACAGCACAGATTCATTAACTGCTGCAGACATGGTATCAGATCTCTCATCGAAGATCATAAAGACATCTTGCAGCAGATTCAACATAAATCGAGCTAATGTTTGGGATGGAGCAGCTCGTGGTTTCAAACGTGCCTCATATGACCCCCCCACATGACATGCTTGTTAAATTCACAGATGATGAAGGGACAACTGAAGATGCAGTAGACACAGGTGGTCCAAAACGTGAGTTTCTAACGCTCTTAATGGACTGTTTAGGGACCCAAAGAATCTTTGATGGCCCAGAAAATAGAAGATTTCTCACGTTTAACAATGCAGGTGAATTGTGTACTTTTACTTTGAATGCCACTTTTTACCTGCCCTATTGATAATCTTGTTTTATTAACTGAAAATATTTTTTTACTACAGCTGCCAGAGAAGAGGAGTACTTTCTTGCTGGACTGATGATCGCAGTTTCTTTAGTTTATGGTGGTCCAGGTCCTCGCTTCCTCTCAGAGATACTGTACGGTCACCTTACTGGGAGGGTTGACTTTGATGGAACAATTGAAGATGTAACAGATGAGATCATGAAGACAGCCTTGCTCGAGGTACATTCAATGTTCAGTTATGCTTAATGTGAATAAGTAAATTGACTCTTTTGATTTGAATTGATTTTCTGTTTATCAGTTTTACAAGTATCTTATTTGTATTAGCTTTCTAAAAACTAATACAAACATTGGCCCCTTTAACTTCCATTGTATGGACACAAAACCACTAAAACATTTCTCAAAATATCTTTTGTATTACACAAAAGAAATAGTCATATACATATTTACAACCACATGAGGCTGAATTAAAGAGAATGTTTTAATATGCATAATCACTTAACTGTTTACCCTAGATATCAGGTGCTGCATCATTAGATGAATTACACTTGCTCAATGAGAAGTATGCCAGCTTGCTGCAGACTGCTGGATGTTTTGAGTATCCACAAAGTGTATAAGGCAAACAGAACATTGTAAAGGATTTCATACAGTGGTACATAATATACAGAACTCAATACTCAATTCAGAGGTATGTTTGTGGTTAATTTGAGAGCATATTATCACTATCTATACTGTCATAGAGACTTTGTGATGAATGCCTGTCTTCCAGATTTAGGGATGGTCTTTCAACATTGGATGTCATCCATGCCCTGGAGCAGCATCCAATTGTATTCAGACCATATATGTGCTGTGGTTTTGAGAATCTGAATCATTGGAAGCTATCTTTAAGGCTCAGCTGAGTGAAGTAGGAAGCACCAGACAACAAGAAGAAACCAGAATACTTGGCTATTGGAGAGACTATCTTCTTGACACAGGAGGTTAAGGATTAAACATCACATTTTATTGTTGTACATGTACATAGTTCATAATGTTTAACGGCTTCTATTTTTTTTTAGAATAAGAAGCAAGACTCTCCCTCCAGGACATCCTGATGTTTGCTACAGGACTGGATTCACTGCCTCCTTCGACAATTGTCCCTCAACCCAAACTATGCTTTGAGAGGACCTCCAGATTTCCCATTGCCAGTACCTGTACCAACACAATCAAATTACCAATGGCCAAAAGTTATGAAGAGTTCAAAAATGCAATGGACTTTGGCATACAAAACTCACCTGGTTTTGGATTGCAGTGAGTAGTAATTGTAACAGATGAGATCATTTGTGTTTGTTTAAAGAAAGTTTAAAAACTTACCTGACTTTAAATTTCAGCCATGTTCTTCAAGGTTATGTAATTTTCCACACCAGTCTCCCAGTTCTGAGCTGTAGTCAAATTGCCTTGTCTGTGTAGTTCTTCATAGTTTGCCTGAAGCTGGTCATCTCCACACATACTCAGAGTGGGTTCAGACAGAAACTGGTCCAGGTCGTTCTGTGAGATAGGGAATCCACATTCTGTTCCATTAAACCTTTGGGTTTATTTTAGAAAAAAATGTTTACCATTATATAATCCTAGCACCAAAATTTTATACAAAGTGCAATATTTTGTATGCAATAAATGTTATCTTGAATTTAACCTTGTATTTGCCTTTGTTTTGTTCTATCCCTGCAGTTTAGTAGCAAGCTCAGTTTTACAAATAAATAGGAACTAAATAGGAAAAAAAAAAAAGAATTTGAATTACAGTAAATGACTGCAACTAACATTCTGCATAAAAGGGCTTTGAAACAATACAGTATGAGGGTGAGTATTCATGTCTTTAACAATTCTATTACAAACACTAATATAGAATACTAATCATAATGTACACCAACCTATGTGGAAGAATGTAGATTGCATCTGGTTTACCAGAAGGACAGCGAGATTGTTTAACTGCCCTAATGGTGTGTGTGTTCCAAATTTCTTTGGTTTCATCAAGCTCCTTTTGTAGCACGCCCAAAAACACAAAACGCACCAAGCATATGTGCTAGTGACTCACATTAAAAAGTTTTCTCTCTTTCAGGTCATTCAAAAGATCCATCCAGAACTGAGTCCTGCATAATTAAACCAACAATAATATAAACATGCTTTAGGGAATTAAGTAATATGCTATTATTGTAGAACATGCTTTAAGTCTTTTAAGTGGAAAGTTAAGCAAAAACAAACAAGATAATAATATTAAATGACTGTGTGTGACCAAACTGTACCTTTGGTTTCTGAAATATGACCACCAGCTTTCAATTCTTTGGTTGGTAGTTGATGAACCATACACATGACTTGCAGCCCCTGCAAGATCATCTGTGTGGTTTGATCTCAAAGTGCAATGGATTGCAGCCATTACTCCATTTTCAGTGCCACAGTCCGTGCGAAGAAGCTTTGGTATGACCCCAAATTCAGTGGCACACTGCAGGTAATGATAAGCTATAACTTCTGGGTTGTTACTGCTGGCTCCACAGATCAACCACATCACTTTCCGAGAGTATCCATCAATGCAGCCACTAATGGCCAAACCATAGGGTTTTAATTTGTTATAGCCATCAACATGCCAGGTGTGATTTGGCCCCAAAGAATGGTAAACCCTTCTTACAAACATTCTTCTTGATCGTTGTACAACTCCTAATGGATCAAGATCTGCCCTCATATGCATTACATTTTGTCTTTTAACTGTAAAACTGTATTTCTGACGCTGTGTTTGGCACATTGTGTGGTACCCATAATGCTGTCCAGCACCATCCAACTCCTTAGTAATTGCTGCCTGAACAATGTCCAAATGTGTGTAGCTTTTTCGTCTGTACAATGATAGTCTGTTTAATTTTTTTTCAGGGTACAAAGGCTAAATGTGAGGTTGTGCTTTGATGCCAGAATATCCAAAATGACACTGTAAGTGTGTCCATCTCTGAAGTACTTGATCAGAAGATCCTCTTCAGAAACTTTGACTGGGGACTCTGACATCAACAAAGAGTAATGATATGAAAATAACAATAAAAAAATACATACAACAAATGACCTAATGGCATTTATTTTGAAAATGAAACCTAGCTTTTAAAACATTACTTTCAAACAGTAAACTAGTGTGTTACAACTGTAAATGGTAAAATGCATGCCTCACACAACAAGAGGTGTGTCAAAGTTCATGCAGCGGTACGCATATCCATCGTCTGAGTATAACGGGAGTTTTTCATGCAGTCAGTTTCATTCATTATAACGCTAAATTATAACAGAACTCACTGTTTCAGTGACGTTTTTCGCTCGCTTTCTGTTTAATCCTGGTTTAAATAAATATTTCATGCATGCAAAAACAAACAATGTGAAAATTTACTAATGCAAAAAATGCAATAATCACCCTCAAATAGTTGGTCTGCAAAGTCTAAAAGAATATGACATGCAAATGTTACCTGTCCTACTCGCGCCTGCTCAGGCATCGAACCGAGTCGGTCCGACATGGGAGACGGGCGCTCTAACGAGGAGGCTAAAGACCACAGTCACCTCTTGAGTTCGGGGAGTGAGGTTTACACACTGCACAGCTCTTCACTAGTTGGCTTCCGTTACACAAAAACGATTATAATATTTTAATTGGTATTTATAATCATGATTACAATATCAAAAGCAATATTAACAATGTTTTTTGCTTAAATCATCCTTAAACTTTGTTTTTGTCATTTATCAGTTTTATTTGTGCTGGGCAATTATAAACAATAGTGGAAATAGCAAAACTTGCGAGAAGTGGGCGGGGTCTAATTTGAGTGGCTCCTCCCCTAGCACATGTAATCTCACGGCCAGATTTTCGTCTGAACAGGGAGGCCCTGACAGTTCTGCTAGATCTCCTCAGAAATGAGCGGAGACACAGATGGGGTGCCACACTTGAGACCCTGGTGTTTCTCTTCTGGCTGGCGAGTGGGGCATCATATAGGGTCGTCTCCAGAGTGTTTGGAATGCCACGTTCTACTGTCCACCGCATCGTCCACAGAGTCACTAAGGAGGTGGTGGGCATTCGCCACAAGGTTATTCACTTCCCAAAGACCTCTGAAGACCAAGAGGCAGTGTCTCATGGGTTTGCAAGGCTGGCAAGACACAGAGCTTTCTTGAAAGCAGCAGGAGCAATCGACGGCTGCCATGTTCGCATCAAGCCACCAAGCGGCCCCGATGGTCAGTGCTACAGGAACAGGAAATTGTTCCCATCTGTTATCCTGCAGGCTGTTTGTGACCATCAGGGCCACTATTTTGACACCTGCGTGGGCTGGCCTGGGTCAGTCCATGATTCAAGAGTCCTCCGCCATAGCCCACTCTACAGGATGTCAGTCTACCCTCCTCCAGGGCACTTTATCCTTGCAGATGGAAGGTACCCATGCCTCCAACAGCCACTCCCCTCATCACTCCCTACAAGAGGCCAGTACAAGGTGTGGGAGTCTAGCGTTTTAATGTTCATCATTCCAGGGCATGCTGCATTATAGAGCGTGCCTTTGGAATGATGAAAACCAGCGTGCCTTTGGAATGATGAAGACCAGCGTGCCTTTGGAATGATGAAGACCAGGTTCCGTGCCATCTTCCTGCAAGCGCTGGAGGTGCACCACACCTTTGTACCTTATGTAAGTGCTGAATCAAAATAATTAATTAGAATACTAAAGAACAGTAAACAATTTCTGGAGGTATAATTTTGTTTGTAATATTTTGCCATTGCAGGTAATAACAGCATGTGCCATCCTCCACAACATCTGCCTTGGGGTTGGTGACATCATAGCCCCAGACGATGAGCATGATTTGGAGGTAGCCAGTGGTACTGCCTGGCATGACCGGCTGTCTGCAGAGGTGTCTGCCCTGGAGGAGGTGCCCACTGACCATTTTTAACAAGCAAGTAAAAGATCTGCAACACTTTGATACCCATATAAAATGTACTGTATAATGATCTTGCATGTTTTAACATTTTATGGTGTGATTTCTTTTGGGTTTATACTTCTCTCTTTCTGAACACATTTTAGTGACATGGTAGCCGTTGAGTGCATCAGCTATGCAAACCTATTGAAAGACGATGCAGCGGACAATGGAAATATGAAGGCAATTACGCTGGAGACCACTCCAAATTATGTCTCACTGACAGAAAACACCAGGAACTTTACTGTGGCAGCCCACCCAGGTCCAGCAGTACGACCAGGTGGACTCCCTGTTAATCTGATAAATGGGTTGTGTTTCCTGCTAGTTGGAAAATCTGTTTAGCATTGGGACACTTCAATTTGTCCTGCATTTTGTAAACATTTTTGGTTTATTGTTAACTTGTGTGTTGTTTTGTCCCTGTTGTAAATAGTTAAATAAATAAATGAAATAAATAATACTTAACAACTGCTTTATAGATTCATTTAGAGAGTGAGTGACATGTTCAGTGTGCGTGTAATATATATACACACATATATACAGTTGCAATCAGAAATATTCAACCCCCTCACCTCAAAAGACATTATAATGATGTTGATAAAAGATAATGAAAATAAATGACAAAAAAACCTTGTGAAATAACAAAAAATATTTATTGATACATAAGAGTTATTTTGACAACAGAGGTTGACTTAACTTTGAAGTTCAAATTAAAATTGTAACTCTTGTAACACATGAGCATGTGCAGTATTATTCAACCCCCTGCTTCAGTACCTTGTGGAGTGTCCTTTATTTTTTATAACTTCTAACAAACGGTTTTGATAAGTGCTGACAAGCTTCTTACACCTCTCGATTGGAATCTTTGCCCATTCTTCACGTGCAAAAGTCTGTAACTCAGTGATGTTTGATGGCTTCCGTGCTGCAACTGCCTTCTTCAAATCCCACCAAAGATTTTCAATTGGATTTAAATCTGGTGACTGAGAAGGCCACTCCAGCATCTTTTCCCCAACCAAGCTTTAGTTGATTTGGAGGTGTGCTTGGGATCATTGTCTTGCTGGAAGATCCAATGATCACCAAGGTTTAATTTGTCAACAGAAGGCATCACATTCTTCTTTACAATGACCTGGTATTTCTGGGAATCCATGATGACAGTTACACGATTAAGATTGATTTTTAAGATCAAAAACAGCCCCACATCATTAATGACCCACCTCCGTGCTTGACCGTGGGGATGGTTCTTTTGTTCATAAGCCTGACCTTTTGCACGCCACACGTACCGCTGGTCCATATGTCCAAAAAGTTCCAGTTTGGTTTCATCAGTCCATAGAACTGTCTCCCAGAACTCTGTAGTTTTATCCAAATTCCTTCTGGCATATTGTAGTCGACTCCTGATGTTCCTTGAGGTCAAGAGTGGAGTGCGTCTTGGGGTCCGGCCATGATGTCCAGTGCATGTCTTATAGTTGCCACTGAAGCACTTGTACCAGCCTTCATCAGGTCATCCTGTAGCTGTCTTGCAGTCACACAGGGGTTTTTCTTAGCTGTCCTGACTAAGTTGCTAAGGGCCCTTGATGAAATTGTGGGCTTTCTTCCATGGCCAGGCAGGTTTGCAGCTGTTCCATAAGTTTTAAACTTCCTTATAATGCTCCCAATGGTGTCTCTTGGAATGTAAAATATTTTGGACATCTTCTTATACCCAAGGCCCTTCAGATGTGATAAAATAATCTCCTCTCTCAGCTTTTGTGGAAGCTCCTTTGTCTTTCCCATGATTGCAACTCACCTTGAAAACCTTCATGGTTGAGGTTTATATATGCATCACAGCTGAAGCAAATTAAGGATCGTTATAGAGTTCCCAAAGGCTTAATGATGTTTCAGCTCCACTTCAGGCCATAAAAACTGTCAGAAAGCTTTAAAAATAACAATATTATATAGGGGTTGAATAATTGTGACATGGCTATCTTAACAAAATATACTGTTACACACAAATACTACATCATACATTTACTGTGTTGATTTTATGCATCACTTAACTCATAAAGAAGTCATCCAAAGCAGAATCCCGCACTTTGAAAAGATTTTTATTTGTAAATCCTTAAAACTCTTAGGGGGTTGAATATTTCTGATTACAACTGTATATATGTATATGTATATGTGTATACACATGTGTCACATATTCAACATATTTCTTTACATATATTTATTATATTAATTTATTTATCAACTAATTTCTCCAGTAGAGAAAACATTCTATCCATTCTGTCCTCTCTTCTGCCTCTCTCTGCAGCCTCATATCCTCGTTGATTAAATCAATTAGGTCATCCTCTCTGTCTCTCTTTCTCACTCTCTCTCGCTGTGCTGGCTCCTCCTCAACAGCTGCTGAACTTGGCCCTTGTGTGTTCTCGGGAATAGAGGCAATTAGGACAGGGGGGCTGGTAGAATGCCTCTGTCCCAGCACCTCATCCATGAGAACAAAAAACGGCCAAGTTGCAGCAGTGGGTTTCCCGCTGACACCCTCACCTGACACTGGACACTTGCATTCCTAATGCAGAGCAAATAATTAATGGCATTTAACAACAAGATGTCTTTTTTAAGTAACATACATACTTTTTTTTTTTATTGTCCCGGGTTTTTTTTTCGCTTGTGGGGGGGTCACGTTTCCAACAAGGCCCATTTTTTCTAGAATTGTTCTAAATCAAGAAAAAAAGGACACGCTTATGAAACTTATGATTATAAAAATTTCACATAAATCACATATTTACAGGCCCATTTGGTTAAAACATGCTAAGACAAAGCTTGAATAACATAAATGAAATTAATATAGAAATACATAAATAAACAACATTAACAACAAACAATGACTATCGCTCCATCTACTGGTTGCCTTGTTGTTGTGGGCTTGGTATTGTGTAAGGGTTAATATGTTAATATGTTGTGTGCCCTAGCCACAATGGCAGAATATTTTGCCCCAGTGAATAGGCTGCAATTTTCTCCCCTTAATTTAATTAACTGAGCAGTCTGCTCCTTGGACCCTAAAACAAAATGAAATGTCAAATTAAGTTTTACCTCACACCACATGTTAACAACTTGAGTAACTGAAACCGGCATGCAATGATTCTTGGGATAGTCGAGGCTTTTGAGGATACATTCGTTCTATCCTTAAAAACCGGTGAAAATAAGGCCGCATTTTGGGGCTGCATTTGAAGCAACCTTTGAATCGGGACAGCCTTACCAGCATTCAGTCGCGCTGCTGTGACGCAATCGGTCTTGAAATGCAGCCTTCGAAGCACGTAGCTCCCGAATTGGAACACAACTTATGTGGGCTTCCCACTTCAGGTCCTGCGAGATGGTATTGCCCAGGAACCTGAATGACTCCATAGCTGTCACAGTGCTGTTGTGAATGGTGAGGGGAGAGAGTGATGGAGGGTTCCTCCTAAAGTCCACAGTCATCTCCACAGTTTTTAGAGTAAGAAATATTTCCATAATGTCCCTAAAGCAGTTCTGGCTCTTGCTGCACTAATAGTAACAGTTATAAACTTTTGCTAGACATCCTTACATGTCACTTCATTCTGACCTTGAATAAGTTGTAAATCACTTAAACATTAAATATAAACTGCACCTCAGTAAGAGCTTCATACCACAGGACTGTTTGGCGTGCAACTGTTGAAATGTTCACATAATCACTTTAGCGGGAAACATACTCAGTTGATTTTAAAAATGCCATAAAATGAGTAATACTTGTATTTTTTTTAAGTTCACAATTTTCAAATAACACAAAATGAACTTGTTTTTTGTCATGGTTCTGCCCTTCTCGTCTAGTAAATTCCTAGAGCCTTGTGGGCGGGGCTATGACAGTGCCATGTCTCTGTGCTTATGTTATGCGTGGTCTTGACCACGCCACGATCAGGTCGTTCATGTTTATGCTTTTAATTCTTGATCGAGTGGACGGGATTGTGACAGTATCTTGTCTTTGTGTTTACGTTCTGTGGGGAGACAGCCTTTTGCTGTGTGTTTTCATGTTGCGCATCTTAGCCCCGCCCCCTCACTCTAAAAATGGCTGGGTTAAAAACAACCCAATTGACAACCCAGCGCTGGGTAAATATTGGACAGAACACATGCTGGGTTAAAGTAACCCAGCACAGTGGGTTGCACAGTTTAACCCAGCATGCTGGGTTATTGAAATAACCCAAAATGTAGTCATTTGAACTATTCATGTGTTTAATTCTGGGTTATTCTTGCTGGGTTATTCTTAATTTCTTCTGTGCTTCATTGTCAAGACAATTGACATTTATTTTCAAAAAATTCATTTTTATTTTACTGTAAAATAATTGTTAAAAATTTAAACTTTTAGAGTCAGTAACAGCAATATTTACAGATTTGCTTAAATAAAATAATATAGTTAAATTATAATAAATAAAAATGTTTCATATCAAACATTAACAAGCATTATAAATAACATTATAATTAAATAATAAACATTCTCCACAATATGCACTAGCAACAAATGTCAATTAATAAAAATCAATACAAATATGGCTAATATCAAACATTAGTATAGATCATTCATGAATCAGTCAAATTTAAATTCTGAACCAATTAAAACATTAAAGCAATATTTCACCATCAAATCAAAATTTCCCCATGTTTTTCTCACCCTAAAGGCATCCTAACTGAATATTTTTTTCTTCTTGAAGCATAATGCAGTCGACTTATAATCCCATGTATCATTTTACTTTCAAGCGGTAGAATGGGAGTGAATGGAGAATGACTTTTTGAAGCTCCAGAAAGTACATCCATCAATCTAAGAACTGCTTGACATGGCTCCGTCATCTAAAAGTTCTTCTGAAGCGAATCGATGCGTTTGTTTGAAGTAAATGTTCATATTTACATCAATATTTACGCTAATGTCTAATTTCAGTTTACCGTCTGTCACGCGTGCACAAGTCTAGAGGGTTGGACGTGGGCGTGTTATAAGTTCCGGTGACTAAACCAGCAGCGCGAAGAAGGAAACAAAACAAAATTTGTCACGAAGTAGAAGACACATGCATATAACTTTTAAGAGTATATAATAAACACAAACTTACCTTTAATCTTGTCAATAAGACTAGGTAACTGCCACTCTATGTGTTTTTCTCTGACAAAAGCATCCATTTGATTTACTGACTAGACAAAAAAATGACATTATGAATTACACCACTTAGTACATTAAGAAACCACACATGCAGCAAATCAACTCATTAAATACAGGCTACCGCACTCGTCTTTCGTTATCATACGCACAAACCTTGAAATGTTTGGTTTAAAACGGAGGAAGCATACGTGACTGGCCGCCTCATGGACACCGAGAGGCGTTCCTGAACCGGGAATGCTGGACCGCGCTGGGGGCACTCGCCGGTTTGACTCACTTTTAGTTAATTCTCACTAAAATTCATAGACTTAGCTTACATGGGATGTGGTTAACTAAAATTTTATTATTTCGCAGTGTCGCGCATCTTAACATGACTATGCGAGTCAATTTATGTAATGGCGATCTGAGGTAACAGTTTCTGGTCGTCTAAATTACATTAATAATGTTAGTTAAGACACTGTTGCCTTGCAAAATGTAACAAATTCATTTAAATATTCAATAAATATTCATTTAAAACGTGAAAAACGTACCTTTAAATTGCTCCAACCAGTGTGTCTGCCCCTGTTCTTTATAAAAATGAAAGTTGCGTAGTACACTCAACGTCTTCAGGGCGGGAAGTGCGTGAGCCTTTTCAAACAACCCAGCGTTGGGCAGAAACAACCCAGCGGATTTAACCCAACACCTGGAAAACTAAAACTACCCAAAAAGTGTTTAACATGTGGAAAAATAACCCGACAAAACAACCCAACAAAGTTAACCCAGCGTTATGGGTCATGCATTACACCTGTCTCCGTGTAATTATCCCTTGTTTGTTCCCCTATATAAAACCCTGGTGTTCATTGTCCTGTGCTGGTTCGTTTTGTAAACTTTGTGAAGTTCTCTGTGTTTTGACTTTACTTTCCCTGTCGTGAGTTTTTATCTATTCCTGTCTTTGAACGTGTTTTGTTATGTACCTTTTAAGTTCTGTTACATTTTGCCCCCTCGTGGGTTATTTCAGTTCGCTGTGTGCCTAAGTGTTTAGTTGTAGTTTTTAGTTCTGTTTTTACCCCACCGTGGGTTTTTGTTTTGTGTCTCTTTATTTTTAAGGCCTTTTTGTGTCATACCGCTGTCTTGCATCTGGATCCTCTACACAAATCATGACAGTTTTTTACACATTTATTTTGTCCAATTATAAATATCATTTAAGGTATAGTCTCGGATTTTTAAAGTTAATATTGCAGTTTATTATAATGATATTTACAAAGCAGCTCAATAATTTTTAGAGTGTCAGGGAGCAGTTTCTTTTTTTCACGTGTTTGTGAATATTAATAATATGTGTAAAAATACATCAGGAAATCCGGCTAATTGTTGGATTGTGGAGTTGAGTAGAATACAATATTATTAGGGCTGTCACGATTATTAAATTTGGCTGGCGATTACAGTTTTTCTAGTTTGCTAACACACTGTAACTGATACAGTTGGCACAAATTCCAAACCATTCATTCAGTCAAAAAAAGAACACATTTCTCATAACATTTAACATAATTTAACACTTGTTTTCACACACATTGGAGAGAACCCATATGCAGGCAGCAGTTAGACCAGAAAATACACTACAGTTTTTTTAAAATTTTTTACAATTGCTATGACATATTTTCCAATACTTTCCTAAACTCTTAACACAGTTATCACAACAATTGGCTGTGTAGTCTATACAATTAACATATTTCTTGTTGCTTTGACACAAAATGCATACATTTAACACAGATTTAAAATGCTTTAACTTCTTTTACACACAAGCTAATGAGAAAAAGCACTTATAAAAATCACAGATGTAGTATATATTTACGCCTTCTGTCATAAACATGTAAAGTGAAGATGAAAGTTTTGTGAGGGACCCCCTTTCTAAAATACATATCCATCTATCATTTTTTATGTGTAAAGAAACATTTACATTTTATTAGAAAAATAGTGAATGTGATATTACAGTATAAAGACAACATATTGCTTCCAAACTTATAAATAGTTGGCTACACTTGTTGGAGGTATATAACCCTGAAGAGACATTTTCAATTGTAAAAATGTATTTGTATAACAACTTTTAATTTGAGTGCGAAAAAAAAGGAACTATTCACTAGAAATATACAAATATAAACAATTCTGGAAACTATGCATGTAGCAGAAAAAGCAGATAAACACTTAACCTTCTGGAGGCCCCTGGGGGTCTGGACCCCAGTTTGAAAAACCCTGTTATAAACCACAGGCTATCATACAAACAAATACAGACAAATCTCAGCTGGTACACAATGACATTTATTGTCCAGAAACCAATAGGTAAGATATTATATAAGGGCAGACCTGACACACATAAAATAATGCAGTTTCTGTAATTCCATCTGATGTTAGTGTTTTTTTTATGACTGTGCTAAGATTGACTAAATGTACCTGTTGGTATGAGAACACGTGTATTATTGCATTTTGAAAATTAATGTTGGAGTTTACAAGTTTACAATGTGTGATGTTGAACATGAAATTAACAGTTTTGCCAATTGTGTGTTTTAAATGTTTTGCTGTGTTAAGAGTTTAGGAAAGTTGTTAAAAGTATTGGACAAATTGTCATTGCAATTGTAAAAAACTGTATTAAATAAAAACCCACTATGGGGGAAAACAGGTAATAACAGGAACAAAAAAGCACTGTAAAAACTCAAATGGAAAAACAAAAAAATCACAAAACTAAACAAAAACATTAGATAAGGGCAATGATCAGGACATTGCAGGAACAGGACAAGAACTCACAGGAAATAATCAAGGCAAACAATGAAAACGTACCAGCACAGGACAGCAGACACAAGGGCATTATATGGGGGAAACAAACGAGGGATAATTATTAAAGGCAGGTGCAAGGAATGAAATTTGTGCAGTTGTATGCTGTATTGTGTTGCATGACCATTTCATATTGTTCTTTGGTTGTGGCGTGCCATAGGGTTTTAGTCAGGGCCTTCAGTAACCAACTGTAAACCACATACATACATATATGTTACAGCTAACGCAGCCATATGCAAATATTGTGCATATTCTACTGCACATACAGGCTCTCAACAAAAATAACAGTTAATTACATGTGTCAATAAAAGTAATCGGGAAAATATACCCGTGTCATTATGCACATTCACGTCACTCAAAAATTATGCTGCGCCCACAGCAGCAAAGTTGTCTAAATGCTGGACATCCTCACACAGTATTATCAATGCATCACGTACTGTACACCTCAATAACAATGCTCATAAACCATTAATAATGCTTATTATCTGATGCAGTTGCCAACCACAAAGTGCTAGATACAATACTCATCAAATTGCCTAGTAAAGCACTCACCCGTTACTTGTAAATAAAGTCCATGCATCTGTCTTTTTTGACAAAACGTTAAATAACATCCTCATGAAGTTGTCCTATTTGCTTCAGCTGATTGAGCTCTTCTTTCTCACTGGAGAGAGACGCCAAAGAAGACAGCCTTGATTGTCCAGTTGCGTTCCTTGCGTAGGTTTTAATCCGTTTAGGAGCCGAAAACGAGCGTTCCACTGAGGCTGTAGACACTGGCTTTCCGCGCGGTGCACTTCGCTGTCCAGATGCCACCACGGTCTTTTCAAAGATTTCACCAAACTTGGCTCGCTCCCTTTCAACACTCTGGCAAAAATCTGTAATTCTGGCCAGACTAAACTGCACGTCTAAGGTCTTGCTTTGTAGAATTCCAAAGAGCACATCAGCAATGTCGAAAAAAGCCAGTAAAGAAAAAAGAAAAAACAGAATGCGAAGCTTTTTAAATTTGCCAGGTGTCCAGATGCACAGTGCACAGTTTCCCAGTCAAAATCTTCAGCGTGGTCAGTGATGTGCTGGAAAAGCTTAACCAGCTCAACTCTTTTGTCGTGGACAGTGCACACAAGCCTGGTATTAAAATTCCACCTCACCTGCGTGACGTGCGGCAGCCGCCTTTGACAAAACTTATCCAGTACTTTGGTACGTTTGGGAGAACGAGTAAAAAATGCTGCAAATCCACAGAGATTTGCAAACAAAATCTTACATTCTTTAACTTTTGATGCTCCCTGCGACATCACCAGATTCAAAGTGTGTGCATACCAATGCACGAAGAGTCTTTTACGCGAGCCTGTACTCCATTTAGCCCTGAAGCCATTACAGGTGCTCCATCATAGCACTGAGCCACTTATTTTGATTTACAGTTGTAGCTCTCCAGCATATTTAGAACCAACCCTGCTAAATCATGGGCAAAAATGGGGCTTTTTGTCTGTAATGACCTCAAATTTTAAAAATCTCTCCTTTACCCCCATTTCAGTTAACGTACCTGAGGACATATGAGAGCTGCGCTGCGTTACTTAAGTCAATCGTCTCGTCGACCATAACCGCCACAAACTTAGTTTGCTTAATCTCTTCTTTGATGTGATCATTTAACACTTTGGCCACTGCATTTATTAGATCATTTTGAATTTTTCCCGACGTTCCTGTAAAATATAAGGAATCTTGTGTAAAAAACTGATATCTTTAATCTTTAAATAACATTAAAAATACACCTGCATATGTTCTTAACAGATGTATTAGGCAACAATCACCAAATGTTAGAGTTGTGCCACAGCTGCCCTAAATTATTTTTTTGTATGGTTAATTTATTAGTATTTGTAAGCTCTAATTGTTGTTATTCATGAATTTTCTAATTGAATGTATTACAAAATATATTATAAATATAATATTTTTTTGTTTAAATGTCTAATAATGATCAATGACAACAAAGACTGTACATAAAAACTATGCCAGCAATGCAAGCAGAATGCAAGCTGTAATCAAGAGCAAAGGAGGAAATACAAAATATTAATACTATTTATTTTTAATTTTTTTTTTTTGTTGTTATGTGTGAATGAATTTAGTTGTTTTGGTTAATTAGCATATCAAATGACAATAACAGATTTTTTTACAGATTCCAAAAAAAAATGTGTAAAGCACTGTATATATGCTGTATATATGTTCGGCTCTGTGTATAAGAAATAATTCACCTTAAAATAAAAAAGCAGGCATTTTTTACTCCCCCCTCATCCTTCAAACCTGCTTATATACTTTCAGAACACTGACTACTAATGACAACCAGTTTCTGAAAGTTATAATAATAACAACTGTCACATTCTGTACAGAACTGTATTTATGTAGCAAGAACTTGCATTATTATATTTGTTGCCTTTGTTTTTCTTTCAGACTCTCTATCAGCCCTTGACGTTGACTAAAGTACAGAAACAGGTTGTCTCCTGCTGCCCATATTGAAAAGGTTTGTCAGTACATTTATATACTTGATGTAAATAGAGGTTCTTCTAAGAATGTGGCATTTTTCATGTTGCGTCATGTCCAGAGTCAACAGCATCACTGATTATAATAGGTTCTAAAGTTGTTGTTTTTGCGCCACCCATGTCTATATAGACATAGTGTCATGGTCCTGTGTGTTCCCTTGCCTGTTTCTTCTGCATTTCCCCAAGGACTCCATTCCCCAGCATCCTCAACGCTCCTGCACCTGTCACTCGTTTGTATCCGCGCACCTGTTTACTATCACCTTCATCACCTGGACACTTTATATACCTTGCCTGTTCCTATGTTCGGTGTCTTGTCTTAAATGTAAAATATCCCGTGTTTTGGAAACGCTCCTCTTTTCATGTGTCTTCTCCAGCAACATACTCGTTACAGAAGACGAGACCTAAAATTATGGCTATCATCATCATCTCTCCAGAGGACCTTATGGATCTCCGTCAGGACGGTCTACCTCTGGAGAGGTATGTGGAGGAGTTTGTCGAGGTGTGTGTGTGCAGGTGAGTTGGAGCGATGCCACCCATAACCGCATATTTTTGACTGGTTTGGACGACGATCTGCTCGTCCTCATCATGCTTCCAGATGTAGAGAGCCTTTCGCTGGAGGACTTTATTAATCTAGTTATCCAAGCGATGGGCTCCGATTTCTGCATCGGGGAGGCTGATGGGGACTGGAGCGATGGTTGTCCAACACTGGTCATTAGCGGAGGCATCGTTCTGGCTCACTGCAGCGCCACACCCCACTCCTCCACAAAGCCTCGACTTCGTAAGCCGCGACGCCCTCGTAAAACTTCACTCCAGTTTCTTCAGGACTCCCCATTGTGGACCTGATGTTAATGGAGTTCGATCTCCGGCCCAGTCTCCAGGTGGACCCAGACTCCACTCCAGTGATCTCCGAGCTCCCTGCTCCAAAAACCTCAGAGCCAGAGTATTCTCCGTTCTCCGAGCCTCCCAAGTCTCTGACCCCTGCACTTCCAGAGAGTTCCCCGGCCTCTGCTCCTCTGCCTGAACTCCGTGGGATGAAGTGGCCGTCCTTGTTCCCGAGCCTCTGGACCCTCCATGGTCCACGGAACAGCCAGTGCCCTCACGGCCTCCTGAACCCCCGGATCCTCTGTGAGTCCTTGATCCCCGAGCTGTGAGCTCCGTCCTGGATGCATACCCCCCTATCACCACCCATCACCCCCCCAATATTCCTAAGTTGTTGGCCAACATTCCTAAGGATGTCTAATTTGATTGGCCTGATTAATTAAGCACCTGCATGTGTTTCACCTGATTCTGTTACTCACTTGACTTTACTAATGCAGCTGGGGCTTCACTTACTTTTGCATATACAATAATTCAATCTTTCATGTAGTTTTTTTGGCTACTTACAAAATTCCTTCTAAACAAACATATGAGATTGATCAACATACATCTGACATTTAATTTATAAAAAGCAGGTGATGATACAATAAGAAAATAGACGTAGTCTTACTGTATGTGATCTATGTTTGACAACTCTTGTGTATGTTTATTATGTGTTTATACTTATGGGTTACACACAGGAGGACTCAATATGTCTTTTATTTAACTAAACTCAAAAGCCCTTTTTACACAGAAGTCCTAAAAAATACACGGAAAATGTGTGCTGGAATTTGTCCCGAAATCATTTGATTTTGATTAATTCATTTTTTTATCGTGTATTTTTTTTAGATCATTAACTCTTGTGTATGTTTATTGTGTGTTTATACTCATGGTTTAGGAGGTCATGATTTGGTATATGAGGACTCAATATGGTTACTGTGTGTTTTTGTGTTTATACTCATGGTTTAGGAGGTCATGTTTTGGTATATGAGGACATAGTGTGGGGGATGGGTATTGTACAAAATATTCAGATTCTGTTCCAGTTCTGCCCAAGCAGTAATATGCTGGTTGGACAAATAGTCACTTGAGTGCTAAGATACTTGCTTACTTCATTTCCCTTAATATAATGAAATATTAAATACAAGAAAATCGAAAATAAAAATAAAATAATTTGTTTTTAAATGTTATATTTATAACCATGTACACACACACTCTATAAAGCAAATAATAATGCAGTCAGGAGAAGATTTACATTTAAAATGCAAATGTAATGTAAATTAATATTTTCCATCACTTTATCACTCTTTAAATAACATGTACACTAATTAATCTAACCCTCATATTTACAAAAGCAGTTTATTTATTTGGTGGTCCAGGTCAGTATGTATATTAGTGACAATCTGGTACAAATATAATGTAATTTAGTGGCGGCAGGTGTGTATGTTATTGTGTGTGTATACTCATGGTATACACACAGGAGGACTCAATATGTCTTTTATTTAACTAAACGTAGTCAGTGGGACCCAAGAACTGTTTGGTTACAAGCATTTGAGCACATATCCTTATCTGTGTTCAACCAAACAAACACATTTATAAAGATTTGGAACCACTCGAGGGGGGAGTAAATAATCATACAATTTTAACTCTAAAGTAAACGATTCCTTTTAGTTTTCCATCAGCCCATGTGTTCAACTGAAGTTCAGAAACAGGTTGTGTCTCCCGCCGCTCATCTTGAAGAGGTTTGCCAATACATTTTGTTTTGTTTTTAGTTTCTGCAGGAAATCATGGCTGAATCCCAGCGGCAAGCTAAGATGCCAGGCAGTGGCAATGATGGTAGGAAATCTATTGTTTTAAATCCCTTACAAGAATAAACTGAGGAAGTGTGCATCACATGTACATTATGTTCATAATACATATCCATCTGTAAATTTCTGTTTATAGTAAAAGCCATCTGTATATTATGTTCATAGTATATATCCATCTGTAAATCTCTGTCTATAGCAATAGACATCTGTATATTATGTGCATAGTATATATCCATCTGTTAATTTCTGTTTATAGTAATAGCCATCTGTATATCATGATCATAGTATATATCCATCTGTAAATTTCTGTTTATAGTAAGAGACATCTGTAAATCATGGTCATAGTACATTTCCATCTGTAAATTACTTCTGTATATTTATTTATGTAACTTATGCAACCAATGTATATCCTGCACTTGCTGCTATTGCACTTCTGGTTAGACCCAAACTGCATTTCGTTGCCTTGTACTTGTACATGTGTAATGACAATAAAGTTGAATCTAATCTAATCTAATCTAATCACATACCATTACGAACCAATTGCTGGTTACATTAAACCATTACAAAATTTCTTGTTGTATTGTGTTTTGGGCATTATTCCAATAGGATGTACAGTGCCTATAAAAAGTTACTTTGTTTCACATTAATCTACACTCCATACACTATAATTACGAAGCAATAAACAGATCTGTGACAACTCCATTAAATAGAATCCATTAAAGTAATGATTTGAATAGTTTTAGGGATTTGCATTGGTTTTAATGGAAACCATAATGGTGTCTACTGGTATGTGATGAATTCTATTAGTTGCATGTTGGATTCTATTGCAATAGTGCCCAAAACACTACAAAATGGAATTTTGTAATGGTTTTAATGAAAGTGACCTATTTGTCAGATATGGTGACCCATACCCGAAATGTGACCTCTGCATTTAACCCAACCAGTAAATAGTGAACACACACACTTCAAGTCGTGAACACACATACACCGGGAGCAGTGGGCAGCTATCACTGCAGCGCCCGGGGAGCAAACGGGGGTAAGGTGCCTTGCTCAAGGGCACGTCAGTTGTTACCTGCCGGTACTGGGAATCGAACCGGCAACCTTCTGGTTACGAGTCCGACTCTCTAACCATTAGGCCACAAATGGAAAAGCCTCACGATTCATAATGGTACTTTAATGGAAACCAATAGAATTTCTGTGTTGGTTTCTATTGGGTTTCTTTGCCCTGCTGAAAAAAACATAGAAACCATCACAGAAATTTTAATGGTTTCCATTAAAATACCATCATGAACCATTAGCGTTTTCCATTAAAACCATTACAAAATTCCATTTTGTAGTGTGTTTTGGGCCAATTCTATTCCAATAGAATCCAACATGCAACCAATAGAATCCATCACATACCAGTAGACAACATTATAGTTTCCATTAAAACCAATACAATTCCCTTTAAGACCATTTAAACCATTACAACTTCTTTAACAGTTCCCTGCTGAAAAAACCATAGAAACCATTACAAAAAACGATAATGGTTTCCATTACAAACCATTAGCCATTAACCATTAAAACCAATATGAGATGGTTTCCATTACAGCTTTCTGTTGGTTCTGATGTGTTTTTATTAATTATTTTTGTCCTTTTTAGTAAAAATATTTATTATAAAAATATATATTTTTTATTTATATTATTTACAATATTTTATAGAATGCAATATGATTTTAATATATGTAAATTATTCCTAAATTACTGCTTGTTATGGTATCACACCATCTTTTCAATAACATGTTTTTAAATAACATCAATAACATGTGTTTAAAAACTGGATAAAGAACATAACTTAAAATAAAAGCTCTACTTTTTTACTAAAATTAGCTGTAAATAAACATGTCACACAAAATTTGAACATCACATCTTTATTACTTCACAACAATGTATTAAAGAATAAGAGAACTACAAATTTTGTTACAAAATTTGTGACTTTACTGTTGCTGACTGAACAGCTAAGGTTGTGTTTTTAATGAATAAAGAACATACTTTACCTAAAAGTTAAAGTTCAGCTTTTTCAATAAAATCAGCTGTAAATAAATATCTCATACAAAACTTAAACATTTTTACTTAAACATTTTTGACTTTATTGTCTTCACTCTGGCTGACTGCAGAGACCTGCAAAAAAGGAGAATTCATTAGAAGAATGTACCTCCTAAATCACATTACCAATACATGAGATTATTAATAGATTATGGGAATGTCAAAGCAGTTGCAACCAAAAACTTGTTGAAAAAAACATCATGCCCATATTCATCCAACATATTTTTCAGCATTCCAGATCTTGACAGCTAATTTTGTTGATTACTGTGTAGGAACTATGATGTGTCCAACATAGTGGACAAGCTGTTACCCATATGGTGTAAGAGAAAGCACAAAGATATTATTAAAGAGCTTTTCTATTAAATACGGAAATGGCATAGGCGTAATTTGCGGGTGAATGGGTGGGACATGTCCCCACCACTTTTTGGAAGAATTAAGAAATGCTGGTGGAAGCTATGTCTTGTTTAGTGGCCATTAACATCTAAAACTCAATTTTGTGTGACATGTTTATTTACAGCTAATTTTAGTAAAAAAGTAGAGCTTTTATTTTAAGTTATGTTCTTTATCCAGTTTTTAAACACATGTTATTGATGTTATTTAAAAACATGTTATTGAAAAGATGGTGTGATACCATAACAAGCAGTAATTTAGGAATAATTTAGATATATTAAAATCATATTGCATTCTATAAAATATTGTAAATAATATAAATAAAAAATATATATTTTTATAATAAATATTTTTACTAAAAAGGACAAAAATAATTAATAAAAACACATCAGAACCAACAGAAAGCTGTAATGGAAACCATTTCATGATTTGTATGGAAACCTTTAAAATCCTAATGGAATATGTCCCAAAACACACTAAGTTTTGGAAACCATTTGATATTGGTTTTAATGGTTAATGACTAATGGTTTGTAATGGTTTTGTAATGGAAACCATTATCGTTTTTGTAATGGTTTCTATGTTTTTTTTCAGCAGGGATGCGCTTTAGACCATGGGCTTAGATCGTTTAAATAGGGCCCATTAAGTTTGTAAAGTTGCATCTGAAACAACAGAACTTCTGTTCGCTGGACACTTTAGACCAAAGTGGAGATGTTTGGCCATAATGCACAATTGCAAGTTTGGCGAAAACAAAATACAGTATATCCTTACACCTTATACCAACTCAAGCACAGCTGGGGGTGAAGGGTTGATTTGATTTGCTTGTTTTACAGGCAGAGAATCTGGACAAGTTGCAGTCATTGAGTCAGATCATTAACTTTTTACAGAGGTGGGTTATTTAACAGTAATCATGAGATTAGCGTAGTAGTCACATCTCATTCACTTTGAATGAAACAAATACATTCCTTTCTAACTGGAATCATCGCAGAATATTCAGTGATGTCCACTTCATAGGGCACTTACGGTCATATTAAACAATCCTTTGAAAGGATAAGAGAAACATGCAGGAAAATATGCAGGAGTCATGCATATATGCCATTGCAGAGTTATATTGCAGTATTAATGTTAACAAGTAATCGATTAATTGTTAGTTAATTTAAACAATGATCGAATATGGGAATTCTAACTAATAGACTTGCTAACTTTACCATTAGCTACAATGAAAAATAGGTTCCTTTGGAATTACTCGATTTAATCATGTACATCGGTTCCACACAATTGAATTACATTTTTTAACATAACATTTAACATATTTTTCTTAAATTGCAAGAAAAAGTATGTTAAAAAACTTACTTAAATCATGTTGAACCGATGAACATGATTAAATTGAGTAATTCCAACTAACCTTTTTTTTCAGTGTAGTTTTAGCCAATGCTGCATATTAAAGCTCATGATGACATTAACGTTCTGCTTGAGCACATGAAAATTTTAAGTTAATAAGAGTTTGACAACCAAAGTTGGTTTTCTTTGGGATTGAGGTTGAATCTTTACGGAACCAGGTTATTGCACCCACATTTTGTTTTGGTTTAACAAATGAAATAAAATAAATTATATTCCCCATCCTCTCAGAAAACCTGGAATCAGTGTTACAAGTTCCCCAGGCACATCGTTTTACCATTTTTGTAGCATAAACACCATTAAACAGATAAAAGCTTTGGACTCAGCTGCCATTGGCTCATCTTCGTTTGAGGGGAGGTGATTAGGGATAGGTCGATTAGAGAATTGAGATGTCCTACACAATCGGTTTCTAGGTCACTGATTGGAGGAAGGAGGAGCGAGGAAACGATCATTAATTTGAGAAGAACCCTGTCTTGATGCATAAAACCATGTAAATAAAAGAGAATGTACTTTCTTTTTAAAATGACTGTATTTAAAGTTTCTTGCACACATTAACATTCTGCTTGAGATATAGGTACTCAACTCTCCACACACATTTGCTAAAATACTAAAAACCAGGCATTAGATTTATAAGAGGTTTTGAGGCAAGATTTCAGCCCCATAGAAGTTAAGTAACGCCCCGTTCACATTACAAGCGACATAGCAACATGATCCTATTAATTTCAACGGAGCGCTGGCGACTTCCGGCGACATGAGCTGTAGCAACCATTGGCGACTGGATGGGCATGTCTAGCGACGCGACAAAGTTGAGAAATCTTCAACTTCATGCAAATAAAGAGCGACTTTTCGGGAGCGACAGCCAATAGGGAGAATTCAGTAGAGATGACGTAATCTCTGTTCTCAGTCTCAGCTCTTGTAGAGACGGAAAGATTGAGAAATTAATCCTTGCTATTAGCAACTTTCCAGTTTTATATGATATGTCTCTGACCACGTACAGGGATATATTAAAGAAAAATGATGCTTGGAATCCCCACAATATCAGAAACACATTTCCAAGTAAATTTATATCACCAGCCTGTGGTGCTCGCTGTGCTGACTACGAGCCTGAATGGTTTCATGGACCCAGATAGACCGGCGTTGGCGCTTTTGCCGCATATAAATAGCCGCAATGGAAAAAAGGGTGCTTTGTTTCGCATTCATTTTTCAGAATATAACATTTCATGCGCTGACTGAATTAATATTTTGTGGTTTCCCTCCAGAATATTTGTATTGAGCGGCAAGAACTCTGATTCGCTGTTAGCAATAATGTAATGACATCAGTGGATGTCTTTATCAGGCAAGCAATAGTGGGAACGCCCACTATTTGCCAACCCTGGCGACATGCAACGACAAAGTCGCTTGTAATGTGAACGGGGCTTAATGCATGAAGATCAATTTAAAATGATTAATTTCTTTGTGTTTTTTCTTTAGGTTGTACAATACATGTTAGCAAGAAGTTGATGACTTAATTTGAGAAATGTTCTATTTGGGAGATGTAAAGGTGAATATAAAAATTCTTAATGTTTTTTATTAAGTTTCTATTTACTTGTATGGTAAGGTAAGACCAAGGTAGGGTCATATAGTAACGCAGTCCATCAGGACCCATTAAAAATTTAGCAGCCTTTTAATTTAAACATAAAAGTCTTTTTGATTTTGTTTTGGATGATGTCTGACATAGCAAAAGGGACGGGTCTTTGTGAAAGGTTAATTGAACAATGACTCTTTTACGTGTTCTTTTTAATTTAGTGATATTCAGACTGAACACTAACAATGACTCTCAGAATGTGTAATCACAGTATCGTTTATGGTGATGTTATACACACCCTTTATCCCAGGGGTGGGCATTTCTGGTCCTGGAGGACCACTGTCCTGCAGAGTTCAGCTGCATCCCTAATCAAATGGCGCTTTTCCATTGCATGGTACGGCACGGGTCTGTGCTGCTCACTTTTGGGGAATTTTTAGTACCAGGAATTTTTAGACTTTTAGTACCACCTCGGTTAAGGTTCCAAACCAATCATACTAATACCAAAATCAGTGATTGGTCAGAGAGAAACCCCAGATAGCATTAAGTAATCGGCCCGAGCCCCTGCAGCCCTCCGGCGCAATCGGCTCAGAATCAGCATCGGCGTGTATGCTCCAGACCGGCTGCGGCCAGCATCCGGCTGCCGCACCGTCGTGTTTTGTTAGGACACATAGCTCTGGCCCGCTTCTTGCTCAACGGAACTGGCGTGGAACTGGTTGTAGAGCCCGGGCCAGCTCCAGAAAATGAGTCGGCATGTTTCATAGATTGTATGGCTATAATTACGTGTTTAATTTTAAATGTACTTAATTCTCTGATTTGATATGATTATTTGTTAGCTGCATATTAATGTCGTGAATTTGTGAAGAAAGCAATAAATGCATAAACACATGAATAATTAAGGTAGTAAAGCACATTAAACTAGTACAGAGCATTCATTTATTTTTATAATAGCAGTAAATCAATGTAGATGTAATACAGGTGGTCATTTATACTTAAATATAGTTTAAACGCGCTTTGCGCTATAACTCATTCACTCGTACAACAGTGAGAGAGAGTTCGAGCAGGAGGAGGATCGAGGAGGAGGGGTCTCACTGTACTTGTGTGTGTTTGTTTGTTTGTGTGGCCGTGCAGCGTGGACGCTAACAACAGTTGTTTTTCCAAGAAAAGAAATGTGAATATCTTGAGGATATAATTCTGGTAAGCATCATGTGCATTTATATTTCTAGTATTTTACGTACCAGAAGTTGATAAATAGACTTGTAACGTTATTTACCGGTGCATGCAAGTTTTTAGCTAAAGTTCCGTTAACTTAGCTGGTAGCTACAGCTAGCGTTAACTTACAAGCGTGACTTTCTTGCATAATACCTTAGGTTTCATAATACACGTTTCCAGTGTAGGGTTTTGAGATAACGTTAGTCGGATAAATACACTTTCAAACTGTTGTTGTAACTTTTGTTGTTTTGGTTCTGTTTATTCAACAGAAATGTGTAGGCCTATTTAACTTTTAAGTTAACTTTAAGGTTAACTTGCATTGTTACATGGCAAATTTCAAACCTAACAATACAATGATGTGTTTCCTTAGCCGCGGCTTCAGGGAATGGAAGTTTTACACCATTTACATTTGAGGTTTCAATCACAAAAGGTTAGTTCCGTTTTTTTGTCTTTAATTTTGTGTTTTCAGTTTTGGAATAATTTGTGTTTTTTCACTTAACAGTGTGGTGTAACCAGGGAAAGCGAAGGTTAGTGACCAACTTTGACAGTAAGTTTGTTTTACTTCTAACAGTTTGGTAACAATTTATTTTCTGATCAGTAATCATTTGAAAATGAGATGTGCTTTTCATCATTTATTAATTGCTTTTTGGATATTGTTTGTTGTTTACAGTAGCAGTATGGAAATGGCCACACCACGAGCTTCACTAACAAAGAGGTGGAAACATTATCACACAATGGCTGGTTCCTGACAGGAATGGAGGAAAGAAAGCAACGCGCAAGAACTTATTTAAAACGACGTTTTTAAGTTAATTAAAATGTGTGTTTCAAAGTGTTTTTATATGTGCAATTTTATAAATAAAAATTTGTGATTTACATTTTTGCATTTGTGTTTCTATTTTTATATCAAGATTTGGTTATATATACTATTAAGTAATACATATGAATATTATTAATTATAAATATGAACAATATGAACGGGGTATACCGTTCATATAATCATATCAATATTGAATCGGGCCGGCTCCGGCGTGCTGCGCATATTACTGCCGGGCTGCTTCCTGCTTGATTACAGCAGCGTAGGCAAGGCACCGGCTACTGCAGCCGGGCCGATTGATTCGGGCCGGATCTGGGCAGTGAGTACTTAGGCATCCGGCACGATTACCGCAAATGGACGACTGTCTTTTGCTAACTGGGACGCCATTACTAGCGCCATTGGAGATGCGACACGAGAATATGCATTTTAATGTGTAATATTGGCAGTTCATTATGTTTTGTGACCGTGATATAGGATTGAGACACTAAACACATTGCTAAATGCAAGATTATCTTACACCTGTGTGCTGCCATCCGCCATCTATATTAGATTAGATTAGATTCAACTTTATTGTCATTACACATGTACAAGTACAAGGCAACGAAATGCAGTTTAGGTCTAACCAGAAGTGCAATAGCAGCAAGTGCAGGATATACAGTGGTTGCATAAATTACATAAATAAATATTACAGAAGTAATTTACAGATGGAAATGTACTATGACCATGATTTACAGATGTCTCTAACTATAGACAGAAATTAATAGATGGATATATACTATGAACATAATGTACAGATGTCTATTACTATAAACAGAGATTTACAGATGGATATGTATTATGAACATAATGTACAGATGGCTATTACTATAAACAGAAATGTACAGGTGGATGTATACAATAAGTTAGGCTATGGTGAGCAGCAGTGCGATGAATATAGAGTAGTGCAAATAAATTATGGACAGAAGCTATCTAAGTAACAGTGCAGTGGAAGAAGTTATTGCATATTTCAGTTAAAGTGTAGGAGTGCAAGATGCATAGTAAACAGTCGGTACTGTAAATGAACAGTTGGCAGTGCAAATGAGCAGTCTGGTAGTGCAAATGAACATAAATGTTATGTATAGACAGTCCATTAGTGCAAATAACAAGTGAAGACAGGTGTGCAATGAGGGGGGAGAGAAGAGTGTAGTAGTATATGAGGGGCAGTGGGATCAGTGAGGGGCAGAGTTCAATAAAGAGACAGCTCTGGGAAAAAAGCTGTTCTTTAGTCTGCTGGTCCTGGTCCGGAGGCACCTGAAACGCCTGCCGGAGGGCAGGAGAGAAAACAGTCTGTGAGCGGGATGAGAGGAGTCCTTAAGAATGCTGCGAGCTCGACGCAGACAGCGTTTCCTCTGGATGTCCTCCATGGATGGAAGTGGAGTCCCTGTGATGCGCTGGGCGGTTTTCACCACCCGCTGCAGTGCCTTGCGCTCTGCAACAGAACAGCTCCCATGCCAGACTGTGACACAGTTGGTCAGGATGCTTTCTATTGCACAGCGATAGAAGTTCACCAGGATAGCCGAGGACAGCCGATTCTTCTTTAGTGTCCTCAGGAAGAAGAGGCGCTGGTGAGCCTTCTTGACCAGGCTGGAGGTGTTGGTAGTCCAGGACAGGTCTTCCGAGATGTGGATCCCCAGGAACTTGAAACTGGAGACACGTTCAACAGCCATCCCATTGATGTGGATGGTGTTATGTGTGCCTCTTGACTCTTTCCTGAAGTCCACAATGAGCTCCTTTGTCTTGGAGGTGTTAAGGAGCAGGTTATTGTTGTTGCACCATGTGGCTAGGTGCTGGATCTCCTTCCTGTAGGCCGTCTCATCGTTGTTGCTGATGAGACCAATCACCGTAGTGTCGTCCGCAAACTTGATGATGGAGTTAGATCCATTCACAGGCTTGCAGTCGGAGGTGAAGAGGGAGTAGAGGAAGGGGCTTAGCACACAGCCCTGTGGTACACCAGTGTTGAGTGTGATAGTGGTGGAGCAGATGGTGCCTGATCGAACATGCTGTGGTCTGTTGGTCAGAAAGTCCATAATCCAATTGCATAGGGAGGTGTTAATGCCCAGGTCTTCAAGTTTGGCTATTAACTTGGATGGAATGATAGTGTTGAATGCTGAGCTGAAGTCAACAAACAACATGCGTGCATAAGTGTTCTTATTGTCCAGATGTGTGAGCACAGAGTGCAGTGCCATGGAAACTGCATCTTCTGTGCTCCTATTGCTGCGGTAGGCAAACTGGTGTGGGTCCAATGTGGATGGCAGAAAGTCTTCCAGGTGTGCCAGGACCAGCCGCTCAAAGCACTTCATGACAATGGGTGTCAGTGCTACAGGGCGGTAGTCGTTCAGGCACTTTGGGCTGGAGTGTTTTGGCACTGGCACAATGGAGGTGCATTTAAAGCATGTTGGCACAGCTGCTTGGGCAAGAGACAGGTTGAAGATGTCAGTGAAAACCCCAGCAAGCTGCTCAGCACATGCCCTGAGTACACGTCCAGGGATGTTGTCTGGTCCAGCGGCTTTGTGCGCACTGATCCGGCTCAGTGCATTACAGACGTCTATGGAGGAGAGTGTGATTGGAGGGTGATCAGCTGAGGGTTTGAGCTTGGTGGCAGTTTCTCTATTGTCTCTCTCAAAGCGAGCATAAAAGTCATTGAGCTCGTTCAGGAAGAGGACATCAGTGGCTGCGGGGGTGGAGTGGGTGGGTTTGTAATCACTGATGGCCTGGATGCCTTGCCACATGCGTCGAGGGTCGGAGTTGGAAAAGTGCTCCTCTACCTTTAGCTTGTAGCAGTGCTTGGCCTCTTTGATGCCCCTCTTCAGGTTAGCTCTGGATGTGCTGTAGGCTTGTGCATCACCTGATCTGAAGGCAGTATTGCGTGCCTTCAACAGGAGGCGCACCTCCTTGTTCATCCATGGCTTCTGATTTGGGTACGTGATGATCTGTTTCTGAGTTGTGACACTGTCTATGGTGATGTTGATGTAATCCAGTACAGAGGAGGTGTAGCAGTCAATGTCCGTGTGAGAGCCACTGGTGGCCTGAGAAGCAAATGTACTCCAGTCTGTGTGTAGAAACCTTTCCTGGAGTGTGAAATCTGCCCCCACAGGCCACACTTTGATGGTCTTCACTGATGGCTTCACACGATTGATGAGGGGTGAATACTTGGGGGTGAGGAACAAAGAAAGGTGATCTGACTGTCCCAGGTGGGGGAGGGGGGTCGCAACGTAAGCTTCAGCCATGTTTGTGTAAACATGGTCTAAGGTTTTGTTTCCTCTGGTGTGACAGGAAACATGCTGGTGAAATTTGGGGAGAACTGACTTTAAGTTTGAATGATTAAAATCTCCCGCAACAATAAACGCAGCTTCCGGGTGAGCAGTCTGTTGTTTACTGATGGCCGCATGAAGTTCTTTCATAGCAAGCTTGGCATCAGCATCCGGGGGAATGTAGGCTGCAGTTATAATGGTGGAAGTGAACTCCCGTGGCAGATAAAACGGTCTACATTTAACCATGAGAAACTCAAGGTTAGCTGAACAATGTTTTCCGACAATAACAGAGTTCGTGCACCAAGCTTTGTTAATGTAAATGCACAATCCACCACCTCTGGTCTTACTGGAGCCATCTAACGTTCTATCCGCCCGGAGTGTGTGGCGTCCTGCTAAATCAATAGCATTGTCCGGTATGCCGCTGTGTAGCCATGTTTCCGTGAAGATCATAACATTACAGTTTAAAAGTCTCTTGCTGTAAGTGATGCTGAGTCGAATCTCCTCCATTTTGTTCACCAGTGACCGAACATTGGCGAGGAAAATGCTGGGTAAAGAGAGCCGGTGCGGTGTTAGCTTTAGCTTAGCTCTTAGTCCTCCGCGCTTCCCCCGCCTTTGTTTACGATCTCGACGCCGCCTGCGAGCACTTCCGCCCGGCCGGGTAGAGTGAGCGGCCTCGGTTGTTCTGGCGATCTCAGGAAAGAGTTGAAGGTTGTCGATAAAACTGTCAGGAAGTCGCAAACCAATATCCAAGAGCTCATGTCGGGTGTACGATGTAAGGGCACAGCTGTTCTGCACGAACAGACCCGAGATGAGCAAGAAAAATACCACAAAATTGCAGAATCTGGAGAGACCCTGAGCCTCGCGATGTGATCGCGCCGCCATCTTGGGAAAGGGCACCTTATACAATGTTGTATAAGCATTATACAACATTGATTGAAGGACAAAGTATGTATCAGTCCAGCGCAGTAATATATGTGGCATGCCTCCTGACATGAGTGATGCATTAGTAATGCTGTTAACATGCGTGATTATGTTAATTATGACATAATTAACTATCAATTCTACTCAGGCTGGTTTTCAGCCTCTAATTTCCTGTGAATGTGTTGATTAGTTATGTTTTACTTCCCCTATTATTTTCAGACCATCTAAAATATTGCCCAGATGTTTTCTCAGTGTCACAGTTACACATTCTGTGGCCTGCATTAAACAAGTCCTTTAATCACACTCATTTATAGCCTGAAATGTAATCAAAATTGAACATCAGCCACTGGCTACATATAAATCACTTAAACATCTGTGCCAAAATTCCAAAATCTCTTTTGTTTTATGGTATATTTTTCAAAAAGACTTCTAATTATTTGTAACAAACAAAGCATAACAGTATTGGCTGCCTTAGGAAGGAATCCAACAAATTATATTTGCTCTAAATGGACGTTGAAAATATGAAAAGACTTAATTCTTTTTAATGTTTCCTTGAACATGGCTCATATACCTTACAAAATGCTTTGATCAAAAATAGGGCAAAGTCTCACTCTACAGATCATTGGGCCTGACTTTGTTCATACAACTAAATTGCACGGGTGATATCCTACAAGACAGAATCCAAAATAAACCTGATCTATGGTTCAGTACCCATAGGAGAATACGGGAGAGAGCATAAGTGCTTTGAACAGGGTCCAACTGCTTGAAACACAAGACCATTACTTTCAGTGACCCTTGGTGCCACTCCATTACACAAAAAAAGTGTTTTCTCATTTGATCAGCTACTGCATGTGCTACAGAACTCAACTGAATCCCACAATATATGCTGATCTACTAAGATGCTTTACGTAATGCTATTTAAAAACTCATTTTACTAGTGTAATGTATTTCAGAGTGCAAGAAAACATATTTAGCATGATGTGTTAGAATTAAAAGTAAGTATTTTTTAAATGAGGACATTTAAGTAGTTTCTTTAAACATGCCTTGTGCATTTTGAGACAAAACAAAAGCACTAATGTATTTTGAGGATATGTCAGTGTAAGCTGTTTTCAGCTAGACAGCTCTAACATTTATTTTAGTCTAGATCTTAAATGGATCTTCCTTGTATGGGAACCCGAGATCTTTCAATTGTTTCTATTATTCCTCCAAGACATCACTGATATTAAATTGAGAGCAACTAGAAACTTTAGCTTTAGTCTAGTAATTGCCCCACACCTGTTTCTGTTTTCCCTGATTGCTGTATTTAAAACCTGTTTTCCTTGGGGTTTTTTGTCCGGTATTAATGTATTGTTTGAATGTTGTCTGTGCTCCTAGTTTTCTCCCTGATTTTGGATTATTAAAGTACCTCTGAAATGTACTACTTTGTCGTGCCTTTGAATTGCACAGATATCCGTTACAGAATACCGGATAGAAAAAAAATTTGTGTGAGTAATTTTTCCCGGTTTTATTTTGTTAGTGTTTTAGTTTTTGTCATGAATAACCTGGCTGTCATCCTCCTCCTGCTGGAGCAGGGTAAATTTTCCCTCGTTTTTTTGTGGGCTTGCCACAGGGCTGCCAGTCTTAATCAGCATTGTGGTTGGAGGATCCCTCGTCTTCTCCAGCTTCTGAGTTCCGGACTCTGCCCTGACCCATCGACCTCTTGGCTACACCTCGGCTCCCAGCTCCCTCTATCTCCACCTTGGTCGGTCGTCGACCTGCCATTGCCTCTGATCTGTTCTTCTTCGACTTTGCCTCGTCGCTCTGTCCCATCAGCTCCGTTTGACTCATCCCTCCCTTCGGCTACACCTTGCTCACTCCGGCTCCACTGTGAACTCTGTATTTCCGCCTTCACCTCGGTAGCCTGAGTCATTGGCTCTGCCTGAGTCATTGGCTCTGATTGAAATAGTCCTGTTTTGTTACGAATGGACAGACAGGAAAACAGGAAGCGGATCCACGTGCAGTATCTAATATACTTTAATAAAGTTCAAAAAGTCCACAGCATGATTGGAAAGTCGAAAACACACAAAAAGCCACAGGAGTGTAACATTCAACAATGATCGACAAAAGACAACTGAACACAAGAGCTATATATACACAGATAAAGGGACAATCAGGAAATGAGGCACAGCTGTTCTAGGGGGAGCGTCGTCATCCTCCACCTTGTAAGGCTTGTGCCGAGATGCTTGCACCACATCCTGGGAAACACTGAACTTCATGAAACCCCACAGAATTTGCTTCCCCATCTCAAACAGCCTACAACAATGAATGATGATTGCAAACTCACACCTTAACATCTGTTCTCTTTTTCCACTCTCACTAATCTCACCTCAAAGCTCACCTTCGAACTGGGTATAACCAATATCATACTCCGTATGAACAAAGAATCTACATATGCTTATTTGATATCATTTGAAAGGTCTCAGTGTGATTGGTACAATGGTCTCAATTCCACAGCAGTAGAGCAGATCTACATAGGTTTGAATGTTCTAAGATATTCTGCTCACTGCCGAGGGTGTTTCCTTCCTGGGTCTTCACATGTAAATGCCCATTTGTGGCCTGATCAGATTCAGGACGAGGTCCATTTCAATGTAAATTATGTCTTCTTGTGGAGGAAGGGTATGTTGGACTGGGTACTTAAGGGAAGCTGACAAAATGTTCAGGGGGATTCTATCGAGATGAACCCCATGATGCTGTGTTCTCAGAACACACAGCATCATGTTTTTTTTCCTGTGATGCCTTTTCTACTGTCAGGTATGCATCTTAAACTTGTAGACTAATCTTTGGGTATTTGATGTTTTGTTTTCATATTCTCTGAATTATGTAATTGGCATGGAACATATACCTGACTAATAAATTTGTCATGTTTGAACTTATTCTGTATTGTTCTGAATTTATATATACTCAAACTTGCCTGTTACATCCATGTTATCGCATATCCCCGTTTCAGGTTAGTGACGGACTAGAATCCTGTGGAACACACCAGCTGAGAATTCTAGAGATTCGGCTAACACTTGGCACTAGTTTAAGTGTACTTTGAATTTAGAGATTGTTTAATATTTCCGTTTAGAACAGCACAAGAGTTGTCTGACCGATCTAAATAGGGTAAGTCTCAGACTCTGATTATTGTAATATTATTCTAAGTGTACATAGGAAAAGTGGTCATGACCTCTGGTTAGGAATAATTGTTACTTTAATTCAGTGTTAATACTCTAAGGTGACCAAAAAGGTATGTTTCAGCAATGATCTATTGACTCAGATGGACAGACATCTGAGACTGCTGGTCTATTGACCTCTGGCAGTGACCAAGACTGATTGCTGGCCGGCTCTTACGTGACATGAGAATCAGATCAGTATATAGTTCAGAATAAACAGATAAATCAAACATTGACCCAAATTACACGTTTACAACCAAATGTAAATGTTATTATTCAACTTTATCTATTGGAGTCAGATAGCCGGACAGCCAGAATACACACAAGCCTCGCCATGCCACATGGACTCCTCCATTGGGTGGATGATGGTTCTGCTTCGCTTTCATTTTCCACCACCTTAAAACCACACCCACGATGAAGGGGGACCCGACAAGGGAAAGGGGATAGTCCATAAATTTAGCATGCATCCCTCAAGGACCATAACTGGTAAGGTGTTCTTTAAGCTGTGAATTTAGTTCATAGGAATACAAATCAATTAGAGCAAAGTCTGGGAGATCTGAATAAAACGCAATGTCTAAAAAGTCTCTTGTGTGGTCCTCAAGGGACCGCTTACCCTGCCCAAGCCCACAAGGGCAACTGCTGGATCCATGGTGGTCGATCGTTCTGTTACGGATGGTCAGACAGGAAGCGGATCCACAAGCAGTATTTTATAAACTTTAATAAAGTCCACAGAGAAACATTTACTAATTTGACAGACGCTTTTATCCAAAGCGACTTACAACTGGGGGAAACAGCAAGCGATTAAAGCAATATTCACTGGGGAAAACAGCAAGCGATTAAAGCAATATTTAGTTTCAGATTCAACGTTAAGATGGTATGCGCAAGTATACAGAGAACATTAGTAAAGGAAAAGAGAAGGGTTTTTTTAAGCAGTGGGGTTACCCGGGCCTGCTTAAATGCAGTGGAGAAAATTCCTGTATTGAAAGATGTGTAGATGAAATGAGTAAGCGATGGAGTGTGGGTGAGATGGCTTGTAGTAGGTGTGAGGGGATGGGGTCAACATAACATCCACAGCATGATTGGAAAACGGAAAAAAACACGAAAAACCACAGAATCGTTACATTTACATTTACATTTATTCATTTGGCAGATGCTTTTATCCAAAGCGACTTACAATTGAGGAAAACAGCAAGCGATTCGTCTAAGTAAGCAATATTCACGAGAGGTGCTAGTAATACAAGGTTTCAAATACAACGTCAAGATAGTATAAGCAAGTATATAGAGAACATTAGAAAAGGAAAAATAGAGGTAGAATTTTTTTTTTTTTTTTAAACAGTTAAGTGCTCATGGAAGAGGTGGGTCTTCAGCTGTTTTTTGAATTGTGAAATTGATCCAGCAGTCCTGATGGAAACAGGAAGATCATTCCACCAGCCGGGAACGGAGAAAGAAAATGTCTTTGAGATGGATCTCATGCCTCTCTGTGAAGGAACAATGAGGCGCCGCTCATTTTCAGACCGCAGACTTCTGGAGGGGATGTAGGTCTGTAAGAGATACAACAACGATCGACAAAAGACAACTAAACACAAGAGCTATACATACACAGATGAAAGGACAAACAGGAAATGAGGCACAGCTCAAACCAGTTAACAACAATGAGCCAAGGCATGATGGGAAACATAGTTCTTACAAAACACAGGCTGAAACACTGAACAATATGGCGCCCTAAGGTGGAGACCAGAGGCATCAGCAAGAGGATGTAATAGTGTCTATATTATATTAAGAAATATTAATTAATATTAATATTAGGAAGATATTAAGTCACCTTTTCTGAAGAACGGAGCTGATGAACTTGACCTGGTTTTTAAGTTCAAAGTCAATGAGTTTGATTACCCTGTGCTTGCAACCTCTGATACTGCGTAAAAAAATCTTGTTCGAAGTTGAGAGTGCAGTAAAATGGGCAAAGCCTTGTTGAAGAGTATAAATGCACCAAAACAAGGCTGGAGATGATGCTTAAAGAATTGCGTGATCCCTATGTAAGAGGAGCTGCTCCATCATTAGCAACTGGGAGGAAATGGAACCCAGTAACAGCGGTAGCGGAGGCAAAGGCAGCCCTCAGACACAGGGACATTGTAGGACAAGTCCAACATGGCAGAGGGGGACTATGTTTGGGACAAAGAACACCCACATGGCAAAAAGCTACACCAAAGGAACAGCATCACCTGGTAGTGGAGGAGGTAAGACATCAAGAGGAAGCAAGTAGATGTGTAAGAGCAGTCTCTCAAGCCCAGCAAGGCCGCTGGATGAGATGGGAAGGCATTGAACAGTGCAAAATCACTTGGAGTGACCTTTGGAGTATGGAAACAAACAGACTAAGCTTCATCATCAGAGCCACATCCTCACCAACAAATTTGCATGTATGGTGTGGACAAGATCCAGCCTGCCACCTGTGTGCAGCTCCAGCAAATCTTAAACACATACTAGTAGGTTGCAAGAAGAGCTTAACACAGGGGAGATACACATGGCGCCACAATCAAGTGCTAAAGTGCTTGGCTGTAGCGCTAGAGACCAAGAGAGTGGCAGCAAATGCCATCCCCCAAAATGCTCATACCAACTTGCTTAAAAGGCAGCCCTTTATTCAGGAAGGGCAGAAAAAGCGGAGCAAGCCCTTATCCCCAGTCTTAGGCCTGCTCAATATAGCCAGGGATTGGGAAATGAGAGTTGACCTAAACCACAGACTTACTTTCCCCATGGAAATTGTAGAGACCAATCTGAGGCCGGACATGGTTCTCTGGTCTAACTCCAGCAGGACCGTCATCATAGTTGAGTTGACGGTACCTTGGGAAGAGGCCATTAATGAAGCCTTCGAAAGGAAGAATCGCCGGTATGCCAACTCAGCAGCTAAGGAGGCAGAAGAGTGGGGCTGGACAGCGAAAGTGTTTCCGGTGGAAGTGGGTTGCAGGGGCTTTGTGGCCAATTACACTACAAGACTGCTTAAAGAAGTTGGGATTAGAGGACAGATTTGATGGAACTTGACAAAGAAACAAAGAACAAAGAACTTGCTAATGTTGCTGAGAGAAGCAGCCACTGGCTGTGGCTGAAACGGATGGACAAAATCTGGGCTGCCAAATGATCTTGGTGTCTTGTTTTCTGTTGCATGTTATGCCATACGGAACCGGGGGCACTGAGCATGCATTTATGCCATACGAAACTGAGGGCACTGAGCATGCATTAACGGTGCCAGTGGAGCTAGGACAGCCTTAGCCATCGGGTTGGCTCGTATGGTTGCATTGAAGTGTGATGTCACTGAACTACCAGCAAAGTAAATGTTGTTGAAGCTGCAGTCACTAATCACAGGTCCAGCAGAGCGTAATCAAGAACTATCTAAAGTCACTAAAAGAAGCAGCCACTGGCTGTGGTCGAAGCGGATGGATGCACTGACAATGATCATGCAACAATGCAACACACACCCAGGTCTGATCAACCTGGGCTGGGCCTCCCTTGGCTGAGGGTGTCAAAGTCAAAGTCAGCTTTATTGTCAATTCTGCCACATGTACAGTACATACAAATGGAGAATTGAAATTGCGTTACTCTCAGACCCTAGGTGCATACAGATAACATAGAATAAACATAGATCAAAAAATATATCAAATTACAGATGAATACAAAATCTATACATATACACAAAACAACTTTACAAGCAAGGGATATGTAACCGAGATAAATGTGCAAACCAGTGAAATAATCAACAGTGCAGATGAAATAAACAGCAGTGCAGATGAAATAAACAGCAGTGTAGATGAAATAAACAACAGTGCAGATGAAATACACAGCAGTGCAGATTAAATAAACAACAGTGTAGATGAAATACACAACTGTGCAGATTAAATAATCAAATGGTGCAGATGAAATAAACAACAGTGTAGATAAAATACACAACAGTGCAGATGAAATACACAACAATGCAGATGAAATAACAACAGTGCAAATGTAATGTAGTGCAAAGCTTATCAGTCTGTTTTAAAGTGTCAAGAGAGCAGGCTTGTTTAACTGACTTAGAGGTAGTTAGTTGAGAAGGCTCAGACCAATACTGAAGAGAATACTGTGATACTCAGACCAATGCTGTGTCTTGTGGTAAAGGGCCGAAACACCCTATGAGGCTGAGGTACACAACTGATGACGTGTTGAATTGTTGGAAAACCTACAAAGTCATTGTCAGCTGCTGTCACCTTGCCTTATGCATGTTCTTGACTGTTCCTCTGTCACGCTTAAAGCGTGGAAAATGTCTTACTGAACAATTAAACTGTGCTGAATATCGGGATTATAACACCTAGTCCTATTAAGCGAATTCTTTACGCTCAGCTACAGGAAAATAGCTCACTAAGCATGCTGAAATATGTAGCTGTGCAGTTAAATTCTATTCAGAAATGTATAAAAGTTAACTGGTGTAATGGGGTGAAAATGCTGATGATTTTTTGTTGGCTTGCCTAATGTTGATGCAGAGTCTAATAAGGAGCTAGAAATTACATTAAAATAACTTTAAAATGCCTTGATGACCATGGACAATGGTCAATCTCCAGGAATTGACAGGCTACCTGTTGAGATTTACAAAACTCTATGGCCTGTCATAGGAGTGGATTTGCTGGCTGTTCTCAATGACGGTCTGAAAAGTGGACTCCTACCACTAAGCTGCCGAAGAGCAGTCATCACTTTGTTACCCCAAAAGGGTAATTTTCAGAACATTGGCAACTGGCGCCTCGTTTCACTTATGTGTAGAATATACGATTTTATCTAAGACCCTGGCCCTAAGATTGGGTAATATTTTAGGCAAATTGATAAACATAAATCAATCTTACTGCATTTACAATAGGTCTATCTTTGATAACATTGCATTAATTAGAGATGTTTTAGGAATCTGTTGTGAACTGATTTCTCTTGATCAGAAGAAAGCCTTTGATAGAGTTCAATACTTGTATCTAGGAAATACCCTAGAAGCTTTTGAAATCAGTCCAAAATTAATATCAGTTATTTAGACTATGCACTGCAACATTGCGAGTGTACCTAAATTTAATGGTGGTTTGAGTGCTCCCATTAAACATCTCTGTAAGGCAGAGATGTACTATGTCTGGAATGTTGTATTATTTAGCTATAGAGCCATTGCTTCATAAGATACAAACTAAACTAAAAGGTTTAGGTAACACTTTATAATAATGTCCTGTTGTAAGTGATGTATAAGTGATTAGTTAATGATGAACTAATCATTTACAAAACATTCATAAAAGATTAATAAGTAAAATGATATCAATTTATGTATGTTTTGTTAATTCAGTTACATGTAATTTACAGGTGATTAGTTAATGATGAACTAATCATTTACAAAACATGACTTAATTAATTGTAACAGCTGAGGAATAGCAGAAATGAATTTTCACACTTGTACATTCGTTACAGCAATTAGGGGATGCAGAAAGTGTTATAAATGTATTGTATACACGTACAGATCACTTATAACAGCTAAGAAAGATCTACGAATGATGAGTAACACATTTACAAGTGATGAGTAGTTTACACTTTAGATTACGGGACGCAGAAAGTGTTATAAATATATTGTATACACGTACAGATCACCTGTAACAGCTAAGAAAGATCTACGAATGATGAGAAACACATTTACAAGTGATGAGTAGTTTACACTTTAGATTAGGGGATCCAGAGAGTGTTATAAATGTATTGTATACATGTACAGATCACTTGTAACAGCTAAGAAAGATCTATGAATGATGAGAAACACATTTACAAGTGATGAGTAGTTTACACTTTAGATTAGTGGATGAAGAAAGTGTTATAAATGTATTGTATACACGTACAGATCACTTGTAACAGCTAAGAAAGATCTACAAAGATCTACATTTTCGAGTGGACCAGCGTGTCTGTTACACGCTTCGACGTGATACTGGGTTGAGCCCCACACAGAACACAAGTCTGATTAGAGAAAGGATTTAACACAACACACTGGAATCCTCTGTGAGTCATTTACACAAATGTATTCACTTGCCAACAAATAATGTATTATTCTTTAAAAAATAGTTTAAGCATAGTTGTTTGAGCTTTTAAACAAACTTAACAGACAGGCTTACAACTTTAATGAAACAAAGTATATACTGATCATTTTCTAATGGTTCGATTATCATTTTTTAACATGATTAACAATTGTTTAATAGTAGATATTTAAATGATTTTTAAGTGATTAATAATCTATTAGCTAGTAACTTTTTTACCATTTACTAAGGCTCTGTTTGATCATTTCATGATATGCTATTTTTAAGACAACTAACATCAGATTAATAAATCATTAGCATATTGCTTAATAATCATCTGTGAGCGTATAGTCATGTTCTGTAAATGATTAGTTCCTCATTATCTAATTACTTGTAAAACATTTATTACTAAATTCACAAACACATAAAAAAATTAAGAGGATGACTGAAATATCTTGGTGTCTATTTAGGTAATGAAGAATTTGTAAAGGAAAACTGTCATATAAAGGGTGTATTATTAATAATCTTGAGGCATCCTCAGTATGGCATAAACTTGATTGTGTTGATCCACCAAATGGACTTCTTGTAAAACTTTTTTGGGGACAATTATCATTGGACTCCCTAAAGCCTTTTGTTCCTACCTAAACAAAGAGGCAAATGTCTTGTTAATCTTTCTAGTAGAGGAGCCCTTTCTCGATTACAATTTGTCCAGAAGCTTTTAACTTCGAAAATGCATGTCGATGTTACGCTTTGCCTCCTTTAGGCATGAACATGAAATGTTCTTCCAGAACTTCCGGTTTGCTACAAGCGCGTGGTTTGAAGTCGGAGCTCCGTCAAACTTTTCCTGTTATATCGTCTATTCATTTACGCATTTGGCAGACGCTTTTATCCAAAGCGACTTACATTACATTGTATTATACATTTGTACATTTTGTATAGTAAGCAAGTGGGGGTTAGGTGCTGGCATGCTGCTGCACGCCTGGTCTTCAATGAGCCCAAGAGAGCATTTCCTCTCTGCACTGGCTCCCCATAGCGGCACGCATTAAGTTCAAGGCACTGGTGCTTGCTTACAGAACAGCCACTAACACAGCACCCATCTACCTCAACTCTCTCTTACAGACCTACATCCCCTCCAGAAGTCTGCGGTCTGAAAACGAGCGGCGCCTCATTGTTCCTTCACAGAGAGGCATGAGATCCATCTCAAGGACATTTTCTTTCTCCGTTCCCGGCTGGTGGAATGATCTTCCTGTTTCCATCAGGACTGCTGGATCAATTTCACAATTCAAAAAACAGCTGAAGACCCACCTCTTCCATGAGCACTTAACTGTCTCATAATATAAAAAAAAAAATTCTACCTCTATTTTTCCTTTTCTAATGTTCTCTATATACTTGCTTATACTATCTTGACGTTGTATTTGAAACCTTGTATAACTAGCACTTCTCGTGAATATTGCTTACTTGCTGTTTTCCTCAATTGTAAGTCGCTTTGGATAAAAGCGTCTGCCAAATGAATAAATGTAAATGTAAATGTAGGTGCCTTGCTCAAGGGCACCTCAGCCGTTACCTGCCAGACCTGAGAATCGAACCAGCAACCTTCTGGTCATGAGTCCAACTCTCTAACCACTGGGCCACGACTGTCTATTCTTGCCTTATACCAAATAATTCTATTAAGTTGTCATTTTTATCAAGGGCAGACTTTATCCGTAAGTGTAGGGGTGAACGACATTAGGATGTGGCAGACGGAGATTCTGAAGAAGGACTTCGAGACTCTGATCGAGACGGTACGCGAAGCATCGCCCACAGCTAAGATCGTCGTGTCAGGACCGCTTCCTACCTACCGACGAGGCAGCGAAAAGTTAAGTAGACTATTAGCGCTAAACGAATGGTTGATGTCATGGTGTACTGAACAGAAGCTGCTCTTTGTAAATAATTTTGATATTTTCTGGGAGCGTCCTAGGCTCTTTCGCCCTGACGGCCTACACCCCAGCAGCATCGGAGCGAATCTTCTCTCTGACAACATCTCAAAGACGCTACACACCATTTGAATGGCAAGTAAAAACTTTAAACATAGTCCGTGTTCCTCCCACTTAATTGTCAAAAATGTGACTGCTCCTAAATGCATAGAGACTGTGTCTGTCCCCCGAATAATAATACAAAATAATAATTTACGTCAAAGTAAAAACCTTGTTAGATTTTTTTTTATTACATTCAACTTTATTGTTATTACACATGTACAAGTACAAGCCAACGAAATGTAGTTTAGGTCTAACCAGAAGTGCAATAGGCAAGTGCAGGATATACAGTTGTGCATAAATACAGATATTATTACATTATACAGAGATTATATTATACAGAGATTATATCTCGTGGAATCGATCTAACCGATATTGATATTATACCTCAGAACGACGATGTCACCGATCACCACCTTATAACTTGTACAATACACACTGCAGAAATCGGCCGCATAACTCGTTATCGACAAGGTAGAACAATAACTCCGACTACTAAAGATAGTTTTGCAAAGAACCTACCAGATCTGACTCATCTAATAAATATTCCAATAAACACAAAATCGCTTGATGATATGACCAGCAACATGGGCACTATTTTCTCTAACACACTAGAAACTGTTGCACCTTTGAAGTTGAAAAAGATCAACGAGAAAAGCATAGCACCATGGTATAATAGCACCACCCGATCACTTAAAATGGGAACACGTAAACTGGAGCGCAAATGGAGACAAACACGATTAGAGGTCTTTAGAATTGCGTGGAAAGAGAGCACAAACTGTTATAAAAAGGCACTAAAAGTGGCAAAGGCTGAGCACCTCTGCAACCTCATAGAAACGAACAAAAACAATCCAAGGTATTTATTTAATACAGTTGCTAAATTAACAAATAATGACCTGACCTGGCTATCCCACCCACCTTGTTTGCAATGAATTCATAAAATTTTTCACAGAGAAAATCGAAGATATACGCGACAATATAGCACAAATTCAACCTTCGACTATGCCCTATGAATTAGCATCAACCATCGGCCCGCAAGAAAAGCTACAGTGTTTCTCACCCATAAAACAGGACGATTTAATTCAACTTATTGCAACATCTAAAACAACAACGTGCCTACTAGACCCTATACCAACCAAATTACTAAAAGAATTACTACCCGTTGCAATTGAGCCTATTTGTAATATTATGAACTCGTCAATTAATCTAGGCCATGTCCCAGGATCCTTTAAGATGGCTGTCATTAAGCCTCTTATTAAGAAACCAAACTTAGATCCCAATGACCTAGGAAACTACAGACCGATTTCAAATCTCCCATACCTCTCTAAAATATTAGAAAAAGTAGTATCCACCCAGTTGTGCTCCTTCCTACAAAATAATAACATGCACGAAAAATTTCAATCAGGTTTTAGACCACATCATAGCACTGAAACTGCTCTTGTTAAAATTACAAACGACCTGCTTATGGCATCAGATAAAGGGAACATCTCACTCCTCGTCTTGCTTGACCTTAGTGCTGCGTTTGATACCATAGACCATAAAATACTTTTAGATCGCTTACAGAATTATACTGGTATTGAGGGACAGGCATTACAATGGTTCAGATCATACTTATCTGACAGATATCACTTTGTCCAACTAAATGGGAAATCGTCTTATCTAACGCAAGTTAATTATGGACTGCCCCAGGGATCGGTTCTAGGACCCTTGCTATTCTCCATATACATGCTCCATATACATGGGCGAGGCAGTCGTGGCCCAGTGGTTAGAGTGTTGGACTCATGACCAGAAGGTTGCTGGTTCAATTCCCAGGGCTGGCGGGTAACGGCTGAGGTGCCCTTGAGCAAGGCGCCTAACCCCCACTTGCTTACTATACAAAATGTACAAAATGTATAGTACAATGTCATGTAAGTCGCTTTGGATAAAAGCGTCTGCCAAATGCATAAATGTAAATGTAAATGTAAATGTACATGCTGCCCCTTGGCAACATTATTAGAAAACATGGAATTAGTTTCCACTGTTATGCAGATGATACTCAACTATATATCTCATCGCGTCCAGATGATTTATTTCAGCTATCCAAACTGGCAGAGTGCATCCAAGATATAAAACACTGGATGACTAAAAATGTCCTTCTTCTAAATTCTAATAAAACGGAAATACTACTTGTTGGACCAAATGCACGTAATCAGAATATTGCGGATTACAACCTACAAATCGAGGGCTTCACTGTTACCCAAGCAAATACAGTTAAAGACCTAGGCATTATATTAGATAGCAACCTATCATTTGTAAAACACATTTCAAACGTCACAAAAACAGCTTTCTTCCATCTTAGAAATATTGCCAAACTACGAAATATTTTGTGTGTTGCTGACGCTGAAAAGTTAATTCATGCATTTATGACCTCAAGACTTGACTATTGTAATGCACTACTAAGTGGTTGTCCTGCATCGTCAATAAACAAATTACAGTTAGTTCAAAATGCGGCTGCCAGAGTTCTTACAAGATCTAGAAAATATGATCACATAACCCCAATCTTATCATCTCTACACTGGCTACCAATTAAGTATCGTATTGACTTTAAAGTTCTTTTAATTACTTATAAAGCCTTAAACGGTTTAGCTCCTACCTACATAACAGAGCTTCTATCGTGCTACAACCCAGCTCGCTCTCTAAGATCTCAAAACTGTGGACTTTTAATAACACCTAGGATAAATAAATCTACCAAAGGGGGTAGAGCCTTTTCATACGTTGCGCCTAAACTCTGGAATAGCCTTCCTGTTACTGTTCGGGGGTCTGACACAGTCTCCCAATTTAAATCAAAATTAAAGACATATCTTTTCAGCCAAGCTTTCACGTAATGCTTGAATTGTAAACCAAATAAAATATTAAGAACAGCAGCTACGCTAATTGAGTCTCTTCTCTCCCCCTCCTCAGGATGCCCATCCCGAGATAGGGAGAGATTACACCAGGTCCAGATGGATGTCATCCCGAGGTGAGGAGAGTTCCGGACGAACGCCTGATGTGATCCCTAACTAGAGGCTCCAGCAGCTCCAGCCAAACATCCGGTTCTACCCTCCTGCGATAACCTTCTGCCTGACAGACCATCCCAGCTCCAGCTCATGCAACCCCATCACCAACCAAGATCAAGATGGTCTAATTGTTGTCATATTAATGCTAACAGTATTACAATTACATTTACATTTACATTTATTCATTTGGCAGACGCTTTTATCCAAAGCGACTTACAATTGAGGAAAACAGCAAGCGATTCGTCTAAGTAAGCAATATTCACGAGAGGTGCTAGTAATACAAGGTTTCAAATACAACGTCAAGATAGTATAAGCAAGTATATAGAGAACATTAGAAAAGGAAAAATAGGGGTAAAATGAAAATATATATATATATATATTTTTTTTTTTTTTTTTTTAATTTTTTTTTTATGAGACAGTTAAGTGCTCATGGAAGAGGTGGGTCTTCAGCTGTTTTTTGAATTGTGAAATTGATCCAGCAGTCCTGATGGAAACAGGAAGATCATTCCACCAGCCGGGAACGGAGAAAGAAAATGTCCTTGAGATGGATCTCATGCCTCTCTGTGAAGGAACAATGAGGCGCCGCTCGTTTTCAGACCGCAGACCCAATACTTGGTATTAAATGCTAAACTTACATCACATGACAGCAGTTTGAAGTTACAGCTGCATTCAGTTACATTATGCCATCACAGTTTTGTTTTCTGCGTATAACATTCCTTATAACAAATTTAACAAAATCTATTTCCTTATTACATTTAATAGGCTCTCTATGATAATCATTTTCTCTATAATGTTAATCAAGGTCACTGAGTACAGCTGAGACACGTCATAGGAGAACTGGCCCTCCCGACTGAGACTGGTTTCTCCCGAGGTTTTTTCTCCATATATTTATCATTTGAAGTTTGGGTTCCTCGCCACAGGGCCGTGTTGGCTTGCTCACCGCTTTTATAGTTATTTTATTTTTTTTAATTAATTTAAAGGTTTGGTAATTTTTTACTTTTCTTATGTTTTTTCTGTTGCTTTCTCCTGTAAAGCTGCTTTGCAACAATACTCATTGTGAAAAGCGCTATATAAATAAAATTGAATTGAATTGAATGTTCTTTACACTTGTAAAACTGAAACGATTTTATAAATATGTATTATTTGTACTAATATATAACATAATTGTCACGATCCTGCTCCCTTGTTCAGGTTTTCTAGTCTTGTGTCTGGATCGTGGCAGTGCCCTCATGTCTAGTGGGGGAGAGAGACATGGCATTGTTTGTTTTGGTGTGCCATGTGCTCTCTCCGGTCTCGTCTATGTCCCCGCCCTCTCGTTTCCTCATTATTGATGCTCATTATGATTTCATGCCCATCACCTGTTCCCTCTTGATCTCCTTGTGTTCTCTGTCTTGTGCTGTTCGTTTGTTATTTGCTGCCTCGTCAGCACCTTGTAGTCTTGTTCATATCAAAAGTCTTGTGAAGTCGTGTGTTTAGTTTCTAGTCTGTTCAAGCCTGTCTATTTGTTTGAGCATCTCTTCTTTTGCCCCATTGTGGGTCATTTGTTTCTGAATTAACAAAACATACATAAATTGTTATCATATTACTTAATAATCTTTTATGAATGTTTTGTAAATGATAAGTTCATCATTAACTAATCACTTATACATCACTTACAACTGGACATTATTATAAAGTGTTACCAATGCTTTTATTTCCAAACTTTAAATCCTACTGTAAGTGACAAGATAATTTTTCATTGTTTCATGTATTGTTGTCGACTTAACCCTCTTTTTAATCTGTTAGGTGTCTTACTTATTTTTTTCTACAGACCAAAACTAAAATGTAATTTGATCAATTTTGTTTTGGGAACAAGCTAAATATGATGTTTATATTACTAGAAGAAATAAGGTAGAAAATAAATGTTGACAAGATGTTGTATAATTTTTTAAAAACATGGTAAAATCAAGAATTCTTAAGAAACAAGACATTTTCCAATATTCAATATTTAATAATATTTTGTATTTTTTTACTTTTTAATATGTTCATTATTGTTTAAAAAGAAAAATATATATAACTAAGTGGTTGATAAAATATGGATATAAGCTTTGCTGCACAGCCCTTAGAGTATTTTCTTTAAAGAAATTCAATCTAATATTACATCTCTCCTTAAAATGCTATCAAATTGGGGAGCAGCCAAAACCACTGCACAGTGTCGATCACCATCTTGCTTTGGGCTGAAAATATTGTAAAGCTGAAAAGAATTTTCAAATGTATTAAACTTTGAAGTGGATAAAGTGTGGACTGAATGGAAGGCCAAAACAGAGAGAAATAATATGTGCTTTCAAATAAGAAACAGGTCAGTGTGGACAATGCCTTAGCTATAATAAATTATAAAACTGCTGCTTTGTACCTACTTCATATGTTAATGGATATAAATTAATTAATTAATTTGCTTAACATGATTTCACCAAGTTGGACACAAGAATACATAAACATCCTTGTTCTACAGTATATGCTTGATTTTAGGCATACTGTAGGATCAGGTTTTGGGGTAGGTTTGAGCTTTTCTTTTTTTTAAAACCTGTTCATTCCCTGGACAGGAATGTTGTTCTAGTGTTGATCTAGCAACATGCCCTACTTGGAAAAATCACCATTTCATCTCCATATTGACTTTCAGATATTATTTGCTTTCATCTTTAAAATCAGTTGCAAGTAAAACATTGTTCAGTCAGATCTGTTGCAGTACCACATTCCCAACTTTCCAGAAACATCAACAACCCACAGAAAGTTATCTCAATCCAAGTGGTTGTCTTAGAACACCTAACCCAGCAGCATGCAAAAGTGGCAGCAGCTGCGCAAACACACGTGCTAGAGGTCGCAATAACAGAGTGTATTCACCTAACAGGCCCTGTCTAAAAAAGTTGGCACGTAAGTCACTAGCCTCCATGACCCCACAGGCTGTCAAAGCAAATGAACCAGACCAGCGGATGAAACCATTTTTTTCCTGCAGGATGCCCCACCTGGGTCTCTCACCTTATGATATTTATTAGCAGCGAGCTGTTGTGAAGGTTTGCCAAGAAGTCCGAGGTCTTGAGGGCTGCACTTTTCAAAAGGCTGTGGCAAGGTCAAAAATTTGACCATTTCCTCTGAGGCTGTTTACCCTCTGAGTCAGGGAGAAATGAGGGTTAGCGTGGCGAATTCATCTGAAAGCTACTAGTTATTAAAATAGAAAGTTTTTATACTTCATTATTCCCCCCCCATGTTCATTTGTTTTTTTAGCTGGTGCATGTTATGTTCACCCATTTATTTCAGGAAAAAGTGTTTAGAGAAAACAAAATATCATATGATAGTTTATCTGAATATATACAGTTTTATTTTCTTATTTGCTTTATTCTTAATATACATTTTTGATCTTGCTGTGAATGAAAAAAGCTTTAATCTTTCATCAAAACTTGCTCAGCCTCTAAAATGACATTCCGTCTGAGTTTACCTTCTTATATTTCCAACCCCTTCACTCCAACCAGCTATTATAGAGCAAGGTAGGTTTGGTTCAAAGTGTGGTGAGGGCATATTGCAGAAAAGCAGAAAACAACCCAAAAATATTATTTTTCAAAACACAAACAATAAGGTAACATATCACAAAACCTTGATTAATTTAAAAAATCACAGTGACATTGGTAAATTACATTATTCTCTAATTTCACAATTTTTCTCACATTTTCTATATTTCAAGCTCATATAACATACAGAAAAGTCAATGATGATAAATATTTAATTTTAAATTGAAGCTGTTGTGGCCAAATGGTTAAAGAGTCGGCCTCGTAACCAGAAGGTTGCCGGATTGATTCTCAGTACCGGCACGTAACAACTGACGTGCCCTTGAGCAAGGCACCTTGCTCCCCGGGCACTGCAGTGATAGCTGCCCACTTCCCACTGGTGTATGTGTGTTCACGACTTGAAGTGTGTGTGTTCTCTATTCACTGGATGGGTTAAATGCAGAGGTCACATTTTGGGTATGGGTCACCACATCTGACAAATAGGTCACTTTTGTGTAGGATTGGTGAGATACACATTCTTATATTTAGATATTTTCCTATTTGTTTTTTAATAATGACAAAGCAGCAGTGAGTGAGACTTACATAATTTTGACATGACTGTTAAAGCCACATGGGAAATAAAGATCAGATCTGTCTGGACAGATCCAGACGTCATTGGCCGATAGTCTGGCCCACCCAAGGGACTTTCCTAACTTCAGGGCAATTTTAATTTGAGGTACTACATAAATCCTGAGCATTTTTTTGCAAGTCCAACTTTATCCAGCCCAGGCCCAACTACTACAGACAACATGCCAAGCTAAACTTAATGAGAGTAAGCAATGCCATTCACAACCAATTAGGCAAAGCACAACAGAGCCAAGTTAAAGTGTTTTTATCTTGACAAACTGTCCTAAAAATGCAGCACTTATATGAAAACCGTTACATGAAACAGTAGTCAAAAAGTCAGTTTTCAAAAGCACATGAACTAACAATAAAAATAAGAAATGTAGCAGGGCAAGAAATTGTCCTGTACATTGACAAATTCCACAGCAAAACAAATTGCAGTAACACTTTAGATATTTTACTAATTATAAATAACTTTGCATCTTGTCAACTACCAGTCAGTAGAGTGTTAGTAGACTGTCTGCTTAATATCTGCTAGTCTCGCGCGACCACGCCATTTGGAACCGAACTCACACACACACAACTCCATCATACATTGTTACTTGTTTCTTCCAATTAGATTAGATTTTTTAGATTAGATTCAACTTTATTGTCATTACACATGTACAAGTACAAGGCAACGAAATGTAGTTTAGGTCTAACCAGAAGTGCAATAAGCAAGTGCAGGATATACAGTTGTGCATAAATACAGAATAGAGCAAAAATTATGAAGAATTTACAAGTGGGAATGTACTATGAACATTATATACAGATGGTTATTTACTAAAAACAGAAATTTACTGATGGATATGTACAATATAAATTAGACTATGCAGAACAGTAGTGCAAATGAGTATAAAGTGTGCATAAATGATGGACAGCAGCTATTAAGTTAAAGTAAACAGTGCAGTAGATGAGTTATTGCAGTATTCAGTACATAGTACTGAAGTGCAAATGATGCTGTATATGTATAATAGTCCAGTAGTGCAAATGATGCAGTATAGTAAAATAGTCCGGTAGAGCAAGTAAACATGTAGTACATGTGTAGACAGTCCAGTCGTGTGCTTGACAGGCCTGTAGTGCAATAACAAAACAATATAGCAGCATTAAGTTAGAGGTATATGAGGGGGTTGTGGAATCAGTGGGGGGTAGAGTTCAGTAGGCAAACAGCTCTGGGAAAAAAGCTGTTTTTTAGTCTGCTAGTCCTTGTCCGGAGGCATCTGCCGGAGGGCAGGAGAGAAAACAGTCTGTGGGCGGGGTGAGAGGAGTCCTTAAGAATGCTGCGAGGTCGACGCAGACAGAGTTTCCTCTGGATGTCCTCCATGGATGGAAGTGGAGTCCCTGTGATGCGTTGGGCTGTGTGACGGTGGCGCCAGCCCCAAAATACATATGCCAGAGACAAGGATTGAACCCGGGCCTCCCGCGTGGAAACGCGATCCTCGAACCACTAGCCCATATTGGGTGTGGTTTTCTTAACACTAGATGTTTTTACAGATGCTTACTGTTCGGGCGCCAGACAGGTGTACTCCTGTCGAAAAAAAATCATAATCCAGGATAGCTAAAACATCCACCGGTTACAACAGTAAAATAATAATAATAACCACAACAACAAATTACAGGTCAGAAGTCCATCAAAGTTCAGTTTGCACGGGGTTTATTGCACAAACACAAAGAAACTCATATTAGGGGACTAGAATAGACAATATATAGTTCATAATAATAATAAAGAAAACAAAAACAATTAAAGAGAAACCAAACGAAACGCGTCACTCTATTTCCAATAAAGCCGATGCACGTCCATATCCAGCCACATAAAAGAAAACACAAATAAACATTCGGTTAGAACATAATACCATTTAAACCATAACTTCAACGAGCATAACTAAACAACAGATGATACGAATAAAAAAAACAAACAGAAAAAAGAAGTTATGAGGGGTGCGGGCATACTAGAGGGTGAGGGAGTGTGTATAAGGTTTGCAAAGAGGAACTGACCAGGTTTGCAGATTAATACGGAACTGGAGAGTAAAGTGAATTTATGCCAGACAAACAGCAGTGTAGGCAGCCATGCCTCGCAGTTAAAACCGCTTCCTCGCAGCAGCCGATCTTGTAGTGCAATTTTTAGAACAGGTGATTAAAGAACTCCGACTTCACACTAAAACAGCTACTCGCAGCAGTCAATCTTGAAGTGCAATTTTTTAGAACAGGTGATTGAAGAACTCCACCATCACACCCGATCTCGCTCACAGAAGGTAACCGTTCACAAGCGGACATTAATGTCTGTTTTCCACGGTAGTCCATTCATTACTGCACGGAACTTCCTGAATGACGCGCTCACTCCTCAGATACAACATTTCCTCCCTTCCGCCTTCAATTAGGTTACTCCACCCCTCCTTGCAATGCGCAAGCAAAATGGTGTTACTGTGGCAACGCTTGTGTGCACTGCCACAGCGGTTTTCACCACCTGCTGCAGTGCCTTGCACTCTGCAACAGAGCAGCTCCTATACCAGGCTGTGACACAGTTGGTTAGGATGCTCTCTACTACGCAGCGGTAGAAGTTAGCTGAAGACAGTTGGTTCTTCTTCAGGGCCCTCAAGAAGAAGAGGCGCTGGTGAGCCTTCTTGACCAGGCTGGAGGTGTTGGTGGTCCAGGACAGGTCCTCCGAAATATGGGTCCCCAGAAACTTGAAGCTGGAGACACGCTCAACAGCCATCCCGTTAATGTGGATGGGGTCATGTGTGCCTCCTCTCTCCTTCCTGAAGTCCACGATGAGCTCCTTTGTCTTGGAGGTGTTAAGGAGCAGGTTGTTGTCTGAGCACCATGTGGCCAGGTGCTGGATCTCCTCCCTGTAGGCAGTCTCATCGTTGTTGCTGATGAGACCAATCACTGTAGTATCGTCTGCAAACTTAATGATGGCATTAGATCCATTAACAGGCCTGCAGTCGAGTGTGAAGAGGGAGTAGAGAAAGGGGCTCAGAACACAGCCCTGTGGTACGCCAGTGTTAAGTGTGATGGTGGTGGAGCAGATGTGGCCTGACCTAACAAGCTAAGGTCTGTTTGTCAGGAAGTCCATAATCCAGTTGCAAATGAAGGTGTTAATGCCCAGGTTCCCAAGTTTGGTGATTAACTTGGAAGGGATGACAGTATTGAATGCAGAGATGAAGTCAATAAACAGCATTCGTGCATAAGTGTTTTTATTGTCCAAGTGTGAGAGCACAGAGTGCAGTGCTATGGAGACGGCATCTTCTGTGCTCCTATTGCTGCGGTAGGCAAACTGGTATGGGTCCAGTGTGGACGGAAGGGAGTCCTTTAGGTGAGCCAGGACCAGCCGCTCAAAGCACTTCATAACAATAGGTGTGAGTGCTACAGGGCGGTAGTCATTCAGGCACGTTGGACTAGAGTGTTTCGGCACTGGCACAATGGAGGTGGATTTAAAGCATGCTGGCACAGCTGCTTGGGCGAGGGATAGGTTGAAAATATCCGTAAAGACCCCAGCGAGTTGCTCTGCACATGCCCTAAGTACACGACCGGGGATGCCATCTGGTCCAGCAGCCTTTCGTGCGTTGATCCGGCTCAGTGCCGTGTAGACATCTGAGGAGGTGAGTGTGATGGTCGGGTGGTCATCTAAGGGTGTGAGCTTGGTGGCAGTTTCCTTATTGTCTCTCTCGAAGCGAGCATAAAAGTCATTAAGCTTGTTTAGGAAGACAGCATCTGTTGCTACGGGGGTGGAGTGGCTGGGTTTGTAGTCGCTGATGGCCTGGATGCCTTGCCACATGCGTCGAGGATCAGAGTTGGAAAAGTGCTCCTCTAGCTTTAGTTTGTAGCAGTGCTTGGCCTTTTTGATGCCCTCTTCAGATTTGCCCTGGAAGTGCTGTAGGCCTGTGCATCACCTGAGCTGAAGGCAGTATTGCGTGACTTCAACAGGAGGCGCACTTCCTTGTTCATCCATGGCTTCTGATTTGGGTATGTAGTGATCTGCTTCTGGGTTGTAACACTGTCTATGGTGATGTTAATGTAATCCAGTACAGAGGAGGTGTAGCTGTCTATGTCCGTATGAAAGCCACAGGTAGCCTGAGAAGCAAACATACTCCAGTCTGTGTGTTGGAACCTGTCCTGGAGTGTGGAGTCTGCCCCCGCAGGCCACACTTTGATGGTCCTCACTGATGGCTTCACATGAGTGATGAGGGGTGAATACTTGGGGGTGAGGAACAAAGAAAGGTGATCAGATTGACCCAGGTGGGGGAGGGGGGTCACGGCGTAAGCTTCAGCCATGTTTGTATAGACATGGTCCAAAGTTTTGTTTCCTATGGTGTGACAGGAAACACGCTGGTGAAATTTGGGGAGAACTGACTTTAAGTTTGAATGATTAAAATCTCCCGCAACAATAAATGCAGCCTCCGGGTGAGAAGTCTGTTGTTTACTGATGGCCGAATGAAGTTCTTTCATAGCAAGCTTGGCATCAGCATCCGGAGGAATGTAAGCTGCCGTTATAATGGTGGAAGTGAACTCCCGTGGCAGATAGAACGGTCTACATTTAACCATGAGAAACTCTAGGTTAGCGGACCAGTGTCTCCCAACAGTAACAGAGTTCGTGCACCAAGCTTTGTTAACGTAAATGCACAGTCCTCCGCCTCTGGTCTTACCGGATTCATCTGCCGTCCTATCTGCCCGAAGTGAGTGGAGTCCTGCTAATTCAATAGCATTGTCCGGTATGCCGCTGTTTAGCCATGTTTCAGTGAAAATCATGACATTGCATTTCAAAAGTCTTTTGCTGTGGATGATGCAGAGTCGAATCTCATCCATTTTGTTCACCAATGACCGTACATTAGCGAGGAAAATGCTGGGTAAAGAGAGCCGGTGTGGTGTTAGCTTTAGCTTAGCTCTTAGCCCTCCGCGCTTCCCCCGCCTTTGTTTACGATCTCGACGCCACCGGCGAGCACTTCTGCCTGGCCGTGTAGAGTGCGTAGCATCGGGTGTTCTGGCGATCTCAGGGACGAGGCACAGATTGTTGATAAAACTTCCGGGAATGAGCAAACCAATATCCAATAGCTCATGCCGGGTGTACGATGTTAAGGCACAGCTGTTCTGCACGAACAGACCCGAGATGAGGAAGAAAAACACTGCATAAATGCAAAAACTGGAGAGACCCCGGGCCTCGCGATGTGCACGCGCCGCCATCTTGGATCTTATATAGATCTTATAATTAATGTTTCATTCCCTGCACCTGCCCATTGTCATTATCCCTTGTTTGTTCCACTTCTGTTTGTTGTCTTGTGCCTGTTCATTTTGTGTTACCTTTGCACTCCTGGAAGTAACAAGTGTAAATCAAGTTAGTACAAACCCTGCCTTGTCAAGTTTATTGTTTTCGTCTATTGTTTTTTTTGTACCTAGTCTCTGTTCTCAGTTCTCAGTTGTTTTACCCCTCGTGGGTTATGGTTTTTCCCCATGTTTTCTGTAATAAAGCCTGTTAAAAACCAGCAAGATGGACAGCACAGAGTGAAGTCGTCAAGCCTACATGCTCTTGTGGGTGAGGTGGGGAGAAAGAAGAAGAGAAGGAAGGGAGCTTTAATCCTCAGCTGCCATCTTCTCCTGGAGCCTCCCCAGAGCCACAATCTGCAGCAACCTCTCCTGGTCCAGTCCAGCCACAGTGCCAGCATCCAGTCCCGGTCCAGCTAGCATCAGCCACAGTGCCGATCTCACCGGCATCCAGTCCCGGTCCAGCTCCATTTAGTCCCAGTGTCCAGCTCTTATGTGGGTTCACGCCTCAATGAGCCACTGACGGCCCTACCCATTCCTTAAGGTAGCGAAGACAACCCGGCCCAGGGCACCGTTATCTGCTGTCGCCTCACTCGCCAGTCCTTTTCATTGAAGAGAGCTTTCACCCCCGGTTGCCATATCCTTCGGCTTCGAGGAGGAGAACGACTCCTTGTCGGAGTGGGATCGTCCTGACTCAGAGAGAACCCCAGACCTTCATGAGGAGTTTGTGAGGGAACACTGTTTCTGAAAAAACAGTTAAGAATCTCGACCTCAACTGGAGCTCTCCGGAGGAGCCAGCTAAAAGTAAGCTCGAATTCTGCTACTTCCAAAGGGGGCCGCCGTCAGACTGCACCGAAGAGGAGTACGCCTTAATTCCCCGATGTCTACGAGCACATTGTGAAAGCATGGTCTGCCCCTCAATCGGCGTGGGTTCACAGGTCATGTTTGCCCAAGTGGATGGGGCTGAGGCACACAGGTATGTGCGCATGCCCCCTATCAAGGAGACCCTCGCCGCTCATCTGTGTCCTTCCACCACTTCGTTGGGCGTGGAGAAAAGTCTGCCGTCAAAGCCTTGAAGGTTCACCACCCATCTCGCCAATAAGGCTTACACCTCGGCTGGAAAAGTGACTTCCGCTTTGCACGTGATGGCGGTGCTGCAGGTCTTCTACAGCCAGTACTTTGTAATGCGAGGTAATCCCAAGAGGTCTCTGTCCGATTCTGGACCTGAGACCCATCAACCGAGCACTTCACAAACGAGCGTTCAAAATGACTACTCTAAAACAGATCCTGGCCCAAGTTTGTCCCGGGGACTGGTTTGCATTCGTGGATCTGACGGATGCGTATTTTCACGTTCAGATAGCGAAACGCCACCGGCGTTTCCTGCGTTTCACTTTTGAAGGCTCAGCATACCAATTTGCAGGAACTGCAATTCGGGCAGGCATTAGCTCTGCTCACATTCTTGAAGCTCTCTCCAAATCGGTCCATAATGTATCTGGGGGTATGTTTTGACTCAGTGGAGATGTGGGCCCACCTCTCTCGAGAATGCACAGAGTCCATCTCCTCAGCTCTACGCGCTCTCAGACCGGGACGGTCTGTTGCCCTAAGGGAGTTTTAGAGGCTTTTGGGTCTCATGGCATCATCAGTCTGCCACTTGGTTCTTCTGCATATGTGACCTCCCCAGGTATGGTTGAAGACTCGAGTCCCGTGGAAGGCATGTGTTTTTATATTGTCAAAACTGCCATGAAAATTGTGGAGTGGAAAGACTATCAATCACCCCAAACATTATGAGCAGTCAGTGTACAGAGGGGCCCACTGGATACTGGCTGATCCTTCTTATATCCTATATCCTGAGTATGTGCTTTTGCCTTTCAGGAAGAAGGTATAGAGTGCCCAAATGTTGACTTAACCGATTCAAAAATTATTTTGGGCCTGTCTCTATTAGAATATTAAATGGGAAGGATATAGGCCAATGATTGTCCCTGTTAGTATTGATTTTCCTAGAGCAGGGATCGGCAAGTAAGTTTGGGATCGGGCCAAAAAACGAATTGGCTGCTAGATGGCGGGCCAAAAGCATAGTCAAAGAATAATTTAAGAAATTAATCACTGGAATCTGAAATATCGGCGTATTTAAATGTCAAGTTGGATGCATCAGAATCTCACGGACCAAAGGATGTCCTTCAATGGTGGAAAATACGATTTTAATAGTTTCCAAGATTAAGCCAATTAACACGCTATGTTCTTTGCATCCCAGCTTCCAGCACACCCTCGGAGAGAGCTTTTAGTATTTGCGGTCGCATCTTGGAGCAAAGACGCATTAATCTGAAGCCCTCATCGGTGAACGACATTCTATTTCTACATGGACTTAAGTAGGCCTACAGTTTTTCGCTAGTCCAGTTTAGTTGTGTGTATTTATTTTAATTTTGATAAATATTGATGGGCATGTTTTGTAGGATAGCCTAAGAGGTTTTTTTTGTTTAACGTTTCTTGATGTTGAGGGAAAAAAGCGCAATGTTCCTATAGGTTCCTACTAAATGGTTTTCGTTCTTTAAAATGACATTGTTTGTTTGTTAGGTGAAAGGATCTATATGTTTATAAATGAATGCTTTTTTATAAATGCTTTTGGTTTACTTTAAAAGGACAATGTGTGAATAGTAGGAAGAATGTTTTATTGGGTCAAATGCATTTTTGTTTGGCCATGTAGGAAATTCAGGTTTATTATTTTTTATTATTATTTATTATACTTTATTGGTCTATTTGTAAAACTTTTATTTCTAACTGGACCTAAATGTAGGCTATGTTTTATAAATATTATAAATATATAAATATAAATATATTTCAGTAAAGACAAACTAATAGCATAAAAACATTAATATATTTAGGCTACGGGCAAAAATCTATGTATACTTTTTACTGCGGGGGTTTTGCGGGCGGGAGCGGGACAAATCGTGAATATTGCAGTCAGGAGAGTGGGAGCGGGCGGGATTGGGACAGAATCCCGCAGGAATGGGCGGGAGCGGGATTTAAAAATCTGTCCCGCGCAGGTCTCTAGCTCCGACAGCGCGGGTTCAGAACTGCACTGCCTAGTACTCATCTTTCAAACCTCCGCTCTCTCCCTAACAAAACGGACAAACTTCTACTTCTCACATGCACAAATAAGGATTTCTCTAACTCTGCTGCATTTAGCTTTACGGAGACTTGGCTGAGCGAAGCCATCCTGGACAGCGCGTTGCATTTAGCCGGCTTCCAGCTGTTCAGAGCGGATCGCGATGCAGAATTATCGGGGAAAACGAGAGGCAGCGGGACATGTTTTTACATCAACGATAGATGGTGTACAGACATAACACAGTTAAAGAAAATGTGCTGCCCTGACTTAGAAGCATTCTTCATTAACTGCCAGCCGTTTTACTCCCCACTTGAGTTATCCTCGTTCATTCTAGTGAGTGTTTACATCCCTCCGGACGCGTGCATGAGTGCTGCACTGCAAGAGCTGGCGGATCAGATTACAGAGACAGAACTGCGGCACCAGGACTCACTTATTATTATCCTCTGAGATTTTTACTCGCATACTGCCAAAATATAAACAACACATTACATGTCCCACCAGAGACAAAAATACCCTGGACCACTGCTACACCACATTAAGAGATGCATATCATGCTGTCCCTAGAGCTGCTTTTGGGCTTTCCGATCATTGCTTGGTCCACCTTCTCCCAACATACATGCAGAAACTTTAATCAGCTAAACCTGAATTAAAAACTGCAAAGAGATGGACCACCGAAACAGAGCAGGCCCTAAAAGCCTGTTTCGACTGCACTGATTGGACTGTTTATGAAGCTGCTGCAGACGACCTGGACGAGCTCACATATAATGTGACATCATATGTGAGTTTTTGTGAGGATTTGTGCATTCCTACCAGGACCTATCACACATACAGTAATGACAAACCCTGGTTCACAGCAAAATTCAAACAACTTCGCCAGGCCAAAGAGGACGCTTACAGAAGTGGAGATAAAGCCTTGTACAACCAGGCCAAATACACATTGGGAAAGGAGAAACAAGTAACCAAAGGGAGCTACTCCGTAAAGCTGAAAAAACAGTTTTCAACCAACAACCCTGCTTCTGTGTGGAAAGGCCTGAAAGCTATCACCAGCTACAAGATGCCATCCCCCAACTCTGTGACGAGTCAACAACTGGCTGAAGACCTGAATGGGTTTTACTGGTTTGAAAAGCGCAGCTTCACACCCCACACCCACTCTGACCTTCTCCAGTCACAACCATCAACCCTTCCTCCTGCCACTGCACTTAAGATCTATGAAGAAGATGTGTGCCGTGTCTTCTGGATACAGAAGATCAGGAAAGCAAAAGGCCCAGATGGTGTCTCACCTGCATGCCTTAAAGCCTGTGCTGTCCAGTTGTCATCCATCTTCACAAAGTGTAATCAAAACAACCTGGAGCTTAATAATCTAAAAACTATGGAGATGACTGTGGACTTTAGGAGGAACCCTCCATCACTTCTTCCCCTCACCATTCACAACAGCACTGTGACAACTATGGAGTCATTCAGGTTCCTGGGCACTACCATCTCACAGGACCTGAAGTGGGACCCACATAGACTCCATTGTCAAAAAAGCTCAGCAAAGAATGTACTTCCTCTAGAAAGTCCATCACTTTCGGTATGGGTCCACAAGCTCCCCGGGCTAACAAGGACGTGAACAGGTGTCCGGGGACGCTGCGCGGGGAACCCCCCAGATTTTTCGGGGGTCCTCCACCGGGCTTACCCAAGGGTTTGGACGCCCCCAGCCGGCCTGAGACGAAATCGGGGTCCTTCGCCCTAGGGGGTCCGAACGGGAGACGCTCCAAGGGACAAGACCCCGAGAGGCCCCTGAAGGCTCTCCAAGGGACAAGACCCCAAGAGGCTGTTCGGCAGTTCGCCGCTAGGTTCATTTAAAGCGAATGGTGCCTCTGCCACTCTCTTAGGTCCGGGGTGGGACGCGCTGGGCTTCCCCCGGGTACCTCGAACCCGTTATTTGTGACATGTCCCAGTTGTGTCAGCCCGGGGGTCTCGGGACCACCCGAGGGGACCCCCGGTACCACGAAAACACTATAGAGTCCGCTTACCACATATTGTGGCGGATTCGTCCCCTTGCTGTCGGGGACCGCCCCTGGACACGCCCCCAGTACCACCAACGCACTATCGGCCCGCTTACCAACTAATTTCACGTAAGTGGTCCCCGCCCCGCCCCCTCGCTACCACCAGACCACTCTATGTCCACTTCCCAACTATTTTTTTCAAACTCCCCCCGCGCACCCCTAAGCCACTCGGCACGGGCCACCGAGCCTTCCGTTGATGTTCGGGCCCAAAAACAGCTCTTCGGTACCACGTGCAACATATATAGGTTGTACGATGACCAACATGCATAAATTGACTGAGGACCCAACAACAGGCACGAGGACAGCTCTGTGGTTCCACCCATATAAATATTGTTCGAGGACCAACATGCATAAACTGAATGTGGACCATATATATATATATATATACCAAGATGGCGCCGCAGATGGCTGCCTCGGTGTGGAGCTCGGTGTGGAGCTCTCCAGTTTTGATGTGAAGGGACGGGTGCTGTGGCTCCACCATATATATATATATATATATATATATATATATATATATATGTATATATATATCCTTTTTATGGTTTTGAGACTAATCAATCATTAATCAGCATTATCTTATGAGAAACAGATGATTAAAATAAATCAATATTTTACTCTTTTATTTCTGATGATGATATTAACAATAAAACTCTAGAGTAAATATTACTAAAATAATTCACTGTTTGAGTCCCTGAATGTTTAGGCCTCTCTTCCTGCTAGGTCACCGTGGCTTTTAGAAGAGACCTCTTATCATCACGTGTAAAAACATCTTCTGCTAGCACGCACTCTAGCCTTGAGGGGTTTTGTGTGTGTGTGATTGTATTGTTTCAGGAGTTAGTTATTGGTGGCAGAAAGACCATATTTAAAAGACAGGATGTAAAGAGATGCGTATATGTTGTGGTTATACTAGGGTTTCTGTGTCAAACTTATAATCAGTGAAGATATGCTATGAACTGGACGTCCAAGCTAAATGTATATATTGTCTAACCTATCACAAGATTTTATTTATCTAAGTAATGACGTAGGTTAGATGGCTCTGTTTGTATAAATATTACTGCATTTTAATGTAACAGCAGGTCGGTCTGTGGAAGTCCTTGAGAGTGCTGAAGCTGACTTCTGCTGGCAAAACTACAAACAATTCTTCTTCAGTAAAGTTTCTTTTATTAATTACATTCCTGACTCTTTGTCTTCATTCATCACAACTGGTCTACGGGTCTTTACTATAAAATCCCCTACAGTAAATGGTGGAGGATGCGGGCAAGTATTGATTCTTTGGTGACATTCCTGATCAACCAAACTAGTAAGGTAGGAAGAGTTTTATTTTTTGTTTTGGTTAGGGCTGTTTGGTGGAAGAGCCTGAGTGTAATGGGGAGTGATAGAGGTTTCACATCCAGACGTGGGTGAAGAGACACCAGGGTTGCGAGTGAGGCAAGCCGCTGGTGTAAAATATATGCCTGTGTAAAACAGATATATATATATACATATATGGGCAGTGGATTTACTGCCAGGTTTTTTGGGCTGTAAGCAGGGAAATTGCTTAGACAGCTGTAAACACCACTCTAGTGCTGAGTGGGAAAGACACTAAGTGGGGAAATAAATGTCACTAGTGTAAAATCACTAACCAGAGCTCTCTTGTTCTTCCACCAAATAGGAGATCTCCGATTTAGATGTTTTAGTCAGTCAGGACATTTTATTTTCAAAAATACCTGTATGTATTTTGGACAGTAACGGTTGGTTGATACAGGAATGCATCGGGGACGATTCTGTGTTTGGTAAAAATAATAATAATTTGACCCAAATTGGAAATGACCAGTATATGTGATTGAATTATTCTTTGTGGTTTTGCCGGTAAGAAGTCAAGCTGTATTGATAAGAGATCGCCACCTCACTCTATTGTTTCTACTTTTTCTCATGGGTTTCAACAGTGTTTAAGAATACACTGCGTAACAAAGTCAGCCTTGAAACAGATAAAGAAATTGAACCGAGCAGATATTGTAAACAAGTCTGCTCTGAACCATTTACAGTAATTCAAAGGAAATATGGGAATTTATTAAAAGAATGGTTAATCAAGGTTTTATTTCTGATAGAAAGGTTAAAAGCAACAAATTGAATGGCTTCAAAAAGAGAGCCAGAGAAAATACAAATTCTTAGCTGTATGTGCTTATTCATGGATCCGTAAAATGGGAGGTGTCCCATTGTCCATAGGGAAAAATTGTGAAACTAACTGAGAGGTGTCACAACCTCATGATTATGCAAAACAAAGTTTATGACAGTTTTTTGTATTAATGTGGACATGTGATGTGAGTAACCTACTGTAAGAAAAAGAGTGTAAATTAGTTGTGAAATAGCCCATAGCTCTCTAGTTAAAATGCTGTGAATGATGTGTTCATTATAACTGATCTTGGGCTGCTGCTGTTGCTTTAAGAACTGACCATCATTCCAAGAACTTAGATCGCTGTCACCAAAACCGTGCAAAGAGTGAATAAGAACACATTTTATAGTGCTGTAAATAATTCTGTCAAAGACTATGATTCTGCCATCATGATTGAATCTGCCACTAACAGGCTTTCAAAAGATTACAGAGAACTGCTTATCAGTTGCTCTGTCCTAACTGACACACTTTAGTTCAATTGTTGCAGTAAGCTGGTGACGTTTGTTAGTTCATAATGAATAAAACTTGGCCAAAGCATCTGCTGCTGTAATGGGGGGGAAGTCTCCCTGATGTGACAGTATAACTAGTTACTAGTCAAGGCATAAAGCCTGTGGCTCTAACATCCAATGCATCTGATTCTTGACATATAGTAAGTTTAAATTAAGTGTATTATTATTCCGTTCCTAACCCTATTGTATTTGCAAACTCTAATAATGTTTTATGGACGGAATTCTGTGTTGATAAAAAGATAATAACCATAATTAATGTTGATATTTTGAAAAACCTAGAAGCCGATGTTCTACTTTCAAGTGATAAGATTGTACTTGGCTGTAACAAAATTGTTCTTTTATCTCAAGCAGGCCCCCACCATGACATAGGATGTGCAGTGGCAGAGATGGAGACTCGTTCTGAGTGGAAACTCATTATTGTTAATTTTCCGATGTATGGATAAAAGACAAATTTGATTTGCAAAAATTCAGCCACTTAGCATTTCAGACTCATGCATGTTGCCAAATGTAGATATCCTTGAAAAACAATGCTTACTTAGGAGCTAAAAATGTTGTAAGAATTACATAAACGGGGGATTACAGTTCTATGCTCATCCCTGCCAAATTCACATTAAAGATAAACATAGATTTACAAACACACACAGACTATTATATGGTAATATTTTTAATCAAAGTATACTGTTCAAATAGTTGTGGTTATTCTTTAATTGTCTTGATTATATTATAGGTGTTTCCATTAACTATGCTGGTCCCTGAAATGCCTGTCTGCCAAACCCGAAGGTAAGAAAGAGTTTTGTAGTGCCATATGAGAGAGAGACTCACGATGAGTTTTGTCTGATGGGATAGAGCGAAAACCAGTGTGCATGAGGTGATGACCCAAAGACGGGTAAGATTCTCCAGTGGCCAGAGAAGGACAACCTAAGGCAGGGCTTCACCGCCACTGGGCCCCTGCCCAATAAGGGAGGTGTTATCTGTATACAGGGAGTGGATGTGATGCTTCTTTTGGGCCGAGAGTATCAAAGGAGGAGCTGTGAAAAAATACAGACTGCCTCCAAACAGAATCCACCCCAAGAAAGTGCTAATGATGCTCATCCCAGAGAGGAAGCAGGACTTGATAGTCATCGGAACAGTCTCTCCTCATATTAAGGTAATTTTGGCAGAATGGTGGCAGGGATACTGAGGGAGCCAGCATGGTTAACAGAAACACGTGATCTTGCTTAACATACATAAAAGATTGTGTAAACACTTAGGGACAGTTTAACTTATGTGTTTGTATCATAGTTTGGCACATGCAGGACTGGAAGTTACATATAATGCTTTTCAAAACATGGTGGTGGCCTAAGATTAAAAATTATTTCATTGATTTTTGCAAAAGGTGTTTAGTATGTTTTAAAGTGAATTATCCTTCAAAACTTAAAATCCCATTGAGTTATGCTCATCGGACTTATTTGCAAAGCAATTTCATAGGTGTATTGCCTCCAAATGGGGGATTCTCTTACATACTGATAGTTGATTTATTTTCCAGATGGGTGGAGGCGTTTCCCCTACAATATTGCACAGCAGATGCAACAGCCAACATATTGCTGAATTATTATTATTTTTTTATCAGATCACATGGTACACAATTCACTGGTAGGGTGGTGAAAAATGTAAACTCAACCTTTCCATATTGTTTTCATACTTCTGTCTAGTAAATCAGTAGATTTAAAAATTGCACATTGAAAACAGCCTTAAAGCCTGATAGATGATTGCTTAAGAGACACAAGAGTTTAGAGTTTGTGTCATACACTCTGAAAGAGATAAGAACAAAGTGATATGCCCGCTCTGCGTGATATAAGGGATCATGTTATGTTAAAGTAATTGTTTATACTCTATGTCCAAAAATTTGATGGAGCTTATCAAGTTTTATTAAAACCTAATACATTTGTTCTCCTGGACAGAGGTGCACTGGGCACAATATAGATAATGCAACAGGTGAAACCCATCGAGAAAAAGTAATGTTGTCCTTTGTAACAGTAACGACTAAGTAAACACCTCATAGGTTAGCATTGAATGGGAAATACATTCATGTGTCTTATTTATGTGTTTGTTCTTAATGTTTGGTCTTCTAGTAATCGGAATTTGGACCCAGTATCTTGTCATTAGAGATGACTGGCCTAGAAGACTGTTAATTCTGAATCTGCTCTTTGTAGTTGTTAATTTTGCCAAATGTTTGCAGAAAAAGAAAAGGATGCGAGGACAGGCTTTTATCCGATTGGTCCGCCTGCTCTCACTCATAATGTTAAATATATAATTGTTTTGTCCTTTCTAATGTGTTTTTATATTTTTTCTCTCTGGACAGGAACACTTAATAACTTTGTGGCAAATTTGGATTGCGAGATTGTCAACAGCCGTGCATCATGGGATAGATACCCATGCCTAAATCTTTGTGAGGGTGTAAATTTAAATCAGACATTATATTTAAGAAAACAGATGGTAAATGTGTTTGTTATTGAATGAACGGCTACGATACAGTGACCTTTTGGCTTGGTCACTCCCAAAAATTTTCCAGAGAGTATACCCTCATAATGCCAACAGGCCGGAGGGTGAATGAAGATGATTTGAATGTGTTTGAGGAAAATTTGAGCTTTCTTAGTTGGATCCCAATTACAATATCACAGGAGAACTTAAATGCTTGCAGTTCTAGTTGATGTCAGGACATGGTAAATGACAAAATTCGGATGCGTTGGAATGTTCTGAAACCCATGAAAGTAAATTTAGTTTGGTTGGATGCAGATAGGATTTATGGTGTGATTTGTAACAAGTTAAAATGGATGGATAAGAAAGATAAGGCCAACTTTGATCTCAATGGCAGCAAAAACGGTTTACCATTAGAAGATGCTTTATCCTTTTTATGAGTGGACTGCTTAAGTTGAATGTTGTTTATATATATATATATCCTTTTTATGGTTTTGAGACTAATCAATCATTAATCAGCATTATCTTATGAGAAACAGATGATTAAAATAAATCAATATTTTACTCTTTTATTTCTGATGATGATATTAACAATAAAACTCTAGAGAGTAAATATTACTAAAATAATTCACTGTTTGAGTCCCTGAATGTTTAGGCCTCTCTTCCTGCTAGGTCACCGTGGCTTTTAGAAGAGACCTCTTATCATCACGTGTAAAAACATCTGCTAGCACGCACTCTAGCCTTGAGGGGTTTTGTGTGTGTGTGATTGTATTGTTTCAGAAGTTAGTTATTGGTGGCAGAAAGACCATATTTAAAAGACAGGATGTAAAGAGATGCGTATATGTTGTGGTTATACTAGGGTTTCTGTGTCAAACTTATAATCAGTGAAGATATGCTATGAACTGGACGTCCAAGCTAAATGTATGTATTGTCTAACCTATCACAAGATTTTATTTATCTAAGTAATGACGTAGGTTAGATGGCTCTGTTAGTATAAATATTACTGCATTTTAATGTAACAGCAGGTCGGTCTGTGGAACTCCTTGAGAGTGCTGAAGCTGACTTCTGCTGGCAAAACTACAAACAATTCTTCTTCAGTGAAGTTTCTTTTATTAATTACATTCCTGACTCTTTGTCTTCATTCATCACAACTGGTCTACGGGTCTTTACTGTAAAATCCCCTACAGATGTTTTTGTTAGATTGTCCTGTTTTGTGTTTTTCTTATACAATCAGTTTTTCAAGGGATGAACTGCTGAACATTCGGCAGTGCACACCATCTGACCTTTTACCGGTTTTTGATTATTCGGACGTTTTGGTGAACATCGTAGTCGGAGGCGCAGCGGCGCTGCTAAAGGTTTTTCAAACTCTGCTGCTCTGTGTTTCGTGGAAACGTGGCTGAATGACTCCATCCCGGACAACGCGCTACATCTGCCCGGCTACCAGCTGTTCAGAGCGGACCGTGATGCAGAATCAACGGGGAAATCGCGCGGTGGTGGTGTATGTTTCTACATCAATGAAAGGTGGTGTACAGATATTACAGCGATAAAGAAGATGTGCTGTCCCGATCTAGAAGCACTCTTGATCAACCACGAGAGTTTTCCTCGCTCATTCTTGCGTGTGTTTACATTCCACCGCAAGCACACGTGAGCATCGCGCTACAACAGCTCGCCGATCACATCACGGATATTGAGCAAAAATACCCGGACTCTGCTATTATTATTCTTGGCAACTTTAATCAGGCAAAACTCACACTTGAACTGCCAAAATACAGACAACACATCACATGCCCTACCAGAAACAAAAATATTTTGGACCATTGCTACACCACAATAAAGAATGCATATCGCTCCATCCCGAGAGCAGCTTTAGGACTGTCTGATCACTGCCTGGTTCACCTTATCCCAACCTACAAGCAGAAACTAAAATCTGCCAAACCTATGGCAAGGACTGTTAAAAGGTGGACCAACGAAACAGAGTGGGCCTTAAAAGCCTGTTTCGAATGCACAGATTGGAGTGTTTTTGAAGATGCTGCCACCGATCTGGATGAGCTCACAGATACTGTAACATCATACATCAGTTTCTGTGAGAATATGTGCATTCCTACTAGGACTTCTTTCAAATACAACAATAATAAACCATGGTTTACAGCAAAACTTCGCCAAAACTTCGCCATACCAAAGAAGATGTCTACAGAAAAGGGGACAAAGTCTTGTACAGGCAGGCTAGGAACACAATGACCAAGGAGATAACAGTGGCCAGGAGAAACTACTCAAAAAAGCTGGAAAACCAGTTTTCAGCCAACGACCCTGCGTCTGTGTGGAAAGGCCTGAAAGACATCACTAACTACAAGCCATCATCCCTCAATTTAGCACGCAATCAACACCTGGTCAGCGATCTGAATGACTTTTACTGCAGATTTGAAAACCCCAGCTTTACACCCCACACCCACTCTGACATTCTCTCTGTACAACACTTATCACCTTCAGTCACCCCACCTCCTGCACTTCAGATCAGCGAAGAGGATGTGCGTCGAGTCTTCAGAAAACAGAAGACAAAGAAAGCACCAGGTCCAGATGGTGTCTCCCCAGCCTGTCTAAAGACCTGTACTACTCAGCTGGCGTGCATCTTTTCACAGATCTTTAACAGATCACTGGAGCTATGCAAAGTCCCCTTCTGTTTTAAAGGCTCCACCATAATCCCCATCCCCCAAAAAAAACAAAATCACAGGACTGAATGACTACAGACCCGTTGCTCTTACATCTGTCGTCATGAAGTCATTTGAAAGACTGGTACTGGCCTATCTGAAGGACATCACAGAACCCTTACTGGACCCCCTGCAGTTTGCCTACAGAGCAAACAGGTCTGTTGAGGATGCAATCAACATGGGGCTGCACTACAACCTCCAACATCTGGACAAACCAGGGACCTATGCAAGGATCCTGTTTGTGGACTTCAGCTCCACTTTTAATGCCATCATCCCTTCACTGCTCCAAATGAAGTTAACCCAGCTCTCTGTTCCTAGCTCTATCTGTCAGTGGATCACTAGCTTTCTGACAGACAGGCAACAGTTAGTGAGAATGGAACTCACATCCAGCACCTGCACAATCAGCACTGGCGCCCCCCAGGGGTGTGTTCTCTCACCACTGCTCTTCTCCCTATACGCCAATGACTGTACTGCCAAGGACCCCTCTGTCAAAATTCTGAAGTTTGCAGATGACACCACACTCATCGGCCTCCTTCAGGATGGTGATGAGTCTGCTTACAGACAGGAGGTGGAACAGCTGTCTGTCTGGTGCAGTTATAACAACCTGGAGCTAAACACGTTTAAAACAGTGGAAATCATAGTAGACTTCAGGAGAAACCCCCTTGTACTGCCCCCTCTCACAATCATGGACAGCACCGTGGCAGCAGTGGAGACATTTAGGTTTCTGGGCACCACCATCTCTCAGAACCTGAAGTGGAACAATCACACTGGCTCCATTGCTAAAAAAGCCTAGCAGAGGTTGTACTTCTTACGTCAACTAAGGAAGTTCAGCCTACCACAAACGCTGTTGAAACAGTTTTACTCTGCAGTCATAGAGTCTGTTTTCTGCACGTCCATAACTGTCTGGTTTGGCTCAGCTACAAAGTCAGACATTAGAAGACTACAGAGGACAATCCGGACTGCAGAGAAGATCATTGGTACTGCTCTGCACACCTCCAAGAACTGTACACATCTAGAGTGAGGAAAAGGGCTCAGAAAATCATTCTGGATCCCTCACATCCAAGCCATCATCTCTTTGAACTGTTACCATCTGGTCGGCGCTACAGAGCAATGAGCACCAAAACAAGCAGACACAGGAACAGTTTCTTCCCTCAGGCGATCTACCTCATGAACAGCTAATTGTTCTACCCACCGTGCAATTAATAACTTGTGCAATAATAACATGTGCAATACTAATTATATCCAACTGATAGTACCCTACCTTTCTATTCCATTTTTGCCACAACAAATTCCTTGTATGTGCAGACATACCTGGCAATAAAGCTCTTTCTGATTCTGATATGAGTAGCGAAGACATCCCTGTTGTACCATGTGCAACATATAAAGATTGTACAGGACCAACATGAATAAATTGACTGAGGACCCAATACCAGGCGCGAGGACAGCTGTGTGGTACCACGTGCAACATACAAAGTTTGCATGTTGTTCCTCGTACAGTCTTTATAGTCTGCACATGGCATCACAGAGTTGTCATTGCGCTTGATATTGGGTCCTCACAGGGTTTATGCATATTGGTCCCCGCACAGATTTTATAAACTGCAAGTGGTATGTCTCATTCTCAAATGATGAATTTATATTCATTTATATGCTTCAACAACCACGTTATTCACTTAGTACAATTTATTAGACATACATATATTAGCATCAGCACACAGAATGCTCAATTATGCCCTAAAAGTGAATTTCCACCAAATGCGTGTCTTCCAAATGCGTAAAATGTAAATGTTCCACCAACTTAATACGCCTGGCCCATTCCTGTAAACCTGTTACGAACACGTCTGTCTCCGAGACTCCCACTCGCCAGCTGAGAGAACAGTCTCCAGAATATTAAAGGGACTACACTACCCAGCACCCTTTGTGGTGCTGATTGCGACACACCTGACGCTCATCATCCGGGCTATTTATACACCACTCTGTCAGAGCTTCAGTGCAAAGTCTTGTTACTGCCCTGGCATACTTTTCTGAGCGTTTTTGGATTACTGTTGGATTGTTTTGTGTTTGATTTTGGACTGTACCCTTGCTGCCTGTCTTGACCCCTGCCTGGATTTTGGATTACAAACTCTGCCGCCCGCCTTGAACTCTACCTGTTATTGTTGTGTTTGCTATCTGCCTGCCTCGACTCCTGCCTGGATTGTGGATTACGAACTCTGCCGCCTGCCTTGAACTCTGCCAGGCATTGTTGTGTTTGTTATCTGCCTGCCTTGACCTCTGCTTGTTTCACCAAACCCTGTTGTGTATTTGTATAGTGTGAATAAAGCTGCATATGGATCCTCGCACTTCCGCATCTGCCTCTTCGTTACAGAAGACTTCGCCAAATACGGATTCAGTGGCAGTTCACCAACTCACTGCCGAGGTCTCTGCTCAAGCTAACATGCTAGCATCACACCACCAACAACTAACTCACCTCTCGACGCTCATGGAGGAGCTGCTGAAGACATTGCAGGGAATGTCTGTGAGTCGTGTTCCACCCGCATCCACACCCGTGCTTCGACAACAACTACACCCGTCACCGCGACATCGGTCGCTCATGTGACTAGCCCGAAGTTAGCGGTCGCTCATGTGACTAGCCCGAAGTTAGCATGTCCCGAGAAGTTTAACGGAGACCCAGCCAAATGCAAGGGATTTCTACTGCAATGCTCCATATTTATCGACTTGCAACCCATCATGTATCCCACTAATGCTAGTCGCATCGCCTTCGTGTGCTCTTTGTTATCAGGGCGAGCGCTCGATTGGGCAACAGCTGTTTGGGAACCTGAAGCGTCTACTTTCTCCTCATTCAAAGACTTTCTGGAGAAATTTCGCCAGGTTTTCGAACATTCAGCAGGTGGTCAGGAGGCCGAAGATCTTCTACTTAACCTCACACAAGGAAGGAGGTCGGTGGCGGATTATGCTCTCACCTTTTGCAGCCTGGCAGCTCAAACAAACTGGATGGAGGATACATTCAAGCTGCTATTTCGCAAGGGATTGTCTCCCAATTTACAGTCTGAACTGGCTTGCAAGGACGAAGGGCTCTTCTTATCCCAATTCATTGACCTGGCTATTAGAATTAATTACCTGCTACGCACTCGCCAACCTACCCCACAATCTGTTCCCTGGACTCCTACTACCTCTACTCACCTCAAACCTGAAGAACCCATGCAAATCGCACACTCTCACCTAACCCCCACAGAACGTACCTGCCGTTTCAGAGAGAACTTGTGCCTCTACTGTGGCCAAGCGGGACACCTTCTCCAGAATTGTCCCATCAGACCCACTACCCAAGCCAGGGTGAGTACATCTTGTATAAGAATTCCTGTGATTATACTTCTCACCGAGGGTGTGGAGATTGAAACTTCTGCACTACTAGACTCTGGTGCCGCAGGCAATTTTATTGACCAAGCATTTGCGGTAGAACATTTGATACCGCTAATCCCATGTTTATCCACTTTGGCCATAACAGCGGTAGATGGTCGCCCCCTGGGTCCAGGTACCATAAAGTTTCAGACCAAGGAAATAAAACTACAGGTTGGAGCACTCCATCAGGAATTCATCTCTTTGTTCGCCATTCAGTCACCTAACAACCCAGTTATCCTCGGATTACCCTGGCTCCAACGACACAACCCACACATATCCTGGCAAGAGGGGCAGATTCAGCCCTAGAACAACTCCGTAAAGCCAAATACTTCACCAAGCTCAACCTGCGAAGTGCCTATAATTTGATATGAGTCAAAGAGGGAGACGAGTGGAAAACAGCATTCTCCACCACCGATGGACACTATGAGTATCTTGTTATGCCATTTGGGCTAGCCAATAGCCCATCAGTCTTCCAATCCTTCATCAACAACATATTCAGGGACATGCTCAATCGCTGGGTGGTGGTCTACATAGACAACATCTTAATCTATTCCAACTCCAAGCAAGAACACATTCAACATGTATGAGCAGTATTACAATGCCTTATCAGACATCAACTATATGCCAAAATGGAGAAATGTGAATTTCACCAATCCAGTGGGGCGTTCCTGGGGTACATCATCAGTCCGGAAGGAGTAGCCATGGACGATAAAAAGGTTAAAGCAGTGGTGGAGTGGCCTCAACCAAGAACTGTGAAAGAACTGCAGAGATTTCTAGGCTTTGCCAACTTCTATCGTCGTTTCATTCGCAACTTCAGTATAGTGGCAGCACCTCTAACTTCACTGCTAAGGGGAGGACGCACCAAGCTCTCATGGTCACAACCGGCAGAGTCAGCATTCCAGGAACTCAAGGCCTGTTTTACCTCAGCCCCCATACTCTGTCATCCTGATCCTAGTAATCGTTCATTGTGGAGGTCGACGCCTCCAGCTCAGGTATTGGTGCCATTCTGTCTCAACGCCAAGGCAATCCCGCAAAACTGTTTCCCTGTGATTACTATTCCCGTAAGTTAACTGCTGCTGAACGTAATTATGATGTTGGAGATAGAGAGCTACTGGCTATGAAGGCAGCGTAAGAAGACTGGCGCCATTGGTTAGAGGGGGCTGGTCATCCCTTCACAGTGCTAACCGATCATCGGAATCTGGAATACCTACGCACAGCCAAGAGAATGAATCCCAGACAGGCCTGATGGTCCCTCTTCTTCTCCCGATTCACATTTAGCATAACATATCGTCCAGGCTCCAAGAATGTCAAGGCAGATGCTCTCTCCCGTCAACATGAAGAACCCACGAACTACTCGAACCCTGAACCCATTAACCCTCAGTCATCATTGTTGCTCCAGTTATATGGGATCTCACGACAGAGATAGAGAACGCCAATAGCCAACTACCCAGACAACCCAATTGCCCCGAGAACCGCCTTTTTGTGCCACCTGGATTCCATAGGAGAGTCTTAGAATGGGTCCACTCCTCCCTCAGCTCTGGACACCCAGGCATCACTGCCACCCTGCATCTTCTCCGGAACCGATATTGGTGGCAGAATATGACTCAAGACACCATACAATTTGTCAACCAGTGCATTACCTGCTCGCAGAACAAATCTCCCAGACAACTACCCAGCGGACTGCTGCAACCTTTGGCCATTCCACAAAGACCATGGTCACACATAGCCCTGGATTTCATTACTGATCTACCAGCATCACAAGGTAACACCACCATACTAACTGTTGTTGACAGATTTTCCAAGGGCTGTCGTCTCATACCTCTACCCAAGCTACCATCTGCATTGGAGACGGCGGAGGCCCTCCTTCTCCACGTGTTTCGCTACTACGGACTACCGGAGGAGGTCGTCTCGGACCGAGGGTCTCAGTTCACGTCGAGGGTATGGTCGTCCCTGTTCACTCAACTCAATGTAAATATATGTCTGTCATCCGGGTACCACCCCCAGTCTAATGGCCAAACCGAACGTCTTAACCAGGAGGTTACCAAATTTCTGAGATGCTTTTGTCACCAGAACCAACAGGATTGGAGTCACTTTCTACCATGGGCAGAATATGCACAGAACTCCCTCAGGAAACCAGCCACGGGACTCACCCTCTTTCAATGCGTGTTGGGCTACCAACCTCCCTTCTTCCCCTGGGCAGGCGATCCTACCAGCCTTCCAGCAGTCAACTCCTGGCTACAGAGAAATGAGGACGTATGGAATCAGGCTCACATCCATCTACAAACGGCAGTAAGAAGACAACAATTCCAAGCCAACCAGCACCGCCAACCCCACCCCGAATACACCCCAGGACAATGGGTTTGGTTGTCAACCAGAGATCTCCGGCTGCGACTACCATGTCGCAAGTTAAGTCCCAGGTACGTGGGTCCTTTCAAAATCCTTAAACAAATTTCTCCAGTATCATTTCATTTACAACTCCCTGCTAACTACCGTGTGCATCCTACGTTCCATGTATCTCTGCTGAAACCGGCTGGCGATCCTCGAGAGAGGGAGGGGAGACAGACCGAGGACATCAGGCCCCCTCCCATCATTGTGGACGGTGCGAAGGCATATCGAATGGAATCTATCCTCGATTCCAGACACCGGGGTCGGGCCCTCCAAATCTGTTTGACTGGGAGGGCTACGGTCCAGAGGAACAGTCTTGGGTAAACTCTGATGATGTGCTCGATCCCAACCTCATCGACGATTTCCATTGATCGCACCCAGAACGACCAGCACCTTGACCCCGAGGAAGGCCCCGCCACCAGATGATCCCTCGCGCCAGGAGGCGCTCGCAGGGGGGGGCTCTTTTGCGAACACGTCTGTCTCCGAGACTCCCGCTCGCCAGCTGAGAGAACAGTCTCCAGAATATTAAAGGGACTACACTACCCAGCACCCTTTGTGGTGCTGATTGCGACACACCTGACGCTCATCATCCGGGCTATTTATACACCACTCTGTCAGAGCTTCAGTGCGAAGTCTTGTAACTGCCCTGGCGTACTTTTCTGAGCGTTTTTTGGATTACTGTTGGATTGTTTTGTGTTTGATTTTGGACTGTATTTTGGATTTACGACCCTTGCTGCCTGTCTTGACCCTTGCCTGGATTTTGGATCTTGAACTCTGCCGCCCGCCTTGAACTCTGCCGCCCGCCTTGAACTCTGCCTGTTATTGTTGTGTTTGCTATCTGCCTGCCTCGACCCCTGCCTGGATTGTGGATTACGAACTCTGCCGCCTGCCTTGAACTCTGCCTGGCATTGTTGTGTTTGTTAACTGCCTGCCTTGACCTCTGCTTGTTTCACCAAACCCTGTTGTGTATTTGTATAGTGTGAATAAAGCTGCATATGGATCCTCGCACTTCCGCATCTGCCTCTTCGTTACAAAACCTCAGGAGGACGGGCTAGAAAATGGATAGAGCTCATTTAGACTAGAAAATGGACTGGTCCGATTTCTAGTCTGAATGCACTGCATAGTGCTCATTCAGACTAGAAAATGGACCAGGCCACTTAATTATTATATTTCTATATTTTAAAATAAACATTGTTTGCATACTGAATCACAATTTTATACATATATGTATATTCATTTCTATAGTTCCATAACCACATTATTCCCTTAGCACTCTTTGTTTCACATACATATGAGAGGAACAACTCACAGAAGGATCAGTGTGGCCTAAAAGGAAATAACCCTGAGTCACAAGATTATACGTGTATGTATATTAATTTATACATTTCTAAAACCACATGATTCACTCAGCACGTTTTATTTACAAACATCTGTAAGCAACATATCTTTTTATACTGTTATATTAATAAAAATGTATATTTAAAACTGTCTTGTTTTTTCATATTCATTGTGAAATTCATACAAATGTGTTATTAACATATAAATGTATACAAAGGCATATTTTTGTATATGCTTTATTAAACACATTATTTACTTATTACATTTCATTAGATTTCATAAGTGTGGCATCTTATACGTTAAAGGTCACTGTGTAAACAAAGGCCCAGAAATCAAGGTTGCAAAGGTCAGAGGACATCGAGGCTTTGCAGTAACTACCGTCACGGACCACCGAGCCCCGCAGCTTGGGGACCATAGCTCCTTTCTAAAGGGTTTAATTTTGTACGAGTGCACAGCTAAAATCAGTCCTCGTTTCTAAGTGTCTGCCATTGAAATGAATGGGGGCAAACGAAAGGTCGCATGATCTTGTAATTCTAGATCCGTGTTCTCTAGAAGCCCCCGAAGTACCCCCGGAATGTGCAAAGCTCTAGACCTTTCCTGCCAAATCCACCATCCCCCAATCTTGAAACTTCACAAGGCTGTCGAGGAGTATATGACAGAGAGGACTGCGTGGTTAATTTTGTGATTGGGTGCATAAAACATTTCCCTTTACTCTAGAGCGATGTGCTTTCTGTATATCGTCGGGGGACTCCCAATGAGCCAGGATCTAGAATTTGGGGCCTCTCTGACCTTTCTAGAAAATTCCACGTGCAATTTATGAAAACTGCAGGAGGAACTTTTCCGCAAAGGCCCTCGGGGGTCCGAGGGGCCCCAAACCTCACAGGCACTTGCGTCACGGTCTCCCGATCGAAATACCGAAAGGGCGAATGCATGGGTCCTCAAAAAGTATTTCATATCTTTTTTAATGTATGGCTTTCCCAGTCCATTCATTTAAATGGCAGACACTTAGAAACGAGGCCTGATTTTAGCTATGTACTCATGCAAAAATAAACACTTTAGGAAGGAGCTACGGTCCCCAAACTATGGGGCCTGACTCGGGGGTCAGTGTCGGTGGTCACTGCAAAAGCTCAATGCCCTCTGATCTTTGGAACCTTGTTTTCTGGGTCTTTGTTTACACCCTGACCTTAAATATATAAGATGCCAGATTTTAGGCCCAACTGAACATCTTACGAGTTGTTGCTGATATATGTGTGTCTAAAAGAGTGTTCTAACTGAATGATGTTGTTTTTGACACTTGGAAACACATATTTAGATGCATAATCTTGTAATTTTGAATATTTCCACCAATTTAACACACGTGGCACATACATATAAACCGCAGGTGGACAGGCAATGCAAACAGGCTAGAAAATGAAGTATTCCATTTTCTAGTCTGTTTGCATTGTGTTCATTCACTCTAGAAAATGGATTATTCCATTTTCTAGCCTGTTTGCACTAAGTCAACCAGGAATTGACCACCTGAAGTTTATAGGAATGGCCCACGTGTATTAAGTTGATGGACATGACAGAAATAGACCGAATTACACACAAATATACGTTTTAAAATTTCAAAAACCACACTATTATATCACTACACACTGTTAGACACACATATGTAAGCACCAACTCACAGAGGGGTCGTTTTGGTAAATGTAGTAGGGAAGCGGACCAAACGTGGTTTGATAGTAAGGGGCGTGGCCTCTGACTGGCTAGCGGGGTCGAAGGTCAAATCAGTGGGCATAGTGTATCAGGGGACAAATAGTTGGTTGATGGACACGGGCACAGCTGGGTAGTACCCTGACAGGTGCCCTCATGCATATGGATGTGAAGAGGTACGCACCAAACCTATCGTGGTCACAAAAGTAAGCCGGACACAATGGGATAAACCTTAGGGGAATGCATATGATATTCGTGGAAAGGGTCTTGGGGGATAACCGAGGGGTGCCATGGGACGAGGGCGCCCCTAGTGAGGTCCCCACACCCCCTATCTGGGGGCAGCAAGAAAGGAAATGGACTTACCAGGGGGTAAGCTGAAAACACCCCTTTCCCCTTTAGGTAAGCGCCTTGAGGTATCCTTTTTCAGCCTACGATCCGTCGCAACACTATTCGTCATGTGGCAGTATATTTGGCTGAGGTAATTTCCATGAACCCCCTAAATGTGCTTCCTTCGCCAACTGAGTAAGTTTGATCCATCACAGGAGCTGATGGAACAATTCTACACAGCTGTGATTGAATCAGTAGACTGCAACGGACTGTTAAAACAGCTGAGAGGATTATTGGTGTGTCCCTGCCCAATGTCCAGGACTTGTACAACTCCAGGGTGAAGAAACGGACTGGTAACATCATCAATGACCCCTCCCATCCTGGACACAATCTGTTTGAACTCCTGCCATCAGGCAGACGATACAGAACACTGCGGACTAGAACATCTAGATTCAAGAACAGTTTTTTCTTGCAGGCCATCTCAAACCTGAACAGCTAGTACATCCACTATAACCTCCTAGTTGTTAAGTGATATATATATCAGTGCAATATCTTTACTCTGACACTTTATGTAAATACATATTATTATATTTTCTTGGTCTTAAACATGTACAGTACACAGTTGTAATATACAGTACTTACAAGGCACACTTGCACATAACTAAACTGCACCTTTGTATATTATTATATTTTTATCCATATTTATTTTATATTCTTTTCTATTTCTTGTGTTATGTGTATACTATGTGTTTAAGAGCTCCTGTAACCAGAACGAATTCTTTGTGTGTGCACACTTGGCGAATACAGCTTGTTCTGATTCTGAACATTAGTAGTTTTTAAACATGACACTATTGTATAATATGGATCCTTCAGATGTCATTCCTATATGCTAATTTGGTGCCAATATTTTTTTTACATAACCATAAATGTAAAATTACCTAGTAATAATTGTGTCTAAACCATACAGTGGAGTTCTATATTTATTAATATATTTAATATTTAAAAGTACAGTACAGTTTAGTAGTTGAAACCTTTTAAGCCCAACAATTTGAAAAATGTTGGGATCCTGAAGCAAACCCACTAAGGAAGTCTGCATTAGAAAAAATAGTGCTTTAACTATTGGAGTGCCATTTTAGCTCCACAGGCGATTTCATAATGTAAAGTGAGTTATCACTAAAGCGGAATGGACAGTCTCTGGGGCAAATAATGTAAACTCATTAACACAACATTATTCATGTAATTTCAACAATGTTTTCCTTGTAATATTTTACTTCTACTACCATTGTGCTTCCAATATCCATTAGCAAGTAACTTTGAAACCTATAAATGTCACTATTGCATTCACTTAATTAAAACAATAGATACCATACAGCAAACTGTGGTATCATTCACAAAGCTCTCTGCACAGCAACAACCACTTATGCAAGAGGATGGCATAAATAACAGTCATTAAAATGGCAAGCAATGGGCACAAAACCACATTACTGAAATTAGCCAGAAAACGCTACTGTAAACATGGCTGACCATCTTATTTTATGGGCTGCCTGGGTTGAAATACAAGGGGATGTACTGTGAATTTAAATGTGAGGAAACAGCATATATTCTATATGTGTATATTCAGCATATATATCTGACAAGACAATCACAAATATCTCCTTTAATTTGAATAATAAAAACAAAACATTTCATTTTGTAAACGATCCATTCCAGGGATATTTTATAAAAGCGGAGTGGCCATAATCAGGTTTTACTGCTGACGACACAGATATTCCTGCAGTTTAGTAAGTCTGAGTGGTAAAGCATCTAAGCCGGAATGAAGAAATGCCTCATGAATGCCATCATGTGTAATGCCTTTGGTAAAGTATAACAGCATGAGATAAATCCACATAGCAGGGTGTGGGAAAGACATCTAGACAAAAAAACCTCTTGAAAGTTTACAGCCCGAAACATAATCTAGTTTTGCACCATACTGGCTGGTATTAGCATGGACAACAGCGCCATCTCTTGAAATAAGTAAAGTTTAAATATAACAGGGCCTGTTTTCTTATTGGTTAAAATTTGAGTTCCAATGCAAAACCCTCCAAGTGCATCTGACATGTTTTAGGTTCAGTAATTTCACTTTAATGGCAACAAAAAGGCTATTAGTCAGTACTTAAAATGCCTTATTTTCACTAATGTCACTTTAGTAATTTCATTGGTACTTAACAAATTTGACTGTCTTTAGTTGCAAAACCCTCCAAGTGCATACAGCGTTTTTGGCAAAAAACTAAATTAAAAAAAAAAAATCATGGTAGTCAAATATCAATTTTCTGGATTTCTCCTTTTTTTTGCATGCACTTGCTGTTTTGGACTACACAAGTGTAAAAACCAGATGATCCCTGGTCCAGTGGACACAAGGGGGCAGACACAAGTCTGCTGACCAGCTACACATTTACCAAAATGACAAACTTGTTTATGATCATATTAGGTCATTGATTGGCTAATGCTTGGAATAATCCAGAAAGCACAAACAAGTAAAATATAAAACAGGCATTATAAAAATTATTGCTACCCACAAATATGACATTTGTAATATTAATATACTCAGTGCTGGGAATGGCCAAGGTTCACTTGGGGTCATATTTTATATTGTTTAATCATTGATAGAGAACATCTCACTGTAAATAAGTATGACATTTGCACATCGTTTAGATGCAATGTTATGGATAAAAGTTGGAAGTCCACTACATTGTAAAGTGGAACTCCATATCCCATTAAAAGTCTCTCCCTGAACTCCATCCCCTATGTTCCCATAATTTCCAGACCTGAATGTACAAAGTATAATATAATATAATATACAGTGTGTGCATAACTACTAGGTATGTTGATTTTCTGATCAGATTTTTTCCAGGCATATTTGACCAATTCCTAACCACGTCAATCTTAATAATTACTAATAATTGTGTAAATAATAACTTAGCAAAGGCTTGAAGTGAAAAATGCTTTATATTTAGGTGTGCAGAATTATTAGGCATTATTTCTTTTACAGGTATAATGAGTCAAAAAGACATTACATACAACGGAAAGTCAAAAAATGATATAAATAAATGCCCAATATAAGAATACAATACTAATTCAATGCTAGAAATTGGAACATTGAGGCGGTCAGCAAATTGTTTGACTTGGGTCAGCGGTCAATCAAAAACAGAAAAAGAATAAATAATTAAGATGAAGAATAAGGTGTGAAACCATGAGGAACCTGTCAAGGACACACCAGGCTCCACTCCATTTCCACGCTCACCAGAATTCTAGCCAGCATTGAAAAAAAACTAAACAGGTTACTGAAATAAGGCCACAAAACACATTTAAAACATTTGTCAACAATACTTTTGAGAACTGGATGTTGTAGACTAGAGTTTTTGCTTCAAAATTATGTGAAAATCATCCTGCTCACTCATTAACAAAAAACATTTTACAAAAAGTCACTTTTTGCGAGGAGGTGTGAATGATCCTGAATAATAATATGATTGACACGTGACACCTACATGCATAATGAGCTGCATAATGAGCCTTTCAATCAGGTACAACAAAGAATGTGATGACAAGAGAAATATGTTTTGTTTGTAGTTTATTTAGAATATGCAAGAATGCAAGAATTTAAACGGCTAAGGTACAAAACAGTAAAGATAACGAAATATGTTTGCTGCGTATTGTATGCAGTGTGAAGATAATGCAGGAAAAAATCAGAGACTATACTCCAGCAATACTGAAAACATACCAAATGTTAGACACAACGTTAAATTATTTTTATTTGTGAATAATTATGAATGAAAGCCAAACATATGTTCCAATGCAGCCTTCAGTTCTCTCGTTTGAGATATTAGATTAGATTCAACTTTATTGTCATTACACATGTACAAGTACAAGGCAACGAAATGTAGTTTAGGTCTAACCAGAAGTGCAATAAGCAAGTGCAGGATATACAGTTGTGCATAAATACAGGATAAAGCAAATATTATGAAGAATTTACAAGTAAGAATGTACTATGAACATTATATACAGATGGCTATTTACTAAAAACAGAAATTTACTGATGGATATGTAAAATATAAATTAGACTATGCAGAACAGTAGTGCAAATGAATATAAAGTGTGCATAAATTATGGATTGCAGCTATTAAGTTAAAGTAAACAGTGCAGTAGATGAGTTCTAGAGGCATCTGATAGTACTGGAGTGCAAATGATGCGGTATATGTGTATAGTCCAGTAGTGCAATTAACATTAGTACATAGTACTGGGGTGCAAATGATGCAGTATAGTATAAATAGTCCGGTAGAGCAAGTAAACATGTAGTACATGTGTAGACAGTCCAGTCGTGTGCTTGACAGGCCTGTAGTGCAATAAACAAAACAATATAGCAGCATTAAGTTAGAGGTATATGAGGGGGTTGTGGAATCAGCAGGGGGTAGAGTTCAATAGGCAGACAGCTCTGGGAAAAAAGCTGTTTCTCAGTCTGCTGGTCCTTGTCCGGAGGCATCTGAGGCGCCTGCCCGAAGGCAGGAGAGAAAACAGTCTGTGGGCCGAGTGAGAGGATGCTTAAGATCCTTAAGAATGCTGCAAGCTCGACCCAGACAGCATTTCCTCTGGATGTCCTCCATGGATGGAAGTGGGGTCCCTGTGATGCGTTGGGCGGTTTTCACCACCCGCTGCAGTGCCTTGCACTCTGCAACAGAGCAGCTCCCATACCAGGCTGTGACACAGTTGGTTAGGATGCTCTCTACTGCGCAGCGGTAGAAGTTCACCAGGATATCTGAAGACAGTTGGTTCTTCTTCAGGGTCCTCAGGAAGAAGAGGTGCTAGTGAGCCTTCTTGACCAGACTGGAGGTGTTGGTGGTCCAGGACAGGTCCTCCGAAAAATGGTTCCCCAGGAACTTGAAGCTGGAGACACGCTCAACAGTCATCCCGTTAATGTGGATGGGGTCATGTGTGCCTCCTCTCTCCTTCCTGAAGTCCACGATGAGCTCCTTTGTCTTGGAGGTGTTAAGGAGCAGGTTGTTGTCTGAGCACCATGTGGCCAGGTGCTGGACCTCCTCCCTGTAGGCAGTCTCATTGTTGTTGCTGATGAGACCAATCACTGTAGTATCATCTGCAAACTTAATGATGGCATTAGATCCATTCACAGGCCTGCAGTCGAGTGTGAAGAGGGAGTGGAGAAAGGGGCTCAGAACACAGCCCTGTGGTACGCCAGTGTTAAGTGTGATGGTGGTGGAGCAGATGTGGCCTGACCTAACAAGCTGAGGTCTGTTTGTCAGAAAGTCCATAATCCAGTTGCAAACGGAGGTGTTAATGCTTTGTTTGGTGATTAACTTGGAAGGGATGACAGAGATTAAAGCATGCTGGCACAGCTGCTTGGGCGAGGGACAGGTTGAAAATATCCGTAAAGACCCCAGCGAGTTGCTCTGCACATGCCCTAAGTACACGACCGGGGATGCTGTCTGGTCCAGCAGCCTTTCGTGCGTTGATCCGGCTTAGTGCCGTGTAGACAACTGAGGAGGTGAGTGTGATGGTCGGGTGGTCATCTAAGGGTGTGAGCTTGGTGGCAGTTTCCTTATTGTCTCTCTCGAAGCGAGCATAAAAGTCATTAAGCTCGTTCAGGAAGACAACTTCCTGTGTGTCCCGCGTCATGTTGTCTGTTGAGCGCGTGGCGTTGTTGTGACAGCACACCATGTGATCGGTGTCTGCATCATGCACCCTGCCCCTGTGTCTCCCTGTCGGGTCTTTTCCCACTCACCGCTGTCCACTCACTCTCCTGTAGCTTATTTTCCCTGTTTAGCGCCCCGCCCTAATTATCTCTCTCCCTCCTGTTCGCCATTGACTTTAGTTAGGTCTTCTCTTTACTCTCCTCTCGTTTCTCCATCCATTGTCAGTCCGTTACATGTTCTAGTCTCGTACTGACTCTCTCCTGTCTAGTCTAGCTGGTTAATGTCCGGCTCCAAGTCTTAGTCTAAGGAATATAAGTTTTTGTTACCTTTTGGCTTCTCGTAGTCTTGTTGTTTTCCTGTATCTCCTGTTTTCGTTCCCGTTTCTATTTTGCTCTGCCCCGCAGTTGTCCAAGCCCGCCCGGATGGATTCGTCCTCTACACCTCAGCAGCAGTCCACCTCGGGCTTCGTCACCGCCCGCTGACTGGAGTTGTCTTCTCTGGGGCGAGTCGCCTCCTCGAGTTCATCTCTCCCTAGCTGAGTCTTTCTCTCTCATCACGAGTTTCCAGGTTGAGGAATTCCCGAGTGTTTTTAACTGTTGCTGAACTGTTTTCCCACGTCTAAATAAATCTCTCATTGTTATACCGCATCTGAGTTGTCCGCCTGTCTATGCCATGACAGAACGGTTGTCAGCCACCGGACAGGAGGTGGAAGCACTGCACGCTCTTGTGGCGGACCTGCAACACCGGATCACCGAACTTCAGCGAGACGCGGACGGTTCATGATCCTCCTCCACTTCAGCCTCCCATGGGTCTTCTCAGGAGCCCGAGACCCACGCTAATAGCCCGCCGCTTTACGATGTGGACCCTAACTCCTGCCGGGCTTTGCTGTCACAATGCGCATTGGTGTTTGCGCTGCAACCACGTCGCTACGCCTCAGAGGAGACTCGTGTGGCGTTTGTGCTGACGCTCCTGTCTGGCCGGGCACGCGAATGGGGGATTGTGGTCTGGGAGGCGCAGGCTCCGTGCTGCTCATCTTTCCGGGCTTTTCGCACCGAGATGACTAGCCTTTTTGATCAATAGGTTCGCAGTGACGAGGCCGCAACAAAACTCTCTCGTCTGTCGCAGAGACGAAGGGGGGTAACGGATTATTCCATCCAGTTCCAAACCCTGGCGGCTGCGTGTGAATGGAATGCCAAGGCCCTTCAGGCGCGCTTCATGGATGGACTGAATAGCACCATCGCTGACGAGATTGCCCGCACTCGATCTGCCACGCGAACTGGATGATCTCACCAACCTTTGCCTACGGGTGGAGAGTCGCATCAACGCTCGTCGCCGCCGGCATTCTTCACCTCACCCTTGGCGAGACCGGGATCTCGATGCAGCGAGAGCTCCCACCTCTCCCACAACACAAGAGGAGCCTATGCAGCTGGGGCTCATCTCGACTCACTCCCGCCCAGAAGCAGCAGCGAGTGGCCGAAGGGCTCTGCTTTTATTGTGGCAAGGGCGATCACCAGGTACTCCACTGCCAACTAAACAGGCGCCCTCCCGTAGTCCGGGGAATCCGGATGGGCGCACTTCCTGTCTCTTCCCCGTCTTTCCGCACGCTGCTTCTTTTTTCGCTGGTTTTCGATGGATCCTCTCATTCTGGCCGCGCCCTCATTGACTGGCACGGAGGGGAGTTTCATCGATCGCGCCACTGGTCTCTGATGGGGGATTCCGGCCACGCCCCTTCCCCAGCCGCTCTCGGTTCTGATGCTTGTTGCAGTCTTTCAGCACAATTTCAAATGTCACTCCTCACGTAAGCCTTTTTCTTTCTGGGAACCACTGTGAGAGAATTAAGCTGTACATCCTCGATTCCCCCAATACTCCTATCATATTAGGGCATTCTTGGTTGTCACAGCATAATCCTCACGTGGACTGGGTTAATAATTCTGTTTTTGCTTGGAGCCCATTTTGTCATAGTTCTTGTCTTGGTCCTGCTCCCTCTCCTGTTTCTGTGTCCTCTGTGTTTCAGGTCGACGCGGCTGATTTGACCGGGGTCCCGGAGGAGTACCATGACCTTTGTTCAGTATTCAGCAAGTCGCGAGCCACCTCCCTGCCTCCGCATCACCCCTACGACTGCGCCATAGACCTTCTTCCAGGCTCTTCTCCACCCAAGGGTAATTTATATTCCCTGTCAGGTCCTGAAAGAGAGGCCATGGACAAGTATCTTTGTGAATCCCTAGATGCTGGGCTCATCCGTCACTCCTCCTCGCCTGCTGGTGCAGGGTTCTTTTTTTGTCAAAAAGAAGGACGGCTTCCTGCGCCCATGTATAGATTACAGAGGTTTGAATGTGTCACAGCCTGGTATGGGAGCTGCTCTGTTGCAGAGCGCAAGGCACTGCAGTGGGTGGTGAAAACCTCCCAGCGCATCACAGGGACTCCCCTTTCAGCCATTGAAGACATCCAGAGGAAACGCTGTCTGTGTCGAGCTCACAGCATTCTTAAGGACTCCTCTCACCCCGCCCACACACTGTTTTCTTTCCTGCCTTCCGGCAGGCGCCTCAGATGCCTCCGGACAAGGACCAGCAGACTGAGAAACAGCTTTTTTCCCAGAGCTATCTGCCTATTGAACTCTACCCCCCGCTGATTCCACAACCCCCTCATATACCTCTAACTTAATGCTGCTATATTGTTTTGTTTATTGCACTACAGGCCTGTCAAGCACACGACTGGACTGTCTACACATGTACTACATGTTTACTTGCTCTACCGGACCATTTATACTATACTGCATCATTTGCACTCCAGTACTATGTACTGAATACTGCAATAACTCATCTACTGCACTGTTTACTTTAACTTAATAGCTGCTGTCCATAATTTATGCACACTTTATATTCATTTGCACTACTGTTCTGCATAGTCTAATTTATATTGGACATATCCATCAGTAAATTTCTGTTTTTAGTAAATAGCCATCTGTTTATAATGTTCATAGTACATTCCCACTTGTAAATTCTTCATAATTTTTGCTTTATCCTGTATTTATGCACAACTGTATATCTTGCACTTGCTTGTTGCACTTCTGGTTAGACCTAAACTACATTCTGTTGCCTTGTACTTGGACATGTGTAATGACAATAAAGTTGAATCTAATCTAATCTAATCACGGTGAAAAATCGTTATCTGTTGAAAAAAAATCTATTCTGTCCGACAGGGGTCCGCAGTTCGCCTCCCGCTTTTGGAAAGAGTTCTGCAAGCAGATTGGGGCCTCTGCTAGCCTTTCCTCCGGTTTCTACCCTCAGACCAATGGGCAATGCGAGCGGGTCAACCAGGATCTCGGACGCAGACTTCGCTGCCTGACATCACACAACCCCAGCTCCTGGAGTCAACAGCTTGCCTGGATAGAGTATGCCCACAACTCCCTACCGGTCTCCTCGTCAGGTATGTCCCCCTTTGAATGTTCTCTGGGTTACCAACCTCCCTCACTGGAATTCACCCCCCATGATCCCTTGCACCCTGTCTGCCATCTTTGATTTGCCATGCACCTGTTGTTCATTTGTGTCTGCACCTGTTCTGTGTTTGCTTCATGTATTTAAGTTCAGTCTTGTGCCTTGGTTTTTGTCCAGTGTTGTTGTTATTCCTGCCTGCTATTTTGTTCCTGTTATCTGTTCCTGAGATCCCTGTTGTTAAATAAACCCTGTGTTTTGAATGGAAATCCGGTGGTGTGCTCTTCTGCCTGAACCTCTGAACCGTGACAACTGGTACATGGTGTTATTGTATGGTAATGTCCGTCAAGATTGTTATGTGTAATATATTGTTTCTGTCAATGTCAATCTTTGTGCAATATGGTATGTCATGCAAAGCAATTTTCAGACTCAGACTGACAATAAAGTACAATACAATACAATACAACTAATCAGTGAGAGTGATGCCCATTTGAGGCATCATTATATATTGGCTAAAGAACCAATGCTGATTGGTAAAGCACCTACTCAACTGCGGCAAAAAGTAGGAACTGATCTGTTCCAGTTGAATGGGCAAGATTTTGTGGTAGTTATTGATTACTATTCCAATTATCCAGAAATTGAACAACTTCGTTCTATCACAACGACTGATGTGATTCAGAACATGAAACATATTTTTTCAAGGCATGGAATTCCTGTTGTGGTGCAAAGTGATAACACTTAGTACAGTAGTAATGAATTCAGACAGTTCGCAGCACAGTATGGATTTAAGCAAACAACATCTAGCCCCCTTTTCAAAGGCCAATGGAAAGGCAGAAAAAGGTGTGCAAATTGCAAATTGTAAAAAGATTATTGAAGAAAGCAGCTGCAAGTAATTCAGATTATCTCCATCTGAACTATTAATGAATCGTAAATTGCGTGATACTTTACCAAAATTATCCCTGAAAAGTGAGGATCATAGTTCAACATTGAAAGAGATGGAACATCAGAATGGGAAACAGAAGGAATATAATGATCAAGGAGCTCGGCAACTGAGTTAATACGTTCTTTAATTAATTTAGTATTATATATTACCAGAGGTGGACAGTAACAAAGTAAATTTAGTTGAGTACTGTACTTAAGTACACTTTTTGAGAATCTGTACTTTACTATTTTTTACTACTTTATTATTTTTTCTGAGTACTTATGACTTTAGTTCACTACATTTGAAAGACAAATATCATACTTTTTACTCCACTACATTTATAAAAAGGTCCAAAAGTAGAAAGTCGTTTCTGTGTAGCAGGTTTTCCTGTGTGCAAATGTTTTGCTGGCTTGCAATCTGCAAGGACCTTTTACTGTTGCCAAGTATTTCAGTTTTTCTAAGCTCACGGTTTTCCGGCTAGCTTTGAATGGCCATTTGGCAGATTTCTACCCAAATCTGGCAACCCTGGGATCTTCCCACTAAACTAAGGTAAACGTTGGTGCTACTACACAGCTCAAAGTGCTCTAAAAAGGCAAAAAGCATAATAAAAGATGAAAAAGACACATGTAATAGTATAGTGTGATTATCTGTGCTTCATCAATTATGTGTGTGTAGAACGAGAGCTATGATCAGTCAAAGATCATAGAAGACATTTTCATGAAAATTATCATACTTCTGATCTGCTGCTATATCATTTAAAGCTGTTTGGGAAATGAACCATGTTTTTACTATAGTAACTATAGTTTAAGTATTCCTGCTGAAATAAAAACAATAGAACCTTGCTCAAAACACAACAGAATTTTTTTTGGATGTAATGGTTATAATGGGAATTGTATTGGATACTTGGTGTCTACTGGTATGTGATGAATTCTATTTGTTGGATGTTAAATCCTATTGGAATAACACCCAAAACACACTACAAAAAGGAATTTGGTAATAGTTTTAATAAAAAAATCTAATTCTAATTCACAAATTCATTGTTTTTTTTCCAGCAGGGATGGTTTTTGCAGTAAAACCACAGTATCCAAAAATTTAAAATGTTCTCTATATAGTAACCATATTCCAGTAAAGTAGAACCACAGTAACTAAAAAATGACCATAGTTTTACTATAGTAGCTATAGTTTATTTTTGTAGTAAAACTATGGTAATAAAAATGGTAATAAATTCAACAAACACATGGCTTCTACACTTGACATTTGAAAAACCTTACTACTTACTGGTAAATTGCTGCTAAAACTGGTAAAGCGAGAAAAACTGCTCATAAATATAGGCATAGGGGGCTAATGATCATGCAGGATGATATCTAAAATAGGTTTTGTAACATAAAAGCTCTTAATATCACTGATACTGTAAGTTTCTCAGTGTATTCAGTAGTCACCTAACCCCCACTTGCTTACTATACAAAATGTACCAATGTATAGTACAATGTAATGTAAGTCGCTTTGGATAAAAGCGTCTGCCAAATGCGTAAATGTAAATGTAGACTGCTTCAAAGGCATACAAAAATAAAACAATGCACCACTGACATAAAGGAAATTTACTTTTAATACTTGAGTACTTTTAAAAGCACGTACTTCTGTACTTTTACTTGAGTAAGAATCTGTCTTAAGAACTTTTACTTGTAGTGGAGTAAAATTTGACCAACAATCTGTACTTTCACTCAAGTAAGGAAGCTGTGTACTTCGTCCACCTCTGTATATTACATGATTTTACATTATAATACATTGTACAGTATATCTGTAATGCATTTTATTATACAGTATAATAACATTATTAACAGACATTACAGACATTATTCCTATTTGTTAATTGTGATTTACATTCTGACACCTACACTTATAAGCATGCCTAATAAGCATTTCTAATGTTATAATATTTTTATACTTTACCTTTGACCCTTCTGTATTTTCTTGATTTATTACATAATCATCATAACAATTATAACATTGTAACACAACTCATGTCCCATATTTTACACATATTTTTCCAAAACAACTTTAGAAAAGTAAAGTCCTTCCCCACTTTGAGATAGGATGAAAAACCTATAAGAACATGTTCACTTTTTACCCAGGGGGAGGCAGCATTTTACCACAGATGCAGCCATGCATAAACGTTTTGTGTTTACCCAGGAACTAGGTGGAGCAATGATTTCCACAAGATCTTAAAGAAGCTGCTATTAATTCATGGAATCATCTTTTGTTGTATCATATATCATATAATGCATATAAAGCTAGCCTTTTAATGTAATAATCATTTTAATGTTGCATGAACTTTATTACTATAATGTTTCAAAAAGTAATGAAGGAGCACACGAAATGTAGAATTAAACTGTTTATTAAAGAGTTCACCCTGAGTGCTCTATGTGGTATGAATTATTTAAGTATTAAGTTATACATTTGGCATTGCAAATTACAGGAGGAAACTCAAATTAACATTATTTCAAAGATACTACTGCCTTTTCAAAGCTGATTCAGATGTTATGCTTGTAAATTTGTCTATTTTTAAACTGATTCATGTCATTAATACTGTGGTTCCTGAAAAAGTATTGGCATTAAATGATCTTATTGGATCTGCAGAGTTTGGATTACATGAAGAGTGGAACCTGTGAATAAACTTGTAGACCCAGCCTGCTCCATTGTGTTTAAGTCTCTAAGACAGGGATGATGCCTCTGAAGCTAGCAAAGAGTCGTTTTGGTGTCCCACTTAGCATTGGTGGGGTCCCTGTTTACATGGGACAGATGTAATCTGCTGATTCTTCTGTCCTTAGCTTTCTTAGTTGTCTGAAGTGGATAAAGCTAAGCTTCTTTGGCTAAAACAGAGATATTACAGGAACACTGTAAAGAAAGTGATGGGAAATAGCGCATATTTTGATTTGTAGAATGAAATGAGAAAGTATCTTACCCTGACTTTGGCTGTGGTGGTAAGGGGTGCATGCCCACTGGCATTGGCAAACTCCTGTTTCTCTTGCTGCACCTGGGGTCTCACAAGTGTGCTGAAGTTGGTGGCGAGGTGGCGTCTGAGGAGGGTCTTCTGTGGAGGGATGTTGAGGAGCATGGCCAACGTTTCAGAGGTAAAGCGAGGCTCCAGAATCTGAAAAGTAAAAATACGCAAGCACATGTTGAAGCAAACATATTACAACATTCTTAATGTGTAATGGGTAGTATCGCATTAGTATTAATTGTATGGACAAAATATAAGTTGAATTGAAATACCAAAATAATTTATTGTAATATATCCAAACCATTCTTTTTCATAAAATGGACCAAACTATTTTTTTGTGTTATTCACTGCTACAGCCAAATAACTTTGCATGACCCACAAAAGGGTCCTGGCCTACAGTTTGAAAACCCATGTTCTACACTATTAATGGCAACTATGAAAATATAAAAAATCATACTGTTTTGTAAGTGATTTTAGGTTGTTACATATGGAAATAGTGTGATGGAAATGCCGGTTATAATTGTGATTTCACCTCAGACCAACAGTTTGAGTCAGTTTTTGTTTGGCGAGCGAGACTAATTGTTTTATTGATCCATAATTCAGGGTGAACAGATGTATTTCACAGCTTGCATTTTTTCCTTGGTCTGAAGACCAAGATTTTTTAATGTATAAAATTAATTCAGATGAATATACTATTAAGGTATTTTTATTTTACTTGAACTAAACATAATAGTACGGTATCTACACAGTACAATCAATTCTCTCCAGTTTTGTTCCACATTAGCTTCATTACCAGAAATGCTTAAATGTGCAATAAAGGTCATAGACTTACGATCAAGCCTCCATGAACTCCACTCCCTCTCAGGTTTGGAGCATATTCTGCCAAATCCACAGATCTCAACCACTCCATCACACGGTGATTAGACCACTGAACCACATCAGAGGGAGATGTCTTGTACTTCATGAAAAAAAGCAAAAAGAGTTAAAAATCTGAATGTCTAATTCTCTATGTCTGTATGTTTATTACTATAAATAGGTTAGTGCAAAAAACTCATGATCACACATGAAATGTTTGTTTTTGGATCACTTTTGTGTGAATCCCATGTGAAAACCAATAGGATAACATGTGCAGCTTGTGGTGATATGTCTCCACATGTGATCACGTTTTTCATTTGTCACCACGTTGCACATTGTGATCCCATTGGTTTTTACATGGTCATTTTACATGTGAAATTCGCACATTTGTCTCACCTCGTCCCCTGGTCTTCGTTTCAAGCAGTTTGGGTTGAACTTGTTGGCATGAAGAACATGGATAGCACATTTAATGCTCAAATGATGGAGTTGGCTGGTGACTTTCAGGAACAGAAGGTCATTCTGAGAAAAAAAGCACAGTTATAGTGCATCATAAATGTGCAGATATGTTATATTTAACATTCAGGTCAATCTTTTACTCTTACCACTGTCAAGTACTGTAGCATTCGTCCATCAATCCTGCTCTCATAGAACTGATCTTTGTATTGAGGTAAGCCAATGTCATCAAGCCAGCCTTCAAATGCAAAGTGCAAATATTATAAAACCATGAAAATAATATTTCAGATACAGACTTAAAGATAGGGTGACGTCCATTATTATTCCCAAAGAAAATTTCACAAGTTTGCTTCACAGATAATAAGGTGGGACGGGTAGTATGCGTATTTGGCATGTTCTCCCTGGGAGAGGGCTCTGAGCTCTGATAAATTTTCCACACATGCTCCTCCCGAACTTTGTTAATAAAACATCATGTAAATTGTCCATGTTAAATGTAATTTATTGGTAACAGTACGTACGTGTAACCCAGATGTGATTGAGTTCAGAAGATTTCTCCATTGACTTGTTACTAAAGGCTCTGAGTGCCAATTGCAGCTTCTTTCTGTGCAGAGGATGTTTAATACAAATCTCCTGCAGGAAACGCAAGCACAGAAGAGTTCATCACATTTCTGGTGAGGCCAGTGGAAATGAAACCAAAACTACTAATGGAACTGCACTTTAATTTAAAATTTTAAAGAACTAGAATATTAATTATACAAAACAATACTTTTCTAATAATAATAATAAAGGTAGACCTTCTCAAGTTCCTGTGGAGTGGCAGATAGTAGGGTTTGTCCGTTATCCACCCATTGACGGGCCAAATTGACATACTGCCCAAAACCGCTGTCCTCCAGCCAACTACACACCTGCTCTGTGTTCCACTTACAGAAGGGCGTGTGCAGACTGATGAAAACATAAAAACACCCAACATAATTTATGAAGAGTATATAAGGAACAGTTACTTGAGAGTTTGTTGCTTAAATGCAACATTTACCAAGCTGTGTGTCCTGAATCAGGGGTCCTTGTTAAGCGGGGCCCAGCTGTGGCCCTGAACCCTCCTCTCCTGAACTCAGTTGGCTCCAGTTCATCTGACAGCACACCTGCTCTCTTGATCCTCAACACAAATACACACATTCTTAAAAACGCATTTTCTCTTTTACACACACACACACACACACACACACACACACACACACACACACACACACACACACACACACACACACACTTACTTTCCCCAAAATTTGCGTATGCTGGTGTTTTTAACATTTTCCTGTAACACAGGTGACTGCTGATCGGAATCAGCTCCAGACAAAAGTGAGGGTAAATCAGAAGACGTGTCCTTCATTTCCTCTGTGTTTCCTGTGGGGGGGAAATGTATATTCAAAATCCTTATAAACACAATTTCATGGCAATTTGTAACCACTTGATAGGGTGGCTAATTCTTATAGGGGTGGGGTTTCATTGTTGCTTTTTGAATGATTCTGGCTGTAACGTTTCATCAATTAAAATCCTTTGAGAAAGTCAAACAATGCCACTCTGGGTTAGCTTGGATTAACTTCTGTTTATAATACAATAACAATCTGCTATGTTAACACAACGTCCTAACCCATTTGCAGCAACATGTAATTTGTCTGTCCACATTAAATGTGAAACTATAATGTATATTTATTTTGCTGTAGTAAAGATTTTAGATAAATATGATTTTGTGTCTGGTTAGGACCCAGTGTAAAGCAAGTTAAATACAGTTTAAACTGTGTTTTGTGTAAATGAATTGAAAACAGTGGCCCTCTTCACAGAGCGACTAATGGAGCAGGTTTGCATAGATTAGTATCCTTGAGAGCCCCTGACTGCATCGCCATGTCAAACCACATCTGACAGTGGTTTTGTCTTCCTTCATTCATGCTTCAGTTACATAGACTGTCAAACAGGTGGAGTCCATATGATGGCTGTTTGCCCCTCCTGAAGGCCCTTTCATTAGAGCCCATCAAAGGATCAGGGAGATGGAGAGAGGTTTTGAGGGATGGTAGAAGTGGTTTTGCTCCAGATAATGGGTGGAGGATCAACTAGAAATATACATTAAAGCAATTTGACCAAGAATAGAGGGCAGACATCTAAAAACTCTTGAGTTTGTGCAATGATTTTCCCAGAGAGCCATGCCCGAGAATCAACACACACACACACACACACACACACACACACACACACACACACACACACGCACACACACACACACAGAAGTGATACTAAAAAAGCATAGGTTGCGCCAAGGACTCACAATACTGCAGAATTGTGAAGGATGCTATAGACACTGAATTAAAATAATAATAATAATAATAATAATCCAGACAGACAGGGCTTATATATTTTACCAAAATATATTTATATGATAATCATTAAAGTCAGTTCCTGTCTAAATCGAACGTTTTGGGCATGCAAGGATGACACATCACTATCTTTAAAGAAACATATTAAATGCCATGATAAAATGCTAAAATTTAAAAAAGCATATATTTTTTATTTTAAAAACATAGCAGCACAATCGAGACAGGACAAAGAAGAGTTTCATACTTAGGCTGATGTCCTCCGAAGAACTCTGGTCTGATGTGCCACTCGCCTCGCTCTCTCTTTTCTCTGAGAGACTCTGTATCACTGGGGGGGTTTGTTGTCTCTTATTAGCAGGATGAATCTTCAATAATAATAATAAAAAATATATAATCAATGTTCTGCTGTCCAAAATAATTTAGCCAAATTATGCTAAATACAGTATTTGCAAAAATATTTCCTATCATGCTGACAAACCTCCTATATGGATATAAACTTGCAATTTATCACTTTTACTATTACACCTAACAGGGCCATAATGTGAGCTGTATATACAGTATCTCACAAAAGTAAGTACACCCCTCACATTTCAGCAATAATTTGATTATATCTTCAAGGGACAATACTATAGAAATGAAAATTGTAAATATTTTAGAGTAGGCCATGTGCTGCTTGTATAACAGTATAAATTTACTGTGCTCTGAAAATAACTTAACTGGCAACAAAAGTGAGTACACCCTAAGTGAACATGTGAAAACTGTGTCCAAAGTGTCAATATTTTGTGTGAGCACCATTTTTTTTTAATCTAGGACTGCCTTAATCCTTCTGGGCATGGGATTCACCAGAGCTGCACAGGTTGTTGCTGGGATCCTCTTCCACTACTATAATGACATCACAGAGCTGCTGGATGTTAGACACATGGTGCTTCTCCACCTTTCGCTTGAGGATGGCCTACAGGTGCTCAATAGGGTTCAAGTCTGGAGACATACTTGATCACTCCATCACCTTAAGCTTCCTCAGTAAGGCAGCTGTCATGTTGGCTGTGTTTTTGTGGTCGTTATCATGTTGGAAAACTGCCGTTTGGCTTGGTTTCTGAAGGGAGGGCATCATTGTGCTTCAGAAAGTCAGAGTACAGGTTGGAATCCATGTTTCCCTCAATTAAGCGCAGCTCCTAAGTACCAGCACCACTCATTCAGTCCCAGACCATGATGATACCACCACAATGCTTGACTCTGGGCAAGACAATTTTCGTGGTACTCCTCACCAGGGTGTTGTCACACGTGCTGAACACCATCTGAGCCAAACAAGTTTATCTAGTTTCATCAGACCACAGGACATGGTTCATGACCAATGCAAACTGACTTGTTACAGTGTGCTGCGTCTGAGCACTGACAAGCTGACCTGCTTCTGCAACCTCTAAAGCAATGCTGGCAGCACTAATTCATTGGTTTTTCTAAGCCAGCTTCTGCACCCTACGCACAGCACAAGGACTAAACTTCTTTGTTCGACCCTTGCAAGGCCTGTTCCGAGTGAAACCTGTCCTGGAAAACTTCTGTATGACCCTTGCCACTGTACTGTAACTAAGTTTCAGTGTGTTGCCAATCTTCTTATAGCATAGGCCATCTTTGTGAATAGAAACAACTCTAATTCTCAAATTTTCAGAGAGTTCTTTGCCATGAGGTGCCATGTTGAACATCTAGTGGTCAGTTTAAGGGAATTGTACTTAAAGCACTACATTTTAATTGCTCTAATACAAGATACACAAATTTGTATGGTCCTGTCAAGCAGTCAAAAACATGAGCATGATGCACAGGACATGTCACTTTGCATGGGTAAACAACATGAAGCTGTTATCACTTAGGGTGTACTTACTTTTGTTGCCAGCTAGTTTGACAATAATGGCTGTATGTTAAGTTATTCTCAGAGGACAATAAATCCATACTGCTATACATGCAGCACATTGCCTACTATTTATTTAAGGTGCATTTCTATAGTATTGTCCCTTGAAAAGATATAATAAAATTGTTGCTGAAATGAGAGGGGTGTACTCACTTATGTGAGATACTGTGTATGTGTATATATATGTGTATATATATATATATATATATATATTTAGATGAAACAGTGAAACTGGTGAAGTTGATAATCCCTGTACCTCCTCTGACAGGACAGGCTCTACCAGTTTGCCCTCCGGAGCCTATAGAAACATAACAAATATTATTATTGTAAAGATTAAACGTTTATTTTGTAATGTTTCGGTACCTATGTTTTAACTTAATGTTTTAACCTATGTTTTAACTTAAATTGTTTGTAATCAAACAGTAATTGGTGGACCCCCTTCAGTTCTGCCCCAGGTTGAAGACCCATGGTCTACATGCAGGGGTAGGCAACGTCGGTCCTGGAATGCCGCTGTCCTGCAGATTTTAGCTCCAACTTTGGAAAAGACTCACCTGTCTGTAGCTTTGGTAATCCTGAGGACACTGATGAGCCTGTTCAGGTGTGTTTGATTAAGGTTGGAGCTACAATCTGCAGGGCAGCGGCACTCCAGGATCTACGTTGCCTACCCCTGGTATACTCGACACAAGGAAATGTAGTGTGACAAAGCAGATGCAGTCCATTATATTCGTAGTTTGTGTCTGTCTACACTTAATGCAATGATGATGCTTATGCTGTCTACAGCATGAAAGCAGATTACCCATTATACTATAGATGCTGTGCGGTGCATAAATACTAAAATAATGTAATTATTGTTTTCTTTGTGTAAAAAAAGTGTTTCTGCATGAACAAATACTGTTCACTAAAGTAGATTGTAGTATATAATCACTATATGTTGTTAAAGTATGCATAATTATCTTTAGTATTAACCAGGGCTGGCCCTAGCATTTTGGGAGCCCTAAGCAGATTTCAAAATGAGGCCCATACTAACCTTACACAGATTATATCACAAAAACAATCTGACAATGTCAAATTAAGAACACCGTATAATTTAAATTTGCATGCTACATCAATGTAAATTGTAATACATACAACAACATAACTAAGAGAGCATAAACTGCAAACAGTTTATTCAAAATAAATTGTTGAGTTTCATACATTGATTCTTCATGTCTAACTGATTCAACAATTAAACAAAATGTTAAATGTATTTAGTCAATTTCTAATAATATGACAGCCATAACACTGCTTTAATCTCACACTGCACTGCTACACATTAATACCATAAAAAGTATTTATTTGACTCACATCACAATAAGCTATGATCCAACTACCATCTTTTTATTTTTAAGCTTTGCACAGTTTATGCTAATGCACATGATGGTTTACAAACACAATGGGTAAGTAAATTTTATTTGCACTAAGTTTAATTAGCAGTAGGTTCTATTTACACTAAGTGAATATAGCTGCATTTCTTAGCAATATGCTATTTACACTAACCGAAAATAGCTTTATTTTCTTTGGATTAATTAGATGTTATACTGGTACTTATAAATAGTGACAAAAACTATTTGCTCCTCAGTATTGTAGTGCATTAATAATAACAGAGTGTAAATCATTATATTTATCCAAATTATTAAAAGGTGGTAACTTATTGAGATAATAAAGCCCTACACCTACTCCTAACATAACCCTAACACTAAACTTTATGAATAAAACAGCCCTACACCTACACCTAACATTACCCTAACACCTAAACTTTATGAATAAAACTTAGTTTTAAGTTTTAAATTAATTTAATTGAAAACAAATGTCTTCATGATCTGATTTGTTATGGGAAAAGGTAAATGAGCTAGTTTGACAAATGGTGGACTCAAACCCCGGTCTCTGGCATCTAAGCAATTACCACACTCTTTACAACTTGCGTCACTGGAGTCCCTGCTTGATTCATGTTCGTTCTTTAACTTTCTCTATTCCAATCAGATACTGGTGAGCAAAGTTGTAAATAGCCTCTACCAACAAGATGGGCTATTTGCACTTTGTGTAAATAGACACTACGACATTTTATTTTCACGCACAGCACAGGGCCTCCTAGTAGCCACAGGGGCCCTATGCAACTGCTTGTATTGCTTATTAGGTAGGGCCAGCACTGGTATTAACAATGCTACATTTCTAAACTATTGTTATAGTGGTTTAAGTTATGTTATGTTGTGTTGAATCTGTTATTCTCAATCACAGTTGTGTACTGGCAAATCAGATGCTGTTACGTCACTTAACGGGGACAGTTGTTGTTATGTTGTAGCGTGAGTGTGCTCGCAGGTTCCGGTGCGGATGGTTCAATCTAATCCCATCAGCGCCGGGCAAGAGCATAACCTCGTTATTGTATGCTGTATTTACTTTAAATGCAAGTAAAGTTACTGAAAGGATCATCTGTGTTGTGTGCCTCTCTTCACGCCTCCACGGACACGCAGAGAACAACGAGAGAGAGAGAGCATAACAAGTGGTGTCAGAAGCTGAGCGAGATTAAGCATCGACAAATTGTGAGTGTGATGAACTGCTTGGCCAACCCATATGTTTCGATGAACATTATAATCAATGCATAACATCGTTGTGAAGAGTTCAGGACTAAGGAGTTTACTCATCGCATTAAAACCGCACGGAGAAATCCGCAAATCTGTGTCTCCCCTCCCCCCTCAGTGACTCGCGCATTGGCAGTCTGCCAAGTCCTGCGCTGCTGTTGGCTGGCTGCCAAATCTCACAGAGTATAGACATTTCAGCCATGCAAATCATCACAGACTGTGTGCCAGCATTGTTAAAGCCATCATACACAATCTTTGAGTAGGGAACACCAAAGAGAGCAATTTTTTTTGGGATTTGATTAACATTTGTTTTTTTCCATACCCAAAGACAATTGTGGTAAAACAAACAAGAGAGTAAAACCATTAATAAGGGCTGAATTGTTTGTAAAAGTCAATATGAGTGAGCCAGAAGCCCACACTGGAGCATCAGCTGCTCCAGACACCCCGCCATGGTTGCAGGCTGTATTGTCTCAACAAAGTAAGCAGCTCCAACAGACCATTTCACCTCTGCTCCAACAGCTTGAAGCAACTGAAGCTAGTTTGTTGGTTCTCACGCAGCAGTCACAAGCAAGCATACTGTCATCTGGTCCCCGCCCACGTGAAGATATTTCCATGCTGCCAACTGGCCCTGACAGAACCCTTTTGACAGACAGAGACAACACAGGGCCTTCAGATGCTGAATGGCTTTTTGCTGCGGAGCTTGCAGTCATTGACAGACGTGCCCGGAGCCCTTCTGCTTCACACTCCTCCACCTCTGGCCCAGATGTCAGACCCAGAAGTCGTGCACAGGGACCCAGCCATTTTAGTGGCTCTTCCAATTTGGGCCCAGCCTTGCACTCACCTACTGTTTTAGCATCAACCTATCACCCCACAGCCCCTTGTGGTAGAGTTTCAGAAGGCCCTAAAGCCAAGCTCGACACGTATGATGGTAAAGATGACTGGGACTCCATCATTCCTTTTGAGCGCAGAGCTGCCATTTACAGATGGAATGCATTAGAGAAAGTAGATAAACTCCATGAATGTCTACGGGGAGCTGCTGTCAGATATCTTTGCTCATTACCCGAACACATATGTGAAGATTACTTTCTGCTGAAAGAGCAGCTGGCATTCCGATACGGCCAAAAAGAACCTCCGGCCGCAGCACGTTGGAGACTCGGAGAACTGCGCCAGTCTAAGGAATCATTCTCTGAGTTTGCGGAGGAGATATTGAAACTGGTTGTTTTAGCTTATCCTGGAGTTGACGTCGACCTCAGGGAGCAAATTGCTGCTGATGCTTTTCTTAAAGGACTGCGCAACCAGAAAGTGGCGTACGAGGTTATGAACCGTGATCCTGTGACATTGGATGAGGCACAGCGGTTAGTTTCCTCCTATGAGCACAACTTCAAAGCCACACTTGGACGAGACTTTGATCAAAGGGGAAGGACACGTCGTGTATCCTGGGCTGATGAAAACACTGACTCCGATGAAGAGCCACAGACCTTGCAAATCATGTAGAGTGCAGTCTCAGGGCTATGTGACACAGCACCAGTTGCAAACACTCATTGACAAAGTGGATAAGCTCCAGCTAGCCGTAGACCGGCTACCCCCCCCCCCCCCTTTTCTGTGGTTTCCCCACCTGCTGTGAGACCCACCCACCAAATGAATTCCGGTATGGCAACCCAGTCAGAAAGGGGCCGCACAACTCAGCCCCCTTTTAAACCGAACAGGTACCGGCAGCAGTATAACAGCCCCACCAGAGCTCCTAGTGGGCCATGCTTTCTGTGTGGGGAGGAGGGACATTACAAACAAAACTGCTCACGGTCTCCCAGTCCATCTGCCAGCCCCCCCATGAATACTCGTGCCAGAATGCAGCCTACAAGTCAAAATCGACCAGAAACCACAGAGCAGATTCCCTCTATTGTACACGTGAGCAGAGCTGAAAGCCGAGGACCAAGTTTGATGATCGTGCTTACTGCTGATGGTGTACCAGTTCATGCAGTTATAGACACCGGTGCTGAGGCTACAATCATGTCGGAAGAGACATATAGCAAGTTACCTGTTAAATCGGCTTCAGGACTAAAAAATGTCCATCTCCGCAATGCAGAAACTGGAAGGGAGATGATAGCAACAGGCGGAGTAAAAGTGGAATTCACAATTGGTACAAAAGTGATAGAGTGGACAGTTTGCATTGCGCCAATCTGCAACGCCCTGCTTCTGGGTTTAGATTTCTTAAAAGCTGCTGATTTCACCATACATGCCTCTGGTAAAGTTTTCATGGGCTCTGAACTCATCCCAGCCTACATATCGGAAGGCAAGGGGCCAGACTACGCTGTTTCAAGAGTGATGTTGGAGAGTGACTTCACTGTGCCGCCAGAGTGTGAATGTTTAGTGTGGGGTGTGGTGGATGACCCAAAACCAGAACTCCCTGCTGTTCTAGAGCCCGTTATCTTGGCTGATGGATTATCTTCTGGCAGTGTCATGATTAACATGGAGCAGAGGATCCCCGTGAGGTTGTGCAACATCACAGCTTCCAGTAAGTCCTTATCACAGGGAGCCTGTTTGGGTGTGCTCATTGAAGCATATCCTGACCCTCAAGAAATAAACATGGAGGGAGAGACGGCCTGCTCAGTTCCACAAAATGATCAGTTGCATGGGAAAGTAGGAGAATCAATTCTACAAGAGCCTAACAGTCAACCTCCAGATGTTCGTGGCAGTCGTGGCCCAGTGGTTAGAGAGTTGGACTCATGACCGGAAGGTTGCTGGTTCGATTCTCAGGGCTGGCGGGTAATGGCTGAGGTGCTCTTGAGCAAGGCACCTAACCCCCACTTGCTTACTATACAAAATGTACAAATGTATAGTACAATGTAATGTAAGTCGCTTTGGATAAAAGCGTCTGCCAAATGCATAAATGTAAATGGAAATGTAAATGTTCACCACATAAGAAGGGTGTCGCCACCAAATGCCCTTGACCTCCCAGAACACCTCAAACAGTTGTTCACCACAGCAAGTGAAATGCTCACAGAACAGCAACAGCAGATGTTATTAGCACTGCTCATTGAACATCAAGCGGTTTTTGCAGCAACTGATGATGACCTGGGGAAATTCTCGTCTCTGAAACACAGCATTGACACTGGGACATGTAAGCCGGTTCGACAGCCAGTGCGACGTACCCCTTTAGGGTTCTGGAATGAGGAGGAATCGCATCTCAAGAAAATGCTTGACTCGGGTGTCGTGGTTCCCTCAAACTCCGAATGGGCATCCCCTATAGTCCTCATGAGAAAGAAAGATGGGGGAGTTTGCTGGTGCGTGGATTACCGCCAGCTCAATGACCTGACCATTAAGGACGCATATCCTCTGCCAAAAATTGAGGAGTGCCTGGATGTGCTGGGGGGCGCAAGCACATTCTCAACACTGGACCTTCAGTCAGGATATTGGCAGATTGAAATGAAGCTGGACGACAGACCCAAAACAGCGTTTGCGACAAGGTATGGGCTTTATGAGTATACAAGAATGCCATTCGGGTTATGTAATGCGCCCAGCACATTCCAGAGGGCCATGGAGTTGGTTCTACGAGGCTTGCAGTGGGACACGTTGTTGATTTATCTGGATGACATAATCATCTTTGGCGAAGATGTGGAACAGTGTATCGAGCGCCTTGCAGAGGTTTTTCAGAGGTTGCAGGATTACGGCCTAAAGCTAAAGCCCTCAAAATGCCAGCTCTTAAGAGATGAAGTCCTGTTCCTTGGTCATGTTGTGAGCGGGGAAGGAATTAAGACCAATCCAGCACTCATAAAGGATGTTAGGGATTGGAAGCCCCCAACCAGTGTCCAGCAGCTCCAGTCATTTCTAGGTCTTTGCAATTATTACAGGAGGTTTGTTGCCAAGTTTGCTGAAATTGCTGCACCCTTGACAATGTTACTCAAAAAAGGGAGTCACTTCACCTGGGAAGAGGAGCAGAAAAAGGCCTTTGAACTGTGAAAATGATGGTAGTTGCACTAGCACTACTAGTGATGGTAATGAAGTAGATGATGACAACCCAGGTCCTTCCATAAACTGGCTGCAACCGCTGAGTCTCGAGAGTCTCAGGGAAGAACAGTTAGCTGATCCAGACCTTTCAATCCTCCATAATTGGATGTCTGAAGGTTATCTGCCTGCAAAAGAAGAGGTCATGATGCAGAGTCCAGCGGTTCGCAAATACTGGCTGTGTTGGGCTCAAGTGGAAATGCGAGAGGGCATCCTCTATTATCGATGGAGTGTTGTTGGAGGTATGTCATCATTGCGCTTACTTGTCCCTGTTTCCCTGAAGAATGAGGTTCTTCAAGCCTGTCACAACCCCGCACAAGCAGGTCACACTGGGGAGGAGAAGACACTCATGCGCATACGCAGACATTACCATTGGTACAATATGGCAAACGAGGTGCGCCTTTTCGTCAAGAAGTGCCTACAGTGTGGTTCCTGCAAGACAGCTGGAGTAAAGGGGAGGGCCAAGCTCCAGAACTATCAAGCTGGCGCGCCTATGGACCGACTTCATCTTGATGTCCTAGGACCATTCCCAGAATCCAAGTCCGGTAACAGATACATCCTCGTCATTATTGACCAGTTTACCCGCTGGGTAGAGGCGTTCCCTATCTCCGAACAAGGAGCGGAGACAACAGCCAAGAGGCTGGTGTTTGACTTTATTTCTCGTTTCGGGGCTCCCCTTGAACTTCACACCGATCAAGGACGAAACTTTGAGAGTGTGCTGTTCACTGAGGTTTGCCACCTGTTACAAGTCACCAAGACCAGTACGACACCGTATCATCCAGCTTCGAACGGGCAGGTCGAAAGATTCAACAGAACGCTATTGCAGATGATGCGCTGTTATGTGGACCAAAACCAGCGAAATTGGGATGAACATCTTCCCTTACTCACTGCAGCATACAGAAGCACTGTCCATTCGGCAACAGGTTTCACACCAAATCAGCTAATGCTGGGGCGAGAAGTTTTCCAGCCACATGACGTCTGGATAAGGACAGCTGAAGTCACCAGAGATGCTAAAACTACACCTGAATTGGTCCAAAAACTTCAAGACAACCTGCAGCAGGCTCATCAAGTGGCACGCCAAAACTTACACTCAGCTCAGACCCGTCAGAAGAAGGTCTATGACTTACGAGCCAGAGAGAAGTCTTACCAAGCGGGTGATCTTGTGTTAGTAAGAGTCAGTAGCAGAAGAAAGGGGTACAGTTCAAAACTCCAAATGCCATGGCAAGGACCCTTCGTTGTCACAGCGTGCCTTGGACCAGTCCTCTACCGAGTCAAAGATAGGAGAAATGAGAAGATACTACATCACGACCGTTTGCAACCCTATCTGAGTGACCATGTACCTTCTTGGATGCAGCGCATGCGACGAAAATACACTGGCACCGAGGAAAGTTCTTTAATTCCACCCACTGCTGCAGTTATGGAGGCAGAAGTGCCAACCCCTTCACCTGCTGTTAACTCTGTCTCAGAGGAGCCTCAGACCCTTCTCACAACGGATTCTAGCTGTGGAAAAGATGGGATGAAGACCAAAAGTGGTTGACTGGTTCGAGCCCCCAGTCGTTATATGGACTGAAAGAAATGTAATTGCTAAGCTTAGGAGTGCAGAAGGGACTCTGCAGAGCTTTAAAGGGGGGGTGGTGTTATAGTGGTTTAAGTTATGTTATGTTGTGTTGAATCTGTTATTCTCAATCACAGTTGTGTACTGGCAAATCAGATGCTGTTACGTCACTTAACGGGGACAGTTGTTGTTATGTTGTAGCGTGAGTGTGCTCGCAGGTTCCGGTGCGGATGGTTGAATCTAATCCCATCAGCGCCGGGCAAGAGCATAACCTCGTTATTGTATGCTGTATTTACTTTAAATGCAAGTAAAGTTACTGAAAGGATCATCTGTGTTGTGTGCCTCTCTTCACGCCTCCACGGACACGCAGAGAACAACGAGAGAGAGAGAGCATAACACTATAAAAACCGTGCACTTTAATATTTACTGTGGTATGGTTCAAAAACAGTATTAGTATTCAGTAATAATTACTACAGCTGAATTTTAATTTTTTAACTACGATGTTGTAATGGTACGGTTTCAGGCACAACACAGGAGTGAGGGATGAAGGGTGGGTTTATTGGCAACTTAAACACAGATAATCATTTAGGTAAGTATATCCAAACAGGTAATCAGGCAGGTAAGTATATCCAAACAGGTAATCATTCAGGTAAATACAGGTGCTGGTCATATAATTAGAATATCATCAAAAAGTTGATTTATTTCACTAATTCAATTCAAAAAGTGAAACTTGTATATTATATTCATTCATTACACACAGACTGATATATTTCAAATGTTTATTTCTTTTAATTTTGATGATTATAACTGACAACTACTGAAAATCCCAAATTCAGTATCTCAGAAAATTAATATTACTTAAGACCAACATAAAGAAAGGATTTTTAGAAATCTGGGCTAACTGAAAAGTATGAACATGAAGAGTATGAACATGTACAGCACTCAATACGTAGTTGGGGCTTACTTCAGCTCTTTTGCATTGTTGGGTCTGGCATATTGCATCTTCCTCTTCACAATACCCCATAGATTTTCTATGGGGTTAAGGTCAGGCGAGTTTGCTGCCCAATTAAGAACAGAGATACCATGGTCCTTAAACCAGGTACTGGTAGCTTTGGCACTGTGTGCAGGTGCCAAGTCCTGTTGGAAAATGAAATCTGTATCTCCATAAAGTTGGTCAGTAGCAGGAAGCATGAAGTGCTCTAAAACTTCCTGGTATACGGCTGGGTTGACCTTGGACCTCAGGAAACACAGTGGACCAACACCGGCAGATGACATGGCACCCCAAACCATCACTGACTGTGGAAAGGTGGATTCTGTGCCTCTCCTCTCTTCCTCCAGACTCTGGGACCCTGATTTCCAAAGGAAATGCAAAATGTACTTTCATCAGAGAACATAACTTTGGACCACTCAGCAGCAGTCCAGTCCTTTTTTTGTCTTTAGCCCAGGCGAGACGCTTCTGACGCTGTCTGTTGTTCAAGAGTGGCTTGACACAAGGAATGCAACAGCTGAAACCCATGTCTTGCATACGTCTGTGCATAGTGGCTCTTGAAGCACTGACTCCAGCTGCAGTCCACTCTTTGTGAATCTCCCCCACATTTTTGAATGGGTTTTGTTTCAGAATCCTCTCCAGGGTGCGGTTATCCCTATTGCTTGTACACTTTTTTCTACCACATCTTTTCCTTCTCTTCGCCTCTCTATTAATGTGCTTGGACACAGAGCTCTGTGAACAGCCAGACTCTTTTGCAATGACCTTTTGTGTCTTGCCCTCCTTGTGCAAGGTGTCAATGGTCGTCTTTTGGACAACTGTTAAGTCAGCAGTCTTCCCCATGATTGTGTAGCCTACAGAACTAGACTTAGAGACCATTTAAAGGCCTTTGCAGGTGTTTTGAGTTAATTAGCTGATTAGAGTGTGGCACCAGGTGTCTTCAATATTGAACCTTTTCACAATATTCAAATTTTCCGAGATACTGAATTTGGGATTTTCAGTAGTTGTCAGTTATAATCATCAAAATTAAAAGAACTAAATATTTGAAATATATCAGTCTGTGTGTAATGAATTAATATAATATACAAGTTTCACTTTTTGAATGGAATTAGTGAAATAAATCAATTTTTTGATGATATTCTAATTAAATGACCAGCACCTGTATATCCAAACAGGGAATCAGGCAGGTAAGTATATCCAAACAGGGAATCAGGCAGGTAAGTATATCCAAACAGGGAATCAGGCAGGCAAGTATATCCAAACAGGGAATCAGGCAGGCAAGTATATCCAAACAGGGAATCAGGCAGGCAAGTATATCCAAACAGGGAATCAGGCAGGCAAGTATATCCAAACAGGGAATCAGGCAGGCAAGTATATCCAAACAGGGAATCAGGCAGGCAAGTATATCCAAACAGGGAATCAGGCAGGCAAGTATATCCAAACAGGGAATCAGGCAGGCAAGTATATCCAAACAGGGAATCAGGCAGGCAAGTATATCCAAACAGGGAATCAGGCAGGCAAGTATATCCAAACAGGGAATCAGGCAGGCAAGTATATCCAAACAGGGAATCAGGCAGGCAAGTATATCCAAACAGGGAATCAGGCAGGCAAGTATATCCAAACAGGGAATCAGGCAGGCAAGTATATCCAAACAGGGAATCAGGCAGGCAAGTATATCCAAACAGGGAATCAGGCAGGCAAGTATATCCAAACAGGGAATCAGGCAGGCAAGTATATCCAAACAGGGAATCAGGCAGGCAAGTATATCCAAACAGGGAATCAGGCAGGCAAGTATATCCAAACAGGGAATCAGGCAGGCAAGTATATCCAAACAGGGAATCAGGCAGGCAAGTATATCCAAACAGGGAATCAGGCAGGCAAGTATATCCAAACAGGGAATCAGGCAGGCAAGTATATCCAAACAGGGAATCAGGCAGGCAAGTATATCCAAACAGGGAATCAGGCAGGCAAGTATATCCAAACAGGGAATCAGGCAGGCAAGTATATCCAAACAGGGAATCAGGCAGGCAAGTATATCCAAACAGGGAATCAGGCAGGCAAGTATATCCAAACAGGGAATCAGGCAGGCAAGTATATCCAAACAGGGAATCAGGCAGGCAAGTATATCCAAACAGGGAATCAGGCAGGCAAGTATATCCAAACAGGGAATCAGGCAGGCAAATATATCCAGGCGGGCAGGCAAGTATATCCAGGCGGGCAGGCAAGTATATCCAGGCGGGCAGGCAAGTATATCCAGGCGGGCAGGCAAGTATATCCAGGCGGGCAGGCAAGTATATCCAGGCGGGCAGGCAAGTATATCCAGGCGGGCAGGCAAGTATATCCAGGCGGGCAGGCAAGTATATCCAGGCGGGCAGGCAAGTATATCCAGGCGGGCAGGCAAGTATAGCCAGGCGGGCAGGCAAGTATAGCCAGGCGGGCAGGCAAGTATAGCCAGGCGGGCAGGCAAGTATAGCCAGGCGGGCAGGTAAGTATAGCCAGGCGGGCAGGTAAGTATAGCCAGGCAGGCAGGTAAGTATAGCCAGGCAGGCAGGTAAGTATAGCCAGGCAGGCAGGTAAGTATAGCCAGGCAGGCAGGTAAGTATATCCATAAGCACACCATGTGCGTGTACAAACAGAACAAACAACAACTAGACCGGATGATGAATGGAACTCAAAAGACAACTTAAATACAGGTGATAATACAAAACAGGTGTGAGAAACAAAATGAGAAACAGGTGTAAGTCCAAATCAAAAATGGCGGGAGTGAAGTGCGGTGCATGCTGGGAAGTGAAGTCTATTTAAATTAAAGGTCTGAAAATACAAAAAACACACAGGGGCAGAACGGAAGTGTTGACACATGGTTATATCAACAGTCAAATGTCTATTTAGCAATATTCCATATTACTGACGGTGTTGCAAAAATGTAGTACCAGCCACATGATCTAATCATTCTGGGAGGGTGGGCGCAAGGACTGCGAATGAGAAACACTGCAGTACATTCAGGGCTTGGTAAAACTGGATTGTAGGCTTTATAAACTGTAAAGAAAACTTGGAGCTACATTTAACAGTAAATCAGCACATTTTATATTAAACTTATCAAAGCAATTTAAGGGGATTTGGCCAAACCTTTTGTTCTGAGCCGGCTTTCAAGTCCTTCATGCTGATGGATCTATTTAAAATAACAATTCAGTTCAGTTGAAGTTTATTCAGCGTTTTTACAATGTTGCATTGTTTCAAAGCAGCTTTACAGGGACAAAAAAGAGGACAATTAAGTATACAGTGGCAAGAAAATGTTAGTGAACCATTGTCATTTTCCTGGTTTTCTGCTTGAATTGGTCATGAAATGTGATGTGATCTTCACCAAAGTCACAAATATCAATGAACACAATATTTCTAAGCTGATAAAATACAAACAGTCCTGATCTTTTATGTCTTTATTGAACACACCCATTAAACATACAAAGTGATGGTGAAAAAAGTAAGTGAACCATTGCTTTAATCACTGGTTGAACCACCTTTGGCAGCAATAATCTGAAGCAAGCACTTCCTACAGACCTGCAGAAACGACCTGAAGTAATTTTGGACCATTCATCTTTACAGAACTGCTTCAGCTCATCTATATTCTTAGGATGTCTGGTATGAATGGCTTTCTTGAGGTTATTCCACAGCATTTCTTTTGGATTGAGGTCTGGGCCCTTCAAAAAGTAGATTTTTATGAATCTGAAACCATTCTGTAGTAGATTTTGCTTCAATATTTAGGGTCATTAACCTGCTGTATTACCCATCTTCTTTTGAGCTTCAGCTTGTGGACAGACACTTTGAGATTATCCCGTAGAATGTTCTTATAAACATGGGAATTACTTTTCTTCTCTACAATGGCAAGTGGTCCAGGTCCAGCGGCAGTAAAGCATAAAATGCTGCTTGTGAATAACACACTGACACTGTTTGGATGTTTATATAGGTCAATTTATCTTTATTATACTTTCATTGATTGAACTCATGGTTTGCGAACACCTGACTCCAACTGGCATTTAGTGACACTAGAAGCCTAGTGTTTCACTTACTTTTTCCACCATCACTTTGTATGTTTAATGGGTGTGTTCCAGTGGTGTAAAGTATTGGAGTAAATGTAATTAGGTACTGTACTTATGTATCTTTTTAGCTACTTTGTAGTTGTACTGAGTATCAAAGATATTAGCAACTTTTACTCTCTACTTGAGTACATTTTTGAATAAGTATATGTACTCTTTACTCAACTACATTTTTAATGACTAATGCAATTACACATTACATTTTGCATGGCACCGAACTTTCTTTTGCAGCAATCTATTTCTGCTATACAGAAGCAGCAATATTGTCATTTACAGGACATTTAAGGTACTATATCTTGTGCATTTTTCCTTACTTACTGAAACTTGTCAACATGGCTTCTTGATGCAAATGCATCAGGTAGTTATCAATCGCTGGAGGTTTATATGTGAGATGAGGACATGACTGCAGCCGGCGATGAGGTAAAAATGAAAGGTTCTTTGAGGAACCATTTGGGGTTCCTCACATCGCCACACTGGCGGAACCCTCAGAGGAAACTCAAGGAACCGTTTCACAGAGGGCGGTTCTCTGAGGAACCCTCAAGGCTTTTTAAGTTACCCTTTTATTAAAATCGTCTGGAACCACCTTTTCATGATTTATCCTATTCCCTATATTTTAATAAGCAGAAATATTTCAGGTACTAATATTTCAGGCAAATCAAATTTACCACAATATACAATCAGTAACATTTTCACTTGATATGATAATATTTACATGGGACATTTGACATAATTGTCAAAGACAGCTGAAGATAACTTGATGCTCTGCTTCTGAGCGTCCAGCAAAACAAATTGTTTCTCATAGCAAGACCTTACCCCTGGCAATAATGTAATCCTTTCTAGCAAGAAAAACACAATGCTGTCTTCTTCAAATGGGTTTCCAACTAATTATCAGGTGGTGTGAGGATCCATGTAGTCAAAGTCAAAAACATTTCTGTAGCGCATTTCCGCTTCACATACAGCATATATAAAGTATATAATTATGACAAAAAGAGAACGAAGCTGTGCCTGTTGGCCTTAAATGTCCCAGGCTGTGCAAGGATGAGCATCAGGGTGGGCTGAAGCTGAGTCTGCTGGCCTTGGGTGTCCCTGCCGGGAATAAGACATGGAGAGAAAAAGGGATTTATTTAGATAACATCTCACAAAACATCACATTTATTCATTTAACACTTCACAAATTGGTTTACAATAGTAACAATAAACAAAATATTACAATATCACTGCTTTGGTCTATGGTTAATAAGGAGTATAATATTTATAGCAATAACTGTAATAATCCCATTTTAAACTTTATTCAGATTTTTTCATTGTCAAAGAGTATTTTTACATATTACAAATAATATAATAATAAAAAGTGATAATGTGCAATATTATAATAAATATAATAGCCTACTTACATTATTTTGCTGCTCAACGAAACATGTTAATTGGAAAATATTGAAAGTTCTGAGGAAAAAGATAAAAACACAACTGAATATCATTAAAAAATACATTGCACATTGCAGACAATGTATGTAACATGGGTGGGGAAACGATTTAACACAAACAACAAGGACAACAATTAGTTATTAAATATTAAAATAAAGCACTACATTAATTAAAAGTGAACATAATAATACTTAAAAGGGACTTAAAGTTATTGTTTGTGATTTAACAATAACAGTTACCCCGTTAGCCCCACAAAGCTTCATGTTTGTTAGCATCTCGGCTAAATCAAGCGCTGTCAAAGTTACACTAGTCCTGTTACTAAATAAGCAGTTAAAACATCAAAAAACTGTCATGCAATTAGACGTGTCAGAGTATACATGAATATAAATAGTATTATTTAAATATTATGACTTTACTCACCTCTTATGGGACAGTCATACAAACAGGTTGTCATGTTGAGCAAAGAGTCGTTATTTTGAAATCCCGCCTGTCGCACAAGCAGAACACACGTAGCGCGTCCGCCTCGTACCGCAGACAGATGTTTGATCACAGACCGATCGGCGGATGACATCAACAGTGTGAGCTGAACTGACTGCTCAATATGCTTTAGAAATGCTTTTCTAATGCCGTATATATTTTGTCAGGCGGTTATTGGTTTGTACGGAGCCCTGGATACACACAGACCAATGCTGAAGCCACCTGACCTGCACTGACACTGCGACAATTGGCGGGACTGCACTATTAACACAGTAAATAATGAAGCTGCACATTGTTTAGACGAAAAGCACAACAACGTTTAAATTTTTTAACAGATTTCAGTGAATTAGGATCTACATGTAGTCTACAATAAAAGATTTTTGTCTTCATTTTTTAGTAGGAAAAATGAAATAATTAAAAATCTCAAGCTTGCTGAGAAAGAATGTTTACAATAATGTTTAGCCTTTTCTAATCATGTGCATGATTTTTAAATGTATGTTCATAGATGGGACCAAAAAACTTACTATGGACTATTCTGGACTATTTTATTTCATGCAGAAATGTTTGGGTTTATCTACTGTAGATGCTGTCTTGTACAAGAGATTCTCCAGGAACCACTTACATGTTTACAGATCTTACAATAACCATTTTTTAGAATTTGAGTTCTTCCAACAACCCGCAAAGCACTTTGAGGTTCCAGTGTAGTGAAAAGGTGACTCCAGAACCTCAGAACTGAATATGGGGTTATTCAAGAATCTTGCAAGTTCCTGGAAGAACCACCAAGACTATAGATGGTTCCACCAATAACCCTATTATGAGAAATCATGTGTTGGCTATGGTGTCGACTTTGATTTGTTGCAATTTTGAGGTGTTCAGTTTTTTTAATGATTTCTGAAAATAAATGCAATTGCTCTCCTCACAAATCAAATGTCTCTTTGAGCCTATGAGTAAAATACTCAAGTACTGTTAAAATTAGATACTCTAAGACTTTTACTCAAGTTGTTTTGGAATCGGTGACTTGTAACTTGTAATGGAGTAATTTTCACAGTAACGTAACTGTACTTTTACTCAAGTATGGTTTTCATGTACTCTTTACACCTCAATAAAGACATAAAAGATCAGGACTGTTTGTGTTTTATCAGCTTAGAAATATTGTGTTCATTGATATTTGTGACTTTGGTGAAGATCACATCACATTTCATGACCAATTCAAGCAGAAAACCAGGAAAATTACAATGGTTCACTTACTTTTTCTTGCCACTGTATATCGCCAGTGTTAAAAAAAATCAAAGTGTTGATTATATATACACTGTGAGTGTTAATTTAACCTTTTTTAACACTAGCGATTTTACAGAACATGGCATTAATAAAAAGATAAACCCACCCTAATAAAGAAGTCTTAAGCCAACACAGCAACAGTGGCAAAAAAACAAAACTCCAATTAAGAATAAATGACAAAAAAAACATAGGAAAAGACTCCTTTGATACATTATAGCTGTAATCAGTAACTTTTTATTAAACTGAGTTAACTGAATAACAGAGATTAGTAGTATTAGATTAGATTCAACTTTATTGTCATTACACATATACAAGTACAAGGCAACGAAATGTATTAATGTAGTATTAGCTTATTAGTAATGATTTATTAAATTTTCATTTGTTTAAAACTGTTTAGGTCTAATTTTATGACGAATATCAGGCAACAGAGGGATGTTTAAGCAGGGATGACAATAAATTCATAATGGAACTGAGTGCAGCTATAACGATAAAATATCTCTATATCTTTTAAAAAATTCTTTACTTATTTGATATATGACAGAGCCCTTTCCTCTCTTAACAGACAATGTTTCAATAAAGATATTCTATTACCTTGAGTTTGCATCTTTTTGAGAAGAAACTGAAGATACCAGTAGAGGAGATGAGCTACTGAAGGTCAACTTAATCAGAAAAAAGCACACATCAGAAACTGAACATCACTGAAAAGACGTATACATTTAATGATGAACAATCACTCACAACACAAACCTCAGTGTGAGCCTTGTGTGATAAAAATTGCATCTTTACACTTCCATTCTGTTTGTCTTCCTCACTGCTGATGGGAACAAATTTGTCTCCAGATACTGTGAAACATAATATTGGTTTGACATTATATATTATTACAAACAACAACTACTACTACTACTTACAGTATACTACTACTAGGCTACTACAGCAAAAAAAACTCAACCTTAGACCAGTCTCAAAACATGTTTGTAAGATTTACCTTGAACTAAAGTCATGATGTCACCGATCTGTCTGCACTGACTATGGAGTAGAGTAAGCTCTCTTATTCGCAGGTCCTAAAACATAATAATAAATCAGTAAATAATTGGCAATAAATGGCAATTCCTACAGTAAGTGTTACATTATTACATACAAATCATGGACAAAGAAGGTACAGGTCAATCTCTGACATGTGTCTTTATTAGATGTAAATGTTTGAAGAAATTTCTACTAATTTTAATAGACATACATTCTACGTTCTCAAGTCTATAAACACACTGTTCATTGGTTCATTCTTTATTTAACCAGAAAAAAAACTCCTGGTGAAGGCAGCAACTAACAAATTAAAACATTACACAATCATAATTCACAACGACAAAGTTACAAGGGATAAAACACATAATTTGTTCAAATTGACTTGAACTCATTTAATTACTGAAATACAGTCAGCCTTAAGATGTTCTCTAAATTATTCCAGGCAGAAGAAGCATTACATATAAATCCTTTTTTCCCTAACTCGGTTCGAATCCAAGGTATTTTAAGATTTAACAAATTATTTGAACATAGACTATAGCTTGAATTTCCATCTGACAAACTGAGAGATAAGATGGAGTTAAGCAACAGATTGATTTAAAAATAAAACAATACCAATGAAAACTTCAAAACTGTGAGGAACAAAAGCACCAGTGTGCACAAGCTGATTCAGGCTCACCCTGTTGCCATTAGGGCAGGGTAGGGAAGTGTGTTGATGGTATGTTTGGAAAGTTTGAGATTTCCAGATTTTATTTTTGAATCAGTAATAATAACAGCCCTAGACTTTAATTTATGAATATTTTATCTACAATTTATGTTCTTTTAACTTTAACTAAAAAAAACTTTGCGTTTATACTGTACCTTTTCATCATTGGCTGCAATAAGTGACTCCATCCCTGTTTTTAACCTCTGAAGCTCCTGGTCTGTTGACAAAGAAAAATAAGAATATAATCTGTAAAAAATGGCACAAGGTACATATACAATGTTGTGTGTTTGTGTTTATGTCCACTAGTTACTGTCTGGATTTCATTTAGTCAACATTTAAAGATTTACTACTCTAACAATAATTATGTTTTAAAGACAATGAAAAAGATATCAAACTGGTCTTAAACTTTTCTATAAAGAAGCAAAGTAGAGCTATAAACTTTAGAGTAACCACTTCAAGACACACAGAGTTTACAGTCACATAAAACAAAAAGAGCATGCACACATAGTGAAACATAAATAAGTTTTACAGGCACAGATGTAATTTTCATTTTCAATTTAATAGTTTGTGTAAGATTGTTATGCATAAATCATACGCTTTAAAGAATACGTTTAGTATTGAATCTCATGTAAATCTCAAAACACGGTGATAACAAAAATAACTGAGAACACACAACTTAAAACAAAGTTTTAAGTTTAACAGAAACTATTTTTGTCTACCAATATGTTTTAAAGGCCACAAAACAGTGTTTAAATTACTAAATATAAATACAAGATTGAAACAATATACCTGAAAATCACTAAAAAAATAGATCACAAGTAAAGGTCTCCAGCTGCACAACCACAGGGACATACTATACATAATGTACATGACAACATACACTATATTGCCAAAAGTATTGGGTCACTAATAAACAGGTTTTATGAATTTTGTAATTTCCATGAGTACAAATCTTAATGCTGCAGCATATCATGATATTCTATGGAATTGTGTGCTTCTAATTTAATAGCAACAGTTTGGAAAGGGGTATTTTCTATTCCAACATGACAATGCCCCTGTCTATGAGACAAGGTTTAGAAAGAAAAAAATGATTCAGTCAGTGTGGAAGAACTTGATTGGTCTGCATAAAACCAAGTACTGAACCCAGCTGAACACATTTGGTGTGACTTTAAATGCAGTCTTTGAGACAAAAACTCATCACTCCACATCAATGGATCTATCTGCCGCTTTTGACACTGTTAATCACCACATCATCCTGTTAACCCTCAAGGCTATGGGTGTCTCTGGAAAGGCGCTACTATGGTTCATTTAGAGTATCCTGAAGAGATGACATCTCTGAGCCCCAACGTCTCAATACTGCGGTACTTCAGGGCTCAGTGCTTGGACCACTGTTTTTTTCCATATACATGACTTTTCCTACCACTGCTATGCGGATAACACACAACTCCACTTGTCGATCAAACGGTTTCTGCGAGCAGCTCAGCATGCCTCTGTGACATTTCACTCTGAATGAAGGATCATCACCTGCAGCTGAACCTTGCAAAGACATAACTGCTTGTGATCTCGGCTGACCCAAAGATTCATCACAACCTTTCCATTCAACTAGATTCATCGACTATAACACTTTCCAGGACAGACAGAAACCTTGGAGTGGTAATTGATGATCAGCTTAACATGGATCATGTTCCCGGCATCACCTGGTCCTGTAGATTATCCTTTACAACATTAGAAAAACTTAACCTTTCCTGTCTGAGCATGCTATGCAAGTCCTAGTCCAGGCTCTTGTCCTGTCCAGACTAAACTATTGCAGTGCGCTACTGGCTGCAACCTGCACAACCAAACCTCTACAGATGATCCAGAATGCAGCAGCAAGAATGGTAAAGTTGCTTTGAATAAAAGTATCTGCTAAATGACTAAATGTAAATGTCACGATCACCAGCTGAGTGCTCTCTCAGGCCCACCAAAGGGCACGCTCTACATCACCCGGACTGCTCATTACGCACTACACTTCCCATAATTCTGTGTCATGTTATCTTGTTTGGTCAGCCTATATATACTCAGTTCACTCAGTCACTCATTGTGAAGTCTTGTTAGTGTTACACCCTGCATTTCTGAGCATTCTTATTGTCATTGATTATTGATTATGACCCTTAGATTGTATTTTTGTCTTTTGAGCCATTGCTTCCTGCCCCGACCATTGCCTGTGATATAGTTTCTGTGAATGTTTGCTGCCAGCCCTGATCTTTGCCTGTTTTTTTTTTACTTTTAGTCTATTAAAGCTGCATTTAGATCCAAAACCCTTCAAGTCTCGGAGCAATTCATAACAATATGCTCCTACAAAGCAATACCAAGCTAAGGAATGTGGTTTAAGAGTAATGACAAAAAATGTTTCTAAAGGCATATTAACAAAATTATTTGCTTTGCTATCTTTCAATATGATTGTTTAAGTGTGTTCTGTTCATAACACATTAATGTTTGTTATGTTGCACAAATATTTCCATTCTCGTGCAGGATCCTTTTAAGCCATCTATCAGCTGTCTATTTATATTTTCTTAGTTATCAGCCACCAATCTTAAATAGCCAAATATCTGTTAATTGGTCAGTATTTTAATATTTCACTAGTTCACAAACATTTTATTTTTAGACACCAGTTAAAAACATTACATTGCAGGTGAGGTTAGCCTTGACTGCATGAGAAAAGGCATGTGTACCTCTCTCAGCGCTATCCACAGACACTGAAGCTCTGGAGAGCAGCTGAGACTGTAGACTCGCAATCTCAGTGTTTTTACAGCTCAACAGTTGCTGCAAACTTGTGATCTCTGCCTACATGTGAGCAAGAAAGATGCACAGTTACTGTCATTATTACAAGTGTACAGTATATGAAAATTAAAAACATTTAGTCAGTAAAATACTACACAGCATCCCATCAAGGAACTAACATGATTACTACAATACCATATACAACAGTACAATGGTGTCTGTGTGTGACATGTTTTAAAAACAGGATAAGCATCTGTCGGACAGATGTTTTAGAATGGCTAATAGTGTTCAAAACACGTTTAACCTCTCATCAAGCACCATAATCCATAAATCAAGCTATAAATCTAATTTGTGTGGCAGTACCTGTGTCACCTTAAGCTTCTGCTTGTACTCTGACTTCTCTTCTTCCAGCTGCTCAACTCGATTCTTTAACATCTTTAGCTCCTGAAGCAGGTTGTGTAAAAATAAAAGAAAAAAAGACACTTCAAATGTTTCCATATATCAAATAGTAACACTAAAATAAGGCTGTCAAAAGGTATTTCACAAATTTAATGAAAAACTGACATCAACTATCCTCATGAGAACAAATTATTACCACAGAACAAGAAAATAGAAAAACTGTATTTAGAAAATACATCTTTCATATCTCCAAACAGAAAATAGATTCACCGCCCCACAACTGCAGAAAATAGACTTAGATCAGTAAGAAAGTAAAAATCCCATTCTAATTTTCCTATTACAGTTTGTCTAGTTTGCTAACACACTAAAACTGATACAGTTGGCACAATTTTCCAAACCGTTCATTCAGTTCTAAAAAAAAAAAAGAACTATATTGCATACACTATATTGCCAAAAGTATTGGGTCATCCTATCTATTAAACAGATTTGATGACTTTATTAATTTCCATGAGTACAAATCTTAATGCTGCAGCATATCATGATATGCTATGGAACTGTGTGCTTCTAATCTAATAGTAACAGTTTAGAAAAAGCCCTTTTCTATTCCATCATGACAAGGCCCCTGTCTATGAGACAGGGGCCTTGTCATGATGGACTTTTGGCAATATAGTGTATCACTTATTTTACATCCTAATTTTGCAAAGGTTGAACCATGTTCTTGTTCAGAAAACACAAACACATAATATAATGAACTGAAGTGTCACGATGTTAATTCAAATAGCACATACAGTGGCAAGAAAAAGTATGTGAACCTTTTGGAATTTCATGGTTTTCTGAATAAATTTATCATAAAATGTGATCTGATCTTCATCTAAGTCAAGGGTATTGACAAACATAATGTGTCTAAAAATAATAACACAAAAAATTCTGATCTTTCATGTCTTTATTGAGAACAACCAAAAAAAAACTCATAGTGCTTGTGGAAAAAGTATGTTAACCCTTGAGTTAATGACTCAAAAAAGCTAATTGGAGTGGTTTTAGCACACCTGGAGTCTTGGTAAGATAATAAGTTTGGAGGTGTGGACTAGAGCTACTTTGAGCCATGCCTCGCCAAAAATAGCTTTCAGAGGACCTACGATCAAGAATTGTTGATTTACATAAAGCTGGAAAGGGTTACATAGTTATTTCAAAGACTTTAGAAATGCACCTGTCTACAGTTAGGCAAACAATCTACAAATGGAGACACTTTGGGACTGTTGCTACTCTACCAAGAAGTGGGCGCCCAGTCAAAATGACACCAAGAGCACAACAAAGACTCATCAATGAGGTAAAGAAACAACCCTGAATGACAGCCAAAGATTTGAAGGCATCATTGGAAGCCATCTCTGTTCATGAGTCTACAATACGTAAAACACTAAACAAGCATCCACAGCAGGACACCAAAAGAACATTGCTGCACGCTTGAAGTTTGCAAAAGAGCACATTGACACTCCACAGCGGTATTGGCAAAATGTTTTGTGGACTGATGAAACTAAGAGCACTACATCTGGCGTAGAAAGGGCACGGGCATATCACCATGAAAACATCATCCCAACTGTAAAGTATGGTGGAGTAAACCTCTTTATTTGGGCTTGCTTTGCTGCATCAGGGCCTGGCCAGCTTGGAATCATTGAGGGGAAGATGAATTCCCAAGTATATCAGAAAATTCTTCAGGATAATGTCAGAATGTCTGTACGTCAGCTAAAAGATATAAAAGAGAAACTATGTATATATCAAATAAAAAAAGGGCTATTGTGCAGAAAATGGGAGTATTAACATATAAGAAACATTGTACAGCAGGGGTTCTCAAAGTTTACATTCGAAGGTCCGAATCTGAATTCTCATTAACATCAAAGTAGCTTCTGCAGCTACTTCACATCATCTACCGATCAGTCTGCGCAACACAGAATGAAGTGGAACACAAAGAGAGTGCACGCGCTCTCCGTTCATTCATTTCTGTAGTAATCACAAGCGCGGCAGTCATCTATTGCTTATAAATCACATTCAGTGATTAAATAAATTTTTTGGCAGGGCAAAATTTCATTGTGGAGGTGGGTCCGAATCGAATTTGCTCCTGGTCCGGATCCGGACTGGAGTCCGGACTTTGAGAAGGGCTGTTTTACAGGGTAGTATATTGTTGAATTTAAATATTTATAAATTATATGTACACTTGTGAAAATGGATAATGTTGTGTGCAGAAGTAGTGTTATGTGCATGTAGAAATAAATTAACAGGTAATAAGACATTATAATATATGCTCTAGGAGCAATAAAACATGAGTGGGATTTGCTCTTGAAGAGCAGTTAACTGTTAAGGGAGATGGCCTGGGGAAAAAACTGCATCTGTGTCTGGAAGTCCTGGTGTCTAGTGCTCTGAAGCGCCGGTCAGAGGGCAACAGTTCAAAAAGTTTGTGTCCAGGGTGAGTGGAGTTTGTAATGATTTTTCTTGACCTGTTCTTCATTCTGGAATCGTACAGGTACTGAAGTGTGCCAATAATATTCTCAGCACTACGAACTGTCCGTGTAGTCTTCGTAGGTCTGATTTGGTGTCCGAGCCAAACCAAACAGTTATTGAAGTGCACAGAACAGATTTGATAACTGCTGAGTAAAACTGGATCAGTAGCTTCTGTGGTAGGTTGAACTTCCTCAGTTGATGAAGGAAGTACAACCTCTGCTGGGCCTTCTTTACAATAGAGTCTATGTGAGACTCCCACTTCAGGTCCTGAGAGATAGTGGAACCCAGGAACCTGAATGACTCCACAGTAGCCACAGTGCTGTCCAGAATGGTGAGGGGAGGGGATGAAGAAGGATTCCTTCTGAAGTCCACGATCATATCCACTGTTTGGATGCATTCAGCTCTAGATTGTTTTGACTGCACCAGGCAACCAGCTGAGCAACCTCCCGTCTGTAAGCAGATTTGTGACAGTCCTGGATAAGGCCAATGACTGTGGTGTCATCTGCAAACTTCAAGTGTTTGACAGAGGGGTCTGAAGAGGTGCATTTATATGTGTAGTGAGAAGAGCAGTGGGGAGAGAACACATCCTTGAGGTGTTGATGGTACATGTGCTGGATGTAAACTTTCCCAACCTCACTTGCTGCTGCCTGTCTGAAAGGAAGTTAATAATCCACTGACAGGTGGAGGTAGGCACAGAGCTTGGGCAGAAGGAAGTCCAACATGATGGTGTTGAAGGACAAGCTGAAATCTACACATAAGGCATAAGTCCCTGGTCTGTCTAGGTGTTGTAGGATGTAAGGCAGCATGTTGACTGCATCATCCACAGTCCTGTTTGCTAGGTAAGCTAAGTGGAGGGGGGCAGGCAAGGGTCTGGTGATGTCCTTCAGATGGGCCAATACAAGTCTTTTAAATGACTTCATGACTACAGATGTTAGAGCAACAGGCCTGTAGTCATTAAGTCCAAAGCTTTTGGGTTTCTTTGGTACATGGATGATGGTGGAGTGTTTGAGGGTGTACTCACACTGTCCCAATCGAACCGCGCCTAGGCGCGTTTGACCCCCAAAGTCCGGTTCAGTTGACTAGTGTGATCGCTCCGTACCATATCGTTTAGGCGTCCCTGGCTCGCTTGGAAGAGGTGGGCCAGAGCGCAGTTCGCTTGGGCGCGGTACGCATGTAGTGTGAGCGCTAATCGCACTCAAGCGCAGTACTGAAAACGTGACGTCACCTAAGCGATAGATCTCACATTGACGGGGAGTGTCTTCACGCGTCCATACGTGTCAGTATAGGTGTCAATGAGCTCTTCGCGCGAATTTCTCGGTCGAGTTGTGATTTTTGAACTTGCACGTTAGACGAGCGTTCGTGGCAAACGCGTCGCCTGATTTGCGTCACTCGCATCGCCTGCCGCGAGTTCGCATTCGCGTCTTTGCATGTAATTTACTCACGCAACACGCTCAATTCGCGTTTGGTGTAAACTCAGTAGAGGGCCGTGTGTCACTGAGTCTCAAATGACTCAAAATAAACCTCAAAAATAACAAACACATTGACTCCATTGTGGCGAGCGAGAGCATTTCTCTTCCTGATTATTTTGCATCATAATGACGTAAGCGTGCCCCGACACGGAATGTAAAGTGCAACGTGAGTGCAGGCCGGCAGGGGAGTAGGCACGGTTGAGAGCAACTGGGCCATATGTGAGTACACCCTGAAGCATAAAGGGACTTCAGATCTGGGATGCTTTTGCTCTGTACAACTGAAATCCTTTGCAAAGTTAAATTCAAAGTATTTCAAAACAACAATCTTTCAATGTTTGAGGTAGGAGCATACACACATATAAACACAAAAGCACAAACAAAGCTCTACCTTTTAAAAGTCTACCCTTTGTAATTTCATCTACCTCATAAGAAACTGGTTTAAAACCTTTTGAAAATAAAACCGCAACCCCTCCACTGACAGCAGTACAGTGATTTATAACAGAAATACCCTCTCACCTTGCCCATTCTGCAGCATTTCTTGAAGAAAAATAACATCTACATTTGTCTTTTCAAACATTTCATATACTATTACTCGTCTTCTCACATCCATTGCTCCATTTACATTCACCGAGGCAACATTGACTACACCCATCAAAAAACAACAACAACAACAACAGCTCACAAATCATCACAAAATTATTTTTTTACCACCATCGTTGCCCATTTTAATGTTAAGATTTGTCAACATTTTCTTTAGATTAGATTAAACTTTATTATCATTACACATGTACAAGTACAAGGCAACAAAATGTAGTTTAGGTCTAACCAGAAGTGCAATTGTAACAAACGGGGCTAGTCTCAGGCATAAGAGCACACCACAGGTTAGAGTATAATGATGGTTTAATTAAGCAGGCACAAGTCACTCCACCAGGTAAGTAAATCCAATACAGGTTTTCAGGTAAGTAAATCCAATACAGGTTTTCAGGTAAGTAAATCCAATACAGGTTTTCAGGTAAGTAAATCCAATACAGGTTTTCAGGTAAGTAAATCCAATACAGGTTTTCAGGTAAGTAAATCCAATACAGGTTTTCAGGTAAACAGGTAAAATAAACAAAAGACTACCCACATGGAGTTGATTTACACAACAAGACAATGCAAAAGACAGAACTTAAATACACTGGTGCAAACACAAGACAGGTGAGAAACAAACGAGCAGCAGGTGTAAGTCCAATCAAGATGGTGACAGTGCGGTCCAGGGGATTCTGGGAAATGGAGTCTTATGAAATTAAAGGTCCAGGAACACAAAAACCAAACAGGGACAGAATGGGAGTGTTACAGCAATAAGCAAGTGCAGGATATACAGTTGTGCATACAAGATAAATTAAAATTATGAAGAAATTTACAAGTGGGAATGTACTATGAACATTATAATGAGATGGCTATTTACTATAAACCAAAATTTACTGATGGATATGTACAAATATAAATTAGACTAAGCAGAACAGTAGTACAAATGAATATTAAGTGTGCATAAATTATGAACAGCAGGTATTAAGGTTAGTTAACAGTGCAGTAGATGAGTTATTGCAGTGTTCAGTACATAGTATTGGAGTGCAAATGATGCGGTATATGTATAAATAGTCCTGTAGAGCAAGTAAACAGGTAGTACATGTGTAGACAGTCCAGTCGTGCAGTTAATAGGCCTGTAGTGCAATAAACAAAACAATATAGCAGCATTAAGTTAGAGGTATATGAGGGGGTTGTGGAATCAGCGGGGGGTAGAGTTCAATAGGCAGACAGCTCTGGGAAAAAGCTGTTTCTCAGTCTGTTGGTCCTTGTTCGGAGGCATCTGAGGCACCTGCTGGAAGGCAGGTGAGAAAACAGTCTGTGGGCGGGGTGAGAGGAGTCCTTAAGAATGCTGCGAGCTCGACACAGACAACGTTTCCTCTGGATGTCCTCAATGGCTGAAAGTGGAGTCTCTGTGATGCACTGGGCGGTTTTCACCACCCGCTGCAGTGCCTTGCACTCTGCAACAGAGCAGCTCCCATACCAGACTATGACACAGTTGGTTAGGATGCTCTTTACTGCACAGTGGTAGAAGTTCACCAGGATAGCTGAAGACAGTTGGTTCTTCTTCAGGGTCCTCAGGAAGAAGAGGCGCTGGTGAGCCTTCTTGACCAGGCAGGAGGTGTTGGTGGTCCAGGACAGGTCCTCTGAAATATGGGTCCCCAGGAACTTGAAGCTGAAAACACGCTCAACAGCCATTCCGTTAATGTGGATGGGGTCATGTGTGCCTCCTCTCTCCTTCCTGAAGTCCACGATGAGCTCCTTTGTCTTGGAGGTATTAAGGAGCAGTTTGTTGTCTGAGCACCATGCGGCCAGGTGCTGGACCTCCTCCCTGTAGGCAGTCTCATCGCTGTTGCTGATGAGACTAATCACTGTAGTATCGTCTGCAAACTTAATGATGGCATTTGATCCATTCACAGGCCTGCAGTCAAGTGTGCAGTCGAGTGTGTAGAAAAAGGGGCTCAGAACACAGCCCTGTAGTATGCCAGTGTTAAGTGTGATGGTGGTGAAGCAGATGTGGCATGACCTAACAAGCTGAGGTCTGTTTGTCAGAAAGTCTATAATCCAGTTGCAAATGGAGGTGTTAATACCCAGGTTCCCAAGTTTGGTGATTAGCTTGGAACGGATGACAGTATTGAATGCAGAGCTAAAGTCAACAAACAGCATTTGTGCATAAGTGTTTTTATTGTCCAAGTGTGTGAGTACAGATTGCAGTGCTATGGAGACTGCATCCTCTGTGCTCCTATTGCTGCAGTAGGCAAACTTTTAGTAGTACTTTTAGTCCTTTTTAGTAAAAGACCTTCAGCCATCAAGGATTTTGTCCTTTTAATAAATTGTTTAAGATCAGCAAAATATTCGCTCACTTATATTTTTTGTTGATTTAAGAAATATCTTCCACTTCATAGCTGCGACTCACACATTCACTGTGGGACAGAGATACGCTTGAATTTGATTTGCTGTCACTCCCTGTATCACCCGAGTTCTCACATTCAACTGCTTTCCTTACACATCTCAGCTCACCACTACCCATTTTCTTTTGTTTATACAGTATTTTAAACAGCTCGACATCCACGTCAATACTGTCATTCTCGCAAATCTCGTCCAACAAAGGCTGTTTTCCACCGCTGTGTTAGAAAAATTACCCTCCGAATGGGAGAATACTCGATGCGTTAAAATCGCAGTGTTAACAATAGAGCCGCTGGGCCCTGCGTTTCTTTTCATTAAAAGACTCTGCTGTAGTTACCTCGGGTTGAACGGAATTGACCACTTGCAACTCTGTTACGGCCAGCCTAGGCTCAATGAGCTCTGTTCCGATCAGCTCAGCCTCAACAACATCCACTGCAGATCGCACTGCCGTTACCGGGCAGTCGTGGCCCAGTGGTTAGAGAGTTGGACTCGTGACCAGAAGGTTGCTGGTTTGATTCTCAGGGCTGGCGGGTAACGGCTGAGGTGCCCTTGAGCAAGGCACCTAACCCCCACTTGCTTACTATACAAAAATGTACAAATGTATAGTACAATACAATGTAAGTCGCTTTGGATAAAAGCGTCTGCCAAATGCGTAAATGTAAATGTACCGACTCTGTACGGTCAAAAAGGTTTGTTTCACCGTGGGTGGACCAAGTATAACAATTGCATTTTTGTCAGTTACGGGTGCTTCTTTCTTTTCGGTCACAGACTAAATTACCCACTTTACCGCACCCGAAACATTTCATTTTCCCAGTAGTTGCAAACACAATATAGTCAAAGTCGCCAATGCAAAACTAAACGTAAGGTCTAAATCAGCATCATCTTTAACAATCATATAGGCAAAACGTCTAAATGAACAAATATGTTTTAACAGAGGGGATTCACTTCCAATCAGAATTTTTTTAATTGGAGAGACTAGTCTATCATGACGGGAAAGGGACTGCACTAGCGTACCTCAATACAGGTAGCACATGGCCCGAATCAACGCACTAAAACTACTTTTGGCAAGGAAACACAACAAATAAAGAAGGATGTAAAAGATAGAAAAGAGCCAAGAGTAAAATGCCTTCCTTAAGCACAAAAAAAACTCAGTCACACCACACGCTCTTCACATTCGCTCAGCAAACGCTCACGAGACAGAGAGAGAGAGAGAGAGAGAGAGAGAGAGAGAGAGAGAGAGAGAGAGTGAGAAATTTGAAAACTCAAGCAAAAGAACAAAGACAAAGGCAATGTTATTTGTCCCTAAAGAGAGAATACAGTATGGCAGACTCTATGTACACAGTAACAGATAAAAACAACTAGGAGCCACGTTGACCAGATACAAACTCAGTGGACATAAACTCACTATAGAGACGGGCAGACACAGACAAACATGGCTGCCACAGGACCAGAGACTGTGTCCACACTGTGATCTCAACAAAATTGAGACAGAGCTCCACTTCCTAACCTAATGTACGAAATACACGGATATACGGACAATGTTTTATGGAAAAATCAAATCCATACACAAGACATTTGAAAGTCTGTCAAACGATGTGAAACTGCCGTATCTGTTTGGAGAACACAAGGACAACTGTGTGTTAGCTGCAAAATATGTGTCTGCCTTGTGATAACAGAAGAGAAAACACTGAATCTGCCCGGACCTGATGTTTCCAATTCCAATGTACATATTGTTATATTACTTTATTCTCTTGAAATTATACTTAAATGTATATTTTGCTTTTGTAGAAAATGTGTACTTTATTTTTCTTAAAATTTTATATATTACTAATTCACTTTAAGCTCGCACTACACACATCACACTTTTCATTTTATATTATTATTATTATTATTATTATTACTTATCCTCTGTTTGTATACATATTTGCACTACTTGTATGCAGCCCAGCTTGGCAATGCAATGTACATATTTGTCATGCCAATAAAGCACACTTAAATTGAATTCGAGAGAGAGAGAGAGAGAGAGAGAGAGAGAGAGAGAGATTATTAAGAGTGTGAGTCTTGTGTTTGTGTGCTTTTAGCTGTTGCTATATCTATATTTTTTTGTAAATTTAAAATAAATTTTGATACGAAACTTTTAGTGAATCATGATTTCTTCGTGAAGACGTTTGTATGTAGGTTTCACGCACAAATTTGTGCGTACATATGCTTTGTGATCCTTTTTTAATTCTTGTTACTTGTTCTGTCGACTCTTTTCCTAGATACTTGGTGAGGAGGTCAAGTTCTCCTGTAGCAGACAGGTCTAGATCGGCGATAGCATTTAGGAACGATGTTTTCCAGGCCCAATAGTTCATTGGCTGGTCATCATATGCGGTTAAACCTGAGGTCACCAGGCTGATACGAGCTAGGTATTTTATGAGACCTCCAGCGGACGTAGAATGATCATAGTTGGCTCCGTAAGGTGTCTTGTGAGCATGCGTGCGCGCTGGAGAAGATGGGTCTGCTTTGATGTTCTGTTGTGAACGACTTCCACCACGCTGAAGAACTGGGCAAGAGTTTAGCGTTTGTTGCTTTGTAGTAGCGGCGCTCCACTGATCTGAGGAGCTTGATGAACTTGCTGTGACATAATGTCTGCCGAAGCAGCAGCTTGATTTTGATTTGCGCTAAGAGGGTATGGCGTTGAGAAGCTAGCATCATTAGGTTGGGAATGCGGAGGATGCAGCGTTGGCGAAGCATAATCACTACCTCTTCTAGCCAATTGGCAGTGACTCGCTGGTCTTTGACCGATTGAGGAACCTGGCTGCTAACCTTACTGCAGACTTCAAAACCTATAACTTGTAGACCGGCCACGAGAGCCTTCGCCTCTGCTATGGCTGCATCCTTTTCTTTCTCATCATTTAATGCATCAAGAATAGCTTGAACACAAGCTTGTTCTACTTTAAGTTCGATTTCCTTCTGCACGTGTGCTGCTCTAGCTTGCGCTGCTTCAGCCTTCGCCTTAGCCACAGCAACAGCCATACTAATCTTCGAGCTGGACGGTGTACCAGATGAGCGACTGCTTCTTGAACGCACAGTCACTGACTGGATATCTTCATTACTTTTCTTACTGTTGGTTCATTGTGACTCGCTGCGGTGTCAATAACAGGAGAAGAATACTATTACGTAGCTGACTAGGCGCTGTAGCGTTAGCCACTTCTCTGGTATTGAATTGCTCCAAAAGATAGCGATCCTTGAGACCCTCTTTAGCTGCGTTGCCGTCTTTCACTGTCGTGGACTATGCTCCACTCAGCTTAAACACTCCCAAGAAACACCAGGATGCAGATTAATTATTTCCTTAAAGTTTACTGGGAATACTGTGAACTGTAATACAATACAAATGAAATATACATTAATATTAAATCCAAATACACGAATGCTGTTTGTTGACTTCAGCTCTGCATTCAATACAGTCATTCCTTCCAAGTTAATCACCAAACTTAGGAACCTGGGCATTAACACCTCCATTTGCAACTGGATTATGGACTTTCTGACAAACAGACCTCAACTTGTTAGGTCAGGCCACATCTGCTCCACCACCATCACACTTAACACTGGCGTACCACAGGGCTGTGTTCTGAGCCCCTTTTTCTACTCCCTCTTCACACTCGACTGCAGGCCTGTGAATGGATCTAATGCCATCATTAAGTTTGCAGCCGATACTACAGTGATTGGTCTCATCAGCAACAACGATGAGACTGCCTACAGGGAGGAGGTCCAGCACCTGGCCACATGGTGCTCAGACAACAACCTGCTCCTTAACACCTCCAAGACAAAGGAGCTCATCGTGGACTTCAGGAAGAAGAGAGGAGGCACACATGACCCCATCCACATTAACGGGATGGCTGTTGAGCGTGTCTCCAGCTTCAAGTTCCTGGGGACCCATATTTCGGAGGACCTGTCCTGGACCACCAACACCTCCAGCCTGGTCAAGAAGGCTCACCAGCACCTCTTCTTCCTGAGGACCCTGAAGAAGAACCAACTGTCTTCAGCTATCCTGGTGAACTTCTACCGCTGCGTTGTAGAGAGCATCCTAACCAACTGTGTCACAGCCTGGTATGGGAGCTGCTCTGTTGCAGAGCACAAGGCACTGAAGCGGGTGGTGAAAACCGCCCAGCGCATCACAGGGACTCCACTTTCAGCCATTGAGGACATCTAGTCGAGCTCGCAGCATTCTTAAGGACTCCTCTCATCCCGCCCACAGACTGTTTTCTCGCCTGCCCTTCGGCAGGCATTTCAGGTGTCTCCGTACCAGGACCAGCAGACTGAAGAACAGCTTTTTTCCCAGAGCTGTCTCTTTATTGAACTCTGCCCCTCGCTGATCCCACTGCCCCTCATATACAGCTACACTCTTCTCTCCCCCTCACTGCACACCTGGCTTCACTTTGTTATTTGCACTACTGGACTGTCCATACATAACATTTATGTTCAATTGCACTACCAGACTGCTCATTTGCACTACCAAATGTTCATTTGCAGTACCGACATATGCATCTTGCACTCCAACACTTTAACTGAAATGTGCAATAACTTCTTCCATTGCACTGTTACGTAGATAGCTTCTGTCCATAATTTACTTGCACTACTCTATATCCATTGGACTGCTGCTCACCATAGCCTAACATATTATTGTATACATCCACCTATACATTTCTGTTTATAGTAATAGCCATCTGTATATTTTGTTCATAGTACATATCCATCTGTAAATCTCTGTTTTTAGTAATAGCCATCTGTATATTATGGTCATAGTACATATCCATCTGTAAATTTCTGTTTATAGTAATAGACATCTGTATATTATGGTCATAATACATATCCATCTGTAAATTACTTCTATAATATTGATTTATTGTTAGACCTAAACTGCATTTTGTTGCCTTGTACTTGTACATGTGTAATGACAATAAAGTTGAATCTAATTTAATTTAATCTAATCAAAAAGCAGTGAAACACCAAGGAAGACATTTTACCGAAGGCGCCATTTGAACGGCGGGATTCTGGCTGGTGGGAGCTAAACGTTGCATCAGCAGTTTGCTTCACAGATGCGTCACTTGTAGAAGACTGAGGGCAAAAACGGAACATCAACAGATGGCAGCTCTGCCAGCAGAACGGCTACAAGTAGCGCCTCCCTTCACCTATGTAGGTGTCGACGTTTTTGGACCCTGGGAAATTGTCTCACGCTGTACGAGAGGAGACGTTTCCAACTCTAAACGATGGGCTGTGATGTTCTCTTGTATGTGTTCGAGGGCAGTCCACATCAAGATGATTGAGTACCAGCAGTTTTATCAACGCCTTGAGGAGGTTCTTTGCAATCAGACGTGTGAACTAGGGATGGATCAGTCGAATCCAGGTTTTAAAAGAGTGAAGGAGTACTTGGACACCCAGAGCTGCACCTGGGTATTTAACCTGCCTCACGCGTTGCATATGGGCTGCGCATGGGAACGAATAATTGGCATTGCCTGTCGAATTTGGGATTGCATGTTGCTTGAGCAGAAAATGTCTCATCTTTCACATAAAGTCCTGACCAGCCTCATGGCCGAAGTAACAGCGATCATGAATGCCAGACCGCTCATCCCAGTGTCATCGGATCCAGAATTGCTTCTCATCCTCACTCCAGTGATGCTTCTAACTCTCAAGACAGGTTCTGCACCTCCTCCGTCAGGAAGCTTTGAGGAAGCGCATCTCGTCAGAGAAGAATGGAAGCAAGTTCAGGGCTTAGCAGACATGTTTTGGAACAGGTGGAAACATGAATACCTTAAAACATTACAGCTTCGGCACAAGTGGCAAGGAAAGAGGCCAAATCTCCAAGATGGAGACATGGTTCTCTTGAAAGACAATCAAGCTAAGAGAAATCAATGGCCTATAGGCCTCATCACAAAAACCTTTCCAGGAGAAGATGGATTGGTTCGGAAAGTTCAAGTGGAAATTGTCAAGGATGGAACCAGAAAGACTTTTTCTCGGCCTGTTACAGAAGTGGTTTTGCTTCTTTCTCCAAAGACTGATTCCATTAATGTGGGTTCTTTAAAGACCCCAAGCGGGGAGTGTCATGCCGCTTAGAAAGGAAAATAAAGAAAATAAGTATTTGTTTTGTTTCAACAGTACAGCAGGATCCGTTTATCTTTGTAACTGTAGTTACGTCATACTGTGCACGTCATGAATCAGGAAGTAGATCGCTACGCGGAAGTCAGTCGCAGCCGCCTGCGAGCTCTCTTAGTCATCCGTTTCTCGAGCGATCGCCGTTGTCTCATCCTCTTTGTTAAAGCAACGTCTGTAAGTGTTTCTTATCATGTCTATTTTCACCCATTTGTAAGACTATTGAGACAGCTAAGCTAGCTTTACGTTTATTACTGCCGATTGTTTACTAGCTCGATTGCGTTGATCATACAGATCCGCCGCGTAGATAATCACGCTGTTTTCTATGTCACTTGTATTTGGATTTAACATTAATGTATATTTCATTTGTATTGTATTACAGGTCACAGTATTCCCAGTAAACTTTATGGAAATAATTAATCTGTGTCCTGGTGTTTCTTGGGAGTGTTTAAGCTGAGTGGAGCATAGTCCACGACAGTCAGAGTACTGTCTCACCTCATTACGCAGATAAAAACAAAATATGCAAGATTTTTGTCCCATCATGCGCTCCTTAGTCCAGTGTACATTCTTTTCAAGTGATTGTTATAACTTAAGTTAACAGCATGTATATTCAACTCCTATTATTGAATTATTTAATAATTTAATTATGTGGGCTTCCAAATATACAAATTCTAAAAACAAACTACCCAAATACTACTTTATCGGATAGAGCACTAGCTGTTAAGTGTATTGTACTTTATCTAACTGTCGATGAGACTATCCAAAATTGTGCATAGTTGGGGATACTCCAGGACCAGGAAACACTGGTTTAGTCTAAAAATGTTCCCATCATTTATCAAATAAACAATAAAAAGACGTGATGTTCTTTACAAAACACTGCTAATATTATGTCTAATGCACTAATGCAGACATTTTAGCAGCACACACAGCCATTTTACATACATGAGATTCATGCAGCGCCTGTGTCTGTCCAAGTGTGACTAACGCTCCGGATCTCTGATCCACCGCTGGCTTTGGTTCAGATGGAGAGGCCTGTGCAGGCTCACAACCTTTCTCTGGGTCCATCTCTGCTGGCTTCTCTGTGATCTTACTGGAGATCTCCTGTCGAATCCTACACATCTGCTCCTGCAGCTCACTGATCAGATTCACTACGCTCTGTCAGACAGGAAAGATAAAAACACATAAAATGAGGTGAGAGGAGGTGGAAAGGATGGATTAATGGAATGAGATGTGATTTATATGTGAAGGTATGTGTTTTTAAATTTATTTGAACAATGTTACAAAATCCTTTTTTGTCAGGTTTTTGTTAACAAGATGTAAAAAAAACCCCAAAAGAAACATGGAATATTTAAGGGTCATTCAAGTATACAATATCTCAGTAGATTATTATAAGGTAGACTAACCACAATCTGTCTGAGCTTTTTAATTTTATGTTTAGAAAAGCAAATACCTAGGTGACCTATTTAACACACCAGTAGCTCAAATATAAGGCCCTTTGTTAAAGAGCCAAGTGACTGGATTTCTTTACCAGGATGTTTATGTGGTCAATCGGCATTTAAACACAAACCAGCTACCATTGTGGTGTTTGAAATACCATCTACGCCTGGGTACTAAACTTTAAAAACATATCAAGTTAACTTGCCCTCTTAAAAAACAAGCTTTGATTTCATATGCATTTTTATTTTTTTCTAACTATTTGGGATCATTAAGACCTGATAGTACATGAAAAATGTGTAGACAAAAAGTGTCTACAAATGAGGACAACAGGTCTGTAAGGGTTTTGTTCTGTGTCATGTCTTTTATTTTGAAGTTGTTTTGTAGTCCTCGTTGTATGGTCTTGTGTTTCCCTGTCATGATTGTTTCCAGGTGTGTCTTGTTTCCCTTGATTAGTCTGTGTATGTATACCCCTGTGTTTGTCCTTGTCCTGGGTCGGTTATTGAATGTAGTTGTGCTGTTTCTGGTGTTTGCTTTGCCTGTTCTCATGTTTCTTTGTTCATGTTTGGGTTTATTAAATCATCACTAGAAGTGCATATGGATCCAGCCTCTTTACTTCAAGTTCAAGGCAGAAACGTTACAAGGTCTAAGTTAAGAAGAATTAAGTATATGGTGCCGCAGATCCAAAACTATATGTCCTCATATGAGGACAAATGTCTCACGGTTCTGTTATGTTTTGTTTTGTTTTTCTTTCTGTGTTCCATTTGCCTGGGTTCCCTCATTAGTTTCCGTAGTTATTGATTAGTCCCACACCAGTTTCTGTTTCCCTGGATTATGTTCCCCTGAGTTCCTGGTTCGGAATTGTTTATGTTACGTGTGATTTCAGTTTTTCTCATGTGGATTGATTTTTTTGGAATACTGCTCGTTGTTCATTTTGTGGATTCACCTTGCATGACAAAATTCACAACGGAATTGACCTGTGTGCTGTCCAGCTCCTATGCCTGAAGCAGTTGGACCCTCTCCCTTACCCACTGGTCCCGCCCAGCTCTTCCTCGTCCCTGTTGGTCCCGCCCAGCTCTTCCTCGTCCCTGTTGGTCCCGCCCAGCTCTTCCTCGTCTCTGCTGGTTTCCTTCGTCAGCCAGCAACTTCTCTCCAGCCTACCCAAATACTACTTTATCGGATCAAGCACTAGCTGTAAAGTGTATTGTACTTCATCTACCTGTCGATGAGACGATCCATCATCTGCTGTGAACGGAATCAGTGAACGAGGCTGTGAGTAAGAAATGGAAAACCCAGAGCGGAATACACAAATTTCTAGCGGAGTGATAACAGAATGCTTTTAGTGGGGAGGACTGGGGAAGAAGTCCAAGAAGGTCCTGCCCAGCCTCCCTTGCCCACCTCCTCAGTTGCTGCCAGCCAGTCCATCAGCCCCGGGTCCACCCTGGCTCCATGGACTGTCCCCTTTCCATGTTCCCTGCCCCACGGCAGGCTCCTGAACCAACACCCTCCCTCCTCCATTGGACTATTCTTGTCGGTGTGAGGAAACATTATATTTTGTTTGGTGTTCCCTTTTGTTCGTGTTACCTTATTAGTTAATTAGTCCTGCACCTGTTTCTGTTTCCCTTGATTATGTTTCTCTTTGTATTTAAGCCCTGGGTTCCCCTTAGTTCCTGGTTTGGTATTGTTTATTAAAGACCACTTTTGGAATACTTCGCATCGTTGTTTGTTTTGTGGATTCACCTCACTTGAAAGCATGGTCTTAAGAGGTTAAGATTCAATGCATAAAGCTGTCTTCAGCTGAGGAACTTGGCTTTCCTGTTTTCCTAATGGTTTAATAGCCTATAATAAACTTTTAGTATGTCAAGTGTTAAAAACAGTGGTGAAAATAAGTTGTCAAATACAGCTTTGTGAGGCATCAGTCACAGCAGAGAAGAGTGTGTCCAAAGTGTAATGTGTACAGAAAAACTTTTAGAGGGGCACGAGACACCAACAACATATGTATGAGGCGAGAGAGAGAGTTTGGCATGCTGCTGGAATGCTTACAAGTAAACTGGTGCCATTCTTTCTCTGTGTGGACACTAGCAGTTGTTAGATCTCACACTGGGGTCATTTAAATATATTCAAGGCTAAAAACACTTTGGATATTTCTCACTTAACTTCTAGACCTCTCTCAAGACTAAATGTCACATGTACCCATGTGTACTAACACGTTCATGTTTACTCATCATGCTTAAACAAGAGTTACTCAACCTCCCAACAAATACTGCTAAAATGCCAACATACCATAAAATCCTAAAGCTACAATTTACATTAAGCATCTCTGTATCACAGTACTTACACTGAACATAGTCATTACAGGAATATAGCACACAGTTTACTAAATGACCAATTTGTGGACTTCTCCACAACAACAACAATACCACTGTACACTGTAATAACTCTTGAAATGGTAAATTTGGGTCACACTTTAAAGTAGGGTGCAGTTCTCTTCATTAACTAACCATTAACTTTTACTTTTGCATCAGTAAACTAAGATATTTCAGATGCAATGTTCATGTTTTTCCAAAAACAAAAATAGTTTTATTATAAAATTGTAATGAACACAACACAACTAAGAGGGAACTGTTCACTGTTTTGTTTCTGAATAAGTAAACATAGCATAAATGGTTCTTGATTTAATTTTTGAACAATGATATGCTCTGTTGTTCTGCGATTTTCTAATATGATTTTGTGCCTAGCCCGAAAGTTTAAAGCAAACCATTGCCTCATCAGAGTTGTACCTCAGCTTTATGTTGTCTCTCGGTGCTTTGAGCATGTTTGTCATCCATGTCCACAAGCTTTAGTTTCAGACAGGACACTTCCTCCATCAAACCCAACTTCTGTGTTTCTAGACAAGTCCTGCTTTCTAGCTCCTACAGATTTCAAACACATATAAACAGAAAAAAACAAGAGAAACTGAGCAAGCTGTACATTTCACAGGACAAACAAATCTGAGGACTGAGCCAAGCTGCAGTCCCACAATAGCTAAATATACACAGGTTATGAGTGCTATATTTACTCTCTTCTCTACCAGGGACTGTCACATGGCAGAGAGAAAACTCACACATTACATGCAAGCCATGTATACAGAAAGATAAAAAAAATATGCAATAATGTGCATTAAATTAATGCTTTACACTGAATTAACTGAATTACATGAAAAACATTTTAAATAGCTTTTTTTTGGGACTTGACACCTTTTGGAACTTAAACTTAGACACTAAACAGAAATTAATTTTACAACACGGGAATCTAAACCCCCATTTAAAAATGTCAGTAGCTTGTGTCGAGGACTTTTCTATGAGCTTTGAACCTTTCTGAGATGGAATATGGAAAATATTATGCCTGTGTGAATGTAACTGGATTCGCGTTTGAAGGCCAAAACCTCATAATGACCACAGGCACATGCCCTAAAAAGCTTTTCATCTGAGAAGCTAACGCTGCAGATTTAATCAGCAGTGGAGTTTTCAAAGCAAACTAAACAAAATTGCACAATTAGCTTTCCAGGAAAATAAGGTTTAGGAATGTAAAGGTCATTAAGATAAAAAAAGTACAGGAATCATACCATGCTTTGAACATTTATTACATTTACATTTATTCATTTGGCAGACGCTTTTATCCAAAGTGACTTACAAGTACGCATAAAACATTTTGTCAACACACCGATAGTACTGATTTTAGTAGTGATTTGAATGATTGTATCATAATAATATGGAGGTTGTAAAAGTCTCTAGCAGGCCAGTCTTTCATTGCTTTTCTTACTTTCTTCACTCAATCATCTGGTTTTCTTTATTTTGTGTAAATTATGATTTTTTTCATCCCCTCCTCACAGACCTCATTTTAACAGCAAAAGCCATGTGTCTGCTGTAGACTATTCCTAAACTGATTTCAATTAGCACACAAACTCAGATTATTAATCCAGGATTCTGCCATCCCTTAATTATTTGGGTTGCTAAAATAATGTGACCAGTCTACTGAATTCCTACCAGTAAAGTTTTGAAGTCCAGGCACTTCTTCAGGTGAATATCATTCTACTGATGTCTACTGTTACTGCTGCTTTCAACAAAGTTAACCCAGATGTTTTTTGATGTATTGTACTTTGTACTTTGCTGCCTTACATTTTAAAGTGCAACAGCTTGGCTTCTAGTCATTTCAACATACTATTTTTAATTTTGTCCAGTGGTGAGTTGCTTTATATAACCGTAAAAATATGCTTAAATTGCTTAACTTCATTTGGTTACAGTAATGTAAAAACAGTTTAAATTACCTGTAAAGCCAAGCTGATCATATTTAAAAATGTAAGGCACTAACGATCTTTTAGTATCTGCAAAAAATTACTAAACCACTCTAAATGTGTCTTTTATCAGCATTTATACATGTTTTTCGGCCATTCCAATGTCTGTGGATATCTTCAAAAACACACCTCAGGGGTGACATGAAGTCTTCCAACAACAATGTGAAAGACTGAAAGCACACCAGTATGTGTTAAGGCTGCGTTAATATGAATACATTTTTTTTGTTATTCCATTTAAAATATCATGTTGTCACGATCCCATCTGTTCCCCTGCCTGTTTTTTCAGTGTTTTTCCCATGGACTCATCCATGCTCTCTCACCTGTCTCTTGTCAGTAATCACCCACACCTGCCAGTGATCTCCAGCATCATCTTCACAGCTATCCCCATTATTGTCTGGTCTCATCAGAATTCTCTCGTCACTTTTGTCATCTTGTTAATAGTAGTAATGGGAAGTTCGGCTCTTTTCAGAGATTCGGCTTTTGGCTCGGCTCCCTTATTAGAGCCGTAAGAGCTCTTATAATTGGCTCCCAAATGGCTCTTCATTTAGTATCACTTAAAGCCTTCTATTTAAGCCCATTTTAGCAATTGTGGAAGGTTTGTGTGTTGGTATAAAAAAAAAAATATTCAGTGTTTTCATAAAAGCTTTATGCGTTTTTCATCCTCTTTCTGCCACTCTGTGTACCTTGGCCTGCACCACTACACTCGCTATCTTCAGAGTGTGTGCCCCCCTTGCCTTATTTACATAATGGTATGACCCTAGTCTGTCCTACCATGTGATTGGCCGCATGGTGTGACTGCTCTTAAAGCCGGTGTTTTCACAATCTGTGCTGCCTCTCAGAATGAGCTACCCTCCACTGACTTTAGGTTTAGGGTTTGAGTGGAGGAAGGGCTTCGTCTTATGTGGGGGAAGGAGCACAAACTGAGCAGGTAGCACAGATTGTCAGAACACCGTTCATGAATGACACAGCACAAGTTAATAGTGTTCGTTATTAAATCAGTGTTTTAGAAAATCTCTCCACATCTCCTGGTCTGTGGCTGTGATATGTTACTTTAACACATTTAGCAAATCAAATTAAATTAAAGGGGCAACACAGGTTGAGAGCAACTGAGCAGGCTCGTGGGACGGCTCTGATGTGAGCTTGTGTGAAGCGGAGCCGCTGGGATACTCTAGAGAGCAGTGGTTCTCAACCTTGTTCCTGGGGACCCACTGCTCTGCACATTTTGTATGTCTCCTTAACTGGCACGTTTGCTTCAGTTCATGGCCTTCTACCTTAATGAGCAGATAATTTGAATCAGGTGTGTTAGATAAAGGAAACATGCTAAATGTGCAGAGCTGTGGGTCCCCACGAACAAGTTTGAGAACCATTGCTCTAGAGCAGGGGTAGGCAACGTCAGTCCTGGAGTGCTGCTGTCCTGTAGATTTCAGCTCCAACCTTGGAAAAAACTCACCTGTCTGTAGCTTTGGTAATCCTGAGGACACTAGTTGCATTTCCATTACCATCAAAAAGCACAAATTGAAATGGTGCACTGAAACACCCAATGGAAACTTTCCAAAAATTCCCATGTGTCACAAAAACATTTTAATGCTTGCAACAGTGTTTCATGCATTCTGACTTCTGACTTGATTACAATGTTAAACATGCTGTCTTCTCATGCTTAACATAGTTGGACGTTTGACGTAGTATTTCTGTGCTTGATACACTCCCCCAGCATTTGTCTGGTTTTGGAAAGTTTTCTTCCAACATGAAAATTTGTTTCGTAAAACTTTTCTTAGTCCCTTATTGGACAATTCTCCCGGAAAAGCACACCCACGTATCAACCTGCCAGAGCGAGAAGAAAGAGCATGCCCACACGTCAACCAGGGAAAGTGGGAGAAGGAGCATGAGCACGTCAACCAGCTGGAGCAAGAGATAGGGCACGGAGTTCAACTATGTTTGTTTGTTCACTGCATTTCAGTGAGGAATGTTATATAAATGATGGATATAATGCTGGATTTGGAGATCGTTTGAATCTGATATATAGAGTGATCCCAGTTCTAAAAGATGCCAGTCGGACATGAACATGAATATTTTCGGAAATAATCATAAAGCTGTATCTGTCTTTTATAAATGTGATGAACTAAGTACTCAAGATTAATAAGAGATATGTTGAAACTGAGTTATGGCCACTTTAAGTCAAATGTGAGACATCTTGTTTGAGGGAGGCTAAAATTTATTTTTACTCTAATGTGAGCAATTTGTGTGCTACATTCCATTGTTTTTAAGCCACTGCAATGTAAGTGAGCAAAAGGGCAGTATATCAAATCCAATAGCAAACCAGCATAACGGGGCTGTTGTTCTAAAACTATTATCAAACATTATCTTTGCTCATTATGATTTATTGAAAAATATATATATTAACATAACTCGCTTTACAAATCTTAGTTTAAAAACTCTTATCGTGTCTGGGCTATTCTTTGCACCTGTTGAAGCATCTCCTCAGTGCAGTTAAACTTGTGTTGATATTCCTGAAGAGAGCTCTGCAGGTCTCTGATCTTCTCACCTTGAGCTTCCACCTGGTCTGTCAACACACTCACCTAAAAACAGGATCAAATTAAGTTTAGCCAAGGTACATTATATCTGTCTGCTGTGCTCATAATGATGTCTAAAAAAAAGAAATATTTTATAATAGAATCAGTGATTTTCTTTATCACTTTATCACAAACCTAACATGCCAAGACCGGACTAATCCATCTAAAACCCCGCAGTTCCCATGATCCTATGACACACCAGCAGTCTGTAGTGACTGAGGGTTCAAAACATCTTTATATGATACAGCAAGTGACAGCTGTGTGGGCAGTTTGAGCAAATATTTTGCTCATACAGAGTATAAATCAGTAATTTAATAATAAATCTTCACATGCTGCCTTAAACAGCAGTATAAATTCATTTTTTTATTAAACATTTTATGAGGTAGCCTATTAGTGTGTAAAATGTAAATTTCACATTTTCACACATTTAGGGCTGTCAAAATATCAAATTGGTTATTGTCAATATTGTGACAAGTCGCTTATTACAATATGGTATTTCAGTGACTTATTTATATGGTAATGCAGCAAAAAATATGTAAAAGAAATTGTTACCTGTAACACAAGAGATTCTTTATCTCCTTCTAGACGAGACAGCCGCTCCTGATAGGTCTCACTGTTGCCTGTGCTCTGCACATTGACCTGTGGTTCACAGATGGTTAAAGTTACAGTCAGCAGAGAAGAAAGCAGAAAACTGCAAACAAGAGAGAGGTCCATTACAGCTATACCATAACACACATGTACAGTGGGTGACCCACTGTGGGTCACTGGTTGAAAGAAACTTCTCGAAATCTCCTGTTTAAAAGACTACATTTTTTGTTGAATTTGTAGCAGGGCTTTACCAAACCTTACTTTACACAAGCTCCTTACTGTAAATGACTTTGTAGAAAATAATTTTCTAAGAGGTTTACATCTGAGTAGGTTTAATACACAAGCCCTGTGCTGTCATTGATGTGTGAAATACTGTGAATGTACTACAGCCGAACTAAACATCTGTACAATGCAAAATCAAATAACAGTGAAGGATTTGTATTGTAGTAATAAATAAAAGAGTATGTGTGTGTGTGTGTGTGTGTGTGTGTGCGTGCGTGCGTGCGTGCGTGCGTGCGTGTGTGAATTTGAGCATTCTCATATACAATCTATCACAACATACACGAGTATAAAGGGAAGTCTTGCATAACTATAAACACACTATACAGAGACTGCAAATAATAAAGAAAGTTTAGGAAGATGAAGCAGCCATGTGCTCTCTGGTACACTTTACTGAGACTGTACACAAGCAATGCACTGAACTGGCTTCACTGTACACATTAATTTATGCAGTTATAATTTTTTTATCTATCATATGTGGCAATTAGGCCTAGAAAATCTACACAGACCATGCTTGCCATTCGTGGTAATACCTTACCAAAAAAATGGTACCAGGCAAATGATTTAAATAAGATGCTTTTTTTAATAAGGAGGTATGTTTGCACTGAAAATAACAATTACTTTTAATGGATGTGCATTGCTCTGCAATATCTGACTATAAACTATTCAATTGTTTTGCTTCACAGTACTACATGGTGTTTTATGCCTTCATTTCTTTGGATAAAAACAAAATCTGCTAAAATGTGATCCAGTCTGTTTTCTTTATAAAATCATTCTACAAAATGTCAATAACATTCTGTGATTCTGTCAAACTTTGATGCTCATTATCTCATAATTAGATTTTAGGAATTTAGCCTGGTGATCATGGACCCCAGGGAGTATATAAGTGCTCACCTTTTTAAGCCATGCAAAATGTTTGTAAAAATCAACGTCCAATTCCATTCTGCAGGGCCATTTTTACATCCTTAATCCTGATACGATGACATCCACTAGTCCAGAAACTTCACGCAAAACGTTTCTTTCTTCGTTTGCACTCTTTGCTTGAGGTTCCTGAGCATCTGGTTTGGTGCAGCAGTCTGTAATATCATGCTTCACTCTTGCCAGGAACTATTTTTTGTTTCCTCCCTCCCTTTTCTCCTCCTATACTCTCCTTCTCCACACTTTTTCCTCTGCCAAACCATTTCTAATTTTGTTTCTAAACTTTTTTGTTGTACACTTCACTTTTTTAATTACTGTATGCTTTTTTAAGGTGCTTTCCACAGTTTTTCAAACACATGCCCAGGATGTCCAATGTGTATATCTTGTGTATAATCGTCCAATGTGTATATCATGTGTATATCTTGTGTATAATGTGTATATAATGTGCATATGTGTAAATGTATATTGTCTTTTTTGTACAGTCCAGCTGTTATCATTTGCACTGCTTGCCTGCACTACATACTGTCACTTACTTTACAAGGTTGTTTAGTCATACAGTTGTTTGTCACACAGTTGTTTGTCTGTCCAACTGCATTCTGCTTTGTATGGAGTATGCACCCAAGACTTTCACTCACCACTCGTGGTGATGTGACAATAAAGGTGATTTGATTTGATTTTGACACGTAAAAAAAAGAATGTGTGTGAATTGCAAGAGGTGGGGGCCACTGAAAAGAAGTGCCCCTCAGCCCTCACAGAGACCACAGCATCCACTTAAGATCATGCAAGTACCAGTCAACCTGTAGTGTATTAGAAAACTTGCGATGTCAAAACTCTATTGATAACATCCTTTCTGGGTGAGTCACACAATCCAGTTAACATGTTGCATGGCATGATAGCAAACCACAGGTAGTAAAGCTAGGAGGGTCAGCAGGAAATTATCTGTGTGGTATTCCATTAAAATACAACACACTACATTTAAAATGAATCAGAGAAGAGTAAATAATAGTTCAACCAAAAATGAAGTTATTCACTTTTGTCATTTCTTCTGTGGAACACAAAAAGATGATATTTGAAGAAATTATGTTTTGTCCACCAATGTTGTTTGATTACAACATATCTTCTTTTGTGCTCTGCTAAAAACAAAAGTCAAAACAGGTTTGGAATGGCATGAGGTTTAGAAAATTATTGGCTGAAATAGCCCTTTAATTGTTTAGTGCTTTGACTAAAAAAAAAATGCAGTCAAAAAGTGACAAGCCTAACCATTTAGCATTTTGTGTGAAAACATATAACCCAACGATTAGGTTTGTCCATTTTTGACCAAAATCCAGCTTTTTTTTGAGTGTTCAAAGCAGACAAAGAAAAAAAGTAGGGCGTTTAATAAGTGCTCGGTGAGCTCAACCAGTATTTGCACGCTGCTGCTTGTACAACCTCATAGCTCTCATGTAATTTCCTGCACTAGATCCTTGCTGTGGCATCTCATGGCACCACCATAATGAGTTTGTTTTAATGAAGAATTCCACCAGCCCTTCCTTGGTCTCAGCTATGGGTGGTGCCATGTTTTAAGGGTGAGGAGGTGAGAGGATTTCTGATTATCATTAATGACTTATAGGCTGGTCTTGTTTTGGTGCCGCACCCTCTTGTTTTCAATACCCAACAGAGAACACCCAACTGTTCTCAAGTGCCGTGCGATGTCCCACACACGGAGTAGAGTGAAATGTGTTTAATGTACATGTAACAGAGTGGTATCATTTGGGATCCAAGCCCAAACTTCTAATCAGAAAGCTTGACTATGCCACCCTAGGACTTATGCCCAGGGAAAATATTTACAACCAAATAACACAGGTTCGGTTTCCCAAAAAGAGGGAAACCGACGTGGGTGAAATACAAAAATACAAATCTTTATAATACAATATATTGAAGACAGACTAAACATGTAAATCAATTAAAACTCATCCAATCGGACACTCCACTTTAAATGACACAAAAACAAGAAGGAAAAAGAAACATAATAGGACCGTCAAAATTAAATGAACAGACAAAAAGTAAATACCTGCGAAGCTGAGGCTCCCAACAGGAGGAAGTATGATGGAGCTGGATTTGTGTAAGGGCAAGAGAAGCGTACACTCTGGAGCAAATTAACTGGTAGTAGGTTGACAGCGGAAGCATATGCCCTGGAGCAAATTACACTGATAGTAAGATATGGAGTCAAAGTAGTGCCACATACAGGTGCTGGACATATAATTAGAATATCATCAAAAAGTTGATTTATTTCACTAATTCCATCCAAAAAGTGAAACTTGTATATTATATTCATTCATTACACACAAACTGATATATTTCAAATGTTCATTTCTTTTAATTTTGATGATTATAACTGACAACTACTGAAAATCCCAAATTCAGTTACTCAGAAAATTAGAATATCCTTAAGACCAACTCAAAGAAAGGATTTTTAGAAATCTGGGCCAACTGAAAAGTATGAACATGAAGAGTATGAGCATGTACAGTACTTAGTTGGGGCTCCGTTTGCCTGAACTACTGCAGCAATGCGGCGTGGCATGGAGTCGATCAGTCTGTGGCACTGCTCAGGTGTTATGAGAGCTCAGGTTGCTCTGATAGTGGCCTTCAGCTCTTTTGCATTGTTGGGTCTGGCATATCGCATCTTCCTCTTCACAATACCCCATAGATTTTCTATGGGGTTAAGGTCAGGCGAGTTTGCTGGCCAATTAAAAACAGGGATACCATGGTCCTTAAACCAGGTACTGGTAGCTTTGGCATGGTGTGCAGGTGCCAAGTCCTGTTGGAAAATGAAATCTGCATCTTCATAAAGTTGGTCAGCAGCAGGAAGCATGAAGTGCTCTAAAACTTCCTGGTATACGGCTGCGTTGACCAGGCATGTGATTGGCCAAGAACAAAAAAGAAGGAACATAACCCACACCCCTGACCACACCCCAAACACATATTAGCCCCACCCTCCACAAAATGATACATATTTTTGTCTTACAGTAAAATGACAATTAAAACATGAAAAATAGTTTCTTATGTACATAATGAAATGTTAAGTTCTAAGTTAACTAGTAAGGATGCTATACTATAATACTATAATTCTGTTGTCCTGAAACAAATATTTTATACTTTGCCACACAATATACAAACCATTATAATTACCTGATACTGATTATCAATATTAGTTTTAGCAGTTAAATGTCCAATAGTTTAATAGTCCCCTAAATAATGTTTAAACAAATAAGATGATACTTGCAAAACAGTCTTATGCTGATGTGAAATATGATTTAAATATGTAATCTCTTCAGTACTTTAAGTTACTTTTTATTTGATTTTTATCAGCAATAATTATTTTCCCTACTAATTGGTACACATTAAAATTAAACACTGTGAGTTTATGAGAGTTCCACAAACAACCGCTAGATGGTGCCGCTAAACTCGTGATGTGGTATTATTAGCATGAATATGAGTATTTCAAAACGCAAAATTGAGCAGAATTTGTACATTTACAATTACGTATTGATTAGACCCTTTATTGCAACATGACTTATATACGAGTAGTAATTCAACCATTAGTATTTTTTCAAACCATTTCATTAATTGGCCATTTTGCATTTCAGTCAACATTGTCATAAATGTAATGAACTGTATCAATATCAATATCAGACGACTCAAAATGTTAAGTTTTTACCGCATTTTGTAACTAACAAAACATACACTGTCAAAACACAGTTCAGTTATCACTCAAATTAAAATTAACGTTAGTAAAATAGTACGTGTTTTTAAAAGTTCTAATCTAGAGTATATTTGAAGCCTTTTCCACGGACTCTTTGGATGCAAGTGTGTTGGACTTATGCGGTGCTGCATCAGACTGATAGTAGCCAATTTGATGATGTCATACACCGATCCATCTGTGCAGCACCATATAAAATCCAACACAACGTATTATTGTGCTTCAAATAAAGCAGTCTTTCTGCACGCACAACCGGTTGAATGATAATGCCGTGCGCACCGCAACCCCCCCGCCCCCATTCACGAAAAACACTGTGGACCAACACCGGCAGATGACATGGCACCCCAGAACATCATGGACTGTGTTAACGTGGATTCTGTGCCTCTCTTCTCTTCCTCCAGACTCTGGGACCCTGATTTCCAAAGGAAATGCAAAATTTACTTTAATCAGAGAACATAACTTTGGACCACTCAACAGCAGACCAGTCCTTTTTGTCTTTAGCCCAGGCGAGACGCTTCTGACGCTGTCTGTTGTTCAAGAGTGGCTTGACACAAGGAATGCGACAGCTGAAACCCATGTCTTGCATAAGTCTGTGCGTGGTGGTTCTTGAAGCACTGACTCCAGCTGCAGTCCACTCTTTGTGAAGCTCCCCCACATTTTTTAATGGGTTTTATTTCACAATCCTCTCCAGGGTGCGGTTATCCCTATTGCTTTTACACTTTTTCTACCACATCCTTTCCTTCCCTTCAACTCTCTATTAATGTGCTTGGACACAGAGCTCTTCTTGTGCAAGGTGTCAATGGTCGTCTTTAGGATAACTGTTAAGTCAACAGTTTTCCTTGTGATTGTGTAGCCTACAGAACTAGACTGAGAGACCATTTAAAGGCCTTTGCAGGTGTTTTGAGTTAATTAGCTGATTAGAGTGGCACCAGGTGTCTTCAATATTGAACCTTTTCACAATATTCTAATTTTCTGAGATACTGATTTTGGGATTTTCAGTTGTCAGTTATAATCATCAAAATTAAAAGAAATAAACATTTGAAATATATCAGTCTGTGTCTGTCACGCGGAAGACCGGGGTTCGATTCCCCGACGGGGAGGTTTGCTTTCTGTCTGATTAGCCGTTTAATCGCTACGGAAATGTCTCAAAGTACCAACCACTCATTCAAGCAAGGTTGAGCCTTTCAGTTGTTGGCCGATTCAGGCATGCTGGGTTTCACGTGACAAACTTAAGCCTCAGGTGTTTTTTTTTGTTTACAAGTTCATGCAGCTCTGCTGTGAGCAGAGCACCCAAAAATATAACAAACTCGCAGTGGTTCCTCTCCACGGAAATCTTTAGTAAAAGGCGAAAGATTTATGCGTAGATGAAGAGAAACTCGAGCTACACCCACCAGCCCTCAAAGCAGCGTGCTCCCTATGCCACACAGCCATGTTTAAAGAGGGTGATCTCTTGTGAGGGGGATCTCTGGTGAGGGCTCCCCCAGATCACTCCAATTGGGAGAAGCAAAATAAATACAAATCCACTTTTACACCAAACAATTACAGTTCCTTATGAAGAGATGTCGCTGGAGCTAACAGTATGCTGACCCGTGTACTAGGAAACGAACTAGTACTTGTGAACTGCCTGGAAAACAACAGCTCTCTCATCTTTGATGAATGCAAGACCTTCCTCTCTTCGGACCTGTAATCATAAGGTTTCCAGTTCGATTCTCAGCTCCAACACGTTATGACTGACTGGATGGGTTCAATGCAGAGGTCACATTTTTGGCACGGGTCACCATATTTGACACGTAGGTCACTTAAGCCTGCAGGGCCCGAGTCTGACGTGATGCCATCTTTCTTATGATGATGGAGACCTTCTAACTTCACACTGCACAAGGATTGGCCTAGGCGGAACAAATAACACAGGGCGTGTGTGCTGCTATTCGTAATGTGGACACCTGGCAAGAGTCAGTCACAAATTGTTCCTTTTAACAGTAGGTGAGCCCAGCTTTCAGACTTGCATCTGCAAACACTCCTAGACCTGTTCTACACTTCATTCCACGGCATTTAAATGCAGAGGTCACATTTTGGGCACGGGTCACCATATTTGACACGTAGGTCACTTAAGCTTGCAGGGCCCGAGTCTGACGTGATGCCATCTTTCTTATGATGATTGAGACCTTCTAACTTCACACTGCACAAGGATTGGCCTAGGCGGAACAAATAACACAGGGCGTCTGTGCTGCTATTCGTAATGTGGACACCTGGCAAGAGTCAGTCACAAACTGTTCCTTTAAACAGTAGGTGAGCCCAGCTTTCATACTTGCATCTGCAAACAGTCCAAGACATGTTCTACACTTCATTCCACGGCATTTGCAGTTTGAAAGGGAATTACTACACATTTATACCGCTAAAGAAGTGTTGCATTGCTCTCTCTCTCTCTCTCTCTCTCTCTCTCTCTCTCTCTCTCTCTCTCTCTCTATCTATCAAGACATGATGCGTTGGCCGGGAATCGAACCCAGATCAACTGCATGGAAGGCAGCTATGCTCACCACTATACCACCAACGCAGGCGGAAAAGTGTCGGCCTACCGGATTTCCAAATGTTCTGAACGCGGTGTTGTCCAAGTACGCCATTGCATCGATGACGCGTTTGTTTGGATCCCTGGGTTGCAGAGCGCGGTTGGTTTGGCGTGTAATCCTCGTTAGTATAGTGGACAGTATCTCCGCCTGTCACGCGGAAGACTGGGGTTCGAATCCCCGACGGGGAGGTTTGCTTTCTGTCTGATTAGCCGTTTAATCGCTACGGAAACGTCTCAAAGTACCAACCACTCATTCAAGCAAGGTTGAGCCTTTCAGTTGTTGGCCGATTCAGGCATGCTGGGTTTCACGTGACAAACTTAAGCCTCAGGTGTTTTTTTTTTGTTTACAAGTTCATGCAGCTCTGCTGTGAGCAGAGCACCCAAAAATATAACAAACTCGCAGTGGTTCCTCTCCACGGAAATCTTTAGTAAAAGGCGAAAGATTTATGCGTAGATGAAGAGAAACTCGAGCTACACCCACCAGCCCTCAAAGCAGCGTGCTCCCTACGCCACACAGTCATGTTTAAAGAGGGTGGTCACTTGTGAGGGGGATCTCTGGTGAGGGGGATCTCTGGTGAGGGCTCCCCCAGATCACTCCAATTGGGAGGAGCAAAATAAATACAAATCCACTTTTACACCAAACAATTACAGTTCCTTATGAAGAGATGTCGCTGGAGCTAACAGTATGCTGACCCGTGTACTAGGAAACGAACTAGTACTTGTGAACTGCCTGGAAAACAACAGCTCTCCCATCTTTGATGAACGCAAGACCTTCCTCTCTTCGGACCTGTAATCATAAGGTTTCCAGTTCGATTCTCAGCTCCAACACGTTATGACTGACTGGATGGGTTCAATGCAGAGGTCACATTTTGGGCACGGGTCACCATATTTGACACGTAGGTCACTTAAGCCTGCAGGGCCCGAGTCTGACGTGATGCCATCTTTCTTATGATGATGGAGACCTTCTAACTTCACACTGCACAAGGATTGGCCTAGGCGGAACAAATAACACAGGGCGTGTGTGCTGCTATTCGTAATGTGGACACCTGGCAAGAGTCAGTCACAAATTGTTCCTTTTAACATTAGGTGAGCCCAGCTTTCAGACTTGCATCTGCAAACACTCCTAGACCTGTTCTACACTTCATTCCACGGCATTTAAATGCAGAGGTCACATTTTGGGCACGCGTCACCATATTTGACACGTAGGTCACTTAAGCTTGCAGGGCCCGAGTCTGACGTGATGCCATCTTTCTTATGATGATGGAGACCTTCTAACTTCACACTGCCCAAGGATTGGCCTAGGCGGAACAAATAACACAGGGCATGTGTGATGCTATTCGTAATGTGGACACCTGGCAAGAGTCAGTCACAAATTGTTCCTTTTAACAGTAGGTGAGCCCAGCTTTTAGACTTGCATCTGCAAACACTCCAAGACCTGTTCTACACTTCATTCCACGGCATTTAAATGCAGAGGTCACATTTTGGGCACGGGTCACCATATTTGACACGTAGGTCACTTAAGCTTGCAGGGCCCGAGTCTGACGTGATGCCATCTTTCTTATGATGATTGAGACCTTCTAACTTCACACTGCACAAGGATTGGCCTAGGCGGAACAAATAACACAGGGCGTGTGTGCTGCTATTCGTAATGTGGACACCTGGCAAGAGTCAGTCACAAATTGTTCCTTTTAACAGTAGGTGAGCCCAGCTTTCAGACTTGCATCTGCAAACACTCCAAGACCTGTTCTACACTTCATTCCACGGCATTTAAATGCAGAGGTCACATTTTGGGCACGGGTCACCATATTTGACACGTAGGTCACTTAAGCTTGCAGGGCCCGAGTCTGACGTGATGCCATCTTTCTTATGATGATTGAGACCTTCTAACTTCACACTGCACAAGGATTGGCCTAGGCGGAACAAATAACACAGGGTGTGTGTGCTGCTATTCGTAATGTGGACACCTGGCAAGAGTCAGTCACAAATTGTTCCTTTTAACAGTAGGTGAGCCCAGCTTTCAGACTTGCATCTGCAAACACTCCAAGACCTGTTCTACACTTCATTCCACGGCATTTGCAGTTTGAAAGGGAATTACTACACATTTATACCGCTAAAAAAGTGTTGCATTGCTCTCTCTCTCTCTCTCTATCAAGACATGATGCGTTGGCCGGGAATCGAACCCAGGTCAACTGCTTGGAAGGCAGCTATGCTCTCCACTATACCACCAATGCTGGTGGAAAAGTGTCAGCCTACCGGATTTCCAAATGTACTGAACGCGGTGTTGTCCAATTACTCCATTGCATCGAGCGGATGAACGCAAGACCTTCTTCTATTCGGACCTGTAATCATAAGGTTTCCAGTTCGATTCCCAATGTCCCCAATGAAGCCTACTCCTGCCGCCTTGGCACCTAATCCTAGGACGGGTAGGCCGTCCTTCTGAGTGACCCTCCCCTTCCGTGCGTAGGGGGTGTTTCTGTCAGAAAGTCGCCGGATTCCCAAACTCACTGCGTGGGGCAGTTCACAGGCCCATAGACCTCTATGTGAGGCAGGGAGATGTATGAAACATTTTTAAGGCAAAGATGCGGCACTTATGGCAAAATTAAATCTGGATGTGACCCTAATGTGGCCATGTGGTAAATAGTGAATTTGGCCCAAATGTTGGAAAACAAATCTGGCCCACCTTTGGCAAAGATTAGATTAGATTCAACTTTATTGTCATTACACATGTACAAGTACAAGGCAACGAAATGTAGTTTAGGTCTAACCAGAAGTGCAATAAGCAAGTGCAGGATATACAGTTGTGCATAAATACAGAATAAAGCAAAAATTATGAATAATTTACAAGTGGAAATGTACTATGCATTTGTACTATGAACATTATATAGAGATGGTTATTTACTAAAAACAGAAATTTACTGATGGATATGTACAATATAAGTTAGACTATGCAGAACAGTAGTGCAAATGAGTATAAAGTGTGCATAAATGATGGACAGCAGATATTAAGTTAAGGTAAACAGTGCAGTAGATGAGTTATTGCAGTATTCAGTACATAGTACTGGAGTGCAAATGATGCTGTATATGTATAATAGTCCAGTAGTGCAAATGATGCAGTATAGTATAAATAGTCCGGTAGAGCAAGTAAACATGTAGTACATGTGTAGACAGTCCAGTTGTGTGCTTGACAGGCCTGTAGTGCAATAACAAAACAATATAGCAGCATTAGGTTAGAGGTATATGAAAGCGTTGTGGAATCAGTGGGGGGTAGAGTTCAATAGGCAAACAGCTCTGGGAAAAAAGCTGTTTTTCAGTCTGCTAGTCCTTGTCCGGAGGCATCTGAGGCGCCTGCCGGAGGGCAGGAGAGAAAACAGTCTTTGGGCGGGGTGAGAGGAGTCCTTAAGAATGCTGCAAGCTCGACGCAGACAGCGTTTCCTCTGGATGTCCTCCATGGATGGAAGTGGAGTCCCTGTGATGCGTTGGGCGGTTTTCACCACCCGCTGCAGTGCCTTGCGCTCTGCAACAGAGCAGCTCCCATACCAGGCTGTGACACAGTTGGTTAGGATGCTCTCTACTGCGCAGCAGTAGAAGTTCACCAGGATAGCTGAAGACAGTTGGTTCTTCTTCAGGGTCCTCAAGAAGAAGAGGCGCTGGTGAGCCTTCTTGACCAGGCTGGAGGTGTTGGTGGTCCAGGACAGGTCCTCCGAAATATGGGTCCCCAGGAACTTGAAGCTGGAGACACGCTCAACAGCCATCTCGTTAATGTGGATAGGATCATGTGTGCCTCCTCTCTCCTTCCTGAAGTCCACGATGAGCTCCTTTGTCTTGGAGGTGTTAAGGAGCAGGTTGTTGTCTGAGCACCATGTGGCCAGGTGCCGGACCTCCTCCCTGTAGGCAGTTTCATCGTTGTTGCTGATGAGACCAATCACTGTAGTATCGTCTGCAAACTTAATGATGGCATTAGATCCATTCACAGGCCAGCGATGTGACATAGTCAATGAAAGATAATCTGAGTGTAAACCAAAAATGTTTAGGCAAATATTTGGCACAGTAAGCTCTGGCTAATGTGGCTGTGACCCTGAAGTGGCCCAGATAAGATATAGCAAATGTGGCCCAGTCATCTTACAATATATGTGGCACAGTTTGGGCAAATGCTTGGCACAGTAAGCTCTTGCAAATGTGGCTGTGACCCTGAAGTGGCCCAGATACGATATAGCAAATGTGGCCCAGTCATCTTACAATATATGTGGCACAGTTTGGGCAAATGCTTGAGCGCTTGCTAAGCGCTTACTACGCTTGACACCTAATTTTTCTAAGTATGAGACCCCCATATTCATCCATTTGTCATATTTATAATAATTTAACCTTTAACCTTTTATTCAGCATGGATGCATCTGAGGAGGATGGCAGACTGGGCAGACTGGTCAATGATAATAACAAAAAACCCAACTGTAAAATGAAAGTAATTTCTGTGATGAGATGTTACCCTGAGAAGAATTAACATATGTTTATGGACCGTCAGACTGGCCATGGAGACCCAAGGTAAAGAATGTTCTCCCCAATACAATGTAACATAATTTTACAGTATGTATACAATTGTAGGACAATGGAGAATGATTGTTGTGTACTCTTGTATGCTTCTGTTTTTATATTAATTACAGAAAAACATTACTCAGATGGTGGAATCCCATTTAGAAGAAGTATTGCTTCTTTTTGTAATATAATCAAGTCAGAAGTTTTATTACTGCTATTAATAATAACTATTTGTCTTTACATATTATTTGCCTGCATTTGGTGTTGTTTTTATTTAACAACATCTTCATCTCCAGTAAATGTCTAACAACAGTATTTATTATTCAAAGTCAAAGTCAAAGTCAGCTTTATTGTCAATTCTGCCACATGTACAGTACAAACAAGTGGAGGATTGAAATTGCGTTACTCTCAGACCCTATAGGTGCATACAGATAACATAGAATAACATATATCAAAAAATATATATCAAATTACAGATAAATACAAAATCTATATATGTACACAAAACAACTTTACAAGCAAGGGATATGTAACCGAAATAATTGTGCAAACCAAAGAAATAATCAACAGTGCAGATGAGATAAACAGTAGTGCAGATGAAATAATCAAATCAAATGGTGCAGATGAAATAAACAACAGTGTAGATGAAAATATCAACAGTGCAAATGTAATGTAGTGCAAAACTTATCGGTCTGTATTAAAGTGTCAGTAGAGCAGGCTTGTTTTAACTGACTTAGAGGTAGTTAGTTGAGGAGGCTCAGACCACTACTGAAAAGGGGTTGAGCAGTCCAATGTTCCATAAAGTGACAAGTGACAAGTGCGGGACAGAGTATGATGTGGGAAGGGATGGATGGGTTCAGAGATGCGTGTGGCAAGGGAGGGGAGGGGGGGGAGGGTCGGAAGGGAGTTTAGCTTCCTGACTGCCTGGTGTATGAAGCTCTCCTTCAGTCTGCTGGTCCTGGCCTGGAGACTCCGAAGCCTCCTCCCTGATGGCAGCAGACTGAAGAAGCTGTGTGATGGGTGGGTGGGATCACCTGCAATGCAGAGGGCTTTGCGGGTGAGACGGGTACCAAAAATGTCCTGGAGGGAGGGGAGAGAGACACCAACGATCTTCTCAGCTGCTCTCACTATGCGTTGGAGAGTCTTGCGGCACGATGCGTTGCAGGCTCCATACCACACAGTGATGCAGCTGGTCAGGATGCTCTCGATGGTGCCTCTGTAGAAGGTGCACATGATGGGGGTTGGGGCTCTGGCTCTTCTCAGTTTGCGGAGAAAGTAGAGACGCTGTTGTGCTTTCTTCGCCAGTGCTGCAGTGTTGTTAGTCCAGGAGAGGTCCTCAGTGATGTGCACACCCAGGAACTTGGTGCTGCTCACTCTCTCTACGGTCGCACCGTTGACAGTGAGAGGAGCATGCTGAGTGTGCGCTCTCCTGAAGTCGACAACAATCTCCTTTGTCTTCTCCACGTTCAGAGAGAGATTGTTGTCACTGCACCACCTGGCCAAGCTGCTCACCTCACTCCTGTAGTTTGTCTTATCTCTGTTGCTGATGAGACCCACCACAGTTATGTCGTCCGCAAACTTGATGAAGAGGTTGGAGTCATGTGATGGTGAGCAGTCGTGGGTCAGCAGGGTGTAGAGGAGGGGGCTAAGTACACATCCTTGGGGGGCCCCCGTGTTCAGTGTGATAGTGCTGGATGTGTTACTGCCGACCCGTACTGCCTGAGGTCTCCCAGTCAGAAAGTCCAACAGCCAGTTGCACAGCGAAGTGTTTAAACCCAGCTGGGACAGTTTGTGAGTGAGCTGTTGAGGGATGATTGTGTTGAATGCTGAACTGAAGTCTATGAACAGCATTCTGACGTAAGAGTCTTTTTTGTCCAGATGAGTTAGTGCGGCATGAAGAGTAGTGGCGATGGCATCATCAGTCGAACGCTTGGACCGATATGCAAACTGGAAGGGGTCTAGAGTGGGGGGGAGGACAGACTTGATGTTGTGCATGACCAGCCGTTCAAAGCACTTCATGAGAATAGGAGTGAGTGCAACTGGACGGTAGTCGTTGAAGCAGGATGGAGATGACTTCTTTGGGACTGGGATGATGGTGGTGGCTTTGAAGCATGTGGGAACAACGGCCTGACTCAGCGAGATGTTGAAAATGTCGGTGAAGACATCAGTGAGTTCTGCTGCACAGTCTCTCAGCACACGCCCAGGAATGTTGTCAGGACCCGGAGCTTTGCGTGCATTGACCCTGCTGAAGGATCTCCGCACGCTGTCTGGGGACAGAGTCATCACCTGGTCGCCAGGAGGTGGTGGAGTCTTCTGTGCAGTGGTGTCGTTTTGTGCCTCAAAGCGAGCGAAGAAGGCGTTCAGCTCGTTTAGCAGGAAGATGTTGTTGTCACAGGTCTGCGGAGGGGGCTTGTAGTCCGTGATGGTCTGAATCCCCTGCCACAGGTTCCGAGTGTCTTTGCTGTCGCTGAATCGATGGGATATCCTCCTGGAGTACTGTCTCTTGGCCTCTCTGATTCCACGGGATAGATTGGCCCTAGCTGTCTTCAGGCTCACCTCCTCTCCTGTTCTGAAGGCATCGTAACGAGCCTTAAGGAGACGGTAGACCTCCCCTGTCATCCACGGTTTCTGGTTGGCCCGCACAGTGATGGTCTTTGTGGTCGTTACATCATCAATGCACTTGTTGATGTAGGCAGTGACAGTCTCTGAGTACTCCTGGAGGTCTATGGTGTTGTTGTATGTGGAAGCCTGCTTGAACATATCCCAGTCAGTGGTGTTAAAGCAGTCTTGAAGTACCTCTGATGAGCCTTCTGGCCACACTTGTATCTGTTTGTAAACTGGTTTGGTGACTTTAACGAGCGGTCTGTATGCAGGCATTAGCATGACAGTGATGTGGTCTGAGGCGCCAAGATAGGGGAGGGGGAGGGCTTTGTAGGATCCTCTCTGGGTGGTGTGAACAAAGTCCAGTGTGTTGTTTCCCCGAGTTGGAAAGTCTATGTGTTGGTGTATTTTCGGGAAAACGCTCTTCAGGTTTGCATGGTTGAAGTCTCCAGCCGAGATGAGAAAAGCATCTGGGTGGGCTGTCTGCTGCTCGCTGATGTGCTGGTACAGTTCATTCAGCGCCTCACTCCTGTTGTTGTTGTTGTTGGAGCTGGGGGGGATGTATACAGCAACGAGAAGTATGGCTGTATATTCCCTCGGGATGTAGAACGGCCGGCACTTAATAATCATAAACTCCACCAGGGGTGAGCAGTGTTTGCAAACCACAACAGTGTCGCGGCACCACGCATCGTTGATGTAAACACAAAGTCCGCCGCCGCGGGTCTTGCCTCCCTCGACGAGAACTCTGTCCGCTCGATAGCATGTTAGCTCGTCGAGCTGGATGGCGCAGTCCGGTACGTTGTTGTTGAGCCATGTTTCCGTGAACACAAAAACACAACAGTCTCTTACAGTCCTCTGAGTTGAGCGTAGTAGTCGGATGTAGTCCAGTTTATTGTCCAAAGAGCGTACGTTAGCCAGTACGATGGTGGGGATAGCTGGCTTGTGTGGGTTAGCCGCTAGCCTAGCCCGGATACCTCCGCGCTTACCCCTCTTCTGCTTTCTCTCACGCCGCTTGTGGCGCCTCCACTGTGGGCGAGATGCAGTAGTGGGTGTCGGTGGTGACGTGATCCTCCGGAGCAGACCGAGGTCACGCAGCTCTTCGGCGTGTGCAGAGTTTAACTCTAGAAATGTTGTTCTGCCAACATCGAGAATAAACTCACGACTGTATGCGCGCTTAAAGACAGTAATGCGCGACGAAGACGTACAAAGACACTGCGACTTACAAGACAAAAAACACGAAAACACCGTTCTGTCGGGAGAGAGAGAAGCCGCAGCGTGTGCATTTTGTAGAAAGTTGGTAACTGAACAGCAGTGGCCTTAATCCACTTCTATTGTAGGGACACAAAACCAAAGCAAGCGAATAGGTGCCAGTTAACAACATTCTTGAAAATGTCTTTTATGTTCTGCAGAAGAAAGTCATACAGGTTTGAAATGACAAGAGTGTGAATAAATGATGACACAATTTAAATGTTTTGAGTGAGCTATCACTTTGTCTGAGATGCAGCTTTTTGGCCACATGCATGTTGTAAACAGTCTGTGAGTACCGAATCTTTTTTGCATCTTGAGAATTGTAAGGGTACAGGTCAGCTGGCAGGTGAACACACAACAAGAGATGTAACTTAATAGGTGGTTTAATTCACACAGGCACACGGAATCCAAACGGAGAAACAGAAAAGCCACAACAGGTGAGTAATCCAGGTTTTCCAGCAGGTATAATTCAATAGGCAGGTTTTCAGGTAAATTAGATTAGATTAGATGATTAGATTCAACTTTATTGTCATTACACATGTACAAGTACAAGGCAACGAAATGTAGTTTAGGTCTAACCAGAAGTGCAATAAGCAAGTGCTGGATATACAGTTGTGCATAAATACAGAATAAAGCAAAAATTATGAAGAATTTACAAGTGGGAATGTACTATGAACATTATATACAGATGGTTATTTACTAAAAACAGAAATTTACTGATGGATATGTACAATATAAATTAGACTATGCAGAACAGTAGTGCAAATGAGTATAAAGTGTGCATAAATGATGGACAGCAGCTATTAAGTTAAAGTAAACAGTGCAGTAGATGAGTTATTGCAGTATTCAGTACATAGTACTGAAGTGCAAATGATGCAGTATATGTATAATAGTCCAGTAGTGCAAATGATGCAGTATAGTATAAATAGTCCGGTAGAGCAAGTAAACATGTAGTACATGTGTAGACAGTCCAGTCGTGTGCTTGACAGGCCTGTAGTGCAATAACAAAACAATATAGCAGCATTAAGTTAGAGGTATATGAGGGGGTTGTGGAATCAGTGGGGGGTAGAGTTCAGTAGGCAAACAGCTCTGGGAAAAAAGCTGTTTTTCAGTCTGCTAGTCCTTGTCCGGAGGCATCTGAGGCGCCTGCCGGAGGGCAGGAGAGAAAACAGTCTGTGGGCAGGGTGAGAGGAGTCCTTAAGAATGCTGCGAGCTCGACGCAGACAGCGTTTCCTCTGGATGTCCTCCATGGATGGAAGTGGAGTCCCTGTGATGCGTTGGGCGGTTTTCACCACCCGCTGCAGTGCCTTGCGCTCTGCAACAGAGCAGCTCCCATACCAGGCTGTGACACAGTTGGTTAGGATGCTCTCTACTGCGCAGCGGTAGAAGTTCACCAGGATAGCTGAAGACAGTTGGTTCTTCTTCAGGGTCCTCAAGAAGAAGAGGCGCTGGTGAGCCTTCTTGACCAGGCTGGAGGTGTTGGTGGTCCAGGACAGGTCCTCCGAAATATGGGTCCCCAGAAACTTGAAGCTGGAGACACGCTCAACAGCCATCCCGTTAATGTGGATGGGGTCATGTGTGCCTCCTCTCTCCTTCCTGAAGTCCACGATGAGCTCCTTTGTCTTGGAGGTGTTAAGGAGCAGGTTGTTGTCTGAGCACCATGTGGCCAGGTGCCGGACCTCCTCCCTGTAGGCCGTCTCATCGTTGTTGCTGATGAGACCAATCACTGTAGTATCGTCTGCAAACTTAATGATGGCATTAGATCCATTCACAGGCCTGCAGTCGAGTGAATGGAAATATACATAAATCAGGTTTTCATGTAAGTATAAATCTTAGCTCAGGAATTCAGGTAAGTAAAATAACAGGAAGCCACACTACACGAAACATTACCAGGGTTAACACTCAAACAGAATAAAACTAGACCAGACAAAGAACTGAACTCAAAAAACAACTTAAATACATGCAGCAAACACAGAACAGGTGCAGACACAAATGAATAACAGGTGCAGAGTCCAATCAAGATGGCCGGGTGAGCATGCGATGCATGATGGGAGGTGTAGTTGTCAGTATTCGGCAGTGACCGGGTTAAACGGGCGTGGATGTCGGCGTGGAGGGTGTGGCCGGTGTAGAGGCGGGAGTTGTCACAAGAATATTCAAATAGTTGTGTGTTTGCTGTAGCTTAGGCTTGCTTTTTGCATGTTTTCACAACTACAGAGTCATGGGACAAATCAAATATTATTTTTTCAAGTAAATGTAAAGGTAAAATGTGCACATTTGACAATATAATAATTCTAAAGTTACTAAAACCAGGGAACAAATTAAAGTTGTTAAGAGAAATGTCACATTTATGGTCATGATTTAGCCTTTAAACGAGATAACAAATTTTTCTCTCGAAAGAAAAGAATGTGGTCAAAAGCAGAAGTTGCTGCTGTAATGAAGTTTTTTAAAGTCCACATTGCTAAAGGACATTTGGCCAGAAAATCTGAGTGTCTTCAGTGCAAATCTGCTGAAGAGCCTGTGCAACAAAACCAGTCAGTACAGAACATCAGAGATTTTGTGAGAAACAGAGGTATAACAGCCAAACGTAGATGTCAATATGAAAGTGCTGTTTGCACCTAACCATTAATCTGCCAATGTTCATGAAATGTAGTCTTACATTTTGAATTGGTGTTTGTTACTTTCCATTCATGTTGTCAAAAATGTTGGAGTTTATGACGATTTTACAACTCTTGAAAATAATTTTGTAAGTTTGTTTTAGCTTAATTACTGTTTTTAATAAAGTTGCAAGTAAATGCTGCCTTTTGACTTATATACTGTTAGATTTCCTTGAATTTGGCAGTCGTTGGGTGACTCGCCAAAGTATTAGAATGCTTCTAATACTTAAAAGAAAAGCTGGACCAATGTTCAGGTAAAAAGAGTATATTGAAGATACTTGTGTAGCATAGCCGTCTTCCAGATCTTAACCATATCTTAACCCAAGGTACTGCCTGTGTGAGCAGACTTTTATACTTGGTAATGCCTAAGACACAACAATACAGTCACACCTCATGAAGAACCAATGGAAAAGTACCCTAACGATGACCTGAGCAGTGACACCCCATGGAGACCCAGGACAATATAACCTGATGGTGACCTGATAGGATTAACACCCCATGGGGAGCCAGTGATGTTTTGATCTCTGATGCTCACCAAAGGTCACCTATTATATGGGCCATTTGGGTAAACAATAGATACAATTAATTGTATCTATGCCACTGTCACAAGGTACTTAAGTCATTATAAAATCCTTCAATCATCCCTTTGATCATTTTTGATCACATAAAAAATTAAAAACAGATTCCTGGTTGCCGTAAGTTCAAAGTCAAAGTCAGCTTTATTGTCAATTCTGCCACATGTACAGTACATACAAATGGAGGATTGAAATTGCGTTACTCTCAGACCCTAGGTGCATACAGATAACATAGAATAAACATATATCAAAAAAATATATCAAATTACAGATAAATACAAAATCTATATATATACACAAAACAACTTTACAAGCAAAGGATATGTAACCGAAATAATTGTGCAAACCAAAGAAATAATCAACAGTGCAGGTGAGATAAACAGCAGTGCAGATGAGATGAACAGCAGTGCAGATTAAATAAACAACAGCGTAGATGAAATAAACAACAGTGCAGATGAAATAAACAGCAGTGCAGATGAAACAATCAAATCAAATGGTGTAGATGAGAAACACAACAGTGTAGATGAGAAACACAACAGTGCAGATGAAAAGAACAACAGTGCAAATGTAATGTAGTGCAAAGCTTATCGGTCTGTTTTAAAGTGTCAAGAGAGCAGGCTTGTTTAACTGACTTAGAGGTAGTTAGTTGAGGAGGCTCAGACCACTACTGAAAAGGGGTTAAGCCGTCCAATGTTCCGTAAAGTGACAAGTGCGGGACAGAGTATGATGTGGGAAGGGATGGATGGGTTCAGAGATGCGTGTGGCAAGGGAGGGGAGGGTCGGAAGGGAGTTTAGCTTCCTGACTGCCTGGTGTATGAAGCTCTCCTTCAGTCTGCTGGTCCTGGCCTGGAGACTCCAAAGCCTCCTCCCTGATGGCAGCAGACTGAAGAAGCTGTGTGACGGGTGGATGGGATCACCTGCAATGCAGAGGGCTTTGCGGGTGAGACGGGTACCAAAAATGTCCTGGAGGGAGGGGAGAGAGACACCAATGATCTTCTCAGCTGCTCTCACTATGCGTTGGAGGGTCTTGCGGCAGGATGCGTTGCAGGCGCCATACCACACAGTGATGCAGCTGGTCAGGATGCTCTCGATGGTGCCTCTGTAGAAGGTGCACATGATGGGGGTTGGGGCTCTGGCTCTTCTCAGTTTTGTGGAGAAAGTAGAGACGCTGTTGTGCTTTCTTCGCCAGTGCTGCAGTGTTGTTAGTCCAGGAGAGGTCCTCAGTGATGTGCACACCCAGGAACTTGGTGCTGCTCACTCTCTCTACGATCGCACCATTGACAGTCAAAGGAGCATGCTGAGTGTGCGCTCTCCTGAAGTCGACAACAATCTCCTTCGTCTTCTCCACGTTCAGAGAGAGATTGTTGTCACTGCACCACCTGGCCAAGTGGCTCACCTCACTCCTGTAGTTTGTCTCATCTCTGTTGCTGATGAGACCCACCACAGTTGTGTCGTCCGCAAACTTGATGAAGAGGTTGGAGTCGTGTGATGGTGAGCAGTCGTGGGTCAGTAGGGTGTAGAGGAGGGGGCTAAGTACAACCGAGGCCGCTCACTCTACCCGGCCGGGCGGAAGTGCTCGCAGGCGGCGTCGAGATCGTAAACAAAGGCGGGGGAAGCGCGGAGGACTAAGAGCTAAGCTAAAGCTAACACCACACCGGCTCTCTTTACCCAGCATTTTCCTCGCCAATGTTCGGTCACTGGTGAACAAAATGGAGGAGATTCGACTCAGCATCACTTACAGCAAGATACTTTTTAACTGTAATGTTATGATCTTCACGGAAACATGGCTACACAGCGGCATACCGGACAATGCTATTGATTTAGCAGGACGCCACACACTCCGGGCGGATAGAACGTTAGATGGCTCCGGTAAGACCAGAGGTGGTGGATTGTGCATTTACATTAACAAAGCTTGGTGCACGAACTCTGTTATTGTCGGAAAACATTGTTCAGCTAACCTTGAGTTTCTCGTGGTTAAATGTAGACCGTTTAATCTGCCACGGGAGTTCACTTCCACCATTATAACTGCAGCCTACATTCCCCCGGATGCTGATGCCAAGCTTGCTATGAAAGAACTTCATGCAGCCATCAGTAAACAACAGACTGCTCACCCGGAAGCTGCGTTTATTGTTGCGGGAGATTTTAATCATTCAAACTTAAAGTCAGTTCTCCCCAAATTTCACCAGCATGTTTCCTGTCACACCAGAGGAAACAAAACCTTAGACCATGTTTACACAAACATGGCTGAAGCTTACGTTGCGACCCCCCTCCCCCACCTGGGACAGTCAGATCACCTTTCTTTGTTTCTCACCCCCAAGTATTCACCCCTCATCAATCGTGTGAAGCCATCAGTGAAGACCATCAAAGTGTGGCCTGTGGGGGCAGATTTCACACTCCAGGAAAGGTTTCTACACACAGACTGGAGTACATTTGCTTCTCAGGCCACCAGTGGCTCTCACACGGACATTGACTGCTACACCTCTTCTGTACTGGATTACATCAACACCACCATAGACAATGTTACCACTCAGAAACAGATCATCACGTACCCAAATCAGAAGCCATGGATGAACAAGGAGGTGCGCCTCCTGTTGAAGGCACGCAATACTGCCTTCAGATCAGGTGATGCACAAGCCTACAGCACATCCAGAGCTAACCTGAAGAGGGGCATCAAAGAGGCCAAGCACTGCTATAAGCTAAAGGTAGAGGAGCACTTTTCCAACTCCGACCCTCAACGCATGTGGCAAGGCATCCAGGCCATCAGTGATTACAAACCCACCCACTCCACCCCCGCAGCCACTGATGTCCTCTTCCTGAACAAGCTTAATGACTTTTATGCTCGCTTTGAGAGGGACAATAGAGAAACTGCCACCAAGCTCAAACCCTCAGTTGATCACCCTCCAATCACACTCTCCTCCATAGACGTCTGCAATGCACTGAGCCGGATCAGTGCGCACAAAGCCGCTGGACCAGACAACATCCCTGGACGCGTACTCAGGGCATGTGCTGAGCAGCTTGCTGGGGTTTTCACTGACATCTTCAACCTGTCTCTTGCCCAAGCAGCTGTGCCAACATGCTTTAAATGCACCTCCATTGTGCCAGTGCCAAAACACTCCAGCCCAAAGTGCCTCAACGACTACCGCCCTGTAGCACTGACACCCATTGTCATGAAGTGCTTTGAGCGGCTGGTCCTGGCACACCTGAAGGACTTTCTACCATCCACATTGGACTCACACCAGTTTGCTTACCGCAGCAATAGGAGCACAGAAGATGCAGTTTCCATGGCACTGCACTCTGTGCTCACACATCTGGACAATAAGAACACCTATGCACGTTTGTTGTTTGTTGACTTCAGCTCAGCATTCAACACTATCATCCCATCCAAGTTAATATCCAAACTTGAAGACCTGGGCATTAACACCTCCCTATGCAATTGGATTATGGACTTTCTGACCAACAGACCACAGCAGGTGAGATCAGGCTCCATCTGCTCCACCACTATCACACTCAACACTGGTGTACCACAGGGCTGTGTGCTAAGCCCCTTCCTCTACTCCCTCTTCACCTCCGACTGCAAGCCTGTGAACGGATCTAACTCCATCATCAAGTTTGCGGACGACACTACGGTGATTGGTCTCATCAGCAACAATGATGAGACGGCCTACAGGGAGGAGATCCAGCACCTAGCCTCATGGTGCAACAGCAATAACCTGCTCCTTAACACCTCCAAGACAAAGGAGCTCATTGTGGACTTCAGGAAAGAGTCAAGAGGCACACATGACACCATCCACATCAATGGGATGGCTGTTGAACGTGTCTCCAGTTTCAAGTTCCTGGGGATCCACATCTCGGAAGACCTGTCCTGGACTACCAACACCTCCAGCCTGGTCAAGAAGGCTCACCAGCGCCTCTTCTTTCTGAGGACACTAAAGAAGAATCGGCTGTCCTCGGCTATCCTGGTGAACTTCTATCGCTGTGCAATAGAAAGCATCCTGACCAACTGTGTCACAGTCTGGCATGGGAGCTGCTCTGTTGCAGAGCGCAAGGCACTGCAGCGGGTGGTGAAAACCGCCCAGCGCATCACAGGGACTCCACTTCCATCCATGGAGGACATCCAGAGGAAACGCTGTCTGCGTCGAGCTCTTAAGGACTCCTCTCATCCCGCTCACAGACTGTTTTCTCTCTTGCCCTCCGGCAGGCGTTTCAGGTGCCTCCGGACCAGGACTAGCAGATTAAAGAACAGCTTTTTTCCCAGAGCTGTCTCTTTATTGAACTCTGCCCCTCACTGATCCCACTGCCCCTCATATACTACTACACTCTTCTCCCCCCATTGCACACCTGACTTCACTTGTTATTTGCACTAATGGACTGTCTATACATAACATTTATGTTCATTTGCACTACCAGACTGCTAATTTGCACTGCCAACTGTTCATTTACAGTACCGACTGTTTACTATGCATCTTGCACTCCTACACTTTAACTGAAATATGCAATAACTTCTTCCACTGCACTGTTACTTAGATAGCTTCTGTCCATAATTTATTTGCACTACTCTATATTCATCGCACTGCTGCTCACCATAGCCTAACTTATTGTATACATCCACCTGTAAATTTCTGTTTATAGTAATAGCCATCTGTACATTATGTTCATAATACATATCCATCTGTAAATCTCTGTTTATAGTAATAGCCATCTGTATATTATGTTCATAGTATATATCCATCTGTAAATCTCTGTCTATAGTAATAGACATTTGTATATTATGTTCATAGTATATATCCATCTGTTAATTTCTGTCTATAGTTAGAGACATCTGTAAATCATGGTCATAGTACATTTCCATCTGTAAATTACTTCTGTAATATTTATTTATGTAATTTATGCAACCACTGTATATCCTGCACTTGCTGCTATTGCACTTCTGGTTAGACCTAAACTGCATTTCGTTGCCTTGTACTTGTACATGTGTAATGACAATAAAGTTGAATCTAATCTAATCTAATCTAATCTAAGTACACATCCTTGGAGGGCCCCCGTGTTCAGTGTGATAGTGCTGGATGTGTTACTGCCGACCCGTACTGCCTTAGGTCTCCCAGTCAAAAAGTCCAACAGCCAGTTGCACAGCGAAGTGTTTAAACCCAGCTGGAACAGTTTGTGAGTGAGCTGTTGAGGGATGATTGTGTTGAATGCTGAACTGAAGTCTATGAACAGCATTCTGATGTAAGAGTCTTTTTTGTCCAGATGAGTATCATCAGTCGAGCGCTTGGACCGATATGCAAACTGGAAGGGGTCCAGAGAGGGGGGGAGGACAGACTTGATGTTGTGCATGACCAGCCGTTCAAAGCACTTCATGAGAATATGAGTGAGTGCAACTGGACGGTAGTCGTTGAAGCAGGATGGAGATGACTTCTTTGGGACTGGGATGATGGTGGTGGCTTTGAAGCATGTGGGAACAACGGCCTGACTCAGCGAGATGTTGAAAATATCGGTGAAGACATCAGTGAGTTCTGCTGCACATTCTCTCAGCACACGCCCAGGAATGTTGTCAGGACCCGGAGCTTTGCGTGCATTGACCCTGCTGAAGGATCTCCTCACGCTGTCTGGGGACAGAGTTATCACCTGGTCGCAGGGAGGTGGTGGAGTCTTCTGTGCAGTGGTGTCGTTTTGTGCCTCAAAGCGAGCGAAGAAGGCATTCAGCTCATTTAGCAGGGAGATGTTGTTGTCACAGGTCTGCGGTGGGGGCTTGTAGTCCGTGATGGTCTGAATCCCCTGCCACAGGTTCCGAGTATCTTTGCTGTCGCTGAAACAATGGGATATCCTCCTGGAGTACTGTCTCTTGGCCTCTCTGATGCCGCGGGATAGATTGGCCCTAGCTGTCTTCAGGCTCACCTCCTCTCCTGTTCTGAAGGCAGCGTTTCGAGTCTTAAGGAGACGGTAGACCTCCCCTGTCATCCACGGTTTCTGGTTGGCCCGCACAGTGTTGGTCCTAGTTGTTGTTACATCATCAATGCACTTGTTGATGTAGGCAGTGACAGTCTCTGAGTACTCCTGGATGTCTGTGGTGTTGTTGTATGTGGCAGCCTGCTTGAACATATCCCAGTCAGTGGTGTTAAAGCAGTCTTGAAGTACCTCTGATGAGCCTTCTGGCCACACTTGTATCTGTTTGTAAACTGGTTTGGTTACAAAGGTTATAAGGAAATAAAACATATACATATCAGTCATGTACACATATTGAATACAGGTTCATTCTTACATGATTATGACATACAAAATTATTATGACATACAAATGATTATGCTGCGTTAACACAAACTGTATTGTACATTGTTTAGATTGCACATGCTGCTGGAAACCTGTATATAACTTGTGCGTTTTAATCAGCAAGGTGATTAAAATGAACCCAATTAAAGCTAAAAAGATGTACTCAACTCTTTTCTTTCCAAAGTCCTCTACATATTTTGTCAACCAATCAAGAAAGCCAGAACTTGATATTGTTGATATTTCATGCACTACTCTGGAAACATTATGAATGTTAGAGATAACATTTTTCAAATCTTTATTATTATTGGAAATGTAAGAACAACACTCTATTCCAATAATTTTGCAGGTTCCACTTTGTGCAAACACTAGATAATCCAAGGCTGCTCTGTTCTGCAAGGCTATTATTCGGATAGCTGTTCATTCTTCTGAGATCTTGCTCAAGCCTAATGCAGTGTTATTAGCTAATAGCTCTACTTCTTTAGAGAGGTCACCAATTTAATCTAAAGCTGACATTATTCCATAAGTGGGAAGGAGAGCACCAAGAGCTAATTTCCATGTAACTGGTGGTGAGTTCCAAGGAAATCTGTTGATCTTTGATATCTGATTCTGTCTGGTAAACTTGGAGTTTGTCAGATGTAGATGTGCTCTCTGAATGTTCCTCAGGTGTCTGTTGAGTGGTAGGTGCAGTGTGGAATAGGTGTCAACTTCAGAGATCTTTGCTCATCTTCTGGAACACTGGAGCACCTGCAATCACACACAAGAGAAAAGGGAAACATATCTTGCAAAAATATTGTTTACACAAACAACTGCTACTTGAGAAATCTGTCCCTATTTATTTAGGCAATACACTACAGTGTTTATCAGTGTTGGTATGTTTACCTCTTCATCCTCAGGTGACATGCTAGAGCCTAAAAACTCTAGTCCCACCATATCTGGACTCTGAAAAACACCACTGCCATCTTTCCCTCATCTCTAGGAAGATTAATCAACTCTGATTGGCTCACGTCAATCTGCTTTTCTTTTCCCTGCACCTGAACTGCTGTGTCATTACCCAACCAAACCTTAAAAGGAACTTCCCACCTTGATTCTAATGGTAATCTTTTAGGTTCTTGAACAATTACCCATTGACCAGGAACTATACCATCACCCCCTGGATGATTAATCTCTGGAGGCGTCTCATGCACATTCATTGGTTGTTGCTTGGGATCTTGTAATGCCAGGCTGAGTCGATCTGAGTCGTTTTGGACTTGGCTGTCAGAAGATTGTGCTTTAATCTTGTCTTTTGTTCTGGGTAAGGACATGGGCATGCCTGCGACACTTTTGAAAGGGCTTAGTCCATGTTTCTTGTAGACATTACTGCTGCATTTTCTGTCCTCCGCCAATTTCAATGAATTTTCCATTAGCAGCATTTGTTCTCTGAAGATTTCATTTTCAACACTTTCCAAAGTCAACTGCGTGTCTTGTTTAAGAGTTCTTAATGCCAATTTATGTGCACCCCTCTCCTTCATGGCTTCACAAGCAACATCATCTGCTAGGACATCATCCTCTGCTTCTGTTCTCGAGGTTTCTGTGTGTGCTTTTGCCTCAAAACTCCATTAGCTTCAGTATGAAATGCCACTATCTGGTGCTGCAGAGAGGGGTTCTTCAGTTTCCCTGCTGCTTAACAGCTTTTAGTAGAGTCTGTTTTTGTTCTACTGTCAGCTGCTGAAACCTTCTATCCAGGGAGTCTTCATCATTATTTTGGTCTTTTAATCTCAGGTTGCAATCACGAATCCAATGACCTTCTTTGTTGCAATTCCTGTCCGTGTTGGGTTTTTAAGCTTGAGTGTCTCTGATTGTCAACTCTCTTGCTGCTGTTCCTTACATGTTTCGTTTTCAAGGCTCTTAGTTGGACATCTTGTGTTCTTTCGATTTTTGCTAACCATTCGACAACCTGATTGAAAGGTGTCCCAATACTTGTGAAATTTCAGGTTTCAGTCCATTCACAAAAGCAGTTTTAAGAGGCATACCAGTGTCCTTGTCAAGATCTTCACTCTCATTTAATCCAGCATGTTCCAGACAGGTTTGTTTAAAGTGATCTTTAAACTCTGCAACACTCTCCCCAGTCTTCTGCATACATGAGGTAATTTTAGCCCAGTTGACCTCTGCAGGTTTTAATGCAAGCAATAAAGTTTGTATAGCCTCCCATTCAGCTTGAATGTTCTCTTGCGACTCCTACTTTGATTTCAACACATTCCGTTAGCCTCTTTTGGTCATTGTCCCTTAAATTGAAATTAAGAATCACTGCTTTATCTAATGGATGTAACATGTAGATTTTCTGCAGTCGCTGAAGAACTTGCCAAACTTTCCGTGGTTGCTTGTACACGTCTGGTAGCTTCCTTGACCATTTGTCATTCTGCTCAAGTGTTGCTGGCTGGTATGTTCTATATGGGACATTCTTCTTAACCACATTTGTCACAATACGTGTTTGTCTTTGTCCATTTTCCTCATACTGTCAACCTCAAATTCAGTCCTTCTATTTTTGACAATTACAGGAGCAAGTCTAACCTTCAATCTGCTCTTTGTGACATCAAGAGTGTTAATGTATGTAGAAGTGATTCAGTATCACTGTCGTCTGAACTGTCGAAATCACCACTTTCACAGTGCTTATGTGGCATTTCTCTAAGCAACTCTCTTTGTTGTTGATTCTCTGTTAGTTGGGAGTTTGTTGTGACTGCTACATGCCTTAGGTGATGTCTTTGTTTTGAAGCAGTCTTTTACCTCCATCTGTCTGGTAATCAAATTTAGCAGCTTCTTGTTTTCATTTAACAGTTGCTCTTTGTTTTTGAAAGTGAAAGAATGAAAGTGACCTATTTGTCAGATATGGTGACCCATACCCGAAATTTGACCTCTGCATTTAACCCAACCAGTGAATAGTGAACACACATACACCAGGAGCAGTGGGCAGCTAACACTGCAGCACCCGGGGAGCAAACGGGGGTAAGGTGCCTTGCTCAAGGGCACGTCAGTTATTACCTGCCGGTACTGGGAATCGAACCAGCAACCTTCTGGTTACGAGTCCGACTCTCTAACCATTAGGCCACAACTGCCCTTTTCTTTTCATTCAGCATTTGTTCAGCTAATGCTCAAACCTTTGTCTTCTCAGCTTCAAGCTGATGTTGAAGTTTGTCAGTCTCACACTTCTGCACGTGCTGTTAAATTTGTTTGAGCAAAATCACAGACCATCCATCCTTCTTGGCAAGGCCCATAATCCACTTGCTGGGTGCTTGATACTGTATTTCCTACAGATGTCATATCGGCATGCCCATATTTCCAGCCTTTTGTCCAGATACTCATTCAGATTTGCCATAATTTCATCAATGGTTACATTTGGTGGTTCTGTTTCATGCCTTTCTGTTGTTGGCCTCAGGTTAAATCCACAACAATTGTGTCGCATTGACTCAGCCATGGCAATACAGAAGGTGTCCTCAAGCAGAACAAAAGGTGTTAAAGTCGTTTAGGTGCTTATTTAGATGTAAACATACAACTATCTTTTTAGACTGGCTAGTTGAGACATACAAACAAAGTAACTCAAACATACATTTCCAAAATGTACTCTTGATTTTCAACAGTTATGTTTAGATCTTAAACAACAATTAATAAAAATAAGAAATCATGGTAAGGCAATGAATATTTGCATATTTAAACAAGCTGAGTTCACACTTTTAACTTAAGTTCTTTCTGAATTCTAGATCAGAAGGCCCAGTTACTTAATTTCTAGACAATTCAGAACTTTACAAATCTTTACAAATCAAGCTCCATAATGTTGTGACACCCTTTTTCTAACCTTGTTAGAATTTCTTATTCTAAACCAAATAGTGGCTACTGATTAAGCACCCAGTCAAGAATCCTAAATTCTTGCAGCAATTTCAGTCCCAAACTATTTCTTCTACAGCTTCTACAGTCTCTAGAGATATTAAATTGTTTTAACAATTTCTGCAGACATTTAGAGAAAGGACCAAGCTACAGCTTCTACAATTTCTAAATGAACGGACCAAATTGTTTCTTTAACAATTTACTCAAATTCCAGAGAAAAGACCAAGCTTAATTAACAGTGTTACACTATGAACATTGGTCTGCTTTTTTTAAATAATAACAGGGTTAGCCGCCTTCTAGATCTTAACCCAAGGTACTGTCTGTGTGAGCAGACTTTTACACTTGGTAATGCCTAAGACACAACAATACAGTCACACCTCATGAAGAACCAATGGAAAAGTACCCTAACGATGACCTGAGCAGTGACACCCCATGGAGACCCTGGACAATATAACCTGATGGTGACCTGATAGGATTAACACCCCATAGAGAGCCAATGATGTTTTGATCTCTGATGCTCACCAAAGGTCACCTATTATATGGGCAATTTGGGTAAACAATAGATACAATTAATTGTATTTATGCCACTGTCACAAGGTACTTAAGTCATTATAATATCCTTCAATACACACTTCTGTGTATTTATGTGAGTTCACATGAGATGTAGTCAGGAATTTAAGAAATTTGACTCACTGCTGTTTTGGATTTTACTGATTGTTTTTTGTATGCAGCATAGTTTTTACATCTGACATACATTAAGTTAATGTTTCAAGTATCTGCATTGTTTGCAAGATGACCAAAATTTATTGCTTTTTACAGTTACTGTTTTAATGCTGCTGTACCATTAACAAGATTAACATTTCAATTTAGTCAACTTAGGTTGTTAAATACACACAGCAAATACAGAACAGGTGCAGACACAAATCAAACACAGGTGAGAGATCAAAGATGGCCAGGTGAAGGTGCAGTGCATGATGGGAGGTGTAGTCTTCAGTATTCGGGTGACAATGACCGGGTGAAACGGGGCGTGGATGTCGTAGAGGCGGGAGTTGTTACAGTATTAGTATTGGTCATTGTTAGTTCATTTTAGCTAATGCAATAACTAATTGTTAACCAATAGCATCTTATTGTAAAGTGTTACAAAAAAAACCTATAAATCATATAATGACAAAAGCACATTTTTGAAAAAAACCCAAAATGAATCTAAAAAGAATCTAATTTTTGACCTCTGTAAGTATCAAGCTTCACTCTCTATCTTCTCTGCAGACATTCACACTGCTAAATCTGCATTCTTCCATGAAAAAATTAGCAGCGCCTCAGACTCCCACAAGCTTTTCAAAACATTTAAAACTCTCCTCTGTCCCCCTCCACCACCTCCGTCTAACTCCCTAACGGCTAATGACTTTGCCAGCTACTTCACAGACAAAACTAGGTCTATCAGCAGACAATTTTCAGCTCCACCCATCAATGATCTCACATCGCACATACACACAGCAGACCATCTTCTCTCCTCTTTCTCTCCTCTTAAAGAGGATGATGTCTCTAAACTTCTGCTCTCTACTCACCCAACCACCTGCCCGTTAGACCCCATCCCCTCACATCTACTACAAGCCATCTCACCCACACTCCTACCATCACTCACTCATATCATTAACACATCTCTTAATACAGGAATTTTCCCCACTGCATTCAAGCAGGCCCGGGTAACCCCGCTGCTTAAGAAACCCACACATGACACTTCCCTACTGGAGAATTATAGACCCATTTCTCTCCTTCCGTTCATAGCTAAAGCACTTGAATGGGTTGTTTTCAATCAGGTGTCTACCTTCCTCACCCAAAACAACAGGCTGGACACCAACCAGTCAGGCTTTAAGAGCGGTCACTCAACCGAAACTGCCCTACTAACAGTTACAGAAGCCCTAAGGAGGGCAAGAGCTGAGTCCAAATCATCTGTTCTCATTCTCTTAGACCTTTCTGCATCCTTCGACACGGTTAACCATCACATTCTTCTGTCTACCCTATCGTCACTGGGCATCACTGGAACTTCACTCTCCTGGTTTAAATCCTACCTCGCAGATAGGTCCTTCAAGGTAGCTTGGGGAGGTGAAGTGTCCAAATCACACCAACTAGTCACCGGGGTCCCACAAGGATCGGTTCTTGGACCTCTGCTCTTCTCCATATACACCACATCACTGGGTTCCATCATACAAGCACATGGATTCTCCTACCATTGTTATGCTGATGACACTCAACTTCACCTCTCATTTCATCCAGACGATTCCACGCTAGCCACACGAGTCTCCGACTGCCTGGCTGACATCTCTTCTTGGATGAAAGATCATCACCTGCAACTCAACCTGGCCAAGACTGAGCTTCTCGTCATTCCTGCCACCCCGTCAGAACAGCCCCAGCTTACCATCCAACTTGGTCCATCTAAGATAACCCCATCGACTTCAGTCAGGAATCTTGGGGTAATCATGGATGATCAGCTGACTTTTAAGGATCACGTTACTAAAACAACTCGGTCATGCAGGTTTGCATTGTACAACATTAGAAAGATCAGACCGTTCTTAACAGAACATGCAACACAGCTTCTCGTCCAGGCACTTGTCATTTCTAGACTGGATTATTGTAATGCTCTTCTGGCCGGTCTCCCAGCCTGTGCCTTCAAACCTCTGCAAATGATCCAGAATGCTGCTGCACGCCTGGTCTTCAATGAGCCCAAGAGAGCACATGTCACACCTCTGCTCATCTCTCTACACTGGCTCCCAGTAGCGGCACGCATTAAGTTCAAGGCACTGGTGCTTGCTTACAGAACAGCCACTAACACAGCACCCATCTACCTCAACTCTCTCTTACAGACCTACATCCCCTCCAGAAGTCTGCGGTCTGAAAACGAGCGGCGCCTCATTGTTCCTTCACAGAGAGGCATGAGATCCATCTCAAGGACATTTTCTTTCTCCGTTCCCGGCTGGTGGAATGATCTTCCTGTTTCCATCAGGACTGCTGGATCAATTTCACAATTCAAAAAACAGCTGAAGACCCACCTCTTCCATGAGCACTTAACTGTCTCATAAAAAAAAATAAAAAATAAAATCTTCATTTTACCACTATTTTTCCTTTTCTAATGTTCTCTATATACTTGCTTATACTATCTTGACGTTGTATTTGAAACCTTGTATTACTAGCACCTCTCGTGAATATTGCTTACTTAGACGAATCGCTTGCTGTTTTCCTCAATTGTAAGTCGCTTTGGATAAAAGCGTCTGCCAAATGAATAAATGTAAATGTAAATGTAATAATAAAGGCAAATTGTTTAACATTAATATAACTGCAGTAAAACAAAAAAAACTATAATAACTATATAACTCTATGTATGTGAGAATATTAAATGTTACATACATACTAACACAATAACCAGACAAAGATGTTTACATTACCATGTTAACCTTGTACAGTAATATTGTATTTGTACTGTACCTTTAAATATACAAACCAAAACATTCTTGCCTGTGAAAGGTTCTCCGTTTTCTTCCGAAATGTAAATTTTCGTGGGCCAGATACCACACACTAGCTACGTTTACATGGACACATCGGATTAAATTTATTCAGATTGTGCAATCCGAATGTAGTGTTTACACGAAAGGTAAATAAAGTGATCTGATTGATGTACGTGTTTATATGTGACAAATTTCAAATCAGATTTAATCTGTTGACATGCGCACACTGCACAAGTTCACTTAAATGCACTAAAACAAACAACATGAAAGAAATATACAGTTTATACATATCGTGCCAATGAAGCATGATGCGGTTTTATCACAGTAAAACCATGACAAAACTACCAAGACCAGAGTGTCTGCAGACAAGCAATAATTAGAATAAATGTTTAATAATATCTAACACACAACTTTAAAAGTGATAGCTAATACGTGTATTCATATCTGCATTGACGGTAAACCGAGACGTAAAACTTCCTACTTCGGTTTTCAATCTGATCAAGTGTTTACATTAGATTAGATTCAACTTTATTGTCATTACACATGTACAAGTACAAGGCAACGAAATGCAGTTTAGGTCTAACCAGAAGTGCAATAGCAGCAAGTGCAGGATATACAGCGGTTGCATAAGTTACATAAATAAATCAATAGTTTAGAAGTAATTTACAGATGGATATGTACTATGACCGTAATATACAGATGGCTATTACTAAAAACAGAGATTTACAGATGGATATGTACTATGACCGTAATATACAGATGGCTATTACTAAAAACAGAGATTTACAGATGGATATGTACTATGAACATAATATACAGAAGGCTATTACTAAAAACAGACATTTACAGGTGGATGTATACAATGATAAGTTAGGCTATGGTGAGCAGCAGTGCGATGGATATAGAGTAGTGCAATAAATTATGGACAGAAGCTATCTACGTAACAGTGCAATGGAAGAAGTTATTGCACATTTCAGTTAAAGTGTTGGAGTGCAAGATGCATATGTAAACAGTCGGTACTGTAAATGAACAGTTGGCAGTGCAAATGAGCAGTCTGGTAGTGCAAATGAACATAAATGTTATGTATACAGTCCAGTAGTGCAAATAACAAAGTGAAGCCAGGGGTGCAATGAGGGGGGAGAGAAGAGTGTAGCAGTATATGAGGGGCAGTGGGATCAGCGAGGGGCAGAGTTCAATAAAGAGACAGCTCTGGGAAAAAAGCTGTTCTTCAGTCTGCTGGTCCTGGTTCAAAGGCACCTGAAACGTCTGCCGGAGGGCAGGAGAAAAAACAGTCTGTGGGCGGGATGAGAGGAGTCATTAAGAATGCTGCGAGCTTGACGCAGAATGCGTCATTATCAACCATCGCTAGGACTATAGATTTTGGTTGGGTGCCTAGAAATACATTTTCCTGTGTCACAACACGAGACCCAACTGCTAGAGAATGATTTTTTAATATTACACGCTCAATAGGGTATTTGGCCGTGGCCAAGAGCAAGGTGTGCGCATGTCCCAAACGTACTGCGGTGGACACTGATTGAATATTTATTTTATAATTCATGTTATCATTTCTCTTCAGACAAAACTCATCTTTACTCCTAGTCATATGAACTTTGATGTCTACACCATTAAGCATCAGTTTCTCCTGAAAGAATATGTCATTGTGCATAGGCGCTAGTAACCCCACAACATTGCTGGCGTTGTTGAACACAGATCGTTTTGTTAGACCGACATTTCCACCGGCTGGATCTGTAGAATCCATAGTATTGTTCTTTTTGCTATTCAAATTATATTTGACTTTAAGAATTCATTCCAACTGCCCTAGTGGTGCGTTTTACTTTTTATTGTTAGAATACCAAATTAGCATGCAGGTAATAACTACTGTGATCACACGATATTAGGAAAATATCTAATTGCAATTATTTTGACTGATATTGTGATTGTGGTATGATTCACGATATTGAAGGGAATGATTTTTTATCATTATTCTCATTGTAAAATATATATAAAAAAAGATTAAAGTGTTTTTTTTTTAAGGATCTGTACCAAACAAAGGTTTTTTCTTTACTCTGTAGGATACGATTTGTAGGCCGGGATGTCTCTGCAGCACCACAATACTTTATTTTAGAATGGTATGACCTTTAACAAATATTGCACCCCTGCTGCGATTTGGATATTGCACTAGTTCATATTGAGATAATTTGATAAAATTGCGATTAATTGTGCAGCCCTACTACTGATCATGACTGACTGACATTTCCGATTTGGTTTGTTTAGTTTCACCCAGGTCTGTGGGCCAGGACAAGTCAACTAGTCGTGAGTATAGCGTTTCATTACTGAATATTGCAGGCAGGTCACTGGGACTATTGTTCATGACTGACTGATGTTTCCGACTCTGTGTTGCTTAGGTACATCCCGGTTTGTGTGCCGCGACAGGTCAACTAGTGGTGAGTTTAACTTTCCATTTTTAGATGATCAAATCAGCATGCAGATCAGTAGCACTATTGATCATGACAAACTGATGTTTCAGTTTTGGGCTGCACAGGTTCGTCCAGGTCCTGGTCCAGGTCTGTGGGTCGTGACAGGTGAACTAGTGGTGAGTTTAACTTTTCATTTATAGATGATCAAATCAGCATGCAGATCAGTAGCACTATTGATCATGACAAACTGATGTTTCAGTTTTGGGCTGCACAGGTTCGTCCAGGTCCAGGTCTGTGGGCCGTGACAGGTCAGCTAGTGGTGAGTTTAACTTTCCATTTTTAGATGATCAAATCAGCATGCAGATCAGTAGCACTATTGATCATGACAAACTGATGTTTCAGTTTTGGGCTGCACAGGTTCGTCCAGGTCCTGGTCCAGGTCTGTGGGCCGTGACAGGTGAACTAGTGGTGAGTTTAACTTTTCATTTATAGATGATCAAATAAGCATGCAGGTAACTAAAACTATTGATAATGACTGATGTTTCTGCTCTATGTTGCTTATGTACATCGAGGTCTGTGGGCCGTGACAGGTCAACTAGTGGTGAGTTTAATTTATCCTTTTTAGATGATCAAATCAGCATGCAGGTAACTAACACTTTGATAATGACTGACTGATGTTTCTGCTCTCTGTTGCTTAGGTACATCCAGGTCTGTGGGCCGCGACAGGTCAACAAGTGGTGAGTTTAACTTTCTATTTTTAGATGATCAAATCAGCATGCAGGTAACTAACACTATTGATCATGACAAACTGATGTTTCAGATGTGGGCTGCACAGGTTCGTCCAGGTCTGTGGGCCGTGACAGGTCAACTAGTGGTGAGTTTAACTTTTCATTTTTAGATGACCAAATCAGCATGCAGGTAACTAACACTATTGATAACTGACTGATGTTTCTGCTCTCCGTTGCTTAGGTACATCCAGGTCTGTGGGCCGCGACAGGTCAACTAGTGGTGAGTTTAACTTTTAATTTTTAGATGATCAAATCAGCATGCAGGAAACTAACACTATTGATCATGACAAACTGATGTTTCAGTTTTGGGTTGCACAGGTTCGTCCAGGTCCGTGGGCCGGGACAGTTCAAGTAGTCGTAAGTATAGCCAGTCGCAGTTGGCTTGTCTTACTGAATATCAAATCAGCATAGGTCATTAGCACTATTGATAATGGCTAAATCTGGGTTGCACAGGTTCATCCAGGTCTGTGGGCCGGGACAGTTCAAGTAGTCGTGAGTATTGCCAGTTACATTTGGCTTGTCTTATTGAATATCAAATTAGCATGAAGAATACTATTGCTACTGGACTGACTAATGTTGGTGGTTTGTGTTTCTCAGGTTTATCCAGGTCCCAGGCTGTGGAGAGCAGGTCCATAGATGGTGAATGCCATTGGTTGTATCACTCAATGAGGCACATTGTACATATGTTCTAAATATATTGATCGCTTCACACACTTTTTTTCTTTCCTGCTTAGGTCTTTCACATGCAAGGTCCATTTACAATAGGGCTGTGCCAACCACATTCCCACTGTCAGAAGCGAGTAAGTACACAAATATTTTCATGTGACACCCAGACTAATTACTTATGTATTATAACATTGCATTCTTTTTGTAACTGTAACGGTAACGGTAAATCAGACTTCAGATTTTCATCTTGTTGCTTTAAGACATTTAGTCTAGAACCATCTCTTAATAATATTGTTCTTTAACAAAAAACAGGGTTAAGGTTTCCCTGTTGAATAAAGTGTTAAGTAACTAATTGAATAGTCATACATTTTTCTGTGATTGCAAGAGGGCAAGTCAAGTCACCTTTATTTATATAGCGCGTTTTACAATGCCGATTGTTTCAAAGCAGCTTCACAGTGATAAACAGGAAAACAGTGATGTCATCCAGCTCATTTCAATTATCATATAGTGTCAATGCGGGCAGATCAGTAATATAGTTTAAAATTTAGTGTCCCAAACTGAGCAAGCCAAGCACTCTTTTACTGAAAGGCTGAAATGCTTGCTGTTATCAGAGAACCATGATTATAGTGAGTAATTTTTTTTCCCTTAATTTCTTATTATTGCCAGAGTTCCAGAAAATAGTACTCACAAAGCTAGTGACTCTCACTGATGAAGTCGTAAAACTGCAGAAGAGCGTACCTCACTCTGGAATTGAAATAACAAAGATGTACACCTTGGAAGAGTTCCAGAGGGAGGAGGCTTCTCTTTGAAACCTTGGTAAGACGTTTTCAACCTCTAATGCCAATAGGGTTATGCGGAACAGCGAGTGTTCGAACCGGAAAAACGGTCTAATCATTTCTGCTTTTCACTTCAGTACACATCTGCAGCGGTAGGTGATCACTTAGGTAACTGTTACATTGAGCTTATTTTAATAAAATTCTGATTTCTGATCAAACTTTAGTGTATTTCTCTTTAATTAAAATGTTGAAATGTTAAAACGGCAGAAACGGCAAAATCCGAACAGCAGTTTTTGTTGTGTGCCGAGCTGCGAGTCAGTCTGGGTGATATGGGTCTGAAAGATTAGGTGTGATCATTTCGTTATAAGGAGACACACCACTGTTTGCAGTCGGCATTTTATGCCAGAAGATTTATGCAACACAGTAATACAGCAGAGATCTTATTTATTGATACATTTCAATATCAATCCAGCTTAACATTACTACAATGTGCTGATTGACAAGTAGTTAACATTAATGCTAATGCTTGTTGGTTAAACCAAAATGCAAGCTAGGGTCTTTTTGGGAATGTACCCGAGTCAAACTTTCGTTTAAAAGCAAAATTAGGACTGAAGTGCCACTTTTAAGATTCGCCGTATTTTCATTTTTGGTCAAATGGCCTTTTGAATGGGAGTGCTGGGGCACTTCTATGATAGCATCAAAATCACTATTTTTAAAACGCTATAAGAAGGCTCGACACAACATAAAACATGCTCCAAGTATCACCAGGGGCTCTACACATGAAACTCCAGCATTAAGAACATTGTTTGTGTACACAGTTTACTAAAAGGTTTTGCACAACTCCCTTTATTTGATTAATACTGTTGTGGCAAGGGGGGCGTGGCCACGCTCCGTCTGGGAGGGCGGAGCTTCAGTCCGAAGCACGGAAGGCGGTAAGTAGGTCAAGTGTGACTGCTAACCTGGTGTCTCTCGTTACAGTGATTGGCGAGAGGGATTTTAAAAGACGCCACCGAGGGACGCACGGTCGTGTGAAAAGATTAAGTTTGTTTGTTTCTGTGTGATTGGCGGTTTGAGGCTGTATTTCTTTAGTCATTATTAAATTCTTGGATTTTACCTCGCCGACTCGGTCTCTTTCCTCCCATCTCAACGAATCATATTACAACTGTATTAATAGTGACAAACTTATATAACTGATTTTACTAAAAAAATTCATTTTGGTTTTTCTTAAGGGATAAGGTGATCTTTTGGGCAAATTCTATCTGCATTTTGTATTTTACCTGCTGATACAATTTGTTGGAAAATATGTGATATTTGAGTTGAACTAATCTTTCAAATTTCTCAAGACTAGACCAGATGGATGCATATAATTGTTATAATTGACAATGTTTTTTCAAACAACTGGACCCACTGGTTGTCCGTATAATGTTTTCACCTTTATACCCTTAATATTTTTTAATGTGTTTTTTTAATTATAGGTTTGTCAGCTGGCAAGAGTGGGGGGGAAAGATGTTAAGCACTGCACGCACAAAGTGCTGGACAGGTATTTATTTATACATTTTCTTAACAGACACAGGTCTTTAGACATTTGACCAGAACAATTGATCATTGTAGTTCAGATCTGCTTTGGTTTTCTTGTGTCCCCAATTTGTTTTCATTTGGTGGTTGACAGAGTTTAGTTGATGGTTTAAGTATGGAGCAGGACTGTACGCTAGGGCTTGGCGATATGGATAAAAAAATCATGTCTTAGTATTTTTTGCCTAAATGGTGATAACAGATATACTATATCGTAATTTTTATAACTGCTCCTCAGATCTCTGCAGGGTAAATCCAGACAGCTAGCTAGACTATCTGTCCAATCTGAGTTTTCTGTGCACGACTAAAACAACTTTTGAACGTGCACGTTCTACCAAAAGAAATTCCTTGCTGAGGCTATTTTGCAGCGGCACCGTGGCTTTGCCTGGTGCTTAGCGCCACCCAAGACGATTGTGATTGGTTTAGAGAAGTGCCAATAAACCAGTGCACGTTTTTACATTTACATTTACGCATTTGGCAGACGCTTTTATCCAAAGCGACTTACATTACATTGTACTATACATTTGTACATTTTGTATAGTAAGCAAGTGGGGGTTAGGTGCCTTGCTCAAGGGCACCTCAGCCGTTACCCGCCAGCCCTGAGAATCGAACCAGCAACCTTCTGGTCATGAGTCCAACTCTCTAACCACTGGGCCACGACTGCCCCAGAATTTTTCTCCCATCCCAGAATGCTGCGCCGAAAACGTGTGCATGCTAGAAATAGAACCGAAACCTATTTTCACGCGATGACATGTTGATGTTTGAAAGTCTCTAGGTTTTGACCTAAATGCATATAAATGTAATAAAAAAATATTATTTTCAGATATTGCACCTGTCAATACGGAACGAAATATTCTGTAGCCTATTTTGCCGTCAATACTTCCAATGTTGTCTTTGCTGTAATCAAATCAGTATATATTTGTTTAACATGAAGTGTACTACTGCTTGAGTGCAGTAAATCAATTTGGACAAGGCTAGCAGCAGCAGCGCCGTGTCAGACACGTTTCTGGTGTGCTAAGACAGAATACGCCATGCAGCCGCCATGCAACAGAAATGCCAGGCTCATGCAACACAGCCAGTGTGTAGCCAGCCTAATTGGCTGACGCTGGCTAATTTATGCAGCCCTATGTCCATCTCAGCCAAGCAAGAGGTCTGATGTATGTAGAGATCTGTATGGTTGTATTGTATCAGTCTGTCATTTTCAGGTGATTTGATGAAGGTAAAAATAGTATGGCTGTGCATAATGCCAATGCTCTGTCAAAATCAAAGTTTTTTTTTCATTGATTTTGAATTCCTGCATAAAAAAGTTTAGATGATTCAACTTATTGGAGAAATGCTTCCTGCAGTCAGCATGCATGGACAATCATGTTACCTGTGTGTGTGCGTGCGTGCGTGTGTGTGTGTGGTCTTGCGTGTGTGTGTCCCCATGAGGAAACAAGTCTATAAATCATACAGAATTATCTTTATTGAATATCTAAGAGCAGAATGTTTTCTGAGATTCTTAGGTTTAGGGTTAGGGGTAAGGGATAGAATATACAGTTTGTACAGTATAAAAACCATTATGCCTATGGAAAGTCCCCATAAAACATGCAAACCCAACGAGTGCGTGCGTGGGTGGAATAATTGCATTTAATTTTGTCTTGGATTGGATTAGGCTCTTCACAAATCAACTGATGACCCTATTCAACATGGCGGGGAAGGGCAAAAAAGAAAAAATAAGATTTGAAGACAAGAAATTGTTTTCAGCAGTAAAAGGTAAGCTTCATATTATGGTCATTAAAAAGCAAGGTGTGTGTGTGTGTGTGTGTGTGTGTGTGTGTGTGTGTGTGTGTGTGTGTGTGTATATGTGTGTGTGGAATGCTTAATATCAGGCTTGATGTAATTTTACTTGATTTGTGATTTAATAACTATTTCATTTAATTGATTTGAGTACTAGATTTTCAACTATGTATCTCTGCTGCAAGCTAAACCACAACAGTGGCGTTTGTATTTATTTATTTATTTTACATGTGGATTTTTTTGCTTTTATTGTAGCTGCAACAGAGGCCCAAATAAAGTCTGCTGCAGCTGATCATCTGAAACATGCCCCCGGGAGAGTCGGCTATAAATTAATCTTGTGGACCTTAGCAGCCACATTTTGTTATTGTTACGTTAATTACGCATTTATCCTAAGCGACTTACATTACATCGTACTATACATTTGTACAGTAAGCAAGTGGGGGTTAGGTGCCTTGCTCAAGGGCACCTCAGCCGTTACCCGCCAGCCCTGAGAATCGAACCAGCAACCTTCGGATCATGAGTCCAACTCTCTAACCACTGGGCCACGACTGTTAAACTGTTTTAACATTTTATAGATTATTTAAAGGGGAATTGTGTTCATTTATAACAATACTATTCTGGCTTTTAAGTTTGATTGTGTTAATTTATAACTTTACTGTTCTGGCTTTTAAGCTTTGTGTTAATTTATACTTTACTGTTCTGGCTTTTAAGCTTGATCTTGTTGTGTTAATTTATACTTTATTGTTCTGGCTGTCAGAATAAAATAGTAATAAAAATATATTTTGAGAACTATGGTCTGTGTCTGCATGCAGTTTCATGACACGACAATCATCAACAATGAGTAACTGGGTTTTTCTCAGTGAGAACTAACTCACTGCTCCTGTTTTGAAGTAAACATTTATTAAAGTTGGATCGTTGAAAATATGCACAGTTGGGAGTTCAATGTCAGAATGGGTCTTTAACAGTATTTGATATTCCTACTACAGAAAACACATCTAATACAACTTTTAGTCTGGCTGTCTTTAGATGTCTAACAATTACGTCTGTAGCACGTCTTTAAATGACATCTAAACAATGTCCAGAAAAGACGTATAAAAACCTTTCATTTTGGCTCCTGTGAGGACGTCTTCTGGATGTCTAACAATTACGTCTGTAGCATGTCTTTAATTGACGTCTAAACAATGTCCAAAAAAACGTATAAAAACCTTTCATTCTGGCTCTTGTAAGGACGTGTTCTGGATGTCTAACAATTACGTCTGTAGCACGTCTTTAATTGATGTCTAAACAATGTTCAGAAAAGACGTATAAAAAACTTTCATTCTGGCTCCCATGAAGACGACATCTGGATGTCTAACAATTACGTCTTTTAGACGTGTTCTAGACGACTTTTTGCTCGCTGGGACACTGCTCTTGGCGGTTTGCTAACACTGACAAACAAGGATGGGATCTCCTTATCACACCCTGTTAACTACTTTTTGGTCTAGAGAGAAAGAGAGAATGTCGCTAGGAACCAGAATGAGCAGGTGCCAGTTTCAGTCTTCTAAAAGTGCACGTTAAGGCTCTTTAAGTGGAGGCAACTTGCTTCTGCACAAGACTCTCTGTAGAGACCATAAAGGGCTGCATTGATTTCTCTCAACATGCATCCCATTGTACCAACTTGAGTTAAGGAAATAAAGCAGCTTGCGAAGTGGGACGTCCACCAAAAGAAACACAGAAACCAGGGGAGCAAAGCAGCCGTAGTCGGCAGGTTTTGAATCTGCGCAGGGAGACCCCAATGGATTTCAAGTCCATCGCCATAACCACTCGGCCACAACTACAACACGTCAATGACTCCCAGCTCTTTGGGCCAAGTACATGTCGCTGCAACCTGCGGTGGATGTCCAACCACACCCACATCCAAGTGTGATGTCATAAACCACGCCCATGTCCATGATCACATACACACACACACACACATACTAGAGATGCCTCGTCCTGTTTTTATACGCATATACCAATTGTTGATCATCGATTAGCAATATCTGCTGATAAAGGGCAGATATCGTTGGTTTTGTGTTGTTTTGTTATAGCAGCCATGTATTTATACACGTACATGTGCCTACCATATACATACATATATATATATACACACACACACACACACACACACACACACACACACACACACACACACACACACACACACACACACACACACACACACACACACACACACACACACATACATACAGTGGGTACGGAAAGTATTCAGACCCCCTTAAATTTTTCACTCTTAGTTATATTGCAGCCATTTGCTAAAATAATTTAAGGTAATTTTATATTGACAGAAAAACACTGAATTGTTGACATTTTTGCAGATTTATTATAAAAGAAAAACTGAAATATCACATGGTCCTATTCAGACCCTTTGCTGTGACACTCATATATTTAACTCAGGTGCTGTCCATTTCTTCTGATCATCCTTGAGATGGTTCTACACCTTCATTTGAGTCCAGCTGTGTTTGATTATACTGATTGGACTTGATTAGGAAAGCCACACACCTGTCTATATAAGACCTTACAGCTCACAGTGCATGTCAGAGCAAATGAGAATCATGAGGTCAAAGGAACTGCCTAAAGAGTTCAGAGACAGAATTCTGGCAAGGCACAGATCTGGCCAAGGTTACAAAAAAATTCTTCAGCACTTAACGTTCTTAAGAGCACAGTGGCCTCCATAATCCTTAAATGGAAGACGTTTGGGACGACCAGAACCCTTCCTAGAGCTGGCCGTCCGGCCAAACTGAGCTATTGGGGGAGAAGAGCCTTGGTGAGAGATGTAAAGAAGAACCCAAAGATCACTGTGGCTGAGCTCCAGAGATGCAGTCAGGAGATGGGAGAAAGTTGTAGAAAGTCAACCATCACTGCAGCCCTCCACCAGTCGGGGCTTTATGGCAGAGTGGCCCGACGGAAGCCTCTCCTCAGTGCGAGACACATGAAAGCCTGCATGGAGTTTGCTAAAAAACACCTGAAGATTCTCTGGTCTGATGAGACCAAGATATAACTTTTTGGCCTTAATTCTAAGCGGTATTTGTGGAGAAAACCAGGCACTGCTCGTCACCTGTCTAATACAGTCCCAACAGTGAAGCATGGTGGTGGCAGCATCATGCTGTGGGGGTGTTTTTCAGCTGCAGGGACAGGACGACTGGTTGCAATCGAGGAAAAGATGAATGGTAAGTACAGGGATATTCTGGATGAAAATCTTCTCCAGAGTGCTCAGGACCTCAGACTGGGCCGAAGGTTTACCTTCCAACAAGACAATGACCCTAAGCACACAGCTAAAATAACAAAGGAGTGGCTTTACAACAACTCCGTGACTGTTCTTGAATGGCCCAGCCAGAGCCCTGACTTAAACCCAATTGAGCATCTCTGGAGAGACCTAAAAATGGCTGTCCACCACCGTTTACCATCCAACCTGGAGAGGATCTGCGAGGAGGACTGGCAGTGGATCCCCAAATCCAGGTGTGAAAAACTTGTTGCATCTTTCCCAAAAAAGACTCATGGCTGTATTAGATCAAAAGGATGCTTCTACTAAATACTGAGCAAAGGGTCTGAATACTTAGGACCATGTGATATTTCAGTTTTTCTTTTTTAATAAATCTGCAAAAATTCTGTGTTTTTCTGTCAATATGGGGTGCTGTGTGTACATTGAGGAAAAAAATGAACTTAAATGATTTTAGCAAATGGCTGCAATATAACTAAGAGTGAAAAATTTAAGGGGGTCTGAATACTTTCCGTACCCACTGTATATACGAGTGCGCGCACGCACGCACGCACGCACGTAATAATCGCTGTAATGTTTCTCTAATGTGTATGTCTTCAAGCATTGATGTTTGCCTTCAGAAATGTCACTGTTATATTTCTATGATGTTCACTTTTGGAAAAATTTAAACAAAATTAACAGCCAGAATTGATCTCTGCCTTCGAAAATGTTTGTTCTTACTGTAATGTTTGTGTCAAAAATCTGTTTGCACTGTTATGTTTCTTTAATGTGTATGTCTTTAAGCCTTGATGTTTGCATCAAAAATGTCACTGTTTTTTTCTATTATGTTCACCTCTGGAAGAATGTTATCACTATCAACAGGCAACAACAGACACCTTCAACAAATGATTATTTGTCACGGGACTGGTGAGTGCACAAGCAGGTGAGGACGCCACAAGGGATGGATAGATGGTAGATTTATTGCAACAAACACAAAACATGTGAAACAGAAAAGTGATTCAAACAATCAGGTCTTCAGGTAAATATTCCATATTCAGGTAAACAGGTAAATCTTCAAACAATCAGGTCTTCAGGTAAGTATTCCATATTCAGGTAAACAGGTAGCTCTTCACACTATCAGATCTTCAGGCAAGTATTCCATATTCAGGTAAACAGGTAGATCTTCAAACTATCAGATCTTCAGGTAAGTATTCCATATTCAGGTAAACAGGTAAATCTTCAAACAATCAGATCTTCAGGTAAGTATAGAAAAGCTCAGACATAACAACCGGAAAATAACAACAAGACCAGACCCGGAACATAACTCAAAAGGAACTTAAATACACACAGCAAACACAAAACAGGTGCACACACAGATGAGACTCAGGTGAGAGTAAAATCAAAAAGGCCGGGTGAAGGTGCAGTGAATGCTGGGAAATGGAGTCCAGAAACAAAACTGAAAACAGGGACAGAACGGGAGTGTTACAGTACCCCCCCCTTTACATAGGCGCGGCGCTGAGGCAGGTCCTGGATACGCTGTAACAGGCTCTGAGGTAACGGGCACGGGCTCTGAGGTAACGGGCACGGGCTCTGAGGTAACGGGCACGGGCTCTGAGGTAACTGGCTCGGGCTCTACGGGCACTGGCTCTACGGGCACTGGCTCTACGGGCACTGGCTCGGGCTCTGAGGTAAAGGGCACGGGCTCTACGGGCACTGGCTCGGGATTGGGTTCTACGGGCACTGGCTCGGGCTCTACGGGCACTGGCTCGGGATCGGGCTCTACGGGCACTGGCTCGGGCTCTACGGGCACTGGCTCTGGGAAAACTGGCTGTTCAGGGCAGACAGATAATTCAGGGAAGACAGGTGACTCTGGGCAAACAGATAATTCAGGGCAAACGGATAAATCAGGGCCGACAGGTAATTCTGGGCAAACGGATAATTCAGGGCAGACAGATAGTTCTGGGCAAACAGATAATTCAGGGAAGACAGGTGACTCTGGGCAACCAGATAATTCAAGGCAAACGGATAATTCAGGGCAGACAGGTGACTCGGGGCAGACAGGTGACTCGGGGCAGACAGGTGACTCAGGGCAGACAGATAATTTGGGGCAGACAGGTAGCTCTAGGCTAACAGGCATTTCAGTGCAGACAGGTAACACTGGGCTAACAGATAATTCAGGGCAGACAGGTAACTCAGTGCAAACAAATAATTCGTGCAGACAGGTGTCTCTGGGCAAACCGGCAGTTCAGGGCAAACAGATAATTCAGGACAGACAGGTGTCTCTGGGCAAACCGGCAGTTCCGGGCTGACAGGCAATTCAGGGCAGACAAGTAATTCCGGGCCAACAGATAGTTCAGGGCAGACAGGTATTTCTGGGCAACCGGATAAATCCGAGTCTGTAGGCTTGGGAGGCTGGAGGAGGCCACTCAGGAGGCGACTCGGGGTCCGGAGGCTTGGAAGGCTCGTAAGCCGGAGGCGGCCACTCTGGAGGCGGCTCGGGGTCCGGAGGCTCTGAGGCAGGCTCAGGAGACTTGGGAGCTGCGGGCGCTGGAGACTTGGGAGCTGCGGGCGCAGTAGGCTTGGGTACAGAATCCAGAGGTATCCACTCTGGAACGGGGATCAGGGAAACAGATTCAGGAACGGAATCCAGGGGCATCCACTCTGGAACGGAGTCTTTCCATACACACTCCGAAACAGAATCCAGGGGAATCCACTCTGGAACGGGGGTCGGGGTAACAGATTCAGGAACGGAATCCAGAGGCATCCACTCTGGAACGGGGATCAGGGAAACAGATTCAGGAACGGAATCCAGGGGCATCCACTTTGGAACAGAGTCTTTCCATACACACTCCGAAACAGAATCCAGGGGAATCCACTCTGGAACGGGGATCAGGGTAACAGATTCAGGAACGGAATCCAGAGGCATCCACTCTAGAACGGGGATCAGGGAAACAGATTCAGGAACGGAATCCAGGGGCATCCACTCTGGAACGGAGTCTTTCCATACACACTCCGAGACAGAATCCAGGGGAATCCTCTCTGGAACAGGGATCAAGGTAACAGATTCAGGTGAGCAGCGTGGCGCTGGCTCGGGTGAGCTTCGTGGCGCTGGCTCGGGTGAGCTTCGTGGCGCTGGCTCGGAGGCCTGGACAGGCGGGGACGAACGTCGTCTCTTACGGCGTTCAGTTTCTGCGGGGGGACTGAGACACGGAGCTTGGGTGAGTGAAGACGACCCCTCCGCACCTGATTGGACTTGGATGACCAACCCTCGCTCTCCCATCAGCCTCCCCAACGCGGAAGGAAGAACCCGTAACTCGGAGGACCAGATTCATAAAATCCTCCAGCCGGAACTTCCCCACGTAAGGGAGCAAAAGGGAGGCGAGTCGATCGTCATCCAAGCCGATCAGAAATGTGTGATTGAGGATGCTGTCGTCCCACGGTACCCGCTCACATGCCTCAAGGTACTCCCCTGCATAACTCTCCAGAGCCCCGCCATCTTGCCATACCGATAGCAGGGTGATCTCCGGAGGCATGGTGGTAGTGCCTGCAATCCTTTGCGGCGTGGTCATGGTTGGTGGTCTGGTCTTCTGTCACAGGACTGGTGAGTGCACAAGCAGGTGAGGACGCCACAAGGGATGGATAGATCAAAAAGGCCGGGTGAAGGTGCAGTGAATGCTGGGAAATTGAGTCCAGAAACAAAACTGAAAACAGGGACAGAACGGGAGTGTTACATTATTAAGCAATATGCTAATGATTTATAAATCTGATGTTAGTCGTCTTAAAAATAGCATATCATGAAATGATCAAACAGATCCTTTGTAAATGGTAAATAAGTTACTAGCTAATACATTGATTAATCACTTAAAAATTGTTAATCATGTTAAAAACGATAATCGAACCATTAGAAAATGATCAGTATAGCCTATACTTTGTTTTATTTAAGCTGTAAGCCTGTCTGTTAAGTCGGTTAAAAAGCACAAAAAAACGATACTAAAATTATTTGTTGGTAAGTGAATACACTTTTGAAAGTAAAGACGACTCACCGTTTTGTAATCTTTTCACTCTTTGAAAGGCAGCATCATTTCTGACCGTTCATCCGAAAGGCATAAATTCTTATTCATATTGTAGAGGAGTAGATAACAAAAAAACAGCCGACGGGTGGCCGGACGACACGGCCATGGAGGGAGAGTCAATAAAGATCTTGGAATCCCATTCCACAATTAGTGTCTGTTGCCCTAAAAAGTACTAAAGGCTGAGAGTGATTCTGGCTTGCGGAGGCTCAGGTTTGGATTCCTTTTCATGAACCCCTCAAACCAGTAGTGACCGGCAGAAAAACCAGGGATGCCATTAATTTTGGCGTACTAGAACGCAATACGCCGTATATCACTGCGTTCCAGGGGGAACCCACTTTCAGCTAATATTTTAACAAGACTAGCCAATTCAATCTCAGCCTGAGCTGAGAGCAGGGGGCTCTTACCTGCCGCATGGCAGTAGCCACTCACCAGCCCTTTCACTCGCCTTTGCAGTGTTGATTTCGGGATGTTCCATGCCCTGGCTAGAAACCTTAATTTTGGTTTTGTCCTTCAGTCACCTCCTATATAAATATATAAATTATAAATTAGCCCCTGTGTCTTCTTCTGTATTTATTAATATGGATGGATTGAAAATTGTGACTGTCTTTTATAAAAAGTCCCTTATAAAATGTGTTTTTAAATGTAAACTGTATAGCCCTACCATCTTGATTAGTAATGTTTTTGTTATACTTTAATAAGAAAATAAACAGCGCTTTTTATCACAGATGAAATTGATGCAATTGAAATACCACTGCTTTTACATGAAGAATGTTACGAGGACAATATATTTCACATATAAATAAAAACAAACTATTATAGTAAATGGACTTATTCATGGAAAATTTATGAAGATATCAGCTGATTTTCTTGCCCAATGAGCATTTAAACTGTGTCGTCAGCAAGTCATTTCCCATCGTGCTTTTCATCAACGCAGCTGGTGAGAAGCAACTGCGCTCGTCTGCGGATTTTAGCCAGGCCGTCTAGCCGTCGCGAGAGTTTTTTTGACACACGTCAGCATGACATCAGAGCAAGGCGGACCGCAGTCGGACACAATTCTAACCGGCATGCATCTTGCGCTGATCACCGGTTATCGATTCTGCGCAGAATTTGGCCATCTCGAACGAGCCTAAAGTGTGATGCCTTTATTACCATTCAGCCACCTGCAAACCACCAGAGCCACATCAGCGAGTTCAGGTGTTCTTGATGAGGGATGAAACTGCAATCCTCGGGTAGATTCTACTCCAGCGATAAGACTGAACAAACCCCGGTGTTGAGAAGGTCTGCCGAACTCTTCAAGCAGAGAACCTGGGAGCGTGAACGCTCTGTCACGAGCCCGGATAGCTCAGTCGGTAGAGCATCAAGTCCCTGCTCGGGCGATGGGTCCTTTACTAAAGTGTCCCCTTTACCTTGTGTGGTCTTTGGCATTAGCTGTTGGTGTCGACAATTGGACGTTGAGCGGACTTCGTTTAAGCAAACGCACCATATAATTCCATGAGACCACGTCAGCAAATGCTGACGGATTTTGCAGATGTATTTAGGCAGACCCGCGCCCACGCTTCTGCTGGGCTGTTGGTAGCTTGCCGTGATCGTATAGTGCCGGTTCCTCTGCCGATTCGTCCTCTTTGCCGCCAGCCCAAAGGAGGGGCATCTCGCTGCAACCTGCGGTGGCTGTCTAACCACGCCCACATCCAAGTGTGACGTCATAAACCATGCCCATGTCCACATACGTCACATTGGACGTATTGGTTGGACATCCACCGCAGTTTGCAGCGACATGTACTTGGCCCAAAGAGCTGGGAGTCACTGACGTGTTGTAGTTGTGGCCGAGTGGTTATGGCGATGGACTTGAAATCCATTGGGGTCTCACCGCGCAGGTTCAAACCCTGCCGACTACGGCTGCTTTGCTCCCCTGGTTTCTGTGTTTCTTTTGGTGGACGTCCCACTTTTCAAGCTGCTTTATTTCTTTAACTCATGTTGGTTCAATGGGATGCATGTTGAGAGAAATCAACGCAGCCCTTTATGGTCTCTACAGAGAGTCTTGTGCAGAAGCAAGTTGCCTCCACTTAAAGAGCCTTAACGTGCACTTTTAGAAGAAACTGGCACCTGCTCATTCTAGTTCCTAGCGACATTCTCTTTCTCTCTCTAGACCAAAAAGTAGTTAACAGGGTGTGATAAGGAGATCCCATACTTGTTTATCAGTGTTAGCATACAGCCAAGAGCAGTGTGTCTCTCTGTCTCTGTGGTCAGTTGCCGCCATTTTCTAGGGGGCCCCTGCGCACGAACATCGGTGCTGAAGCAACATCTAGGAAATGCAATGGCGAAAAAGGGCCTACCGAAGGTCATACCTGTAGTAGGGTGGCCGAGCGATCTAAGGTGCTAGATTAAGGCTCCAGTCTCTTCGGAGGCGTGGGTTCAAATCCCACCGCTGTCAACTGAGCCTTTAGGCAGCCAGGGTGCCTTCAAGCTGAGTTGTGTGGGTGGTTTTTAATTCGCATCTGACTTTCGTTTACCTGCAAACCCTCAGAGCCAAATCGAAGCGGTACATAGAACTCTCAAGCCTGAGAACCTCATGAGCTACTGACCGTCGGCGAAGCTTTCCAAGAACCTGTAATAAAAACAGTAGCAGAAGTAAAGACCAAAGATGAGCTGTGAGGGCAGTTTTTAATTCACATATGACTTCGTTTACCTGCAAACCCCTAGAGCCCAATCAGGTGGTTCATCCCTTGATGAGGGATGAAACTGCAATTTACAAGTAGATTCACCTTTAAAGACACACCCCGGCATTAAAAACGTTTACAGGACCCTCAAAGCACAGAACCTTGCAAGCTACTGACTGTCGGCGAAGCATTTCAAGAAACCATAGCAAAATCAGAGATGCGAAACGGCCCGCACGTGATGCGGTTTTGAGGTAGTGTGCCGAGCGGTCTAAGGCACTGGATTTAGGCTCCAGTCTCTTCGGAGGCGTGGGTTAAAATCCCTCCGCTGCCAGTTGAGTCTTTACACACACCACGGGAGTGCCCTCTTGCAGCGCCCTGAGATAAAGTGTGACACCTTTATTACCATTCAGCCACCTGCAAACCACCAGAGCCACATCAGCGAGTTCAGGTGTGCTTGATGAGGGATGAAACTGCAATCCTCAAGTAGATTCTGCACTTGCTGCTATTGCACTTCTGGTTAGACCTAAACTGCATTTCGTTGCCTTGTACTTGTACATGTGTAATGACAATAAAGTTGAATCTAATTCTACTCCAGCGATAAGACTGAACAAACCCCGGTGTTGAGAAGGTCTGCCGAACTCTTCAAGCAGAGAACCTGGGAGCGTGAACGCACTATCACGAGTCCGCATAGCTCAGTCGGTAGAGCATCAGACTTTTAATCTGAGGGTCCAGGGTTCAAGTCCCTGTTCGGGCGATGTGTGCCCTCTACTAAAACATCCTCTTTACCTTGTGTAGTCTTCGGCATCAGCTGTTGGTATCGACAACTGGACGTTGAGCGGATTTCGTCTGAGCAAACGCACCAAATAATTCCATGAGACCATGTCAGCAACGCTGACAGATGTTGCAGATATATTCAGGCAGACCCGCGCCCACGGCTCTGCTGGGCTGTTGGTAGCTTGCTGTGATCGTATAGTGTTTAGTACTCTGCGTTGTGGCTGCAGCAACCCCGGTTCGAATCCGGGTCACGGCAGCTGTTCCAGGCTTGACGAGGAACGGCAGGAGGTCTTGTCCTTTTTGGCGGGTCCAGTATGTTGCCGGTTGCTCTGCCGGCTCGTCCTCCAGAGCCGCCAAATCGAAGAGGTACACAGAACTCTTAAGCCTGAGAACCTTATGAGCTACTGACCGTCGGCGAAGCTTTCCAAGAGCCTGTAATAAAAACAGTAGCAGAAGTAAAGACCAAAGATGAGCTGTGAGGGCAGTTTTTAATTCACATATGACTTTGTTTACCTGCAAACCCTAGAGCCCAATCAGGTGGTTCAGGTGTCGTTGATGAGAGATGAAACTGCAATTTACAAGTAGATTCAATTTTAAAGATTTGAACACTTCGGCATTGAAAAGGTACACAGGACCCTCAAAGCACAGAACCTTGCAAGCTACTAACTGTCGGCGAAGCAATTCAAGAAACTATAGCAAAAACAGAGATGCAAAACGGCCCGAACGGCACAGAGACTTGGGAGGCCGGTGCGGAGACTTGGGAGGTCGGCTGGAAAGCCGGCGCGGAGACTTGGGAGGTCGGCTGGAAAGCCGGCGCGGAGACTTGGGAGGTCGACTGGAAGGCCGGTGCGGAGAATTGGAAGGCCGGCTGTACCGGCGCGGAGACGTGGGAGGCCGGCGCTGCCTTTCGCCGTTTCTGCTTCTTGGGCCGGCTACTGGTTAAGCCGGCCGGCCGAGACGGCCCCGAGGTGGCTGTGGTCGTCTCCACTGAGGAGGAATCCGACGAGCGAGTGCAGACTGGTTCCCGGGAGTCACGGTGGGTGGCGCCGAATCCCCCAGAGATGCCACAGCCAGGTCCCGGTCCTCCGGCATGGTGGGTAGGCAGTCCCGAGAGAGGGAGGACAGGACCCAGGATGGGGTGGGTGGTTCTTCGTCCTCCAGGGGTACCACGGCGTCGGCCTCCGGAGCGGGGGCTCAAGGTGGTGTAGCTCCTGGCTTGGTGGAGAGCCTTCAGCTCTGCTTCGTTGAACCCCGAGTGGCCCGCGGCAGCCAGGAACTCCGATGCAAAGTCTCTGTTGTCGGCCCCCTTCTGCCGGAGGCCGTAGAGGAGGTGAGCAAGGCGGCTCCTCTGGACTGCCAGGGGGGTGGGGACCGCTGCCTGCTGGGTCCTCAGTTGTCTCGTTCGTTCTGTCATGCATGTGGTGATGAAAGGAAACAAAAACCCACGATGGGGGAAACAGAACTTAAACTACTAGAACTGAAAACATAAGACAAACTGTAAATCACAAACTTCCCACGAGGGGGCAAACAGGGAACCAAAAAAACGAAAACACGGGATGGAACACTATAGATACAGATTAACATAGACAAGACTTAGACCAACGAGTATTTCAAAACGAACGAGCACAAGACAATGAACACGAGGGCTTTTTATAGGGACACTAACAAGGGATAATGACACAGGGACAGGTGTGAATCATCAGAAACATTTGCCGGAGAGATTACCGGAGAATGAGGGGGCGGGGCTTAGACGCGCGACACGGAAACATACAGCAACGGCGAACTAGCACGAGCCGTGTGTAACCACAAATATAAACACAAAGACGAGATACTTACACAATCCTGCCCACTAGATCAAGAATACAAGACATAAACAAGGAGGACAGGATTGCGGAAGTATCCGGGTGACGTGGTCACGACGCAAGACCGGAGAGCGCGTGACGTAGGCGATGCCCGCCCAGGCCACGCGCTTCCATGAATAACAAACACGGGGACATGGTACTGTCATGGCCCTGCCCACAAGGCTCTAGGAATTTACTAGACGAGAAGGGCAGAACCATGACAGTGACACTGACTGTGTTAACTTAACACTGGAGGTTATAGTAGTGATATAAACCTACCCACATTAATATGGTTATACCATTTACTGAATAGTTACACATTTAAATTTAATATTTTATTTATATTAAATTATATTTATTTTAGTAATGGAAGATGGCTTCCAAACTTAAAAAGCACAAGCTATGGGCGACGAGGAGTGGATGTCGCGCCTGCGAAAGTTTGCTGCTGTAGGGGTCTGGCCTTCTGAGGCAGGAAACAGGCCGGCACCCCACCAGAGAAAGTGGCATGACCTGTATCTGAACGTTAAATTAAAAGTTATTTGTGTATGCCATATTTAAAGGAGTCACTATGGCGTTTATTTAGACCCAAAACTCACGTGCATGAAATCCGCGCGGGCGCGAGTAACGCAATGCGCAGTACAGTTCCATGAGTTCCATGTCACTTATTACAAAACTAACACAGCTAAGGCAAGGTAATACAGCAATCATTAGGTAAGACAGGTCAAAGACTGTATGTGACTGCATGTTAAAAGTGACCAATCAAATGAGCAGAGAAATCTGCCATTGTCCCGCCTCCAAAGTCTCAAAAGTCAACGAGCGAGCGAGTTTTGAGCAGTTGCGAGAGCACATAGAGAATTGCGAACACGCTCTTCACAGCCTCTGCTCGCGGACTCCGTTTTTGCACGCGAAGCAGAAGTGCGCTCTCTCAAAGATTATTTTCCGCGCGCGGATACTGTTCTGCGCGCTCGCGGAGTATAAATGTGCTCTCGCGAGGGTGTGTTTCTGCTCGTGGAACTGTTCTGCACGTTGCGTTACTCGCGCCCGCACATATTATTTCCGTGAGTTTTGGGTCTGAATAAACGCCATAAGTCACATTCTTATGATTCACTGTCAAACAATATTACAGATTGAAAAATGTCCAATTCAGTTGATGGGACAAATGTCTTTGTTTGGAGGGACACAGACATGCAGTTGTGGATTCCATACCCCCCCTAAGGCCACCATATTGCACAAAGGTATCAAAAATCGTTTCTTAAAATTATGAAGTGTTGTAATCTTAATTATTAAATTCTATTTTCTTTTCTCTTAACCTGTAGCCTTCCAGGTCAGTGTCCTCTTCAATGACACCAGGTCCCTCATCTGCATCACTTGTTGCATCATCTGCCGCAACATCTTGGCAGTCGGTAACATCTGGGCAGATGGCAACACCGTATCAGACGGCAACACTGGGTCAAACAGCAAAAACTGGACTCACACACTGCATGCCGACTTTGACTATGGCATCAGTAAGTAATGAGGATTTACTGATACTTATATTTAAATGTTTAGCATATTCAAATATGCATTTTAATTTACAAGGCTCTGCTTAAGATGACTTTTAAAAAAATTATTTCAGTTTATAAAGCCACGGTTCGGTGGGTCTCAGGGTGCTGCTTTAAAGCCAAACTTGGCTTTGGGCAGGAAGCATGCAACCAAGGTAATGTAAAGAGAATGACAGTTAGAATTTGATTTTACAATCATATAATCAATCATACAATACATTCATATAATATGCACTCTTATTCTTGTTAGGCTACTGTTATTTTCATTTCATAAAGATGTTGAAATGATGTTCTCATTACTGTAATTCCTAATAAGGACAGGTTAATATAATATATAATGTTGTAAACTGTGGTGATATTCTCTCAGCCAATCAGTTGCATTTCCAACTCTTCTGCCATGTCCAGCATCCAAGGATGTACATTCAGACTGTCTCAACTCTGTATCCTCCTCCCTCTCCTGTGTCCACAACCACCTCCTCGATACCATCGGCAGCTGCTAGAGTTGTGAGAAACTCTTAAATTAAATGGTTTTCTTCACAATGACTTAACTTTAAATAAGCATCCTTCATGAGTAACTTGAAATCATGTATACATATTTGCCTTTATTTATTTATAAAGGAAGTGTCAGCTGCTGCTGCCTCCTCTTCTGGTACCTCTGCTCCTCTTGCCCCTGTGACCTCTGCATCTGCCACTGCCACCTCTTTTTTTGCCACCTCTGCTGCTCGATCTGTGGTTGAGCATCACGCTCACCCTACTGCTGACATGGAGACTGCTCAGTGTTCAGAGTCTGGCTGGCTGCCTGTAAAGCTCATAAGGACCATACCACCTCTGGACTAGTAGTGGTTTTTTATCTGCTCTGTGGAGGAACCAGCGGCTGCGCACTGACCTGAAGCTGTGGTATGATCCACCGGAGCCAGCTCTCATTTATCATCAGGTCCCCACTCCAGAGCATTTTTCAAACACAGGCTTCTCTTGTGGATGCCATACCACCTTTGGAAGGTCAGGCTGTCCTGTCCTGTGTGTGGAAAACAGCTGACAGATTATAGAGCCCACAAAAGAGCCCGCCAGGTTTTGGATGTCGATATGTACTACCTGATGATCACGGAGACTCTCTGGTGCAGTTCAGCTGGTTGTAAAATGAGTTACATTTCCACCAGCAAGACCATCTTGGACCAGCTGGATTTGGCACACAGAATGGAGTTCCGACTTATCCTCACACGAAAGTGAGTATACTGAAATTATTTAGCTTGTGTTACAGATGTTTGTCATTCAAACACACTAGAAATTAGCTTGTTTTAATGTTTGCAATTCTTTTGCTCTCTTTTTTTACTTTGTTTCTTAATACAGATATGCTTGTGACATGCGGGTGATCCGTTTTCTGAGGGAGAGAACCTTAGGTAATAGCCCCAGCCGCTTGGTCAGACAGTTGAGAAAAAATCACAGCAAGGAGTGGCTTAAGCGTGTTTGTCTCTACCTTGGTGTTTGTTCAGACTTTGTTCTCCAGCCAAGCCTACTCCCTGTCAAGTTCCATGACCCTCCTAAGCAAGTGGCTATTCCTTCCCACTGGTGGATGCTGGCTGTTTATGGCCGAGACATTTTAAACAGGCTGGATCACATCAAAGCGAGCATAACATCCGTCTTTGGTAGTATATTAAAAAAAAGGTAAATTATATAAAGGTAAATATTTTTGACTTACACCACTGTAAAATCCTACCTCACAAACAAAAGTCTAAAATACAACATTAGCAGTAAAAACATGTGATAAATTAATGCTTTGTATTAAAAACAAATTATTAATTTTTTCAGGGAGGGCACTGGACAGACAAAACTTAAACAAAGATTTGGTGGGTTGCCAGACCTGGTTGTAAAGCTTGACATATACCACTTCATGCGGCGACTGGCTATGGCAGCATTTTAATGCCAAAACGAAATGAGCGCACTGCTGATGCTGGCCGTCTTTGTCTTTTTTGCCCATCGAGATTTGTTTGGCTAAAATAAAAAAGAAATTAAATAAAAAATAAACTTTTTTTATCTAAAGGTTTGTCGTTAAAAAACAAAACACATTTAGCATCCAAAACAACATCAATCCCAGAAATCTCCCTAAACAAAAACTTAAAGTCAGACCAAAATAACTTCGTACAAATGCACTAAAAAAAGATGCAAAATATGCTGTTTTAATCTTTCGCGCTTCAGGTCTAGATTGATGATCACAGAGAAGTAACCGATGACATTAGAGGCTACAATAAAAACAGCAAGTCCCGCCCCTCGACTGACAAAATAAAAAATGTTTGCGCGAGCAGAAGCTGTAGGTGAGAGCGCAGACTGTAAATGCGCGTGCGAGTGCTTGTAATTGCGCGCACAGAAGATGTCATGCGCGCGAGGGCTTGTATTGCGCGCACATTAGATGCCTTGCGCGCGCAAGGGTTTCAAACGAACTCGCGGGTCCCGTTTCCTCGCGATCGCTTGCGGAAGTTATTTGCCGTGCGCGGCCAGCATCAGCAGTGCGCTCGTTTCTTTTTGGCATTAAAATGCCGCCATAACTGGCATCTGGGTGTACAAATGATGCACATCCTCTGTACCCCATCTTTATGTCCAGACTGTCAAGCTACATTTTTGAGTGGGACAGTAGAGATGTTGCCTTGCTGCGTCAAGCTAAGAGGGAACAGTTGAAACGAGAAGGTGGGGGAGAGGAAAATTGAGAGAAAAAATGGGTGAAATTTCAAATTAAGAGATAGCTCTTCTGTAATGTTTGAGTGGTGATGCATTTGCTGTTTTTTTTAAGTAATGAAAAGCGCACATTTAAATTACATTGTTTTCTATTTTAGGCACTCACCAGGACCGGGGTTCGAATGCAGCCTAAGTTTTTTTTGTCTGTGTGTTTTGTTATATTTTTTATCTGATTATAAAAACAAAGTTCTTCAATGCTTTCTGTTGCAAATACACAAATGTACTTTTTTGGTTGTGCTTTATTAAAAAAATAAAAGATACCTGTGCTGTGGTATTATATTTGGCTGTAGCCTACTAGACACATTAAAATCAAATCACCTTTACTGTCACATCACCACGAGTGGTGAGTGAAAGTCTTGGGAGCATGCTCAGTACAAAGCATAATGCAGTTGAACAGACAAACAACTGTATGACAAACAACTGTATGACAAAACCTTGTAAAGTAGACAGTATGTAGTGCAGGCAAGCAGTGCAAATTATAACAGATGGGCTGTACAAAAAAGACAATATACATTTACACATATGCACATTATATACACAAGATATACACATTGGACAGTGTCTATAAACATTAAATATAAAAAATATAACAGAATATACAGATATGCACACTGGTTCAGCACATAGTGCAGATTGTTAATGGATGGTTATTGCATTAGTCCATGATACTGTGGTTTATAGTATGGCGAAGAGTGAGTGTGTGGAGTGTGTCAGTTTAAGTGTTGAGTTTTAAGTGTTGAGCAGTCTAATAGTCTGAGGGTAAAAGCTGTTCTTCAATCTGCTTGTGCGGGACTGGATGCTCCGGATGTCCTGAAGAGAGGGAAGAGCGTCTCCCACCACATGACGGGCAGTTCGCACAACTCTGTGCAGTGCTTTGCGATTGCCGGCAGTGCTGTTTCCATACCAGGCGGTGATGCAGCCAGTTAGAATGCTCTCTACTGTGCAGGTGTGAAAGGTTCTGAGGATTTTGGGGCTCATCCCAAACTTCCTCAGGCGCCTGAGAAAAAAGAGGCGCTGGTGTGCCTTTTTCAGCACTGCATCAGTGTGAACAGTCCATGTGAGGTCCTCAGTGATGTTTACTCCAAGGAACTTGAAGCTGTTTACCCGCTCCACAGGTGTCCCGTCGATGGTGATGGGGCTGTGTTCCTTATCCTGTCTCCTGAAATCTATCACCAGTTCCTTGGTTTTAGTAATGTTAAGTAGGAGATGATTCTCCTTACACCAGTGTGTCAGACTGCACACCTCCTCTCTGTAGGCCGACTCGTTGTTGTTGATGATCAGGCCTATCACTGTTGTGTCATCGGCAAATTTCACAATGGTGTTGGAGCTGTGTGTGGCTATGCAGTCGTGTGTGTACAGGGAGTAAAGAAGTGGACTTAGAACGCAACCTTGGGGCGCAACCTTGGGGCCAGTTCTCCTATGACGTGTCACAGCTGCACTCTGTCATGTGCCAGACAGGGAATACAGGAGAGCGGATCCAAATGCATATAATCATTTAATGAAAATCCAAAGAGTAAAGAGTAATCCAAAATATAACGAGTAACACCAAAGACGAGAACCAGGAACACCATAACATAAGCATCGACCGACACTAGACAACTGAAACACATGGCTATAAATACATAGATGAAGGGACAAACAGGAAATGAGGCACAGCTGAAACAGGTTAAAAATGAACGAGACACAAGTCATGATGGGATATTAAGGCCATGACAAAAACAAGGCAGAAACACTGAACAAAGAGGCGCCCTCAGGTGGCGACCCAAGGCGCTAGCCACAGGGCGTTACACACTCAGTGATTTTGATTAATGGTTATTGAAAAAAAGGTTTAAGATTATCAGAGAGAGCTTATTATATGTAATAAGGAAATACATTTTGTGAGTGCAGCTGTAACTTTAAACTGCTGTCATGTGATGTAAGTTTAGCATTTAATACTAAGTATTGTAATACTGGTAGCATTAATATGACAACAATTTGTCCATCTTTGATCTTGGTTGGTGATGGGGTTGCATGAGCTGGAGCTGGGATGGTCAGTCAGGCAGAAAGTTATCGCAGGTGGGTGGTACCGGATGTTTGACTGGAGCTGCTGTAACCTGCCCTAGGCCACCATGTTGTTCGTCGTAACTTATTAAGCGTGGAACAGTAGGCTTCCAACCTACGCCTGGCGACGCCGAATCGAAGGCCCAAGCCCGCCGGAGCATTCTGGATGGGCCGGGCACGACCCCCGGGGGCCCCGGCAAAAATCCCCCTAAACCGGCCCACGGATCGGGGACAAGGCGAAGTTCGAGGAGAAGCCACGAGAGGGCGACTGGCCGTACGCCCCGCACCTATTCGACGTCCACCGAAAGGGTGACGAGCGGGCTTCCCGATAGGCGCCTAACATCCCCCTTGCAGCCTAAACTTGCCGGAGGCCCCGAGACAAACCGAAACTCCCCCGAAGGCACACGCGTGTCCAAGTTAAGCTTTCTCGCATCCGTGAGGGGCCCAAATTGGCAGATAATGGACTTTGCCTTGGCAATGAGTTCTATTGCTCGAACCAACTGCAGAGCGCATAGGAGACGCTGCCCTTTGTGATGACGTACACTAGAACTCACGAGCGTGCTCCGGATGTTAAGGATGTAGTTTTTTGAGATCTTTCTTACATCTATGACTCATTCAATGGGGTCCACATAAGCAGATCAAGTTCAAACCTTGTAAATAGTCATCCTTTGCATTGACAATGAGTTACGCAGATTAAACCGGCTGTAGAGTGTAAAGGAGACACTGTCCTTTGCAATGGTGCACATTGAAGCTCATTGATGTGCTTCAGAGGCCTAAAAACGGTGTGTCCATTATTTACCTATGCAGGCCCTGTTGAATAGGTTATGAATGGTCATTAATAGGTTTTATACATCTGTAACTTATTCGACGGGGCCAACATAGGTAGAAAATTGACAATCCCTTTAAACATGTCTTATTTGACTCTAGGATGGTTTATTTGAATAAAGCTAATAGTTGAGTGTTTATTGGTCCTCAATTAGCATTTGTGAGTGTATTACAAATGTGCAACACATTTATTATGCTTATAAACGGTTTGTACATTCACCACCTACGTGGTTCCTGTAAAACAGGTTATGAGTGGGATGTACATTCGCCACCTATATGAGCCCTGTCAAACATGATAGGAGTGGTATGTACATTAGGTACCTATATGAGTCTTCTCAAACATGATATGAGTGGTATGTACATTAGCTACCTATATGAGCCCTGTCAAACATGTTATGAGTGGGATGTACATTCGCCACCTATATGAGCCCTGTCAAACATGATAGGAGTGGTATGTACATTAGGTACCTATATGAGTCTTCTCAAACATGATATGAGTGGTATGTACATTAGCTACCTATATGAGCCCTGTCAAACATGTTATGAGTGGGATGTACATTCGCCACCTATAAGAGCCCTGTCAAACATGATAGGAGTGGTATGTACATTAGCTACTGTTGTGGTTTCTTTTTGCCATTCTTTATTAGATTGATATAGAGCACAGTAAAATTGACTGAAAGCCGTATTTATATTTACAGAGTCAAAAGCACGCGTTCCTTTGTTGTCCAAAATAGAGATAATAAATTGTGACATAGATTTAGCCTTAGTAAGATTAGCTAGATATTTACTTGGCTTATTGCCCCATTCATACAACTTTTGCTTCGAGAACATAATATTCGAGTTAGACTTTTGTGTTAGTATAGAATTTAGAGAGGTTTGTATAACACCTACTTTTTCTAAAGACAACGGGGAGGGATTAGCCAGATAATTATTGGTGGCGATATCCAGCTCCAACTCTAGTTGTCTCTGTTTTTCAAATTGTTTCTTTGTCTTAGCCGCGCAATATGAAATGACAAGACCTCTGATAAATGCTTTACTAGTCTCCCAGAGAAGTGATGGATTATCAGTGAATTCCGAGTTGATAGACAAGAATATTTTAAACTCGGAGTCAAAGTATGAAAGGAATTCGTCATCTTTAAGCAATACTGTGCTGAATCTCCAACACTTCGCCGGTTTTATAAACCCTTTTATGAAAACATCAAGCGTAACTATGGCATGATCCAAAACAACAATATCTCCTATGTTACAGCTTGAGATAGTATGTATCAATGATTTATGAGCAAAAAAATAGTCAATCCTAGAATGGCATTTATGGGGATGTGAGAAAAAAGTAAATTTCTTTTGATAAGGATTTAAGATTCGCCATACATCTGAATATTCTAGATTATCGCACAGTGCAGAGAGAGCCTTCGATTGCCTTGTGACAAATGAATCCCTCTGAGGAAATCTGTCTAGCGTAGAGTTCAGCAAACAATTAAAATCACCTCCAATAATAGACAACTCGGAAGCAAACTCTTTAAATTTAGAGAACGCCTTAGCAAGAAACTCTGTAGAGTAATTTGGTGGGCAATATATGAGATCTCATCTCCATTAATAGTGCCTTTAATGATAATATATCTGCCTTGCTTATCTTTAATACTGTCTATGATCCTAAAAGGTATCCTTTTATTGATCAGGATAGCTACTCCCCTACTACTGGTTGAAAACGATGAAAAGTAAGTCTGGCCAACCCACCTATGTTTTAAGCTTAAGTGTTCACTATCGCTTAAGTGAGTTCCCTGCAATAAAGCTATATCCACATTTCCTTTAAATAGCTGTGTGAAAACTTTATGAATTTTTGATTGACCACGTAAACCCCTCACATTCCATGTGCATAATCTTAGATTACTAATAGCGGTGACTTACTTGAATTGGATGTGATGATAAATCAGGTGGTGCTATCCCCCCACCAAACCCTGTATCATTATCCACGTGCAATGCTATAAAAACGCTTCCAGGTAGAAAAAACACGTGTCTCAGGGCAATATAACAAAACACAGAACTTAGCTGAACAAACCAGTTCAACACAGAATAGTTAAACATGAAAAGAAAGAGAAAAAAGACAAATAAACAAAAAACAAATAAAGGAGGGCATTTCCCCGTAACTCTTTTGGGGACCAGTCTGCCTCTTACAGACCCTCGTGGCACAGAGTTTAAGAGAGAACAAAACAAAACGAAAACACTTACATTGTCAGAACGTCCCCATCACTCACACAAAAAGGGAGCGTGAATAAAGTAATCAAACCATAACTTAAGTCGCTACACGAGCACAACAGTATTCAAATGTCCGAAATCAGGTCATCGCACCGTCTGCCTATCCGTCCCCAGCATTACCGTGATCCGAAGACACATCTGGAGCGTTATTGTCCAAGTATTGCATAGTTGCAGCTGGCGTCTCAAAAACTTTTGTTTTACTTCCAATAGTGACCCGTAATTTGGCAGGATACAGCATCGCAAAGCGAGCCCCCGACTCTCGCAGTCGCTGTTTGACGGAGTTGAATTCTTTGCGTTTCCGTATCACCAAAGCCGAAAAGTCCTGATAGAATGACACCTTCCTGCCCTCGTATCGTAGATCTCCGTTCGTAGATTGCATCCTGCAAGCTTCAAGAACCCTCTGCCTGTCCCTATAATTATGAAACCACACTATAAGTGGCCTAGGCATGTCTACTACACCCGGTCTTGGAGCAGATGTACGATGCGCCCTTTCAATTTTAATGCAGCCACCCTTAGTCGGTAGATTTAAGAAATCGGGGATCCACTTTTGGAGAAAAGCAACAGCGCTGGAGCCCTCAACCTCTTCACGGAGACCTAAAATTCTAATGTTTTTACGGCGACCTCTGTTCTCTAAGTCGTCGACATGCTCGGTGAGATTGGCAATCTGCTTTTCAAAGTTGAGTGTGCGGGCCTGTGTGCTCTCGGAGCTTTCCTCCACCGCCATGATTCTCCGTTCTGCCTCGTCCACCCGACTTTTAACACTCTCCATCTGTTGAGTGTGAATGTGGACCATTTCAGCCAGCGGACCAAGCTTTTCATCTATTGCACTAGATATTTTCTCCGTCATAATTTGCAGCGCGTTTGCGAGTGCAGGACTAAGTGCTGACTTGTTGTTGGCGGCGGCCGGGTCTTTTTCCCCAAGTTTCTTGACAGGTTTTGGCATTTTCGGCCCTTAACAAGGGGAAACCTTTAATAGATGGACTGTTTGGGGGTAGGCACACATGCAAACATGTCCTGAAGGAATGTTTGGGGGTGGGCACACAGGTCTGATGAAAGTTTTAGGGGTGGGAGTTTTAGAACAAAGACCTGTAGTCACATGTATAGAGAATTATAATGGTGGCTTAGATTGTATGCGATTCCTTTATATTTAGGCTTATAAAATCGTATACATTTCCACACATGTCTCACGATTCCGGAGTGCTGTTTCATGATCCAGAGTTTTTACCTACTATAACCTAGTGACTTAAGATAAATCCTCTATGTTCTATTACCAAAGGACTAAATCATGCCACAGCACTTTGGCAGGTGTGGACCAAACATCTTCCTCATGTCCATTTGATCAATTTGGCTGAGGGAAGTAAAAGATTCAACACCCTACTTTCCCAAATAGTACAGCATAATTATACAATATTCGAAACATGTGTGCGTGATCAAGTCTGCCTTGTCTGTGGTTGTCATCACAATTATATCGGGTATAAACATAATAGTAGTAAACAAAATAAAGTAAATACACACAATATTAAGGCAGGGGTACCCCAAAAAAAACAAAAATGCATAACACAAAAACAAATAAACCATGCATAATACAAACCCAAAATATACATAATATGGAAATGAATAAAATGCATGATATGACATTTTAGGTTACAGATACATTCGTTTAGAGTTCATTCCCTTTCTTCATCAGAGTCACTTGAAATTTAATTTGCCAATTGCAACTGCATTATTGTTTTGTAAAACACATCCTGATAACATTCTTGTTGAGTCAGATTCATTTGTTCATCATCACGGTATCTTAACATTTCCATTTGCTTAACTGTAGCTTTGATCATTAGGGATTTTAATAATAATCCTCCTATGGCAGTTGACACTCCTAGGAGTATTCCTAATTTTGCTAACCATGCACCCCACAATCCTAATTTTAACTCAAACCAATCCCATGTTTTTTCATCTCTTCCTGCATTAGTTTCCGTAAATGCTCCTTCGGGTGCAGTATTATTTGGGATATATGTTCAACATAGGTTTCCAAATAAGATAACACACACCTCCATTGTCTGCTAATATCCAATCAAGAGCTAATCTATTTTGCCATGTCATTTTACTGGTTGAATCCAATTGTTCTCCATTGATTACTCTGTGCAGTTTCCCATAACACATCAAATTTCATATCACCATCAGGGTCTCCTCTTTGTTACTTCATTGTTTTTCATACAACCCTGGTTTAAATGAGGCTAAGATTGAGTTGTTATTGGGTTTCGTTAACGGCTGAAAAGTTAATGGTATGGAAGTGTGGTTGAAAGTCTAAATTATTGGATTTGGAGTTGTTGTGTTGGCTGTAGTTTGACCTTGTGACAAGCATATGCGGATCGGGCCTATTGTTGGCGTTATTATTTTCATTGTTCTGTTTACATTTACATTTACGCATTTGGCAGACGCTTTTATCCAAAGCGACTTACATTACATTGTACTATACATTTGTACATTTTTTGTATAGTAAGCAAGTGGGGGTTAGGTGCCTTGCTCAAGGGCACCTCAGCCGTTACCCGCTAGCCCTGAGAATCGAACCAGAAACCTTCTGGTCATGAGTCCAACTCTCTAACCACTGAGCCACGACTGCCCTGTTTGACTCCTCCTGCCACACTTTGTAATTTGTTGCTTTCTGCTGTTGGACTTTCTTGTTCATTTGTTTCCGGTCTATTTCCTCTGGCTTTTCCCTTAGGAACTCCTGTGCAGTGGTTTAGATGATACCAGGTGTTGCTTTCTTCCACCTGGACTGCTATTGAAGTAGCTGCTGTCACTTTATGATGTCCATTTCCTTTTGAATATTCTAGATAGACTTCATCTGTTGATGCAATGGACACGTGGTTTCCATTTCCTCACACCTTTCTCTTTTCCTGCACAGAAATAGCTTCATGGAAAGCAGTTAGTTTTTTTTCATTATTTTCCATTTTTAATTGTTCTAATGGGGGTCCCTTGTATAGGCCTCTGCTATATAATACAGGCATTGGTCGACCAGTTAGCAATTCATGCAGTGTTAAATGTGTGATTCTGTTCATTTGCATGCGGTTGCTCATTAGTGCAAGTAAAGCATCAATACAATTAAATTTAGTACTTGTACATATCTTGTTGAACTTGGTTTGAGAAGACCATTAATTTGTTCAACTTATTAATTTTCTCAACTTAAAATGTTTTCAACTTGTATATTTTTTCAACTTATCCCTGCGATTGTTCCTGCTCCTTTATCTGCAGACAGTATTGTTTCTGCTCAATGGCTAAATCGGTCAATAACCACAAGTATGTCTTGTTTTGTATGTGTTTTATCATATCCTAATAATCCACCACCAAGTGTTTGAAAGGTCCTTCAGGTATGGGTTCTTGTTACGAACACGAACACTGTCTCCAAGGCTCCCGCTCGCCAGCTGAGAGAACAGTCTCCAGAATACTAGGGACTACACTACCCAGCATCCTTTGCGAGGCTGATTGTGACACCTGACGCTCGTTATCCGGGCTATTTCTGCACCACGCTGCCAGAGCTCTGGTGCAAAGTCTTGTTATTGTCCCGGTGTACATTTCTGAGCATTTTGGATTACTAGTATATTGTTCGGTGTTTGATCTTGGACTGTACTGTGGATTTACGACCGTTGCTGCCTGCCTCGACCCCATATGGACTTTGGATTACGACTCTGCTGCCTGCCTCGAACTTTGCCTGCTTTTGTTGTGTTGGCTATCTGCCTGCCTTGATCTCTGCTTGCCTCACCATACCCTGTTGTGACGTGTTAATAAAGCTGCACATGGATCCTTACACTTCCGCATCTGCCTCTTACAGTTCTGACCTATTAATGTTATTGCTCCTTCTCTGACATTATTTTTAACATATATCTCACATGAAGACAAAAATTCAAACACCATTACCTTGTTGTTTTAATTTCTTTTAACTTTACAATTTTCTTATTACTTTTTTCACATTTTTTTTTACATTTCTTATTACTTCACTTCATTTTCTTAATTTCTTATCACTTTTCTTAATTTCTTATCACTGCTCTTCCCCCTTTGCACCATGGTCAAAACCATGTGCATCTCCAGTATGGATTCTTAAGTGATCTTTAAAGTTGGATCCATCATGAAATAGGATGGACTTAAAGTCAGATTGTAGCCTAATGAATGATAATGAATTAGCTACCCAATCATGTGGTTTACCGTTATAAACCAAAGGAATTATTGCTGCTGGATTAACCATATAACCATATACATGTAAACATGATGCATATGCTAGACTATGTGCTGGAGTCAAAACAAATTTCTTGCTCATTTAAGTTTTATGATGTGTGTACATGATAACTAGATATCCCATAGTTTTCCTAGATATTTTTTATATGCCTGATTTATGACTACAACACCTTGCATTATCAATAAGAGTTTAGTATTATCATTGCATTATGATGCATGTCCGTCAGTTTTTTAGCAACATATAGGTGAAATGGTTTGATATTGTCAAATGCACTAAAGGCAGGTGCTATTTGTCAAAATTCTATTTTTTCAAATCTATTCATGCATCTATAGCGTAATCCTCTCTGTGGCAGTCAATATTGCAGTTTGGTTTTGGATACCTTGTGACCAAATACAGTACAAAGATCAATTGCAGTACAGTATTGTACATCAGATTAAGGATATTGCATTTTTTCTGGTTAGGCATGCATTTGGTTTAGGCAGGCAGACTTTACTAACCTTCCATCTGTCTCGTGCTGAGACCATAGTTTAGCTGGCTCTTAATGTTCAACTTCCTGTAATAGTTTAGTAGAATTACTTCCTGGCTCTGGTGTTGCCACCATTTGAGCTTGTTGTTTTTGGTTAACAACTACCTCCTGGGGAATGCCTTGCAAGGATGTACCACACAGAAATTGTATGTAATTTTTGTCGGTAGAATGAAAAATCAATAGATTTATTGTGGGCTCTTATTCACTTTGTTCAGCTTTTTTCATCATTGGTCCTAGATCTTTGGTTTCCCAATTTTTTACTACATATATAGAAATGTGTGGAATGGATCTTTGACATTAAACCATTGTTTTATGAACTCATTTTCTGATATTTTCAAGGCTGCTCCCTGTTTACCTATTATGATGTGCTGTGATATCATTTCAATTTTTGCTCTTTAGTTCTTTCCTGCCAATTTATTTCTACATCTGCATTTCTCGTGGGATCATAGTTCATTATAAGTGAAATCCTGACTCTGGTATTTGTGCTTCTGGAATCTGTGCTTTAATAAATTAATTCCATTTATTGATCATTTGCCTCACATCATTCTCTATCTGTCCTATCCAGTACACGTTTGCTTTTGTCTTAGAAATCATCATTTATGTTCCTTTCATATCTTTATACACTCCCTCTTTAACACACCAAATTTGTAAATCCATTTACACATTGCATCTCTTCCTAACAGATTAATAGGAGTCTTATCTGATATCACTGTGGATCAGTGGGGGCAGTCTTTTCCCCTCAGGCTGTCATGTCCTCAGCTTATTATCAGCTTGTTGTTCATTTTCTCTTGGAGTGTCCAGACATTCTTTGTATTGTTCCTCTGCAAAGTCACACGGTCGCAATCTCCACTCAGATGTGTCACGGAGTTTGACTCTCTGTTTAAATGTCTCTGGGCATGTGATTGGGGTTTCTCCCAACTATTCCCATTATAGTGTTTTTCGGATCCACTCTGGTTGGATATTCAGCATGCAGTGCCTGCCTCACTGAAGAATGATATGCATCAGAATAGTTTCATTCCTGTATTGAGAGTTTACAGCTATAAACCTGTTCAGATGTTAGACAGTTGCCCTTGCCCTTGTTTTTGCTTTAACCACCTTAATCCACTTTCCAGCCACATTGTGGATGTCAGAGAGATGAGTGATTATCCTCACAATGTTTTTTCTTATGTTACTTTTTATTAATGAATTTCTTTATGATCATTTTTAATTTATTTATTTTTCCCATGCCACTTTCCTTCATCAGATGAGATCTCATATTCTTCTCCTTTCACTCTACTTTCTACAATCCTTCTTGTCTCATCCACAAACTCTTTCACTCTACTTTCTACGATCCTTCTTCTCATTAATATATATGTCTCATCCACAAACCCTTTCACTCTACTTTCTACGATCCTTCTTCTCATTAATATATCTGTCTCATCCACAAACTCCTGTTTCCTTAATCCATTTTTACTTGCCTCCACCAACTTTGATTTACTTTCTATTCTTTCTATCTGCCTTTCCTATCCTGCCTGCTCTGCTCTGACATATGACACCATCTGTCTTTCATCTTTTAACTCCACATTCCAGACACTTCTACATTTGCCGTGAGCAATATAAATTGACCCTCAGAGATCATATAAGTGACCCACAAACACCCACACAAACTCTTTGTCTGTTTTTATTTCGTACATCTGGTCCCATATGTCTTCCTTCATTTAACTCAATGATAACTGTTTCTCTCTATTTTTTATTACCCATATCTTTAGTGTAAGCTTGTAAGTCTTATGACTTTATTTTTATTAGTTCTTTACACAAGGGTTATTTAAATCACAAAGGTTCAACAGGAGTTGCTGTCACAATTCTTTAATACAGCAAACCTTTAGTTTGGACTTGTTTTTAAAACTTGTACAACATTATCAGCTTGACAAAGTTCTTCCTTTTTAAAACTTTCAAGTAATCAATTCACCACATGTTCTCAGCATAATAATACCTTACATCCAAATAATACCAAACAGCAATATCAGCCACCTTTTTCCTTAATACTAAGTTTTACACATCATTTTATTATTATTATTTTATTTATTACTTATATAGAGTATTAAATTTTAGAAATAATTATATATTTGACTACAATAAAAGAATTTCTAGTTCCACACATGATGTGACATCGAACGACCCTTCTTTTGGCCACGTGGTTATTAGTTTTTTATTCATTTATGCCATTTTCGGAAAGATGACATATAAGTTTGTTACGTAGGGGATATTTTAATCCCAACAGTTCTACAGGCGTAGCTGGCATAGTTTTAACACTTTTTCCTTTCTCCTTAAGACTTTACAAAGTTGTCAGTTTACCAAACGTTTATCGTTCTTTTAAAATTTCTACTAATCGAATCACCACGGATTGTCAGAGTAAAAACATTTTAGTTATGTTAATAGCTTTTTAACCACCATAATTCATACCGATACAGAGTTTTAAGCAGGTAATGCTCAGCGTTCAAACCAGTTCCTTTGTTAGCTTGAGAACAAGCGCACATTTATTTGCGTCCTTTTATTGCAAGGCTCATTCTTTTGCCCCTCTATAAAGTGGAGGGTTCGTCATTAATTCCTAATCCTTTTATATTATTTTATCTTATTTGATTGATCAAGAGGGCTTATTCTCTCTTTCTCAAGTGAGTCACATTCACACTCCTGTGACAGAGAAGGGGGGAAGTTGCGCAGTCACCACTCACAAGATTAAAAGTTTATCTCACAGTCACACCCTTCAGTCACTCACGCACACACAGAGACAACAAACAGCTGTTACACTTAAACAACATACAACCACCCCAGCAGCCCTAAACTTGGCGCTAATATCTCAGCAGCTCAAAAAACGGGCGCTTAACAATTTTTTTTGTTCTTCATCTTTTCAATGTGTCCGCGGCTCATACCGGTGCTTTAAACATTATCCGCTGCTCATATCCGGCACTTTTTATATTTGTCTTTATTATTTTCTTAACTAACTATGCTGCTCATATCCAGCGCTGTTTATTTGTTTTTATTATTTTCTTAACTACGTGAAACATAAACCCTGAATATACTTCCCTCTTCAAGACCAGCTCAACAGGAAAATAAACTCAGGTGCATGCATGCATTCAGTACTGTTGGAATCAAAATCCTTTTTCTTTTTAGTTCGATAATTTAGAAGAACTGAAGTGTCTCACCACAAGCAGCATCTGGCAAACCTAACTGCAAAAACAAAAACTGCTTACCTTTGACCAAATTGTTGTGTTGCTCGTTCCAGAAGCCTGCTTGCGCGGTCCACCTCGTTGTCCTTTCAGAATCCCACTTCTGACACCAAATGTTGTGATTTCTTTTTGCCATTCTTTATTAAACACTCAAGTCAGGGGGCAGTTGTGGCCTAATGGTTAGAGAGTCGGACTCGTAACCAGAAGGTTGCCGGTTCGATTCTCAGTACCAGCAGGTAACAACTGACGTGCCCTTGAGCAAGGCACCTTACCCCCGTTTGCTCCCCGGGCGCTGCAGTGTTAGCTGCCCACTGCTCCCGGTGTATGTGTGTTCACGACTTGAAGTGTGTGTGTTCACTATTCACTGGTTGGGTTAAATGCAGAGGTCACATTTCGGGTATGGGTCACCATATCTGACAAAAAAAAAAAAATAGGTCAGGTCACAAGTCGGGGTTTGATTCCGTCAGATAGATTTTTATTGACTAAACCAATAAAGAGCCAAGCCCCCCATATGCAGGGCTGGGCCCTCCCACAGAGAACTGCAGAGGACAAGGACCTGCATAGGAGAGAACCGCCTTGGCCTACTAAGGGGAAACCTTTTATAGATGGACTGTTTGGGGGTGGGCACACATGCACACATGTCCTGAAGGAATGTTTGGGGGTGGGCACACAGGTCTGATGGAAGTTTTAGGGGTGGGGGTTTTGGAACAAAGATCTGTAGCCACATGTATAGAGAATTATAATGGTGGCTTAGATTGTATGCGATTCCTTAATATTTAGGTTATTTAAATATATGACCTATATGAGCCCTGTCAAACATGTTATGAGTGGGATGTACATTCGCTACCTATATGAGCCCTGTCTAACATGTTTTGTGTGGTATGTACATTCTCCACCTATATGAGCCCTGTCAAATATGATATGAGTGGTATGTACATTAGCTACCTATATGAGTCTTCTCAAACATGATATGAGTGGTATGTACATTAGCTATCTATATGAACTCTGTCTAACATGTTATGAGTGGGATGTACATTCACCACCTATGTGAGCCCCGTCAAACATGTTGTGAGTGGGAGACATTTTTGGACTTTTTTTTGGACTTTTTTTGAGAAACTTCATCTGACATCTGTAACTTATCTGGCATGGACCTCATAGGTGGCAAATGTACAAAGCCTGTAAATTGTCTTAATTCACTCCACATAGGTTTATTTGAGCACATCTAATAGTATAGTGCTTATATCACTTAATCTAGCAATTGTGCACTTATTGCAGCTTTGCAACGTTTATTATGATTAAAAACGGTGTGTACATTTGTCACCTACGTTGTCCTTGTCAAATAGGTTATGAGTGGGATGCAATTTTGGACTTTGAAATTTTGACCCGGCCTAGCTCCAGAACGGTGGGTCGCGGCGTTCGACGGGTCTCGTCGAGACCTTTCCAACGAGCCCAGGCTCGAGGCTCTACGACCTTGACGAAAATTCGCCTCACCTCTCTGCAGTACTCACAGCCGTTTTGCTCTGGAAGTTGACCGCGGCCGGCCGGCGAAGGTGCGCCTTTCTCGGATATCTCGGTGCGCCAATATCTCCGGAGCCAAGGGTCGCAGAGGATCGGCTCCGAGCTCTCCGAGCATTTTTTGTACATTTAAGCTCATTAGTGTGCTTCAGAAGCTTAAAAATGGTGTGTACATTCGCCACCTACGTCGTTCCTGTCAAACAAGTTATGAGTGGGATGTACATTCGCTACCTATATGAGCCCTGTCAAAGAGGTTATGAGTGGGATGTACATTCGCAACCTATATGAGCCCTTTCGAATAGGTTATGAGTGGAATGCATTTTTGGACATTTTTGAGAAATTTCATCTGACATCTGTAACTTATTTGACGGGGCCCTCGTAGGTGGCGAATGTACAAAGCCTCTAGATGTTCTTAATTCCCTCTACATAGGTTTATTTGAGTACATTCAATAGTATAGTGCTTATATCACCTTATTTGGCAATTGGGCACTTATTGCAGCTTTTCAACGTGTTTATTATGCTAAAAAACGGTGTGTACATTCGCCACCTACGTGGATCCCGTCAAATAAGTTACGGATGGGACTTGATCACAAGAAGTCCCACTCACAACCTATCCAACAAGAGCCTCGTAGGGTTCTTATGGACAATACTGTAAAAGGTCATTTTGTGATACTGTAACAAGTTTTTTATGAAAAATACCTACAGATATGTACACTAGAAGCACCACATATTGGTATATTGTACACCTATGCCTATCAAAATGCTTACTTTGTTTTCAAATGTACTTTTCGCAATAAAAAGTCTCTGTTCAGCATGTTCTGCTTCAATATGCTTTATTTTTGTACAAAAACCTAGGGGCTTCGAATGCTTGTCCGTCACACCCTCACGCACAACATATTCAAAGCCTGTGACCCTCTGAGGGTGGCGAGGGCCCAAAATAAAATAGAGAAAAATATTACAGGAAAATACACGGCCCACGATGACCCCAAAACGGACAATTTAGTACTTAACGAGGTTGTACCGGCTTAAAAATACAGAACCTGAAGGAGGGGGCCGCGAGGAGCCAAATATGACGAATCGGGGTCGTTCGGAGTCCTCTGGGTCATTCGGGGGTCACCGTACGCTAGCCGCCTATGAAAACAATGGGGTAGGTTGCAGGTGTCAGCGGCTTCCGTACGGACCAGGAAGGCCCCAGGAGCCCGAAATTTTACAGAAAGTTGCGTCAAGTGACCCTTGACAACATACCAAGAAGGCAAGGTCGAGATACGCAAATTAATATTTTTGGTTATTTTTTATACATCTCCCTCCCCCGCATACATCTCTATGGGGCCATGCGTGACTGAAGGCCTCGAGCCGCAGTAACTTTCCAGGGTGAAATCACGCTCACAATGCATCTCGAGATCAATGAACTCGAGTGCAATGAACTCGAGATCCCGATTCGTGAGCCCCCGATGTGTTAAGTTTCGTTTCGACTTGAGCCATTGCGTGTTCATTTAGGCTTTGTCTTGCTAATTTGAAATGCACGGGCAGCGACTGTAGGAGTAGCTATTTAAACTGCGAGCTCACAGCTCATTGCCAGGATAAGCGAGTAGTCTGTAGTCACGGCAAGAGCGCACGCGTAAGTGTTCGGTGTATATTATATGTTTCTGTTGTATGACGCTTAGGTGATATATTTGCTAAGTAGTGAGAATTATTTCGTTCTCTGATTTATTTTCCTTATAAGTCTATGGTGCTTTGGAGTGTTGTTTGCAGCTAGTTGATTTTAGATTACAGGAAAGCTTTTCACCTTTGGATAAATTAGCATTAAAGTCCGGAAGAGTCCAGCATTAGTTTCGACTTGAGCCATTGCATGTTCATTTAGGCTTTGTCTTGCTAATTTGAAATGCACGGGCAGCTGTTCCCACTCACGACGTGATTAGCATGTGATTAGCAACCCATTTAATACAGATAGAAGCGCTGACGCGGAAGCATCAGCGAAAGCGTTCAGCCCTCCTCGCGTGAAGACCGACGAGGTAAAGACCATTCGACTCGTCCTGCGCGACTCAACCGAGCAACGAAACCAACAACGCACAGTAGTATCTTATCTAAAAATCCTTTTTTACTGTTTTTCTCTCCATTCTTTTCGCCTTTTCTATCCTTACTCGCACAGTATGTGTTTCCAATTAATTTCTCGCCCACGACACTCTCTCACGAGAGGAAGGCGGAGCAATCCTGCCAACCTTCGCACCATCTGTACCTCTTCTACTCTTCCACTCTCTCTTTCCATTGGTCTTTGGAATTGTCAATCTGCTGTTAATAAATCTGACTTCATCCCTGCATTTGCTTCCCACTCTGCTCTTAGTATTGTAGGATTTACTGAAACCTGGATTACTTCTGAGAACACAGCAACCCCTGCAGCTCTCTCTAGTAATTTCTCTTTCTCTCACACTCCCCGCCAGCATGGGAGAGGTGGTGGCACCGGTCTTCTCATCTCCAAAGACTGGAAGTTCTCCACCTACCCCTCCATAGTCAACACCAATTCTTTTGAATTCCATGCCGTAACTATTACTTCTCCATTAAAACTCCACATTGTAGTTATTTATCGCCCCCCAGGTCAACTGGGCGAATTTCTAGAAGAACTAGACATGCTGCTCTCGTCTTTCCCTGAGGACGACTCGCCGCTTCTTGTCTTTGGGGATTTCAACATCCACCTAGAGAAGCCTTATGCCTCAAACTTCCACTCACTGCTTACCTCCTTCAATCTCCAACTAGTCCCCACCACAGGTACCCATAAGTCAGGTAACCAACTTGATCTTATCTACACACGCAGCTGTGATACAGAGAACACCTTGATTACACCTCTGCACGTCTCTGATCACTTTTTCATCACTTTTAATTTAATACTGCATTCCCTCAACTCACCAACTCCTCTGCCAGTCTCATTTAGGCGGAATCTGCGCTCCCTTTCTCCTGCCCATCTTTCATCTGTCATAGAAACCTCCCTTCCATCCTTCACACACTTTGCATCACTAGATGTTAATTCTGCCACAGACACACTTCTCACAACACTAACCTCGTGTCTAGACACTATCTGTCCTCTTTCCTCCAGGCCAGCACGTGCTACTCCTTCCAGTCCCTGGTTGTCCGATACCCTCCGGGAACACCGGGCTAAACTTAGAGCGACTGAAAGGAAATGGCGCAAAACAAAAGACATCGCTGACCTCTGTAAGTATCAAGCTTCACTCTCTATCTTCTCTGCAGACATCCACACTGCTAAATCTGCATTCTTCCATGACAAAATTAGCAGCGCCTCAGACTCCCACAAGCTTTTCAAAACATTTAAAACTCTCCTCTGTTCCCCTCCACCACCTCCGTCCAACTCCCTAACGGCTAATGACTTTGCCAGCTACTTCACAGACAAAACTAGGTCTATCAGCAGACAATTTTCAGCTCCACCCATCCATGATCTCACATCGCACATACACACAGCAGACCATCTTCTCTCCTCTTTCTCTTCTCTTAAAGAGGATGATGTCTCTAAACTTCTGCTCTCTACTCACCCAACCACCTGCCCGTTAGACCCCATCCCCTCACATCTACTACAAGCCATCTCACCCACACTCCTACCATCGCTCACTCATATCATCAACACATCTCTTAATACAGGAATTTTCCCCACTGCATTCAAGCAGGCCCGGGTAACCCTGCTGCTTAAGAAACCCACACATGACACTTCCCTACTGGAGAACTATAGACCCATTTCTCTCCTTCCGTTCATAGCAAAAGCACTTGAACAGGTTGTTTTCAATCAGGTGTCTACCTTCCTCACCCAAAACAGTCAGGCTTTAAGAGCTGTCACTCAACCGAAACTGCCCTACTAACAGTTACAGAAGCCCTAAGGAGGGCAAGAGCTGAGTCCAAATCATCTGTTCTCATTCTCTTAGACCTTTCTGCAGCCTTCGACACGGTTAACCATCACATTCTTCTGTCTACCCTCTCTTCACTGGGCATCACTGGAACTTCACTCTCCTGGTTTAAATCCTACCTCGCAGATAAGTTCTTCAAGGTAGCTTGGGGAGGTGAAGTGTCCAAATCACACCAACTAGTCACCGGGGTCCCACAAGGATCGGTTCTTGGGCCTCTGCTCTTCTCCATATACACCACATCACTGGGTTCCATCATACAAGCACATGGATTCTCCTACCATTGTTATGCTGATGACACTCAACTTCACCTCTCATTTCATCCAGACGATTCCACGTTAGCCACACGAGTCTCCGACTGCCTGGCTGACATCTCTTCTTGGATGAAAGATCATCACCTACAACTCAACCTGGCCAAGACTGAGCTTCTCGTCCTTCCTGCCACCCCGTCAGAACAGCACCAGCTTACCATCCAACTTGGTCCATCTAAGATAACCCCATCGACTTCAGTCAGGAATCTTGGGGTAATCATGGATGATCAGCTGACTTTTAAGGATCACGTTACTAAAACAACTCGGTCATGCAGGTTTGCATTGTACAACATTAGAAAGATCAGACCGTTCTTAACAGAACATGCAACACAGCTTCTCGTCCAGGCACTTGTCATTTCTAGACTGGATTATTGTAATGCTCTTCTGGCCGGTCTCCCAGCCTGTGCCTTCAAACCTCTGCAAATGATCCAGAATGCTGCTGCACGCCTGGTCTTCAATGAGCCCAAGAGAGCACATGTCACACCTCTGCTCATCTAGCGGCACACATTAAGTTCAAAGCACTGGTGCTTGCTTACAGAACAGCCACTAACACAGCACCCATCTACCTCAACTCTCTCTTACAGACCTACATCCCCTCCAGAAGTCTGCGGTCTGAAAACGATCGGCGCCTCGTTGTTCCTTCACAGAGAGGCATGAGATCCATCTCAAGGACATTTTCTTTCACCATTCCCTGCTGGTGGAACAATCTTCCTGTTTCCATCAGGAAAGCTGGATCAATTTCACAATTCAAAAAATAGCTGAAGACCCACATCTTCCGTGAGCACTTAACTGTCTAATAATATATAATAATAATAAAAAAAATTAATTATCTTGACGTTGTATCTGAAACTTTGTATTACTAGCACTTCTCGTGAATATTGCTTACTTAGACGAATCGCTTGATGTTTTCCTCAATTGTAAGTCGCTTTGGATAAAAGCGTCTGCCAAATGAATAAATGTAAAAATGTAAATGCAATGTCCAGGACTTGTACAACTCCAGGGTGAAGAAACGGACTGGTAACATCATTAAAGACTCCTCCCACCCTGGACACAATCTGATGGAACTCCTGCCATCAGGCAGACGATACAGAACACTGCGGACTAGAACATCTAGATTCAAGAACAGCTTCTTCTCGCAGGCCATCTCAAACCTGAACAGCTAGTACATCCACCATAACCTCCTAGATGTTAAGTGATATATATACACCAGTGCAATATCTTTACTCTGACACTTTATGTAATTACATATTATTATATTTTCTTGGTCTTAAACTTGTACAGTACACAGTTGTAATATACAGTACTTACTAGGCACACTTACACATAACTAAACTGCACCTTTGTATATTATTATATTTTTATCCATATTTATTTTAAATTCTTTTCTATTTCTTGTGTTATGTGTATACTGTGTGTTTAAGAGCTCCTGTAACCAGAACGAATTCCTTGTGTGTGCACACTTGGCGAATAAAGCTTATTCTGATTCTGATTCTATATACGTTTTGTATGTTCTATTGTAAACTCACTTTCCATGATATATTTAGAGCTTGAGCTTTTACATTATTTCTGTTTGATGTGTGTAAAATTAGTGTTGGTGTGCAAATGTCACACTCATGTGCTCATGGTTTATTATCACACAGGTTTGATTACTTTTGTAAAGTTTCTGTACAAGGTTCAGAAAGAAATAATTGATTCAGTCAGTGTGGAAGAACTTGACTGGTCTGCATAAAACCAAGCCCTGAACCCAGCAGAACACCTTTTAGTGTCATTTTAAATGCAGACTTGAGCAAAGAACTCATCACCAAACACCAATGACTCGTGCACAGGAGTCATCATTTTGGGACAGAAAAAGGGGCTTTTGAAACAGTTTTAAATTGAATTTCTACAAATGGCATTGTAAGGAATGTTGTTTTCATCTCTGTTGCAACAGTTTTGGAAGCACCTTTTTTCTGTTCCAAATTGGCTGTAGTCTTGTGTACAAGCCATTGATGTGGAGTGATGAGTTTTTGGCTCAAAGACCGCATTTAAAGTCACACTGTAACAGTTCTGGTGCTCAGGCAGGTGAGGACACCACAAGGTGAAGTAGTTAGGTGAGAAGTTTGATACAGGTACAGGTGAGTATAATCCAAACGGGTATTCACGTGAGTAAAATCCAAACGGGTATTCAGGTGAGTATAATCCAAACGGGTATTCAGGTGTGTATAATCCAAACGGGTATTCAGGTGAGTATAATCCAAACGGGTATTCAGGTGTGCATAATACAAACGGGTATTCGAACAAACGGAACAGACTACAAGCTGAACAGAATACAACTGACCGGACAATGAACAGAACTCAAATGACAACTTAAATACAAGTGCAAACACAGAACAGGTGTGAACACAAACGAGCAACAGGTGAGAAACAAACGAACAACAGGTGAATGTCCAATCAAGATGGCAGAGGTGAGGTGAAGTGGATGCTGGGTAGTGTAGTCTTTTTAAATGAAAGGTCAGAGGCAGGTCCTGGGGACTCTGAGGCAGGTCCTGGGGACTGGTTCCGGATCTGGCTCTGAGGGAACTGAACCAGAAAGACTTGGAAGCGGACACTGAAGACTTGGAAGTGGACACTGAAGACTTGGAAGCGGACACTGAAGACTTGGAAGCCTCTGGGGCCGGCGGAGACTTGGGAGGCTCGGAGGCCGGCGGAGGCTTGGGAACGGAATCCAGGAGCATCCACTCTGGAACGGAGTCTAGGGACACTACCTCCGAAACGGAATCCAGGGGTACCAGCTCTGGAACAGAGACAAGGGGCACAAACTCGGGAACAGAATCTAGGGGCATCCACTCTGGAACGGAGTCTAGGGATACAAACTCTGGAACGGAATCCAGGGGCATCCACTCCGAAACGGAGTCTAGGGATACAAACTCCGAAACGGAATCCAGGGACACCAACACTGGAACAGGATTCAGGGTAACAGACTCGGGAACGGAATCCAGGGGCACCAACTCTAGAACAGAGACTAGGGGGCTTCACAGGGGATCGAACTCCTGGAGGATGTCTTCCTGCAGGAGGCACTCAGGCTCAGGCTCGTAGGCCTGGACAGGCGGGGCAGGCTCGTAAGCCTGGACAGAACGCAGTTTCTTACGGCGACAGGGTTTAGCTAAGGGTCGAGGTGTGAAGCCTTGGTGAGCCAAGACGATTCCACCCCTGGTGACCGGTATTGGACGACGATCCCACGCGCCCCCATCCTCCCCAACGCGGAAAGGAGAGCCCATTGCTAGGAGGGTCTTATTCAAAAAGTCCTCCAGCGAAAGCTCATCCGTCAGGAAGTATGATGAGGGCGAGTAAATCGTCCTCCAAACCAGTCAGAAACACATGGTTTAGGGCGAAATCGTCCCAACCCTGTAAAACTTGTCCGCATACCACTCCAGAGATCTTCCATCTTGCCATATTGCCTGCAGGGCGATCTCTAGAGGCGTGGTGGTGAAGACCCCTTGTGGCGTGGTCATGGTTTGGGTCAGGTCTTCTGTAACAGTGCTGGTGCTCAGGCAGGTGAGGACGAGGAAGGTGAAGTATTTGGGTGAGAAGTTTATTGATACAGGTATTCAGGTGAATATAATCCAAATGGGTATTTAGGTGAGTATAATCCAAACAGGTATTCAGGTGAGTATAATCTAAACAGGTATTCAGGTAAATACAATCCAAACAGGTATTCAGGTAAGTATTATCAAACAGGTATTCAAACAAATGGAACAGACTACAAACTGAACAGAATACAACTAGACCGGACGACGAACAGAACTCAAATGACAACTTAAATACAAGTGCAAACACAGAACAGGTGTGAACACAAATGAGCAACAGGTGAGAAACAAACAAACAACAGGTGAATGTCCAATCAAGATGGCAGAGGTGAGGTGGATGCTGGGTAGTGTAGTCTTTTTAAATTAAAGTGTTACACACACCAAATGTGTTCAGCTGGGTTCAGGACTTGGTTTTATGCAGACTAATCAAGTTCTTCCACACTGACTGAATCAAATTTTTCTCTCCAACACTATGCAACGTCATATGTCCTATTCATCATCCTCATGCTTTTGACTGCTTGACAGGACCATACACACTTTTGAGCCTGTGCTTCCAATGACAAAACAAGAAATAAGGGTCACATAAAGCGAATGAGAAACACTGTATCTCGTCCTCAAACACCAAATACATTGTCTTCTATAAGCGACAAACTCCTAACAAATGTGTCACGTTTTCAATATGAGAAAGTAACGTTAAACATGACAAACCGGTCCAGTATTTTCAAACCATACACAACGCATGTATGAAAGCGTCACATAAAGCGAATGAAAAACACTGTGTCTCGTCTTTAAACACCAAACACATTGTTTTCTACAAGCATACCTGTTGCCTCCGGGGCCATTCGCGAACGCACTCCGGTCCCCGTTGGTCCGGTCAGGACCGCTTCCCATCGCTTGTTTACAAGCCATACACATTGCTGTCCACGAGTGAATGAACAAACGTTTTTTTTTTTTACAGATTTTCATAAAATGTCCCCTTTAAGTACAATTCTCTCATACTGACCACTAGATGTTCAACATGGCACCTCATGGCAAAGAACTCTCTGAGGATTTGAGAATTAGAATTGTTGCCCTTCACAAAGATGGCATCTTGCAAGAGTCGATCAAATATGTTTAATCTTTGTGCTGTGCATAACCGATGTAAACAGATGTATTAGTGCTTTAGAGGTTGCAGAAGCGGAAGGTCATCTTGTCAGTGCTCAGACCATACTGCAAAAAGTCGGTTTGCATGGTCGTTGTCCCAGAAGGAAGCCTCTTTTAATGCTAGCTCATGAGAAATCCTGCAAACAGTTTGCTGAAGACAACCTGTCCAATAGCATAAATTACTGGAACCATGTCCTAAGATCTGATGAGACTAGATAAACTTGTTTGGTTCAGATTGTGTCCAGCACGTGTGGTGACGCCCTGGTGAGGGGTCCCATGAAAATTGTGTCTTGCCTACAGTCAAGCATGGTGGTGGTAGCATCATGGTCTGGGGCTGAATGAGTGCTTCTGGTATTGGGGAGCTGTGCTTCATTGAGGGAAACATGGATTCCAACATGTACTGTGACTTTCTGAAGCACAGTGATGCCCTCCCTTCAGAAACTGAGCCAAACGGCAGTTTTCCAACATGATAACAACCCCAAACATACCGCCAACATGACAGCTGCCTTGCTGATGAAGCTGAAGGTGACGGAGTGGCCAAGTATGTCTCCAGACCTAAACTCTATTGAGCACCTGTTGAGCATTCTTAAGTGGAAGGTGGAGAAGCACCATGTGTCTAACATCCAGCAGCTCTGTTATGTCATTATGGAGTGGAAGAGGATGACAGCACAGCTCTGGTGAATCCCATGCTCAGGAGGATTAAGGCAGTGCTAGATAAAAATTGTACTCACACAAAACATTGACACTTTGGACACAGTTTTGACATGTTCACTTAGGATGTACTCGCTTTTTTGGCCAGTTATGTTGACAATAATGGCTGTATGTCAAGTTATTTTCAGAGCACAGTAAATTTATACTGCTGTACAAGCAGCACATTGCCTACTCTAAAATATATATAATTTTCATTTCTATAGTATTGTCCCTTGAGAAGATATAATCAAATTGTTGCTGAAATGTGAGATGTATACTCGCTTTTGTGAGATACTGCATATCACAGTTCCCTCTGTCCCCTGTCTGTTTCCTTTGTTTTACCCCTTGGACTACACCTCCTATCATGCTGCAGGCTCCCCCACCTGTTGCTCGTTTGTCATCACCACACCCGCCAGCAATGCCCTCATTATCTGGACACTATATATACTCTCCCTGTTTCCTTGTTCTTGGTCCCTTATTGTTTAAAGTTTTTTATGGTTGTTAAGTCTCTGCTTGTATACATTAAATATACTCATTTTGGATATTACTCTTCTGTCGTGTGCCTGCTAGCGATGTCGAGTCCGATTCATTTCCGCAAACCGTTTTTTTCGAACTGTTTGTTTGAGCCAGTTCAAAAAACGATTCGTCGGCTCTTACGTCATCGCGTAATGGCATCTGTGCAGAACGACCGGTGTCACCGGTAACGGGGATCGTGAAATGAAAACACTGTGAAGGCAATTCTATAGCTTGCTTCTCAAATGTTGTTTAAGCGCTCTCACAGTACTTTGTTGTCATACGCAGATGGGTCTGTACAGCACTGCATGAAGCAAAACATTTATGTAAATGCATATTAAAACATTCAAATACATTTAATTGGGTGGATGAATCGAAACATTCAAAAAAGCCTTTTGCGTGATTTCATATATCAGATTATTGTCTTTTAATCACTTAATTGTGTATGTGTAACATGTCATTCCCTTTTCCATGTTTTAATAAACTGTATGTTATTAAACATATTAGCATATTTCCAGTATGTTTTGTTATACACTTACATTGCGCATCAAGAATCCTTGGTGACAAACATACTCAGTCAACTGGAAATGATCAAAAAGCTGTTTTTTTAATGTTGCCTTTTAGCTCTGCTTTTCGGTGGTAACTGGTATAATCTGGCTGCTTAAAAGTATCAAGTTTGACCTTTCCTGTGTAAACCCAGCTCAAGTCTTTTTTGTGATTTACAGCTTCTTACATCAAATATAATACTTAACGTAAATAACATGAATTTGAAATAAAAGACTCTACAAAGTCTCTACAATCAAAACTCTACAATCGGTTTTATTTCTGTGCTTAAAATAGTTAAGGACAACACATTTAGTGTTTCTTTCACTGTCAGGAATGCCACAAATGTTTTTGCGACTGACCTTATTGCATATGCATTTGTATGAGTTTCCTCTTCAGATGCAAACTTCATGGGAGGAGATCATTTTAATGAATCACGCAACAGTATTTACTAAGGTTTGCGCTCATCATTGCACTGGTATTTGTTCGATTTCGTGAAACAGCTCGACCGATTACTTTCTTAGAACTGGTCAGAACCGGCTCTAAAGAACGATTCGTTCAGGAGTCTAACATCACTAGTGTTTGCTCCAACAACATACCTGTGATAATTCTATGTAAGGTGCAGGACCATAAAATGTTCCAAATCATTGCATTTGGTCCTAATGTAATGATAGGATGTCCCACTTGTCTGTCAAACTATTTATTTGCATATAGATGTACACCCTGCTCATGCAGACAATCTTCCATGATCATTGCGTTCATGTGTTAGGAGGAAGCGTGGCTTTAGAAAGCACTCTGAAGGGCCTCTACAAAATTGCCTGCCTTACTTAAGTCTAATTAATATTTTTGTCAAAACAATAATCAAATAAATCAAATTATCCCTTTAAGAAATGTGAATTACATAATGAAAGATCAGTATCCGTGCTTCTCATTTCAGGGATTTCTCCTTCATCAGCAATGCAATGATCCATTTTATAATAAAATGAATATCACACTACATCTACAAAGGTATGTTGTAACAACAACTGAGCTCATGTTTTCTGATACACTCATTTAATTAATTTCTTTATTGTTTTTGTGTTTGCTTTCCAATTCAATTACTTCAACATTCTTATAGTGATGCATTTTAATTGCTGTAGAATTATTAAACATTGCATCTGTTATTTTAGTACTATTACCAAATCACTCCGATTCACTAATTTGAAGGTAGCATAATGCTTCTGGCTGAGCCTTTTCTTTCTTATCATCTTTATCAGTACTTCGGTACAAAATTCCACCAGTGTTCCCTCCCCCAATGTCTGGCAGAATGAGGTTTTAGTTTCCTGGCAACAGAGAAGCTAAACATGCAATGCATCGCACACAGACTCACACAATAAAGATGATAGCTGTGAGTTAAAGCAAGACAATTAATGTAGGCTACCTCCATTACAGCTGTGTCAACAGCAGGGTAAGTAACCTCCAGACTTAAAAAAAAAAAAAAAAAAAAACATTCTTAAAAAAGTGCTCACTTTAAAGCTACTAAGCTTTAAATTTAATTAGTTATTATTAAAGGATAAAGTGGTCATTAAATGGTTTCAAAATATACATAATGCACTTATTTATATATTTGGCAATCATGATTATACAGAGTGACTTAGGCTTACAGGGCATTCAATCTTAACATTTGATCAGTATGTGCGTCCTCTGGGAATCAAATCTAAAACCTTTTGTGCTTTAGCAGCAATGCTTTTTTTTTGTCAGCTTTATTGTCAATTCTGCCACATGTACAGTACATACAAATGGAGGATTGAAATTGCGTTACTCTCAGACCCTAGGTGCATACAGATAACATAGAATAAACATATATCAAAAAAATATATCAAATTACAGATAAATACAAAAAACTATATATATACATAAGACAACTTTACAAGCAAGGGATATGTAACCGAAATAATTGTGCAAACCAAAGAAATAATCAACAGTGCAGATGAAATAAACAGCAGTGCAGATGAAACAATCAAATCAAATGGTGCAGATGAAATAAACAACAGTGTAGATGAGAAACACAACAGTGCAGATGAAATTAACAACAGTGCAAATGTAATGTAGTGCAAAGCTTATCGGTCTGTTTTAAAGTGTCAAGAGAGCAGGCTTGTTTAACTGACTTAGAGGTAGTTAGTTGAGGAGGCTCAGACCAATACTGAAAATGGGGTTAAGGTAAAGGGACAATCAAAGTTTATTTAAAGTGATATTTGCGCAATCTTGTCGTATAATGTACATTTATGTTTAAGAAGGTTGTGCCCTCACTGTATCCTTTTGATGAGCTGTTTACTGTTGCAAACATCACACTGAGCTACTACATAACGTAGTATTACATAAGCGTATTATAGCTTCCAGTAATGGTTGTTTCTGCAACTGATAGGTATATGCTGCACATGCTGCAAGAGAGCTGTGTTGCATGACTAATAATATGTTATTTAAAGAGTACATTCCACAAGATCATCAAAATTACATTTCATGCAGTGTGCCGTGTTTGAAAGTAAGCAGTCCGCCAAGTTGTAAATCCGAAGGTGAACGAATAACAAAGTTATTAGCTTGGAAAAAAGGGAGTCGACTCTGAATCACACGAACGAGTCGTGACCTCTTTAAACTCCGTGTATATACGTCACTAGAAATAGTCCCCGTCTGCCCGCAGAAACTTGAACACACGCACTAAACCAATCACAGCAGACTAGACCATCTGACCAATCACGGAATCGCAGAACGAATCATTTGAGAGTCAGTCAAGAACTAAGGTAATAAAAACTGCTTATTATTACAAAATAATAGTGTTTTTACACCATGATCACGAGCTGTTTACTCTTTAAAATAATGTTAATGTCGGTCACTTTAAGAGTTTTGGTAAATAGGAAGTGTTTTTTTCGGGCAATGGAAATTTGCAATTGCAAGTCGCGTGCCGTACAAAAAAAAACCGTTGCGAAGTATGTTTGGCCAGAACATTTGGAAAAATAAAACGTAAGGAATTCACATTAAGTAATATCTTATATGATGGCCCAAATGCAGGAAAACGAGTGAGTCAGTTTATGTTTAGGCAATATGAAAATATATAAGGAAATGGACATGTAATGAAGTTCGAGTTTAGTGGAGGAAAGAGGCAGGGTCGGCTGGTTAGTATCCAAATAATATTTATTTAAAAGGATAAAGGAAAGCGGCCTCAAAACGCCAAAACAAACAAAACTCCGTTCACACGTTCTCTGCTGCGTGTGGCTCACGAACATTGGATCTCTTTTTTTCTCGTCCGCCGTCTGCGGCGGTTTTTGTCTCTCCTCTCCCCAATCACTGGAATGAGAGACAGCAGGTTAGAAATTACACGTGACCCATTCGCCGCCCTCCGTACTCCGGACCGTAGCTCCTCCCTCCCAGACGGAGCGTGGCCACGCCCCCTTGCCACAGGACATTTCTCTTCACTCTTTCGTCTGAAGGGACGGGTGCCGTGGCGCCACCTTATATATATATATATATATATATATATATATATGTGTCATGATTTTCACAAGAACAGAACCCATGTGCAGACAGCTCTAAACTCAAAACGATTTATTTAACAAAAGACAAGACAAAAACTCAAAATCCCTCGAGGGGAGACAAGACTAAAAAGACTAAGACAATAACCAAATTTGAACATGACTGACTGTACAATGACACCGACAAGGAACAGACAGGACAAAGAAGACAAACGATCCAGCACGGGACAAAGAATACAAGGGCTTTAAATAGGGAGACGAACAAGGGATAATAACACGGGGACCAGGTGTGAATCATCAGAGACATGAGCGGGAGAGATTACCGGAGAACGAGGGGGCGGGGCTTAGACGCGCGACGCGGAAACACACGGCAACAGCAAACGAGCTCGAGCCGTGTGAATCCACACAAAACATGAACATGAACACAAAGACAAGATACTGATGCAATCCTGCCCACAAGACATAATCAAGGAGGACAGGATTGCGGCAGTATGCGGGGGGCGTGGCTATGACGAAAGACCGGAGAGCGCGTGACGTAGGCGATCCACGCCCAGGCCACGCGCTTCCACGAATAACATAAACATAAGACACAGCACTGTCATGGCCCCACCCACAAGGCTCTAGGGATTTACTAGACGAGACGGGCAGAACCATGACATATATATATATATATATATATATAAGACTAATCTTATGAGAAACAGATGATTAAAATAAATCAATATTTTACTCTTTTATTTCTGATTATGATATTAACAATAAAACTCTAGAGAGTAAATATTACTAAAATAATTCACTGTTTGAGTCCCTGAATGTTTAGGCCTCTCTTCCTGCTAGGTCACCGTGGCTTTTAGAAGAGACCTCTTATCATCACGTGTAAAAACATCTTCTGCTAGCACGCACTCTAGCCTTCAGGGGTTTTGTGTGTGTGTGTGTGTGATTGTATTGTTTCAGAAGTTAGTTATTGGTGGCAGAAAGACCATATTTAAAAGACAGGATGTAAAGAGATGCGTATATGTTGTGGTTATACTAGGGTTTCTGTGTCAAACTTATAATCAGTGACGATATGCTATGAACTGGACGTCCAAGCTAAATTTATGTATTGTCTAACCTATCACAAGATTTTATTTATCTAAGTAATGACGGAGGTTAGATGGCTGTTAGTATAAATATTACTGCATTTTTATGTAACAGCAGGTCAGTCTGTGGAACTCCTTGAGAGTGCTAAAGCTGACTTCTGCTGGCAAAACTACAAACAATTCTTCTTCAGTAAATTGTCTTTTATTAATTACATTCCTGACTCTGTCTTTATTCATCACAACTGGTCTACGGGTCTTTACTGTAAAATCCCCTACACGTCACAGTAGGTGGCAATATGCACCTCTAACATTTGTTTGCAAACTGCCATAAATCTTAAATAGATGTATGGTCAGAATGACTTATCGCGTGAAGTAAAAAAACAAACTTGAGTCGCATATCGTCTTATGGAAACGCCATCATTCCGCAATATTTTTTTATCGACATTTAGAAAATATTGCTGAAGTTTTGCACAGATCTATAATGGAAACCTGGCTACTGTTTTAGCCTCAGAGAGCCTTCTATTCGTAAATCGTGAGTGTGAAAGACCTGACCCAGAAGTGGGAGATTTTAGCAAAAACAGATGTTATCTGTGACATCCCCATTCAATTGTTTATAGAAAGAATTCAGCAGTGATTATACACAAAATAAATAAATACTTGACCACATAGTGCGGTGATCAGAATTTTTATTTCAGAATTTGAAACATTCTATTAGCTAATTTTTACCGAATGCAGACCTTCTATGAGGAAAGCCGTTTACTTTCAGTTTTAAGGTAGGAAACGACATTCAAATGTCACAAACAGCCAATTTGGTTTAATAATTTTTAAATATAATTTCATATATGGTATTAAAAGACATATTTATTTTTATGCGTAATATTAAACTGTACCTGCCAAAATGATTTGCAGCATCCTGGTTACCGTGTGTTATTAGTTTTAAGTGGTTGTTATCTGGGAATAACGAACCTGCAAATGTCGCAACTGGCTAATCAGAAACAAGCATTGCAATGTATTTAAACCATTGTCCATTCATTGTCTGGGTATTTTTGTTTGGTACCTACCAAATGAAAGTTCATATTGCTCCAGCTACTGAACTTGCACAAACGGTTCACAATACTCTGCACAAAGCCCCTCCCACTGATCATCAGTCTTTGAATATTGATGGCTGTCTCTTTTCTGGAAAGCGAGACTTCGTTCACTGGTCAAATTGAGTGCTGCACTATTCCCATTTACCTCAAAAACAGTGCTGCAGGTTTTTGGAAATATAAGACATTCTTACCACCCGTAAAGGATTTGGATGGTGAGAGGTGCTCTTTTATATGTCAATAATATTAATTAGACAACGTTAAAACGTGGAGATTTGAAGCTGTTACACTGTGCGTAATTTCAAGATCATTTGCGACGTATAGATTTCACATCTGAAAGAGAGGTATACACACATTTCCTGTGCGACTCTCTGTGGTCATTAAAAATCCCAGGATGTCCTTCGAAAAGAGTAGGGGTGTGACCCCAGCATTTTGGCCAAATTCGCCCATTCGCCTCTATCCATCATCACGGCCTCCTAATCATCCCAGTTTGTACTGTTTGTATTGATTGGCTTCATCCCTCTGTCTCCTCTCCACCAATATGCTGGTGTGAGGTGACCGTTCTGGCGCAAAATGGCTGCTGTTGCATCATCCAGGTGGATGCTGCACATTGGTGGTGGTTGAGGAGATCCCCCTTACATGTAAAAACGCTTTGAGTGTCTAGAAAAGCGCTATATAAATGTAATGAATTATTATTATTAAATGTCTGCCAGACACAGTATAATGGGAAAATTAGAGTTGGATATCTCTAGAGTAATTAGGGTAAATGGGTGTGGGCTTTACCAACTGTAGATCAATATATCATCAGTTCCTGTATTGAAAATATTGACATCCATACTCCGTAACAGGACATGTACATAGTCAACGTGAATTTTTGTATGACATCAATAGCAAAGCTTTTTACTTACATACATCTACTTACATACATGGACGTAGCAAATGTTTACAAATTCTCTCTGATGATGCATCAAAACTGAAAGTTGTCTCGAAAGCTGTTCGTACAGTACAAAAAGTTCACATTGTAAATTAAAATAAGTGTTGATTCAAACATACAAAAATGTATTGTTTGAAAATTCCCATTTTACTCACCTATAAAAGGACAATGTAACATTTTTCATTGCAGTTCCAAGCTCCTGAGTGGTGTCATCACTACAGTATATCTATGCTCACCTATTGCTGTCAAAATAAACACCATGCTTGCTTGTATTAACAATACTGATAATATTAAATAATTTTAATATTTGTAACAAATATCATCAATATTCAATATTTAATTTCTACTTGTTTACTGACTGTAGTCACATAGTTAGCATGCAATGCCAAATGGTGGCAAAATAAACCCCTTCAGGTTGGATGTTCATTATCCCCTACCTACTGTATACCATAGAAATATACTGAATTGAAGTAATTGTAGTTGTGATTGAAGTAATTGTCATTGAAGTAATTGTATTTCACAAAGCTCAGTTTTTTAAGAAATAGATGTTTAATAACATGAGAAATAACATTTTACTTGCAAAGTCTAAACAATTCACCACCAAGACATTTTGACAAAATTCACAGAGCATTTCAAACAGTAACAGAGAACATCTTGATCTGTATCACACCAAAACACACATTCATGCGCTGTGATGGGGAGAGCAGGTAAATAAATACAAAAAAGGGAAATTCACATTCTGACCTTGAGAGCGTTCAGTGATACATCAACGCTATTCAAAAACATATTACCAGGACTGATTAAGAAAACACTTAGTTTGGATCGAAACTTGGAGAACAACATAAAATACGGTTTCCACTTTTTTTCCACTAAATTCTTTTCCATTTCACCATGAGTAGTACAAAATAACCATACAGTATGTGACCACTCAACATGCATCTGAAACATTCAGTGTCCTTATGCAGTGGAAGGGCCTCCAGGAACTGGTAGAAGACAGTGCCATTCTCTTCGTTGTAAGAACCAGCCATCTCAAGGTCTCTGTTCCTGGGCCTCTGGATCCCAGAGCAAAACATCTTGAGCACGAATACTCATCTCCTGTTGTAGGTCTGAAGATGAGACCATGGACTTCCTCAGGCTATGGAGATGGAGGGGCCTTCAGGGAATTACAGGAGCCCCCCTGGCTTCCACATCCAGTACTGTGATACTGCAAAGAGCAAAGCAGAACAAAGTCCTAGTCACCTTGGTTCTGTAGAGCTCCCTCAGTCATGCTTTTTGACTTTGAATTTTAAATGTATTTAAGTCACCATGAAACAGAATGCGAGTGAAACGGCTTCTGAAATTAGAAATTAAATGTAGGGTGGGGCTTTATTTTCCACTTTCCTTTTTGATTGGTTTGTTGTAAGTTGGGCGTTGCTAACAAAATGGAGGTAGATTTGAATGGCAGTTTACAATCTGTTGTGGAGGTTTACACTCTCCTCCTAATACACCATTGGTACCCTGGCCAATGGACAGTACAGTCCTACCCCTTTTTGTTGCTTATGTTATGTGGTAAAGAGTTGTTGTTGAGAGGGGGAAGGGAGCTTATTGTTTTTGATTAAAGCTTACAAGTGCAAATGAATTAAAATAAATAATGGTGTGCATGGATAAATTATTTATAATAATCACTGCAACACTGTGTAAAACACTTTTTCCTTTTTGATTTCATGGTGAATTTAAGACTTGCTAGTTAGTGCTAAATTAAGGCATTATACAAATTTAGCATCAAGCCTTTTTTGGAGGGTAAAATGTGAGCCTGACAGTTCCTATACAAGTAAAAAAGATAAACAAGTCTGACAGTTCAATAGAAGTCAACAATGATACATAATGATACATCTGACGCGAGCATTTTATTTAATATCACAGACTTTAATCTCTTATTTATGCTTGTGTTATTTTCCATAGGTGTAAGAGATGTCTATTGATGTCTATTGACTATTGTAATGCCCTTCTCACTGGTGCTCCTTCCAGATTGTTACATAAGCTCCAGTTGGTTCAGAACTCTGTAGTTCGTGTTCTTTCTAGCACACCTTCTATTGCTCACATTTCTGCAGTTTTCCAGAAATTACACTGACTTCCAGTTAAATTTCGAGTTTATTTTAAGATCTTGTTACTCACCTACAAGGCACTCCATAATCTTGCACCCAAATATCTCACTGAACTTCTCTGCATTTACACCCCTACACATGCTCTCAGATCCTTATATTCAATCTCTCTCGTGGTACCTCGGATTCGATTAACTACCATGGGTGCTAGATCTTTTAGCTATGCTGCTCCCTGCCTATAGAACTCCATTCCTCTAGATATCCGAAACAGTGACTGCTTGACTGACCCAGGCTTTCTCTTAATGTTTTATTGAATTTTACTAAAATTTACTTGTGTATGATGAGGGTTTACTGCGCGTTTAGTTATGTGCAGTGATTTGTATATTTTATTTTCTAATTTCTCTTTTTCTGTTGTGAGGTGACCTTGGGTGTTTTAAAAGGCGCCATTAAATAAAATGCATTATTATTATTATTATTATGTACGGTGGGAGGGTATGGTTAAAACGCTTTTGTATTCTTAATAGACAAAAAAAAAGATTTTCACAGTACTCTTCACCTCAGCCTTCAAAATCATCTGCTGTGGGAGAGAAATATTTTGTTCTTGCTCCCTGCAGTGCCACATGGTGTCAGGGTCCTGTCCATCCCTGTCTCCCCCTGTGTGTTCCCTTGCATGTGTCTCCCGTGTTTCCCCTTTGGACTTTTTTTGGACATTCCCTCACGCTCCTGCACCTGTTCCTCGTCATCCTCACCTGCCCGTCATCAGTCTCATCAACTGGACTCTATATATACTCTGTGTTTCCTTTGTTCCCTTGTCTAGTCTTAAATGTAATAGTGGTGTATGGTTGTTATCCTGTGTTTAAGTGCTTTATTAAATATCTCGTTTTTGGAAATGCTCTTCTTGTCGTGTGTTTGCTCCAGCAACATACCGTTACAGAAGACTAGACCTATAATATGGAATACTGGAGACCCCGCCTCATCCTACGTCTGCGGGTAAGCCGCGGATCGCTAGTGCCAGCCACCTCATCGCTTCCCAAAACCGGCGCCCCGCAGACGAGGCACTATGTAAGGCCCAAAGGGCAATATGGAAGACCGAAAGGGTCACCAGTTCCCATTCATTGCTATTGACCTCTTCATCAGAGTCGGCCTCCCAAGTCTCCGACCTCCATGTCTCCCAAGTCTCCAGTCTCCATGCCTCCCAAGTCTCAGGCCTCCACGCCTCCAGAGGGGTCCCAAGCCTCTGGACCCCGAGCCGCCTCCAGGGCCTCCTCCGGTTTACAAGCCTCCCGAGCCTCCTCTAGAAAGTTCCCCGGACTCCATGCCTCTGCCCAAACTCCATGCTTCCCTGGACTTTCCAAAAGTATTTTTTTTAGGGAGACAGGATGTAGTGGCCGGCCCTGTTCCTGAGCTCCCGGATCCTCCGTGGCCCCTGGACTTCTGAGTCGGAGCTCCGTCCTCGCGCCTAGGAAACATCCAGGGAGGGGAGGATGGAGTCCTGGAGGCTCGCGCAGGACAGGACTGGGAGCCTCCAGGACTCCCACCTCCCCTCCCTGGATGTTTCCTAGGCGCGAGGATGAGCCTTCCGGGAGGGGAGAGTACTGTCACAGTCCTGTCCATCACTGTCTGCCTCCTGTTTGTTCCCTTGCCTGTGTCTCCCGTGTTTTCCCTTGGACTCCATTTCCCAGCATTCCCTCACGCTCCCGTACCTGTTCCTCGTCTCCTCGTCATCCTTACCTGCCCGTCATCAGTCTCATCACCTGGACTCTATATATACTCTGTGTTTCCTTTGTTCCCTTGTCTAGTCTTATATGTAATATTGATGTATGGTTGTTCTCCTGTGTTTAAGTGCTTTATTAAATATCTCGTTTTTGGAAACGCTCTTCTTGTCATGTGTCCGCTCCAGCAACATACCATTACACATGGCAGCACTGCTTATATTTTAAATCTATATATTTCTATACAATGACTTTTCAGCCTTTCCTTAACATCAGCTGTTGTCTGTTCATTGCACTTTTAACTTTTCCCCACGCAAATCTTTTTTTCACCTTTTTAAATAAGACAGGACACCTAACATAAGAAGAAAGCTATTACCATTATTATAATTTTTAAATTTTAGTTTGACATTAAATTAAATGGGACTTATTGTGCAGTAGTGATAAGGCCTGAGATCACAGTCATGCTGCTAAAACATAAATTACCTTTGGCTACAGATTTTCCAACCAGTAGAGTAAGAAACCAGATACAAGCAGTGTCTTCACATGGATCACTCTTTTTTATTTTTGTATATAAAGTTATAGATTTAATGTCATGCTCCACCGCTTCCGGGCCCAAACACTTGATCAGTTAACTGTGTCGGGCTGAAACTAGCCTGGAGCCACATTGTGCCGGATGTATGATGTGGCCCTATGTGACAACTGCTGAACAGAAGGCACTGCACGACAAACACACACTGTAAAAATTGCCAGGGATTTACAGGACTAAACAGTATTATTTTACACTAAATTACTGTAATCAGAAATTTACAGTGAAATTAATGCATACAATTTTCTTACAAATTACTGGTAATCAACAGCAAATTGATACTTACATTACAGTAATTTACTGCTCGCGTTTTACTGTGAATTCACATGATAAAGTTGTCTTCAACCATCATGCAACTGTAATTGTTTGGAAGTCACCGTAATAGTGATAAGTGTTCAACTAGCTTGGGATCCTGGACCTTGTATTGCCGTATTTAAATATCTAGCCAGAAGTGTGACAAATGAAAACATTTGTTTAAACACTGACAGGCTAGAATATAAAACATATTTAAGTTCATCAAGCTATTTTTAGAATGAATATGATTATTTTGTTTCTGCAGCATTTTAAAATGTTTGTAGATTGGTCTTTTACAATAGGGAAGCAAGTGCTGAGGTTTATCTATGAAAGGCCTGACATCATGTTGCAATAAAATACTTTTCTTCTTATTAGTGTCACCTATCATCAATACATAAACACTACAAAACACAAAAATGGTGACACTAAACAAATAATAATAATAATAAATATACACAATATACAAGTTACGAAATAAACCAACAACACAAACTGCTAAAAGTAAACCAAAAATAAATTCAGCAGCATATATAAAACCAAATATCAAAAAAACTCTACAGCATAACTCATTCATGCTGCATTGCATGCTGGGTATCTTCATAACACATTTGCTCTGTAGAAATACAATATAATATTGTATAGTATTGTAATATTGTGTTTTCCAATACTGTAAACACAGTAAAACCAAGCCTTTTTTACATGACAGCTGTAAAACCTTGACTGAAATTGGCAGTAAAGTACTGTAGATTTACAATACATTTCTTAAGAGTGCAGTTAGATACAAAAGAAGTCCAACTGTAAAATGACTGTGAAACTAATGCAATTATTAACCTGGAATATACTGTAATTTCACACAAAAAAAATTAACAGTGCAGTATATGTGAAAGCACATCCAGCATGTGCTGCTTTCTCCTTGCATATGTACTGCAATACGTACTGTATACAGTACACACTGCACACAGAGTAGAGTAGATTAGATTAGATTAGATTAGATTAGATTCAACTTTATTGTCATTACACATGTACAAGTACAAGGCAACGAAATGCAGTTTAGGTCTAACCAGAAGTGCAATAGCAGCAAGTGCAGGATATACAGTGGTTGCATAAGTTACATAAATAAATATTACGGAAGTAATTTACAGATGGATATGTACTATGACCATGATTTACAGATGTCTCTTACTATAAACAGAAATTAACAGATGGATATATACTATGAACATAATATACAGATGGCTGTTAATAAAAACAGAGATTTACAGATGGATATGTACTATAAACACAATGTACAGATGGCTATTCCTATAAACAGAAATTTACAGATGGATATATACTATGAACATAATATACAGATGGCTATTACTAAAAACAGAGATTTACAGATGGATATGTACTATAAACATAATGTACAGATGGCTATTCCTATAAACAGAAATTTACAGGTGGATGTATACAATGATAAATTAGGCTATGGTGAGCAGCAGTGCGATGGATATAGAGTAGTGCAAATAAATTATGGACAGAAGCTATCTAAGTAACAGTGCAATGGAAGAAGTTATTGCATATTCAGTTAAAGTGTAGTAGTGCAAGATGCATAGTAAACAGTCGGTACTGTAAATGAACAGTTGGCAGTGCCAATGAGCAGTCTGGTAGTGCAAGTAACAAGTGAAGTCAGGTGTGAAATGAGGGGGGAGAGAAGAGTGTAGTAGTATATGACAGCTCTGGGAAAAAATCTGTTCTTTAGTCTGCTGGTCCTGGTCCGGAGGCACCTGAAATGCCTGCCGGACGGCAGAAGAGAAAACAGTCTGTGAGCGGGATGAGAGGAGTCCTTAAGAATGCTGCGAGCTCGACGCAGACAGCGTTTCCTCTGGATGTCCTCCATGGCTGGAAGTAGAGTCCCTGTGATGCGCTGGGCGGTTTTCACCACCCGCTGCAGTGCCTTGCGCTCTGCAACAGAGCAGCTCCCATGACAGACTGTGACACAGTTGGTCAGGATGCTTTCTATTGCACAGCGATAGAAGTTCACCAAGATAGCCGAGGACAGCTGAATCTTCTTTAGTGTCCTCAGAAAGAAGAGGCGCTGGTGAGCCTTCTTGACCAGGCTGGAGGTGTTGGTAGTCCAGGACAGGTCCTCCGAGATGTGGATCCCCAGGAACTTGAAACTGGAGACACGTTCAACAGCCATCCCATTGATTTGGATGGTGTCATGTGTGCCTCTTGACTCTTTCCTGAAGTCCACAATGAGCTCCTTTGTCTTGGAGGTGTTAAGGAGCAGGTTATTGTTGTTGCACCATGTGGCTAGGTGCTGCATCTCCTCCCTGTAGGCCGTCTCATCATTGTTGCTGATGAGACCAATCACCGTAGTGTCGTCTGCAAACTTGATGATGGAGTTAGATCCGTTCACAGGCCTGCAATCGGAGGTGAAGAGGGAGTAGAGGAAGGGGCTTAGCACACAGCCCTGTGGTACACCAGTGTTGAGTGTGATAGTGGTGGAGCAGATGGAGCCTGATCTCACCAGCTGTGGTCTGTTGGTCAGAAAGTCCATAATCCAATTGCATAATGTGGATGGCAGAAAGTCCATCAGGTGTGCCAGGACCAGCCGCTCAAAGTACTTCATGACAATGGGTGTCAGTGCTACAGGGCGGTAGTCGTTGAGGCACTTTGGGCTGGAGTGTTTTGGCACTGGCACAATGGAGGTGCATTTAAAGCATGTTGGCACAGCTGCTTGGGCAAGAGACAGGTTGAAGATAAAAACTCCAGTGAGCTGCTCAGCACATGCCCTGAGTACGCGTCCAGGGATGTTATCTGGTCCAGCGGCTTTGTGCGCACTGATCCGGCTCAGTGCATTGCAGTGTATGTGTATCAGTGCAGAGTATGCATGAAAGCGGCATTAGCTACTCATTTGTTATTTGCTATTAAAGTGGTTTGTTATTTTTGGAATAATAAGCTTGACCTCTCTTTGAGGAAAATATTTCTGAGGCAAATAAATAGTTTTCCAACTGCCACATTTAGAGCTTTTCCGTGGGTGGCTTGTGGGCATCCCACATGGAAATCTAATATACTGTAAATGGAAATCATGTAACGATTTCAAAGACATAAAATATGTCACATACATTTGAAACACATATTTTAAAAGAATACAAATACTTTCCATATGCTGTTTTCATATATACACTATATTGCCAAAAGTATTGGGTCACCCTATCTAATAAACAGGTTTGATGACTTTAGTAATTTCCATGAGAACAAATCTTAATGCTGCAGCATATCATGATATTCTATGGAACTGTGTGCTTCTAATTTAATAGCAACAGTTAGGAAAGGGGTATTTTCTATTCCATTATGACAATGCCCCTGTGTATGAGACAAGGTTCAGAAAGAAAAAAATGATTCAGTCAGTGTGGAAGAACTTGACTGGTCTGAACCCAGCTGAACACATTTGGTGTGACTTTAAATGCAGTCTTTGAGCCAAAAACTCATCACTCCACATCAATGGCTTGTACACAGAGGTACAGCCAATTTTGAACAGAAAAAATGTGCTTCCAAAACTGTTGCAACAGAGATGGAAACAAAATTCCTTACAATGCCATTTGTAGAAATGCAATTTAAAACTGTTTCAAAAGCCCATTTTCCTGTCCCAAAATGACGACTCCTGTGCACAAGTCATTGGTGTTTGGTGATGATTTCTTTGCTCAAAGTCTGCATTTAAAATGACACCAAAAGGTGTTCAGCTGGGTTCAGGACTTGGTTTTATGCAGACCAGTCAAGTTCTTCCACACTGACTGAATCAATTATTTCTTTTTGAACCTTGTCTCATACACTGGGGCATTGTCATGTTGGAATAGAAAATACCCCTTTCCAAACTGTTGCTATTAAATTACAAGCACACAATTCCATAGAATATCATGATATAAGAGTACTGTAATGCTACCTGTGATTCTCTGACCCAAATTTCAGACAGGATGCTCATTCAAAACAAATAGCTTGTGAGTTTCAGAAGTGTTAAGCAGCTGCAAAATTCAAAATCGATCCTACCTCTACCAGAGGGTGCCAGTGTGCGATGGGTTTGCGTGGGTAAGTCAGCATCTCATTCCAGTGTTCTCTGCCCAAACCCTCGGCATCATTACCTACTCGACACACACCTATGACCTCATTGTGACCTACACTGTGAAAAAGCCAAATACTCTCATTACAAATAGTTCTGTAAACAACAGTAAAAGCAGACTACAAGTAAACAAAGCATTTTTAAGTCATTTTAAGGCACATCCCAGACAATGTTGACAGGCAATTTCACCCAAATAGGTGGACTGTATTTATGAGAACATATGAAACATAATGACAAATGTTCCGCAGATTTCTGTTCTAGGGACCCGTTGATTGTCTTACCATCTGATGGGGTGTTTATTGGAATTTGAAATCTGTGTTTTTGGTGCCTTTTTCAAAGACACTAAAATGGTTTATTGTGACAAAAACATTACTAATTTGGCATCAGCAGTTGGATTTACATTAAAACATATGTTCTCTAAATCTAAACAGATTTGTTTACAAAAATATATATATATTACATCGAGTATTATATTCAAAATAGCTCCATGTGAAGCATTACTAAGCATACATATGTTTTTTATAATCAGAATCAGAAAGAACTTTATGCCAAGTGTGCTTACACACAAAAGGAATTTGTCTTAGTGTCAGAGGCTTCCAGTGCACATGCATGTTAAACAAAGTGACAAGGTACAGGTAACAAAAAAGTAAGTAAAAATACAAATAAATACACATTACACATTTGACAAAATGACAATATACAGTATACTATAATGCAGAACAACACAAAATATCAACTAGATAGTAAAGTTTGAGAACAAACTGTATGTTGGCTTGACAAAGCCTCTAAGCCAACATAATAATTAGTTTATATAGCAGATCAATTTCTAACATAATGAAACAAATCAAATGTAAAAAGTATCTGCTAAAACAATTCTTTCTCTCCATGTTGTATAGCACATTAATACCTAGTTTTATATCAATGGCACCTTTCCTACCATTCGACAAACAGAAAAAAGAATACAATAAACATATAAGCATGGCATTACCTCTTTACATGTTAACATAAGACATGAGCCTTCATCTTGTTTAATAACCATATTTATACAAGTAACCTTCACATGAGACAAACAAGTAACACAGCAAATCATCACTACTTTGACACATAAAATCAACTTAACTGGACTCTGTGTAAAGCTCTAGCATGCTTCTGCATCTAGCTTCTGCATTTAGCTTCTGCATCTAGCTTCTGCATCGTGATGCCTATCCCAGCCTCTAGGTGGCCTCAGCTGCTACAGTGTTACTGCTCATTATTAGATTAGATTAGATTCAACTTTATTGTCATTACACATGTACAAGTACAAAGCAACGAAATGCAGGTCTAACCAGAAGTGCAATAGCAGCAAGTGCAGGATATACAGTGGTTGCATAAGTTACATAAATAAATCAATATTATAGAAGTAATTTACAGATGGATATGTACTATGACATTTACATCACATTTTACATTTATACATTTGGCAGACGCTTTTATCCAAAGCGACTTACATTACATTATACTGTACATTTGTACATTTTGTATAGTAAGCAAGTGGGGGTTAGGTGCCTTGCTCAAGGGCACCTCAGACGTTACCCGCCAGCCCTGAGAATTGAACCAGCAACCTTCTGGTCATGAGTCCAACTCTCTAACCACTGGGCCACGACTGCCCACTATGACCATACTAAACAGATGGCTATTACTAAAAACAGAGATTTACAGATGGATATGTACTTTGAACATAATATACAGATGGCTATTACTATAAACAGAAATTTACAGGTGGATGTAGCAGTGCAATGGATATAGAGTAGCGCAATAAATTATGGACAGAAGCTATCTAAGTAACAGTGCAATGGAAGAAGTTATTGCATATTTCAGTTAAGGTGTAGGAGTGCAAGATGCATATGTAAACAGTACTGTAATTGAGCAGTTGGCAGTGCAAATAAGCAGTCTGGTAGTGCAAATGAACATAAATATTATGTATAAACAGTCCAGTAGTGCAAATAACAAAGTGAAGCCAGGTGTGCGATGAGGGGTGAGAGAAGAGTGTAGCAGTATATGAGGGGCAGTGGGATCAGCGAGGGGGCAGAGTTCAATAAAGAGACAGCTCTGGGAAAAAAGCTGTTCTTCAGTCTGCTGGCCCTGGTCCGGAGGCACCTGAAACGCCTGCCGGAGGGCAGGAGAGAGCGGGATGAGAAGAGTCCTTAAGAATGCTGCAAGCTCGACGCAGACAGCGTTTCCTCTGGATGTCCTCCATGGCTGGAAGTGGAGTCCCTGTGAAGCGCTGGGCGGTTTTCACCACCCGCTGCAATGCCTTGCGCTCTGCAACAGAGCAGCTCCCATGCCAGACTGTGACACAGTTGGTTAGGATGCTTTCTATTGCGCAGCGATAGAAGTTCACCAGGATATCCGAGGACAGCTGATTCTTCTTTAGTGTCCTCAGGAAGAAGAGGCGCTGATGAGCCTTCTTGACCAGGCTGGAGGTGTTGGTAGTCCAGGACAGGTCCTCCGAGATGTGGATCCCCAGGAACTTGAAACTGGAGACATTTACATTTACATTTACATTTATGCATTTGGCAGACGCTTTTTTATCCAAAGCGACTTACATTACATTGTACTATACATTTGTACATTTTGTATAGTAAGCAAGTGGGGGTTAGGTGCCTTGCTCAAGGGCACCTCAGCCGTTACCCGCCAGACCTGAGAATCGAACCAGCAACCTTCTGATCATGAGTCCAACTCTCTAACCACTGGGCCACGACTGCCCACACTCAAGAGCCATCCAGTTGATGTGGATGGTGTCATGTGTGCCTCTTGACTCTTTCCTGAAGTCCATAATGAGCTCCTTTGTCTTGGAGGTGTTAAGGAGCAGGTTATTGTCGTTGCACCATGTGGCTAGGTGCTGCATCTCCTCCCTGTAGGCCGTCTCATCGTTGTTGCTGATGAGATCAATCACCATAGTGTCGTCCGCAAACTTGATGACGGAGTTAGATCCATTCACAGGCCTGCAGTCGGAGGTGAAGAGGGAGTAGAGGAAGGGGCTTAGCACACAGCCCTGTGGTACACAAGTGTTGAGTGTGATGGTGGTGGAGCAGATGGAGCCTGATCTCACCTGCTGTGGTCTGTTGGTCAGAAAGTTCATAATCCAGTTGCATAGGGAGGTGTTAATGCCCAGGTCTTCAAGTTTAGCAATTAACTTGGATGGGATGATAGTGTTGAATGCTGAGCTGAAGTCAACAAACAACATACGTGCATAAGTGTTCTTATTGTCCAGATGTGTGAGCACAGAGTGCAGTGTCATGGAAACTGCATCTTCTGTGCTCCTATTGCTGCGGTAGGCAAACTGGTGTGGGTCCAATGTGGATGGCAGAGAGTCCTTCAGGTGTGCCAGGATCAGCCGCTCAAAGCACTTCATGACAATGGGTGTCAGTGCTACAGGGCGGTAGTCGTTCAGGCACTTTGGGCTGGAGTGTTTTGTCACTGGCACAATGGAGGTGCATTTAAAGCATGTTGGCACAGCTGCTTGGGCAAGAGACAGATTGAAGATGTCAGTAAAAACCCCAGCGAGCTGCTCAGCACATGCCCATCCAGGGATGTTGTCTGGTCCAGCGGCTTTGTGCGCACTGATCCGGCTCAGTGCATTGCAGACGTCTATGGAGGAGAGTGTGATCGGTGGGTGAGTTTGAGCTTGCTGGCAGTTTCTCTATTGTCTCTCTCAAAGCGAGCATAAAAGTCATTAAGCTTGTTCAGGAAGAGGACATCAGTGGCTGCGGGGGTGGAGTGGGTGGGTTTGTAATCAATGATGGCCTGGATGCCTTGCCACATGCGTCGAAGGTCGGAGTTGGAAAAGTGCTCCTCTACCTTTAGCTTGTAGCAGTGCTAGGCCTCTTTGTTTCCCCTCTTCAGGTTAGCTCTGGATGTGCTGTAGGCCTGTGCATCACCTGATCTGAAGGCATTATTGCGTGCCTTCAACAGGAGGCGCACCTCCTTGTTCATCCATGGCTTCTGATTTGGGTACGTGATGATCTGTTTCTGAGTAGTAACATTGTCTATGGTGGTGTTGATGTAATCCAGTACAGATGAGGTGTAGCAGTCAATGTCCGTGTGAGAGCCACTGGTGGCCTGAGAAGCAAATGTACTCAAGTTTGGGTGTAGAAACCTTTCCTGGAGTGTGAAATCTGCCCCCACAGGCCACACTTTGATGGTCTTCACTGATGGCTTCACACGATTGATGAGGGGTGCATATTTGGGGGTGAGGAACAAAGAAAGGTGATCTGACTGTCCCAGGTGGGGAAGGGGGGTCGCAACGTAAGCTCCAGCCATGTTTGTGTAAACATGGTCTAAGGTTTTGTTTCGTCTGGTGTGACAGGAAAAATGGCGGTGAAATTTGGGGAGCACTGCCTTTAAGTTTGAATGATTAAAATCACCCGCAACAATAAAGGCAGCTTCCGGGTGAGCAGTCTGTTGTTTACTGATGGCCGCATGAAGTTCTTTCATAGCAAGCTTGGCATCAGCATCCATTTACATTACATTTACATTTACATTTACATTTACGCATTTGGCAGACGCTTTTATCCAAAGCGACTTACATTACATTGTACTATACATTTGTACATTTTGTATAGTAAGCAAGTGTATGCTGCAGGAATGTAAGCTGCAGTTACAATGGTGGAAGTGAACTCCAGTGGCAGATAAAACGGTCTACATTTAACCATGAGAAACTCTGAGAAACTGATGAGAATGAGTTTCTCATGAGAAACTGAACAATGTCTCCCGACAATAACAGAGTTCCTGCACCAAACTTTGTTAATGTAAATGCACAATCCACCACCTCTGGTCTTACCAGAGCCATCTAACATTCTATCCTCCCGGAGTGTGTGGCGTCCCGCTAGCTCAATAGCATTGTCCGGTATGCCGTAGTGTAGCCATGTTTCCGTGATCTTTATGTCTATTAGAATCACCTGTGTTTGGGTCTATTTAACCTTGCCTCTTTTATTCGGTGGTGTTCAGTTTTGAGCCTTTCTGATGGAAGCGCGGCTCCTGTTTTGTTGTACTTTTAGGGATATCAAGTAAAGTATTTTTTTCCAAATCATCTAAGCCTGACTGTTACTCTTCTGCCTTTGGTCCAACAGTTATTTATCATCTTCATTAGCTTCATTGCCCTCTCAAGGCAGTTTGATCTACCAGAAGGGAGGGGAGACCCGAACCAATCATATCCAGCTCCAGGGTGGTGGCGTCAGTCAAGTGGGGAATTGAGACAGCAGTGAAGAGGGCTCAACAACAACATCCAAACGCAGGTAATGCCCCTCCAGATCATCTCTTTGTGCCTAATCCCATTTGTTCTAAGGTGTTACAGTGGTGCCATGCTTCTCTTTTATCGGGACACCCTGGGAGCACAAGAACACTAAAACTCATCCAGAGAAGATTTAGGTGGTATAACATGCAAAAGAACGTTCAAGCTTTTGTCACAGCGTGCACAGTGTGTTCCCAGAACAAGTAATCCAGAACCCACCCACAAGGCTTACTGCACTCGCTACCCATTCCCACACACCCCTGGTCTCACATATCATTGGACTTTGTTATGGGCCTGCCAAGATTTCAAGGTAACACAGTAATTCTAGTGGTGGTGGACAGGTTTTCCAAGGCATGTCATCTCATACCATTACTAAAGCTCTACTGATGCAGCATGTCTTTCGAATTCACGGCTTTCCCCAAGATATGGTCTCTGACTGGGTCTTTTGCAACACAATGCAGAACACTATACAAACTCCCCTTGCTTAAACCACTATTCCAACAGTGCATCAATACTGGGGAAGGTACACATTTATGTATTTAAAAAAAAAATTATCTTTAACATACTTAACATAAAGTTAATTAACATGTTTGCATGCACTGTATGGAAATAATAAAAGCGGAGAAAATTTATTGTACATGCATATAAATTCATTACACAATGAAAACCATGAATAATGAACCCTTTCAAGCATTTACAATTACAATATTTCAAGAAACCAATTATTTTATGCTTAAACTAATATAAAGAACATATTGGTTCATTTTTTTAACCGACAGTACTGCATTTAACGGTACATATCCAGAATGCTGCTGCACGCCTGGTCTTCAATGAGCCCAAGAGAGCACATGTCACACCTCTGCTCATCCCTCTGCACTGGCTCCCAGTAGCGGCACGCATTAAGTTCAAGGCACTGGTGCTTGCTTACAGAACAGCCACTAACACAGCACCCATCTACCTCAACCCTCTCTTGCAGACCTACATCCCCTCCAGAAGTCTGCGGTCTGAAAACGATCGGCACCTCTTTGTTCCTTCACAGAGAGGCATGAGATCCATCTCAAGGACATTTTCTTTCACCGTTCCCTGCTGGTGGAACGATCTTCCTGTTTCCATCAGGACGGCTGGATCAATTTCACAATTCAAAAAACAGCTGAAGACCCACCTCTTCCGTGAGCACTTAACTGTCTAACAAAAAAAAAAACTTTCTACCTCTCTTTTCCTTTTCTAATGTTCTCTATATACTTGCTTATACTATCCTGAGGTTGTATCTGAAACTTTGTATTACTAGCACTTCTCGTGAATATTGCTTACTTAGACGAATCGCTTGCTGTTTTTCTCAATTGTAAGTCGCTTTGGATAAAAGCGTCTGCCAAATGAATACATGTAAATGTAAATGTACATATAATATAATAGCACATAGTTATCTCAGCCATACTTTTGAGTTACTTTCACCAAAATAACTACAGAAGTAGAACTTAACATTCTAAAATGACAAAATGTACTGCAGAGCATTTTACACTTGAATTCAAAGTAAATAAAATAATGGCAACAATAAGAAAAGAAAAAAATCTGCATCTTGTCATGGCATTGGAGTTCACATATAGTCCTGTTGTGTCTAATATGAATATCCAAGCTATTCACAGAATATCACTTTTCCTCTACCATATTTTTAACAGACTTAGATCATTTGTGATTCAGGCTGTCATCCTTTCTTGCATTGTCTTGAGCCTTCACTTTGCCAATTATAAACTATATTTACTGGATGTAAAATGCTCTGCAGAAGATGTATATTGTTTAGTGGTCAATAACATCTAAAACTCATGGAAAACGCAGAATCACAATCTCCTGTTACTCGCACTTGTAAGTTATATTTGCGGAAGACAGAGAGCCGCGAGTTTGAAATGCGTGCATGTCTTTTTGTTATTGAAATATAGAAATGCGTGCATGTCCCCACCACTTTTCAAAACACAGTTACGCCACTAAATGTGCATACGTCCATCTCGCGAATGTACTGTCTTCTGCCATTTTCATCCATTTGCCGCGTTTCCACTGGCCAATGCGCACTGGGGCTTACTTACAGTGAACCGGGCGGGGCTAATAGCCTCAGACCTGGAGCTCAGAGGCTAAAATCATGCCGCGTTACACAATTCCACCAGCGAGAGGGAGATGAATGACACCACACATGTCTATTCACTGACCACGAACAGGAAATATAACTTAACTTGCTATTTCTTGTTTGCTCACCATTTCTTGTTTGCTCGCCAGCCGGCTCGTGGGGGTGCGGTGTCCTAGTTGTTGCTGGCTTCCCACTTGCGGTTGCTGCTCGCTTATATTTGTTGCTTGTTTTCTTTCTTTTGTTTCTTATTCCTGGTGCAAATTAGTTCAAACTATTGTTCTAAGGGTCAGGGTGTTAAACCCAGGTGACCCGAATTTATGTGGTACTCCAGGTTTAAGTGTTTGATTTTTCGTTTTGTTGTTTGGTTTCTTTAAAGAACATTGTTTAATTGATTTTATATTTTTCCTTGAATTGATTTTGTTTGTTTAATTTTGTTTTTTATTGCAGTTTTTCTTAATTTGGTAATTGTTCTTTCTTTGTTTCTCTTTATTTCTAGGGGCTGGGAGGAGTCCTGAGTGGGCAGGCTAGTCATTCCTGGTGCCGGAGTTTTTCATACCAAGTGTAGTTTCTTTTTGATTTTCTTTTGTAGTGTATTACACTAGTGGGTGTCGTGGTTTTCATATTGGTGCACGTGTTGATTTTTGTGGGCCCTTTGGAGGCCTGGGATCTAGCCTGCCTAACTGCTGGAGAGCCCTAGTTCCCTAGTTCAGTGCCTTTTATTTTGTTTTGCAAAATTGCTTGTCTGTTTCATGTCATGGAAATCTTTTCTGCCACTATTGCACTGACCGTCTTTTAATTATTTATGGTCATATATTTAAGTTGCGATTGATACAAATAAAAGTGTGTATTCTTCATATCCACGTCTCATGGTCTCTTTGTCTAAAAGGAAACTTTAACCTGTGTGCTTTGTTTTGATTTTTCCTGGGTAGTTAACCTGGGTGGCGTAGTCGGTACTTTCTTTAATCCAGTAAACTTGAATTCTTCCTCTGTGATTATTTAAGGCCCCCCCCCCTTGCCACATTAGCATCACCTGTGTTTGGGTCTATTTAAGCTTGCCTCTTTTATTTGGTTGTGTTTAGTCTTGAGCATTCTATGGATGTGTTAACCTCACATAAAGAGCTAAGTTTTTGTTTGTGGATGTTACCTGCCTATTATTTCTTATACTTTCTGGTGAAAGCTCGGTTCCCGTTTTGTTGTACTTTTTGGGATATCAAGTAAAGTATTTTTGTTGAAATCATCTAAGCCTCTTGACTGTTACTCTTCTGTCTTATTTAATTATATATTAGTTATATATATTTATAATTATATATCATCTTCATTAGCTCAGTCAACCTCAAGACCTGAGTTGAATCCTAGCGCTGGGCACCTCTGACACTCTGAATCTCTGGACTTTAATGTACCATTCAATGCACTTTAGAACACTACTGGTCCCTGAACATATTTCATCATATATCTCCCCACAACACAGTGCATACGATATAAGGTACACAGTAGGGCCTACCACAGCCACTCTGTCAACCATGTTCTTTTATCTAATGTGTAACCCTTTCTATATGAAAAATCTTTATTCTTGTGTATTTGTATAGCAATTCTATGTATAATTTGCTGCAGATGTGCTCATGAATTGAAATGAAAAAAGACTTCACATGAAGCAATTTTTTCTAATTTAAATCTTCACTTTAAAATCTGAATTTCTGTGTTGGTTCAGATATGTATGCTAGACATGAAAGACAAACAGACAATTCTCACCGGTCATAGTCCATAACAGCTACTAGAAGGCTGATTTGGTCAATGTTCTCTGGAGGGACATCAAACACTATAGCCTCATTGTAAACTGGGTTCAAAGTGTTTCTCTTAGTAGAGGTTTTCCGCTTTTTCAGTCTGCGACCATCACACATCAAAGAAACCTTCACATAAGGATCTAGAATTCAAGTGGAAAGTATACATTAGGATGTTATTATATTGTGAAAATGACAATATAACAAAGAATATGATCACTGAATATATTTTATAATTAAAACCAACAAGAGGGTATGATGGGGGATGACGTACTTCCGCTAAAATCTCAGCCAGCTCAGCCACTTCCGCTCTCATATTTCACCAAGTGATGATGTGTTTACTAAAACAGCACCACTGCTGAGCATTGTTAAGTGACTCTGTGATCAAGCCTCAAGTGCAAAATTGTATTTAGTGCTTTTTCATAGTTGTTAATATAGCGTGAAACGTATAGATTGAAACCTTTCTCCTTTATAGATGTAGTGTTTGAATTAATAAACTCACTTCGTTGACTGTAATCCTGGGTGCATCTTGAAATGACTGAAGGAAAAATGCTAGGCGTGGGGGAAAAATCGATTCACATATGAATCGCTAGTTAATATAACAATGTTGAGTTTGTCGGAACAAAAAAGGTGGAACTCAACTGCGAGAGTGGTGCGGCACCCGGACAGTCTAGAGACCGCACACATCAAGCTCAGCAACAGCAATGGTGAAGAAAAAAGAAATGCATCAGCTCTGTCCCGACTTAAAAATGAGGACTTGGTCTTTAACCCTCTGGAGTCTAAGGGTGTTTTGGGGCCCTGGCCAAGTTTGAGCATGCCCTGATATTTGTGCTTTTTTCAGTTGCTTTTAAACATATCAATGGCTAAAGTCTGATAACACTGTAATCAGCACAAACTGGGCTACAATAATATGTGAACAGTATGTTTATACATGATTGCGTTTTTGAGAAAACAATGTTTATGCGTGCTTAAAGAAAAACTAAAAATTTTAAGTCACTGAAACAAGGTCATAAAACACATACAGAATATTGGTACTCAAGACTTTTGAGAACTGGATATTGTAGCCTAGAGTGTTTGCTTCAAAATGATGTGAAAATAATCTTGCTGACTCATTCACAGAAAACAATATAGTGATTAAAATTTAATCTTTTTGCTTCAAAAGGACATATGCAAGGAGGCGTGAATGATCCTGAATAATAATGTGATTGACACCTGAGAAGACAAAGACCTGCATAATGAGCCTTTCAGTCAGGAATGATGCTGAGCTGGAAAAGTTTCTAAATTAGGGATTTGAAAAAGAATGTGAAGACAAAAGAAATGTATATATTTTTTGTTTGTAGTTTATTTAGAACATAGAAAAAAATCCAGTTAGTGAGTACACTGTATATCACTTATATAATCCATATAAACCTACACATAGCAAACCTACTCATATTACTTAAAAAAACACTTTACATATAACTTAAGACCTATACTGAATCTACACATCAAATATGTAGTTGTACAGAAGATACATTCAGGTCAAAACTCTGAAAAAACAAACATTTAGGGTAAAACAGAGCAAACATGAACAGTGCAAGATAAAAGTGTGTAAGGTCTGTAAAAGCCCATGCACTCTTACACCCTATGTATAACCTCAGATCTCACATAGAACACAGAATTTCCACTTTCTGTACCACTTCATTGTTTTGTGTTGTGTAGAGTAGCAGCATGGATGGTGGATCAGACAGACATCTCTTGTGTGTCCATCTGAAATGCAGAAGACGTCTTCATTTTGTCCTCACATTCTTAATCACAGTCCTAAAAGAAAGTTGTAAACAACTATTAGCATTTATCACAGTGCCTTAGTATATGCATACTTGGTGAGAAGACAGAATACCAATAACAAAGAAACTATATTTATATATAAACTATATAAAAGTACAATTTCTATAAACCCATACAGAAAGATTTACATATTGTGTTATCCCAACGTTTCTCAACAAACATTATAGTGAATATGTACTTACTCATTGTGATTTTCCTGCAATCTCAAAACTCGACGACACTCGTGTGCCTTTCTTGTGCAAGATGCCTGTGATGCAGCCACAGGCCTAAAGGAAAAGTGAAACTGTTGTTAGCAATTATCAGAACAGGCTGATATACAGTAGCATCACTGATAAGAATGGACGCGTGTATGTCTGTCAATAGTCACTTATCTGTGACATTTACAGTTTACTGATACATTTACACAGATCATCGCGAACGCCAATGACCGCCTATAACACATTCAACACATTCAGAGCAGATTTTCGCGAACAGAAGCTAGTTGATAAACACTTTCACCATTTGGGAAAATATGTCCGTCTATAGCATAACGTTACGCGTTTTGTACAACATATTCTAAAATAGCTGATTTAGTCTGACAAATCATTAAGGTAATATTAAAAGACTTACTCGTCAGGAATTATATCCTCCGCTGGGTCAGTCTCTCTTCAAAATGCAAACGGTCGTTATCTGAGGCGGGTTCTTCCTCTGAGGAGAAATTGTATCTGAATTGTATCTTCATCTGTGTAGCCATTTCTTGATCGGAGGCGTGTACACAATACCTGACTCACCTCAGATCATTACCATGTGAACAGCGCGCACAGTGGGGGCGGGATCACATTAGCTATAATGAGGTGATACAGGAAAAACCGTACCACTCCTTACTTTCATAAGGATTACATAAAAATAAATTATTTGTTTTCGACTTGAATTGGTTCATTTAAAAGTTGACATTTCAAGCTTTCTATACATATATTTCTCATGTCGTTGAGATAAGTATTCGCTGAGATTTAGGTTGTTTTATTTACGTGTCTGTGAAGAGAGGTGGCAGAGACAGAGAAAGCAGAGTACGCACCCTGTTTATTTTCTTTATTTTACAAAACCACAGCATTTTGTTGTTGTTGTGGGTGTATACAAATGAAAGTAGACCCTTTAAAGATTCGAATGACGTATTGCTCCCATCTGTACGATCAAAACTGACAGAGTAATTTAAGTTCAGTTCGACGTTATCAGGAGAAGATGAGACAAACCGCGCCGACGCGGGCTTCGACTCCAGAGGGTTAAACCACGCAGCCTCAGAGGTCCATGAAGCGAACTGAAATAAAACAGAGTAGCCTTGCGGAGGACTTCCTAATTGCATCACCTGCTGCTCCTGTTGCCTGGTGACAGCAGCGGGACACAGCAGAGACATTTATGAGTTTTTTAAACAAATTGTTGTTTTATTTTAGAGAATATGCTGCATTTATATAGATTAAAACAGCCCAACATATATTGAATTAACTAACCTTAAAAATGTAAAGCACAATAATGCACCAATAATGTTAATGAACAACATCATCTGTAATATTAAAACATTAACAGGGACCATTTTTGCAAATTACATACTTTTATTTAACTAAAGTTTGAATGGTTATTTAAACAATTCCTGCCATTACAGGCGAGCAATAAATTTAATATGTTTTTAATGGTTGCAGTCAGTTTAAATGGCATTTGTGATAAAAGAATGGGTTTACTAAACTTCAAGAAAAACTAAATTCACTTTAAGGTTTTGACACAGTTGAATTTTTTCTTCAAGAGCTAACTTGAACAAAAGATTCCCACCTCTAAAAAATGGCATTGTTACTTATGGACGCTACATGCCCCAGATATAACAAAGCTGGCAGAGATTTTAGTGGAAATACAGTGCCCACCTGAAGCTCCAGTAATGTCCATGGCCTTCAGATTTCTTGCTTTGATCATAGTGATGGTCAGACGTCCAGCAGTAGGCAGGAAGCAAAGAGAAAACATCAAATCCCCCAGATCAACATTATCCTAAAAACAGAAAAAAGCAAAAAATTACTCTACAATTCTATTTTACCTGCATTTTCCCTACAGTTTCTTAAACTTTACAAAGTCATATTTAATCAATATTATAAATGTATAAAGTGTAATATACAGTATATCATAAATATATCTATTTTTTTAGAATGCATTTAATTTCATGACTCAATGACTGATTTGTTTATTCATAATTTTGTTCTTGAATTCATTCTTTCATTAAAAATCATGTAATCGCTGAGAAGGAAATGCCCATCATGAGTTTTACAGCACTTAAGTCAGCAGTGTTGAAAGTAACAACCGTTTTATCACTTGCTCTGGAAATAACTCTTTTCTTACACCTATTCTACGGAACTTCATCCAATCTGCTGCAGAAGAAAGATTTCACTAAGAAGCCACTGCCATAATGTTGAGATCAGCTCTACATTGTGATCATCACCAACATGGTTTACAGGGATCTAATGACGTTATGTTGCCTGGTGTCTTAATTGGGTTTTAAATGTATATACATAGAGATTTTAAATTCAAAAGTGGTGAAACAAATGGTTAATACCAATATAATTAAAATAACATCTTACTCTATTCATATGCCATGTACTTACATGAGATTCAATGTAATTCCTAAAATATATCTCTGCAACATTGTAATGGCCCTTTCTAACAGGATTTACCTACAGTATAAAGGTGCAAAAAACCCCAGGGGTGCCTGTGAGTATGCTTGTCTAAAACTGTTGTACGCCTGAGGCCTGCTTGTCATGATAGGAAAAGGTCATTCTAGTTTTGTGATTTTTTTCTATGAGATCTGAGAGGATAGTGACCCTGCCAGTTAGAAAAGGTAAACAAATGTGATGCAATCTGGGAAAACACAACACATGGTGAAATTTGACATTAAAAGCTGATTGCTATGATTTTCAGAAACAAAATTTTGAGAAAAACAGGTTTAATGTTGGATGATGTAAAGCAATAAAAATTTAAGCACAACAGTCCAGTATCAGAAGTAAAAGTCATACTCTATTAACAATTTATAATAAAAACATTCCCTCATGTTGAAATATATAAAACGTTTGAAACGTTTTAATAAAGTGAAAGTAATGCATAGCGTTAACAATGGTGCTGGGCATATTTAAAGAATGAGAGCTCTGTCAGGAGCACTAAAAGCCCTGCATTACTACACAATGAGACTAGCTAACATTACCCTGAAGAGAACAGCAACTTAGTAAGTAGTGAAGCAAGTTTTCCATTTATATTGGACATAGTCCCCCAATGTATGTCGCGAACATCCTGTGTATGTCGTGATCGCATTCCAGAAAATTTCATATCGGACCATAGTTATTTACATGCTGTTTGCATCTAAAACTAGTAGAAACCTCTCACAGAAGCCATTTTCTTTGATTGGGTGTGCGGAGCAGACATGATTACTTTTATTTACTGGAGGAACACAAAGTAAGTGAATTATTTAAGATTGTATTTTAGGACACCATATTTGTATGCTCAGCTTACTTAACTAATATTAATTAAGTGTCTGCTTTAAAAGCTGTTTTATGAGTCAGAATGTATTGAATGTTAAGTTAATGTGGCTTCCGTTTAACAAAGGGTTATGACACTTACACATTTTGTCTATCAAGATAATCTTTACAATTTAACACAACATTTATACATTTTGAAGCCTAAATAAAGTAGTCAGATATAAAAAGCTAACACAATGCTATAAATAGACTACTGTGGTATCTTGCAAGATTATTTAAGAGTAAAGCAGAGCACACGAGAGTAGGGAATATCCATATCTTTTACTCAACTTTCTTCTCCAACATTACGTCATTACGTCTAATCACGTGACAACAACACAGCATTACTATTTCAAAATAGTAGTCACATTACAATATTACTTATGAACACAACTAGGCAGCAACAGTTGCTACTTCACCTATGAACTTATTAATCTACAGTCATTTTGTTCATTACAACAACAGTTAACCCTCCAGTGCAACACTGTAACAACACTGACACAATTCTGTGTCAATAGAACTTATAGATTCAGGATAGTATAAGTCGGTAGCATAACAATACAACACAGTGCATGCAATACATCAGAAATGCAGCAATACATCAGATCTAAGTGACATAGTCATTTAGCCAACTAGGTTTGTGAACATTACGTGTAGGTCTAGGGGTTACCAGTGTTCTCAGCAGGAGCTGTTGTGCATGGAAATGCAGTGAGTTTGGAAGCATTCCAAGTTTTCCCATCACTAAAAACATAATACCCACCCCCAGTTTTTTGTGAACTGCGAGGGGGTCTGTGAATTTCCTGTGCCCCTTAGAAACATGCAGGTGGGTCCGGACTCTCACTTTATCTCCCTCCTGAAAGCAAGGAGTGCGTGCACCACGCTTTGCATCAGTATACAGTTTTGTTTTGCGTTGCAGCCGCGTAACCCTTTTGCGAACAGTCACATAAGTGGGTACGTGCACAAGAGGAGACGGCAGAAAAGACAGCCTTGTGTGCATTTTCCTGCCACAAAGGAGCTGAAAAGGTGAAGTACCAGTTGCAGCATGCGGAGTGGCACGGTACACTTGCAAAAAGTCAGTTACGAAAGGTTTCCAAGGCTGATGTTGTTGGATGGCCGGTTGGACAGTGTGTTTAACCACACGGTTAAACCGCTCCACAGCACCATTAGCCGCAGGGTAGTAAAGAGAGGAATGATGGTGACGAATGTTCCTGTTTTCCAGAAAAGCAGCGAAGGCAGCAGATGTAAACTGAACCCCGTTATCAGTCACTATGCTCAATGGTTTACCATGGCGACTGAATACAGATGACAGAAACGAAATCGCAGAGTCAGCAGTGACAGTATGAGTAAAGGAGATCTCAGGCCATTTGCTGTAATAATCGGTCAATGTTATAGCAAACCTGCAATCAGAAGCTGCAGTGTCAAATGAACCGACTATATCCACAGCGACTTTCTGCCATGGTCCATCTGGCAGCGGCACTGTCTGTAGTTGAGTTGACAGACATTGCAGGAATGGACAGTATCATGAACCTAAACGTAAACCTAAAGGCATTGTTTAGTTCTCACCTCCCCTTGGTGTCCTTTATGCGCTATGACAACGAACGTATGGCAAAGAGCGATAGGTGCAATCAGCCGTGAGCCTCGGAAGACGAAGTTGTCCTTAACAGATAGTTCCAGTCGCAGGCGATAGTACAGCAACAATTCAGCATTCAGTCCTCTGGATGAAGGAGGCCAACCACTAGAAATCTGTGAACGAAGCTGGGTTATTGCAGGACAAGTAGCACATGCGGCATTGACATCAGCAACAGACAGAGGATTACAGGTGGCAGACTGATAAGCAACAAACTCCTCCATATCAGCATCAGCATCATGAGCTAGAGCAACAGCATTGTCTGTTGAAGAGGCAGGCAAGGGCACACGTGACAGGTAATCAGCAGGAGCATTTTGGAAACCTGGACGATATATTACATCATAATTAAAGGACAGTAAGCGTGCAGACCACCTTGCTACACGAAGTCCAGCAAGGCCAACACCTTTAGTGGTGAGAAGGGTTGTCAGGGCCTGGTGATCTGTACGCAGAGTGAAACGGCGGCCCCACAGATAAGTACGCCACCTCTTAATGGCCCACACGCACGCTAGCTTTTCCTTTTCTACAGTGGCATATTTATGCTCAGCAGCGGACACTGTGCGTGACGCAAAGGCTACAGTACGTTGAATGCCATCTGGACCAACCTGGGAGAGCACGCTGCCCAGACCATAATCAGAAGCATCTGTGGAGACAATGGTGTGCATTGTGGGGTCAAATAACGCCAAAGAAGGACTGTTTGCAAGCAGTTGTTTTACTTTGTTTTGTTCAGCCACCTCTGACCAGCTGAATCCGTTTGGAGCTTGTAGCCATGCACGAACCGGAGCTACAACAGTGGCAAATTCAGGAATTAACTTATTGTACCATGACATAAGTCCAAGTAAGGAGCGTAAGGTAGACTCATCAGAAGGTGCAGGGGCATTGCTCATCAGGCCGAAGACCTTTTGCTGACACTGTATGTCCTAAAAACAGCAGGCTGGTTTGCCGGGAACGACACTTGTCTTTGTTGAGTTGTAGGCCAGCTGCTTCTAGACACTGTAAGACCACTTGAAGTGTTTTATCATGTGAAGACATGTCACATCCGTGGATGATGATATTGTCCAGATAATTTTAGACTCCTGACAAGCCAGCTAGAACAATGGACATCATCTTCTAAAACATCAGCAGGTCATCCATGTGTGGCAATGGAAAAGAGACCACGATCACTGCTTTATTTGGCTCTCTGAGGTCAACACACATCCTTATTTTTCAAGACTTTTTCTGTGTAACGACAATTGGTGACACTCAGGCAGAATTATCAATGTGTTCTATCACTCCAGCTGCTTGTAAGTGCTTTAATTCTTCCGACACAGCACTGCGAACAGAAAGTGGCAGGCGGCAAAGTTTTTGGCGTACAGGTGTGACAGTTTCATCCAGCTTTACATGGTGTACAAAGTTTCTAACACGTCCGAACTCGGTTAGATCAGCAACAGTGCACTGTAACACTGGCACAGGAGGAGCAAAGCTCAGAAAGGGCATGAGGCACTACTTGATTGTTCTAAATCCTCACATGCAGTGCAGACATGAGGTCCCTCCCCATTAGCGGTGTGCCTTTGTCCACAATGAAGAATGTAGCAGGAACTGTCATGTAATGATACATTTGCTGACAAACACTCAAGTACTGGAATTTGAGCTTTTGAGTAAGTCACAAGCCTGGCTGTCGGTTGTGATAGTGGAACATCACTGAAATGGCATGTGTAAGTGTCCCATTGTCGATCACTAAATTCACAACAAAAGAGGTAGATATTGTTACTGTACTTGTAATGCTGGGGGAGCGAGCTGGACATTCTGTGTTCAGAACAGTAACTTCAGGTAATACAATTTCATGAACTTTGCGTGCATTTGATTGCGTTGATCGGCACACTTTAGCCAGTGGCGGTCCATGACTTCTCTTCCGGGGAGGCAAAAATTCAATTCCCATCATGTGTGAGGCCTGTCATGTGAACATATGTGTTCGGCACCTCACGTGAAAGTATGTGCATCGCGCATCATGTCAAAATACGTGCCTGCTGTAGACGCGTCGAGATGGTTTATGACAAAAGACGCTCGCATTTGCTAGATATTGGCTTAATCTCATGTGTAATTAGGCTTAAATGTTAAGCGAGTGTCTTGCAAATATCTTGTGAACGCGAGCATCTCTTTTATGATAAACCCTCTCAACACGTCTACAGCAGGCACGTATTTTGACATGATGCGCAATGCACATACGTTCACGTGAGGCACCAAACACATATTTTGACATGACAGGCCTCACACATGATGGGCTAAAAACCGAACTTCACATTCGTGCCTCCCTGGAAAAGAAGTCACGGACCGCCACTGACTTTAGCGTAATGTCGCAGTTTTTTACAATTCCTGCAAGTTGCAGTCCGAGCCACAGCGAAAACAAGACTTCCTTTTTTCCACATTAACAGAAGTAGGAAGTGCATGTAACGATTTTGCTCTCCTGTGCTTTACGTGCTGCACCGCTTGTACGGGGGCGGTAACTTGGCGGCAATTTGAATTAGACTTAGCATGATCAGCAGCTTATTCAATCTGACTTGCAATCGTAACAGCTCTGTCCAGTGTAAGATAAATTTCGAGTAAAAGTCTCTTGCGTATTCATTGGCTAAGCACATTTTACACAAACTGATCGCGAATCATATTGTTAGCACAGGCACTAAATTCACATATAACAACAAGTTGCCGCAAAGCAGCAACGTACTGTATAACTGTCTCGTGAGGTTCCTGGCAGCGTCTACGGAAAGCATGGCGTTCAGCTACAATGTTAGCTTTTGGCACAAAGTAGGCTTTCAGTGCATACTCTGCATCCTTGTATGTCGTACCTATGTTAGGCAAGGAGTAGAAAATATCCATATCTTTTACTCAACTTTCTTCTCCAGCATTACATCATTACGTCTAATCACATGACAACAACACAGCATTACTATTTCAAAATAGTAGTCACATTACAATATTACTCATGAACGTGATGCTTGTAAAAGTGTAGTTCCAAGGCTCCAAGACATTCATCAAATTGAAGGATGGATTCACTTTTACCAATTTTATAAATGAAGGTAAGTAATAAAAAACTGTTTTTAGCTTATATGAAAAGAGATTATATAATACTGTTACTTTGGATGCTTTTTGGTGTGCAATGCAAAGCAGATTAGATATGCACACTGGAGACTTGCGGATATATGATGAGTCCCACACTGGGATTGAACAAGACCTTTAAGACCTTTTTACCTTCCTGCACTTGCTGCTATTGCACTTCTGGTTAGACCTAAACTGCATTTCGTTGCCTTGTACTTGTACATGTGTAATGACAATAAAGTTGAATCTAATCTAATCTAATCTAATTAAGGAGAGTTGCTTGAAGCAAACCCAAAATCAATGTTAATCATTGAATACCTTTGTGAAGGTACTTTTGATATATACAATTGTGAAATTAGAAACTTCGTTTGTTCTCATAATTTTTATATTATGTTTTAGTTTGTGTGTCAGAGAAAGCAGCCAGCTCCTGCGCAGATACGCTGTCAAGTCCTTCATTTAGTGAATTTCAAGTGCCCTCTGGAAGATGTACCAAGAAATCCAAAACGTCAGAGCAGGATGATGAATTTGGACCAACATCAGCTAAGGAGGTGACATAAATTGCATATTTGCTTACGTTTGTTTCTGGTTTAATTTCCACAGTTTGATCAAAATAAGTTTTCAAATATTTTTTGGGCTGGCTTAATAAATATTACATTTTAGAAAGAAAGTAATTTTTTATTTATTTATACAAATTATATTTAACACTCCAATACATGTTAAGAAAATACAAAAGGAAATGGTTTAAAAGGACGTTAGACTGTACAGGCATATAAGACATAAACATATGATCTGTAAACATAAAATCTGTAGTTTTAATACAGCACAACTGTATTGTTAAGCATTAATGCATGTTATTTGGTATTATATTAAACTATAACACATGAAGCACATATCCAAGGCTAAGCAATTTCATTAATGGTGATGTACTATGCAATCATTTTAAATAACAAAGTAAATAAAACGATGTTTGTAAGAGGTGCTGAATGCATTAGCCAGAGCTATGATGCATCTATCTTTAAACTACATGTTTGTGAAGTTTTTTGATCTGTCTGTAGCTGTTGATATGGATTTTAACAACAAAATTTGTTGCAGAACCTTCACTATTTAGCATTATAAGCAACATTCTCTAACTAACAACAAGATGAGCAAACAACAAATTATGCATAAACAAAAAATAGCACAGAACCTGAAACCGGTAATTGGCCCATGCGGTGACAGCAAATATTGGAATATCTGACAGCACAGTTTTTGTTGGCTAAATAAATAACATTGTTTTAAGAACATTTCTTTTACTGTTTTAACTAGATAGTTCTTACTGCCTTAAAAGAAAAATCAAAATGAGATGACATTCTTGAAGAGTACAAGGCCACCAACACATTGTCAAATGAGATGAGAAGAGCTCTTGTTAACATATTGGTGGGGCACATGACAGAAAAACATGGGTAAGCCACTTTTCCATGTTTAAAAGTATTTAATTGTCGTGATTCTTTTATTTGTATTTGCCTAATATCTAAGCATCAGGCAAGACAGTATTTAGTCATTCACGGGTCGGCCCGGCTGTCGTACTATACATGTCAACATTCTCGTTTTGTCTCCCATTGTTCACACACCTGTCCAACTCCCCGTTTTGTTAATTGCCATGAAAACTCCCTGAACACAATTGAAAAACGATTCAACACTATGAAACGTTAAAGGGGCAGTTTTAAATTTTAACGGCCACTAGCATTGCAGTATAGCAACGTAGACATAACGTTCGTCTCTCGTAGGTTATATGCCCATTTGTATCAAATGCTAACATTACCAAACAAATGTTTTCACTTTCACAAAAGTTTAATTATCTTACCAATCCAGCAGAAAACAGGCAACTTTGGCGTCGCGTTGAAAACATTTGTCTTTCAACAATGCCTTCCATCTGGTAATAGCTAAACCGATGTTTATCCTGGATTTCTGGCGTCGTTTGTCTCTAATTTGTCTGGCAGTATCACGTTTGCGCTTTGCCAACAGAGATTAACGCTCTGCCGGCACTTGTGCACAATACGCATTGTCCTTCATTTGATCAAAACTTCTAAAAACAGAACGATCTATGCTTCAGCTTGACAACAACTACTCACCCCCAAGTATTCACCCCTCATCAATCGTGTGAAGCCATCAGTGAGCACCATCAAAGTATGGCCTGCGGGGGCAGACTCCACACTCCAGGACAGGTTTCAAGATACAGACTGGAGTATGTTTGCTTCTCAGGCCACCTGTGCCTTTCATACGGACATAGACAACTACACCTCCTCTGTACTGGATTACATCAACATCGCCATAGACAGTGTTACAACCCAGAAGCAGATCACTACATACCCAAATCAGAAGCCATGGATGAACAAAGAAGTGAGCCTCCTGTTGAAGTCACGCAACACTGCCTTCAGCTCAGGTGATGCACAGGCCTACAGCACTTCCAGGGCAAATCTGAAGAGGGGCATCAAAAAGGCCAAGCACTGCTACAAACTAAAGCTAGAGGAGCACTTTTCCAACTCTGATCCTCGACGCATGTGGCAGGGCATCCAGGCCATCAGCGACTACAAACCCAGCCACTCCACTCCTGTAGCCACAGATGCTGTCTTCCTGAACGAGCTTAATGACTTTTATGCTCGCTTCGAGAGAGACAATAAGGAAACTGCCACCAAGCTCACACCCTTAGATGGCCACCCGACCATCACACTCACCTCCTCAGGTGTCTACACGGCACTGAGCCGAATCAATGCACGAAAGGCTGCTGGACCAGACGGCTACTAAGGGCATGTGCAGAGCAACTCGCTGGGGTCTTTACGGATATTTTTTAACCTGTCCCTCGCCCAAGCAGCTGTGCCAGCATGCTTTAAATCCACCTCCATTGTGCCAGTGCCGAAACACTCTAGCCCAACGTGCCTGAATGACTACCGCCCTGTAGCACTCACACCTATTGTTATGAAGTGCTTTGAGCGGCACATTAACGGGATGGCTGTTAAGCGTGTCTCCAGCTTCAAGTTCCTGGGGACCCATATTTCGGAGGACCTGTCCTGGACCACCAACACCTCCAGCCTGGTCAAGAAGGCTCACCAGTGCCTCTTCTTCCTGAGGACCCTGAAGAAGAACCAACTGTCTTCAGCTATGCTGGTGAACTTCTACCACTGAGCAGTAGAGAGCATCCTAACCAACTGTGTCACAGCCTGGTATGGGAGCTGCTCTGTTGCAGAGCGCAAGGCACTGCAGCGGGTGGTGAAAACCGCCCAGCGCATCACAGGGACTCCACTTTCAGCCATTGAGGATATCCAGAGGAAATGCTGCCTGCGTCGAGCTCGCAGCATTCTTAAGGACTCCTCTCACCCGGCCCACATACTGTTTTCTCTCCTACCCTCCGGCAGGCGCCTCAGATGCCTCCGGACAATGACCAGCAGACTGAGAAACAGCTTTTTTCCCAGAGCTGTCTGCCTATTGAACTCTACCCCCCGCTGATTCCACAACCCTTTCATATACCTCTAACTTAATGCTGCTATACTGTTTTGTTTATTGCACTACAGGCCTGTCAAGTACACAACTGGACTGTCTACACATTTACTACATGTTTACTTGCTCTACCGTACTATTTATACTATAGTCATCATTTGCACTCCAGTACTATGTACTAATGTTATTTGCACTACTGGACTATTACACATATACTGCATCATTTGCACTCCAGTACTATGTACTGAATACTGCAATAACTCATCTACTGCACTGTTTACTTCAACTTAATAGCTGCTGTCCATAATTTATGCACACTTTATATTCATTTGCACTACTGTTCTGCATAGTCTAATTTATATTGTACATATCCATCAGTAAATTTCTGTTTTTAGTAAATAGCCATCTGTATATAATGTTCAAAATACATTCCCACTTGTAAATTCTTCATAATTTTTGCTTTATCCTGTATATATGCACAACTGTATATCCTGCACTTGCTTATTGCACTTCTGGTTAGACCTAAACTACATTTCGTTGCCTTGTACTTGTACATGTGTAATGACAATAAAGTTAAATCTAATCTAATCTAAATGTCAGGACTCGGGTTTGACTCTCTCTCTCTCGTTTGTTTTGGTTTCACTGTCACGGCCATGTGCGCTCACGCACAGCTGTTTTTACTCTTTCATCATGCTGGTGTGCGCACCTGTTTCCTCTCTCCTCGCCATTTCCTCTCTGTTATATTCCCCTCTGTTTCTCTCTTTCGTTGCTAGTGTGTTTTGCTTCTTTGTTCTTCACCCTTGCCAGTACTAAGTACTTCTTGTTTAGTTTGTTCATTTTGCGTTGTGCATTTACCCTTTGTTTCTGTTCAGAGTTTATATGGATTCTCCTGCAAGTCATCGCTGCCGAGGGTTCTGTAAATTTCCCCTCGTGTTTCGACTTCTGCCTGCCTGACCCCGCTCTTCGTCTCTCTCTCATGGTACCGTCCGCTCATCACCTGACCTCCGCCTGCCTGACTTCGAGATTGTCTTGGTCCCTCATCACGCTGGCTATCCTTACCCGTTTATGCTTCATTTTGTTCAGTTTACTTTAATAAAAGTGCTTAACTCTCATCTGCTTTTGGATCTCTCCTTCGTTGTGTGACAGTAAAGATGTTGATACAATGCTTTGTTGTTTGATGATATATATTACAACTGTTGTTTATATCTCTTTGTTTGTATTGTCCCGTTGAATGTTATGGACCTTGTGTCTGCTCGTGAGAACGCACAAATGGGGATCAGGTGATTTTGACACTTCCGGTTTAAAGAGCCATGGAGAGCAGCATGCGGGGGAGACGCTCATGCTATTCTAAAACCACAGGATTATATAATACTTGTTATTCGTGACTGTGACATGGAGTTTTCGTCCTTGTGGAAATAATGTAGAAGATTTTTTTAACCAAAAATTATAAAGGAATCATGCACCAACCAAGACACCATTATGGTTCTATAGACTACATTTGACTGTGGAAGCAGATCAACTGTACCAGATCATCGTTGTTGTTAGAGGCCCACTCACGAGTGTATGTTTCCTGTTTCCGATCATATTAGTATTGTTGCCATTAGTGAGACCATGGTAATGAAGAAAATCTGTTTCAAATTATAATGGTAACTCTAAAGACCCCCAATGACTCAATTTGACATGTGTGCATGAGAAGACCCTTATAAAAGCCCTGCCTCAAACAGGCAAAGACAGTTCTCTAGGTGCAGGGCTTGGTCCTCTATGGTTCTCTATGTGATGGGCCCGGTCCTGTGTATGGAGAGTTTGGCTTTAAATGTTTAATCAATAAAGTCTATCTTTTGGAATCATGACCCGCGCCCAGAGTGTTTCCTTAAGAAAGGAAAAACCACAACAATAACCGATCTGGTGGGGATTATTTTACCTTGGATTTTCATCACAGGATAGTCCTGTCCTCAACGTGCTCCCAGAAACTATACAATTCTCCGGTGAGGCCGAACACTTTTACACACACACCCCATATCATTGGGCTTTTATAGACACATTTACTTTTGTATTTAGATCATATATTGTATATATTGCTCTTTTCTTCTGTTTTTGTAGTGTTATATTTCTATTGTCTTTTTGTATAATACACTTTTGGGTTGTTATTTATTCCTTTATTGTTTATTTATTGAGCATCAAAAGCTTCAAACTATGGTATTAAGAGGAACTATAATAAATATGTAATTTGCCTTATTATAGGCCCATCGTTACAAGTTTTACAGTTGCTCTGAGCTACTGTTCCTTCAGGAAAAAACACTCATTTTCTGCAGCAGTCTGAGTTTACTTCTTTAAGGCTGTCAGAACACAGATCACAGTAGAGCTGTCTCATTGACTGAAGTTCTTAAATAAGCTTCACTTAAGAAAACACAGAGCTGTAAACGTATCTTAGGTTCTGTTAATTTCAGAGATTCACCAGTGGTTGTATTTAGTAATACCACTCACAGTTAGCGTATTCCTTATGCACTGGGAAGCCATTGACTAACTCTAGAATGATGCATAAAGCATCATTAATCCTTTTAAGAAAGGCACCTTGAAATTAAGAAACTGATGGCTTGGTTCAGGCTGTTGATCTGCTAAATTGCAAATACAGCCATACATCCATGCTCTATTGTTCTCTCTGCTTCAACTTCAACCTTCTTCCAATGCTAAACTGTATGTGTGTATGTTAGCTTAGTTTGTGTCTAGTCTAGTCAATAAAGTCTTGTGTGTTACACTTGATGTTGTTTGTAGGTTATGCTTACAACCATGGTTTCTTGATAAACACAAAAGAGAAATCAAACCCATGAAAAGCTTTTTGTAATATTTGTACTGTAATATTTTCAGCTTTCAGTATTAGGAGAATTGTTTCATTAATATTTAATATCATACAGTGGCAAGCAGGGGTGACCCAGAATCGTCGACGATTCGATCGGAGGAGACTGATTCGACTACCAATCTCACGGTCGAATCTCTTGAATCTCCTTAGTCGGGGACACCCCTATACTAATTTATTTACATGGGCAGTGGCGTAGCAGACACACAAAAGTATTATTTATGATTTTTTAAAAATGGGAAATTTTAAGGGTTGGATACTGAAACCCCCGGTGCATATGAGCACAAGGTCTGGCTATAACACGGCGCAAGATCGCGTCCCTCAGCATCTTCTGTGCTGTGAGCCGCTGTTAAGAGCAGCAGCATGTTCCGCACGCATCCGCAGATAACTCGTAAATTAACATGTGCAGTGTTTCCAAACTTACTGAATGTTTGGGCATATACATATAAATTAACACTTTGTCTGTAAATGCACGTAGTTCGTTACTTAGACTGAATGTTGCTCTGCATGATACAAAAAAGTAATATAACCAAAATCACTGCACATAGCAAGCTCAGCACAGACTTTCAGAACTTGTCTCTGCATTGAAAGCCAGCGTGCACGTCAGGAGGACGAATAAAGAGTGTGCAGGAAAAAAGGTGAAAGGTACTTTGTGACTGTTTAAATGGTAATGCTTTATTGCATTCCTTCTTTACATGTGGTAACCTAAATAACGTAACTTTATTGGTATTTCATTAATAAACGTGCTGTAGGCTATTCCCATTTGTAAAAAAATAATTCATCAAGTAGTTTTTAAAGTTTTGAGGCAATATATGGTCTAGTAAGTGGCACAGCATTGTTACGTGATGTGAAGGAAAATGTCCAATAATTTTAAGCTACTATTTGTGGATTCTTGTGTTTTGAATGCTCCCCTGCATTTCATACATTTTGCTAAACACATTAATTTAGCAGATTTTTGTGACTTGAAGTCATTTTTGTGACTTTTTTATTATTATATTGGTAAATGTCCCAAACGAATTCTGTAAATCAATGTTTTTTTTGGTGCATTAATCTTGCGCTGTACCCTTATAACCACCTACTGTCATCCCCATGTGCGTGTGCGCGCGCACACCCACGCACGCGATTCGACTATCAGTTGACTGTAGGCAAGACGTGACAATTCATTTTTGACTACGTAAATCCTTAGAGGACACCCCTAGTGGCAAGAAAAAGTAAGTGAACCATTGTCATTTTCCTGGTTTGCTGCTTGAATTGGTTAGGAAATGTCCGGGAGACCTTGTGCAACATCCGATGAGAGTTCAATACTAACGGTATCGGATGGGTAAGCCTCACCGGGTGGAAGAAAAGTGAGGTTGCTTCCTCCGATACAGAAAGAATCACTGGAAAATGATATGCTGGGAAGAACTGATTGCCTGATTGCTGGAGAATGGATTTGAGGTGTTTCTGGAACCAAAAGCGAGTAACACATTTGTTGGATTTGTCCATAAATAAGGGTTTGAGGGGGGGATTTAGCCTGGGTGTATCTTAGATGGAGGTAAGCTGAAAACAGTTTGGTACGGTTGGATTGGAGATGGAATATGAAAATGGAATGACCTTTGACGTTTGGTCTGTTTTACTTTGCTTAATTAGATATGAGATGGTTTCGATATCAAGGATTGATCAGTCTGAGATGGTGGTTTGTGAGAATGTTATTATTATGTGTTATTGGTTGTCTGGCATCGGGGCGGATGGGTTGCGATCGTTGAATCCTTCTGATCAGTAGGGAGGTTTGGGAATTAATTCTCCTGGGTGCCGAAAATAAGTTTATGGAAAAAATGTATGCCACTCAGGTGGCTTTTGATGGATCCAACCTGGAGGCTTTTGACACAGCTGAGATGGGAAATAAATGAGGATATTGAGAGGAGAAAGAAATCAGGAAATGGTAGATTATAGGATAAATGGAATGCTTTAAAGCACCTCTGGGGGAAACTGCTTGCAGGATGGTGTCTAGCGATGCTTCGAGGAGGGGTGAACTACCTTTATTAATGCCCTGACCTGTTGCTTCATTGTCGCAATGCACTAAAATGCTATTGGCAGTCCATTCTTTCACCCCCAGAAAGGCTGCTATGACTAGAGGGTAAAATTCAAACAGGGCAGAGGACAGTGGTGAGGCCTGCAGCTGGGGGGGGGCTATGGGGATGCAAACCAGCAACCTTGGTAGAACTCTCAAAACCGACTGAGGGAGCTGAGTCTGTGAAGAGATGTCAACGGGGGAAGATAATAGGTTGTTATAGAAGAGAGATTTCTTTAGGTAGAGACGCCTGGAATTTAGTTGAATCTGGATTGATGCCTAGGAATTCGATGGATGTGTCGGGACCCATGTTTTTTTCTTGGGCAATGGGAATTCCAAGCTCAGAAAAAACTTGTTAAACTGTGAGGAGATGCGAGGCCAGGATGGCGATGGGAGGCGAGATGATTAGAAAATTGTAAGGCAAATGAATTAGGTTGGGGATGGCATAGTTGTCCAATAAAATCCAACAAACGGCTTCTGATAACATGTCAAAAGCTGCTTTTGGCTTTCGAAGGTTAAACATACAAAGAAGTAGGATTAATCGTGCCAGCAAACGCCAAACAGGTGCCAAAAATCTGGATGGATGGGCATCACTTTGAAAGCTGAGGTAATGTCAACTTTAGCCAGCCAGGTGCCACGACCTATGACTTTTAACATGTCAATTTCATGGTCAATGCTGTGATATTTTTGATAAAATTCTTTGAGGGAATCATGCTGTTTATGCTTGGAAACGGAGAGTTGTGTGGAGCTGACAGATTGATTATAAGACATTTCTTGCAAGAGAACTTCCTAGTAGCTACTCCGATGGGGCTAATACAGAATACTGGAAATGGGGGAGTGTCGAAAGGGCCGATTATGAATCCTGAATCTACTGGGCCAAGGGCTGGGCCAAAACGAAAGGTGAGTTGAGCCCTGTGGTGATGGCTTGTTGTGTCGACCTAAAGCTTGGAGAGTGCTGGATCTTGTGCAATGAAGAGTTGTGCGAGGCGAGCTCAGTGTCTTACGAACTTTGTGTATTTTACCGGGTGCCTTGTGAGACGTGGAGGATTTTGGCGAGAGGTTGGCTGACTTCATGTTAGTGTAAATAGTGTACAGCTTTGCTTCGCTCAATATTCACAAGAACTGTACGTCATTGCTCATCATCGCTTGCCTTAAGCCTGAGGCCGTCCACTTCTGGATCGCAGGAATCGTTGGCTCTGCTGAGCGATAAGATGAGGCTGGAGAAGCAGTCCCTTGTATGTTTAACCGGTGTGTTAAAAAAGACATGAAAGATCATGACTGTTTGTGTTTTATCATCTTAGAAATATTGTGTTTGTTGATATTCGAACTTTGGTGAAGATCACATCACTTTTTATGACCAATTTAAGCAGATAAACAGAAATTTGACAATGGTTCACTTACTTTTTCTTGCTGCTGAATGTCAGATTACAAAAGAAAATAGAAAAACAACAGAAGTGCTTCTGGACCAGTGTTTACATCTTCCGAAGTGATCTATACCTTTCAGACGACTGAAGTGTTGATATGTGATTTGTATTGGGTTATGGTTTATAGATCTTGCAAGTGCCTTAAACAAATTATTTGCATTAATCTATAGGAACATTGGAATGAATCTGTTGTTTTTGATGAAGTCTGCGCTAGAATAATATACCATGACGGCTTTTAGTGTTTTCATTAACTCAGTACTAAATAAACCCTTGAGCTGTTCCAAAGACTTATTTTCTTCTGTGGAACACAAAAAGAAAAAAAAGCATGCAGTTTAAAGCAAAAAGAAGAAAAAAATCAGTTCACACACAATTTTTTGTATGGTGAAATACTGTTTGGTAAAGATCTGTAAAGTGGTAACACATCAGAAACAGAGAACCTAAATTCCCATAGGTCAAACAACAGAGAGATGTCCAATTTGTCCAATTCAAAAGACATTCTCTCTAAACACCCAACCCTAAATTCCATGTGGAGCGATCGCTCATCCTTGTGGTCTAAGGCAAATGTAGAGATGATAATGAGGGAGGTAAATGGAGGCAGAAAGACCATGAAGAAAAATGGGAAACATTAAAACAAGCAGGAGAGGAAGTATAAGATAAAGAAAGGAGTTGATGTGTGCCATGCGTTCGGATAAAAAGCAAATGACTTACAATGAAAGCTGAGGGAGGTTTGGGAAACCTGTTTATAAGGAACTACTTTTCTTATGGGCAAATTGAACTGTACCTTAAACAAATAACAACATACCTCAAATAGCAGACCCATGCTGGAAAAGTATAAATCTGCCAGAAATGGCTCATGTATGTTGTTGTTTCTCCAATTCTCCACGTAATTAGGGATGCACTAAATGTCCGGCAACCAAAAATAGCAAAATAAGCATGTTCTGCTTATTTTTTACCGAACATGATGTCTGATGCGATCAAGAAGAAACCAGTGCGGAGAGAGCGACGCACACGCCTTATTAATGCAGCAAACATGTCTGCAGTGTGTGAAAGCATTTTAAAGTGTCTTTACCAGTCTGTAACTTTGGTGTACTTCGGACGGGAGCGGGCGGTCTGACAGTAGCCCCTCCGCTCTGACATCATACAGTAGTTGCGTGCACAAAGGTCCCTGTACTAAACAACTTGTCAGAGTATGTTCTGTGCATCCTTGCCACGAGTGTGCCTTCTGAGAAAACAGTCAGCTTTGTGGGCGGAGTTTGGAGGAGAATTGTGAACTGAAATGATTGTCTGTCAGCGTCAGTCAGCATTCCTTGCGTGGATATTTTTTTTTTAAATCATTTTGCAGTGTAGCATATAAGAATCCAACAGTTTTTGTTTATTTGTATGTTTGGCTTATAATGTTAAAAGATAGCTGTGTTGCTCTCATACCATTGGTAGGCGAACTTATGAACTCGAACTAATATCAATAAGCTTGTTTATCTTTTATTTAATCCTTTTTTTAAGTATTTTTTTTTCCGCAGCCAAATGCCGAACACCGGAGATCAGGCACGGTGCTGGAAAACTTTAAGCCAAGGGAACATGTTGATTGTGTACGTATGTAATACATATTTCTGTAGCTATAGGCTAATATACTGTGGGACCAATGCTTCATACCAAACCCGTTCTCACTCCCAACTCATCATATCTTGACAACTCAACCATATAAAACAGTGGTTCTCAAACTGTGGTACTTGAAAAGACCCCTGGTGGTACATGACACGACAGAAAATTCAAAACTCTATGGGGCGGTTTCCCGGACAAGAATTAGACTAGTCCTAGACTTAAAGAAATGTAAGAGCTGTCCAAATTGAAAACAACTTGCACTGACATATCTAAAAATACATCAGTGCCTCTGTGTTGTCTCAAAATACACACAAGTAATGTTTTTAGTAAGGTATGTTTGTTAAAACTACTTACATTTCTCAATTATGCTAAGACCTAGTCTAGGCCTAGTCTAGGCTAGCTAATCCCTGTCTGAGAAACCACCCTAATTAACCATATGTTAATTTACATTTTATGTTTTAAAAACATTTGAAATGTTTAAAACATGATAGATAAATATGGAATACATCTCAGCCTATGTGCAATTTTAATATAGTTGTATGAATTATTGTTTATTTATCATTGGTCGATGTAACTCAGGCACGTGACAGGCAGCTCAAACACAGAGCAGGAGCAGCTGCTTGTGTGTCTCACTCTTTCTCTTCCGATGAGCTGCGTGTAAGTTTAGGTTCTTATGTATTTTTGCACTTGAACCGTTGTTTAAAGCTGTTGTCATTGCTGTAAAGTGCTAATTTTACACGTGTCTGCATCTACGTATATTTATTTATCTTCTGTGTTAAATATTTTTTCCACATTGTTTGTCTTTAATATAGCTTTCTAGTCTTTCTGCAAATCCCCACAAATTAATAAATCCCCCATGAGAGTCATTTACAGAGCCCTGATTACAGTGCACTACAGAAACGTTTATGTCCACTATTACGATTAGCTGGTAACTTAAAAAGTGTTTATATTATGAATAATACACTAGAATTGGAGGACGAGGTGTAGAGATAAAGATTCACAGCTCTACTATTAATTTGAGTGTTTAGTCATATGATTTTCTATGGCGGTCATTAGGTGGTTCTTGGAACAACACATTTTTATTAAAGGTGGTACTTGAACTGAAAAGTTTAAAAACCACTGATATAAAACACAACACACAAATAAAAGTACAGTCACAGGTATTAATTGCACAAACTGTCCAAAAGCAGTTTAAAAGTATTACAAACAACTTGCGTCGCAGACCTTTTTGCATTGACGCCGTAAGATAACTTTATATAAAGAGCCAATGTTCGTGAACGCATGCAGTCAGCTCCCATTCAAAAAATAAATCGTAACATTAGCTAGATGCAGTCAATTACGAGAGCCAATGCCGTTTCACATTCAAAGCCAACGTAATGACGGTCACGAGACATGGGAGAGCCAATGGTATCGAAGCTCTTCTTCTGGCAGCAGTTTTTGAACGTCTGTTGTTTACCGGATCTGAGATTTATTTACGGGCGGACAGTATCGCTTTCGCATCTGTTCCTCGTACAAATCGATCATTTCAAGTTGGGACCCTTGGAATATCTGTAGTTTTAAACAACATTGTGACTGCTTGTATCTTGTGTTTTATATTACGACAAATCAACTGTTACATAACTTCCTCAAACTGCCTGAATAGCATCATGTAAACGCAATTATCCTGGCTGTTAAACTTAAATTCAACCCCGACACATCATCATTGCAAATGATACCCAATATACAATTTCATAACAAAGGTAAAATTTGTGTGCCCGGATTACTCTGCACGTCGATAAACGGCGCCAAAGGGGTATCCTGCATGTCAAAAAGTGACACCGGGGAGCGCTGACCAAGCGTCAATATGTGAAGAGTCGGGAGTGAGAATGTGTTGTTCATACACATGTAAAAATAACTATCTATGTAAGAAAGAGTATGTGTGTATATGTGTCTTGAAAAGACAACTGAAATCTATAACACATAAATGTTTTGCGAAGAACCCTTTTAAAAGTATCTTACTCACCGAAGACACGTACTGAATATCCCTGCTGAGTTTGGTCTCCCTGGGAAAGTCTACTAAGTCCAGAAAGTTGTCAACCACCACCTGGCCGATGATATCATGGCGTGAAAAACGATCAAAATCGTAGATACTGAAGTGCAGCTTTCTTGTGGGCAGATCGGCATACGCCACAGGGAAGAGGAAGACCTCATCGAACACAGGGTTTAAAGTCTTACGATGCACCTTGGTTTGGTGCTTGGTTTTGCGATCTGGTAGAAGGTAGATTTTCACATATGGGTCAGAGGTCCCAGAGAAGTCCTTGGCGGGCAGGTCTTGGGCTCGGTGGATCTTAACGATCAGCTGCTCCAGGTCACAGTCATATTTTAGGATGAAGTGGAGGCGTCCACAGCTGCCCACATGACTGCTTCGGTTATCTTCTCCATCCAGAGATCGTTGTTTGTAGAGCTCTGGTTTTAGCTGGCCAAGGCTCATACCAGTCAAAGAGTCCTGCCTCTGAAACTGGCTTACTGTGAAGTCAGGGTTTGATTGATTCATCTGACGCCGAATTGAACTTTGCCTGCTGACAAAAAGTAAAATATGTGATGTGTAGAGTACATAAATTAATAATTGCATGTTAGAAAATCATAAACATAAGAGATTAATGAGAAAAAAAGACAGAAAATTATGGTAAAATGCAAATGAGGTACAGTAGAGTGAACAATTACAGTAGTAAACATTTGAAGTAGATCAAAAAAGTTTATCAAAGTTGTCCTAAGACAAGAACGAGTATTGTTCTTGTTATAGGACAACTTTTATGAACCTTTTCAATTCACTTCAAATGTTGACTACTGTATATACGAAATATAGTATGGTGCACATTAGTGTTCCAAAATATATTGAAATGATCAAAATATTGCAAATCCGCAAAGGCCAGCTTCCTCACCTGAATAAAAAGGTTTTTAAGTTTAAATAAAAGCCTAGTATATAATCCCTGATTAATTGCAGTATTGACCTCTGAATTTATTGTCAAGAGACTGAAATTTCACCATAATCCCTTGAAGGTATAATTAAAAGTCTACTTACCTGACGCAAGTTGAGGAAGGATCTGTGATTTGCCTCTGCATGCGTGTGTTGCCATGGACACCATTCTCCTGAGTCTTCGACTCCGCCTCCAAAGGAATATCAGGTGAAGTGTGGCTTATCTTCAGGGCAGCCTCAGGCACCGGCACAGCAGGAGGAGATCCCGGGGCTGCTGGAGAGACTGGAGTGGGCAGCACCGTGGTCTCCTTGACCACTGAACTTCGGGCATTATTCCGGCGGTCGAGGGTGGCATCCCCCTCCGTATAGATGGGCTGGGGTTGAAGGGGTGGAGGACGGGGGTGAGGAGGCTCTGGATGACCCTCCTTGGTGCTGGTTGAAAGGCCTCGCTCTCGCCATGGAATCCAGCACAACTTCCAAGAAACAAAGAGAGAGACACCAAAAAGGGCCAAACCACAGGCAGTCACCACCAAAGACAGCAGGCTCACGGATATTTCTAAGAAGAAACGATTGAGAATACAGAGCGTGAGTAAGATTGATGATCTTTGCATCACATGATTATGTGTCTACAGAAGGGTAAGGTATTTGGTGTGTCTCTGTTAGAAGTGCAAAAATGTATTTAAGCTATCCCTGTAGCTCAACTGGCAGTGCATTGGGTTAGTAACACAAAGTTAATGGGTTTAGTGCCAGACAACAAACATACTAATATAAAAAAGTACAGACCCAATGCACTTCAAGTCACTTTGGATAAAGGCATCTGACAAAGGCATAATTCAAACTGCACCACACTGTTAAATTATAAACTAAAATTTATATTTGAAATGTCAGTATTGTCTTGAAATATACCAAAGGCAAACATAAACAGTTCTAATGTCACTGTTATAGTGAATGATAGAGTTATTGTTAACATTATATATATTAATGTAAAATATTTAAAATATATTAAATGTTCAAACATGTATTCAATACTACCTTCAAATCAGCTTCAGTCTTCAGTATCTATATTGGTTTACCCTTACCTTAGCGTTATGTTTAGTAGAAATCCAAATTTCTAGTACTAGGGAATCAGAAAGCAAAAGCCCCAGTGCTGTTACTAGAGAAGAAACGATTGTTTCTTTATTAATGTCATCATGGGGAGCTCATATCTCTAGTGAGCTGGCATTTAAAACAGATTAGTGCAATCGTAATTAGACTTACAGTAAATTTAGAGCTAATAGTGTAACAAAGATTATTTTGCACTATGTTTTATGTCATTTCATTAAGCTGTTGGTTTTACACAGCACATTCTCTCTGGATTTAATAGGTAGGGGTAGGGATATAATAATAATAATAATAAATAATATTTCATGTTGTGCACATTATTGATGTCAAGACATCTAAGTGAAAGCCTATTCTCAGCCATGGCTATTTGAAAGAACAGGTATTGTCACTGTGACGATGTGCATTAAACACCAGTGACTTTATTTAATAGTGAGCAGTAAAGAGGAAACGCTCTCTTCATTTACTTGAAGCAGGTCACAGCAGGTTAATTTGGATAGACAAATCTGGCCTAATTTTTTATTGACCACAGTGCCTTATCTTTGACCCCTGTCTAGACAGTCCACACCGATTAGAACAATTACATTTAAATTGAGCAATATTACATAATCGAACACTGTGCTTAAATAAATTCACTAAACATTTCACTACATTTGCTTTACTGTTAAAATAACACAAACTTGATATTAAATTAAAGTACCATTCTATTCTCCTTATTAGTTAGTGTTCTTGATTGCATCCACCAGTTTTGTAGTACAAACTGTATTACTTTCTTATGTGGATCAAAATATTTTTAAGATGCTGTGACCTACTGGTGGTTTTAGTTCTATAATTCATATATTATGTTGTATATATTTGATCAAGAATTTTAAAAAATAGAATTGTGCAAGTTTGAAAGCTGAGTTTTGATCATTTATATGCACTTTTTATTTCACTTACTTCATATTGTAGTAATAATTAATAGTACTCTATTAATGATCAGGCAAGTAATATGATGGTGGTACGACAGTGAGCCAGAAGTGGTTGTCCAATATTGGGAAATCTGATCTTACTATCAGGGCTTTTGCTCACAGTTTGGTTCCCCCAATTGTCTCCTACACCCCTTCGTCATTATCTTCTCTCTGAGCAATACTGTATAAAACATAATTCTCATTTACTTATTTCTCTGTTGTCACACAACGAAACAAGTATGAAATAGTTAGTGAAAGTGATCCATTAAAACTACATGTTAACCAGCAGTCGCTTGCATTGAAATGCTAGAATATGTCTGGGTAACAAACATAGATGTGCTTTCTTTATATTTCACATGTCCAAGCAGTCAATTTTAAATTAAAATCCAATGAGGCACAAACAAGGACAATACGTTATTAGCGCAGCTCAAGTTATGTTATATTATGTTATTATGTTATCTTCCGTAAATTCCATTACCATCGCTTAATTATAATGATCTAGCTTGTTCTACAATACCATGCACTGTACTATACTGTATTTTTTCTCTTTTTCTTTTCTCCTGTAAAGCTGCTTTGGAACAATGCACATTGTTAAAAGCACTATATGAATAAAATCTCTCTCTGGCTTACTGCTACACTTAGTCAAGCATGGCATTGCAATCAGGTGTGAGGAACACAAGAGACAGATGAGTACAACATCAAATGAAGGTGATTTATTTGATGTATTCCTAACTGTTTATACACTATAAAAATACATTTGTCAGTTGTTTATGGAAAGTAAATGGAAATTAAATGGAAATTAAATGGAATGTGGATCCAAGATGGCGGCGCGTGCACACGCTGCGGCTTCTCTCTCTCCCAACAGAACGGTGTTTTCGTGTTTTTTGTCTTGTAAGTCGCAGTGTCTTTGTACGTCTTCGTCGCGAATTACTGTCTTTAAGCGCGCATACAGTTGTGAGTTTATTCTCGATGTTGGCAGAACAACATTTCTAGAGTTAAACTCTGCACACGCCGAAGAGCTGCGTGACCTCGGTCTGCTCCGGAGGATCACGTCACCACCAACCCCCACTACTGCATCTCGCTCACAGTGGAGGCGCCACAAGCGGCGTGAGAGAAAGCAGAAGAGGGGTAAGCGCGGAGGTATCCGGGCTAGGCTAGCGGCTAACCCACACAAGCCAGCTATCCCCACCATCGTACTGGCTAACGTACGCTCTTTGGACAATAAACTGGACTACATCCGACTACTACGCTCAACTCAGAGGACTGTAAGAGACTGTTGTGTTTTTGTGTTCACGGAAACATGGCTCAACAACAACGTACCGGACTGCGCCATCCAGCTCGACGAGCTAACATGCTATCGAGCGGACAGAGTTCTCGTCGAGGGAGGCAAGACCCGCGGCGGCGGACTTTGTGTTTACATCAACGATGCGTGGTGCCGCGACACTGTTGTGGTTTGCAAACACTGCTCACCCCTGGTGGAGTTTATGATTATTAAGTGCCGGCCGTTCTACATCCCGAGGGAATATACAGCCAAACTTCTCGTTGCTGTATACATCCCCCCCAGCTCCAACAACAACAACAGGAGTGAGGCGCTGAATGAACTGTACCAGCACATCAGCGAGCAGCAGACAGCCCACCCAGATGCTTTTCTCATCTCGGCTGGAGACTTCAACCATGCAAACCTGAAGAGCGTTTTCCCGAAAATACACCAACACATAGACTTTCCAACTCGGGGAAACAACACACTGGACTTTGTTTACACCACCCAGAGAGGATCCTACAAATCCCTCCCCCTCCCCCATCTTGGCGCCTCAGACCACATCACTGTCATGCTAATGCCTGCATACAGACCACTCGTTAAAGTCACCAAACCAGTTTACAAACAGATACAAGTGTGGCCAGAAGGCTCATCAGAGGTACTTCAAGACTGCTTTAACACCACTGACTGGGATATGTTCAAGCAGGCTGCCACATACAACAACACCACAGACCTCCAGGAGTACTCAGAGACTGTCACTGCCTACATCAACAAGTGCATTGATGATGTAACGACCACAAATACCATCACTGTGCGGGCCAACCAGAAACCGTGGATGACAGGGGAGGTCTACCGTCTCCTTAAGGCTCGTAACGCTGCCTTCAGAACAGGAGAGGAGGTGAGCCTGAAGACAGCTAGGGCCAATCTATCCCGTGGAATCAGAGAGGCCAAGAGACAGTACTCCAGGAGGATATCCCATCGATTCAGCGACAGCAGAGACACTCGGAACCTGTGGCAGGGGATTCAGACCATCACGGACTACAAGCCCCCTCCGCAGACCTGTGACAACAACATCTTCCTGCTAAACGAGCTGAACGCCTTCTTTGCTCGCTTTGAGGCACAAAACGACACCACTGCACAGAAGACTCCACCACCTCCTGGCGACCAGGTGATGACTCTGTCCCCAGACAGCGTGCGGAGATCCTTCAGCAGGGTCAATGCACGCAAAGCTCCGGGTCCTGACAACATTCCTGGGCGTGTGCTGAGAGACTGTGCAGCAGAACTCACTGATGTCTTCACCGACATTTTCAACATCTCGCTGAGTCAGGCCGTTGTTCCCACATGCTTCAAAGCCACCACCATCATCCCAGTCCCAAAGAAGTCATCTCCATCCTGCTTCAACGACTACCGTCCAGTTGCACTCACTCCTATTCTCATGAAGTGCTTTGAACAGCTGGTCATGCACAACATCAAGTCTGTCCTCCCCCCCACTCTGGACCCCTTCCAGTTTGCATATCGGTCCAAGCGTTCGACTGATGATGCCATCGCCACTACTCTTCATGCTGCACTAACTCATCTGGACAAAAAAGACTCTTACGTCAGAATGCTGTTCATAGACTTCAGTTCAGCATTCAACACAATCATCCCTCAACAGCTCACTCACAAACTGTCCCAGCTGGGTTTAAACACTTCGCTGTGCAACTGGCTGTTGGACTTTCTGACTGGAAGACCTCAGGCAGTACGGGTCGGCAGTAACACATCCAGCACTATCACACTGAACACGGGGGCCCCCCAAGGATGTGTACTTAGCCCCCTCCTCTACACCCTGCTGACCCACGACTGCTCACCATCACATGACTCCAACCTCTTCATCAAGTTTGCGGATGACACAACTGTGGTGGGTCTCATCAGCAACAGAGATGAGACAAACTACAGGAGTGAGGTGAGCCACTTGGCCAGGTGGTGCAGTGACAACAATCTCTCTCTGAACGTGGAGAAGACAAAGGAGATTGTTGTCGACTTCAGGAGAGCGCACACTCAGCATGCTCCTCTCACTGTCAACGGTGCGACCGTAGAGAGAGTGAGCAGCACCAAGTTCCTGGGTGTGCACATCACTGAGGACCTCTCCTGGACTAACAACACTGCAGCACTGGCGAAGAAAGCACAACAGCGTCTCTACTTTCTCCGCAAACTGAGAAGAGCCAGAGCCCCAACCCCCATCATGTGCACCTTCTACAGAGGCACCATCGAGAGCATCCTGACCAGCTGCATCACTGTGTGGTATGGCGCCTGCAACGCATCGTGCCGCAAGACTCTCCAACGCATAGTGAGAGCAGCTGAGAAGATCGTTGGTGTCTCTCTCCCCTCCCTCCAGGACATTTTTGGTACCCGTCTCACCCGCAAAGCCCTCTGCATTGCAGGTGATCCCACCCACCCATCACACAGCTTCTTCAGTCTGCTGCCATCAGGGAGGAGGCTTCGGAGTCTCCAGGCCAGGACCAGCAGACTGAAGGAGAGCTTCATACAGCAGGCAGTCAGGAAGCTAAACTCCCTTCCCTCTGCTGTCAATGTGCCGTTCCTGCAGGAGCAGATACTCCGCGAATTTTCCCTCTGCCATAGCAGTGATGTTACCCAAAGCGATGCCACCTCCCCGCTCCCTCAGGAGACAGCACTGTCCCAACACCACCAGACTTTCGAACCAAGCCATATAGCAAATACGCTCCCACAGATGCCCTATTTCACATTTCAAACTCACCCAACTGCCGCAGCAGTGCTATCCTTTCTTTAACTTAATAGCTGCTGTCTATCATTTCTGCACACTTTATACTCATTTGCACTACTGTTCTGCATAGTCTAATCCATCAGTAAATTTCTGTTTTTAGTAAATAACCATCTGTATATAATGTTCATAGTACATTCCCACTTGTAAATTCTTCATAATTTTTGCTTTATTCTGTATTTATGCACAACCCTATCTAATCTCTCCAGCTCCCGCAGGAGCCACGTTTCTCATCTAAACCTCATGCCCACCATTAAAGCGCCACAGTCACAAATAGCACATATAGCAGGCCAGATCTGTATAACAGCGATGCCGGTCCCGCTCAACGCCACAGCTTTGGAACTGCCCCCTAGGTGCCTAAATTCCTTTCTCAACTCCATCATCCAAGCCGTCTCACCCAGGACCCTCCAATCCTACCTAACCACCAGTGGCGGTCCGTGACTTCTTTTCCAGGGAGGCACGAATGTGAAGTTCGGTATTTAGCCCGTCATGTGTGAGGCCTGTCATGTCAAAATATGTGTTTGGTGCCTCACGTGAACGTATGTGCATCGCGCATCATGTCAAAATACGTGCCTGCTGTAGACGTGTCAAGAGGGTTTATCATAAAAGAGATGCTCGCATTCAAAAGATATTCGCAAGACACTCGCTTAACATTTAAGCCTAATTACACATGAGATAAAGCCAATATCTAGCAAATGCTTGTCATAAACCCTCTCTACGCGTCTACAGCAGGCACGTATTTTGACATGATGCGCGATGCACATACGTTCACGTGAGGCACCGTACACATATGTTCACATGACAAGCCGCACACATGATGTGCCAAACACATATTTTGAATTTTTGCCTCCCCGGAAGAGAAGTCACGGACCGCCACTGCTAACCACATAGAGGAGCTTTAAATCAATCCACCATTCATACAACCTCCCTTTCCCTGATTCTTCTCTCCTCACCATCACTTTGTTCATGTCTTTCCTCAACACCACCAAAAAACCTGTCATAGCCAGCTCTCAAGCACCCATGCTTGTCAAAGGCATCCAGACAGCCCAACCGCCCAGACGCCAGGCAATTGATAGACCTAGGAATATTAACCTAATGCATTTCTACTCTCTGCAGAGACTATCACTGCCCGCTTACTCGATACCATGTTCATTCTAGATTTTTTCAGCTCAGATGCTCTCAGATGCTCGGAAATCTCCACCACGTCCAAATTCGACCCCTCAGTCCACCGGACCATCTCCGACCCACCAGTGCTCGATTCGGAAACATCTTATACTTCAAAAAGCAAGCAAGATGGATCATACCAGGAGAGGCCACTTCATCTACATCTTTAATCTCCAGTCCCCAATCCAACCTCATCAACCCTCTTAGCCTTCCTCCATTTCAGAAGACCTCATGCCAAAATCTTCATCCTACTCCCTCTCTTCCGCCCTGCCTCATGCTATTGATTCTAAAACACCTTAAATCTGTTTCGCTCCAATCTGGCATCCCCGCTCTCACAACCTCAGATCCAAGTGCTCGGCCGCAGGACATAAGAGGCTTCCAAAGGCTACATCCGGTCAGACCGCTCCCTCATCAGAGAGGCCCACTGGAACCAATCCGGATCGTCTAGCACCAACCCATGGGGCCTGTGCTTCCATCTCACGTTACGCCGCAGCAGTCACTTCTCTAGAAGCCAGTATCGTCGCACCGGAACTGACGAGCTTGTTTGGTATTATCTGAGTACGTGAACTCAGTGATATGGGCTGTGTCCCAATTCAAAGGTCACAAATGATGTCTTGATCTTTAAAGCATGCAGCCTCAGAGGTCCACAAAGCGAACTAAAATGAGATTGTCTAGCCTTGCGGAGGATTTCCTAATTGCATCATCTGCTGCTCTCATTGCCTGGTGACAGCAGCAGGACACAGCAGAGACGTTCTGCGCAGGAGAGGGACAGTTTAGAAACCGTCCGTCTGCTTTCGCAGCTACTTCACATCATATGCTGATCGGTCTGCGCAAATCTTCGTTCGTCATTTCCTGCAGTCATCACAAGCGCGGCAGTCATCTACAGTGCTCATAAATCACATTCAATTATCAGTTATTTGATAAGACCACAAAGCCATGTCAAGCAGGTCTTTGATCGATCGATGCACTTTCTGGAGCTTCAAAAAGTAAACATCCATTCACTCCCATTCTACCTCTTGGAAGTAAAAGGATATGCGGGATTATAATTTCGACTGCATTAGGCTTTAAGAAAAAAAAACATATTCAGTTAGGATGCCTTGAGGGTAAAACATGGGGGAAAAACAAAAGGAAATATCGCTTTAATGCTGGTTTTGATAGAAATGTGTCAGAAAACACAGTGCATCATTTGTTGCGTATGGAGCTGCAATAGCGGGACCAACACAATATTAGGAAGGTGTTCATAATGTTATGCCTGATCTGTGTATATAAATTATAAATGATCTACACAATTAATATTAATTATTAAGATTGATATGGTTAGTATGTGACAAGTAGGTCATGGCAATGTGTTGACAGATGCAAAGATAATGCATGTTATGCATGTATTCATGGAATAAAATTGAATGTAAGAATTTAACACGTTTCTCTTTTCTGAACAAAGAGTACATTTACCTAACATGGTCTTTTTGGGCTAAGTTGCTTTAAAAGCTTTAAATAATCATCATTACCTTATCAGTTATGCTCAAATTGCATTCACCTTATTAGGGATTTGGCAGAGAGGAATCTCAGGAATGTGAAAGAAATGGACATTTATTTTCCAGATTAAAATACAAATTGCTCATGTCTCTTGACCTGTAAAAGGTGTAATTAAAATCACATTTAAAAAAGTGAGTACTAGACTGTCATTCATATTAAGGTATCTTGTGACATGCCAAAGCTCAGACACTGAGGACAGTTATGCTGTAGCACCTCATCCCATTCTTTAGTTTTCTTGAACAAAGTGAATTTATGATTGTTAAAGATATAAAAAAGGTCTAAAACTATTCAATGATTACAAAAACACAAACACACTCAAAATTGTCCCTTGAGTAGTCAAGTCTTTTCTCAAAAACTGTTTGATTTTCTAAACTACAAACTAGAATAAAAATGTTGGTTTCCATGGCACTTACAAAAGGGCGACCATTCCGACATAGTGTGAGGCTGGATAATGATTGTTTTGCATTTTTTCTTTTATCCCAAGGCTTCATGCTGCTGATTATTTAATTATAGTTTACACAGCCACTTGGTCGGAATGGCCTGATCTCCTACAAAGCAAAGAACTGCCTGCCATAGCGTCAAATTCCTTTGCTCATGTAATGGTATCCAGCTGTGAGGAAGGCAAGATCTTCCGTGTATAAATGCTTGATTTCTGCTACAAGCTTACTGACTACATTAGGTTCAGATCAGAATAAAATGGCTCCTTAATGTAATGACTATTAATTTTTACTTGTTATAGTTACAACATTTATGTGTAGCATTTCCTGATCAATATTTCTAGTGATGAGATTTAGCAAGAGCCACTTATATGTCATTGTGATATGTCACTCACCCCACATCAAATGACATGTATCAGCTAGCCCTTTATTAAAGCATGGCTTTGTGTCCGCACAAAAATAGTAATACCAGTAATGTTTTACATTGTTTGGTCCCCATGAGAAACCATGTTTATCTGAATAAACATGGAATCATAAAACATGGAAACCCACAATGTGTGTTAGAGGACAAGATTTACTGACCTGACCTGATATGATACAGTGCCCTCCACTAATATTGGCACCATTGGTATATATGAGCAAAGAAGGCTGTAAAAATAAATCTGCATTGTTTCTCGATTTGATCTCTTATTTAAAAACATCTACACAATTCCAACATTTTGTTCAAATAAAACAATTTGAAGTGGGGAGAATATCACATTGTGATTTTTTTCTCTCTAATACATCCTGGCCACAATGATTGGCACCCCTAAAAATTCTTAGCAGGAAAATATCTCTCAAGTATATTCCCATTGATATTTACATTTTCTGAGCACACCAAGATGACTAGAAACATGATGTTGTCCAGTCATGACATCTTGTTGCACAGGATAATAAATATTATATTCATCACAATGAGTAAAACCAAAGAATATAGTTCTGATGTGCAGCAAAAGATTATTGAGCAACACAAAATAGAAAGTGGATTTCCAACATTGGAGCAATAATTAAGAAGTTTTCATGGACTGGAAATGTTGTAAATCTGCCTGAAATAAAAATGTGTGTCTTTATCGTCTTAATGCACAACAAAGAGAATATTTTGAGTGGCCAACGACTTTTCAAAGATCACAGATGCAGAATTGCAGAATTGTTTTTACATTTTAGTGTCAAAAAACTGCAACTCCATCACCACAAGTTGTTTAAGACAATATTCAAGAAATAAATTTTCTGCTCTAATGCAAAAATAAACACCATATTAATCTGCCATACTTGAACTTCAAACAGGACTGGGGTCTATGGCCATATAACATGAAAAATAACTTTTTTGGCAGCAATAACACAAGATAGAATGCCTCATGTCCACACTTAAATATATCGCCAGATCTTGATTGTTGAGAACCTACTTTTATACCAGAGGTTCTGGACATCTTGTTGGATTTTATAAAATACCAACAGATAAAAAAATCAAAACCTGACTTGCTCTGCTAAATATCTTATAATAGGTCATGTTTAGATATTCCATCAGCACATTGGTTCAAAACAAGCATCCAAATAAACACTAAAATAAAAATTGGTCGTTGAGCACAAAATCAAGATCCTGCCCATCACAGTTCCCTGATCTGAAAACTATAGAAAATGAGAGGGCTGAACTGAAGAAGAAGGAGCACCAACATTTGAAGGATCTGGAGAAATTCTTTATGGAGGAATGGACTCTAAATGTATTCTCAAACATCATCAAACTAAAAAGACTCAAAGCTGTTTTTTTTTACAAATTGAGGTTGCAGAATTTATGAATGTATGTTACAGAATGTATGTAAATACAAGGGTGCCAATAAATGTGGTCAACATGTATGGGATATTTTTTTTACAATGTGATTTTCCCCCTTAAAATTAATTTCCTTTAATGAAATGTAGGACTTTTGTAGCGTTTTTAAATAAGAGCAATGCAGATTTATTTATACCTATTTACCAAGGGTGCCAATATTGGTGAAGGGCACTGTATATAGCCTGTGCAGATTTGACTTTTTTTCCCCGAAATATTACTCATGTTGAGCCTTTTATACCTCATCAAATAAATGGGTTGGATATAGTGTAATGCTTTGCGTTACAAATGTACTAAATACACAATAAAAATATACATATAAAAAGTAACAATTCACTTATAAAACGTTAGTAACTTACTATGAAATGGGTCACATAATCTTAAGAGATTTGACATTAAAGGGTGGATTCAAATAAGTGTGAGGTTATAAGTGCACATACGCCATATTTTAATAATGGTTCCCAAAGACAGAGCTACAACAAGCATATGTTCATTTCCACTTTTAGTATAGTCACTAATTTAGAAAAAAATAGATGCTTTTATCCAAAGATATTTACAGTACACTTGTTGCGGGATTTCGGTTATCATTAATTATGCATTGTGCATAAATTAACTTCGATGCATTTGAACCTACAACATTTTCACATATTAGCTACCGTCATTGCCCCAATCACGTGTGCATGTGATAAAAGGAATAAGCACTTTCCCGTGTATCCACATTATTTGGTGATATCCACAGTCAAATAAAAAAATGGTAATAGAATTTCTTTGATGCGATAAATTAAGATTCAAATGCCCTATAAACTGATCAGCACACCAGCATGGTTTTACCTAACTGTGATATTATTAGGTTATGTTTAAACATGATGGAATTAATCGTTGTGCAACAAGTCAATGCTGAATTAAATGCGCAAATATCCTGACTTACTAAAAGATTTACGTATAAAGTTAAGACGTTGGAGTCTATTCACCTCTTTTGGTTAACAATCCTGAGAAAGAAAAAGCACACGCGATTACCGTTTCCTGACAGAGCACGAGCGTCGCCTACCTGAGTCCGAATACCTCGGCCTGGCAAGATCACGGAAATAATAAATGAAATCCAAACAGTTTTCGTTTTGCACCTCCCCCTTAGAGCAAAGATCGGACAGGAGCTCCAGCGCTTTCTGACAAATCTGGTCCTCTCTGTCGACAGGCATTTCCCACCAGCATCCTTCTGACAGCGCAATCCCCTCACAGAGAAAACATCACCTCAATGACGGCATCCCGCTCTCACCGACAAAAACCGTCAAATATTCTTATAAAAGTGTTTTTTTGTGTCGCGTCTCACGATTCACTCGACGCGGTGAAGCTGGGACGCGGTAAGCCCGTGTGTGATCCGCGCCGAGCCACCGGTTGAATACTCACACACGAGCGAACTGAAGTGACAGGCGCAAGATGCGCACGCGCACAGGCGATGAAAAGCTCATTGAGGTGTCATATTGTTAAACTCGGGCTCAGTTAAATTTCTTACATTTCAGTCCAAAGCACAATATTCTCTATTGTCATATATTAACATACTTGACAACTTAAAGAAACAGAATAGCATGAAATTGCTAAAAGTATAAACAAACCTCTTAAATGAACCATTTACGGTAACCATATTAAAAGCAGGTATTCTCATGCGAAATGGCTTGACATCATTGTGTTCTCTTCGGTTGTGTTTAGCCTCATCAATAGCTACTGAGCTGACGACGTGAAACAGCTGTTGGGTCTGATGTAAGCAATTTAAGATCAATTAAATATTTTATTTTAAAATCGAATATTGCCAAAACCCATGCAGGTGCAAAATTAATTGTCAATTCAAATTCAAGCCTATAGCGCCTTTACAATTTTGCATTGCATTAAAACAGATTTACAGAAAACACATTGTAGAAATAAAAGAAAATAAACAAATGTATTAAAATATATTGTATGTAAGTGTAAAAATAGTGGGAAATATTGTTTTATTACAATGGTATTATTGTCACATGCAATAGTAATGGTAGGCTAACTTTGAAAATAATTCTCTGTGAAATGTAATTGGAAGTGGGTTTGATCTTAATCTTCAGTTACACATGAGCGGATTCTTTCTCCTTCATGAAGCAAGTATCGACTTCAAGAATACTTCTTGCCATTGACGATGCTAACAAGAGGATGCCATTTCCAAAGTTCCCCTTCGGCGATCCGGCAAGATGTCCGTCAAGGAGTGCTGTGCGTGTGGGGGTCCGATGGAGCTTCCGGACACGCATAACACGGGTGTCTTTTGTCTGGGCCGAGCTTACGTGGTTCTGACTGTCCCTTCTGTGAGCAGATGTCAGTCAAGGCCCATCCGTGCTAGAATTTCAGTAATCCTTAACTGCCTAACCCAGTGGCGGACAGAACGAAGCAGCCACGTGCTAAAGACCCCTCTGATGAACGCATGTCGACTTCTGTCCCGCATGCTCATCATTTAAGGGAACCGTCTGTGTCTTACACTGAGTCCAGCCTACGCTCCGTAGATGATGTGCGAGATCTGTTATCGTTCGGAGCGGCAGCTGATGACGGGCGGTGACGGAGCCATGTCATCTGCGGCTTCTGGATCGGATGATTGGTCGTCTTGTTGCACTGTAACACGTGAGTCTCCAGGCCCGGATGACAAAGAGTTAGTGAAAGTTCTTTTCAGGGGTTGGGGCTCGAGTGATCACCCCCTGAACAAACGGCCAAGAACAGACTGGACATGCGGTATCTTCAGTCGGGCCGCCAGGCTGCCCCACCTCAGAGACCTGCACAGTTTTTTTCCCGAGGTGCACAATACGCTCATGGCGCAGCCTCTCTTCTACCCGCGCCCAGCCAGCGGGATCAAAGGTGTTGTATTCTGTTGACGGGGCGACCGCGTGGGGTATTCGAAGCCACCACCAGTCAAAGAGGCGGTAGTGGCCCACCTCTGTCCGGCTGCACGTGGGTGGAAATCCACGCTGTTGCTTCCATCTAAACCCTGTCACACTATCAACCTCCTGGCTGAGAAGGCGTATGGAGCGGCCGGCCAAGCAGTATCGGCAGATCACACGATGGCCATTCTCCAGGCTTTCCAAGCTAAGATGCTCCAGGCACTGGATGAGGAAGGGACGGATCCGGACTCCTTTAAAAAGCTGAGCTCGGCTACCGACTTGGCACTCAGGGCTACAAAGATGACGGCCAAGGGAATCAGTCACTGTATGGGCAGCCTGGTCACTTCAGAGGCACCTTTGGCTAACGCTGACGGAGATGAGGGAGTCTGAGAAAGCTCTACTGTTAGACACACATATTTCTCTGCAGGGCTTTTTCGGCAACGCAGTGGGCTCTTTCTCAGAGAAGTGTGTGGAGGCTCAGAAGCAGTCAAAGAAAGCCCTAAGCTATTTCCTGCCGAAAAGAGAGCACCCCCGCCGCGATTCAGGTCGATTCAGGTCTGCTCAGCGCTTTATATGGAACAATATTCCACCTCCTGTTCCTCATACGGGCATGAGGACGGTCTCAGAGTCGGCCGTCAGACCGAAGGCAAGACAGCCGGGGTATTCGAAGAAGACGGTGCTCCGTCCTGATGGGGGTGGTCTGAGGAGGAAACGGCCACTCAGAGAAGTGGTCGCAGAGCCGTTGTGCAAGAGTATTCGTCTTGCTGTGTTACATCCATGTGTCCCCTTACAAGGCAACAGTGAGAAATGTTCGAAGTGTTTCATGTCAATAAAGTTAGCAAAAAAACAAAAACAAACAACGTTCACATTCAGAGCTCTTTTCCTCCTGACTGTTGTGCTCCATTGCGCGATAAGGCACGAGCCCAGCGCACTTTTCACGGCTTGCCCCTCTCAAACAGAGTGGAATCGAGTCATGAATTATCTGGAAGATTGGCTTGTTATGCCCAATCGCGAGACGTGCTGGTGAACCACAAGCGGCAGCTTCTGGGGCACATCGAGGGTTTGGGACTGGCTATTAATGTGCAAAAGAGCAGGCTGCATCCCACACAGAGCATTGCGTTCTTAGAATGAATTTGGACTCATGCTCTAGCAGAGCACGTCTTTCTCAGGAACAAGTGCAGTCTTTGGCCAGCGCGCTCACCTTGTTCAGACCGGGAAGAGTGGTGTTCCTGAAGAGATTGTGATGGGGTTGTGTTTTTAGCACTTTGGTTCTGAAATAATCCAGTAATTTAAATGAATTATTATATTTGATCAAGGGTCTTATACCACGTGCATTTGTTGAATGTAGTAATGTCCATGTTCTGCCTAGATTTTCACATTTCAGGGTTAAGTAAATAGATCTGAAAGAATGTTTAAATTAATTATCTCAATTTAAGGATACGGAAATGAGTCTGTAATGGCACTAAAAACAGCTGTAGAAAGGCAGAGGCATTAATGTGTGTGCCTAAATGCTGATCCTGAAAAAAGGGAGAAATAACAGGAGAAAGAACGCCGGAGATAGAGAAAAATATTGAGGCAGGGAAAAAGAAAGGAATCGATGAGTTAAGTGAAATACAACATCGGCTGAGGCGTAGAAAGTGGAGAGCAGCTTACAAAAGAAGCAAGGACAGGAGAAAAGCACTGAGGAACTTAACCACAAGGTATGATCTTCAAGGTAGAGCAAATGAGCAGCTGAGTGTTAGAAAATTAAAAGTGTAGTTAAGCTCTCTTAGTTGTTTAGGTTGTATATGATAGTTTACTGACTGAATGACCATCTGATTGATGGCTGCTCACTGTTTTGGCAGCCATTAACCGGATTCCTTTTATTAAATAACTTTTCCTGTCTACAGCGCCCTAATATCTTTCATCCTTTCCCTGTGTTCTTTCCCCTCTTTTCCATCATATGCATTTCTCATTATTACTGACTATTGATTGTGTTTGTAGGCAACATGTGGAGGGGAAGAAAGAAATAAGAAAAGAAAGATACAGGCTGAATAAGAAATTAGAACAACCACCAAAGAAAGGGAAAGACAGCTAATTGCAAAAGTGACAACAGGGAGAATTGTCAAAAAAAACCAGACATTTGCTGAGGATTACCTTGGCTTTTCAAGTAAGCGTTGGCAACATAAGGAGAGCCTTAACTTTGAAAGAAAGAATAGAATTGAATAGAATAGAAAGAGCTTTATTGCCAAGTATGTTTTCATGTACAAGGAATTTGTCTTGGAGTGTTTAGTTTGATCACATTTATAAAAGAGAGATGCAGCTGTACGATTATTTCCGGAATAACGCGAGCTGCCGGAGGCAGGCCAGGGGGGAGGGATCTACAGCACAAGTACACAATAACATTACATCATCGCATTAATCCCTTCGTGTTGTTAACATTATGCACTTACGTGCCGATTGCCAACAAAACACACACATATGAATTAGTGCATGTCCAGCATCTTTTAGTACTGGGACCGCGCCATCTTTCAGTTTTAAACCAATCTCCAAATCCAGCATTATATCTACCGTTTATATAACATCAATCACTGAAATGCCGTGAACAAACAAACTACTGACTTCTCTCACTATCGCAAGAGTAACAAGCTTCAGTGCAGCTCACAGTGCAAACGAGCTTGACACACAGCGCAGACAATCTTGATGGTAGGCGGGTTTTACTGCTCGACGGTTGGTATGTGGGTGGGCTCTTTCTTTCGCTTTGCCGAGCTTTTCCGGGAGAATTACCCAACAAAAGGAAAGGACCTCTGTTTCAAAACAAGGATCCAGATTTATAAAAAGCTTTCCGAAACAGGTTGTAGTGCCTGGGGAGCGTATCAAGCACAGAAATACTATGTCATACGTCCAACTCGTTTTTTAACAAGCTGACCATGTTAAGTATGAGAAGCCAGCAGTTTAACAGTGTAAAGAAGTCAGAATGCATGAAACACCATTCAACCCCCCCTTTAAATTAAAATAAGAATAAAGAATGACACAGTAATAATACATGGGGGGAATAGACTAGGCATAAAGTGACAGTGCAATAATTTAGAGATATATTATTTAAAGATGTTCAATTTACAATGTGTTATGGCCGGCTCACAACCACAACATAAAAGGGAGACTGACAACAAATTGCAGTAAAAAAATATCTTTATTAAAAAAATAATACAACTCAAATACAATTAAATCACGTGTCTAGGAAAATAACAAATTAGATTAAGGCTTAAGCAAATGCGCACATGTGTGTGATAAGTATAAAAACTATATGTGTGTATGTAATATGTGTATGAGTAAAATAAAATGAGAGATCGAGAGTGAGCGATCGAGAGCTACTCAAGCTCTGTTCCTCAACTGAACCCACTGTGCCTGAGTTGTCTCTCCCCCTGATAGAAAAACGCTGGGGTTATATGCCCAGACTAATTAGGGAAGTGCCCCCTCCCCCACCTGCTACTCGGCCAGCCCTGGCACCACTCAGCAAGGCTGGCATTGAGCACACAGGTGGCGTAACAAATGTCATGTGCAAAAAAGAATGCAGTTTTGATGTGTGCAGTACAGATGTACAGTAATGTATAGTGCAATAGTTTAGAGATGTTATTTACAGATACAAAATGTTTTTTAAACATGTTCAATTGCGTTCAGTATAATGTACAATGGCAGCATCTGGTTTTTTTTTCCCGAAGTCCATGATCATCTCCACTGTTTTGAGCGTATTAAGCTCCAAGTTGTTGTAACTGCACCATCCAGCCATCCAGCCATCCAGCCACCTCTAGCCTATAAGCAGACTCATCGCCGTCCTGGATGAGGCCGATGACGGTTGTGTCGTCTGCAAATTTCAGGAGCTTGACAGATGGGTCTTTTGCAGTGCAGTCGTTTGTAAACAGGGAGAAGAGCATTGGCATGAGCACACAGCCCTGGGGGGAGCCAGTGCTGGTGGTGAGGGACCTGGATGTGAGTTTCCCCAGTCTCACTAGCTGTTGCCTGTTTGTCAGAAAGCTGCTGATCCACTGACAGATTGGGGTTGGCATGGAGAGCAGGGTCAGTTTGGATGATAGGAGACCAGGCATGATTGTGTTAAAAGCCAAACTGAAGTCCACAAATAAGATCCCGGGGGGCATAAGTCCTGGGTCTGTCGAGATGTTGAAGGATATAATGCAGTCCCATGTTGACTGTCTTCTGTTTTTTAAAGACCAGGCACACATCCTTCTTATAGATCGTAAATGCAGGTTGAATGACTGGGGGGGTTTGCAGAAGATGTGGATGTTTGTGTGAGGTGCAGGTCAGAGTGGGGGTGAGGTGTGATGCTGGGTTTTTCAAACCTGCAGTAAAAGAGGTTTAAAGACCAAAAGAAGACCGGAAGGTACATACATATTAAATAAATATTGCAACCTGGTATCACAATATCTAACAACAATAACGTTAACAACACCATATTATATTGGTGTGTAATGATTTTAATATAATCAGATGTCGTATTTTGTGTACCTTTATTATTTTGTCCTTACAATTTAGACGCTTATATTTAATAAGCATATAACCCTACCTCACCCCTAAACAAACGAAACAGTTTGTATATTATACAATATAAAACACAACACATAACAGAAAGATACGGCTGCTTAGCTTTTTACGCTTTTTACTGGGGCAGTTGTGGCCTAACGGTTAAAGAGTCGGACTTGTAACCAGAAGGTTGCTGGTTCGATTCTCAGTACAGGCAGGTATAACAACTGATGTGCCCTTGAGCAAGGCACCTTACCCGGGCGCTGCAGTGATAGCTGCCCACTGCTCCCGGTGTATGTGTGTTCACGACTTGAAGTGTTTGTGTTCACTAACCACTGGTTGGGTTAAATGCAGAGGTCAAATTTCGGGTATGGGTCACCATATCTGACAAATAGGTCACTTTCACTTATTCAAAAAGTGCAATTATTCTAAATTGCTAAATTACTAAATATTCCAAGCGTTCCAAGGCCAAAGAGCAGACCCAAAAGTGATCCCCTTCTCCGTCTGCCATAAAACTCAGATCTGGACCGGCTGCGAGTAGTGACAAATTTCAAAAATTGCTGCTGCAATGTCAGCTTTGACAATGAAAATGCATTAGTTCTCGTGTGACTAGCTGCGTCATTACGTTAACTAAGTTATGAAACGCCATTGGCTATCCCGTTCCGATTGTGCCCCACGCTAACCTTGAGCGTACATCTTAATAAAACACGCAGTTTTGCCAACTTGGTGACTTCGTCACTAGATTTAGCGACTTTCCTGGACATGGAGCGTGATCGTCAGCAATTAAAACCTGCTGTGCTCACACAACAATATCGTACAGATCGAAACGCAATGCGACCTGTTTGTAATGCTTTTATACTGAATACAGTGTTTGCAATAAATACCCATATCTGACTTCTATTTCGTTGTTGCGTATTTATGTGGTTGTGAAGTGGGTAGTTTAAAGTTTAGGGTAGCAGTGGGGTTAGGTTAAAGGGTTAAAATCTCATTGACCAGGATTTAATTTTTTTTTGCCATTTTAAGGTTTTTGACAGAGGGAAGAGAGCAAGCTGGCATTAGAAAGATTGTAGAAAGAGCTTTTATTACATAAAAGACCTATGAGGTCACCGAAATCCAGACCTCTGTAATTTTTTCATATTCCAAAATAAAATGTGAAGCTCTGAATTAATAATCAGCAGTTTCAAACTCTTCTGAGTGTCTGCATTACACGTATATAATTCAGTCTATACAGTTTACAAAGTTGTTTATTGTACATGGTGTAAAATATGGATTGATTTCACTTGATGCGGGAGGCTGGTGGCGTCATCCGACTGGGATTGAGTGCGTGGGTATGCAGTCTCCACACACAGCGTTGTTTTACATATTTTATTTTATCAAGCAGTTTCTTGAGGTCTCACCCTGAAATGCTTTTTAATAGTAATATTATTTAAATATTTTATTATTATTTTATCTATTATGTGCTTATTGGCTGTTCTTTCTTAATTATTCAGTCAAAGTTATCCATTTAAAAACATTTTTTATTAAATAAAATGTTAGTTTTGTCATGAAAAAACATGTTTGGAAAATTATAATTTCAGATATTTAAAGAACCAGTGTGTAGTTTTTGGAGGCTCTATTGACAGATATGCAATGTAATAAACACAAATATGTGTTCAGAGGTGTATAAAGACCTTACATAATGTTTACATTATATTTTTCTTACCTTAAAACGAGCTATTTCTATCTGCATACACCGCCAGTGTACACAACTCAGCTTATTCTTTATTGAACACACAACCATGCACTTCACATAATGCACACTACTGTTTTTTCTCTATAAACAGTCCTCCAGGGAAACAACACAAAACAGGAACATATCCTTCGACCCGTTAGCATTTGAGCAGGGGACAGTCCATTTTGCATCAACGCACTCCTGTAAATCATTAAACTCTTGTGGAAGTCTGTCTTTCCATCTCTGCTATTTTCATAAGACCCTTCACAATCTTCACAGAACTCTTCACTAACCCATTGGACCTAGGGTAGTTTGGACTTAATGTTTTGTATGTTTTGTGTTATCCTCAGCGAAAGAGCTAAACTCCCCACTGAAGAATTAAGGACCATTATCAGAAAGCACCTCGCATGGGACTTCCTGCTGTTTTCAGGAAAGCACTGACTGCTTGGCTGGACGTTACCTGAAGTGTTGCAACTTTTGGATAGTTAGGACTAATCAGTAACTACAACATGATTCTTCCTGTTGCAATCAAACAAGTCTACTCCAACCTTTTGGTATGGATGATCAGGCACTGGATGAGGCATGAGTGGCTCAGCTTGTTGCTTAGACCTGGATGTGAGACATATTTCACATTAAGCTGTAGCCTGGCTGATGTCATGGTTCATCCTGGGCCAATACATTACCTCTTGTGCTCTGCGTATACATTTCTCCTCTACTAGGTGTCTCTCGTGAATTTTCAGGAGCATTTGCTTGCGCATTGATGTTGGAATGCAAATTTGTTTCCTTTGAAGTTGATATGTACACTACTGAAAGTTCAGCCCTGCATGTCCAGTACTCTTGGATCTGCTTCAGACAGTCACATCTCTGGCCAGCCATTCAGTTTGATCTCTTTAAGTTTTGTCAGTGTTCCATCCTGCTCAGTTGCTTTCCTTATTTGCTCCATTCTCTCTTGGGACACTGCCAGTGATAACACCACCATGTCAGCATACGCTTGAATGTCTGCACTTTTCTCATTATTCTTGCTTGTCGACTGCCCGGGAGAGTGTATCTGCTGCAAACATGTATTTTCCTGGTGTGTAGATCATCAGCAGCACAGCACAGATGCCGTATAGTGAAGCATCCGCTGAGATCCTAATTTCCTTGCGTGGGTCATAATATCTGAACACTGGCTCCTCTGTAACGCATTTCAGATCTTGAAAACATGCCTCCTGCTCGTGTGACAACACCCACTGGGTCTTCGAAGACGAGCAGAATGTGTAGACAGCTGTGGAATGAATTTTAGTAAGTGACCATTCCAAGGAATCTTCTTAATTCCTCTTTATTTTGAGGCTGCTCCATGTTTACTATTGCTGAGGTCTTTCTTGGGTCTGGCCTAATGCCATCCTCAGACAGAACATCTCTAAGTCAAGCTCTTGACTGCAAACTCACATTTTTTCTCTGTTCAGTTACAAATAGTACTCTCTTACTAGATCCAAGACCCGTCTCAACTGTGCATCATGTTCCTGATGTCTCGAACCCCACACAATTATGTCATCCATCATAGTCTCTACGGCAAAAAAGTGCTCAAAAATTATGTGGACTGTCTTGTGATAGACCTCTGGCGCTAACACAATGCCATACGGGAGACCATAAAACCGTATCTGCCTTCTGGTGTATTGAAGGTACACAATATCGAGCTGGTTTCGTCAAGCTTCATTTGCCAAAAGCCAGTTGATGCATCTAGCTTACTGAACCACTTTGCTCCAGCAAACTGTGACACAATCTCCTCTCTCATGGGCAGTTTGAAATGTTCTCATGCACAACAGGTGTCACTGTGTCATCAACACTTATTCTGTGCTAGCCAGGCAGGCATTTGAGTCCTTAAAACACATCTTTGTATTCCTCCAGAAATTAGGTTTATTCTGTTTCAGGCTGTGACGTCACTACGGACACTCTCCTTACCAAGTTAAGTTTCTCACATGTACTCAGTCCTATGATTAGCGGTACACTCTTTTCCACAATCTGAATTTGTTCCTTTAACACCAGTCCTTTGTGTTTCAGAGTCACCAGGCAGCTGCCCTTGACTGGGACATTTTCACCAGTGTATCCTGTTACTTTCATTTTTGCTATGTGTACGTATCTTGCTTTTGACTTTGAGAGTTTTGTAGTCATCCAAAGACAATAGCTTAACTTGCGCACCAGTATCTATTTTTAATGATAGTTTCCAAATTCACAAGTCTTACTTAAAGTTTTCAGCAATGTACTGGTCAAAACTCACTCCTTGTTTTTGGTCAGCAGAAAAAAATTGTATCTTTCAAATGTAACATTCTAGCTTGGCACAAAATATTCATCCAACTTTTGCATTAAAACAGTCAGCGGTACGTTTGCGTCGTCGAGTTGAAAGCTATTATAAATATCCAGTACATATTTGCCCATTACGCAGATGTTTTTAGCTTTTCATCTTTACCACCTGCACCACTGGCAGTGAGATAAATGTTGAATCTTAGCTTGAAACGTTTCCAGTTATCAGCAAGATTGCCGCTAAACTGCATTGTGCTTCTCCGTGACGGTAAACAAACCGTTTCAACGCTCGCTGACTCGCTAAACTGCTTTTCATGTACTGCTCTCTTGCACTCAACTCTTCTTTTTGCGGCTCACATGTGCATGTCCATACTGAAACTTTGCGTGCATGTCTCGATCTCCGTGAGCCTGGTTGCACTGGCAAATCAAATAGCGAATTATTTCATGTATGCCAGTCCCTTTGTCTGACACCATGTTATGTTTTTAATCCAGTTAACAACAAGCTTTGGTATCAACTCAGCTTAGTCTTTGTTGAACATGCTACCATGCACTTCACATAATGCACACTACTGGTGTTCCTCTATAAACAGTCCCCCGGGGAAACCACACAAAACAGGAACGTACATTTATGTTATCAGACATAACATCACACAAGTCATTTTGGAAAACCACTATCCACAGTATCAAGCCCTGTTCATAGGTATACTTTATATTTATTAAAGTTGAATGATTTATAGTATTTATTGGTAAGATTAGGAATAATTAATGACACCCACCCCGGACTTCACAAATTTTCAAACCCTGGCTATAGCCATGCATAAAAGTAAAGGGGCTGTGGATTTTAAGGATAAAAAAGAAGGATAAAAGACAGACAGGAGCTAGGACCCATGTTAATATTATAAACTCTTTCCAGCGAAAAAACATTAGGGCCTGCTGTACTATGGTAAAGGCTTTTAGCAGATATATGCTAGCAAACGTGATACTATGGTAACGGCTTTGCAGCAGAGAGATATTGGAGAGAAAGATTTTCTAAAAACATTAGGGCCTGCTGTACTATGGTAAAGGCTTTTAGCAGATATATGCTAGCAAACGTGATACTATGGTAACAGCTTTGCAGCAGAGAGATATTGGAGAGAAAGATTTTCTAAAAATCACCCCCAAAGAGGTTGCTTTGCTTCGGATCAATATGTGAGTAACATTGGTTTTGCTGCTTGTCAGAACCAAGATATGTTGTTGTTATTATCATATTAGCTGTATAACAGAACAGTTTTAAGCATCATTGTTTATCTGTAACCAATGCGCTGCTTGTATATATTAGTGTCGTCTTGGCTTACTTTATTTATTTGCATTATCATTTGCGTGGTCTAAGCTATGAAAAAGCTAAGCATTTCATGTCTGCGTTGCACAGCACGTTTAAGGGGGGAGCAATGCAGGGTGGGGCGGGTTTGGGCGGTTTACGTAACAGTTTTCAGAAATCGCTTACCCACCTTTAACCCCTGTGTAACCCTTAATTGATTAAATGCATTACACTTTTTGAAGTCCTAGTTATTCTCATCTGTTTTCACTCTGTTCTTTTAGACCCTGGTTTCACTAAGCTGACTAATTTAACCTGGGGCAAATTGTTATAAGAGCTTTGATGAAAAAAAATGTACTAAAATAATTTTGATAAAAACGGTATCCTTGAGTCAAATCGTCTTCATCTCACTAAAATGTCCTTTTGTTTATGCAACTCACAGTCATAAATTGATAAATGGGTGGCTGTCAGTTAATGACTGTAAGCTATAAAGTAATTTCTAATGGTTGTTTACACACTACATAATATTGTTTGATAGCATTTCATACCCAGATAGATCCCAGGTTACTTTGCAGATTATGAATATGTATACAGTACACTTTAATTTATTCTTGATTAGTGTGCTAAAGTTCTCGCTCTTTACTTCGTAGCTTATAAAGGATTGTTTAATGAAACATTTTGGTTATGTACATAAAAGTGGGACCTTAAAAACTTTAAAAAGCTACCTTATTGTGAAACAGTAATTATTGTAAAGAGTACACAAACATAATAGACTAGTATAAACACAGAGTGCAATATACATACAACACATTCAAAAGATGTACAAACATATGTATCTCTACAGTATAAACGCTACATATTATTAAATAGCATCAGAACTTCAACATATACAGTTGTTTAAAATAATAGCAAGTACATTGGGAACACTGCACAGTCTATTCTAAATCAAACCATGAAGAAAATTTATCAAATTTGTTATTACTATTGTTACGGCCGGCTCAAAGACACAACATAAAGAGGACAAAATACAAATTGAGTTTCAATAAAGTAAATATAAATGTATTTGTACTTAAACAAATATTGCCTAGGGACAAAATATAGAACAGATAAAAGGAATAACAGATTAAATAACTTTTTTGGAATTAGATATGTGGAGTTGTGGAAACAAATAGGGAACACAAAATAACCACCCACTTTCAATCAAAGTCAAAAAATGAGAGAGCTCGAGTGAAAGGGTCCCTTAAATAGAGTGTTACAGGTGCAGCCCATGATCAACGCTGTGGTCCCGCCCAACATTAAGGAGTCTCTAACCCGCCATCTCACTACAAGAAAGAAAAAAACAAAATAGCAACAAAGGGGAAAAGGCTGTAACAACTATTAATAATATTAGCATAATATTAGTGCATTAGGAAATTATAGACCAATATCAAATCTTCCATATCTATCTAAAATATTAGAAAAAGTAGTATCTGCACAGTTGTGCTCCTTCTTAGAAAACAATGACCTACACGAAAAATTTCAATCAGGTTTTAGGCCACATCATAGTACTGAAATCGTGGTTGTTAAAAATACAAATGATCTACTGTTAGCATCAGACCAAGGCTGCATCTCACTCCTAGTTCTGCTTGACCTTAGTGCCGCTTTCAATACCATAGATCAGTGTTTCTCAACCCTGGTCCTCAAGGACCCCCTCCCAGAATGTTTTAGATGTCTCCCTATATAAAACACCTGATTTAACTAATCAGCCCGCATTCCAAAGGTAGTTAGCTTGTTAATTAGTCTCCCTAAATAACACACTAACTAGTTGATGAGTTGAATCAGGAGACATCTAAAACATTCTGGTGCCCAGTATCCAGGGACAAGCTCTACAATGGTTCAGATCATACTTATCTGACTGATATCAGTTTGTTCTTTTAAATGGGGAATCATCAACTCAAACGGCAGTAAACTATGGATTACCTCAAGGATCTGTTTTAGGTCCTCTGCGCTTTTCTATGTACATGCTGCCCCTTGGCAACATTATTTGAAAACATGGAATTCGTTTTCATTGTTGTGCAAATGATACCCAGTTATACATTTAATCTAAACCGGGCAAAACCTCAAATTCAACAAAACTAGCCGAGTGCGTTCAGGATATAAAACATTGGATGACTAGTAATTTTCTTCTGCTAAACTCTGATAAAACAGAGATATTACTCATCAGACCTAAGACCTGTAAGCAAAATATTACTGATTACAACTTACAAATAAGAGGCTGCACTGTTACCTCAGCAAATTTAGTTAAAGACCTTGGCATCATATAAGACAGCAATTTGTCATTTGAAAACCACATCTCTAATGTCACAAAAACAGCCTTCTTCCATCATAGAAACATTGCCAAACTGCGGAATTTTCTATGTATTTCTGACACAGAAAAATTAGTTCATGCATTTATGACTTCAAGACTTGATTATTGTAATGCTTTACTCAGTGGATGTCCTGCATCATCATTAAACAAACTACAGTTGGTTCAAAATGCAGCTGCTAGAGTTCTTACGAGGTCTAGAAAATATGATCACATAACCCCAATTTTATCCTGCCTACACTAGCTACCCATTAAGTACTGTATTGACTATAAAGTACTTCTAATCACTTATAAAGCATTAAACGCTCTAGCTCCTGCTTATCTAAAAGAGCTTCTATCGTGCTACAACCCGTCACGGTTTTTGCGAACACAAAACTCGGGACTCCTGATAGAACCTAGGATAACTAAATCCACCAAAGGGGGTAGAGCATTATCCTATGCAGCTCCTAAACTCTGGAATAGCCTTCCTGATACTACATTTACATTTTACATTTATGCATTTGGCAGACACTTTTATCCAAAGCGACTTACATTACATTGTACTATACAGTTGCACATTTTGTATAGTAAGCAAGTGGGGGTTAGGTGCCTTGCTCAAGGGCACCTCAGCCGTTACCCGCCAGCACTGAGAATCAAACCAGCAACCTTCTGGTCATGAGTCCAACTCTCTAACCACTGGGCCACGACTGACCACTTACTATTGGTCTTACTATACTATTCGAGGGTCAGACACACTCTCCCAGTTTAAATCTAGATTAAAAACGCATCTTTTCAGCAAAGCATACACACAATGCATACCAGTATTATCTCTAGTCTAAAAGAAATGAACAGCAGCTACGCTAATTTTTATTTTCTGCTCTCCTCCCCACAGACTATGCTGGCGGAAGCCGATCGTCACGTGCCATCCTCCTGAGAGAACCTGTGGACTAACCATCCCAGCTCCCAGCTATTTTCACCAATAACCAAGAGCAAAGATGGATTGCTTGTTATTTTTATAATTAACTTCTGTTTTGTTTTGAATTTGTAAAAAGCGCTATATATATATATATATATATATATATATATATATAAAGGTGAATTGAATTTTATTAAAGGAATATTAGGCTGCTCAAAAAAATAACAGTGTCTGCATTTTTCTTTACAAAGTCAAACATTTACTGTAAGAACTGAAAAATGCTTGAAGATTTAACTTTCTTGTGAATCACTGAACTAATATTTAGTTGTATAACCATGGCTTCTGAAAACTGCTTCACATCTGTGTTGCATGGAGACTACCTTCTGGCACCTGTGAACAGGTATTCCAGCCCAGGACGATTGCAATACATACCACAGTTCCTCCTCATTTCTTGGTTTTGCCCCAGAAACAGCATTTATGATGTCACCCCACAAGTTGTATGCACCTAGGATCTGAGAGTAATGCAATTTCAATCCTCTATATGTATGTACTGTACATGTGGCAGAATTGACAATAAAGCTGACTTTGACTTAAATGTAGCTGCTTGTTTGTACTGTTTTTTTACAGAAATGTTCTACTGGCTAAGTTCAGGCTGTCTACTGTAACGTGTTGAGGCACAGAGCCAAACGAAGGTAGCTTCAAACACAATATTTAATAACCAATAGACTAGGAGTACAAACAAGGAGACACTCTCAACACAGGTATTAAAATTAAGACTACACAAGGGAACAAAGGAAACAAAGGAGTATATATAGAGTCCAGGTGATGAGACTGATGATGGGCGGGTGAGGATGACGAGGAGACGAGGAACAGGTTTGGGAGCGTGGAGGATGCTGGGAAGTGAAGTCCATGGGGAAACTCGGGAGAAACAGGCAAGGGGACAAACACCTTACATCTACCCTCAGTTATTATTTGCATACTCTCGAGTTTGCTGTAATCTTTTGCTTTTTAAGATCGCGACGCGCACAGACGCAGCGGCCCAGCGCTCTTCTAGTTACTTTGTTTTTCTCGTGTTTTCTTTGTATGTTTTTGTATGTAGACACATGTATGCGCGCACACATTACAACAGATCCGAACTACTGAGTGTTGCGGACAATAGTTACGGCGTTTCGGAAAATAACAACTTGAACTTTATTCCTCCGGAGATCCGACGCTATCCCTGGAGTGAAGAGATCACCATCCCCCCGCTTAAGCGGCGCAGGCAGCGGAGACACAGAAAGCAGAAGAGGGGTAAGCGAGGCAGGCTACAAGCTAAGCTAAATGCTAACCCCTACAAACCGGCCATTCCGAGCCTCTTTCTCACCAATACCCGGTCGCTTAACAATAAAATGGACGAGCTGCAACTGCGGATCACATCGAACCGCGGAAATTATTGTGCGACCGTGATAGTAGAAACTTGGCTGGATCAAAACATCCTGGACGCTGCTATCGAGCTAACAGGCCACGCCGTCTTCAGAGCGGACCGTACCATTCACTCTAGTAAGAACAAAGGAGGGGGCCTTTGTATCTATATAAACAAATAACTGGTGTGTAAACGCCACAGTCAAAAACAGCTACTGTGACCCGGACATTGAATATTTAATGTTACAGTGCAGACCTTTCTACTTTCCCAGAGAATTTACATCAGTAGTTCTAACTGCTGTCTATGTACCACCACATGCTAATGCCAGATTAGCCATGGAGAGGCTATACCACTCCATTAGCCAACATTTGTCGACTCAACCAGACAGCATCGTTATAGCAGCAGGAGACTTCAACCATGCCAACCTAAAGTCTGTGCTGCCTAAATTCCACAAATATGTACATTTTCCAACAAGATGGAAGAACACTTTAGACCAGTGTTTCTCAACCCTGGTCCTCAAGGACCCCCTCCCAGAATGTTTTAGATGTCTCCCTATATAAAACACCTGATTCAACTCATCAACTAGTTAGCTTGTTAATTAGTTTCCCTAATTAACACACTAACTACCTTTGGATTGCAGGCTGATTAGTTAAATCAGGTGTTTTATATAGGGAGACATCTAAAACATTCTGGGAGGGGGTCCTTGAGGACCAGGGTTGAGAAACACTGCTTTAGACCAAGTGTACAGCAACATCTCAAAAGCATACAAAGCCAGCCCTCTACCACATATCGGACTATCAGATCATCTGTTTCTGTCTCTGCTACCAGCATATAAACCACTCATCTGCACACAAAAACCATCCCTAAAGACTGTTAAAGTATGGACTAAAGAAGACACTTCAGGCCTGCAGGATTGTTTTGAAAACAGAGTCGTGGCCCAGTGGTTAGAGAGTATAATGCAATGTAAGTCACTTTGGATAAGAGCATCTGCCAAATGCGTAAATGTAAATGTAGATTGGGACATCTTTGGTGAAGGGACAGACCTGGAGAACACACATCAGCTGTTTTCTCATACATAAACTTCTGTGCTGAGAATGTGTCTAAGGCAAAAACTGTGAAAGTATTTCCTAACCAAAAACCATGGTTTGACAGCAAGGTTAGAACCCTGCATAGAACAAGGGATGCTGCTTTTAAATCAGGGGACATGCAAGCCTACAAAGAAGCGTGAAGCAACCTGAAGAAGGGCATCAGAGAGGCAAAAGGCAGGTAAAAGCAGCGCTTAGAGGAATACTTTAACAGCAACAATTCCAGATGTATGTGGCAGGGGATAAAAACTCTCTGGCTATAAGAACAGCCACACAGCCACAAACATCACAGACAGTACACTCCAAGACACTCTAAACAAATGTTTCACGAGTTTTGACTCACAGAATGAAGGAACAACAATTCACACTGCATTGCCAGAAAGAGACACCCCCATACAACTACAGCAACACCAAGTAAGATACACCCTACGCAGGATAAACGAGAGGAAAGCAGCTGGTCCAGATGGAGTCACAGGAAGAATCTTAAAGACCTGTGTAGACCAGCTACCAGGAATATTTACCACCATTTTCAATCTCTCGCTTCTACATTCCATCGTCCCTACCTGCCTGAAGTCTGCTACAATTATTCCGGTCCCGAAAAAAGCACAGTGAACTGCCTCAATGACTATCGCCCAGTCAGCTTAACCCCCATCATCACTAAATGTTTTGAGAGAGAGGCTCATTTTCTCTCATATTAAATCTGCCATCCCTGCTGACCTTGATAAACATCAATTTGCATATAGAGCAAACAGATCAACAGAGGATGCTGTCGTCATAGCTCTCCACACAGCGCTCACTCACCTGGACAGAGGTAACACCTATGTGAGGATGCTATTTGTAGACTTTAGCTCAGCCTTTAATATGGTTGTTCCCCATAAACTGGCTCAAAAGCTAAACAGCCTAGGTCTAGGCAAATCTCTATGAATGTGGATACTGGAATTTCTGACTAACAGAACGTCAGGATCGGAAATCTCACATCATCCACTCTGATCCTGAACACTGGCACACCACAGGGGTGTGTTCTCAGTCCCATTCTCTACTCACTCTTCACCAGTGACTGCCTCCCCATTTTTCCCACAAACACCATTGTCAAGTTTGCTGATGATACCACCATAGTAGGGCTGATATCAGACAACAGCGAGACAGCCTGCAGGGAGGAGATCCAGCATTTCACAGAATGGTGCTCTAACAATAATCTAGACCTAAACATCAGCAAACCAAGGAAATTACTTTGGATTTTAGGAAATCAAAGCGTTTAGAGAACTCCCCCCTCTACATACAAGGAGAGGAGGTGAAGAGGGTAGAGAGCTTTAAATTCCTTGGCCTGCACATCTCAGTTGACCTCACCTGGTCCACACACATCTCACAGCAGGTGGGAAAAGCACAAAAAAGACTTTATTTCAAGTCAAGTCAAAGTCAGCTTTATTGTCAATTCTGCCACATGTACAGTACATACAAATGGAGGATTGAAATTGCGTTACTCTCAGACCCTAGGTGCATACAGATAACATAGAATAACATATATCAAAAAAATATATCAAATTACAGATAAATACAAAATCTATATATATACACAAAACAACTTTACAAGCAAGGGATATGTAACCGAAATAATTGTGCAAACCAAAGAAATAATCAACAGTGCAGATGAGATAAACAGCAGTGCAGATTAAATAAACAGCAGCGTAGATGAAATAAACAACCGTGCAGATGAAATAAACAGCAGTGCAGATGAAATAAACAGCAGTGCAGATGAAATAATCAAATCAAATGGTGCAGATGAAATAAACAACAATGTAGATGAGAAACACTACAGTGCAGATGAAAATATCAACAGTGCAAATGTAATGTAGTGCAAAGCTTATCGGTCTGTTTTAAAGTGTCAGGAGAGCAGGCTTGTTTAACTGACTTAGAGGTAGTTAGTTAGTTGAGGTGGCTCAGACCACTACTGAAAAGGGGTTGAGCAGTCCAATGTTCCATAAAGTGAGAAAGTGACAAGTGCGGGACAGAGTATGATGTGGGAAGGGATGGATGGGTTCAGGGTTCAGAGATGCGTGTGGCAAGGGAGGGGAGGGAGGGGAGGGTCGGAAGGGAGTTTAGCTTCCTGACTGCCTGGTGTATGAAGCTCTCCTTCAGTCTGCTGGTCCTGGCCTGGAGACTCCGAAGCCTCCTCCCTGATGGCAGCAGACTGAAGAAGCTGTGTGATGGGTGGGTGGGATCACCTGCAATGCAGAGGGCTTTGCGGGTGAGACGGGTACCAAAAATGTCCTGGAGGGAGGGGAGAGAGACACCAACGATCTTCTCAGCTGCTCTCACTATGCGTTGGAGGGTCTTGCGGCATGATGCGTTGCAGGTGCCATACCACACAGTGATGCAGCTGGTCAGGATGCTCTCGATGGTGCCTCTGTAGAAGGTGCACATGATGAGGGTTGGGGCTCGAGGCTCTGGCTCTTCTCAGTTTGCGGAGAAAGTAGAGACGCTGTTGTGCTTTCTTCGCCAGTGCTGCAGTGTTGTTAGTCCAGGAGAGGTCCTCAGTGATGTGCACACCCAGGAACTTGGTGCTGCTCACTCTCTCTACGGTCGCACCGTTGACAGTGAGAGGAGCATGTTGAGTGTGCGCTCTCCTGAAGTCGACAACAATCTCCTTTGTCTTCTCCACGTTCAGAGAGAGATTGTTGTCACTGCACCACCTGGCCAAGTGGCTCACCTCACTCCTGTAGTTTGTCTCATCTCTGTTGCTGATGAGACCCACCACAGTTGTGTCGTCCGCAAACTTGATGAAGAGGTTGGAGTCATGTGATGGTGAGCAGTCGTGGGTCAGCAGGGTGTAGAGGAGGGGGCTAAAGTACACATCCTTGGGGGGCCCCCGTGTTCAGTGTGATAGTGCTGGATGTGTTACTGCCGACCCGTACTGCCTGAGGTCTCCCAGTCAGAAAGTCCAACAGCCAGTTGCACAGCGAAGTGTTTAAACCCAGCTGGGACAGTTTGTGAGTGAGCTGTTGAGGGATGATTGTGTTGAATGCTGAACTGAAGTCTATGAACAGCATTCTGACGTAAGAGTCTTTTTTGTCCAGATGAGTTAGTGCGGCATGAAGAGTAGTGGCGATGGCATCATCAGTCGAACGCTTGGACCGATATGCAAACTGGAAGGGGTCCAGAGAGGGGGGGAGGACAGACTTGATGTTGTGCATGACCAGCCGTTCAAAGCACTTCATGAGAATAGGAGTGCGTGCAACTGGACGGTAGTCATTGAAGCAGGATGGAGATGATTTCTTTGGGACTGGGATGATGGTGGTGGCTTTGAAGCATGTGGGAACAACGGCCTGACTCAGCGAGATGTTGAAAATGTCGGTGAAGACATCAGTGAGTTCTGCTGCACAGTCTCTCAGCACACGCCCAGCAATGTTGTCAGGACCCGGAGCTTTGCGTGCATTGACCCTGCTGAAGGATCTCCGCATGCTGTCTGGGGACAGAGTCATCACCTGGTCGCCAGGAGGTGGTGGAGTCTTCTGTGCAGTGGTGTCGTTTTGTGCTTCAAAGCGAGCGAAGAAGGCGTTCAGCTCGTTTAGCAGGAAGATGTTGTTGTCACAGGTCTGCGGAGGGGGCTTGTAGTCCGTGATGGTCTGAATCCCCTGCCACAGGTTCCGAGTGTCTCTGCTGTCGCTGAATCGATGGGATATCCTCCTGGAGTACTGTCTCTTGGCCTCTCTGATTCCACGGGATAGATTGGCCCTAGCTGTCTTCAGGCTCACCTCCTCTCCTGTTCTGAAGGCAGCGTTACGAGCCTTAAGGAGACGGTAGACCTCCCCTGTCATCCACGGTTTCTGGTTGGCCCGCACAGTGATGGTCTTTGTGGTCGTTACATCATCAATGCATTTGTTGATGTAGGCAGTGACAGTCTCTGAGTACTCCTGGAGGTCTGTGGTGTTGTTGTATGTGGCAGCCTGCTTGAACATATCCCAGTCAGTGGTGTTAAAGCAGTCTTGAAGTACCTCTGATGAGCCTTCTGGCCACACTTGTATCTGTTTGTAAACTGGTTTGGTGACTTTAACGAGTGGTCTGTATGCAGGCATTAGCATGACAGTGATGTGGTCTGAGGCGCCAAGATGGGGGAGGGGGAGGGCTTTGTAGGATCCTCTCTGGGTGGTGTAAACAAAGTCCAGTGTGTTGTTTCCCCGAGTTGGAAAGTCTATGTGTTGGTGTATTTTCGGGAAAACGCTCTTCAGGTTTGCATGGTTGAAGTCTCCAGCCGAGATGAGAAAAGCATCTGGGTGGGCTGTCTGCTGCTCGCTGATGTGCTGGTACAGTTCATTCAGCGCCTCACTCCTGTTGTTGTTGTTGGAGCTGGGGGGGATGTATACAGCAACGAGAAGTATGGCTGTATATTCCCTCGGGATGTAGAACGGCCGGCACTTAATAATCATAAACTCCACCAGGGGTGAGCAGTGTTTGCAAACCACAACAGTGTCGCGGCACCACGCATCGTTGATGTAAACACAAAGTCCGCCGCCGCGGGTCTTGCCTCCCTCGACGAGAACTCTGTCCGCTCGATAGCATGTTAGCTCGTCGAGCTGGATGGCGCAGTCCGGTACGTTGTTGTTGAGCCATGTTTCCGTGAACACAAAAACACAACAGTCTCTTACAGTCCTCTGAGTTGAGCGTAGTAGTCGGATGTAGTCCAGTTTATTGTCCAAAGAGCGTACGTTAGCCAGTACGATGGTGGGGATAGCTGGCTTGTGTGGGTTAGCCGCTAGCCTAGCCCGGATACCTCCGCGCTTACCCCTCTTCTGCTTTCTCTCACGCCGCTTGTGGCGCCTCCACTGTGGGCGAGATGCAGTAGTGGGGGTCGGTGGTGACGTGATCCTCCGGAGCAGACCGAGGTCACGCAGCTCTTCGGCGTGTGCAGAGTTTAACTCTAGAAATGTTGTTCTGCCAACATCGAGAATAAACTCACGACTGTATGTGCGCTTAAAGACAGTAATGCGCGACGAAGACGTACAAAGACACTGCGACTTACAAGACAAAAAACACGAAAACACCGTTCTGTCGGGAGAGAGAGAAGCCGCAGCGTGTGCACGCGCCGCCATTTCCTCAGGAAGCTGAAACAAAACCTGCTGACTAACTTCTATCGCTCTGCCATAGAGAGCCTGTTATCGTACTGCTGCACGTTGTGGTAGAGAGCTAAGAATCCAAGTGCAGGTTGTTTATTAAACTACAAACAGCAAACAATCCAAAACATCAGGTAAAACGTAATCAAGGGTAGGCAGGTAACCACAATGAGACAGTCTAAACAAGTGCCAAAAAAGGGGGTAATCCAAAAGCAATAATACAGTAGACAGGTACAGTTGTCATAGCAATAAACATGGACATGAACACTAGCAAGGACAATAAAACGCTCAGTATACAGTGAACTGGCAACTTGCAATACTTCACACCGTTATGCTGCAAACACGTTGCGAATTATATACAGGCATGTATATGTTTATTAGGTGTCCATGTAAACATGTCATTTAAGTTACGTAATTGATGTATGACACCGCTTTAGTGTACAGTATGTGCGCACTTTTGGTACGTGAGCGGAGGATCTGCTTATTATTCCCGTGCAGCAGTTCGCCAGGCAGTATAAAGTTTGTGACAATGAAAGTTCTAAATCATTCTTATATGTTAATGATAACTACTAAAGCACCTAGATAGTGTTACCTGATATATCATGGGTTGTTTGTGTTGGTTTGTGATGTTAGACGTTCCAAATGAGCACTTTAATTGTGTTTTCAGTATTGGTATAAATCCGCTAGCATAGCGGCTAAGCGGCCAGTGTTTATGTACTCTACTTGATAATCTGATGTTACATTTGATAACACAAGGTATAGCTTGTAGCTGCTACGGATCCATATCACAAATACATGTGACGTCTCAGTATTATGACACCGCATTTATATGATGTTACATATATATATATATATATACTACTGAGTGAGTGGTGTTCAAATTGTTTATATTATTATATATTTGTTATCTCTTTTATTTAGTAAGCTAAATAATGTTTATGCATTTGTATATTGTTTATTGTTTCAGAAACTACCTCGAATACACACACAAGTGTCTGTGGTTATATACTGCCAATAAAGGCTAAAAAACTTCTGATGATCTCTCTCACTCTCTGAAAGGTGGTTCTGTGGTGGTCAGTATTATTCAACTGGCACTCAGTGGGGCAATCCCCAACACATGGCTTAAAACAGTTCGAACAGGAAGCCGCAAAAGAGGAAGTGACAGAATGTTCACAGTCCATAAGAGGAGAAGGGGCCTGGTGGAAGGGATGAATAGGCAAATGCCCATTCTTTACAGTACCCGCTCCTCTAGGAACACCCCCGGAAACACTCTAACAAACTCCAAGGGTGGGCAGGGTAGGTCAAGGACCAAAGCATATCAGGCTCGGGCACAGGCCACGGTGGAACAAGCTTGGACATGGGCCATTGAGGAGCAGGCTTGGTCCTTGGCCATGGTGGTGCAGGCTTGGACGTGTGCCTCAGTGGGACAGGCTTGGTTGTGACAGCATCCACAGACCTTGCAACTTCCCTGTAGATGCTGCACTTGCACACAGTTTTTGTGTCATCGCTGCACTTGGCCTCTCTGTCAGTGTTCTCGCCACACTCGGCTTCATTCACCCCTCTAGTTCCCCCCAAAAATTACTTAAGGGAAAGTCCATGGGGAGAACAGGCTCTAACCTGGCAGGTGTGGCTTGAGCAAACTTTGGCTTAGCTGGCATGGCGTGATCAGGCTCTGGGTTGGCAGGCAAGTCTTGAGAAATCTCTAGCTTGTTTGGCTTGGCGTGATCAGGCTCTGGCTTGAACAATTTCTGGCTTGGTGTGATCAAGCTCTAGCTTGGCAGGCATGGCTTGAATATGTTCTGTAGCTTTAGCAGGCATGGTGTGAGTATGCTCTGTAGGTTTTAGCGTGGGCCCATGGGCTAAAGCTGCCTCTGTTAAAGGCAAGCAATGCACCACCCAAACACAAAGCAGAGCCGCAGCCACAACATGCAGAGCGGACTCCAGGGATAGGACCTCATGAATGGACTGGAAGACTGGAAGCCAGAGTTCGGGTCGAGTAGTAAACTGGTGACTAAGAGGAGGTGGCCATCTTGGATGAGGCTGGAAGCACATGAATGTTCATTACGGCAATTCCAGCGTTATGGGTGTAACATTTTACATTATGGACATGTCATAGAAACACTCAGAGAATGTATGCATTACCAATAAAATGAACCATCTGTTTATATTATGTTTAACCCTTGTTGATAGTGTTAGAACAATATCAGTCTATGCAGAAGTTTTCTATTTAATAAAAGGAAATAAACATGCCTTATGGATGTGACAAAAAAGGACATGGTTTTGGAAAACGACAAACTTTGCAGGATTTCTGTGAATTAAAATGCACAAACCAGAAGCAATAATACCCAACAAATATAGAAGATATAGAAAATAACATTTCCATGTTTATGTGTCCATTCTTGAGTAATATGTACCGTTATAAATGTGACAATATTAAAATGGCTCATAATTGACTATGAAAAATCATGCATTAAAAATAAAACAAATGCTTTAGAAACTTTAAGAGAGACCTCACGTGGGTATTTGAACCACCAAATGTTTACATTTTTGTTATTAGTATTGTAAAAACCTTTGGAAAAAACTTTTTATTTTTTTCATGGTTGTTTTCACAGAATTAAAAAAAACTTTTTTAAGCACCTTTATTTTTAAAGTGTGTATGTGTTTTGTATGATTTGCTTTCACACCAGTGATTATTAGGTTAAGGGGTGGGGCTTCAGTTTTTTGTAGATATTACAATTCACATTCTAGACAGTCATACAAATTAGCCACCTTGAAAATAGTGCCCATGAGATTTGGCTGAATATACTTGCATTTAACTATTAAACACGTTATTTTGTTAAAAGGCCTAAACAAATGAAGATGAATCTATTTATTAAAAACTAAACTATTAAATATCTCTATTGTCCTTTTTATTCATCTCTAGAAGAGTAAATTCCACGAGATCATCAAAATTACATTTCATGCAGTGTGTAATGTTGCCGTGTTTAAAAGTAAGCAGTCTGCCAAGTTGTAAATCCGAAGGTTAATAAATAACAAAGTTATTGGCTTAGAAAAAGGGAGTCGACTCTGAATCACGCTAACGAGTCGTGACCTGTCCGATTCTCTAACCACTGTGCATCTACGCCACTAGAAATAGTCCCCGCCTGCCCGCTAAAACTTGAACACAAGCGCTTAACCAATCACAGCAGACTAGACTAGCGGAAAGGCGGAGATTAGACAGATGAATCGCAGAACGAACCATTTGAGAGTCAGTCAAGAAGTAAGGTATGAATAACTGTTTATTATTACTAAATAATAGTGTTTTTACACCATGTATTTATATAAACCTTTTGTTGGACACTCCATAAACTAAAGTAGGCCCTTAAAAATCACAAGCTATGTACTCTTTAAGCCGGGCATGGCATCACCATCCCCAAAGCCTGTAATTCACAGATTCCCAGCTGGGCACTGAGGGATGTATAGCTGTCACTCCCATCAGCGGGATGGTGCCTCTTGAGTGTTGTAGGTTACTGCACCTGTTAACACTTTCTCTTTGGGACGAATGTTCACACATCTGCCTGGGTGTGAGTGAAGTGGCAGTGCTGCTGGCTATGACAACTTGTTTCATAGCAACAATCATTGCAGCCCTGATGAAAGACTTTACCTCAAACTGATGCCATTAGCCTTGAGATATAGCTCAGTACACAAAATCTGTTTGTGCAGCCCTGCTTTATACGAGTGGAGTAACTCTTGAGACTCACAAAATACTACATTATTACGTTTACTCAATAGCAGTTTGTCTCTCTGCTCACAAAGGCCATTTTACACAATCTCTCTGAAGCCTTCTCCGGATGCCTATGAAAGAGAATGTGTGGAAAGGGTGGTTAACCAGAGCTCAGCCTTTTTTAAACCACAGAAATGCATTTTTCAACTAAATGTTGAATTGTTTTTAGTCACTGACCATTCCTAAGTGGGTTTTAACAAGCATGTCTTTTTACACATTGTAAGGTAAAATATTAAACAACTGCAAAAAGTCTTCAAGAAGGAAGAGTCTTTTGTGGCTTTGTGATGTATTGCAGGAATAGAAAAATAGTCCTCACTTCTGGAGACAATCTAGCAAAGGCAAAACTTTGATTTTGACATTGGTGGGTGTTAGATAATTTGTGCACATAAACACAACAGTAGTACACAACCAAATTGACCTGTCTCTTTCTGGCGCCAAGAGAACCAAATAAGTGACACACACACACACAAGGGTATGTTTCAGTTGATTCTCATTTATTATTACAAAAGAGTGTAAGATAATAATCAGTCCCCCTGACATCATCTATCCCGAACTGGGGGTACACTTTACCAAAAACAGACAAAATCATTCTCCCACACTCTTAATTGTCATGATTTACATGAGGACAGAACCCAGATGCAGACAGCTCTTGACAAAAACGATTTATTTAACAAAGACAAGACAAAAACTCAAAATCCCTCGAGGGGGAGACAAGACTAAGACAATAAATAATCAAACTAGAACATGAATGACTGTACAATGACACCGACAAGGACCAGACAAGACAAAGAAGACAAACGATCCAGCACGGGACAAAGAATACAACGGCTTTAAATAGGGAGACGAACAAGGGATAATAACACGGGGACCAGGTGTGAATCATCAGAGACATTAGCGGGAGATTACCGGAAAACGAGGGGGCGGGGCTTAGACGCGCGACACGGAAACACACGGCAACAGCAAACGAGCTCGAGCCGTGTGAATCCACACAAAACATGAACATGAACACAAGACATAAACAAGGAGGGCAGGATCGCGGAAGTATCCGGGGGGCGTGGTCATGACGCAAGACCGGAGAGCGCGTGACACGGGCGCACCACGCCCAGGCCACGCGCTTCCACGAGTAACAAACACGGAGACATGGCACTGTCATGGCCCTGCCCACAAGGCTCTAGGAATTTACAAGACGAGATTGGGCAGAACCATGACACTTAATGGTACACCTAGACCAAACCTCCACCCCAACCCATTTTCTTTTTCATTTCCTTAATTCCTTTCTTTGCCTCTTACTGACAGGGGGTGGTAAAAGATCTAGCTTAGCCTACTCTAACATCACTTAAGTAGTCATTATATAATCATCATACTGTACATATCAATTTCAGCATGTGCATCTTTTTTCAGAGTAAGATCCCCAACATATAAGCAAGCAAATTAATGGTAAAATTAATCATTAAACCAATATACTGAAAATCGTTACAAATGACTTATTTTCACTAAGGGTGGCTTACAAAATGCATGCAGTGTTTCCTGCGCATCTGTGCAAATGTGTGATGTTGTTTTGTATCCACTCCATCCAGTTGTTGTGCTGACCAGCGTGAATGCGATCAGCATCACAAAGAACAGCGACTCAGGCCTCATTCTCGGAGCTTGAAGTTATCTGCACAGTCGGAGCAGCTTTCACTATACTGGCATGAATCCACTGGGGTTTGAAGTCAGTCAGAACACCCGTCTGTGTCACTGCAATGACTCTGCAGGCTCTGCATCAGGACCTGCTGATTTGGCACAAACGTATGTGTTGGTTTATCTGTGGGTAGAGGAATAGTTAGTGACACATCTCCATTTATAGAATTTAATTTGTCAACCAAGGCAGCCACGTAATTCAATTCAATTTTATTTATATAGCGCTTTTCACAATGAGTATTGTTGCAAAGCAGCTTTACAGGAGAAAGCAACAGAAAAAACATAAGAAAGGTAAAAATTATTAAACCTTTAAATTAATTTAATAAAATAAAATAACTATAAAAGCAGTCTCCCGGTGAGCAAGCCAACACGGCCCTGTGGCGAGGAACCCAAACTCCAAATGACAAATATATGGAGAAAAAAACCTCGGGAGAAACCAGTCTCAGTCGGGAGGGCCAGTTCTCCTATGACATGTCACAGCTGTACTAAGTGACTTTGATTAACGTTATAGAGAAAACGATTATCAGAGAGAGCCTATTAAATGTAATAGGGAAATAGATTTTGTTAAATTTGTTATAAGGAATGTTATACGCAGAAAACGGAACTGTGATGGCATAATGTAACTGAATGCAGCTGTAACTTCAAACTGCTGTCATGTGATGTAAGTTTAGCATTTAATACTAAGTATTGTAATACTGTTAGCATTAATATGACAACAATTAGACCATCGTTGATCTTGGTTGGTGATGGGGTTGCATGAGCTGGAGCTGGGATGGTCAGTCAGGCAGAAGGTTATCGCAAGAGGGTGGAACCGGATGTTTGGCTGGAGCTGCTGTAACCTCTAGTCAGGGATGACATAAGGTGTCCGTCCGGAATCTCACCTCGGGATGACATCCGTCTGGACCTGGTGTAATCTCTCCCTACCTCGGGATGGGCATCCCGAGGGGGGGGGAGAGAAGAGACTCAGTTACGACAATTACGACAACCATGGAGGTTGTCGTAATTGCAACGACAACCTCCATGTCTCCTTTGGGGGAGCGCATGCACAGCCTCTGACCCAGGGGGTTGGGAAAGACCTACCCATCAATATTTCAAAAGGAGACAGCTTAGTGGTTGAGGAAGGAGTCAATCTTATCTTATATTATCTTATCTTATTCTTATTCTTACACAGGGGTAAAGTGTCCAACAGGTGATTTAATAAATGATATAATCCAACAAACGACAGTGCTGACAAAACAGAACACATCCAAATAACATCCAAGAGGTAAGGACTCAGGATCCAACAAACACAGGAATACGACAAGCAAAACGGGCATAAATCCAGGAGATAACAGTAGTGGCAAAACCAGAGACTACATGTGACACGGTAAACTACAACAAGACCTGACAAACATTGAGACAAAGGGATATGTATTTAAAGGGGCAATACATCAGGTGCGGGTGATTAGTGAATGGCGGGAAACTGCTGCATGAGATTGTGGGAAATGAAGTCCATTAAAAGTCCAGGGATAAGGGATGGTGAAGATAGGGAGGGGCTGATGCAGGGGGCGTGGCTGGTGGAGGCGGAGCATTGATTACAGGTGCCTACAGAATGATATAATTTTTATAAATAACTGAAAAAGTTTTTGGGGCAGACCTGACGTGTTAATAAAAGACAATCTCCATCCCTCTTAGGCGGGGCCTGCTCTCCTGTCTAGAAATATGGCGCATAGTCTTAATGCTAAAACTTGACTGGGGCCCAGGTCAGGGAGCAGAGACAATGGCTTAACCAACCATCTGCAAGCCATCTCCTGTCAACGAAAACACAAAGTTTACAACATATGGTACCCTCGTCTTCAAAACTTCATAACGTAGAGACTGTGTCTGTCGCTTGTCAAATTTACTTTGGCTACTGTATATAGGCTTCCAGGACACCACACAGACTTTATCAAAGAATTTGGGAACTTTTTATCAAAGAACTTTTTATAAAAATTAGTACTGGCCGCAGACAGAGTCCTTGTCGTTGATGATTTTAACATCCATGTAGATAATGAAACAGATGTTCTGGGACTGGCTTTTAATGGCATTCTTAATTCTATAGGCATTAGGCAACATGTGACAGGAACAACTGACCTTCGTAATCATACTTTAGATTTAATACTGTCATACGGTATAAATGTGGACAACGTTATAATTCTTCAGCAGAGCGAACACATCTCAGATCATTATCTTGTGTTACGGCTGGCTCGTAACCGCAACATAAAAGAGGCAAACAACAGTTATTTCAAATTAAAGAATTTATTTATATTATAAACGAAACACAATAAACCAACAACCGACGTCTAGGGGGAAAAAAAGAATACGCGCGCGTGTGGATAATGTAAAGAAAATGTGTATATGTCTGTCTATGGGTGTGTGTGTGTATGAAGATGTGTGTATGTGTGCCCCACCAGCAACACCAACGAAACAACAATGAATGAGAAAATGAGAGAGAGACATGAACACGTCACGCCACCTGATTACCAGATTGAGACCACCTGTTTCCCAGCCAGCCTTTGCACCAAACAGCAAAACCGGCACAAGGAAAACAGGCGGGCGTAACACTTGTATTGTATATGCTCCACTTGCCTATAGCTGCAAATCAAACTCCATGTTACAAATATGGTAGAACAATAACTTACACTACCAAAGACTTGTTTCTCGATCTGCCTGAATTGTCGTATCTGATAACTTAGAAGATCTTGATATCCTCATCGTGAATATTAAACTCAGAAACACTAAACACAGTTGCTCCTCTTCACCTAAAGAAGATTAAAAATAGCAGTCCAACACCAACAGCTCACGCACGCTCTAAAAAGAGCTGTCAGGAAAAAGAGCACAGCTTTAAAGAGCCGCTGTTTTCTTTTACGTAATTTTATCTTTCCTTTGGTGTGTAAGTGTGTGTTAGTACATGTAAACAATTAAAAAAGTTACAGATCCCAAAGTCAATTATAAAGTAAGTTAGCGTCTCTAACAGAAAGCACCTTTCTTGGACTACAGCGAACGCCAGGATTGTGATCGTCGACATGTTACACATTTGCATAATGTCTGCCCCTTGATGCTTTGATACACCCTCAAAGATATGATGTTTCACTGGGGTCTAACGGAAATGGAAGCATCTGTGGTGAAAATCAAACTGGTCAGGGCTCCAGACTGAGACAGTTCTTGAGACTGCACAATAATTTTTTACAGGACCTGCAAGTTTGGAATTTCTTCTCATTGTTATTTCATGCTGAAAGACGATTAGATCGCGAGCCCACCAGTGTGTGTGTGTGTGCTTTTGGTTTTTATATGCCGGTGGGAACGTAAACCTGAATACACACCAACCCGTGGGGACTCGTGTCACAGTGGGGACCAAAATTGAAGTCCCCACGGGTACAAAAGCTTATAAATCGTACATAAAGATCATTTTTGAAAATCTAAAAATGCAAAATGTTTTCTATGATCTTTAGGTTTAGGTGGGGGGTTAGGGAATAGAATATACAGTTTTTACGGTATAAACATAATTATGCCTATGGAAAACCCCCACGGGGATAGAAAAACCAACAGAGTGCACTCCCTGGGGGCCTGCGGGATAAAGCGGGTTCAGGGAGAGGAGCCGGGGTGGTGGAGAGATGCTGTAAACTGTAGAGATACATATAGAGGTTTGATATTTGAAAGGTAAACGAAACTAACCCCGGAGGAGTTCAGGAAACGTCATTGTAACACGTTCGATAGTATAGGAGGAAAGAGGCGGGGTCGGCAGAATAAATCCAAATAATATTTATTGTAAAATAAATCAAAAGGTGGCTTTCAAAACGCCAAACAAACAGAAAGTAACAAACAAAACACGCTGCTCTCAGCATGCCGTCCGCGTGCATGTGTGTGTCCTGTCTCCGTGCTTCTCTCTCGCCAGGCGGCCCCGGCAGCGTCTCTTATGCCTCCTCTCCCCAATCACTGAAACAAGAGACAGCAGGTTAGAAGCCACTCGTGGCGGACTCGCTACCCTCCGTGCTCCGGATCGTGGCCACGCCCCCCTTGCCACAGTCATTTATCTGTTGATCACTTGAGACAGCGCTGAAACTTTTCGAATCCATTCACAGCAACGACAGGCGAATACTCTTGATAAGTTTTATTTGACATTATATTTACATGTGTTGTGAACATGAGTAAAATTGTCCTTAATACACAATAAAATCATCATAAGAATGTTTTTCAGTGTGGATTTGGGTATGTTGACAAACTATAACGTTACTGCGAGCTAACTTGATCACTAAAGCCCTATTCGATCCAAGATGGCGGCGCGATCACATCGCGAGGCTCAGGGTCTCTCCAGATTCTGCAATTTTGTGGTATTTTTCTTGCTCATCTCGGGTCTGTTCGTGCAGAACAGCTGTGCCCTTACATCGTACACCCGACATGAGCTCTTGGATATTGGTTTGCGACTTCCTGACAGTTTTATCGACAACCTTCAACTCTTTCCTGAGATCGCCAGAACAACCGAGGCCGCTCACTCTACCCGGCCGGGCGGAAGTGCTCGCAGGCGGCGTCGAGATCGTAAACAAAGGCGGGGGAAGCGCGGAGGACTAAGAGCTAAGCTAAAGCTAACACCGCACCGGCTCTCTTTACCCAGCATTTTCCTCGCCAATGTTCGGTCACTGGTGAACAAAATGGAGGAGATTCGACTCAGCATCACTTACAGCAAGAGACTTTTAAACTGTAATGTTATGATCTTCACGGAAACATGGCTACACAGCGGCATACCGGACAATGCTATTGATTTAGCAGGACGCCACACACTCCGGGCGGATAGAACATTAGATGGCTCCGGTAAGACCAGAGGTGGTGGATTGTGCATTTACATTAACAAAGCTTGGTGCACGAACTCTGTTATTGTCGGAAAACATTGTTCAGCTAACCTTGAGTTTCTCATGGTTAAATGTAGACCGTTTTATCTGCCACGGGAGTTCACTTCCACCATTATAACTGCAGCCTACATTCCCCCGGATGCTGATGCCAAGCTTGCTATGAAAGAACTTCATGCGGCCATCAGTAAACAACAGACTGCTCACCCGGAATCTGCGTTTATTGTTGCGGGAGATTTTAATCATTCCAACTTAAAGTCAGTTCTCCCCAAATTTCACCAGCATGTTTCCTGTCACACCAGAGGAAACAAAACCTTAGACCATGTTTACACAAACATGGCTGAAGCTTACGTTGCGACCCCCCTCCCCCACCTGGGACAGTCAGATCACCTTTCTTTGTTCCTCACCCCCAAGTATTCACCCCTCATCAATCGTGTGAAGCCATCAGTGAAGACCATCAAAGTGTGGCCTGTGGGGGCAGATTTCACACTCCAGGAAAGGTTTCTACACACAGACTGGAGTACATTTGCTTCTCAGGCCACCAGTGGCTCTCACACGGACATTGACTGCTACACCTCCTCTGTACTGGATTATATCAACATCACCATAGACAGTGTCACAACTCAGAAACAGATCATCACGTACCCAAATCAGAAGCCATGGATGAACAAGGAGGTGCGCCTCCTGTTGAAGGCACGCAATACTGCCTTCAGATCAGGTGATGCACAAGCCTACAGCACATCCAGAGCTGAACCTGAAGAGGGGCATCAAAGAGGCCAAGCACTGCTACAAGCTAAAGGTAGAGGAGCACTTTTCCAACTCCGACCCTCGACGCATGTGGCAAGGCATCCAGGCCATCAGTGATTACAAACCCCACCCACTCCACCCCCGCAGCCACTGATGTCCTCTTCCTGAACGAGCTTAATGACTTTTATGCTCGATTTGAGAGAGACAATAGAGAAACTGCCACCAAGCTCAAACCCTCAGTTGATCACCCTCCAATCACACTCTCCTCCATAGACGTCTGTAATGCACTGAGCCGGATCAGTGCGCACAAAGCCGCTGGACCAGACAACATCCCTGGACGTGTACTCAGGGCATGTGCTGAGCAGCTTGCTGGGGTTTTCACTGACATCTTCAACCTGTCTCTTGCCCAAGCAGCTGTGCCAACATGCTTTAAATGCACCTCCATTGTGCCAGTGCCAAAACACTCCAGCCCAAAGTGCCTGAACGACTACCGTCCTGTAGCACTGACACCCATTGTCATGAAGTGCTTTGAGCGGCTGGTCCTGGCACACCTGAAGGACTTTCTGCCATCCACATTGGACCCACACCAGTTTGCCTACCGCAGCAATAGGAGCACAGAAGATGCAGTTTCCATGGCACTGCACTCTGTGCTCACACATCTGGACAATAAGAACACTTATGCACGTATGTTGTTTGTTGACTTCAGCTCAGCATTCAACACTATCATTCCATCCAAGTTAATAGCCAAACTTGAAGACCTGGGCATTAACACCTCCCTATGCAATTGGATTATGGACTTTCTGACCAACAGACCACAGCAGGTGAGATCAGGCTCCATCTGCTCCACCACTATCACACTCAACACTGGTGTACCACAGGGCTGTGTGCTAAGCCCCTTCCTCTACTCCCTCTTCACCTCCGACTGCAAGCCTGTGAACGGATCTAACTCCATCATCAAGTTTGCGGACGACACTACGGTGATTGGTCTCATCAGCAACAACGATGAGACGGCCTACAGGAAGGAGATCCAGCACCTAGCCACATGGTGCAACAACAATAACCTGCTCCTTAACACCTCCAAGACAAAGGAGCTCATTGTGGACTTCAGGAAAGAGTCAAGAGGCACACATGACACCATCCACATCAATGGGATGGCTGTTGAACGTGTCTCCAGTTTCAAGTTCCTGGGGATCCACATCTCGGAGGACCTGTCCTGGACTACCAACACCTCCAGCCTGGTCAAGAAGGCTCACCAGCGCCTCTTCTTCCTGAGGACACTAAAGAAGAATCGGCTGTCCTCGGCTATCCTGGTGAACTTCTATCGCTGTGCAATAGAAAGCGTCCTGACCAACTGTGTCACAGTCTGGCATGGGAGCTGCTCTGTTGCAGAGCGCAAGGCACTGCAGCGGGTGGTGAAAACCGCCCAGCGCATCACAGGGACTCCACTTCCATCCATGGAGGACATCCAGAGGAAACGCTGTCTGCGTCGAGCTCGCAGCATTCTTAAGGACTCCTCTCATCCCGCTCACAGACTGTTTTCTCTCCTGCCCTCCGGCAGGCGTTTCAGGTGCCTCCGGACCAGGACCAGCAGACTAAAGAACAGCTTTTTTCCCAGAGCTGTCTCTTTATTGAACTCTGCCCCTCACTGATCCCACTGCCCCTCATTTACTACTACACTCTTCTCTCCCCCCTCATTGCACACCTGTCTTCACTTGTTATTTGCACTAATGGACTGTCTATACATAACATTTATGTTCATTTGCACTACCAGACTGCTCATTTGCACTGCCAACTGTTCATTACAGTACCGACTGTTTACTATGCATCTTGCACTCCTACACTTTAACTGAAATATGCAATAACTTCTTCCATTGCACTGTTACTTCGATAGCTTCTGTCCATAATTTATTTGCACTACTCTATATTTATCGCACTGCTGCTCACCATAGCCTAACTTATTGTATACAGCCACCTGTAAATTTCTGTTTATAGTAAAAGCCATCTGTACATTATGTTCATAATACATATCCATCTGTAAATTTCTGTTTATAGTAAAAGCCATCTGTATATTATGTTCATAGTATATATCCATCTGTAAATCTCTGTCTATAGCAATAGACATCTGTATATTATGTGCATAGTATATATCCATCTGTTAATTTCTGTTTATAGTAATAGCCATCTGTATATCATGATCATAGTATATATCCATCTGTAAATTTCTGTTTATAGTAAGAGACATCTGTAAATCATGGTCATAGTACATTTCCATCTGTAAATTACTTCTGTATATTTATTTATGTAACTTATGCAACCAATGTATATCCTGCACTTGCTGCTATTGCACTTCTGGTTAGACCCAAACTGCATTTCGTTGCCTTGTACTTGTACATGTGTAATGACAATAAAGTTGAATCTAATCTAATCTAATCTATTCGGATGGGATTAGTTTTTCATGGGGAGGTGAGGTAAAGTAATTATTACCGGAGCTTCTCAGTGATTTAGTCTTGTCCGAATGCGCCATCTCAGTAATAATTACGGACAATGTCGAGAAAGATTACGGCGACTTCTACCTTCTGTAAAAAGGTCCGGGAAAATTACCTCAGGCCATATGCTTGATTATTTTTTATGACCGTTTTTATTCCAATAAGTAACACTTCCATTTTGTCAGTTCAGCAAAAGAAAATTAGTCGTGCACACGCTGCGGCTTCTCTCTCTCCCGACAGAACAATGTTTTTGTGTTTTTTGTCTTGTAAGTCGCAGTGTCTTTGTACGTCTTCGTCAGTCGTGAGTTTATTCTCGATGTTGGCAGAAAAACATTTTTAGAGTTAAACTCTGCACATGCTGAAGAGCTGCGTGACCTCGGTCTGCTCCGGAGGATTACGTCATCACCGACCCCCACTACTGCATCTTGCCCACAGTGGAGGCGCCACAAGTGGCGTGAGAGAAAGCAGAAGAGGGGTAAGCACGGAAGTATCTGGGCTAGGCTAGCAGCTAACCCACACAAGCCAGCTATCCCCACTATCGTACTGGCTAACGTACGCTCTTTGGAAAATAAACTGGACTACATCCGACTACTACGCTCAACTCAGAGGACTGTAAGAGACTGTTGTGTTTTTGAGTTCACGGAAACATGGCTCAACAACACCGTACCGGACTGCGCCATTCAGAGGGAGGTAAGACCCGCGGTGGCAGACTTTGTGTTTACATCAACAGTGTGTGGTGCCACAACACTGTTGTGGTTTGCAAACACTACTCACCCCTGGTGGAGTTTGTGATTATTAAGTGCCGGCCGTTCTACATACCGAGGGAATATACAGCCATACTGCTTGCTCCAACAACAACAACAGGAGTGAGGCACTAAATGACCTGTACCAGCACATCAGTGAGCAGCAGACAGCCCACCCAGATGCTTTTCTAATCTCGGCTGGAGACTTCAATCATGCAGACCTGAAGAGTGTGTTCCTGAAAGTACACATAGACTTTCCAACTCGGGGAAACAACACACTGGACTTTGTTTACACCACCCAGAGAAGATCCTACAAAGCCCTCCCCATCTTGGTGCCTCAGACCACATCACTGTCATGCTAAAGCCTGCATACAGGCCGCTCGTTAAATTCACCAAACCAGTTCGCAAACAGATACAAGTGTGGCCAGAAGGCTCATCAGAGGTACTTCAAGACTGCTTCTACACCACTGACTGGAATATGTTTAAGCAGGCTGCCACATACGACAACAACACAGACCTCCAGGAGTACACAGAGACTGTCACTGCCTACATCAACAAGTGCATTGATGATGTAACGACCACAAAGACCATCACTGTGAGGGCCAACCAGAAACTGTGGATGACAGGGGAAGTCTACCATCTCCTTAAAGCTCGGAACACTGCCTTCAGATAAGAAGATGAGGTGAGCCTGAAGACAGCTAGGGCCAATCTATCCCGCGGCATCAGGGTGGCCAAGAGACAGTACTTTAGGAGGATATCGCATTGTTTCAGCGACAGCAGAGACACTCGGAGCCTGTGGCAGGGGATTTAGACCATTACGGACTACAAGCCCTCACCACAGACCTGTGACAACAACATCTCCCTGCTAAATGAGCTGAACACCTTCTTCACTCGCTTTGAGGCACAAAACGACATCACTGCACAGAAGACTCCACCACCTCCTGGCGACCAGGTGATGACGCTGTCCCCAGACAGTGTGAGGAGATCCCTCAGCAGGATCAATGCACAAATATCTCCGGATCCTGACAACATGGGCGTGTGCTGAAAAACTGTGCAGCAGAACTCACTGATGTCTTCACCGACATTTTCAACATCTCGCTGAGTCAGGCTGTTGTCCCCACATGCTTCAAAGCCACCACCATCATCCCAGTCCCAAAGAAGTCATCTCCATCCTGCTTCAATGACTTCCGTTCTGTTGCACTTACTCCTATTCTCATGAAGTGCTTTGAACGGCTGGTCATGCACAACATCAAGTCTGCCCTCCCCCCCTGGACCCCTTCGAATTTGCATACCAGTCCAAGCGATCGACCGATGATGCCATCGCCACTACCCTCCATGCTGCACTCACTCATCTGGACAAAAAAGACTCATATGTCAGAATGCTGTTCATAGACTTCAGTTCAGCATTCAACACAATCATCCCTCAACAGCTCACTCACAAACCGTTTCAGCTGGGTTTAAACACTTCGCTGTGCAACTGGCTGTTGGACTTTTTGATTGGGAGACCTCAGGCAGTACGGGTCGGCAGTAACACATCCAGCACTATCACCCTGAACACGGGGCACCCCAAGGATTTGTACTTAGCCGCCTCCTCTACACCTTGCTGACCCACGACTGCACACCGTCACACGACTCCAACCTCTTCATCAAGTTTGCGGACCACACGACTGTGGTGGGTCTCATTAGCAACAGAGATGAGACACACTACAGGAGTGAGGTGAGCCACTTGGCCAGGTGGTGCTATGACAAAAATCTCTCTGAACGAGGAGAAGACGAAGGAAATTGTTGTCGACTTCAGGAGAGTGCACAGTCAGCATGCTCCTCTAACTGTCAATGGTGCAACTGTGGAGAGAGTGAGCAGCACCAAGTTCCTGGGTGTACACATCACTGAGGACCTCTCCTGGACCAACAACACCACAGCACTGGCCAAGAAAGCACAACAGCGTCTCTACTTTCTCCGCAAACTGAGAAGAGCTAGAGCCCAACCCCCATCATGTGCACCTTCTACAGAGGCAACATCGAGAGCATCCTGAACGCCTGCAACGCGTCCTGCCGCAAGTCCCTCCAACGCATAGCTAGAGCAGCTGAGAAGATCATTGGTGTTTTATTCCCCTCCATCCAGGACATTTTTGGTACTCATCTCACCCACACAGTTTCTTCAGTCTGCTGCCATCAGGGAGGAAACTGCGGAGTCTCCAGGCCAGGACCAGCAGACGGAAGGAGAGCTTCATCCACCAGGCAGTCAGGAAGTTTAACTCTCTTCCGACCCTGTCTTCCCTCCCCTCTCTTGCCACATGCACCTCTGAACACTGAACTCCACCCACCCCTTCCCACATCATACTCTGTCCCACACTTGAGCCTTCTCAACTACCTCTTAAATCAGCTTAACAAAACACTTTAACCAGACTGATAAGCTTTTTGCACTACATCACATCTGCACTGTTGTTTATTTCAATTTGCACTGTTGTTTATTTCAGTATGCACTGTTGTATATTTCAATATGCACTGTTGTGTACTTCATCTACACTTGTTTATTTAATCTACACTGTTGTTTATTTCATCGGCACTGCTGCTTATTTCATTGGTTTATACATTTATCTCGGTTACATATCCCTTGCTTGTAAGTTGTATTGTGTATATATATATATATATATAGATTCTATTATTATCTGTAATTTGATATATATATTTTCTGTTTGATATATGTTTATTCTATGTTATCTGTATGCACCTAGGGTCTGTGAGTAACGCAATTTCAATCCTCCATTTGTATGTACTGTACATGTGGCAGAATTGACAATAAAGCTGACTTTGAAAAGAAGTAGTATTTCCAAGTTGAGTAGCCATTATTAATACTTTCCCAACACAGCTTTCTTCTTAAACGGTCCCCGTACATGCCACCAGATGTAACAACCCGCCTTATCAGGGTATGTCTCAATGTTAAAAGATGGGGTCAGATTATACTGTGTGGGATCTTGTAGTGTTAAAAAAGGACATAAAACCGTATTAAAGAATAAAAATGGTATTTGTATTTACAATGTTCACAGGAAACTTTAAAACACCACAATAAAACCAAGAAAACGCTGGATGTTAAAAGTATACAGTCCAATGCTTCATAGCCTAAAACAATCCTTCAATCCTAACATGTGGTAAAAGTCGCAAATGTGAGTGTCCACCCGTGTATATACAATCTTGCAGTAGTGAATTCCAAAGGTATGTAGAGGTGCCTGAAAAGGTGTGTCCATGAGACTATAACTCCACATTTCAGGTAAGTAGTCCATGCTGCATTTAACCATATATATACACTTCCTGCTTCCTGTCATGTGACTGCTCACATGTCCCTTGTGTGACAGTGTCACAAGTTCTAGATTTCTTTAATTACATACATGGTCCTTCGAGACAGATAGGCTGCTGAAATGGAGACTGAAGACAACAGCGTGAGGCAGTGTGAAGACATCTAATGTTTTATCGTGCCTACGAAACAACCAGAGTCTCATGCAGGACACAAACAGGCGTTCAGGGGGCCACAGAGGATCCAGGAAATTTGGCAGCCACAGGGGCACGGGCATAAGGACCGTGCCGGTGGAGCCAGGAGAGCTAGGGATGACAGTTGCCATGACGGTGGAACCAGGAGAGTTTGGGTTGGCGGCCGCCGTGGTCATGGAGGCTACTGATAGTCAGGACAATTGCGGAGTACAGCTACTTCGTCCGAACACTCCGCCCCAAAAAATATTTGTATGAGGGTATGAGGTGGCCACCCAGGCGCAAGCTAGCAACAAGGCCAATACAGCCACCATGGTGGAGTCCGGGGGAAGCTCAAGCGTGGAGTCTGGGGGATGCTCAGGCGCAGAGTCCGGTAGAAGCTCAGCTGGCTCTGAAGACTTGGAAACTTCGGAACTCCCGCAATACCTGATTCAGACACTGATGGGTGTCATCATCCGATCTTATCAAGTATGCACAAGGAGAAGTCAACTTTTAAAAATCAAACAGGTAATATAAGCACATGGGAAACAGAACCACACAGCATCATGTGGACACGTCATAGATGAGACCTGACAAATACTAACCAACAGAACAGGCTATATATATATACTGTGGAGGTGATGGAATGATAGCTGGCAGGTGTGCTGATACAAACAATAGACAGGTGAGGGAGCGTGAGGGAATGCTGGGAGGTGTAGTCCGGGGGAAAGTCAAGGGAAGCAGACAGGGGAACAGACTGGACCATGACAAATATATAGACAGTATATAGTATTATTGCAAGCTTTTTCTATGTAATGTACACTGATGAAACTAAAATAAATACTATGCTAGATTGTCAGAAACTGTCATTTATTCAGTTGAAGTATATTATTTAATTTGGGTATATGTTAGTGTAATATCATTGTCAGTACTGAAAACCTAAAATTACAATAAACCAAGACAGTTTGCAATAACACCAAGACGTGCAGATAGAGTATGCATGTTAAAGTATGTTAACGCACATGTAAGTTGTTAAATGTACGCCATTTATACACTGCTCAAAAAAGTTAAGGGGACACTTGAATCACACTGTATTAGATCTCAATGAACGAAATATCCATGCTAAAACTCTTCACTTAAATACTTTGCATAATGTTGTGAGAACAAAATAATGTGACAATGGTCAGTGAAAGCCAAAATTATCAACACATTCAGGGCAAGAATTACAGTAAAATCACAGTAAAACATTGAAAATACTGGCTGATTCAAAATGTTTCAATTTTGGTCTGTGAGACCTTCTTAGACAACCCTTGCTGTTTCCTCTCCAGTGTACCTGTTGTCACTTGTATTTGCACCAAAACAAGTAAAAATGGTTCACAATCACTTATGCTTGCTTACTGGGTTGATTGATATTCCTGTAAGTTAACTAACTTGGTGTTATGCCCTAAGGGGGTACGCTGCATTAATTAGATCAACCGGAACCAGGAATGTTCTTGTTGCATCAAAGGTTGTGGAATGGTATTCTTCTCTCAGTTTGTCTATTCTCCCATAGTGAGTGGGATGCAGTCCGTACCCAGACCAGATGGTGGAGCTGAAAGTGGGAGGCGGCGACCTGACAAGTCCTCACTACAAAATTGCATATAGCTATTAGAATATTATGATCTGAATATTATTATCTACCAAATTCCCATTTGATGTTTATTATGTTTAAATTAACTAGTTGTGCAAGCACTGCCAAGCTTGTAGAGATGCAGCAGTATTGCCAGAGTAGAACTGGTGCCCCTGGTTGGGTCTGGGTTCTCCCGAGTTTTGGTTCCTCGCCACTGTTTGCACTCTTTTTGCTCACCGGGGGCAGCTGACATCAGCTTTAAAGGTAACACCTTATTTTACGATGCTCGTGTTACAGAGTAATTACTTAATTAAGTACTATGTAGTATCTAGTGTAATATCATGTAACAAAGTGTACTTTCCATATAACTACATTATGCAACAATCTGTACTTACAGATTGTAATTATGCACATGTAACAGGCAGCTACTTTTACACATAAGTAACAGGCCATGCCTGTTACACAGGTACGGATGGAAATTATTACAAACCTTGTGCAATGTACTCAACCTTGAGTTGTTTAAAATCTGCATACATTTCTTTGTTCTGATGAACACAGACAAAGATAGTTGGAAGAATGCCTATAACCGCACAGTTCTTGGACCCCATTGACTACCATAGTAGGAAAAATACTTTATAATTTAATTTTTTCTGTTGATTACCAAAAATATATTTTGAAGAATTAAGGACAGCACACAGTTTTGTGGCACTTTTGACTACCTTTGTCATTTTTCCTACTATAGTAGTCAATGGGGTCCAAGAACTGTTTGGTTACAAGCATTTGTCCAAATATCATTCTCTTTATTAAACCAAACAACTAAATTTGTACAGGTTTGGAACAACTAGAAAGTGAGTAATTCATGGCAGATTTTTCATTTTTGGATGAACTGTACCTTTAATAACATCAATTCACGTTCATACTCACAAGTTAATACAGTACAGTTTTTAATGAATCTATTGCTATATCCTGTAGTACTAATGCAATTAAGAAGCAACTACATGTGAACTAGTGATGGATAAGGTATGTAGATATGCGTAAAGCACAGTCTTTATGTCAATGACATAAAGTACTGCACTTTTAAACAACTGTGAAGATAAGACATGAAGAATGATACAATGTCTGCAAGGGTTTGGATTTTCTTGTCCAACAGGTGTAAGATCAATATACTGTAGGTCATGATACCTAATACTACATTTATTATTCATTTACTCAGTTTTTTGATGTGCTGTTTATCCATTTGGAACAAATTGCGGTTGAACAGACAAAATCATTGAAAAATCAGATTTCTGAAGGAAATCCAATTGTACCTGTTTAGACCATGCAGAATCCATGTGATTTTTGGCAAGAATTATGTTCTTGTCTTAATAGCAGTGGATGGTGAAAATAAACAAATAAAAATCTGTAAATCTGATCTGGCTCTCCCTGTTACAGCAGCAGCTGTGTAACTGACTTGGCACGTTACACATTACAAACTGTAGTCGTCTACCAAACGTAAATGATCATATGTAAATACAGGTTTTTCTACATTTAAGTACTTGTGGTTACATTGTGTAGAACTATGTAGTAAATAATATAATTACATTGCACAAGGTTTGTAATAATATCCATCCGTACTTGTGTAACAGTAGCTGCCTGTTACATGTGCATAAGTACAGATTGTTGCATAATGTAGTTATATGGTAAGTACACTTTGTTACCTGATATTACACTAGATTTTCGAATTTGTATTTGTATTACATAGTACTTAGTTAAGTAATTACTCTGTAATACGGGCACTGTAAAATAAAGAGTTACCTACATATCATACACATTTTACAAATAATTAATAAAGTGTTATACATGAAGTAAATAATGTGTCATATTGGTACTGTAAAATGAAGAACCATAAGTGATGCAGCTAAATTGCGCACATTTATGAATATATTTGGCAGACATTTGTATCCAAAGCAACTTACAAAGCATTTAAGCTCTACATTTTATTAATGGTACATGTGTTACCTGGCATCTTATGACAGGTATTGTTAGCATCAGTATACATTGTATACATTGTATACAGGAACTATAGGACTACACCAAAATACCGTTACATATTCGGACACAAATAACATTAGAATCTGTATATATTCACTGCTGAATGAGCTGGAGAGATGTTGTGATTCTCTGTGTGTGTGCGCATGTTTTACCGAGTAAGCACTGGTAAACCCATTAGGTGGCCTTGAACAGTAAAAGCAGCGATTAACTTGGGTAAATGGTTCATTTCCACACTGAGTGTTCCTCTGTTCGAATGCCTCATCTCCTAACCGGCTCATGTTCATCCCGAGGGAGCTTAAGTACACTGCCTGCAAGGAAAAACTGAATGGAATTACGGATAAAAGACAGTAAAAACATACCTTCATTTCATCTCATGAATCTTTAATTTTTTTAAAGCTTTTGCCCTTCCTGGGAACATTGTGTTCCTTGCGGGGGTTTTATTCTGCATTTGAGAATATGGATTTCTTTTAATGGATTATCAACTTTTTTAGTACATTTATTGTGTGTAATGTGGTCAGGTTACTGTGATCCAAACTACCATGTGGTTTATGCTTGTACTGGCAGCTCTGTCGAATTTGTACTTTTTTGGAGAGCTGGTTAGGGGACCGCCAAAAACTTTGACACAATACAAACACTATGCGCAAACACCAGAAAACTGAGGGACACAAATGTTAGTAAATTGCATTACGTGATTCATTTAAATACTCTATTTAACTAATAACTTCTAATTTGCATCCAAAAGAAAAATGCTTAAATGCCAATGCAATAAGGTCAGCTGCCTTTCAAGTGCACATTTTGTCATTGTTTTAACGCTACTGCAAGCTGTTAGTAATTCTGGCCCTTAATTGTCTCACAGTCCCTGTTGAGCAATTCAGCGCAACTTCCTTTAGTGCTTTAATGTTTGTGCTTTAGGCCCCAAGTGTGCAAGCCAAGGGCAGTGGCAAGAAACTGCCTAAGATTTTAGTATTGGATAAATAGTCGTTGTTGTCAATATACAGTATATTGCATAATGTTAAAAATGAAAACATTTTAATTGAATTGTATTATATTAGCTTTTCTATTTACATGTATTGCACCTAGGAAATTAATATTTGTATTTGCATTTAGAGATGTTGTCTCTTATTTTCTTAGGCATGTCATGTGCCCTATGTGTGTAAGAAAAAGTAGCAAGGTGTTCCTTCACAGCAAAGATGGAACAGAGTTGATGTTTTAGGTATGTCTTTACAACCAATAGAAACTGTGCCCTGATTTTCATGATAACAGCAAAGTTGGTGGCTCAGATCTGTGTCCGGCATATTTGATCTTAGTGCTCCATCTGCAATTGTGGCTGAAATTCTATTAACAAAATGTCCCAAATGTTTTTTTTTTTTTGTCCATTTCCTAAATAAAACCAGTTATGAACAAGTTTCTTTTAGGGATATGTGTACCTTTCTAGCAAAAAAAAAAGAATGCTGGTGCTTGATATTAAATAACAATCATCTTATCAACCTTCCATTTGCCCCTGAATGTACTGATATTTTGGTTTGGGTAATAGAACTTAAAATCATACATAGATATAACACACCAAACCAGAAAACAAAAACATTTAAATGTATGTCTAAATGTTACTCTTACTCTTTCAAGGACCAGGAGACTTATTGGAGATCTTTTATTGGATAAATGTGTTTTATTTAAGATCTATAAATGTAGAAAACAGATAGTGAATCTTAGCTGTAAATAAGTTTATGCAAATTGTTTGCTTTCATATTGAGATCATAGACTTCTGAGTACAGACTCAGCACTCTTAACAAACCTTAGCACAGTTTGAGTTTGAGAGTTTGTTTATTGTCAAGGAAAACACTTAAAATTGCTGGTGTATTCATCTCCTCATCTTTTTTCCCTTTTATAGGATCATAAGATAATATAAAATATACAGTATACAGTACATGCAATATATTATATACTATACAACTTAATACAATACAATACATTCAAACCACAAGGACAACAGTTGTACATATATGTAAACACTATGTGCAATAGAGTGGAAAGTGACAGATAGTGTATTTGTTGTCTTATGGTGTAATACCTAGGACATTACACAATTAAAACAATTGCGCAGTGAAGGACTGCACTAAGCAGCGATTTGGTGTAAGTGGTTAAGCTCTTTGGTGCCATGTAAAGGGTGGGGTGCTCAATAATACAACTATTGTAAAAGCTTTTTGAGTTTTTGCTTCTTGTTGTGCAAGCTTACAATATTCTGTATTGTTTGCGATGGCAGGGCTGTGAAGTGTTTTTTTATGTCGGCTGTGGCCTTACTGATGCAACATGCCCTGTAAATGCCAACTCGATGACCAACGTGTAGAAGTTCAGCAGCCCTATATTATTTGCCTCATTTGAGATTCTCTTATGACGTCTCGGTAACTATACATGATTTCACACAAAAACTGAATTAGCAGTGCAAAATAACAACAAATTCTATATTTTTTGTCATGATATAATGACATTCATTAAAAACTATGTGGACAATGCTCAGGACTAATATATTCTTGTATCTTGACAAACAGTAGACGGTTGTTAAAGGTTGTTAGAGAGCTGAGATTTTTGTTAGATAAGCATGAGGAAGTTACCTGATTGGATGTCAGCTATGCTGAGATCTCCCCCATCGCTCCATTCTACTCCTGCCAGCTCTGCTGGAATAGAATGAGGGTCTATTCTATAGAGGGTTGCCTCCTCTTTTGTGTGGAATTTCAACTTCCCACTTAGAGAATACATGCACACACACTTAGAAACACATCAGCAAACTCTCAAACACTTGTCACGGTTTGAGGGAAGCTGTTGCCACAGAAACACACACTGATGTAAGCCACAGGCAAGTATGGTCGATCATGCAGTGCAACAATGAAGGCAAAGCCTAAAAACTGTGTGGATGCTTGCCCTCCTGCAGTTTACTGAGCCAGAAATAGACTTCACAGACTCCTGATATGTGTGGAGAATTGTGCTGTCATTTCGTGCGAGCAATTCCACCTTCCAGCTAATTTTGGGATTGGTCTGATCTTCTGCATGAAATTTGTCTATTATTATTCGCTGAACACAATGACACCTCACAGGTAGCGTTGTCAAACTGTCAAAGGTGTTGCATTTCTGATTTGCCTTTAATATTCAGCATGGATATCTTTTCATCGCCTCTGTGGTACGCATATGGGCTGCCAGGGCTGGATACTGTTGTCATGGTGATGTGGGGTCTGATGAATGGCAGGGAAACCGTGAGCTCTTCTTTTTTAATTGGTTTATTGCGAGTCTGTCTCTCTCCACCTTCATTCCACATGAGCTACAAATTCATTATCGAATGATAAAGCATGTTTTCCCTCACAGTCAACATGTTTATTAAGGAATGGACGAATTGAGAACAGTTATGCTGTTTCCTAATTGTGTTTAGACACAGACACGTTAGACATTTATAACTATATAATTATTATATTGTTATAGACATTTAAGATTCACCTAGGGTGTTTCCTGTCCGGTAAACTTTCATTTGTTCCAAAATTGTAATTAAATATAATTTACAAATAAAAAATATTTTTTCATTGATTCGGTTCGCTTTTACATGGCAACATTTCAAAAAGACCAACATTTGGTAATTTAAGCTGAGAGTAAACTGTCTTGTCATTGGTCAGAACGCACCTGCTTTAGGGACTTTAGCAGCATCAGGACGCATAGAAACAGCTGCACAAGCTTAATGTGATTTTCTTTGTAGCTGTTGTTATTTCAGTATTTTGAGCATTGCGCTGTTCCATTAAACTTTTAACCTCCGTCTCTTTGAGAGACACGTGGTAAACATCTTCCAAAAATCTATTTTTTTGTGTGTTTTGAACAGTTGCTCTGAAATATGTTTGTCCAATAATACTTGCCAAACACAGGCTGCTGCTTTTCACCAAATGTACATCATTACCCATCACATATAAACTGCTTCTGGAACAAACACTCCAAACGAGCCAGGTGTGAAAACTCCCTTAAAGCCTGTTTAAGATTATTCACCAGAAAATTATCCCATAATTTACCCATCCTTATGCCATCCTAGGTGTATCTGACTGTCTTCAGCTGAACACACATATGATGACTACACTCTAAAAACAGTTTTTAGTGTGAACACATGTCTGTGTTATTTCTGGGAAAATTCTGTTATTTCTTGTATTTATTTCAAAAAATAACACGTAATGTGTTAAATAGAATAACACAAACAGTGTGTTAAAATTAACACATCCTTTTAAAGAGTAGTCACGACTCACGAGACGCACAAATCCAGTGAGATTCATTTTCTGGTGAACTGTGTGTACTAATAGACTATATACACGGTTACTTCCTTGGTTTTTGATAAGCCAGCTTGGGCAGTTCTGGTGAACTGACAGCTATAGCGTGTCATTTTTCATTTACTGCCTTCAAAAAGTGTAAAAACTGTTTGTCGAATCTGTGGAGAAACACTGAGAGGAGCTGCAGTGCTCTGTTCTCCCCCTACAAGATGACACTGAAATGTAAATGTCTTTTTCATTTTGTTTGGATAATTACATTTATGTTAGGCATGCTTGTTTAACTGACTAGATTCTGATTAAACTAAGACGGTCTCATTCAGCCCTTTAGCGCCCTTGGTATATATGAGGTTTGGGCACTGGTAAGGACTCCCTTCATTGGTAAGGGAACATAGAGAACATTGATGACCTCTGGTTTTTGAGCTACCTCAGAAATTCACTACGCACCAATGAGTGATGGTTCCCCCAGAAGTTGTCCAGCTAACCTATATCATTGCAGAAGATTCATAATATTGTCAATTCAGAGCAATCCATTGTTTCAAGACTACACAGCCATCTACAATTATGACCAATGAATTATAGTTTTTCGCAGTCGCTTTGGCACATTTCTTGAATCATTTTTTTAAATTTGCAAAATATTATGTGCATTTCTCAGAACAATTCTGTAATGGTACGTGGAAACAGGCAGGTGAGCACACCACAAGATGTATGATGGTAGTGATGATTTAATAATAAAAGAACACAGTCACAAGGCACAAACAGATAATCCACACAGGTGAGTATTTTTAAGTAAGTATATCCAAACAGGTACACAGGTATATCCAATAACAGGTAACATACCACTTAACAAACCAGGAGGCTTACAGACTACAACTAGACCACACAAAAAACTGAACTCAAATGACAACTTAAATATAGGTGATAACAGAACAGGTGTGAGAAACAAAACGAGAGACAGGTGTGAGTCCAATCAAAATGGTGGGAGTGAAGTGCGTTGCATGCTGGGTAGTGTAGTCCATTTAAATTTAAGGTCCGGAAATACAAAAAACACACAGGGGCACAACGGGAGTGTTACAAATTCGTACAAACTGCACAACATCATGGATTTCTTGCAAAAGCATGTAACTTGTTCAAAATTCTTAGTTCATCTCTCAAAATTACATTTTTACATCAGTGAACATGTAAGTCCCATCAAAATGTCCTTGTGTCATTGTTTATGAACAAGACAGTCAAAATATTTAGCCATGTTGTCAATATAACAAGAGTACACAATTATATGTGTCAGTATTTTCTGATGTGGACGATATGGCTACAGTTTTAATAATGATGATTGTAAATGAACAAGTCTGCACTTTTTCAATTTCAACAGTATTAAGTTACATATTTGTGTATTTGAAATATTGCAAGAGATTGCAAGAAACAAAAAAAGAATTCCCATTTACAGCTTTACTTTTGTTCTGTAAACAAATTACAATGAGATTGTGATACAGAAAAAAATGTAAAAATAACAAGATTACATGTAAACACTGTAAAAACTTTCAAATCTCTCCAACTCAAATTTTCTTCAATTGCCCTAAACTGCTCTAAATTTTTCAGTTGCCACAACTATCAATTATAAATTGTGGCAACACTATGTTTCTTACATTTACAGAAATGTTTGCGCTGGAGAGGTTTCAAAATGTTTTTACAGTAGCAAACAAATTGTTGTACTTTATGTGCAATGCGGAATGTGTAATTAGAGTACAATATTTGTACATGTCCTGTGATCTAACACTTCACACTTTGCCCTTCACTTTTCCCCTAGTGAAAATCAACATTCACTTGAGAGCAATTTATCAATTCAGGACAGATTTAGAAAAAAAGTCTAATGGAAATGTTTGACATATTATGACAACTTGTTTAACCATTTTGCATGTAAAGACTTATGCTATAAACTAATGCCTAAATGTTGTGGGGGGTAAGACTATTCAACAGAGACCCAATTGATCAACATGACATAAGCAATTCATAATGTAGGAAACAGCAGAGAATTGTACATAATCATTTGCATGGATGTACCAAAGCATTTGCAACTTGTTCAAAGAAATGAGAAACTGCTTTTTTGATGTGCACAAGTGACACAATGATGTGAGGATTGAACAGGTAGTTTTGAGAATTTCAATTCTGATCTGAGAAATTTACCAAAGCGACTGAGAAAAACTGTAATATAATCTCCACATAAGCATGTGTAATGGTTCACAAACACAGTAGTACACCTAAGCCAGCCAGTAACCAGCTAAAAAACTGAAAGTATAATGACACTATTATCTTAACTAAATTTTGAGTAGTGTGGCAGCTTAAAGTTTCATACCATTTTATTGCACACATGGCCTGACAACCTTGGAAGCTGAGGCAATCAAATTAAATGACAGAGGTCCTAAAATATCTCTCTGAAATATTGTTGAATAGTGTGATTCATCGTAGTGAGTAGTTTCATTTGACAGTTAATTTAATTTTGTAAAAAAAAAAGAAGACATCCGGAAGTGGGTCGGAATTCTCAAAATGCTTGTTGTCTGATGCAGATAAAATACTTTGTAAATGTTCAATTGTGACCTAATGGTTGGAGAGTCGGACTCGTAACCAGAAGGTCACCAGTTCGATTCTCAGTATTGGCAGCTAACAACTGATGCGCCCTTGAGCAAGGAACCTTACCCCGTTTGCTCCCCGGGTGCTGCAGAGATAGCTGCCCACTGCTCCGGATGCATGTGTGTTCACGACTTGCAGAAGTCACATTCCGGGTACGGGTCACCATATCTGACAAATAGGTCACTTTCACTTTTCATTCTGATGCCACAGGAATTCATAACAATTTTACGAGGTTTTTACTAGCTTTGGTAGTCTATAATAAAGTTTAAATTTAGACATCTCGTTTGTTCATAATTCTATGTTTTCTTCTCAAACATAAACAACTTGTGTGAGCAAGTTTTATTAGCCATTATTATTACATTATTTATAATTAAATAAACACCTGAAGCGAGTGTCACATCAAAAGTATGACACATTATATGAAGCTGCTTGCTGCCATTGAAAGCAATTCTGTTTTTACAAGCTGCTTAAACAAATCTTTTTTAAATAATTTATGAACAGAAACTAGATGAATTAAACTTATTTATGTGTTATTTTTGACAAAAAAAATATACTGCTCATTTACTAAATCTTTGTAATTAAAGAAATTGTTAAAACATCATTGTTTAAAGACGACATTAAATCAAAATTGAAAAATCATATTTTTATGGAATATTGTATTGGCTTATCTGCGCACTTAATCTTTAATCAAAAACCTCTTTCCTCCTCGACTTCTGCTTTCTTTATTGGAGAGTGACGATGGTGAGTCCGGTGGGGAATAATCCTTTACGATTGACTGCACACTCGCATTAAAATTTTGGCAATATCCATCTTCCAACGATCCAATCAGTTCTTGATGTGGGAAATCAAGTCCCGCCCTACATTTTCTCTAATTTCAGAAGCTGTTTCACTTGGATTATGTCGAGGAGGACATCAGTTTTACAATACAGAAATAATTTTTCAGACAAGGGCTCCAGGTGTCAAGGAGTTAAAACTTTATTGCTCAAGCCAACAAAGTAGTGAGATGCTCAGAAGATCGCCTGCCAAATGCACATCTGATTCCAACATTTATACAAAACTTGCAAGGGGTTTACATCATCATTCACCAATCAGGTTTTAGTCATGTTATCACCTTATTTTATTAACCAATCATTCTCTCGTCCACCAGAATTGTGTCATGACTTATTGGTCATCATTACCTTCATGTTTCCTCCTCCTTCAAATCCTTCTTTCGTTTTTTAACTGTGGCCTTGCTCACTGTGCTGTATCAGCATATTAGATTGTAGTCATAGTAACGAGCCAGAAACTGCCTAGATTTGGTCATAGGGTTGGGAAAGTGCCACTACCACAACATCAAAAACACAGCTGTGCAGGGATATTTTCTGAATCTCAAACAAATGTGTTCAAAAAGAAGACCAATACATAGTGAACAATGATCAAAAACAAAGACATATTATGAAATTCCTCCATAATATACGTCCCAATACTGAAAAGAATGTGATAGTTTAATGCCAACTTTAAAATATATTGTTCATTGTACATAAGTTTGTTTTGGTGAGCCTTTCCCTGCAAACATGTGAGAGATGGAGTTGTTCAGATTTTGCTCTCCTTGTGACCTGGAAATAGTTATTATAATGTTACCGCCCCTTAATCTACACCTTTCCACTCACAGCACTGCCGCTATTGTTGTTTCACAAGTAACAGCGTTGTACGTGACACTATGGCTAAAGTTTGTGGAAACATTCAAAATGTAATGCAATGTAAGCCTCGTTGGAGACAAGAGATGGGTGTGGATTTATTTTATTTTTAGTGGAAATCCCACAGAAAAACCATAAGTAAAAACCTGCTTGTTTGCCCGAATCACTTCAAGCTGGTGTGCTTTATCAACCTGGCACAGTACAAGCAGGATTAGCTTCAATGTTGTTCATCAACAAGCGAGCGAGACCAACTAAACGAGGCAAAGCTGCGATGTAAGTAATATTCATCAACAGTCTGAATTGACGTAAATGTCCAAGAGCGGATAAGAGGATAATGTTAGCATATGATAGATATGAAAAGACGGATTTTTTTTAGTCTGAGGACATGTGATTTTAGACGTTTTAAATTAAAATAACAGTAGAGAAGTTTGGGAAATATCCCTTAGCTAAATGATTGGCATGTGAGCATTACATGCGTGTTGTGTTGACATGCCGGATGAAAGAGAGTTTTTGACAAGGCAATAGCTGTGATAGCTGTTTTTGACAAGGCAAAAAGGGGTTTGTTTACACAGCCATTGAATGTTTTTAAGCAAAATATGTTACAGACATTTCATGAAGACACTAAAAAAATCATGCCAACTTGTTGAAAATGCTTATCCGGTGAGACTTTTAAGCATTTTACTATAATGTAAACAATATCAACTCTATCTTATATTAGTATGTAAATGTTTTAAGCAAAATTGTGACAACGTATACTATAACTATTTCCATGGTATTACTCTATTTTACATGTTACTCATGTATATACTATGTACTGTAACCCAAAGTAAACCTAGCCTTAAGTACTTGTAGTTACCAGAATTTTGAACTGAAAGGAAAGTGACCTATGTGTCAGTTATGGTGACCCATAACCAAAATGTGATCGCTGTATTTAACCCATTCAGTGAGTAGCAAATACATGCACTGCTAGAAACTAGACCCGTGGTGAGAGAGCCGATACCCATTTGGGGAGAACAGATCCGCGGGGAGGGAAACTCGACCCGACAAACTCACATGGAGAGAACTGACCCACTCGGGGAGGATAGATCCATGGGGAGAAAACTTGACATCGTTTCTTTGCCAGGATCAGCATTCGCTCCAACTCCCTAAGGGTATTGTGTCTGTTTCTCCCGACACTTCAGAACCCATGCAGCTGGGTAGATTACGTCTTTCGGCGAAGGAGAAGCTCACACGCCTTAACGAAGGGTTGTGTCTTTACTGCGCTGGTCTTGGCCATCAAGCTTTCGCCTGCCCGTTAAAAGCCAACGCTCGTCGGTAGTCAGGGAAGTCCTGGCGAGTAGTACATCCATCTTCCCCAGCCTTTGCTCTCGCACTCTCCTCTCCGTCATTTTAAACATTAATGGATTAACGTTTAACAAGTCTGTTCTGGTGGATTCGGGAGCAGAAGGTAACTTTATCGACGAAGCCTGGGCTCTGGAGAGAGGACTTCCTACCCTGCTGGTTCATCCCCCCATCACTGTTCTTTTAAAGTGAAGTGAAAAGTGAAAGTGACCTATTTGTCAGATATCGTGACCCATACCCGAAATGTGACCTCTGCATTTAACCCATCCAGTGAATAATGAACACACACACACTTCAAGTCGTAAACACACATACACCGGGAGCAGTGGGCAGCTATCACTGCAGCGCCCGGGGAGCAAACGGGGGTAAGGTGCCTTGCTCAAGGGCACGTCAGTTGTTACTGAGAATCGAACTGGCAACCTTCTGGTTACGAGTCCGACTCTCTAACCATTATGCCACAACTGCCCCGTTCGCGCGCCGGATGGCCGGATCCTGCAGACGGTGTCCGCCGTTACCGCCTCGGTAAGCGTAATCACCTTAGGTGACCATAAGGAGGAAATATAATTTTTTGTTTTTAAATTTCCCTCTGTTCCCATCGTTTTTGGTCATTCAATCTCCTCCCCGGTTCTTCTCCGTCTCGCGGGCGGCTTTTCTCCCTGTCAGCTCCTGAAGATTAGATTAGATTAGATTCAACTTTATTGTCATTACACATATACAAATACAAGGCAACGAAATGTAGTTTAGGTCTAACCAGAAGTGCAATAGCAGCAAGTGAAGGATATACCGCGGTTGCATAAGTTACATAAATACATCAATATTATAGAAGTAATTGACAGATGGATATGTACTATGACCATAATGTACAGATGTCTCTTACTATAAACAGAAATTAACAGATGGATATGTACTATGAACATAATATACATAAGGCTATTACTAAAAACAGAGATTTACAGATGGATATGTACTATGAACAGAAATTTACAGGTGGATGTTTACAATGATAAGTTAGGCTATGATGAGCAGCAGTACAATGGATATAGAGTAGTGCAAATAAATTATGGACAGAAGCTATCTAAGTAACAGTGCAATGGAAGAAGTTATTGCATATTTCAGTTAAAGTGTAGGAGTGCAAGATGCATATGTAAACAGTCGGTACTGTAATTGAGCAGTTGGCAGTGCAAATGAGCAGTCTGGTAGTGCAAATGAACATAAATGTTATGTATAGACAGTCCAGTAGTGCAAATAACAAAGTGAAGCCAGGTGTGCAATGAGGGGGGAGAGAAGAGTGTAGCAGTATATGAGGGGCAGTGGGATCAGCGAGGGGCAGAGTTCAATAAAGAGACAGCTCTGGGAAAAAAAGCTGTTCTTCAGTCTGCTGGTCCTCATCCAGAGGCATCTGAAACACCTGCCGGAGAGCAGGAGAGAAAACAGTCTGTTAGCGGGATGAGAGGAGTCCTTAAGAATGCTGCGAGCTCGACGCAGACAGCGTTTCCTCTGGATGTCCTCCATGGCTGGAAGTGGAGTCCCTGTGATGCGCTGGGCGGTTTTCACCACCCTCTGCAGTGCCTTGCGCTCTGCAACAGAGCAGCTCCCTTGCCAGACTGTGACACATTTGGTCAGGATGCTTTCTATTGCGCAGCGATAGAAGTTCATCAGGATATCCGAGGACAGCTGATTCTTCTTTAGTGTCCTCAGGAAGAAGAGGCGCTGGTGAGCCTTCTTGACCAGGCTGGAGGTGTTGGTAGTCCAGGACAGGTCCTCTGAGATGTGGATCTCGAGGAACTTGAAACTGGAGACACGCTCAACAGCCATCCCATTGATGTGGATGGTGTCATGTGTGCCTCTTGACTCTTTCCTGAAGTCCACAATGAGCTCCTTTGTCTTGGAGGTGTTAAGGAGCAGGTTATTGTCATTGCACCATGTGGCTAGGTGCTGGATCTCCTCCCTGTAGGCTGTCTCATCATTGTTGCTGATGAGACCAATCACCGTAGTGTCGTCTGCAAACTTGATGATGGAGTTAGATCCGTTCACAGGCCTGCAGTCGGAGGTGAAGAGGGAGTAGAGGAAGGGGCTTAGCACACAGCCCTGTGGTACACCAGTGTTGAGTGTGATAGTGGTGGAGCAGATGGAGCCTGATCTCACCTGCTGTGGTCTGTTGGTCAGAAAGTCCATAATCCAGTTGCATAGGGAGGTGTTAATGCCCAGGTCTTCAAGTTTAGCAATTAACTTGGATGGGATGATAGCGTTGAATGCTGAGCTGAAGTCAACAAACAACATACGTGCATAAGTGTTCTTAATGTCCAAATGTGTGAGCACAGAGTGCAGTGCCATGGAAACTGCATCTTCTGTGCTCCTATAACTGTAATCACTTGCCACATGCGTCAAGAGTTGGAGTTGGAAAAGTGCTCCTCTACCTTTAGCTTGTAGCAGTGCTTGGCCTCTTTGATGCCCCTCTTCAGGTTAGCTCTGGATGTGCTGTAGGCCTGTGCATCACTTGATCTGAAGGCAGTATTGCGTGCCTTCAACAGAAGGCGCACCTCCTTGTTCATCCATGGCTTCTGATTTGGGTACATGCTTATGTGTTTCTGAGTAGTAACATTGTCTATGGTGGTGTTGATGTAATCCAGTACAGAGGAGGTGTAGCAGTCAATGTCCGTGTGAGAGCCACTGGTGGCCTGAGAAGCAAATGTACTCCAGTCTGTGTGTAGAAACCTTTCCTGGAGGGTGAAATCTGCCCCCACAGGCCACACTTTGATGGTCTTCACTGATGGCTTCCCACGATTGATGAGGGGTGCATATTTGGGGGTGAGGAACAAAGAAAGGTGATCTGTCCCTGGTGGGGGAGGGGGGTCGCAACGTAAGCTTCAGCCATGTTTGTGTAAACATGGTCTAAGGTTTTGTTCCCTCTGGTGTGACAGGAAACATGCTGGTGAAATTTGGGGAGCACTGCCTTTAAGTTTGAACGAGCGGCCATGGAAAAATATTTGAATGAATCTCTTGCAGCGGTATCATTCGTCCCTCTTCATCTCGGGATTCTTCCTCGGGAAGGAGGAGGATGGGTTACTTCGTCCTTGAATAGACTACAGAGGTCTGAATGACACAACGGTCAAGAATCGTTATCCCTTGCCTCTTATGTCCTTAGCCTTTAAACTCTTGCAGGGGGCGAAGATCTTCACAAAGTTGGATCTCCGCAATGCTTACCATCTTGTCCGGATTAGGGAGGGGGACAAATGGAAGACAGCCTTTAACACTCCCACTGGGCATTTTGAGTATTTGGTTCTTCCCTTTGGGTTATCTAATGCTCCGGCTGTCTTCCAGGCGCTTGTCAATGATGTACTTCGTGACATGATTAATAGGTTTGTCTTCGTGTATCTGGACGATATTCTTATATTTTCTTCTTCCCTCCAGATGCACGTTCGTCATGTCAGGCAGGTGCTTCAACGGCTGCTAGAGAATCAGCTCTACGTTAAGACGGAGAAGTGCGAGTTCCATGTCCGGTCGGTTTCGTTTCTGGGGGACACCATCTCGGATGAGGGAGTACGCATGGATCCTGTAAAGGCAAGGGCCGTCTACGACTGGCCGACACCGGTTTCCCGCAAGGGAGTTCAACAGTCCCTGGGTTTCGCCAATTTTTATCGGCGATTCGTCAGGAACTTTGGGCAAGTGGCGGCTCCCCTCTCAGCATTAACCTTTCCCAAGAACAGATTCTTGTGGTCGTCGGTGGCCGAGGCTGCCTTTGACAAACTCAAGAATGTTTATCACGGCGCCTATTCTTATCACCCCTGACCCTTCACGGCAGTTTGTGGTAGAGGTTTATGACTCCGAGGTGGAAGTCGGAGTGGTCCTCTCTCAGGTGTGTTCTCACGATCAGAAATTACATCCATGCACTTACTACTCTCACCGTTTGTCTCCCTCAGAGCAAAACTACGATGTCGGCAACCGTGAGCTGCTGGCAGTGCACTTGGCCCTGGGAGAGTGGCGCCACTGGTTGGAGGGTTCCGCCATCCCATTTATTGTGTGGACTGACCATAAAAACTTAGAGTACATTCGGTTCGCCAAATGACCGAATGCCAGACAGGCTCATTGGGCTTTATTCTTTGGGCGCTTCGACTTCGTTTTGTCATACTGGCCAGGCTCTAAGAATGGTAAGCCCGACGCGCTGTCTCTATGTTTTACCAGCGATTTTGGTGGCCAGCCATGGCGGAGGAGGTCCTCCAGTTTGTGCGTGCATGCTCGGTCTGTGCGCAGAATAAATCCCCTAATACGCTTCCCGTTGGTTTGTTACCTGTCCCTTTCCGCCCCTGGTCCCATATTGCCCTGGATTTCGTAGTCGGTCTTCCCCAGTCCAGTGGTAATATGGTGATCCTTACTGTCATGGACCATATTTCCAAGGCGGCCCACTTCATCGCTCTTCCCAAACTCCCCTCGGCCAAAGAAACGGCCCGAGTATTGGTTGATCAGGTGTTTCGCATCCACGGCCTTCCTGAGGATGTGGTTTCAGACAAGGGGCCCCAATTTACCTCCCACTTCTGGAGGGAATTCTGACAACAGATTGGCGCATCCGCCGGTCTGTCGTCAGGGTTTCATTCACAAACCAACGGGCAGTCCGAGCGTGCAAACCAGGACCTGGGTAGGATTCTCCGCTGCATGACTTCCCACACTCCTTCCACCTGGAGTCAGCAGCTGACTTAGGTTGAGTATGCTCACAACTCGTTGCCGGTGTCCTCAACCGGACTGTCTCCTTTCATGTGTTGCCTAGGTTATCAACCCCCTCTGTTTCCTTCCCAGGGAGTCGAAGCTGCTGTCCCCTCGATCCAGGCCTTTAACCAGCGCTGCCGGCGCACCTGGAGGAGGGCCAGAGAGGCCCTGGTCCGGTCTGTGACCCGTACCAAACGCTTTGCCGTCCACCACCGGAGGCCGGCTCCCAGGTACATCCAGGTGCATTACTAAAAATGCTTTGGTTATGTCTATTTAACAGTAGGCTAGCATTTAAGATGAAAACTGAATGATCAATAAATAAATACAAATCTGCACAGTTTTACTATATAAAAAAAATATGCATTGACTCTAATTAAAGCAAGAAAAGTTCTTCAGTCAATGAGTGACTTTCTCTTTAATATAGATTTATTAGGTTACTGTCACTTGAAAGACATAATGCAGATGCACATTTTTTTTGTGCTGATACACATTTATTTAAGATATAACCGACTGTGCTTATGTGAACCTTGTGTTTTTTACACAACATTGTTTGTATTTTACAAAATAAGCACAGGACACAAAAGAGAACTTCTGTTATGTACACGCGCTGCGGGACACACTGTATGTGCGAGCTCAGAGCAGAACAGCAGCATTAAGCAGAAGTAACATAGCTTGAAAGTAGCAAGAATTAAAAACGCATGCAAATAATAAGCGTTCATGATTATTAGTAGACTAATTTAGATGTCTCTGACAGAACTATATACACCGTTTAATGGCGATGTTAAAATGCATTGCTCAGAATGTTGAATGTACACTGTAGCACAATTTAAGAATCTCTCTGTAAAAGTAGAGAGAAAGAGCTAGATTTGCAGGTCGCTCACATGCTACTAGTTGTAATAAATCACTCTATGTAGCGCGATCCATTTTGTTCTTCTCTGTTGCCGGTTTCATGTCAGTTCTGTGCCATACTGGCGCATAGCGGTGAACTTCAGAACAGCAGCGTATCAAGTATCGAAACGAGCGCAATCCTGGTATTGAACCGTTTGAAATCTAAATTGTACCGGTAATTTTCCAGTACCGGTTTACCGTGCAACCCTACCAAATCCCTGGATAAATTGCCTGTAAAAATTTGCAAAGCCAGGAACCACTGCAGAGCTTTACGAGAGTCTGGGACTGGCCATTCGGCAATGGTCTTGATCTTAGCAGGGTCAGGTTTAATTTCTCTGGGAGAAATTATATGGCCAAGGCACGAAGCTGTGTTGGCATGGAACTTTCATTTCTCCGCTTTAACAAAGAGTTGGATCTCTAATAGCGGACATTTTAGTCCAGACACTGGAGAATATTTTAGCGGACACTGGAGAACTTGGTGGTCAGGTTTCCCACAATAAAAGCAAAGGCCTTGGAGTAAGCTCTGTTGTTTCGGCCCAGCTGCATGGGCTCGCCATCAGACAGAGGAGTAGAGGTGGTCTCAGGGGTGTTGGTGTCCCGGTCACAGCAGGAGGAGGGGGAAGGTCGTCTGCAATTCAGGCGGCTCTCTACCTGGAGGCAGAGGTTGGTGAGTGCCTCTAGGTTATGTGGAAGGTCTAGGGGGGTGATCTCATCGGCAATGGCATGGGCTCAGGCCTTTGAGAAAATTGGAGCATAATCGCAGGCGACTGCCAACATCTGGAACCTTCTGGAGTAGTACGTGACGGAATTCCTTCCTTGGGTAAGACAAGAGAGTTGGGCGGCGGCTTCATCCCCTCGAGCCGACCGATTAAACAGTCTTGCCATCTCAACGTGGAACTCGTTGAAGGAGTGGCATAAAGTAGCTTCGGCATCCCACATGGATATGCCCCTCTCTTGTGCTTGTCGGGGCTGGAGAGTGAAGATGAGGGAGCACTGTTACAGGAAGTGATGACAGGCGTTGGGATTGGCGTCATAAATCGAAGGGTTGTTTGCATGAGGCTCGGGCTCGAGGGGAGCTCCAAGGGGGGGAGGTGCAGCAGAACCTCGACTGGCTGCAGCCTCCCACCGCAACTCAGAGACCTGCGCAAGCAGATCCGCGACCTGGGAGTTGAGGGACTCCACCTCTCAGATGGTGACGTTGAGTCGGCTTGCCTGTGGCCCAACATGGCACCCTGCTTCTGGAGTGCATAACATAAGGGATCGATTCCTGCTGAGTCTCCCATGCGGTCAGAGCATTCTGTCATGGTACAGATGGGACGGGGACTCAAATGCAGGGAAACCGGTTTATTGGCCAAAACAGAAAATCAAAAACACAGAGACAAGGCAAAAACACAAAGTCTAGGAGGGAAGGTGACATAGATGGGATCTGTGAAAAGGGAAACTCGACCCGCTGCAGACACGCGATGAGAGAACTGACCCACTCGGGGAGGATAAATCCGTGGGGAGAAACTTGACCCACTCAGGGAGAACAGTTCCGTGGGGAGAAAGCTCGACCCAATTTGACTCATGAAGGGAGGCAGTGGTGTCACCAGCTGGGGTCCCGGGGCACCAACGGGCAAACTGGCCAGGGCAGGGCAGGGCAAGACAAACAGGAACTATGGCACTGGAGTGAGGAGATAAGAATGAAAAAATAATAACAAGGCTCTGAAGACAAGAACTGGGCTAAATAACTAGGCTATGAAAAGACAAAGACAAGACTAAGATAAGGCTTAAGGATAAGACAAGGCAGTCTGACACAGGACGAGAAAACGAGAGGGATTAAATAGGCAAAACTTAGAAGAGGAAGTGGCTGCAGGTGTGAGAGAAATGATGTGATGAGGAACAGGTGAGAAGAGAAACTCTGACGGGAGACACCAAGCACACGGCGAGCTGTCAAACCCATGCCCCATGTGCTCGACAGAACAAAACAAAAACACACACGTAAGACACAAAGCCCTGGAGAGATTGGGACCATGACAGTTACCCGCCGACACTGAAAAACAAACCAGTGACCCTCTGGTTACAAGTCTGACTCTCTAACCGTTAGGCCACAACTTTAAGTATACTAAAAGTGCGCCTAATGTAAAATGAAATGTGTAACCATTTCTATGTTAATCATATAAAAAAAATATTTAAAAAAATAAATATCTCCTACATGTCTTCATCTTTCTTAACATGTTTGGAGTAAAATTGGAGAATTGGTGACATTTTGAGAAAATTGCACTGTGTCAATTTTTGTTAGATGTTGTATGGAAATGCAGAGTGTGTTTGATGTGAGAGAATATAGTGTACATGAGAAACCAATGAAGGGACTGTACAGAGATTGAATTATCAGAAGAACTGTTTTATGGAGCATTTATCAGCATTATGTGGGCACCGTGGGTAATGTGTTGTGCTGCTAGGTTTATTGTGTTTAGAAATTAGATGTGGGTGATCCATGCAAATAAAATGGTAAACGAGGCAGACTGAAACAGAAGTGGAGGATGAAGCCTCTGCAGTGGCATAGTGTGAGATAATATAGTGAATGGCAAACTGCAATGAAAATAATGTAAACTCTATTGTTCGCTAAAGTGGAATTAAATGTGATTTTTTTTGGGTGAGTGCTGAAATTAAAAAAAAAAGTGTAGAAGACAGATTGAGTGGAAAAACGAGTAATGGAAAGTGGTGGAAATCGTCTCTCAATCTAAAGTGAACTAGCAGTTAGAGAAAGTTCAACTGCTGTCTCAACATTTTCCAGAGAAATTGAAAGATTGGAAATTGTGTTGTGCTTTTGCTTCTCAAAATTACTATTAACATGGGGATATACAAAACAGTATATATAAGCATAAATAAACAAACAGCAGCTGCCTTCAGGTGGGAGTTGCATTTGTATATCAGTTAGGGGTTGGATGGTTACATTTACTAAAGCTCTTTTTCTAAACCTTGCGAGCTGTCAGCGTAGGCAGCATTTTAAAGCATCAAAGGGACCGTTTTAATACAATTTTAATGGTTAAAAACCATTGCATGAATACTTTTCAGAAATTATGTCCCAAAATGCATTGCAATCTGTGAAATTGAGAGCAATGTAGTGGACAAATAAAAAGACTAAACTAAACTAAAAAGACATTGATAATAATGATGGATGTCAGTTATGATGCTTTTTGTGTAACAGACAGTGTGTAATACAGAGTCTGCATTGTTTCAAAAAGCAAAAGTGAGAATTAATTATTATTAAACATGTAACATTATTTAACATTATTAGCCCCAAAGTGCAAAAGAACAGTGTGTCATGAATTTCAATTGAGGACCCAAATGCGAGGCAGCAGGAGGCAGCAAAACACGTTTAATAAAAACACAAAACAAAATCCCACGAGGGGTAAACAAGACAAATAACTATAACTAAACACTCAGCCACTATGGCGAAAATAAGACGCCCCACGATGGGGGAAAACAGAACACAAATTACTAGAACCAATAAATACACTAAACAAACAGCAAAACTAAAACAACCCAAGAGGGGGAAACCAGGCAACTAAATAACTAGACAAACAAAAAACACGGTATAGGGAAGAAGGAACTGGAACACGACTTGGGAGACAGGACACAGCAAATCAAAACAGACCAGCACAAGACAATGAACACGAGGGCATTATTTATGGTACACTAACAAGGGATAATGACAAGGGGACAGGTGTGAAGCATGAAACGGGAGAACAAGGGGGCGGGGCTAAGACGCGCAACACGGAAACACGCTGCGAAGGCAATCGGCCAACGCCGTGTCTCTCTCCAAAGAACGAACGTAAATCGTGAATGTACACTGGTCTGTTATTGTCTGGACATTTAAAAAAAAAAAAAAAGGTTGCTTTACCTGACTCAAACTGCCATGTATCCCAGACCTTCTGCCATCAGTCTGAACGTCTGGCAACATGAGACTAACCAATAGCTAATGTTGGTCAGCATACTGGCGCACTCCAGGTGGATGTGACACACTTGTTGTTGAGGAGAGCTTCGTGTTCTATGTACAAAGCACTTTGAATGTAAAATCTATGAATTTATTAATTCTAATTTATTAATTCATAATACTGTTAATGGAAAAAGTAATGGAAACTGTTATTGTTAACAACTCTGTGTAGTTTGATACAATTAGATACAATAACAAATTAATTTCTTGAGAACATGGACTGATCAACACTATCAGGTTTACTGCTGTTCAATGGTTTAAAATGATCTTGCATGATAAGGCGAACACATTAGCGACCACCTACCAGAGCTCATTTCGATGTCTGCTGGAAGTTAACACTGTTTATCTTCCCAGTGTCTGTGAGAACGTGTGTGATGTGTGTCTCTGTGTAATATGTGTATTGAATAAATGCAATCAGAGGAAGATTATTTGCAATCCCAGAAGGGCTGAATACTGTATAATTCAGCTGCTGAAAGATATGAGAGGCATCCGTTTCATCAGCATGCACAACAGCTTTATAAATGCATGATTTAGTTTGTTAAGACGACAGTGATACACAAGACATCAATGTAGAAAATTGGTTATATGAGAAAACTCATCAATGAGCATTCAGAGTCAAGTATTGCAGAGGACGTAATGCTTATATACAAAGGCTGCGCTCGAAAATGTTATAAAAGACAAGGCGGCATCAGTGCATGTTGGAATTCAGTGTTTGCTTTACTTTCGGTCTCCTGAGATATCTTCATCTGAGCGATTTTTGAAGGGGGCATAGATTTATCCTTTGCTGCTTTCCATGTCCCACAACGCTATGCGTGTGCGCGCACGCCCGGAAGGCAATTGGTTGACCAGGATCAAGCTCGAAAAAATAAAATGCTGGCAGAGAAATCGGTTGAAGCAATTTTTGTAAAAACATAGGTTTAATTTTCACTTCAATAACTTTTGATTGCATCTCAAGCAAGAAATAAGTGTCAGAGTTTTTAAAGGACCAGTGTTAGTGATGGGAATTTTGAATGATTTGAGTAATTAGTTCTTTTTCAGTTCGTTCACCAAAATAAGACTCGTTCACTGATTCATTCAGTGACCATTTAGTCACATATTACATGCAGTGTGAATTTTTCTCAAGGTGACTGTTAGAACGTATCACTTAAATATTTGCATGGCGACGCGGAACTGCTTATCGTGTGACACGCCGCATAGCCACAGCAGCCATGACTGATGTATTGCTTTTACGTAGTTTTTTTTTTTTTAACTCAAGATCACTCATGAAATATTTGATATTCCGATTGTCAAATATGTGTCTATGAATGTGTTTTGTTGTTTAAACACTTTTATAATGATGGCGTTAGTTAAGCTAACAGTTATAAGCGGGCGCTGCCATGTTTGTTTGTGCCGTTGTATAGAGAATAGCATCTGTCGGATTTACAGCATGTGAATTCATCCACTTCTCTCAAAATACACAAATGTAAGTGGCTGGTGAACTGGGAAAAGAATAGAGCGCTTTAAAAGTTGATTACACTGCTGTGTAGCTGATGTAAATAAAACACATTTGTCAAATTGAATGGATTGTTATTGTCGTTTCCATAGACATTAGTGCATTTTACAAACTCAAAATGTATTTTCTGCTTGTGTGCATGTGTATTGAAATGCATGAAGCCTAAAATAAACATTATGTGATTAAAAGCACTGCATAGTTGTGATGTGTGACAGGATTAACATCTGTCTCTGGCTCAGTGCCAGCCAAAGCGCTGAATGTTCTAATCACACCGATGTGATCGTACGCTGTAGGGACCTGCCTAGAATGATCACACTGGTGTGATCGTACGTGCCAAAGGGTTTATAACGTTTTGTATAACCGTAATGTATATTATGCTACAATATATCATATTCTGTTGTTGTTGCGAATGAGAATGACTCACGTGCTGTGTTGAGCAATTGACTTTTTTTAATTCATTCGGTCAGCGGCTCCTCGTTCACGAACGAGATGTCTGATTCGTATATCAGATGACTAATTAGTTCAGTAGCTCAAACCAATGATAGTGTTTTCAACATCCTGCACTCAGAGATTATTGCCAGCTACTTCACCAACAAAACCAGATCCATCAGCAAGCAATTCTCAGCTCCACACACCCAGGATCTCACACCACACATACACACAGCAGACCATGTTCTGTCCTCTTTCTCTCCTCTTAAAGAGATAGATTTCTCTAAACCTCTTTTCTCCACTCACCCAACCACCTGCCCATTAGACACAATCCCCTCACACCTACTACAGGCCATCTAACCCACACTCCTACCATAGCTCACTCATGTAATCAACACATCTCTCACTACAGGAATTTTCCCCAGTGCATTTAAGTAGGCCCGGCTATCCTTGCTGCTTAAGAAATGTACACTTCCCTGCTGAGGAACTATAGACCAAATCATTTGTTCTCATTCTCTTAGACCAGGGGTCAGTAACCTTTGTGACCAAAAGAGACATTTTGACCCCTATCCCACCAAATAAAACTTGTCTGAAAATGTGATTGAATTTAGATATTATTATTGATTGTATTTTGATTGTATTTAGTTAGCATCTTTTTGTCCCTGGCAAAAGCTGGGAGTGTTGCCTGGCAACGGGAAAGTGGCGTTGAGCTTTTTTCTGTGGACTCTTGTTTTGGCTTTTCTTTGATTTAAGTTAATGATTACTATGTAAAGTTTTGTGTGAACATTAAATCTCGGTTTGTGTTTATTTCACAGTAAATAACTCTCTGTTTGATAAACACAGCCACAAGAGACCGCCTACGGATAATGCATAAACATTATGAGAAGCGCGCTAGCCAAAAATCAAACTATGGTGGCTAAAGACTTAAATGTTTGGTTTAAAGACGAAAAACGTATCAAGCACAATGTTATCTCACCATTGCATATTTCTAACACAGACTCACAGTGTTCAGTGCAGTCTTGCGGCAGTCAGAGCAGAAATAAAAAAAGCTGCGCTGTTGTCACGGTACGGGTGTGCAGGCAGGCAGGTGAAGACGCCATAAGGGATGAAGTGAAGATGGTGAGTTTATTGTACATACACGGGCACACAAGGGTAACAGGTAGGTGATCCAAACACAGACGAACAGGCAGGTAATCCAAACACAGGTAGACAGGCAGGTAAACAAGCAGGTAATCCAAAGGCAGGTAAACAAGCAGGTAATCCAAAGGTTAGTATAAATGTCTCATATGTAGTAGTACAATAGTGACAGGCATACATAAACATGCAGACATTAACAACTTGAAACTGACAACTAGACCGGACCAGAAACAAAGCAAACAACTGAACTTAAATAACACATGGCAAACACAAAACAGGTGCAAACAAATCAAACACAGATTACAAACAGGTGCAGAGTCCAATCAAAATGGCTGGGTGAGAGTGCAGTGCATTTTGGTTAATGAAGTCTGTAAACAAACAGGGACAGACAGAACAGTTACAGCTGTGTGCTGTCTTTGGTTGCGTTCATTTGTACATTGCATGCGCTTATTTAGTCAATTAGATCGAAAGATCTGAAAAAGCAAATACATTTACCCAGCCATAAACCCTGTCCTCAAAGAAATCAGGACAGAAGTGGTTAAAAGTGGACATGAGAGATGTATTACAGCAGCAGGTGTAAACATGTATGTGTCTCTTTCGTCCTCTTGTGACCCGATTGACAAAAATGCATATAACAGGTATAAACAAGGCGTTATAAAGGCTACAGTGAGCCACAGCAGGGGGGCAGAGGAGCCACATGCGAGAGCCACGGGTTGCCGACCACTGTCTTAGACATTTTTGCAGTCTTTGACATGGTTAACCATCAGATTCTTCTGTCCGCCCTTTCTTCATTAGGCATCACTGGAACTTCACTTTCCTGGTTCAAATGCTATCTCAAAGATAGATCCTTCAAGGTAGCTTTGAGGTGGTAGATTTGAGGTGTCCAAATCACACCAACTAGTCATGGGGGTCCCACAAGGATCAGTGCTTCGTCTCTGCTCTTCTCCATACCCCCCACATCACTGGGTTCCATCATACAAGCACATAGTTTCTCCTACCATTTTTATGCTGATGACACTCAACTTCACCTCTTGTTTCATCCAGATGACTCCATGGTAGCCACACAAATCTCTGACTGCCTGGCTGACATCTCTGCATGGATGAACGACCATCACCTACAACTCAACCTTGCCAAGACATTTACAATTTTTTTCTGTAAATGGCATAATCATTCATGATGGCATAATCTGCTGTGTCCAGGTTGGGTTTTTTTAGAACAGGAGTTACAGCAGCAGTTTTTAGTGACATTGGAACAGTGGCAGATGTAAATGACAAGTTTACTAGGTGTGAGATAGGAGCAGAAATGGCAGAGGTACAGTGTTTGAGAAGGAATGTGGGTCTAACTGATCTAACTGACATGATCTAACTGACATGACAAAGATTTTGAATTGTGTATTATCTCAGCAATTAACGCGTCATTGTAAAATTATTTAACAGTTGAGTAGGTTGAGCTTGCTCACGAGACGGAGTGGTTGGTTCGGTTGCAAGAGACCCACATAGAGCATCTATTTTTAGTTGATAGTGGCGCAGAAAAGAAAGTTTACTGGGACTATGACTAGGTGACTGAACCAATTTGTTAACCATATTAAACAGAGTTTTAGGCCTATTGTTAGCTTTGTTTATGATACCAGAAATATAAGAAGATCGTGCTATATTTAAGACAGTTTTGTAGTGACTAATATGTACAGAGAATATTTGAAAGTGAACATTCAGTTTGGTTTTTTTAATAGAGGTGTTCAAGTTGTCTGCCTTTAGCCTTTAAAGCACGAAGTTCAGAATTATACCAAGGGGAGGTGTGGGACAGAGGTACTGACCTAGTCACTATAGGAGCATGCTCATTTAAAACATCAGCAAAAACAGAATGATGTAAGTCTGATAACATAGAAGGACAGGTGAACTTAAAGCAGCAAATGCATTAACATTAATAGCATTGGTTTTGCGATAGGAGATTACAGTGTTTTCAGTACATTTGGAAGGATGCAATAATATAATGTCAAAAATGATGAGTTTATGATCAGTGATAGGAATAACATGGTTACTGATGGAGATGTCATTTACACCAGATGTACAAACCAAGTCAAGTGTATGACCGTGAGAGTGGGTTGGGAAAGTATCATTCTGTGTTAGGTTAAAGCCGTCCAAGACATTCATCAATTTAGTGCTGTTAGAGCTAACAGTGTCAACATGGATGTTAAAGTCACCAAGTAAAATAACCTGAGATGGTGCAGCACAAGCTAGTGTTAACAGTTCACAAAGTTCAGAGAAAAATTTAGTTTGCTGCTTGGGTGGTCTATAGATAAGTATAGTTATGACAGGACAGGTTGAACCAATTTTCAGAACCACATACTCAAATGTATTTGAAGTGAAAACATCCAGCTGAGCGATAGATATAGATTTCCGGAATATGACCGCAAGGCCACCCCCTTTTCCATATAATTGCGGTTTGGACAAGTATGTATAGCCGTTTGGGGTAAGCAAGTTAAGTTGTACAAAGTCATTCTGTGTTTGCCAGGTTTCAGTAAGAAATAGTATATCCAGGTTTTTGTCCATAGTAAGTTCATTTAAATAGGGACCTTTATTCGAGATGGAGTGGCAGATGAGAAGAGCATAGTGACTATGCAATACACCTTTATTTTAAATTGCGTTGTAATTGCTTGGTCTATTAATGAAGACAAGCAATCGCGATAAACGGCAGTAGCTTTGTAGACAAGCCGGTTTATGTAAAGCCCTGTTTTTTGACCAGATACACGTATCCCAGTGGATGTAGACTGGTACACATTAAAAAACTTGCGGGTTGAACGATGAACATAGCGTGGACGATAGATGATGCCAAGTGTGTAACAGTGATCATACGTCGCAACATCAAGGCGCAGATGCCTATTCAGTGCCTTGAGTTCACATGGTTGATACTCAGTTTCCATTTTGAAAGTTTCTCCGATGAAGAGGAGAACCAAAAATGGGATGAGTGAGAAAAGTTTCAACATGATTTTACCATTAGCCATGGGAAATCTAGTCATCTGCAAAACTACGCTAGCCAAAACCACAACCATCACAACACCTAAAGCCTACGGAAAAGCAAGCTACCCAACCAGAGCTAACCAGTAAGATACCCAACTAGACGGTAAGCAGATAAAACAACTGGTGAAAGGAGTGCTAACTCACCTCACAGTCAATACAATAGGATGGAGGACATGGGGGTTAGAGGGCATGTAAGCAGGTGGATTCCCGGCTGTAGAAAAATGCGTTGATGCGTTAAATGCGTTAATCCAAACAGAGAGATAAGTCCCATTTGCAGGGAATTCATAGTCCAATGCAACCAAAATTAGTCCTTTGTAATCCAACAACATTGACGAGCACACAAAACAAAACAACAAACGGTCAAACAAACGACCCAGCGTGGAGCATGTCTGACACCGGAAGTTCTCTGTCACAACTGTCCCTCAATCATCTCTTCTCATCAATTCTATCTCATGGACATTTTCATTCACTGTTTTCTGCTGGTGGAATGATCTTCATATATTCATTAGGACAGCTGGATCAATCTCACAATTCAAAAAACAGCAGAAGACCAACCTCGTCCATGAGCACTTAACTGTCTCTTAAAAAAAGTGTAAGTCTCTTTGGATAAAAGCGTCTGCCAAATGAATAAATGCAAATGTATTGGCACATGCTTTAGTCAGTGTGTAACAGCAGGACAGTGATCTCAGAATCGGGTGGAGTTTAAAAAGGGAATGATGTGACTGATTTCTCATCATTAATAAAAGCAAATGTAAACAACAGCCTTATTAGCAACAACACACTATTTGCATGCGTTAGCATGTTCAAGTGTCATGAATGTGTCAAAATCTTGAATTATTTTAAATATGATTATATAAATCTCAAACAGTGCTAAACTTTCATTAGGAAAAATATATTTTTACTCGAACCAGAGTTAAATCATCATGTTTGTAAAATAGTAAATTTTTACAATGTAACTCATTTAAGCATGATATTTACAGTACAATCTTGTATTTGTATACAATCTTGTCATGTATTACATGACAAGACAAAGTACAGCAAAAATATGGTTTCTACCTTTACTTGCTTTGTCTGCAAACACTCCCTGCAAAAGCATTGCCTGATGGTGCAGCGAAGCAACAAGTCAGCTGTCTAAGCTTTTCGGACAATATGTCTTAATATCTTCAGTGATTGGATAAATTTGTGGGCAGCACCAAGGCTTAGCCTGTTTAGATTGTGAAATGTCAGCAGATTATGAAATCTGTGATTATGAGTGGATCCATGCTGTCAACATGACACATGCCGGAGAGAGAAACAGACCTTTAAGAGCTAGTGTGGTAGAAAATTCTAAAATTGGGCTCATTTAAGCAATTGCCAAACATGTGTGAATGTCCCTGTAGTGTTTCTTTAAAGCCATTTCTATTAATGTTTAACGCTGACTGTATGTCAACAGCCATCACTATGACACTCTCTAATGAAGCCCCCACTAAGGCATAACTGGGTTACCATAGCAACAGCAATGTGTAATGTTTGAATCAGACTACTGAATTATTCACCCAAACACTCCTAACACATGCACACAAACCATTTTTTCACCCCTTCACATCATTATTGTATGTACGGAGAATTTAAGTACCATAAGGTGTAATTCTGTATATTATTGTTTATATGTCTATGTTATGTGAAGCACACAGCACATGTTTTATTTGCTGTTTTCACTTTGCTGGAGCAGGCAATAGAATTTGTCGAAGACTGCAGCTTATGAGGGCTAAGACCATCACTATCGTTCCCATGGCAACCGCATTTAAAAGGTGCTTTGCAGACTCTGACGGGTTTTTGATAATCGGGTGAATAATAAAGACTGAAGATGTGAGCTGCAATAATGGTTTTGCATTTTATTTATTATTTCCCCATTCATGCCCTATTAGGTATCTACTCTGTTTTTTGTTTCCCTTGTGCGGTATAATTGTGAAACGCATTTAAAGATTTGGATACATCAGTTTCTCATTCCTATTTGGACTAATGTTTCAAAGAATGTTCTGCTACCTGCCAGAAAATAAACTGACCAGGCTGTCAAGCTCCAAAAGGGAGCAAAACAGAAGGGCAATTCAGACAAGGCGCAATAGAGCTTTTAAGCCTGTCAATTTGTAGCCAAACCAGGAAATGTCATGGGTACCCTCCCCTACAGTTTTTAAGTGGGTGCGCAACATAATGAGCAGAAGGGGGGAAAACTAATTTCCTGTAAATGTTCAGTTAAAGACAAAAATATTAGCCCCCCTTGGTAATGAGCAAAGAATGTTGTGAAAATAAATCTGCATGGTTTCTACTTTTGATATAAAAAAAATCACAAAAATTAAATGTTTAATTGAAGTAAAAGAATTGAAGAATTGTGGGGGGAGACCACATTATAAAATAAATGCTTTTCTTTAATACACTCAGGCCACTATTATTAGCCCTCTTTCATTTAATTATTTTTGCTGTTTCCATTTGCAAGAAAAACAACTCTAAGTCTTCTCTTATAATGTCTGATGAGCTCTGAGAATACATGACATAAGTGATCTTAGACTATTCCTCTACACAGAATTTCTCCAGATCCTTCAAATGTTGGTGCTCCCTTTTCTTCAGTTCATCCCACTCATTTTTTATGGTGTTCAGATCAGGGAACTGGGATGACTATGGCAGGATCTTGATTTTGTGTTCAGTGACCCATTTTTTGTTGATTTTGATGTTTGTTTGGATCCAGTGTTCTGATGGAAGATATAACCATGACCCATTATAACGTTTCTAGAAGAGCAATTTTTTATCTGTTGGTGTTTGATATAATGCACGATGCCATGTATCTAAACAAGATGTCCAGAACCTACACTCAAAAAAAAGTTGTTGAACAAACTTAATTAAATTAAGGAAAACTTTTCCACGAAAATGAATTACATTTCTTCAACAAAATCTAGTTAGTTTGAAACAAGTCTTTATAATCTTGTTGTATGAACTTAATTTTTTTTAGTAGTCTTGATCAAATTTGTGTCAAACTTACTGGATAATGTTTTGCAATGCCTAATAGAAAGAATTTTGTCAAGTTAACCGTTTTTTTTTTGCCATGTCTACTACATAAAATAATGCCATGTTAACTATTTTTGTCATGACTACTATATGGACAAGATGATATAACGTTTACAGATCTTTAATTCACATTTTAAAATGTAACCGCCCACAACTTAACCAAAGGCAACGCTTTTCTGAACAATGGTAACCACAAAACTCAAAAATATATCAAACTCCTCTAAATCTCAAAGATAAATTAACATTAAACACTAACAAGTGTTTCTCTTGACTGAAAAACACATAAAACAACACTTAATTAAGAAAATACCTCTCAAAATGCAGTCTTATGCAAAGCATGCGGGGAAATGCAAATCCTCTGCCCAGTTTTAAATGTTATGTTAATGCAACACAAATCACTCATGTAGTCCTAACATGAATAAATTAAGTTATATAACTGAACATGAAAAAATCATGTTTAACCAATTATCCAAAAATTGTGTTGATTTAACTTGTTTAATTTAAGTAGATTGGACAAGCAGCAAAAATAATTTTTTTCAGTGTATGGTATAAAAGTAGGTCCACAACAATGAAGATCTGACAATATATTTAACTGTGGACATGGGGCACTGTTTTATCCCTGTGTGCACCAAACCTATCTTGTGTTCTTGCTGCCAAAAAAAACCTATTTTTCATTGCATATGTTTCAGTATGGCAGATACGGCTTTTTGACCCCAAAATTCATCTGATTTCTGCAATTCTCCATCTGTGATATTTGAAGAGTATTTGGCCACTCAAATTATTCTCCTCGCTGTGCATTAAGACAATATAGACACATTCTCTTTAAGGCAGATTTGCAACTTCTCCAGTCCATTAAAACTACTTGATTATTGCCCTGTTGTTGGAAATGAGAATTTTTATTGTTTCATCTATTTCCTTAAAGCCACTTTCTATTTTGTGTAGCTCAACAATCTTTTGCTACACATCAGAACTATATTCTTTAGTTTTACTCATTGTGATGAATGATTAAGGGGGGTTGGGGTATGAGTTCCTAAATATTTATTATCCCGTGCAACAAGAAGTCATGACCGGACAACATCATGTTTCTAGTCACCTTGATGTTCTAAGAAAATATAAATATTAATGGGAATATACTTGAGAGATATTTTACTCGTAAGAATTTCTGGGGGGCTAATAATTGTGGCCTGAGTGTATTACAGAAAAACATTTATTTCATAATGTAATTTCGCCCCTCTTTCGTTTTACTTCAATGAGTTAAAATAAAAAAAGTTATGATTTTTTAAAATATATCAAAAGGAGAAACAATGCAGATTTATTTTATATTTACCAAGGGGGCTAATATTTTTGTCCCCAACTGTATATACATCCTAATTTTGAATTTCAGATGCTGGACGCTGGCAGCCTTCAACGCTCAACGCTCAAGTTCAAGGCACTGGTGCTTGCCTACAGAACAGCCACTAACACAGCACCCATCTACCTCAACTCTCTCTTACAGACCTACATCCCCTCCAGAAGTCTGCGGTCTGAAAACGAGCGGCGCCTCATTGTTCCTTCACAGAGAGGCATGAGATCCATCTCAAAGACATTTTCTTTCTCCGTTCCCGGCTGGTGGAATGATCTTCCTGTTTCCATCAGGACTGCTGGATCAATTTCACAATTCAAAAAACAGCTGAAGACCCACCTCTTCCATGAGCACTTAACTGTTTAAAAAAAAAAAAAAAAAAATTCTAATACTCTATTTTTCCTTTTCTAATGTTCTCTATATACTTGCTTATACCATCTTGACGTTGTATTTGAAACCTTGTATTACTAGCACCTCTCGTGAATATTGCTTACTTAGACGAATCGCTTGCTGTTTTCCTCAATTGTAAGTCGCTTTGGATAAAAGCGTCTGCCAAATGAATAAATGTAAATGTAAATGTAAATGTCATTATAGCTATGCGTTATGGAAAATGAACGTGATTAAAAAATTTAATGCATTTAACGCACCCACCCAAGACATAATAGGTCATCTTACATTTCATTCAGCTGATTGGTGACAAATATGATGAGTACATATCTCATGTTGATTTTATACAACGGTTGAAATAATTAGAAATTAATATTACAATATATATTTCATAGAAAAAACAAAAATATTACCTAGAAAGCCTTAAGAGAAGTGTTGCGCATGGATTAGTTTCTAATACGTTTCTTGAGTGAATCAATTGGGTGAATCAATTAATCAGTGGCTCATCCTTAAAGGGGGGGTTGAATGGTGTTTCATGCATTCTGACTTATGCATTCACACTGTTAAACTGCTGGCTTCTCATACTTAACATGGTCAGCTTGTTAAAAAAACGAGTTGGTATTTCTGTGCTTGATACGCTCCCCAGGCATTACAACCTGTTTCGGAAAGCTTTTTATAAATCTGGATCCTTGTTTTGAAACAGAGGTCCTTTCCTTTTATTGGGTAATTCTCCCGGAAAAGCTCGGCAAAGCGTAAGAAAGAGCCCACCCACACGCCAACCGTCGAGCCGTAAAACCCGCCTACCATCAAGATTGTCTGCGCTGTGTGTCAAGCTCGTTTGCACTGTGAGCTGCACTGAAGCTTGTTACTCTTGCGATAGTGAGAGAAGTCAGTGTTTGTTTGTTCACGGCATTTCAGTGATTGATGTTATATAAATGGTGGATATAATGCTGGATTTGGAGATCGTTTTAAACTGCTAGATAGCGCGGTCCCAGTACAAAAAGATGCCGGACACGAACTGCACGCGGTAAGTGAAACTAATTCATATGTGTGTGTTTTGTTGGCAATCGGCGCGTACGTGCATAATGTTAACAACACGAAGGGATTAATGCGATGATGTAATGTTATTGTGTGCTCGTGCTGTAGATCCCGCCCCCCTGGCCTGCCTCCGGCAGCTCGCGTTATTCCGGAAATAATTGTACAGCTGCATCTCTCTTTTATAAATGTGATCAAACTAAACACTCTTTAATGATACGACGTATGCAATACTACTGTATAGGTACTCAAGATTAACATAAGATTGGCAGAGTTATGCCCCCTTTAAAGAGTCATTTATTGCCAGAACAAATTCAGGGAATCCAATAAATTAATGACATTTACTGCTACCTATTTTCCGGTTTTTTGAAGTATTAAATCAGTATTAAAATGAAAAAGTTAAATAATAACAATACTAATAAATTTGTTTGCCCAAAAAAGAAAATTCAGCTTATTTACATTACCTTCATGTCATTTTAAATTATTATGTATTTAGAAAAAATGTGATGTGTGATTAATTTGTGATTAATTAGATTAATTAATCGCCACATCATGTAATGAATGTATTATTTACATTGATGTAACGTGAACATTACGTTGCAATGAGATACTACATAATCCTTAACATTCCAAGCATGCGCAATGAGGTGTATTTGACGTCACCTAACGCACCTCCGCAATGTATTGCCATTTTATTGTCGATTGTCGTGGAGAGTTTATCCTGTGGGTTTTTTCACTTTTTCTATGTGTCCTATGTTAATCAATAAGGTCCCTGCGCTTATAGCGCATATTTCTGCCTGATCGCTTTGGGGCCCCCGTGTTGTCGTGGGACCCCAGGCAGTCGCCTGTATTGCCTGTTGGCTCTCACTAAATCCTTGGTGTTTCCACCAGTCTGACGTCATCACGCAAATGTGTTTTTTGACAAGTTTATGGAGCATAGGTAGTTTAGATGTTTAGGGTTAGGGTAAGGGTTTTGTAAAATGCGAAACAGCAAGAATTTAATCAAAACCAACAAGCCACGCCCACGGATCAGACTCGAAACACCAAGGATTTAGTGAGAGCCAGCTCCCCCGTTCACTTTTATGTGTTTGTGGGGAGTTTTGTCAGGACTGTAATGGTGGTGCTATTGACATTTCCCAGCACTTGACCAAAGCGGGCAATGTCTGGACTTGGTATTTATTATGTCTATGGAACTGGTGGCAGAACTGACAGTTGGAGGGGAGGAGTTAATGGAAGTTCTGCGGCAAGCCGTCTAACTGTTGTCATCAGAAAAGGATAGCCACTAAAGGGCAGAAGTGCATTTTTTAAGATTTTGTTTAAAGATTATGAAGGTACATTAATTTAAAAAAAAGAATGACATACACTTATAAACCTTTTATAAAAAACACTGCAATATTTAATGAAATAAACTATTTTTGATTTCATGGGGACTTTAGGCTAAAATGTAAAACTGTTAAATAATTCAATATTTTCAACTTCAAATGAATGCTGAAAATGGTTATGCAAATGAATCCATATTGTAACTTTAACACTCAAGTTATTCCCCATCCCACTTCTATTCTTGACTTGTTAACTTGGATGCATGACGTCAGCCAGCTCTAAATTGTCTTTCACACATTTCGCAAGTTTGAGGCCTTTCCACATTTGTTCTGTGAAGCTGTGATACACATGCCTTGCATTATATTAAACAAGGCTGTGAAAAGAAATGTTTAAATGAATAGAAACTGCTTAAATGTAACCAGGAAAATATAACACATACCTTTCAAGCACAGATTGCTGGATCAGAAACCTGGAAAGGTAATCATACGTTATGTAGTTATGATTATAAAAACATACAGAGCATTATTAATCAAAGAAACCGATTCCTGCCTTTCAAATACATTAAACAGCAATCGTACACGTCTTAATACCTCCCTCTGGTGGCTGAACATAAGGAAAACAATTGCTTAGAGAATGCAGTTGCATACAGTAGGAGACTTTTTTTTTTTAACGGAACATAACCTCAGGCATTCCTCAATTATTTTTTAATATAGCATTTTGTGTTTAAATAGCAATTTTAACAAGTTTTACAAAATAGAAAATACTATTGCTTGTCACAAGATTATGTTGTATTTACATCATGAGATGTTGTCTGGGGTTACACAATCCAGCAGACAGGAAAACAGACTTGACATACTTGCACAAAGTTTAACCTCTGAATGTGCTCATAAAATAAAAAGTATTTCTCAGACTTTTCTAAGATTCTAAGGGGCGGTTTCCCGGACATGGATAAGTTTAAACCAGGACTAAGCCTTATGATATTACGATAGTTAAGTCATTTTTAAAAACAAACTTTACAAAAAAACATTACTAATGTGCATCTTGAGACAACACAATCAAACTAATGTATTTAAATATATGTCAGAGCAAGTTGTTTTTGATCAAGACACTTATAACCATAAAGTTAGTCTCGAACTACGCTTAAACACATTGCTTTACATTGCTTCCGGCTTCGCTGCTTTATCTTATTTAAACACCAGCAGTTCAGCACAGTGCTCAGACTAAACAATTAGGCACTAAAAGTAAAGAATCTTGGAATTACTTCAAAACTTTTGGAATACTCAGGAACCAGAAACTTTTGGGATAGTCTACCAGCTTACTGCCGACTTTTGACATTCTTAAGGATAACACAGCCATCCACACTCAAACAGGCGAGAAAATGCCTTCTTTTGGATCAACAGCCACCTGCTGCTCAAACTGCCACAAACTTCTACAGAAGATTGCAGTTCTCGAAACAAAGTTACTTGCGGTACTGCCATCCCTACCGGAACATGGACCCTCTCAGCGTAAAGCTGGTGAGTTCTGTGAATCTAATACTTTTCATCAGACTATAGTGAGCTCAGACAAACCTGCAGTACAGAGGGAAACAAATCAATGGCAAAAGCAGGGCGCAAGACCTTAAGGTGCTCGTAACATCAGACTGCCACGAGTCTCACAAATTACTGCGTTAGCTTCATCTACCACAGATATGGCTATGACTCGACTAGCCAATGTTGGTATTCTACCAGCACCTGTGCATCTTGAAAATAGATTTGAGGCACTAATCAGTGTGGGTGAAGAATCCCCAAATGTGGTCAGGCAAAAACCACATCAATCAAGAGTGGACACTGCAGCTGGCAGACGCTTTGTGTCAAACAGGCAACGGCGCTCCGCTCAGAAAGCAGCCGAGCCAAATACTCTGTTAGTGGGGGACTCTATTATCAGAAACCTTTGGAGCAGGGCTACACCTGTATACTGTTTTCCTCAAGCAATGATTGCTGATGTAAACAAGGAACTGTCAAACATCCTGACACAACATAAGTCTGTAAATTGGATTGTCATTCATGTGGGGAAAAATGAAATTCGAAAAGAGCAGTCAGAGCTCCTTAAAATTGAATTTAATGAACTCTTTGAAACGCTAGGAAAGCTGAAAGTTCAGGCATTCATTAGTGGACCTCTACCAGCTCGAGGAACAAACATGTTTTCTCGGCTACTCAGTCTGAATACATGGCTGCAAAAAACCTGCAACACGAGAGGACTGAATTTCATTGACAATTTCAATCTCTTCTGGAGTCAAAGACAACTTTTTACAACAGATGGCCTCCACCCAAACAAACTTGGCACAAGAGTGCTAAAGGACAATATCCTTTTCTCCCTCCATCACCCATCAGCAGAGTGTGCCAGTCCACTCCTGAGTGGCACACATACATCTGGCCTCAGTGACCACAGGATTTCACATCAGTCGGATGGACACTTGGATAACACCACTCAGCCACAACAACCACTGCTCATGGTCACATCTCAGGCTGTACCCTGCCCAGTGACATCACATCCGTTGAACTGTGATGAAGACTCAACACCCAAGAACGTTTTTGTGGATAACAATCGGGAGAGGCAAGATAACATACTTCAGCCTCCAGAAACACCAGACTCACAGTCCCTCTCTCTACCTACTTTCTCCCTCTCTCCGTCATCACTAGTGAACTAGAACTAGTGAACCAGAACTAGTGTCTGCTGGAACAAAGCTCTCCCACTCTATTGTCGCAAGTCCACGAGTTACAACTAAAAAGCGACGGGCCCCACAACCACCAAAGCATCTGGGTCCAGCTCGCCCTCCGTCTGAGAGAGCTCTCCGGCCTCTGCCCCAACGCCAGGGATCACTCCAACCCCAATCTGCTGGTGAACAACACAAGACTGCCAACAATACTGGTAACTGATATGAATTGGGTCCCCGCTATGATAGCAGCAACAATCTCAAATGTTTACAGAACAAGTGGGTACCCAATGTTCCTTTAGCTTTCCCTATATCTGTCCTGATATGCAAGAGAAAAACAAAGGCCCCTTCCAGTCATATAGCAAACATCTCTAATCTACTGCCTATTACACGTCATTCTGAGAGTGACAGGGAGCAAAATACAGTTCATGTTAAATTAGCACTCTTGAACATTCGTTCACTAAAAAGTAAGTCCTTTTTGGTTAATGACCTTATCACCAGTAACAACCTGGACTTCATGTTTCTAAATGAAACTTGGTTAGATGACAGCTATAGTGCTACAATCCTAAATGAATCTGCCCCCCCCAGAGTTTAGTTTTATAAGTGTCTGTAGAGCTGTTAAGAGAGGTGGGGGAATAGCTGCTCTATTTAAAGATGTCTTTCAATGCAAGCAAGTGTTACTTGGTGATTACCCGTCCTTTGAATACTTAAGTATTGCTGTAAAAGGTTCACCACGCATTCTGTTTACAATTATTTACAGACCTCCCAAATACTCCCCAGTCTTTGTTGATGACTTCTCAGAACTGTTATCATATATTTATTCTGAATTTAACTGCTTTGTTATTGCTGGAGATTTTAATATTCACGTAGACAAGACAGAAAACAACACTGCAAGTGAACTCTTAACTGTTTTAAATACTTTTGATCTGACCCAGCATGTGCACGGCCCCACACACAATCGTGGACACACTCTGGATCTGCTTATAAGCAAAGGTCTAAACATTTCATCCACCTTTATTAGAGATCTGGCGTTGTCTGATCATTTCTGTATTTTCTTTGGTATATTGATCTGTCCTGCCACTGAAGATAGACCTGTCTCTGTAAAAAAGAGGTTCATAAATGAGAACACCAGTGAGCTATTTATGAATGCTATGTCTTTGTCACCAACTATATCTGCAGACTCTGTTGATGTTCTCCTCGATAGCTTTAATGCAAAAGTTAAAAATGTTATTGACGACATTGCTCCAGTAAAGGTCAAGATGATAACCGGTAGGCGTAAAGCACCCTGGAGAAACACAACAGCAGTACAGAGCATGAAAAGAACATGCAGAAAAGCTGAGCGTATGTGGCGAAAAACTAAACTTGAACGTGCCTTCAATGTCGAATTAGGCAAAGCTAGACAGACTTTTTTCTCTAAAATGATTAACTGCAACATAAACAACAGTCGCACTCTTTTTGATACTGTAGAGAAACTAACAAATCCACCAAGTCAAGTTCCCAGTGAATTGCTTTCTGATGACAAATGCTATGAGTTTGCAACTTTTTTCCTTGAGAGGATCAATAATATCAGAATGTTAATCAGCAACGCCCCATGTGGCACTCAGGTCAGTCCGACTTCATTACAACAACCTCGGAAATTAGTAACTTTATCTGAATTTCAGACAATTAATTACAAAACCTTGGAGGAAACAGTACAGCATCTTAAAGCTTTAACATGCAGCCTAGACACACTCTTGACATCCTTTTTCAAAAGAGTGTTTAACTGTTTAGAAGCAGAGCTCTTAAAAATAGTAAATAACTCACTGCTTTCAGGAACTTTCCCAGAGTCCCTAAAAACTGCATTTGTCAAGCCTCTACTAAAAAAGATCAATCTAGACAAAACCTTACTGTATAACTACAGACCAATTTCAAACCTTCCTTTTATAGGCAAGATCATTGAAAAGGTTGTCTTCAATCAGCTGACCAAATTCTTAAACTCAAATGGCTATCTGGACAATTATCAGTCTGGTTTTCGTCAGCATCATAGCACAGAGACAGTGCTCATAAAGATAACTAATGATATTCGATTAAATTCTGATTCAGGCAAGATATCAGTTCTGGTATTATTAGATCTCAGCGCTACCTTTGACACGGTAGATCACACCATACTCCTACATAGGCTGGAAAACTGGGTAGGGCTTTCTGGGTTGGCCCTTAAATGATTCAGGTCATACCTTAAAGGCAGGGGTTACTATGTGAACATAGGTAACCATAAATCTGAGTGGACATCCATGACGTGTGGTGTACCACAGGGCTCAATTCTTGCACCGCTCCTGTTCAATTTGTACATGCTCCCACTTGGTCAAATAATGAAAAAGAACCAAATTGCTTACCACAGCTATGCAGATGACACTCAGATCTACTTAGCCCTCTCACCCAATGACTACAGGCCTATTGACTCCCTTTGCCAGTGCATTGATGAAATTAACAACTGGATGTGCCAAAACTTCCTTCAGTTAAATAAAGACAAAACTGAAGTCATTGTATTTGGTAACAAAGATAAAACTAACAAGGTAAACACATACCTTGACTCAAGAGGTCTAAAGACTCAAAGTAAAGTTAAAAATCTAGGTGTCATTTTATAGTCTGACCTTAGTTTCAGCAGTCATGTCAAAGCATTAAGCAAATCAGCGTACTACCATCTCAGAAATATAGCCAGAATCAGATGTTTTGTCTCAAGCCAAGATTTAGAGAAACTTGTTCAAGCTTTCATCACCAGTAGGGGGGATTATTGTAATGGACTCCTTACAGGCCTTTCCAAAAAGACCATCAGACGCTGCCGCCAGGATTCTGACTAGAACCAAAAAATCTGAGCATATTACTCCAATTCTCAGGTTTCTACACTGGCTACCAGTTACTTTTAGAATTGATTTTAAAGTATTATTAACTGTCTACAAATCACTTAATGGCCTAGGACCTAAATACTTATCAGATATGCTTATTATATATAAACCAAACAGACTTCTCAGATCATTAGGATCAAGTCAGTTAGAGGTAACAAGGGTTCACTCAAAACAAGGCGAGTCAGCGTTTAGCCATTACGCCACTCGTAACCGGAATCTGCTTCCAGAAGACATCAGATGTTCACCAACAGTAGACATCTTTAAATCCAGATTAAAAACACACTTGTTTAGCTGTGCATTTACAACCTGAGCACTGTGTTGCATTTTTATTTCTCTTTTCTTGTTCTTGATTTTAAATAATTTGCCTTTTAAAGATTTGTTCTTTTTTGCCTTCAAGCATTTTATGTAAAGCACTTTGAATTACCTTGTGTATGAAATGTGCTATATAAATAAACTTTCCTTGCCTTGCCTTAAACCCTGTCTGGGAAACCACCCCTATGTTTGGAGATTTGGTAATGAGTTTTGGAGCCTGAATATGACACACCCAAACTAAACGGGACAAGTTTTAAAGAAAAAAGAATTACTGCCATTAAGAAAAAAAATGGTTTAAATGTTAACATGTACAGTATAGTGGAGCATAAGCACAGTGGCAGTACAGTGAAAAGCTCCTCGGATTCAAGTACTGGCTGATCCTGGATCTGGTGGGGTATGCATACTGTGCACACTATAATGCCATGATTTAATGTAAAAAGAGCGGGAAAGCCACAAAGGCGTACTCTTAAATTTTTGTTACAGTCTTTCTTTTTTCAACCTTGCAGAAATAAGTATGATGCTTAGACATTTCTTTAACTAAATGTTAAACTAATCTGTTACATTTACATTTAATTATTTAGCAGACGCTTTTATCCAAAGCGACTTACAAATGAGGTCAACAATGGAAGCAATTGGAACAACATAAGATAACAAAATGAATAAGTGAAGTAAAAACTGGTCTGATAAAGCCTAGCACAGTATACAAAGCTAAGGAATTTATTATTTTTTAAATTATGTTAACATATATAGGTTAAAGCAAGTGCATGTTGCGCTGCGTTTCTGTGTTCAAATTATTGGCATGATGATATTACAATAATATGATAATAGTGATAAATAAAGTTGTATTATGTAGAACATGTAAAAAATATTTTTGACAAATAACCAGGCCGTTAATTAGGCACTTTGTCACATTTCCTTTTATTGTAAAGTTGAAATATTCAAAAAATAGGAATCATGTCAGTGGAGAAAAAGGAAGAGAGATCACTACAAAACATCTACGCAAGACTTTGGCAAGAAGAATTTCATAAAATTCTTAGGAAAGCCTGATACATAAAAAAAGAAAATCCACCAAACTAAAAATATTCCCATTTAAATAGCATTTAAACGTGTTACAGTAGGGTATAAAGTCATAACAGATCTGTGAGTCCTAGACAGCATTTGTTTCATACATGAGACATATAAAAGTCTGGAATGGCTGGTTATGTGCTTTTAGTCTTCTGTAGGAATACTACACAGCAAAGAAATCATCACAGCAGACGACAGAACGTTCCATTACTTATGTTAGCTGGCTTACAGCATTTTCATTACTCAAGAATACATTTTCCAACAACAGGTTTACAGAAATCTTGCAAAATTTATTCTAATTACAGTTGGTTTGCATACATGACAATACTACTGGGCAAAGAACATGTTTAAATCAAACATATGAACCGCTTATAGGGTTGATTTACAAAAGCAGTGAATGGTATGGCACAGGCTAAATCCTGTAATTTGTTTATTTCTTCTTTTATTAAAACAAGTTAATTAAAAATAGTTAATGCTACAGTCGCCCCTAAACCGTATTTGGGCACTTAAAAATAATCAATATTAATGTTTTACATACAAACTAGATATAAAACCAAGTAGCATTTACTTTGTTAAGCATTAAACATTAAACCGTGCTAAAACACAATTTGAAATAATAGAACAATACTGAAGACAAAATATTCTGAGATTATTTTGTTTTATAACGGTTGAACATGTCTGTAGGGGGTGTCACAATATACTGGCATTGACAGTAACCACAAACTTAATAATGAAGATTATTACACATATGATATTGTAAATGTTCCAGCCCCAGCATCTGGTTGACACCAGCCTGATCACATGGAAATGCTTAACTTTTATGAGGTGGCTACTTCGTATGGAGTGTATCATATGAAAATGTGATAAGATTACTGTTAATTATTTACGCTACAATTGTCGTATAGTAAAAATTAGATATCGTGACAGCCATAGTCTATAGTTATTGTGTTGAACTGCACCTGTAGTAACTACAGTCATTCCAAATGGCTCAAAAGGTTAATGTAGGCTTATTATTTGTCTACAAATGCCACTTGCTTTGATATTTTATTATTTATTGCAGATGTGTCAATCCTGCTCCACTTTCCTGTAGAGTTTATCTCCAACCCTAACTAAACACACTCGAACTACTGTATTAAGATTTTACTAGACAGACTAGAAACATACAGTCAGGTGTGTTAAGGCAAATTTGAGCTAAACTTTACAAGACAGTGGCCCCCGGGACAGTGTTTGGACACCCCTGATCGAATGCAATGAAGTAGTTTATTTAACATTTGTGTTATAGTTCACCTCAAAATGAAAATTCTTCATTAATTTGCCAGGTGTATAGTAAATTAATTTCATCTCCGCAAGAGGGGGACCTAACTTTTCATAAATCTACAGAAAAGTATCCAAATTCATTTATTAACCCAGTGCAGTCATTCTGTTTAATAGGCACACTACGTACAGTAATGGGATATTTTCTTAAATATTTGTTTGGGTTCAGCTGAAGAAGGAAAGTCATGTACAATTTGGATGCCATGAGCACCCGTTACATTATTTCTATTTTTGGGTAACCTATTCCTTGGAGTGTCCAAAAGTCTGGTATTTTTTGTGACACTAAGCATAATTCAATAAATTGTCTTTGTCAAAATTATCATGAAAATAACATTGCAATGCACTTAAATAAATTATTTGCATTCATGTAAAGCAGCTCTTCTGATCATTTTGATTCCAGATCATAATAGTACTTATCTTGGGGTACTTGTCAATGGTTCCTCTAGCCTACGTTTGTAATAGCAGGCAAAAAAAACCATTTTTCTGAGCACTGACATTTCTTGCCGAGTGACTTGACATGACAATTTGACTTCAAAAGTAATTACTGTGTGGGATGTTGTGCGTACTTTACTGTGCGTATGAGTGTTTGTGTGTGAATAAAGACTGTTTGGATCACAAGAGTACAAAAGCAGAAATTTGTTTTGCTTTTCGTGTCAAAACACATTGATCTTTAATACGCCATGGTCATCCTCGTGAAAAATCCATCTTCAAAAGAACTTCTCTCTTCAAAGCTCCTCAAACGGCTGTTACTCTCACATATTAATGCATATGAATCTGAATTTGTACAGTGCATTGCTCTCAGCACCCACCTTGGTTTCTCATTTTGTTTACAGGCGAGGCAGGGCCTGGGTCACTATAAATTCTAGAAAATAAAAACGAACCCACTAGCTGTTGCAGCTGGACAACCCTGTACAGAGTGTGCCACAGTCTGTCCACAATCTGGATGGCGTCCCGTCCCATAAGGCTGTGCACCACAGCCCTAGCAGGGATGAACATTGCATGCCCGTATCTCTTTTCGGTCCTTGCAGCTGGTTAGTTGTGCATTCTTGAATCTCTTCTTGGCTGTCATCAGACGCTCCTGGATCCCGCCGCCACACAGCTTAGTGCAGTCAGTCCAGCTAGACCATGGCTTCATTTTACATCCTTCAGAAAGATATATAGACAGAATACAACTGCTGTCAGATCAATAATTATTTGATAATGATAGTAAATCTTTACAATTTCAATACAATTCATTGATACAGTTCAATTCAATTCAATAAAGTAATACTAATAGAGATTGCCACTGTGGTGATAGTGAGGATTGGACAAAACAACATAAAATAGAGTTAATAACAATATCAATTCTGTTAATACAATGTTACAATGTTTTTATGTTTGATAGGCCTTATTAGGATGTATTTCGGAGACAATCCTTGTATCGTTTTTTTGTTGTGTGTAGTTGTGATGTGAAGATGCACATATCACAGACATCTAAATCATTAAAGTCTGTAGTGGTGATTTCCTAATAAACAGCATCAATGTTTTTATTGGCTTTGATGCTGATTTACTACACATGCATTTGTACTGGTGATGTTATGATTATCAGAAGCACATGTTTACCTGCAAGCTCATCTGTGGTCTCCTCCCTCCCCTGTTTGTTCCTCTTCTTCTTGCGCTCTTCTTTGCGTCTCCTCCTCTCTTCGCTGTTGGCGCCACCATGGCTACACTTTTTGATCTTGCACCTCTTTCTCTGTACAATTTCAGGACATGACTCGCCTCCAAACTGGGGCTCCAGCATGATCTGACGTGTGCGAATCATGTGACCCTTTCCACAGGCTTTATTACACTCAGACCACTCAGACCACTCTGACATTACACAGTCCATTGCTAAAGAATAGAGAATATTCAAGCTGAGGAATGTGACTGAAAGTGTTTAAATACTATAAAACATGAGCAATACTATGCAGTGAAAGCTATAATGCAGGTTCATGTGTTTAACTGAACAGGCAGTATGCTTAAATTAACAGAGACCAAGCTGAAACAAAAAGTTAACCAAAAGTTATGAAGTGTAACTCACGACACTCTGGCAGCATGCATTTTTCCATCTGTTCCAGCTCCTCGTTGCATTCTCCCAGCTCTGCAGGCGATTTTAGTATCCGTTGGCGTGCCCGTGTGCCTTTACCACACGTCACACTGCAGTCGCTCCAGTCCGACCACGGGGAGAGTAAACATGGGATTGTATCTACACACAAAAAACTCAATATCAATACTCAAAGTGAAGATTAATGTTTTTTTAAACCTTAATAATAAAACTAATTATATGTGTATATTTGCGATATATATATTTTTATTTTACATATAGGCATTTAGCATAGACTTTCATCCAAACAAAATAAGTAGTGCAAAAAGTTGTATTTGTATTTTTTTGTGGTCCATGGTCACATTTATGCTAATGAGGCTAATGAAGATTTTTGTTAGAGAAATTAGAATTTCTAGAGAAATATACCTTAGAAGGGGCAACAGAAATGTATTTATTATTATTATTATTATTATACAGTATATACATGAAGCATGTGCACTGACCACTCTGCTACATCTCCAAGCTATTATTTTATATTTTTAATAATTATTTTAATGTATATTTTTAATACATTATTTGTTTTATTACATCTATTATTATTATTATTATTTTATTTTAGTTGAATAAAAAAAGTTTTTGTAAACTAAAATAAAAACAAATGTGTATTTTTGTGTAAATGTACATAAATGTGTGCATGAATGAATATTATTATGTGTGTTTGCACTTACGGCATTCTGGCATCATACACTTGTCAACCTCCACTACTTCAGCCCCACAGATGGAGCCATCAGCTGGGGGCATTTTTACCATGCGCTCCCGTCGTTTCATGCCAAGCCCACAGGTGGCACTACAGGCATCCCATTCGCCCCATTCAGTAACCAAGCAACTGCTTGGGGCTATAACATAAATAAATAAGACATTCCGATTCCGATAAAACCAAGCTTATTTCTACATATAAATTACAAATATGGAATAGTTAGAATTTAACCAGAATAACTGTTTGTTAATGATTTCAATGCTTAATGCAAACAACACATTAAACAGGCAACTCCCATAACAAAAACACTAGCAGCGTAATCTTTTTAACAGGGTAGCACATGCAACGCGGCATAACATAGCTTTACATTCTCTATTACAACTTGCTAATTGATCATTGATGGTGCATTTTCTGAAAAGACATTAAAATTAAATTAGATGTGGAATTGGAGAGAAACAGTTTAACAGCAATTAATAGAATATGAGACCAATGCTGAAAAAAAATCACTGAATTTATAAGATAAAAAAATATGTCAAGTATGCAAAATAAAATCTGGTAAGTCCAACAAAATACCCACAGCAGTCGTCATTGACAGTGCACGGCTCCATCTCTTCAGTGGAATGTGTGCAAGCAAAGCCATCGTCAGGAAACTGTTTGACATAGCGCTCCCTAGATCGCACCCCTGCGCCACACGACACGCTGCACGGCGACCATGTTATCCATTCAGACATCATACATGTAGATGCATCTGTGGAAATCAAAGTTTACTTCACCACTCATGCTCTTGTTTACAAAGTTGCCTGTTTTGTAAACTGCTCAAGTCTTGGAGAAATTATCTAATGCAAGATCAAAGTGGTTAAGATGGTTCTTGAAACATAGGTAGTTTGTTTGTCGATGACGTCCAAGATGATCTTGCGGCTAAACCAAGTCCTACCAGCTTCAGTTGTCCAGCTGGTTAACCACTAGTTTGGACCAGGGAAGGACACCTAAACACTATCTCATGGCAATCATTTTATAAGGCAACATTTTAGTACAGTCTGCTTTCACCCCAGTCATGTTAGGTTTTGGGGTGGGATTTAGGTTCGGGATGAGTCTTTATTATTGCTTTTTTTTAAATCAATGATTCATATTATACGAATTCATACACAATCACATGTCATAACTTAGTTGTTTCCCATGAGATAAGATATATCAGATATTTATTTATTAAAATAAATAAACAACAGCACAATTTGTTGTTTTCAATAACAATCTTTGCTCTATCATTGTGAAAGATATATTCAGGATGTGTCAGCCCATGCTGTCCGGAAGCTTTATCACTAACCGCAGGCGACAATATACTGCGTTATCATAAATTACTAATATTACCTCATCAGTTATACGGCCAAGCTAAATCTTTTATGGGGCACTTAAATCCTAGACTTTCTCCTCTCTCAAATACAGACATATGTTCTGCTTGATAAACCGAAGCTTATCAAATCGTTAATAAAAAACATGAGCAAATACGCCATCCCGGAGGCTAACTTTATATCATTCCAGTCACACGATAATCAATCCATAATGGCTGTTAACAGTTCATTAAACACTAAGGGGAGCCCACCCACCTGTACACCCACAAAATCTGTGCTTTGCCTTAGACAGCAGCTCTGTTTTATTCACAGAAAAAGACAACAGACGTCTAAATCAATACAATTACACCTGTACTTTAGGTCTTGCATTCCTTTTTCCCTGTGTGTGTTCATACTGTATACAGTCACACTTTATTTGTATTTAGGATGACGTATTGTGCACATTAAAATACATTTTTTGTTAAGGATGATCTGATCGCTAAGCCAGGTCCCCACCAGTTTCAATAGTGACTAGTACCGGTTGACCACCCATTCCAGTTTGAAAAAGGTATATGTGTTAAGAAATTAGTATCCTGTTTTCTTTATCACCACACAAACGATAGAACAAAATACAACCAAAAGTACATTTAGGCTAACTGAACTTAAATGTCTTTAAGACTTCATTATATATGTGTATACCAATGTTGTATATAATTCTTGAAAAACCATCCTGAAATTGGGTTTTACTGGCCAACTTTGCTGTCTATGATAACAACTGACAGTGAGAAACACCAGGGTTTGAAGCAGAGCTAATGTTTTTATAAAATACATGATTTATCTGAGGTCTGATTTGGTTAGTGTGATTCTGACCCTCATCGCTGCAGCCAGGCCCCATGCAGGGCTCAAAGTCCTGTGTGTGTGGACACGGTACACTGAGATCCAGCTGGGCCTTCAGCATCCTTTGTCTCATCCTCTTCCCCTTCTCGCATGTTGAGGAGCTGCACGCTGACCACGGAGACCAGTTTGAGTAGATGCAAGTCTCCGGAGTATCATCTGAGAGCAAAGACATGCACTAATACTGTATTTAGCTAATAAGAACATTTTAGTAACCATTCTGGTAGCTCATAACAGTGTAAAAAAAGTACCAATAAGTCTAAGTTTAACCCTTAAGGACTTAAGGACAAAATTGCAACGTTAGAAATAGAGCAACAGTTTAGGTTGAATACAGCACATTAAAACATATAACAGCAACATGTTTTGCAGAAACATATGTCCCAGCATGAATTCATTTTAACAATAGTGAAAATTTGCAGTTGTTAAAACACAGTTCACCATCATTCATCATGTCATTGCAAATTACCTTCTAGAGAACAAAAGAAGATATTTTTAAGTATATTGACAACAAAACAACATTGGTCCGTACTGACGTTTTATTAGACATTTCGGGTTGTCTGTAACCCCTGTTCCCTTAGAAGGGAACGAGCCACTGCATCGGCATAGCAAGGCTCTTGGAGAATGCCTCTGCATGACTGCGTCTAAAGTACCTATGTCCAAAAACATCCAATCGTGAAGCAATGCATCATAGGCGGGATGATGTATTGGACCAGGAAGTATAAAAGAGAATAATAATTAATGCAGGAAGAGGCTGCGTCTCGTTCCCTTTTCAGGGGTTATAGATGTAACCCAAGACATTCTCTTTCGAGGGAACTCCTGCTGCGACGCCATGCTTCCAAATGCCTGTCTGTGTGTATAAACCAAACACAACTAAGGCAAAAGTAACAGATCCAGATTATAAAACCAGACAAAAATGAGTGGCGAGGACCAGCCTGCCGCATCACAGATCTCCTGAAGAGACATCCCTGACCTTAAGGCCTTACCGCATGGTTCAGACCGCCAACGGTGAGAGCGTCAGAAATCGCTCTGGCCAACAACGCTCGTGGAAAGATTCGTGGACGCTCTGATGCTCTGACGTAGATCAAATGATTCTCTTGTACAGGGCTGTGTTCTCTGGAATCCTCTCAAGCGGTGGACTTTGACGTTTCTGATTGGTTGCTGCCGAACCGCGTCATAGCTCATTACCATAAAGTTGACCTGATTTCAACTCTCCTCGACACCCTCAACGTCCAAGACGCGCTGCGCCGCTTCTCGCCGCCAGCAATCTTTTGGTTTTCTCTTTGTGGCGCCCATGGCCTAGGCCCTGTCGAGTACCACTGCTGTGGTGTGAATAAAATCCTGTCGATGATCTCAGCTTTATTGTTTTGTTGTATGAATGAAGCAGGCTCAGCTTTCCATAGTCAATAATGTTGAGCGGCTCATGTAGGCTAGACGATATGACACGAAGACCGCGTTCAACTGGACACACCAACTTAAGTTTTTATTGGTCTGAGCTCCTAAATGGGGAAGGACAGAAAGCCTGAAGAACAACAGGCCTTGGCGTACTGTTCAAAAGGCTAGGATACAGGAATGTTTTGGCCATCCCTGGAGCAAATTTAAGGCACATAAGGGAGACAGACAGTGCCTGAAGGTCCCCAACTCTCTAAGAAACACAGTTTTAAAGGTCAACAGCTTATCAGTTGTAGAGTCGAGAGGCACCACTGATCCTCCAGCACCACCGAAAGATCCCAAGTCAGCACTCTAGTGCGACTCACCGGTCTCATCCTACCAAGGAGGAAGCAGATAACTTGTGGGTTAAACCAGACCGAAAGGAAGAACTCCATATTGGTATGCTATGCCCCCAAAAGCAAACCTCAGAAACTTCCTGTGTTGTGGAAGGATGGAGACATGAAAATAGATAAATGTGCTAGATGACCTCTCCCTCCTTCTAATTTCGGGGCACCAGCTAAGGAATTTCACCTTAACAATATAAAATAATTCAAATCAAACAATATAAGAATAATATAAGAAGAAAAATATGTAAATTAGAGGTAGGAAATCACCTGACCTGTAGAGCCCTTTTACTGTATTATCAACACAAGGAAGACATGTTTGTAAAAAAATAAGATTTATTAACAAAAGATATACAAGAAACTAACAACTACTAAATATTACTAAAAGGATTGTAAAGCTGGGCAGATGAGGCCTGGAAGCTGGTGCAGAAATGTCCTTAACAATCTGGAACGCGCAGATCCTGAACTCTCCTGAGCTCAACCTTGTTGCAGCCTTACTGGAAGACCCAGAACTTGGTTGTGTTGCCGTTGTTGTCCCTCTGGAGCAAATACTCCGAAATTTGGGGGTATTGCTCTGTTGTTTTTGCTGAAAGGGTACTTTTATCCCCTTTTCGGATAAGGAGGAGATTGCATTTGCCACTTCTCCATTCCAATGCTGTGATTGACTGTTGATGTCAGATGGGCTCACTCACCATGTGAGCCATTGCCTTAGTTACAGCCTCCAGTACATCCTCATACCCGAGGGAAGGCTGCTGTATACCATCACCCACCCCTATGACGCTCCGCTTATTTGAGCTGGATAAGTTGAATAACTGGTTTCCTCCCACATCACCAGACTAAACATGTTTTGATATTTTCCCTGCTTCTTGACTACTTCAACACTACAGACAAGAACATAAACAGACACAGAGTGCTTTGCTGAGGCTGAAAATGCCTTTTTATACTTCCTGGTCCAATACTTCATCCCGCCTATGACATATAATTTCACGATTGGATGTTTCCATACAGACTTCAGACGCAGTCACGCAGAGGCCTTCCCCAAGAGTGTTTTGCATTGGCTACTCAGCGTGAGTTCCCTCGAGAGGAAACCGCTGAAACATCTTCTATTAGTAGAAGAAACAGTTATATACAGGTTTTGATGTGGGTGAATAAATGGTGACTGAAAATATTTTAAAAGTTTACAATGCGTTTTTAAACCATGCATAAAATCGTGTCATTATTTGTCAAAAAGGTTCTTTTGAATTTTAGGAAAAACATCTGACTGTAAAATCTCCCCTGATGACAAGATAAATAGATGCAAACCTTCTTCTTTCTCCTCCTGGGCAATGTCAGCCACAATGTCGTCCACATTATCAGGTACAATGTTGCACTGCTCACCCTACAAACCAAGCAAAACAACTCAAACTTTCAATATGATTTTAAATTATGTCCCTTTGTAATCTCATTATACTGCACAGGGATGGGATTTAATATGCTATTGCTATCTGACTGAAAACAGAAGTGGGTAACAATGAAGATACTTTTTCCATATTACACCTAATTTCCATAGAGTCTCATTCAAACTAAATACTGCAATAGAGGACGCATGGTTTTCAGTACTTCTAAGGCACTGTTGTGACATGCTGGTTTCATAAATATGTATAATCTGTTGTTGCAGAGTTATTTTAGCTCTTTCTTAGCTTATTTGTTGACATTTATGACATAAATAATACAGAGTTGTTTTGCACAGTAAAAAAGTGTAAGAGCAACTTCTTTGAAATTGAATTATTTTAGAAGACAAAGAAGAACAGACCTTGCGAGCTATTCTTTCCACAACAACCCTCGCCACGGGAGTGATGGCACCCCCCTCTGGGTCGTAGAAGGGGCTCTGAGGATGGTCTAAACTTGTTAGGGGGCGAATCTTCTCCTGGGGATCTGTAGGCTTGTTAGGGGACTGTGGCAGGTAAAATAAGTGAATAAATAAAATGACATATTATGCAAGTATGAAATCTTTTAAAATGGTTCCTGTTAATTCACCTTTACTAATTAAAAAATGTCACGAATTGTGACAGATACATTTTTCCCATGTTTTTATTAGTAGTCTGATCTGATAAGTGCTGCATGCATAATAATGCTGTTTGAGAAGCCATACATAAAAGCCATGAATCAAAGAAATAGTTAATCAACAATGCAAGATAACTGGGCCAAAATCACCCTTAAAGGGCCACTAACCCAGGTGTTTCTGTATGTGTCTGTAAAGTTTCAGCTCAAAATACACCACAGATCTTTAAATATACTGTGCCCTGTGTATCTATTTTTGCCTGTGAGGAAAAACGTGCTGTTTTGGAGTGTGTCTCTTTAAATGCAAATGTGCTTCTGGTCTCTGCCCCCTTTCCAACAGAAAGCGCCAGACTGAGCTTCTGTGCCTTAGTAACAACAAAACTGAAGAGAACGATCACATAAAGCGAATGAGAAACATTGTCTTATAAGTGAAAGTTCACAGGATAAACGCGTCATATCTGTAGAAACTGAAAACATGATCTCTACCGTTTGTGATGCAGCTTTGTGTAAAATGACTTCACCATCTTCTGCACATTCCATTGAAAAATAAAATGAATCCACAGCGTCTTCAGCGGCGCGAGAGTAAATGAAGACTTCGGTTTTGCATCCAACAACAAAACACCTTGTTTGTTTACAAAACATTCTTGTAGCTCACTGCAAGTAGCTAACTGTAAGTAGTCCTGTGTGAAAACAATGAGGGACAGTGTACAGCTGGATGAGGGCGGAGACAGCAGCAGTCCATCAGCAGTCATGGGCAGGGCTTAATCAATGTGATGTCAGTTTGCTGAGAGAATGCACACAGCTCGTTCAAGAGGACTGATGAAGTTTATTGGGGATTATAAAAAAATGAATTTACATTCTAGGGTGGTTCTGTGCACACACTCCTGACACACAGTTATGTTTAAACACATTTTAAAGTGCATTTTCAGGGATATGGGGGCTTTAACCTAAGTAAAGTTCTGATTGTCTTGTTGGTTTTAAAGATGCCCTTACTCTTTTGGTGTGAGGTGTGTTATGAGTAACAGAATCTAGGAGGAACGTTGGGGCCTCACCGATCTCCAAATGTAAATAGGCCTACTTTTTGTGTTGAATAAATTTTTATTGCCCATTCCTCTTTTCCACTGTGTGCAAAAAAACCAGCATTGATATTCTTCATTATGGAATGATTTTGCAGACAAAATTTAAAAGGAATGGTTTTCTATTTGTTGGTGTAAACATTGTGACATAAACGCAAATGCAATTGCATTTACACAAATGTACAATGTCTGCCAAATTTCAAAAGGAAAATCAAAGTGTATTTGCAATTAAATTACCTCTGTTTTACGAGTTATGAGCCTATGATTTGCTCCCCGGGCGCTGCAGTGATAGCTGCCCAATACTGCTCCCGGTGTATGTGTGTTCACGACTTGAAGTGTGTGTGTTCACTATTCACTGGTTGGGTTAAATGCAAAGGTCACATTTCAGGTATGGGTCACCATATCTGACAAATAAGTCACTTTCACTATGATTTAAATTGCAAGAGCAATTCCCCATATGCTATATAACTTCCTCTGGCATCGCGTTGTAAGCCTGACAAAACTCAAATAAAATCTCAAATCCCTTTGTATTTGCGTTTCCTCTGACTTGTACAGAAACCTGTCAATCAATGGCGATGGGTGGGCTTATGCAATGGGCGTGTTTGTATTGGGAGGTGAAGTCACTCCACGTCGACTGGAAGTAGATACAATAGGGAAGTAATATTTTACAGCTAAACACATGAAGAGGAAATTTAACTCGGAAGTAACTCACGCTGGAACTCTGGTGTCAGAGTGGCATCACTTAGCATGTAAAACTTAGGTGCACCTTCTGCAATATTCTCCTACACCTGTTTGTTAGTTTATGGTATTTCTTTTCACAGTACTCCCAAATCAAGGTGAGGACATGACATTTATTGATTTTGCATCATGATTTATACGTGTTTTAAACCATAACAAAACGTTAATTTTGTATAAATTAACAGCATCCTACATTATCATTGTTGTTCATGAAGCATATAACAAGTTAATAATAAATGACAAAAGTAAAGTAAATTAATTCCACATCTCTTTATTTGTGTACCGTAACATAGGCTTTCCTGTAGCTCGGTGGTTAGAGCATAGCGTTAGCAACACCAGTGTCATGGGTTCGAACCCATGGATTTCACATACGTACGTATAAATAGTACAATGCAATGTAAGTCGCTTTGGATAAAAGCGTCTGCCAAATGCATAAATATAAATGTAGTGAGACAAAGACAAACTTGTGCTTCAGTGTTTTAGTTAGTTTGCTGGACACAAAAGTAGCTGTCATCTACAAATTACCGGATGAGTTGTAGCTGTATTAAAACATACATTTAATTTCCGAACAGCCTGTCTGACAACATGTGCAGTAAATGAGCCCATCAGGTGATGGGTAAATGCAATTCAAACTGTTTGCATTTGCGTTTGAATTATGTCACAATTTTTACACCAACAAATAGAAAACGCACTTGCAAATGGAGTTTGTCATTTCTTTTTAATTTTGTCCTTTAATACTTCATTGCTTTAGCATTGTATGAAGGAAGAGAGTTTTAGATTTGGCTGAACTATTCTTAAAAGATTGTAAATCCCTAAAGAGGAAAATCACTACTGACACTTGAATTGACTTTAAATAATGCTTACCCTAGTAGACCAATTTGTTTATTTTAGCATATTCCACATGGCTATTCGTCATTCTTACTGTTTAAATTACATTCTACAACATCAAGACTACTATAGGAAACCCTATAATAGGGTTTAGAGAAAGAGATCAGCTCCACAGTCAACAACAACAAGGTCATTTACAGAGGTGGAATACAGCACACACAGCTGGGGGTGCAATAAAAATTGCATTCACAGACATCCCCAATAGAGGGGCAAACAGTCATACAAGGTTATAATTGGGCCATTACAGTTAAACATTTTCTGAATTCAGTACAACATTACAAAAGAATTTCACTCTCTCGTTTCTGTATGCATTTCTACAAACAGAGAAACTTTGAAGATTGTGCTGGTCGTTCATTTAAGAAATTATAAATTAAATTGCCATATCTTATTCACAAAACCAGACTGAATGATAGAGTTCTCATTGCTTCAATTCACAGGGTGGCATCGGCTCACTGAAGAAGATTACAGTATCAGTCAAAGACAAGTTATAGTTCAATAATTCCACTAAATATTAACTTTAATTTACTAACACTGAATAGCAAATTAGTCAAATATGTCAGATATGTTATTTTTAAGTGATCTATTCCTTTGAACTTAATCTGAGGCATGTGGATGAGCTTCTTGTTGTGTACCATGGTACACGATAAGGTGACAACTTTTTAAAATTCTGCATGTGACATCATATGTGACCCTGGATCACAAAACCAGTCTTAAGTAGCACATTTACGCATTTGGCAGACGCTTTTATCCAAAGCGACTTACATTGTATTGTACTATACATTTGTACATTTTTGTATAGTAAGCAAGTGGGGGTTAGATGCCTTGCTCAAGGGCATCTCAGCCGTTACCCGCCAGCCCTGGGAATCGAACCAGCAACCTTCTGGTCACGAGTCCAACTCTAACCACTAGGCCACGACTGCCCTTATAATGTTGGGAATAGCCAACAATAGATTGTATGGGTCAAAATTTTAGTTTTTCTTTTATGCCAAAAATCATTAGGATATGAAATAAAGATCATGTTCCATGAAGATATTTTGTAAATTTCTTACCGTAAATATATAAACTTTGTTTTTGTGAGTAATATGCTATGCTAAGGACTTAATTTGGCGATAAAAGGCGATTTTCTCAATGTTTCGATTTTTTTGCACCCTTTAGATTCCAGAGTTTTAAATAGTTATCATAACAAACCACACATCAATGGAAAGCTTATTTATTCGGCTTTCAGATGATGTATATATCTCAATTTTGAAGTTGTACATTTACCCTACAGACCTCCATTGTAAGTACAAAAAACTAAAATTATTTAAACAATGGAAATAGATTCATATGGTACCGATACAGGGACCTATATATTATTTTCAATGGAAATAAGGGCCCCTCCAACAGACTGAACATTCACACACACGCACGCACGTATGTACGCACATACCAGCAGATGGCAGACTCGAGCTGCAGCCGTGACTGTGTCTTGTCTTCAGAAATTGCTCTTTATTTATTTATTTTTAAATAAAATTTATCATTTTAACTAGAAACTTGGGGGAAGACTGTCTGCCAAATCACACACACATGCTGCTCACTGAAGGCACACATTTGAATACAATCCATCAAACTTTACCTACCAGTCAATTTTGGTTTATTAAACCTTTGTCCCTGATATTATCAGTAAACGTTTAGTGGAGTCCAAAATCTGAAACTACATTGATCGTCTTGGATTTTTTAACAGAAAGGAATCTAGGAGGTTTTAAAAAATGTCACAATACTCCAATAAAAATGTTCTAAGTTATGTAAAATGGCAATTTTCAAAGGTTTTGGCTACTTATCAAATCTCTTACGAGTGCTAACCTCGAAAGTGACCCCGCTGTCCGTTCCTGCATCCCAGGGGATGAGGTCCTGGATCACCTTCTGCACCCAACCACATTCTCTGGTGCAGAGATCCTCTGAGGGCAGACCCACATTCCAGTCAGGACTGGGACCCAGCATGGTCAGAAAAGACATCAGGTGACGTGTGCGGTCCACTGAGAACTCGGCAGAGGGAGCCGCTCTTCTGCAGGACAGAGACAAAACACAAAGTCAGATTTACATACATGATGCTACATTAGGAGAGAGGTCAGATGAGCAGAAAACCAGGACAGATGGATGCATTTCCAGAAAGCTGTCAAAAGCGTGTCCCATCATATCACCCCAAAATTAAAAGAAAAGTAACATTTATTATGCTTAAAAAAGCCAATTAATAGAACCGTTATTTGTTTTCATTATAGTATTTCATTCAACTGATTTATTGTGCAAAAGTATTGTGAAACATTGTTTATTTTGTATAGAAGTGGAGCTAAAAGGGTTCGGAAATTGTGATCATTTTAGAAACATTGTGCATTGTTAAAAAACAAAGAATAAAGTAATGCTTTATTTTTGCAAAATTATTAAAAACACATTCAAACAGAATGATGACACATTTCATGCAGTAATTATTTTACAGTTTTTTACAATTGCTATGACAAGGTAAGATATTGTATAAGGGAAGACCTAACACAAAATAATGCCGTTTTTGTAATTCTATCTGATGTTAGTGTTTTCTATATCGTGCTATGATCGACTAAATGTACCTGTTGGTAGAGAACATGTGTTAGTGTTTTGGTAGACACAGTGTATTGTCTTGTGTATTTTAAAAATTAGTGTTGGAGTTTACTATGTGTGATTTAGAGCATGAAATTACAGTTTCTCTCAGTCGCTTTGGAGCATTTCTCATATCAGAAATTAATTTTTCAAAACACATTGTCCAACCTCCACATCATCAAGTTGTGCACATCATAAAAGCAAATTCTCATTGTTTTGGCCAAATTGCAAATGCTTTTGTACAGTCATGCAGATGATTATGTACAAATGTCTGCTGTTTCCTACATTTTTAGTTGCTTATGTAATTTTCATCAAAATACATTATACTGGTTTATAGTTGAATAGTCTTACACCTCAAAACATTTAGGAATTAGTTATTTGCCTAAACCATTAAATGCAAAAGGTTGACCTTTTTGTCATAATCTCATAAGCATGCTTTCTATAGATTTCTGTTAGACTTTTCTAATTTTGAACTGAATTGATAAATTGCTCTCAAGTGAATCTTCATTTTCATTACAGTAATGAAGGGGAATGTGTGAAGTGTTAGATCACAGGACGTGTAAAAATATTGCACTCCAGTTCCACATTCAGCATTGCACATTTAGGGCCCTATTTGTGCGCTTAGGGCTTTCGAATCTACTTTTGCTAGTTTAACGATGGGAAAACAGTCGGCACACCCGGGCGCATGGTCTAAACGGGTTGTCCCTACTTTCTTAATGAGTAATGGGTGTGCTTTTGGCAAAATGTGCAGTAAACCAATCAGAGTCTCATCTTTCATTCCCTTTAAAAGAAAGTTGCACTCGCGCCATGGAATATTTGCTATTTACACGGCGGAGTTTGCAAGAGACTGAAAGCTTCTCTAGTAAGGAAACAACACACATCATTATTGTTTACATAAAGATAAAAATCTGCTCGCTTTAAACCTCGACTATCTATAGGACAAGTCAGATTTTTATGTATAATATTTTACATTGTAGTCATTTCATTTTAAATATTTGTCTTGTTTGAATGCTTCTGCGCGTCCCTTTGTGTGTAATTGTAATGGTACAGGTAAGCTGCCACAAGATGAAGTAGATGGTGAACAATTTATTGCCACAGACACACAGGAAACCAAACAGGTGAGTAAACTGAGGTCAGATATCCACAACAGGTAAGTAATCCAACACAGGTATTCAGGTAAGTATTCCAACACAGGTATTCAGGTAAGTACTCCAACAAACAGGTATTCAGATGAGTAATCCACAAACAGGTATGAAACGAAACAGACTACAACTAGACAGAATACAACTAGACCGGACGATAAGCAGAGCTCAAAAGACAACCTTAAATACACACAGCAAACACAGAACAGGTGCAAACACAAATGAACAACAGCTGAAGAGTCCTATCAAGATGGCCGGGTGTTAGTGCGTTGCATGATGGAAATTGAAGTCTTTTTAAATTAAAGGTAGAACGGGAGTGTTACAGTACGGCCGGGGGGTCGGGTGTCTAGGAGACAGAGGGTACTGTCTCTGAGGCGGGTCCTGGGGACTCGTTCCGGATCGGGATCTAAACAGACTGGCTCTGGCTCTCTCTAAGGGGACCAATTCCGAATCTGGTTCTGAGGTGACTGGCTCGGAAGCGGGCTCTGAGGGGACTGGCTCGGAAGCGGGCTCTGAGGGTACTGGCTCGGAAGCGTGCTCTGAGGGAACTGGCTCGGACGCGGGCTCTGAGGGTACTGGCTCGGAAGCGTGCTCAAGGGGAACTGGCTCGGAAGCGTGCTCAAGGGGAACTGGCTCGGAAGCGGGCTCAAGGGGAACTGGCTCGGAAGCGGGCTCAAGGGGAACTGGCTCGGAAGCGGGCTCTGAAGACTTGGAAGCAGGCTCTAAAGACTTGGAAGGCTCGGAAGCGAGCTCTAAAGACTTGGAAGGCTTGGAGGCCGGTGGAGACTTGGGAGGCTTGGAGGCCGGCGGAGGCTTGGGAACAGAATCCAGGGGCATCCACTCTGGAACGGAGTCTAGGGACACTACCTCTGAAATGGAATCCAGGGGCACCAGCTCTAGAACAAAGACTAGGGGCACAAACTCGGGAACGGAATCCAGGGGCATCCAGTCTGAAATGAAGTCTAGGGACACAAACTCTGAAACGGAATCCAGGGGCACCAACTCTGGAACAGAGACTAGGGGTACAAACTCGGGTACGGAATCCAGGAGCATTCACTCTGGAACGGAGTCTAAGGGCACAAACTCCGAAACCGAATCCAGGGACACCAACTCTGGAACAGGATCCAGGGTTGGGTGGAGGCCGCACAGGGGATCAAACTCCTGCAGGATTACTTCCTGCAGGGGGCGCACTGGCTCGGGTGAGCGCCTGGGTGAGCGGCGTGGCGCATGCTCGGGTGTCGGGATAGACGAGGCAGGCTCGTAAGCCTGGACAGGCGGGACAGAACGCCGTTTCTTATGGCGACAGGGTTTTGCGGAGGGTCGAGGCATGAAGCCTTGGTGAGCCAAGACAATTCCACCTCTGGTGACTGGTATTGGATAATGATCCCACACGCCCCCATCCTCCTTCAAGCATTATAAGTATATGGTGCTTTGGAGTGTTGTTTGCAGCTAGTTTATTTTAGATTACAGGAAAGCTTTTCACCTTTGGATAAATTAGCACTTAAGTCTGGAAGAGTCCAGCATTAGTTTCGACTTGAGCCATTGCGTGTTCATTTAGGCTTTGTCTTGCTAATTTGAAACGCACGGGCAGCGACTGTAGGAGTAGCTATTTAAACTGCGCGCTCACAGCTTATTGCCAGGATAAGCGAGTAGTCTGTAGTCACGGCAAGAGCGCACGCGTAAGTGTTCGTGTATATTATATGTTTCTGTTGTATGACGCTTAGGTGATATATTTGCTAAGTAGTGAGAATTATTTCGTTCTCTGATTTATTTTCCTTATAAGTCTATGGTGCTTTGGAGTGTTGTTTGCAGCTAGTTGATTTTAGATTACAGGAAAGCTTTTCACCTTTGGATAAATTAGCACTTAAGTCCGGAAGAGTCCAGCATTAGTTTCGACTTGAGCCATTGCGTGTTCATTTAGGCTTTGTCTTGCTAATTTGAAACGCACGGGCAGCTGTTCCCACTCACTACGTGATTAGCAACCCATTTAATACAGATAGAGGCGCTGGCGTGGAAGCGTTCAGCCCTCCTCGCGTGAAGACCTACGAGGTAAAGACCATTCGACTCGTCCTGCGCGACTCAAGACCGACGAGGTAAAGACCATTCGACTCGTCCTGCGCGACTCAACCGAGCAACAAAACCGACAACGCACAGTAGTATCTTATCTAAAAATCCTTTTTTACTGTTTTTCTCTCAATTTCTTTTTCGCCTTTCCTATACTTACTCGCACAGCATGTGTTTCCAATTCATTCCTGTGGTCTCTCGCCCACGACACTCTCTCACCAGAGGAAGGCGGCCCGCCAACCTTCGCACTATCTGTACCTCTTCTACTCTTCCACTCTCTCTTTCCATTGGTCTCTGGAATTGTCAATCTGCTGTTAATAAATCCGACTTCATCCCTGCATTTGCATCCCACTCTGCTCTTAGTATTGTAGGATTAACTGAAACCTGGATTACTTCTGAGAACACAGCAACCCCTGCAGCTCTCTCTAGTAATTTCTCTTTCTCTCACACTCCCCGCCAGCATGGGAGAGGTGGTGGCACCGGTCTTCTCATCTCCAAAGACTGGAAGTTCTCCACCTACCCCTCCGTAGTCAACACCAATTCTTTCGAATTCCATGCCGTAACTATTACTTCTCCATTAAAACTCCACATTGTAGTTATTTATCGCCCTCCAGGTCAACTGGGCGAATTTCTAGAAGAACTAGACATGCTGCTCTCGTCTTTCCCTGAGGACGACTCGCCGCTTCTTGTCTTTGGGGATTTCAACATCCACCTAGAGAAGCCTTATGCCTCAAACTTCCACTCACTGCTTACCTCCTTCAATCTCCAACTAGTCCCCACTACAGGTACCCATAAGTCAGGTAACCAACTTGATCTTATCTACACACGCAGCTGTGATACAGAGAACACCTTGATTACACCTCTGCACGTCTCTGATCACTTTTTCATCACTTTTAATTTAATACTGCATTCCCTCAACTCACCAACTCCTCTGCCAGTCTCATTTAGGCGGAATCTGCGCTCCCTTTCTCCTGCCCATCTTTCATCTGTCATAGAAACCTCCCTTCCATCCTTCACACACTTTGCATCACTAGATGTTAATTCTGCCACAGACACACTTCTCACAACACTAACCTCGTGTCTAGACACTATCTGTCCTCTTTCCTCCAGGCCAGCACGTGCTACTCCTTCCAGTCCCTGGTTGTCCGATACCCTCCGGGAACACCGGGCTAAACTCAGAGCGACTGAAAGGAAATGGCGCAAAACAAAAGACATCGCTGACCTCTGTAAGTATCAAGCTTCACTCTCTATCTTCTCTGCAGACATTCACACTGCTAAATCTGCATTCTTCCATGAAAAAATTAGCAGTGCCTCAGACTCCCACAAGCTTTTCAAAACATTTAAAACTCTCCTCTGTCCCCCTCCACCACCTCCGTCTAACTCCCTAACGGCTAATGACTTTGCCAGCTACTTCACAGACAAAACTAGGTCTATCAGCAGACAATTTTCAGCTCCACCCATCCATGATCTCACATCGCACATACACACAGCAGACCATCTTCTCTCCTCTTTCTCTCCTCTTAAAGAGGATGATGTCTCTAAACTTCTGCTCTCTACTCACCCAACCACCTGCCCGTTAGACCCCATCCCCTCACATCTACTACAAGCCATCTCACCCACACTCCTACCATCACTCACTCATATCATTAACACATCTCTTAATACAGGAATTTTCCCCACTGCATTCAAGCAGGCCCGGGTAACCCCGCTGCTTAAGAAACCCACACATGACACTTCCCTACTGGAGAATTATAGACCCATTTCTCTCCTTCCGTTCATAGCAAAAGCACTTGAACGGGTTGTTTTCAATCAGGTGTCTACCTTCCTCACCCAAAACAACAGGCTGGACACCAACCAGTCAGGCTTTAAGAGCGGTCACTCAACCGAAACTGCCCTACTAACAGTTACAGAAGCCCTAAGGAGGGCTAGAGCTGAGTCCAAATCATCTGTTCTCATTCTCTTAGACCTTTCTGCAGCCTTCGACACGGTTAACCATCACATTCTTCTGTCTGCCCTCTCGTCACTGGGCATCACTGGAACTTCACTCTCCTGGTTTAAATCCTACCTCGCAGATAGGTCCTTCAAGGTAGCTTGGGGAGGTGAAGTGTCCAAATCACACCAACTAGTCACCGGGGTCCCACAAGAATCGGTTCTTGGACCTCTGCTCTTCTCCATATACACCACATCACTGGGTTCCATCATACAAGCACATGGATTCTCCTACCATTGTTATGCTGATGACACTCAACTTCACCTCTCATTTCATCCAGACGATTCCACGCTAGCCACATGAGTCTCCGACTGCCTGGCTGACATCTCTTCTTGGATGAAAGATCATCACCTACAACTCAACTTGGCCAAGACTGAGCTTCTCGTCCTTCCTGCCACCCCGTCAGAACAGCCCCAGCTTACCATCCAACTTGGTCCATCTAAGATAACCCCATCGACTTCAGTCAGGAATCTTGGGGTAATCATGGATGATCAGCTGACTTTTAAGGATCACGTTACTAAAACAACTCGGTCATGCAGGTTTGCATTGTACAACATTAGAAACATCAGACCGTTCTTAACAGAACATGCAACACAGCTTCTCGTCCAGGCACTTGTCATTTCTAGACTGGATTATTGTAATGCTCTTCTGGCCGGTCTCCCAGCCTGTGCCTTCAAACCTCTGCAAATGATCCAGAATGCTGCTGCACGCCTGGTCTTCAATGAGCCCAAGAGAGCACATGTCACACCTCTGCTCATCTCTCTGCACTGGCTCCCCATAGCGGCACGCATTAAGTTCAAGGCACTGGTGCTTGCCTACAGAACAGCCACTAACACAGCACCCATCTACCTCAACTCTCTCTTACAGATCTACATCCCCTCCAGAAGTCTGCGGTCTGAAAACGAGCGGCGCCTCATTGTTCCTTCACAGAGAGGCATGAGATCCATCTCAAAGACATTTTCTTTCTCCGTTCCCGGCTGGTGGAATGATCTTCCTGTTTCCATCAGGACTGCTGGATCAATTTCACAATTCAAAAAACAGCTGAAGACCCACCTCTTCCATGAGCACTAAACTGTCTCATAATATAAAAAAACCTCTATTTTTCCTTTTCTAATGTTCTCTATATACTTGCTTATACTATCTTGACGTTGTATTTGAAACCTTGTATTACTAGCACCTCTCGTGAATATTGCTTACTTAGACGAATCGCTTGCTGTTTTCCTCAATTGTAAGTCGCTTTGGATAAAAGCGTCTGCCAAATGAATAAATGTAAATGTAAATGTAAAAGCCATGTTTCCGAATGACAGAACCTAGGGATGTCATGTATATGGAAAAGAGCAGTGGTGTAAGCACAGAGCCCTGAGGTACCCCTGTGTTGAGAAGTTGGGACTCGGAAATGTCACCTCTTCAGGATACTTGAAATGATCTATCTGAGAGGTAAGACATGAACCACAGCGCCGTTCCAGAGACACCCATAGCCTTGAGGGTCGACAGGAGGATTGTGGTGATTAACAGTGTCAAAAGCAGCAAATAGATCCAGTAGGATCAGTACAGAAAATGTAGAGTCTGCCCTTGCCTGCCTTGGGGCCTCAATGACTGAGAGCAGTGCAGTCTCTGTGAAGTGACCACTCTTGAAACCAGACTGGTTGGTTTCCATGAGGTTATTTTGTGTGAAGGAGGAAAGCTGGTCAAAAACAACATGCTCAAGAGTCTTAGCAATGAAGGGGAGGAGAGATACCAGTATTAAGTGTGGGTTTCTTTAACAGCTGTGTTATACGGGCCTCTTTAAAAGCTGTGGGGAATGTACCAGTGAAGAGATATGAGTTAATAATGTGAGTGAGAGTATGGAAAACCGATGGAGAGATAGCCTGAAGGAGATGGGTGGGGATGGGATCTAACAGGCAGGTAGTCGGGTGGTTAGAAGCAATGATCTTGGAAACATCAACTTCAGATATGGGAGAGAAAGAGGGGAGTGAGCATGCATCGGAAATGTGGGCAGTCATGGCTCAGTAGTTAGAGAGTCGGACTTATAACCAGAAGGTTAACGGCTGAGGTGCCCTTGAGCAAGGAACCTTACCCCCACTTGCTTACTAAGAAACAAATGTATAGTATAATGCAATGTAAGTCGCTTTGGGTAAAAGCGTCTGCCAAATGTGTAAATGTAAATGTAATGTAATGCATCAGGAGTTCAGGCATGTTCAAGAAGAGGCAAGGCAGAGAACTGACTGCTGATAGTGTTAGTTAGCATCTAGTTAGTTAGTGAGAAGCGTCCAGCTTTTCTGCCAACAAACTCTGCCATCTAAATAGCGATACTGTGTGCTTTAGACCATGTGCTTAGATCATTAAAATAGGGACCGAAGACTGAGACACATTGTAAACGTTGCTGAACCTGAACTCAATGGAATCACTGCTGTAGCATCTTTGTTGAATTTAAAGTCAATACAATACAAACGATTGTGGATCTATGGTTAAAGAGATTGTCTGTGGATGATTTGGCACTTTTAAAAAGACGGAAAGGAAGGATATTTAATACCAAACAAGAAATACTCTTTTCCTAAATACTGAATAACACCAGACCACTGATTAAGAAATCAGACTTGCAATGGAAAATCTTGAAAAGAACTGCTGCTGTTGGTTCTTTAGTTTCTATTATTAATCCCAACATCAGGGATAGTTGTGTTTTTTGTGGGCTCAGGGAGACAATTTTTTATTGCTTTCTGGAATTTAACAGGCTTGAACCTTTATTTGTTTTGTTGGGACATTTGTTTTTAGGGTTTTGGGGAAACTTTCACAGCTTTTATTTGGGGAGCTAGATACAACCACAATCAAAGATTCAATTAGCAGCGTATTCATTTTATGGTTGGGCAAGCAAACATGGTAATATACATTTCAAGGAGAAATAGAATCAGTAATTTACATAGCCAAGAGGTTCTGTTGTTGTTTAATGCCTTTATTAAATCCAGCATTTCACTTGAGTTTAATTACTATAAGGGAATGAAGGACTTGGAAGCTTTTGTACTACAGTGGTGTTTCTATGAAGTACTTTGTGCTGTGGTGGAGGAAGATTTAATTTTTATGTTGATAAGAGTCTTTCATTTGTGTTCTTTTGAGATTCATGTCACTGTAATTGATTGAATAAATGTATATGTTAAAAATCAATCGTACATGTAACTTTTCTGTATTGTGTTGTGTTTTGTTTGTTTATGATTTTTGTGTGTTATTTATTGTAGAAGAGTAGTTTTTTAGAGAAAGTTGTAGGAATTTTCTCCCTGCGTTCTGCCGGGAAACATGGCTGCTTCAGTAGTTACAGAAATATAGAGAAAATATACTGAACCATGTTTACAGCAACATCAATCATGGATCTTTAAGCATGGATTTTTTACTTCATGATATGCCTAAATAAAATAACTAACAGAGAAAGGAGTTAGACTCAAAAATAAAGATGGAAGGACGGTCTAAATCAGTACAACAACTTTCTCTTGGTAAAGGTCCTGGTGTTGATGGGCTTCCTGCAGATTTTTATAGAAAGTTTTGGAAAATACTTATTGAAAATATGTTGGAAGTATATAAAGCCTCTTTTGAAAATGGAGAATTACCTACTAGTTGTAAAAGGGTTGTACTTTCATTGTTACCTACAAAAGGAGATCTTGGTATTTTTAAAAACTGGATACCGGTCGCTTTATTTTGTTAAGACTCCAAAATCAAATTTTCAAGTCGTTTAAAAAATATCTTGGATTTTTGATACAAGAAAATCAGACTTGTTGTATGTCAAAAATAACTATTATGGATAACCTTTTTCTTTTAAAGGGGCCATTGTATAAAAATCACATGTTTTCTGTATTCAAGTCAGGGGTGCCCAAAACTCAGTCCTGGAGATCTACTCTGCCGCAGAGTTTAGCTCCAACCTGTCTTACACCTGACTGCAAGTTTCTACAATGCCTATTAGTGAGATGTTGATTAGCTGGTTCAGGTGTGTTTAATTAGAGTTGGAGCTGAATTCTGCAGGATAGTGGATGTCCAGGACCGAGTTTGGGCACCCCTGATTTAAGTGCTATAATCGAGTTCCCAGTGCATCTACCAACTCAGAAAACGTGAAAAATAAGATCCCAGTAAGTTTGTTTTGGTGAGCCTCTCCCTGCAAGCATGTGAGAAATCGAGCTGTTCAGATTTAGCTTCCCTTGTGACATAGAAAGGGGCTCTTATTATAATGTTACCGCCCCTTAATATACACCTTTCCACCCACGGCACTGCCGCAATTGTTGTTTCACAAGTGACAGCGGAGTATGTGACACCATGGGTAAAGTTTGTGAAAAACATGCAAAATGTCCCTTCATTTAAAAAGACTACACTACCCAGCATCCACCTCACCTCCACCATCTTGATTGAACATTCACCTGTTGTTCATTTGTTTCTCACCTGTTGCTCATTTGTGTTCACACCTGTTCTGTGTCTGCACTTGTATTTAAGTTGTCATTTGAGTTCTGTTTGTCGTCTGGTCTAGTTGTATTCTGTTCAGTTTGTAGTCTGGTCTAATTGTATTCTGTTCAGTTTGTAGTCTGGTCTAATTGTATTCTGTTCAGTTTGTAGTCTGGTCTAATTGTATTCTGTTCAGTTTGTAGTCTGTGCCATTTGGCTGAATACCTGTTTTTGGAATACTTACCTGATTACCTGTTTTTGGAATACTTGCCTGATATCAATAAACTTCCCTTATAACCTCATCACCTTGTGGCGTTCTCACCTGCCTGACCCCCAGAACTGTTACAGAAAGCCTCGGAGGAGACAACAAGGGATCGAGAAAAACTAAATGAGGCAAAGCAGAGATATAAGTAATATTTATCAACAGTCTGAATTGACAAATGTACAAGAGCATATAAGAGGATAACGTTAGCATATGATAGCGAGGGGAGCTAAATCACTCACGTGCTAAAGAGAACATTCAAAGATGATATTTATATGTTTTTTGTCAAATGGTCACTTGGAGTTTGGCTATATGTATGTTAATACAGTAGGTGCGTTGATATGTTTAGCTGCGGCTAATGTTAGCTGTTGCTAATGATTATTATTTTGATAATGACTGGTGAGATAAATTGCTTTTAAACTAACCGCAGTTAGTTTAGTTTTGAACGTCTCATCATTCATCCTCAGGCTAAAAATAAATCTGTCACCGCAAACAGTCCTAGTATTGCGCACACGTAATGTGTGTTTATAACTTACTTGTCAATGACAAGCGCTAAAATATAAGAATTGCACTGAGATCTGCAGGTCCGGATTCCATGGAATTTAGCCCAGCTTAGTTATTTAGTTATACACACACACGCAACGTGAGCATTTGCTGTGACAGACTTTTTTAGTCTAAGGACGAATGATTTGAGACATTTTAAACTAAAATTATAGTGGAGGTGCTGGCTGACGAAGAGCTGGACGGGACCAGCAGGGACTTGGAAGACTCGGAAGAGCTGGACGGGACATGCAGGGCAGGAAACAGCCAATATTCCTCTTCATTTACCAGTCCAGTAAAACCTCACCCACCGAGATGGGAGTTTGGGCGTGCTCAGTCGCAGTAGGCTCGGCCTCGGGCATCCAGTCTGCGGTAGGCTCTGGCTGAATCTCCGTACAACGGGATAGCTGTAGACTGGAGTCTGGATGGGGAGTGGGGCTGGTCCTTGACCGGGCACAGAGAGAAAGTGCACACTCTCCAACACACACTCCACAAAAGTTGCAAAAAGGCGTGCCTTTGAACAATCCGAGAAGTAGATGAGGCACTCCAGGTTTAGAAAGTCCCGAGTTCGACCTTCCAGCAGACGGTCCTCCCTGCTCCAAACAAAGGAGCTGGAAGGCTGAGGGAGCCAAAGGGGAGAGCGACTAAACCAAAACAACAAAAAACGCTGCTAACTTACTTATCGGTCTGCTGTTCTTTAACGGTTTGAGGTGGTAATGAAGCGCACAAAGAAGAAGGTACACAAAAATCTGAATAAGAATAAGCTTTTTTTTTGCCAAGTTTGCACAAACACAAGGAATTTGTTCTGGTTACAGGAGCTCTTAAACACACAGTATACACATAACACGAGAAATAGTAAAGAATCAAATAAATATGGCTATGAGGATAAAAATACAAATAATATACACAAGGTGTAGTTTAGTTATTTTTAAGACCATAAGAAAATATAATAATATGTATTTTCATAAAGTGTAAAGATGAGTAAAGATATTGCACTGATATATATTGCACTTAACAGCAAGGAGGTTATGGTTAATATACTAGCTGTTAAGGTTGGAGATGGCCTGCGAGAAGAAGCTGTTCTTGTATCTAGATGTTCTAGTGTTCTGTATCGTCTGCCTGATGGCAGTAGTTCAAACAGATTGTGTCCAGGGTGGGAGGGGTCTTTGATGATGTTTCCAGCTTGTTTCTTCACCCTGGAGTTGTACAAGTCCTGGAGAATGAGCAGGGACACGCCAATAATCCTTTCAGCTGTTTTAACAGTGCATATGGTGGCTGAACCAAACCAGACTGTAATAGATGTACACAGGACTGATTTGATCACAGCTATTTACAATTGTTCCATCAGCTCCTGTGGTATATCAATCTTCCTCAGTTGGCAAAGGAAGTACATCCTTTGCTGAGCTTTTTTCACAATGGAGTCTGTGTGTTTCCCACTTCAAGTCCTTTGAGATGGTAGCTGTTCAACCTCTCCTCTGTATGCAGATTCATCACAATCGTGGTGGCATCTGCAAACTTCAAAAGTTTGACAGAGGAGTCATGTGAAATGCAGTCGTTAGTATACAGGGAGAAGAAGAACACAGCCCCGATGAGCTCCAGTGCTGATGGTGAGGGTGCTGGATGTGAAATTCTGTCCGTGAGGAAGTTAGTAATCCACTGACAGGTGGAAATGAGTACAGAGAGCTGAGTGAGTTTAGTCTTAAGGTTGTTTGGTATGATTATATTAAAGTCCACAAACAGGATCCTGGCATATGTCCCTGGTCTTTTAAGGTGTTGCAGTATAAAATGCAGCCCCATGTTGACTGCGTCATCCACGTGCATATCATGTTTCTCAGATAAGCAAACTGAAGAGGGTCTAGCAAGGATCCAGTGATGTTCTTTAGGTAGGCCAGCATCAGTCTCTCAAACAACTTCATGACCACAGATGTCAGGGCAACAGGTCTGTGTCACAGTACGGGTCACAGGCAGAAGAGCACACCACCGGATTTCCACTCAAAACAAGGTATAATTCAGATACAGGGATCTCAGGAACAGAATAACCACACTGGACACAAGAAAAGGTACAAGACTAAACTTGAATACAAGAACAAACACAGAACAGGTGAGAACAAACGAGAGACATGTGTGAGTCTAATCAAGGTGCAGGTGAAGATAATCAAAAGTGGCTGACGGGTGCAAGGCATTCTGGGGGGTGTAGTCCATAGACGTGAATGGGAACACAGGGTTGTTACAATACTCCCCCCTCCCGGAGGCGCGTCCTCGGAAGAGAACAGGTGACAACAGGCAGGTGAGCAGGTGGACCAAGGTGGAGCCGACGGAGGGAGGAGACATGGAGGCAGAGCGGCCGATGACTCCTGGGTGCCGACCGAAGGAGGCAGAGCAGGTGGAGCCCGAGGCAGAGATGGAGAGCTGATGGGCCAAGGTGACAGCGAGGATCCAGCAGACCGAGGCGGGGCGATGGCTCAGGCGAGCACGGAGCAGGCGGAGAGACTCCCAAGCCTCCAGACTCCAAGCCGCCTCCAGAGTGGCCTCCTCTGGCTTACGAGCCTCCCAAGCCTCCGGACCCCAAGCCGCCTTCTCCGACTTTTTTGTGAGAAGTACTCTGCACATGATAGGACCATTATTGAAAATAGAATGCGACAACTTGAACAAGATATTGTGCAGTTGCGAATTAATGACAATGATGGAAGTACTGCTGATGTTTTTGAGACAAAGAAAACTATTCTCCAGAACCTCTTAGAAGAAAGAGCCAAAGATTCTTTGATTCGTGCCAGGTTGATGTCTTCAAATTTTATGGATGCTCCGACGTCTTTTCTTTCAACTTGGAGAAGAAAGTTACAGATAGAAAGACTATAAGCCACATGAAACTCTCAAATGGGTGTGAAACAACTGATAACAAGGAAATAATGAATCATGCACTACTTTTTTATGAAAAACTTTATGGAGCAGAATCATGTGATGAAGAGTTAACAGAAATACTTCTTCAGGATCTACCTAATCTGAATGAGACTGATAAGGCTAAACTTGATCAGCCGTTGCTTATGAATGAGTTGTCTACAGCTCTTGAAGATCTTACCCTAGGCAAAGCTCCGGGTTTGGACGGCTTAACCACAGAATTTTATAAAAAGTTTTGGGGAGTTATTGGAGAGGACCTCTTTTTAGTATTCTTGGAGTGTTTTAAAAGAGGAACTTTACCAGTGAGTATGCGGAGAGCGGTGATCACTTTATTGCCTAAGAAGGGTGATCTTAAGGACATAAAGAACTGGAGACCCGTCTCTCTGCTTGGAATAGACTATAAGCTACTGTCCAAAGCATTAACTAATCGACTAAGTGCATATATCAAAAATTATTCATCCGGATCAGTCATATTGTATTCCAGAACGTACAATATTTGATAATTTGTTTTTAGTTAGAGATTTAATTTCTTTTGCTAAAGTACAACAATGTCAATGTTGGGTTTTTGTCCTTAGATCAGGAAAAAGCCTTTGATTGTGTTGATCATGGTTTTCTGTTTAAATGTTTTGATGCTTTTTGATGCTTATTTCTTTTGTTAAATTATTGTATACAGACATACATAGCATCTTGAAAATTAACGGTTCTCTCTCCAGGCCCTTTCCAATTAACAGAGGCATAAGGCAAGTTTGCAGTTTGTCAGGCATTTTATATGCCATTGCCATTGAACCTTTATTAAATGTTTTGAGGTCTCAACTTCAGGGAATTTCAACAGAGGGGTTTTTTACTTCACAGAATGCAACTGTTAAATTTAGTGCTTATGCGGACGATGTTACTTTAATAATTAGATCAAATGAAGATGTGCGCAGCTTGGAAGCAGCTCTTGAGATCTATCAAAAAGCCTCCTCAGCTAGGATCAATTGGAAAAAGAGTACATCATTGTTATTAGGTAATTGGGAGGAAGAAAGAATTCCAAAGCTCCCTCAGCATTGCCCTTGGGTTTCAGAGGGTTTTAAAGTGCTAGGAGTGTTTTTTGGTACAGAAAAATACATGCAAAAAACTGGGAAGGCCTTTATGAGAAGGTTGCTGGTCGTTTAGAGAAATGGAGATGGATCCTTCCTCAGTTATCTTATAGAGGGAGAGTTCTTATTGTGAATAATTTGGCAGCATCAATGCTGTGGCATCGTTTAACTGTCATTGACCCCCCAAGAGACCTTTTACAAAGATTACAGAAGATTTTTGTTGACTTTTTTTGGGATGGCTTTTACTGGCTTCCTTCTGGAATTTTACATCTTCCAGTAAATGAAGGAGGACAAGGACTGATTGAACTATCAGCTAAAGTAAGAACTATGCGACTACAATTCTATGGAATATATTCATTGGGTATAGTTTGGACTAGCTGTTTTAAGATCCTTTTTTGGGTTTGAGCTTGATAAACAACTGTTTTTGATGTCTACTTTGGCACAAATTTGTATGTGTCAATTCTAAAGGCTTGGCATGTATTTAAGCTGTCTAGGTCTGAATTTGATCATTTTGAATTGGATGAACCTTTGTTCTTTAATCCGTTTTTGGGAAATGTTTGTATGTCTAATAATGTAATCAATGTATGTATGTATGAAGAAAGGTGTTACTAAAGTAGGGCATTTGATTAATTTGGTTACAAAAGAATGGAGATCAGCAGAAGATATTGCTAATCAGGTTGAAATTAGGTCTGTACGGGTAGTAGAGCAGTGGATTTCTGGTTTGAAAGCTGTTTTTCCTCCTCCTCTTCTGCAGTTTTTAAATAATTCTCTAGAAGAGGGGCCTATAAAATTGGTCTTCCCTAAGATACGTGTGTCACCTCATGTTTGTCCTAAAAATTATCAGTTTGGAAAGTTATTAAAATTTGAGAGATTAAAAGAGCTACTGTTCCAAACAGTTGGAAAAAAGGATATCTATCAAATATGCGTAAAAGCAGTTTATTTTAATGAGCTGCATGAGAGATGTGATACTAAATGGAGAGAAAAGCTTTCAGTTGATGATAAGTTTTTACCCACTTGGAGGCTATTTTATAAAAGCCCCCTTCCGAAACGCTCAGGGGACTTACAGTGGAGAATTGTACATTGTGTATTAGCCACTAATCTTTTTGTTTCCAAATTTAATTTGAATGTTTTGCCTCTTTGTAATTTTTGTAATAGTCAAGAAACTGTTTTTCATGTTTTTATTGATTGTCCAAGGTTGGTGCCACTTTTTGTATTGTTTGAAACTATCATTGGACAGTTGGGTTTTGTTTTTAACAAAGTGTTTTTTTATTTTTGGTTGTAAGTATTCTAGAGAAAATAGACAACGTTGTATTTTTGCCAATTTTTTGGTGGGGCAAGCAAAGCTGGCTATTTGGAAAACGTGTAGACTTTCTCTTGAAGGACGGATTGTTAATGTGTTAAATTTGTTTAAGGCTTTGGTTGAATCCAGAATAAGGGTAGAATATACATTCTTTAACACTACAGGAAACATGGTTGAATTTATGTATAAATGGTGTGTTAATAGTAGTTTTGTGGTGTGTGATGATGACGAAAATTTAGTTTTAAACTGGTGAATATTATGGAATGGTTCTTGCATGGTTGTACTAAGTGAAATGTTTTGTCATTACTGATTAAATAGATTTTTTTAAACTTCAAACCTCAAAACAAAATTGTTTTCTGGGTTAATTTAATACAGTGTCTGAGTTCATCCCCTTTTGACCCAACCTTGGGTTGATTGTTCCCGACACCCCCCGCAGCATTGGTTTGGTTTCACACTCAGCTTGATCGACACTCAGACGCATTTGATCATACTTAGATTCTATCAAACCCTGGTGCGTTTGCATCCATCAGAACGCCATCACAAATGTGCATTATGCATTATAGTTAACAGAACATGGGTGAATATCATGTAAATACATTGTAATAGGTTAAAACGCATGTGAAGGGTTCAGTGGTTCTGGTGAGCTGGTTCGCATGACAGCTTTAACAGTGATTTTTCATGTAAACCGTGCCCCATTCCGAACTAAACTGCAAGCGTGAAAGGCACCTGAAAGCCACCTAAGGGGGGGGCCTCAAACAAAGGGCAGCCTAGGGGCCCCTGGCCACCTTGATCCGCCTCTTACTGTGAGTTCTAAAATCTGTTAAACTAAACACAAAACCAGGATCATCAGCCATTAGTGGGGGAAGTTCTCAAATATACAGCTGCTTTTACACCTTTAAACTTGTTTGTTTTAAACTTGTTTGTTTCACATCACAACTCATTACATAAATACTCATTGACAGACAAATATAAATTCACAAATAATAATACATATGCCCACATAAAATACCAGTTAAAATATAATCTGAAAAATCTGAACCAGAAACACCTATAACATTGTCTTTACATTTACACAACGTTTTTGAATGCTTTAAAATCCTATTCAAATAACCAAAATATAAAAAAATGATCATTTCAACACAAATACAAAACACACAAACATGGAGAAAACTGCCAATGTCCCATCAACATAGGGAGAATTCCATACTATGATTTCTGTCCACAGGTCTCTGTAACCTCCCCCCCATCCACTGCTTGACAGTTACATCTCTCTTTTGTGTTGGCCCAATGTGGCTGTCAGAGATAATGTTAACACCTCCAGAAGAGAGGATGCGTGGCGGGCTGCTGCAGTGGGCTGGAGCACCAGGCAGGGATTACAGTGTCAAATATCCATATATGTTCTTACAGTGAGTGTGGGTTGCTCTGTCAATGAAGTACTGATTTAAACTGTCAAAACTAAATGTGAATAACGCACACAGTTTAACATATACTCTCATTTACACACACTGTACTTTCTAATGTAACTAATATGATTATATCATGTTATGTCCATGCTATTGAAATACTAATTACTGATGTAAAAATAGCACTGCCTGTGTGACATGTAATTTTAGCTGACATGCACAAAATTCAGCATGCATTTTATGTCAATATTACTTAACAACTAGAAAGGAAAGCATGCAAGGAAAGTCATATCCTAATTTTCTCTTTTGGGTAAACTGAAAGCCTCCTACTTTAAAACACACACACACACACACGCACACACACACACACGCATTAAAACAAATCACGCCGCTAATTAGAGACTGTGCTTGCACTGACAACCTATTATTTTATTGTCCGCCTGTCAGTGCACTGCTAATCAACTCAACTCAAGCTTTTCAAGGCTCCTGGAAACTTCCAACATCAGAGCATAACTTTAGCTGCTATTCAAAACATACAGCTATTGAGGAGCAGACCTGCAGAGAAGATGAGAGGAGAAAGAAATGTAGAACATCTATCCTCTCTCAGACAGAAACCACCGTAACAGAGTAAAATGATAGCATCTGTTTCATTCTGCAGTGGGAGGAAAGACATTTATAGCTTTGGTCTCAAGCACTTCTGGCTCATTCAGAGAACTTCATGACACTCTGAGTTCATTCAGAAGCAATTTCCCATCTACTCTCAAGTCCTAATGCGACCAAATATACCCGCTGAGCTGAACACAACATAATAAATTTGAAATTGTCTGTGGTTAAAGGACTCTGTGCACATTGACCAATTCAGATCATATAAATGTTAAATGAGGGTAAAGTAGATAACTTTGGGCAGGCTGTTATCTGGTATTCATGGAGAAAGACATGATATACTTCATTTTATAAGAAGCTAGAAAAGAGATCTATTTAATATTTTTAGACAGCATTCCATTTAAATGGAGAGCAATTGGACATGTTTGATGAAGTCCCTCACTTCTCAGAAAATGAAAGTATCTCATAGGTGTCTCAGTAGTTTCAGAAGAGAGCTCAATGACTTTGACCAAAATCATTTATTTTAAAGCTCTATACTTGAACTGTGTCAAACAATTGTCTTATGTTTGGATATATTCACATTTTTAATATCAGTTGATTATTGTGATCAAAAAAGAGAGAGGCGTGTTGTTCTAATCTAAATAATATGCACACACATTTTTGTTTCATTTTACAAAGAGAAAAATCCCAGGATTTTACTGACAGGCAGATTTAATAGGTCAACATGACGTTTTGATATGTAGGTGCCGCTAGGTTGCCATTAACCTTGATGGAATAAACACCTCCGGCAAACACATCATTCAGCGGCAATCTTACATAGGCAAACAGGCAAACATGCATAAAGAAGAACAAATTAACATCTAGTGCGATGCTTGTGAGTAGGCGTATAATCACAAATGTACACGCATAATGTTTCAAACAACCATAAATTACTAAAGCTTGCATCTCATAAGTTAAAATGAATTCTATGCCACAAACGTCTTGGTATACTAATGTTATACTAATATTCATGACATGTCATCAACCCGCTAGCAAATGTTGTATGTAGGCGAAGGTTGTTAATGCAGCATAGTGATGCAGTGAAAAGCATTTTACATGTATGTAAAACAATTTGCTATGAATGTGTGATATAAGCTATCATTACTGGTTCTATAAGGTGGCAAACCAGTCAGGCAATCTTGCAGGCTTATCTTAGGATATAAAAGAAGCTAAATGTAAGACATAAGCTGGATAAATGTGGCTTGAGTAAGCTATTAAAAGTGAATTGTGTGATTTCACTAGAAGAATGAATTACAAAACAAATAAAATGACTCTCATCAGCCTATGGCATTGGTTAAGTCAGAATCGGAGAACATAGAGCCAAATGTTTATATTTTACACTCTTCATTGTAATAATTTAGCAATGGCTTCCTTGTTTATGTATTGAGATTAGAAGAATAGCTTCAACATATTCAGTTCTGCTATTTTGAAGCAATGAAAATAATTGACACACATTTTAAAGCTATAACAGTTACTTACATATTGAGCGGTTGCCAGGCCGGCCACTGGGCTTTCATTTTAATCACGGTCAACACCTCATCACCCTGTGTGACAAAACACAGAAAAGCAGTTTCAATAGAATACATTTACAAAAATGTAACATTTATGAAACTGAATTTGAAATTAATATTGAATGAACCATAAGCTATTGCAAAATAATAATAAACATACATCTGTTAGTGCACAATATCTATAGCAAGTTGCTCTGCAGATTAGCAACTGTAAACAAGCAACTATCTATATTTGCTGTTGTTATTGGTTAGGTTTGTTTATGGAAAGGTAAAATCAGCTTAAATGGCTTTCAAATAAAGGAAAACGCCCTATTAAAATGAATTCGGACAGAGGGCAGAACTTCAAACAACAACCTCTAGTATTCTTTTATGATTTTTTATGCATTTTGATGAATGAAACTACTTTTGCCTTCCTGCTGATAGAGTGATCACATCAGAATCTTATAAAAGCTGCATAAATATTTAATAAATGGCTCATGGCACACAGAACGCCTGCATGCGTGTGTGCAACTCTTTTCTATTCAAATCATATCAGAAGTTCATAGGAGGGGCATCAGTGTCACAAAACTGAACATGTTTTACTTCTTTGGGTTAAAGTGCATAATTCTTTAAAATGCAGTAGCACAACACTGTTTTTTGTGTCTGACATGTGGCAAAGCCCAGCTTACACAACAGGGCTCAGACTAACATCTTTTTATATCTTGTCCAGAATACAAACTAGATTCACATTTTTCCCAAAGAAAATACCAGCAAAAGAACACTGTAGTTTTAGACAACTTCAGTCAACTGACGACAAGCACACAACACCGTCTTTGCAGTGTAAATGCTATGTACATGGTTAACTACATGTATATGCAAAGAGAACATGATAATTACAAAAGACCAATCATCATTCAATGTACAAACATCACACTGTATAACAATATCACTGTAAATTGCAGAAAATGCAAACTTTTGAAAACAGCTTTCAACAGGCTTGGGCAATAAAATATATATATAAAATATATATTTTTATTTATGCGTTAGATACATAGTGTGTATTCATTTACCCACATAGTGTTTCTTTACAAAGTAACATTGACAACTACTGGCATGGCATGCAAAACACATAATTTTCAGTCATTTTCGCAAATCCAAATGAACTTGGATCATTTTAACAATGTTGTCATGTGTATGTGAAACACGGGAAAAACTACATTGTTGTTGTTGTATAGTAAATGTCCCAAAAGTAACAAGACATTTTGTCAGTTAATAGTTGTGCTTGGTTTGTACTTCTGTGGCGTGGCTGTATAGAAAGCCGTTCCTGAGTCAATTCCAAATGGTCCAAAATTCCATTCCACATACATGTGCTTTATAAAAAACATCAAATATATTCTGATTGATTTGTTATTGTGTGGAATCTTCACTGTGGACAGACAAATGACTTCTTACTGAAAAACTGTTGCACGGCGACTGGTTAGGTCAGTTTTAATGACAAAACAAAGCACAACACAATCAAGGAGTTGAGAGACACTCATTTCTCCCTACACGGATTCATTATGGAAGCAATTTATGATATCTCTATGAGCTGGTGGCTGCTGGCACAGATGTACACTCTGATGTTAAGAGAGTGATGCAGACACTGTTGTCCAGAATGGGTGGAGGAATTGGGTAAATCCTTGGTGTGAAACATGCCACATATTACCTTCAGTGTAGGGCTGGACGATTTGGCCTAAAATCAAAATTAATTAATTGAAAATGATTTATTTTAATTTTTTTGCCAGTGGTTCACTGACAAGGTTTGTACTTTAAATATGCTCAACTATTTATGGTTATTTATTGAACATTTCGAACAATACACATCTTTGTGTTATTTTTTGGAAACATTTCCTCTGAAACTGAATACAGGAGAACAAACTAAACAAATCAGCATATCATCTGTCTGCATGTGTCGTAAGAAATCCAGTGTACTCTAGGACCCTGCAGTTATAAGAGCTGTCGCATGAAAGAAACAGACGGATATGTTGTTAACAGAGTTTTTATAGTTGAATAGAGCTTAAAACTCAGCAGTCTGTCTAATGAAAATCAGCGGAAATTGGACACTTTAATGTTCCACAAGTCCGGGGAGCTTTCTGCCGTATTCCCCTTAGCTCCGCAGAGGAAGGCCTGGTCTCGTTCTAAACGTCTCCTCCTGAGCTTTCGAATAGGATCAGGCTCGCCATGCTGGGACCTTCCACCGCAGAGTTACGTCCCGGGAAGCGGTGCGTAAAGTGGCCGCTTTAAGGACCGCCTATACCAGAAAATTCACTTTTAAATGTTGTTTAAACATAACTTGTGTCAGGAGTGTGTGTACAGAACCACCCTAGAATGTTCAAAATCCACCCATTCATTTTTTTATCCCCAATAAACCTCAACAGTCCTCTTGATCAAGTTGTTGGCTTTAATTAGTCTCTGAGCAAACTGACATCACATTGATTAAGCCCTGCCCATGACTGCTGATGGACTGCTGCTGTCTCCGCCTTGATCCAGCTGTACACTGTCCACCATTGTTTTCACACTGGACTACAGTGAGCCGCTAAAGACACTGTGGATTAGTTTTATTTTTCAACAGAATGTGCAGTACATCGGGCTTCATGTTTAATGGGTCATGTGTTCAGTGTTTATAGATATGATGTGTTTGTTCAGTGTACTGATGATTATAAAAAATGAGTGCACATAAAACATAATGCGTTTGTGCATTGACTACTGCGTTCAATATAGATATGACGTGTTTGTCTTGTGCTCTGTTGATTATAAAATGAACAGATAGCTTTCCTGTGGCTCAGTGGTTAGAGCATGGCGCTAGCAATGCCAAGGTCATGGGTTTAATCCCAGGGATTGCATATATCCAGAAACAAAAATGTATAGTAGATGCAATTTAAGTCGCTTTGGAAAAAGCATCTGCCAAATGCATAAAATATAAATAAAAACCGTGTGCACATAAAACATAGCGCTTTGTGCATTACTCATATAGACCATTCAATGTAGAAATGACGCGTTTGTTCAGTGTACTGTCGATTATAAAAACTGTGTGCACGTAAAACATAATGCATTTGTGCATTGACTCATAGAGAGCATTTGGCAGTGTTTCTCATTTGCTTTATGGCATCATTCTCTTCAGTTTTGTTATTACTGAAGCACAGGCTCTCGGGCTTTCTGCTGGAAAGGGGGTCGGAGACCATCAGCCTATTTGCATTTAAAGAGACACACTCCAAAACGGCATGATTTTCCTCAAAGGCAAAAATAGACATTTAGGGCACAGTATAATAAAAGTTCTGTGGTATATTTTGAGATGAAAATTTACAGACACATTATGGGGATACCACTGATTATTTTTACATTGTGGAAAACCCTCAGGTAAGGTGACCTTTAAATGTCTTACATATATGTGTGCACCCATAAATAATAGAATATTTTAAATCTCTTTTGCTCCAATAAGAAAACGTAAGGTAGCTGCACCCGTCGTCATGGACGTTAAAGGGAAAGTGATCAAAATAACGTTGGTTAGAAGTTCTAAATGTCGGTTTTGATTACTTTTTGATTAATCTCCCAGCCCTACTTCAGTGCATTGTCTACTTATTGGGAGGTGAACCCACAATGCAATGTATTTTTATTTAGTCTTTCCACAAACCTTACTTACTGTTAAGACATTAAGAAAAACAGGCTATTATTAATGCAACACAGGGGAATATCGAAATGACAAAAAAAATAAACAAAAAGGATTCAGTATGTAAATCGTTTTATATTTCTTTATGTTTCTGATGTTTTTAACTAAAATGTTACATTTTCTTTTCATATCCACCTTAGAATTATTGAGATACCATGCTGCCTTATGAAATTACAAGACATCGCTTTTTTTGTATACTTATGATACATCTCATCCAGAAATGTATGTCAAAAATTGATTTGGTTGCTTTGTTCTCCCATAAAGCTTCCAATGATTGGTTGGGTTAGGTGGAAATTCTAATTGGATGAATGAATGATTGCATGCATTGGTTGGTTGATTTGGATTGGCTGGTGGATGGATAGATGAATGGATGGTTGGTGGGTTTGGATTGTTTGGTTGGTTGGAGTATGAAATGATTGGTTGGTGTTTTAAGGCATCTTTCCAGCTGGAGATAAGTGTTCAAATTCAAAGCAGAATTGCCACTCCCGTGCTCGGCTGTCTCTGCCTGCCGCATGGGACCACAGGTTTTGAGTGCCAAAGAGAGAAGCATCAAACTCTTGAGTTATTATAAAATGCCATCTGTCAGTAGGCAACAGTACATAACAGACACTGGACATATTCAGACTAACCACTTGTTCCAAAGCAACAACAAAAGAGAAAACAAGAGCCTGGCTTCATCAGTTCACTATGAAATCTTGTAAATTATATTACTCTATTGACGGCTACAATGTGTTCTTGGCAGTTTTAATTTCTTATTAGATTTAAAATGTACTTGGGAGCTTTAACTGCACCGGCATGTTGCATAAATCCACCACATTGGCATTGAGCTTTGACCTGTATTTGTGTCTTATTATATTCTATATTATAATGCTTAATGTCTAATTGTATTTATTTCAAAGTTGATGTGATTGGATCTGAATTTAAATCTGGTACAAATTAAAAATCCTGGGCGTGTGCTGAGAGATTATGCAGCACAACTCACTGATGTCTTCACCGACATTTTCAACATCTAGCTGAGTCAGGCTGTTGTCCCCACATGCTTCAAAGCCACCCCCATCTTCCCAGTGCCAAATAAGTCATCTCAATCCTGATTCAATGACTACCGTCCAGTTGCACTTACTCCTATTCTCATGAAATGCTTTGAACGGCTGGTCATGCACAACATCAAGTCTGTCCTCCCCCCCTCTCTTGACCCCTTCCAGTTTGCATATCAGTCCAAGCGCTCGACAGATGACACCATTGCCCCGTCCCTCCATGCTGCACTCACCCACCTGGACAAAAAAGACTCATACGTCAGAACGCTGTTCACAGACTTCAGTTCAGCATTCAACACAATCATCCCTCAACAGCTCACTCACAAATTGGTCCAGCTGGGTCTAAACACTTCGCTGTGCAACTGGATGTAGGACTTCTTGACTGGGAGACCTCAGGCAGTACGGGTCGGCAGTAACACATCCAGCTTCATCACACTGAACACGGGAGCCCCCCAAGGATGTGTACTTAGCCCCATCCTCTACACCCTGCTGACCCACGACTGCGCACCCTCACATGACTTCAACCTCTTCATCAAGTTTGCGGATGACACGACTGTGGTGGGTCTCATTAGCAACAGAGATGAGACAAACTACAGGTGTGAGGTGAGCCACTTGGCCAGGTGGTGCAGCGACAACAATCTCTCTCTGAACATGGAGAAGATGAAGGAGATTGTTGTCGACTTCAGGAGAGCGCACACTCAGCATGCTCCTGTGACTGTCAACGGTGCAACTGTGGAGAGAGTGAGCAGCACCAAGTTCCTGGCTGTGCACATCACTGCTGCCATCAGGGAGGAGACTGCAGAGTCTGCAGGCCAGAACCAGCAGACAGAAGGAGAGCTTCATCCACCAGGCAGTCAGGAAGCTTAACTCCCTCCCTCCTGACCCTGCCTCCCATCCCCTCTCTTGCGCACCTCTGAACCTTCTACCTCCCATCCAGTCCTTCCCACATCATACACTGTCCCGCACATGTCACTTTATGGAACATTGGACTGCTTACCACCTCTTTAGCATTGGTCTGAGCCTCCTCAACTACCTCTTAAGTCAGATAAACATGCCTGCTCTCTTTGACATTTTAATCAGACTAATAAGCTCTTTGCACTACCTCACATCTGCACTGTTGTTTATTTCATTCTGCACTATTGTTTATTTCATCTACACCATTGTTTATATCATCTGCACTGTTGTTTATATCATCTGCACTGTTGTTTATTTCATCTGCACTGTTGTAAATTAAATTTTAAAAAAAAATTTGTTAAATAAATTTGTTAATTTCACTGGTTTGCACATTTATCTCGTTTACATATCCCTGCTTGTAAAGTTGTAGTGTGTGTGAGTATATATATAGAATCTGTATTTATGTGTATTTTTGATATATTTCTATTCTGTGTTATCTGTATGCACCTAGGGTCTGAGAGTAATGCAATATCAATCCTCAAAATATGATACTTTTTTCCTCTTAAAGAAAAATGATTACTTTTGCTAAAGTCTCCTGAGTTTCAGATGTTTCTCCTGAGAAAAAGACCTAGAAACCTCACATCTGTCTACATTTTTATAGGGGATCTTAATAACAAGATTTAAATTATTTTGCATTCAAATCTTCATTCAAATATGTAATGTGAAATGAGGAAACATTTTTAATTAAATTGATTGAAAAACAGATTATTTTCAATTATAAACTTGCATTCATTGAATTACTATAAGCTCCTAATTTATGTCTAATTTTTATCTATTTTTTGCATCTATTAGACCTATACATTCTTAAACTTCTCATGAACCAGAAGTAGCCTCGGTATTGAGTGGTGCAGGAATGACATATTTTTGTTGGCCAAACTGAAAGTTAGCGCGACACTGGTTCCCTCTACCAAAGGCCTATGCATTTTTCCCATAGACTTTTGGAAGACATCGGTGATTAACAAAGATTTATGATGTTTACTCATTTTGTCCATAATGATAATCTTTACAATTGAATACAACAGCATTTACTTTGGAAGCCTTAATACAATTGGCAGGAGTAAAAAGCTAACAGACTACACTACAGTCGCTCAATATCAATGTCACCACCACGAAACTGCCAGCAGACTGACAGTTGGAGGGGAGGGGTAAACAGATGTTCTGACCAAGTGTCAAAAAAGATTTAGCCACTAGTGGACAGAAGTGCATTTTGACATTTTGATTTTAGATTAGGACACATTAATAAAACACACTGATCAGTCTCATAATTAACACAGCAATTTTCCATAAAAATTGGAATAACAATTTTTCATAGGGACTATTGTGTATTGGTGGGGCGTATAAGGTGGGGCAGTTGTGGCCTAATGGTCAGAGAGTTGGACTCGTAACCAGAAGGTTGCCGGTTCGATTCCCAGTACTGGCATGTAACAACTGACGTGCCCTTGAGCAAGGCACCTTACCCCTGTTTGCTCCCCGGGTGCTGCAGTGATAACTGCCCACTGCCCACTGCTCCCGGTGTGTGTGTGTGTTCACTATTCACTGGTTGGGTTAAATGCAAAGGTCACATTTTGGGTATGGGTCACCATATCTGACAAATAGGTCACTTTCACTTTCACTTGTGAAAATATAAATGAATGAATAACTGAGAAAAACAAATCTCCAAAGTATCCTTTGGTTAACATAAGTAATTAACTGTCTTGATAACATCAGTCCTTGCAAATCAAAACCATCAATAAATTGATTTCAGAGATATCCAAATGTTTGATGATTTCTCTGTGCTGTCAAGACTACACAACAACACAAAGTGAAAATGAGTCAAGGCATACAAGTGCTATCTACAGACACTATGTCACTATGCATTTTTTTTGGGGGGAAAAGGATCAATAAGGATATAAGCAATCAATGAGCTATGCCAAGAAATGAAACTTAAATCTCATAGTGATGCTGCAGGTTTAGGTTTTTACTTTGTACAGTTTGTACCTACTTTTTTCATGTCAGGGCACCGCAAAGAAATGGAGAACAGTCTTGCCTTCACTATACTGAGCACTACAATGCACTTTTTAACCTCATTTGAGTGCATCTGCAGGCCAGGCCTGGGTCATTTTGAAATCCATTTGATTTAATTTAGGGAACACATGATTCATCTCTTCACAGTGGAGAGAGAGGGAGAGAGAGTCTCATCATTATGTTCACTCATGCCGGATGAAGAAATGTATTAGAAATCCTCTTTAAGAGACACAACCACAAAGGGATTCCAGCTAGATTGCAGATCATGTGGATGTACTTTGAATGGAAATTACATTTCTGGAAGAAAATAGTTATACTTCCAAGTGAGACGAGAATCAGCTGGTCTACCAAAGGATTATATAAAAAGTACAAGCATTTAAAATGTTGTTTTCATTTGCATAAAAAATTAATTATATTAAGTCACTCAATATCTTCAATGGAAAAAATGATGAAATTGACATAGTCATGTGATGGATAAAGGGCAGTCAGTCAAATTTAGAGCCCAGGCGAGGCAGTACTTATCACCAACATGTGTTGTCCAACTAAGAATAGCATGCTCATGCATCTAATATTTAATAATTGTTATGTAAGTCGGATTCATGCAAAGTTTCATCTGTTTCATAAAGGCAACAATTTAAATATATATATATATATTTTACAAAGAACTGAGGCAAGTGTATTAAATCATAATTCATGAGTCATCTCTTTTTTCCAGAAATTGGAACATTGCTGCAGGGATGTGCTTTCATTCAGCTTCAGGAACATTATGTGGAGCAGCCATTGATGTTGGGCAATGTGACCCAGCTCAAAGGTGTTTGAAGGTGGATGTCAGGACTCCATGGAGTCCACAGTCATCACAGCAAACTAATTCAGCATAGACCCTGTATTATGCCATAATGGGAATTGCCCTTTTCCAAACAAATCATTTCTGCATTAAACTCATGCTGTTGTCAAAGTGGGATTCAGAGAACCTGAATGTATTTTAATATTTCACAAGGTGGCTACTTCATAAAAATTAATAATGTGAATTGCAGTGTTGGGCAAGCTACTTGGAAAATGTAGTGAGCTAAAAGTTACTCTACATTAAATGAAGCTTCACTACACTAAAACTACACCCTGGGAAACGTAGCTAAGTTAAGCTACAGCAATATAGAAAATGTAGCTTACTACATATAAGCTACTTTTTTTAATTAATTTTTTTCTATGTGAATACATACAAACACATAATTATTCAGAAATTAGGATTTCAAGTAAGGTGCAAATATTTGAAGTGATTTCCACAGGCAGTAAGGGCATTTTTCTTTCTGCATAAGGGCATTTTTATTAACATCAATGCATTGTTTTTTATATTAAATACTTACAGTACATTTAATCAATTAATTCAACAAATAAGAATAATTACATATAAACAGTAAAATATTATTAACATCAACAGAAACGGCAGAGATTGCATCTTTGATGGCTTATTACAAAACAAATGTGTCATAACTGTTTACAAAACAATTGTATAATGTTATAAGCTATATGTGGCAAGGGGGCGTGGCCACGCTCCGTCTGGGAGGGCGGAGCTACGATCCGGAGCACGGCGGGTAGCGAGTCCGCCACGCGTGGCTTCTAACCTGCTGTCTCTTGTTCCAGTGATTGGGGAGAGGAAGCATAAGAGACGCCGGCGGGGCCGCCTGCAGGACAGAGAGACACGAGAGCTGACACATGCACGCGGGCAGCGTGCAGAGACTGAGAGCAAGCCAGTTAGCGGGAGAGATAACGTTTGTTTGTTGATTTCTGATTGTAATTCTCTTAATTTGCTGTTTAATAAATATTCTTTTGGATTTATCCTGCCGACCCCGTCTCTTTCCTCCAACTTTATTGAACTTGTTACAATATCATTTTAAGTGCAAAATAAGAATAATAAAAGGACAAAAGTATAAGCCTTCCTTCACCGGTGAATCATGTAAACGCCTCTGATTGGCCCGTATATTTATACACTGAACTGTGATTGGTTGTAATGCTCATCGCTGTAGCAGATCTGTAATTCTGTAATCGACATTCATTCATTTTTTTATTTTTTAGATTGTGACAATCATAGTTAATTTTTATTATAAAGCGGAATATGTTGAATACCTTTTATCTTGCATTTGGATGGCATTTTGTTTACCTTAATGTAATTTGTCCAAAGTCTCTGTTAATTTCTGACCCTATGTAAACAATGTGTTATGTCAGAAACCGATCTCTCTTATCTAATTATCTGATAAAGAAACCCAACGTTCACTTACACACTGAAAAGTTGTTCAGGAAATCTCAACCCACGGCTAAATAGTGAGACTTGCTTAAAATCCAATGCTTTATTCTTGTGTAGGCTATCTCTAAATCAGCGTATCCTTCCTCGCGTGCAGCTGCGCTGCCGCCAAATGTCGAAATAAAAGCTTCGTTCAATGAGAAGTGAAATCATATGTCAATAAACATCAGTAGCAATGACATTTTAAGGCGTCACCCATAGTGGCTAATTTGTATGTCACACAGATCGGTTTATGGTGGTCGTGTCACTTGCTGATCCAGGATCAGTGATCCTAGCAGTATTCTAATTTGAGCCTGCGATTTAGAAATGCTTGGGAAAATGTAGCTTTTGTGGACGAGCAGGCCCGGCGCCAGGCCAGTAATAACGGGGGCATTCATATTCTGAGGGAATTCACCATTTATAAACTGTTTTATGAATTCACCACCGTTTATGAATTCACCATTTATAAATTTCATTCACCATTTATAAACCTTATTCACACAAATTATTGCATTCATATCAGAAAACAACTGTAATTGTACACCTGAAAACTAACACATATTTAATCCTAAAAACAATAGGGTAACGCTTTTGGCCCGCAATGTACTGCATAATTAAACAAAATGTACAGCGTAAGTAATTGTAACAATAATGTACCTAAACAGTACATATCTTTAGGTAAAAGAGAACAAGATGCACAATTTGTGGAATAAAGTAGTAAGAGTCAGAAAATGTAACAATTTAATAAAAGTTTACACGCAACCCAATGTTTAGCTTTCTCTTTAATCACGAGGCTGTGCCCAACTTGTTTCACCTCATGCAGAATGGGAAAACGTGCTAATAAAGCGGACAGCTCATAGTTACTTAAAGGACATATAAACACTTAAGTTGAAATATGGTTGTCCTGTTTATATTGTTTAAATAGAGGTATAACATATCTAAATGATAAGGTGAAAGTCGGTCCTTAGCCCAGTCTGTAGCCTATACAGGAACACCTGCTGAGAAACGCGCTTCATCTTTCGCCTTTGCATTTTGTGCATTTCTTTAATTATAATTGATAAAACCATGGCAATGAACTGGCATTGAAGATGAGTTTTAATATGTTTAAAATATAATTTTATTCTTACCACTTTATTCCCCGAACTTTGCATATTGTTTCCCTATACCTATGTACCCTACTGTTTAGGTACATTATTGTTACAAATAGCCTAGTTACGCTGTAAATTATGTTTAATTATGTTATACATTGTGGGCCGTAATCTAAAGCGTTATCAACAATGGTTATGTAGTGTGCAACAATTATGCAATAATTAATTACACAGGTGGCGGGCGGGTGCATAGTGCTATCATTTAGACCTACATCATCATTGAGAACTAAAATAGTAAAACTTACAAAATAGTCAGTATGACGAAGGCGTCTGCATTTCATGGAATTACATTTCTGCATTACGTGTTTTTTCCACTTAAAATAAGTGTGAAACATTAATTGGTTGAGAACAATCTATGCTGTTATCTTTTAGGAATTAGTAAACTATTATTTTTAATTAGTTTTATTTTTATATATATTTTATATTAGAAAAATATATTTTTGTTATTAAGGGGGACTGATAATTTTTGTTTGTTGAAATCACAAAAATGGTGGGGCACAGGACCACTCAAGGGGGGCCGGGCCTGTGGACGCTACTGCACTACTTGATCAAAAACAAGAGCTGTGCTACTGAAAAGCTATTTGATTTAGAAAACAGCAACGCTACCACCACACTACTGAGAAATGTAGTTAAACTAGGGCACTGGTGAATTGTATACAAACATAACCACCTAACCAAGCATCTGTCTGTTACAATGTCAGCGTATATGTCGCAACAGTATACAAAGCTAAGGAATTTTTTTTCTTTTGAGAAATAGTAGAAAAGAGATAGAAAATAATAGAAGTCAGTGTTAATCGATCAGGTGTTGTCGGAAGAGATGTGTTTCAGGCGATTTTTAACGATGGCTACAGAATCTACAGATCTTGTAGCAGCAGGCGGATCATTCCACCAAGGCCGGCGCCTTTTTAAGATTTCTTTTTTAAAGTGTATTGTCTTTCTAATGTAAATATATATGGCTGGCAAGTTTACCTGGCTGGCAACATGACTCGTGAAGTTTAGCTGATCATCAATTACCACCCCCAAGTTTCTGGCTGTTCTTGAAGGTGTTAGAGTTGATGAGCCTAGTTGAATGGAGAGGTTGTGATGAATCTTTGGGTCGGCTGGAATCACAAGCAGGTCTGTTTTTGCAAGGTTCAGCTGCAGGTCATGGTCCTTCATCCAGAGTAAAATGTCACTAGCGCATGCTGAGATGAAACAGTTGGATCATCAGGCTGGAATGACAGGTGGAGTTGTGTGTCATCCGAATAGCAGTGATAGGAAAAGTGATAGAAAAACAGACATCTGGTTAAATACAACCTGCTCAAGAGCTTTGGCAATGAAGGAGGGAAACCAGTCTGTAGTTTTCTAACAAGGCAGGGTTAAGAGTTGGTTTCTTCAGTAGCGGTGCTATACAGGCCTCTTTGAAGACTGTGGGAAATGTCCCAGTGGTGAGAGACGAGTTTATGATATGGGTCAGAGCAGGGACAACCGATAGAGAGATGGCCTGAAGGAGATGGGTGGGGATGGGATCCAGCGGGCAGGTGGTACGGTGGTTAGAATCAATGACCTTGGAGATGTCTGTTTCAGTTAGGAGAGAGAAAGAGGGGAGCGAACACGTGTCGGGGGATTGGGCGTGTTCAAAAGGCAGCGGCACAAAGAACTGACTGCTGATGGCGGCAGTTTTCTTTACGAAGAAAGACGCAAAATCATCAAAATCATTAAATCCGATGAAGGTGGGGGAGCAGGCGGACAAAGAAGAGCACAGAAGGTTTTGAAGAGAGTACAAGAGTCAGGCGAGTTGTTGATTTTAGAGTGGTAGTACTCAGTTTTTGCAGAGGAGACGTCAGCGGAGAAAGAAGAGAGGAGAGACTGATAGAGACAGAGGTCAGAAGGATCTTTTGATTTGTGCCACTTTATCTTAGCTAACCGGAAGCTGGCTCGATGCTCACGGAGAACATCCAACATCCAGGGGGCAGAAGGGGATGCACGGGCTGGTCTAGATGTAAGGGGGCATAATCTTTCTAAACAGGATGCTGCCGTGGAGCAAAGAGTGTCGGTGGCGCTGTTGGTGTTCAAAAGAGAGAGCTGCTCAGATGGAGGGAGCGTGGAGGAAACAGCAGAGGATAAGCAGGAAGGAGAGAGCGTACGTAGGTTGCGCCGGAAAGTGATCAGTGGGGAAAGGTGTGCAGTGTCTTGAGAAGTTAGATCAAGATCGAGAGTGATGAGGAAATGATCAGACGTGTGCAACGGGGTGACCCGAGTGGAGCAGTAACGTGTGTAGATACGATCTAGTTGATTACCAGACTTATGGGTTGCTGATGTGGAAACACGCTTGAGGTCAAACGACTCAGGTTGTTGAAGTCGGCAGGCTGTGGTTTTTCAAGGTGGATGTTGAAGTCTCCAAGTACCACCAGAGGAGTACCATTCTCAGTATGACAGAAGCACATCAACTCCTCCAAGAAATGTCAAAGCTGGTCTGGGTGGGTGATAGTAACAGCATGAAACTCAAAGGAACTGCTTTCACACAAGGGTGCTAGCTGTTTGAACTTCTACTCCTTACTACTACCAATAATATTAATAATAAAAACAACAATAAACAGTAGTTAAAGAGGATGTTGGGTCTGGTGCAGTGGCGTGGCCACAGGGGTGGCAGCTGCCACCTTAGAAATGAGCTTTGCCACCTCAGTTGCCACCCCAAATGGCATTGCTTGACTTATAGGCACAACAGATATATTGATATAAATATATTTAAATATCATTATAAATACGTTTATTTTTTGCTTATGGCGATCAATTGTAAAACATTATTTTATCTTGCTTATCGTCAGACAGAGCAGCCTGCGCGTATCTGCAGGCTGGAGCCGCACAGTGTTGCCAAGTCCTCGTTTTCCCGAGGCTTATTTTAAACTGTAGCTGCTGGTTCTTTTTTCCGCTGGTAAAGCTGGAAGTATTTTGCTCATCAGCTGTCTTTCTTAAGAATTAATTTTTGGGAATTAATTTAAAAGTTTTGGTATTCGGTCTAAGGTCATCATTTCAACAATTGCTTAACAATCTTAGTTGCACATATAACGTAATCTGGCATCCCTAAGCAATCGTATAGATACAGGTAATGATTAAACTACTGACTTTAAATTACGTGGAAAAATAAACTCACTATAATAACAATTTATATATAATATACATTTGTTATCTATAGCCTAATAACAAAACAGTTTTAAGATCTTTTTAAACAGTTGACTAGTTTTAAAATCACCTAGCTGAACATTTGTATTAATAATTAATTTCATTTGAAATATTAAAATGTCTAAGTAAATGATAAAATGGCCTTCAAACGTGAACTATATAATTTTACTTTGGGCAGTGTTTTTAATGTCAATACGTTCAATACGTCGTTATGCGCGTATTACGCCTCCCCTCCCGCACAGCTCTATTTGTTCTGGCGCTAAAAACAATTCTGGCAATCACCGTGACCGAATAATTATTTCTGATTTAACACTTCATTTTATGCGATTTAGATGCACAGAACCAGGTAAAGTCAATCATGTTTCTAGCTGTCTAATGTTAAAGTTAAATCGGTTACATTACATTACAGGATAGGCCTATGTATTTTTTTATATACTAGCATGTTCTTTAGACTTTAATATAACTGTTATTAGTATCATGTTCTTTAAACTTACAATATAATTATGTATAAATGTATTGAAGTATATTACTAGTCATTATTGTGTTTTTAATGTGGCTGCTTATTATGCTGTGTGACAGAACGCCGATATGAAGAGGAAGGGAAATATAGACAGCTATTTCTTAAAAAAATCTTGAACTTTAAAAATAAAAGCACTTTGTGTGGAAATTTGGAAATCAAACCATTGTATTGTAGTGCTTTTCATAAGAAACATAAGATATCTAGGTAACAAGGTAAAGTGATTTGAATGTGAGGTGATGATACAGTAAAATCATGTAATTTCTTTTAAACCATTTTAGAAATTTGATAGCTAACATACAATGAATTGTAAAATGGCTTAATTCATTTAGCCCTTGAAATAAACTTAAAGCAGTTTACACTCACTTAACCAGCACAGCAGATTCCTGCTCATTAATAGTCTTATGCCTTACAATACAACTGTCTGCAGTAAGACAAACTTACTTGAGTGTTTTATACCTAGGCATTGACACCACCCCTCTTTTTGCTCTTGCCCCTCTCTTGCAACCCCATGTAAAAAATGCTGGACACGCCCCTGGTCTGGTGGGGAAGGTAGTGGTACAGGAAACTGTCATGGTTCTGCCCAATCTCGTCTTGTAAATTCCTAGAGCCTTGTGGGCAGGGCCATGACAGTGCCATGTCTCCGTGTTTGTTACTCGTGGAAGTGCGTGGCCTGGGCGTGGTGCGCCCGTGTCACGCGCTCTCCGGTCTTGCGTCATGACCACGCCCCCCGGATACTTCCGCGATCCTGCCCTCCTTGTTTATGTCTTGTTTTCATGATCTAGTGGGCAGGATTGCGTCAGTATCTTGTCTTTGTGTTCATGTTCATGTTTTGTGTGGATTCACACGGCTCGAGCTCGTTTGCTGTTGCCGTGTGTTTCCGTGTCGCGCATCTAAGCCCCGCCCCCTCGTTCTCCGGTAATCTCTCCCGCTAATGTCACGGATGATTCACACCTGGTCCCCGTGTTCTTATCCCTTGTTCGTCTCCCTATTTAAAGCCCTTGTATTCTTTGTCCCGTGCTGGATCGTTTGTCTTCTTTGTCCTGTCTGGTCCTTGTCGGTGTCATTGTACAGTCAGTCATGTTCTAGTTTGGTTATTTATTGTCTTAGTCTTTTTAGTCTTGTCTCCTCCTCGAGGGATTTTGAGTTTTTGTCTGGTCTTTTGTTAAATAAATCGTTTTGTCTGGGTTCTGTCTTCATGTAAATCATGACAGGAAACATTGAACATGTGTAACAGTTGTGATAATCCTGCAAGAAATGAAAACATTTTTTGGAAAAATTTTTACTAATTATCAGAAAAGCTTAATTTACATTATAAAAACACTTCAACATTTCTAGTCTGTTGTAGTCATGTCAGATAGTTTTTGATTCCGTTTATTTTTAATTAAGAATAGTTCTCATTAAAATAGTTTTTGTGAATTGGTGGACTTGACTAGGCCTTATTTTATTCATCTAAGTTGTACAAAAAAGTGGTGCACCTAAAGGCCGGTTTTTACATCTGTGTCTGGGCGCGTAGGGCATCTCTGTGTAGGCTACGGAGTAGGTCTGACGCAGAAGTAAAAACCGGCCTTTAGACCAACATATAAATCAATTAATAGTGATCAGCAACACCTTACACAGAGGTTTGCACCCTAAGTAGTGCACTTATTGACACCAACTACTAGCACAGATTATTAACACTATACCAACTTGTTTTTTACATGTATCCTGATAGATATAACTTAAGCACTCATTTTCAGCTGCCATCAACCTAGTGCTCTTCCCGATTCCCTCAGGTGCAAATCTGATGCCAAGGCTCATAAAATTCAAAACTAACATCTGGAAAGGCTAAAATCGAAAATATTTGCACCTATACATGTGCACTAATGACAAAATATATCTAAAAAAATTTTACAAATTGAGTATTTGTAAAGCGATTAACATGAATGTAATCTGCTTCACATAATATACCAAACATAAAAGTTGTTTTTCTAAACTTCAAGTTTGTATTGATCGAAATTGACAAATCGAAATTGTCACTTACCAGATATTAATGATAGTTTTAATGCTAATTAAATACTGCAGACAGAAGACACAGTCTAATTAAGCTTTCTCTCTGACACATCCAGATAAAATGCCAGATGGTCGTAGATTTTCCGCTGTCATTTTTTTAGAATTACTGTATTGAAGTCTACAGTATTTTTTTCAGAATGCATCTAGCTAATGTACAAAGCTTACGCTGAAGCAAACTGTTAAGAACATTTTGATATTTACTGAACATATCAAATTTATGGGCAGTTCTTCTGTAATACCATGAACATGTGTTAGTGGATTTTTTTATTTTCATAAAAAAATTTGACATGTCATCCAGGTTAGCAGAGGCATAACAGATGAAAGGACAGTATCTCTAACAATTAGCTCTTTTGCCTCCCCCCACTGAAACTTTACACAAATTAGTCCTAACCCATGATCACAGAGGAAATGTCTAAACTTAAGCGATTACCAATGCCTTAGATATAGTAAAATACTAACTATTAAACCTCATTGAGTTTTTAAGGCAAATTACCTGAGCTCTAATGTTAAGATTAGATTAGATTCAACTTTATTGTCATTACACATGTACAAGTACAAGGCAACGAAATGCCGTTTAGGTCTAACCAGAAGTGCAATAGCAGCAAGTGCAGGATATACAGCGGTTGCATAAGTTAAGGCCCCCTATCTCAGAAAATGCACTTTTAAATGTGTTTAAACATAACTGTGTCAGGAGTGTGTGCACAGAACCACCCTAAAATGTAAAAAATCCACCCATTCATACTTTACGATCCCAAATAAACCTCATCAGTCCTCTTGAACGAGCTGTTTGCATTCTCTGAGCAAACTGACATCACATTGATTAAGCCCTTCCCATGACGGCCCATTTAGTACTATAGGTGCAAACAGAATGGATATGATCTATAACTTGTATAACCCCTAAAGCTATAAGGATAAGCGAGTAGTCTGTAGTCACGGCAAGAGCGCACGCGTAAGTGTTCGGTGTATATTATATGTATCTGTTGTATGACGGTTAGGTGATATATTTGCTAAGTAGTGAGAATTATTTCGTTCTCTGATCTATTTTCCTTATAAGTCTATGGTGCTTTGGAGTGTTGTTTGCAGCTAGTTGATTTTAGATTACAGGAAAGCTTTTCACCTTTGGATAAATTAGCACTTAAGTCCGGAAGAGTCCAGCATTAGTTTCGACTTGAGCCATTGCGAGTTCATTTAGGCTTTGTCTTGCTAATTTGAAACGCACGGGCAGCTGTTCCCACTCACTACGTGATTAGCAACCCATTTAATACAGATAGAGGCGCTGGCGCGGAAGCGTTCAGCCCTACTCGCGTGAAGACCGACGAGGTAAAGACCATTCGACTCGTCCTGCGCGACGAAACCGACAACGCACAGTAGTATCTTTACTAATAATCCTTATTTTACTGTTTTTCTCTCCATTCTTTTCGCTTTTTCTATCCTTACTCGCACAGCATGTGTTTCCAATTCATTCCTGTGGTCTCTCGCCCACGACACTCTCTCACCAGAGGAAGGCGGAGCAATCCCGCCAACCTTCGCACTATCTGTACCTCTTCTACTCTTCCACTCTCTCTTTCCATTGGTCTCTGGAATCTGTCATAGAAACCTCCCTTCCATCCTTCACACACTTTGCATCACTAGATGTTAATTCTGCCACAGACACACTTCTCACAACACTAACCTCGTGTCTAGACACTATCTGTCCTCTTTCCTCCAGGCCAGCACGTGCTACTCCTTCCAGTCCCTGGTTGTCCGATACCCTCCGGGAACACCGGGCTAAACTCAGAGCGACTGAAAGGAAATGGCGCAAAACAAAAGACATCGCTGACCTCTGTAAGTATCAAGCTTCACTCTCTATCTTCTCTGCAGACATTCACACTGCTAAATCTGCATTCTTCCATGAAAAAATTAGCAGTGCCTCAGACTCCCACAAGATTTTCAAAACATTTAAAACTCTCCTCTGTCCCCCTCCACCACCTCCGTCTAACTCCCTAACGGCTAATGACTTTGCCAGATACTTCACAGACAAAACTAGGTCTATCAGCAGACAATTTTCAGCTCCACCCATCCATGATCTCACATCGCACATACACACAGCAGACCATGTTCTCTCCTCTTTCTCTCCTCTTAAAGAGGATGATGTCTCTAAACTTCTGCGCTCTACTCACCCAACCACCTGCCCGTTAGACCCCATCCCCTCACATCTACTACAAGCCATCTCACCCACACTCCTACCATCACTCACTCATATCATTAACACATCTCTTAATACAGGAATTTTCCCCACTGCATTCAAGCAGGCCCGGGTAACCCCGCTGCTTAAGAAACCCACACATGACACTTCCCTACTGGAGAATTATAGACCCATTTCTCTCCTTCCGTTCATAGCAAAAGCACTTGAACGGGTTGTTTTCAATCAGGTGTCTACCTTCCTCACCCAAAACAACAGGCTGGACACCAACCAGTCAGGCTTTAAGAACGGTCACTCAACCGAAACTGCCCTACTAACAGTTACAGAAGCCCTAAGGAGGGCAAGAGCTGAGTCCAAATCATCTGTTCTCATTCTCTTAGACCTTTCTGCAGCCTTCGACACGGTTAACCATCACATTCTTCTGTCTACCCTCTCGTCACTGGGCATCACTGGAACTTCACTCTCCTGGTTTAAATCCTACCTCGCAGATAGGTCCTTCAAGGTAGCTTGGGGAGGTGAAGTGTCCAAATCACACCAACTAGTCACCGGGGTCCCACAAGGATCGGTTCTTGGACCTCTGCTCTTCTCCATATACACCACATCACTGGGTTCCATCATACAAGCACATGGATTCTCCTACCATTGTTATGCTGATGACACTCAACTTCACCTCTCATTTCATCCAGACGATTCCACGCTAGCCACACGAGTCTCCGACTGCCTGGCTGACATCTCTTCTTGGATGAAAGATCATCACCTACAACTCAACCTGGCCAAGACTGAGCTTCTCGTCCTTCCTGCCACCCTGTCAGAACAGCCCCAGCTTACCATCCAACTTGGTCCATCTAAGATAACCCCATCGACTTCAGTCAGGAATCTTGGAGTAATCATGGATGATCAGCTGACTTTTAAGGATCACGTTACTAAAACAACTCGGTCATGCAGGTTTGCATTGTACAACATTAGAAAGATCAGACCGTTCTTAACAGAACATGCAACACAGCTTCTCGTCCAGGCTCTTGTCATTTCTAGACTGGATTATTGTAATGCTCTTCTGGCCGGTCTCCCAGCCTGTGCCTTCAAACCTCTGCAAATGATCCAGAATGCTGCTGCACGCCTGGTCTTCAATGAGCCCAAGAGAGCACATGTCACACCTCTGCTCATCTCTCTGCACTGGCTCCCCATAGCGGCACGCATTAAGTTCAAGGCACTGGTGCTTGCCTACAGAACAGCCACTAACACAGCACCCATCTACCTCAACTCTCTCTTACAGACCTACATCCCCTCCAGAAGTCTGCGGTCTGAAAACGAGCGGCGCCTCATTGTTCCTTCACAGAGAGGCATGAGATCCATCTCAAAGACATTTTCTTTCTCCATTCCCGGCTGGTGGAATGATCTTCCTGTTTCCATCAGGACTGCTGGATCAATTTCACAATTCAAAAAACAGCTGAAGACCCACCTCTTCCATAAGCACTTAACTGTCTCATAATATAAAAAAATAAAAAATAAAAAAAAAATTCTACCTCTATTTTTCCTTTTCTAATGTTCTCTATATACTTGCTTATACTATCTTGACGTTGTATTTGAAACCTTGTATTACTAGCACCTCTCGTGAATATTGCTTACTTAGACGAATCGCTTGCTGTTTTCCTCAATTGTAAGTCGCTTTGGATAAAAGCGTCTGCCAAATGAATAAATGTAAATGTAAAGCCCACCCCAATCACATTGCAACCGAACTGTGCTATGATAAGAAGGTAACTGTGTGTTTATGAGCAGCAGTATGCTGAAAGCACAGGTCCAGCTAGTAATCATGTGATGGATAAAGGGTGGTAAGTGAAATTTAGAGCAGAGCATGCAAAAAGTATCACCCAACACCTCCTTGTCTCTGGGAGGACAGATAATTTAGCTCACAGAGGACCTAAGTGCACTCTGACAGCCAACAAAATCTTATTGACAGGCATGTATGGGAGAAAAGAAGATCTTAGACAGCTGTTACTCACGGAGGAGGTGAAATTTTAAAAATACCACAGAATGACATTTAGGCTGCCGCGCAAATCTTTACATGCAATGCTCACATTTGTCTTTGATTATTTCACAAATGGTAAAATAACTGTTTAAAATAAACAGTATCCTGGTGGGTAATGCATGTTTTACTGCAGGTTTGTGTTGCAGGGCATCAGAATTAAAATCCAGCTCTGGTCAATTCCTGACTTACTGGAAAGCAACTCAAAGAATGTAAAGCATGGTAAGGACCAAAATGAGATCTGACATTCTAAAACATTTAAGACTGTCAAATGTTTTTCAGAATGCAGTTTCCAAGAAATCCCAGTCAAGGGTAACAAGTACTCTGATTCATACTTTGTTTTATTGTCAATGTAGACAATATTAATAGTTTTTAGTCATATGACCTGTGTGGTGACCTGGTGGGCAAAACAGTGTATGTTTACACTGGGCTCTCCGTAGAAATGCAGCAAAAGTTTCAAGTCACAAATACAAATCTTATATTTATGCAAAACTGGCCTACATTTATGTATTTTGCAGATACTTAGGATGAGAAGATTTTTGAAAGAGCTTAAAAAAGTGATGTTCAACATTGTTTATACAGCAAGCCGTGGATTATCCCTTGGTTATAACACTGGAAAAACAGACTTTTCACATTCCTCACACATATTTTAATTATTTATCACAATAGGAAACTGAAGCTAATTCACATTCTATCAAAAACATACAAGCAGCCTAAAAAGCATTTTCAAATTGTAGAACTAGAAGCATAAAGGTCTTATCACAACACAAACATATCACAGTTTTAATATGGATGGGATGGTAGCACCTCTGCATGCTTTTTCTGCATGCTGATCTCTAGACATGACATGGAGAATATGCTAATTCAGTTCATGTTAACTCAACGTGGCTCCATTGTTACCCAGAAGGTGGGTTAAAACTGACAGTTGCCGGCACTGATTTGTGAGAGCGGTTTGTGTTTTGCCTGTATAAGCATTTGTCTGTACGGCATGCTGGCGGAGACAGAAAACAAGAGGACTGGTGGTGGATGAGTACCTCTGTTCTGCCACTCTTGCTTATTCATTAGCTTGTGAAAATTGTTTCCAAACTTATAAAAAGTGTAAGTGCTCAATATTCAGGTTTTATATGTATGGCAAGTCCAAAATGACCCCCACCACTAAATGTGTATAAAAATTGGCTTTGGTGAGTAAATAAAACAAAGCTTACAAGTTGGCATGGAGCTTTATTGAAAATTGCAACATAATACATATACAGATGTTGGTGCAGAATTTAAATCAAAATCTTAGAAAAGTCAAAGGAAAAACGTGCAATATTTGTCTTCCACGCCACTCACATGAATTAAAAATATTGCGCGACAGGGAGTGTCTGCCAAATGAATAAATGTAAATGTAATGTAAATGAATTGGTGTCTCCGGATTTGTCAAATCGTATGTCAACAAACTTGGATAACCCACTCCAGTTCAAAATTTTCAACTTGACAATTGATAGAATTAACTCAAATCAGCTGTTCTGAAACCAAAAACTCAACGTTTCTCATCTCAAAGTAAATCAACTCAGAGTTCAAGTTTTAACTTAGAGTTGGTTGAACCTCCTTATTGAAACGGGCCTCAGATCATAAGCTTCTTGGTCACCACTCTAACCAAGTGCCTTCTCCATCGATGGCTGTGCTTGGCCAAGAGGTCAGCTCAAACGGTTTTTGCTCTGATATGCACTTTCAGCTATTAGACCTTATATTAAGAGGTGTGTGCTGCTCTTAATCATACTCGTTCAATTGAATTAGCCACAGGTTAACTCAACTCGAAGTTTAGCAACATCATCAAGCAAAACTGGAATGCTTCTGAGCTAAATTCCAAGTGTCCCAGAAAAGATTTTGAATACATATGCAATGTAATTATTTCAGTTTTTTATGTTTAACAAATCTGTTTTTGTTTTGTCATTATTGTGTATGGACTGTAGATTAATGTAAAAAAGTAATTAAAATTAAGGGGATTGAATACTTTTGCAAGACACTGCATATTATATAACTTTTCTTCTTAGGAACACAAAAGCGGGTTGGACCTGAGGGTGAGTACTGTATATGAAGTATATAAAAGAATTGAGTATATTAGCAGTGTTGGGGAGTAACTAGTTACATGTAACGGCGTTACGTAATTTAATTACAAAATAAAAGTAACTGTAATTCGTTACAGTTACTGTGAAAAAGTTGTAATTAAAATTACAGTTACTTACGAAAATGTTAATGATTACAAAATGCATTACATCTGAATATTTTCTGTATGCCTCCTGCCAAGGCCCTTTAGTAAAGCGATGCTATTCTGATGCCGTTTGAATTTGCAGCGCCAAGTCTGCCAGTCATATCAGTCCACACACTGATGCTGAAAGCGATGACCAGTCTGAAAGTTGCCACCATGGCAAGCGCTAAAAATGCAAATAATTTCATACAGAAATCTGATAAGGGCGGAAATTAAATGTAACAGTCCAGTGCAAAGTATGTTTTCATTAAAATTATTTCCACATCAAAGGCTTCAATGCCGAACTTAAACATCAGCAGGTATGTAATTAACCTCTCTTTATTTAATTATCTTTATTTAATAAACGCACACAGTTTTTTTATTAGTTATTGTAATTGTACACAAATAAACATATACCTTTAGTTTAGAATGATGTTGATGTATTACTCGTTTCTGTAAGAAAAAATGACGTGGGTATTTTAAGTCAAATTAGATGCTAATGTGTATTTAAAAATATATTGCTTGCTTCATGTCCAGTAGTTTATTTATCAACGTTTCTCTCCATAACAAATTCCGCGGATTTTCATTGACAATATACTCAACATGAGCGCATATTACTACAATACTGTTTGCTGTGTGTTTGATCCTGAAGACGAACAATTAGATTTTTGTGACGTTTTAAATGAAACCGTGGATGAGTTCACGAAACTTTCTGCGGATTTATCTGTGGATTACTAGAGACAGCGCTGGATCATATAAAATACGTCCAGACAGCAAGAACGAACGACGCAAATGCGTTTTATTTGAAGTTATGTTTACATTGTGTTGTGAACATGAGGAAAAGTGTCCTTACACTAAACTAATAATAAGAACGTAACACAAGCCCTTTTATTTTATTTTACTTGAATGTATAGCACTATAAATATAAAATAAATAGGCCTACTTATTTATACAAAATAACATGCACATTTTCTGTTGTTTCAAATTAATTCAGTTTTCAATTCAGTTTCTAGCCTGGTGTATTCAAACAGTCTAGTAATCTATAGGCTAGCAAAGCTTTTCTATAGGCTCTGCCTCTTTTTAAATGATGAGCAGAAGTAAATGTGATGTTAAACGCATAGACAGGTAGCATTTTAAGACATAACACATTTACACATATTTACATTTGCATATCATAAGTTTCCCCAGGGTTTGAAACTTTTTCTATGATGAACGTTAACCGAAAGCACCACCCAGTGGACAAATCACTCTTTTAGTTTATCGTTTATTATACTCTTAATTCAAGTGATGAAGGATTTCTGTAAGGTTAACCCTGCCTGGTTTAAATATTTTAAAATGATTAACATTTAAAAATATTCGTATGAAATTTAGAAAAGTAATTAAAAAGTAATCAAATGTAATCAGTTACTTTACTTTTATGAAGTAATTAAATAGTTACACTACTTATTACATTTTAAATAGTGTAACTTGTAATCAGTAACTAATTACATTTTCAAAGTAACCTTCCCAACACTGTATATTAGTATATGTATACTTTCTATTTGGGCAAAAGCTACTATTGTTGTTTGTTTAGGAATAAGAGGTGTTTTAAAACAAATTGTCATTATTAACTCAAAATCATTGGATCATTACATTTACATTTCTTTACTAACCTTTCACATCACAAGATAGCTCTCTTCACGTTGTTAAATTCTGGTTTGTTACACAGGGTCAACTAAGGGCTAAAAGTTGCATCCTGCTTCTAACCCCATTATAAACATGAGAGCTGATTGAAAGGCCGTCTACCATTTTAGTGTATCGCACTTAAATGTTCTCCCTGCAGGTGAAAGTGCTCATTTTTCCTCACTCTAGATTCAATCAGCAACCCATTTCATCACACAAAAAAGGCTCCCTGAAACCATCTGCTAGTGGGAGCAAACCTCTGCAAATGACGCACACAATCTCATTTAGCCTTTCTATTTGACCCACTCTAGTGCCCCTGAGGTCAGTAGCTTTGGTAACTATTTTAATAATGGTTTTAAGAAAGGAAATGTGCTTTTATTTAATATTTTTATTATTGCTGAGTGGTGAACATTTACTAAATCCTAAATGTTGCTTTTGGATGAATTAAAATGTTTCTCACTTATAAAAATTATTGTCCTTTTTGATATTCAAAGGACATCTGAAGTGAAGAGTGTAGTTAAAAAGGTCTCATACAAAACAATCATCTTGAATTTACATATTACAATTACATATTTACATTTACACATTAATATCCTGAATCACATTTGCTTAGAAACTGAGAATACTATCGGTACTATACAGCCAACTGTAAGAAAATAAATTAGTGTATCAAAACAATTTGTATAGCAAACTACATTGCTACCAGAGGCAAAACACAGTGGAACATTTTCTCATTATTAACATTTTTTTTTTTGCCAAAGAGACGTGAATAAACTAATTTTTTGCTATGATTTTCTTAGCAACTTCATTACTATGGCTAATGAACAGCAACAGCTGGATTTATGGCCTAATATAACACAGATCATTGATCTGTTTATCATGCTATAAACAGTTATAGTTGATTTTATAAGGCTTTGATTGTTTCATAATATAATGAACACAATACTGAAAAACTGATATTCATTGTTGCATTTCCATAATGACTTTGAGAATAAGTGCAACAATATGTATTTTAGGGTTCGTGGGCAGCTTGCCAATAGCAAATAATAATCACAAATGAGATCTCTTTAATCTCTGATGTTTTTCCTAGACTGCAATCGTATTAAATTGACAAAGTAGATTTAAATGTAATGATTTCATCCAATACAAAATTGTAAAATGTTTTATGACTGTTCATCAAAAAAGTGTACATATAACTATATAAATAATTAAATAAACATTCTAGTATCCCTCAAGAAAATCTAGTTTGCTTTCGTGCATACAATTGGAATACAAAAATTTTGCCTCTTTGAACTAAAAACTCCCAAAAGCATTGTTAGTAGAAATCTTCACAGAGGACAAGGACCGGTCTGTGTAATACCCGAGTTGATCGGTGTCAGTCAGTATTGTTCATGTTTTGCAACTTATAAAATTGAAAAGTGTGAATGTTACTGCAAGCAGTCGATTGCAGTTTGATTCAGTGCAAAGTGATAGTAAATAAGTAATGCTGCTGTTAATGACAGTGGTCATGGCACTGAACGAGCAATCGTTTTTGAAGTTTAAAAGGGCAAACCGGTGAAGCTGTTGTATTATTTAAGTTGACTCGATAAACAAAAAATCCAAAATTCCAAAGTCGCAATCAGATGCTGATCAGTCATTCAATCAGCAAGAGAGGAATAACATGGATTGAACATTAGCAAGAAGAATTATATGCATCACAATCAGTTATGAGGGAAAAGGCTACTAACAGTAGGTAAGAAAAATAACTTTCGATAGGAATTTGATGCCAAATATTGTGTCCAGTTGCTTCTGTGTCTATCTAGCCAGGTTCCAGTCCAGTGTTTAAATAATATTCGGGTCCACGTCACATCCGGGCAGTAAATTTCTCAGGTCTGCACAGGGTCAATTCTAACTTTCAAAATATTGGACAGGTTTGGGAACAAATTTCTGGACCTGTGAAAGCCTCTGTGCAGACTTACATACATGATGCTTTTAAGCAAAATAAGTAAGCAACGCGTAATGGATTCTATATCAATCATTCTAAATATATACTAGGGGAGAACCGAATAATCGAAGATTCGATAGCAGGAGCCTGATCTTCGCAGAGGTGTTATGCAATGGGGACCATGCTATTTTGGTCATATGGGCAGTGGCGTAGCAGACGGCATGCACTGTGCTGGCAAAAATATTATTTATGATGTACCGAATGTTGGGTACCGAAACTCCCGGTTCATATGAGCGCGATGTCTGGCTATGTAGTGTATATTTAGAAGAATATTTAATCTCTTAAAAAAACTGTATGCCCTATTATAAATTGGATTAACCATAATTTTGTATAAAAGTAAATATAAACATAAATATATAGTCATTATAGAAGTATAATATTAATAGATTTTTAGTAGAAATAGAATTGTGATTGTGTACATATTATAAATACACATATTTGAAAACAAATGTCTAAATTCAAAAAAGGAATATCAAAAAAGTATTTGCAAATATACAAGCATTTAAAACATTCACGCAATTTACCACATTCTTTCATAAACAAAAAAGTCCACCTTTGTCAGTTTCCTTAAATTCTCCCTAGAAAAATGCTTACAGTAGTTGATGGCCAAACAATTATAATTTACATTTATGCATTTGGCAGACGCTTTTATCCAAAGCGACTTAAATTCTATTACACATTACATATTTTTTTTTGTTTCTGAGTACGTGCAATCCCCTGGGATCAAACCCATGACCTAGCGCCATGCTCTAACAACTGAGCCGCAGGAAAGCATCATATCTGTCAGTACAGTAGTTGCGTGCATGTGTGCGTGCATGCCTGCCTGCGTTTGGTCTCTGTTAATTTCTTTGAATAATTCCATTGGGCAAACAAGCATCTGCTTTAGGGTCATGCAACTCTGGAAGAGATGTCCTAATCCCATTGGCCCTCATTTAAAAACATACTGTTATTTATTATTTGTTTTATATGCCAGGGTGTTTTGCTCTGTTCATGCTAGGGGCGTCTAATGTTTTAGAGTAATACTGGGTAAGCCACACACTGTTACACAATGTTTTAGATCTTTCTGGTGACCAATTAAGTGCCATCTGGCCTGAACTTGTGCCGGCAATTGGTCCCCAATCTGTCCCAGTTACATTCCAGTCAGAAGGTGGATGGTATTTGGCCAGCAGAGAGGAATTTTGCAGCCAACTTGAGGTTTTTCTCTGGCTTTGTGCTAAGAAAGAATCCAACACTGCTGGCAATATAGAGTACAATATATGACAACCTTGACGATGCTGTATGACAATAAAGAGAAAATCCAAGCTGATGGACCTTTTCACACTTCTAGTTATAACATTTTATAACATGGCACTCTCGAGTACTTGATTCTGATAGGTCAGTCACTACATTACTAGATAATAACAGCTCAAAACAAATAACACATGATACCTCTAATGATGCAAATCATTTTGACAGGCACAGTTTAATATTACACATAATGTAATCTAAATATGAATTTAATAACATTATATTTACAAATGATTAAACCAAATTGAGTGTTCCTGCATTTGAACGTCATGTCTTACCTTAAAATCAAAAGTAAACAGTGTTTTCTCGCGGAAGGTGTAACGAACAGAGATAGGCGAGGCAGCGGATCAACATGCAGTAAAGTTTATTATACAACAGTTCCTTCTGGTTCTCGAATCTGATCGGTTGAGAGCCGTGCAATAGTCCACTGTATCGTTACAGGAACCACTTCACTCCCGCTTGTATCACTACGCCACTATTAGTCAGACTTATGAAACTGAACGTAAACACAGGAAAGCACAGCACCAGCTGATACCGGAGTCTTTTTGTAATAATATGGAAAGGTCGGAATATGATAATATATTGAGCAGTAGGTGGTGCTTAGTTCACCAGTCCGCCATTTAATGAACAAAGGAGAAAGTAAACACATGCACGTTCACACAGACGTGAGGGTCTCGAGGTGCGCTTAACACAACAGAAACTGCCGTCTCAACTTGCTATTGTAAACAAGCATGTGTGTAACCAGACTTACCTGCTCCGAGTGGGTCTCCAACAGGCGATCGGTCCGGCAAGGGAGACGGACGATCTAAGAGGAATAAAGCCAGCAGCCGCTATCATCTGTCGCTTGAGATCGAGTGTGATTTAACCTGTACAGAACTCACACTAGCTGGCCTCCATTATACATGTTTACATTAAAAAGCAATGGAAAAGTACCCCAGTGGAATGGGAATAACTCCTCAGTGAGTTTCCTTTTCTCTCTTTCATTCACACGCGCACTATGCTTCATTATTTCTCAGTAATAACTTCACTGAAGCAGCACATTTAAAAGACATGACTGGAATTCATGGTGGAAGAAAGTAGTTCCCTATTTTCTTTAAAAACCGGAGGGTTTTAAAGACACTCCGATGTCCAGCCCAAAGTGCCTGAACGACTACCGTCCTGTAGCACTGACACCCATTGTCATGAAGTGCTTTGAGCGGCTGGTCCTGGCACACCTGAAGGACTTTCTGCCATCCACATTGGACCCACATCAGTTTGCCTACCGCAGCAATAGGAACACAGAAGATGCAGTTTACATGGCACTGCACTCTGTGCTCACACATCTGGACAATAAGAACACTTATGCACGTATGTTGTTTGTTGACTTCAGCTCAGCATTCAACACTATCATTCCATCCAAGTTAATAGCCAAACTTGAAGACCTGGGCATTAACACCTCCCTATGCAATTGGATTATGGACTTTCTGACCAACAGACCACAGCAGGTGAGATCAGGCTCCATCTGCTCCACCACTATCACACTCAACACTGGTGTACCACAGGGCTGTGTGCTAAGCCCCTTCCTCTACTCCCTCTTCACCTCCGACTGCAAGCCTGTGAACGGATCTAACTCCATCATCAAGTTTGCGGACGACACTACGGTGATTGGTCTCATCAGCAACAACGATGAGACGGCCTACAGGAAGGAGATCCAGCACCTAGCCACATGGTGCAACAACAATAACCTGCTCCTTAACACCTCCAAGACAAAGGAGCTCATTGTGGACTTCAGGAAAGAGTCAAGAGGCACACATGACACCATCAACATCAATGGGATGGCTGTTGAACGTGTCTCCAGTTTCAAGTTCCTGGGGATCCACATCTCGGAGGACCTGTCCTGGACTACCAACACCTCCAGCCTGGTCAAGAAGGCTCACCAGCGCCTCTTCTTCCTGAGGACACTAAAGAAGAATCGGCTGTCCTCGGCTATCCTGGTGAACTTCTATCGCTGTGCAATAGAAAGCGTCCTGACCAACTGTGTCACAGTCTGGCATGGGAGCTGCTCTGTTGCAGAGCGCAAGGCACTGCAGCGGGTGGTGAAAACCGCCCAGCGCATCACAGGGACTCCACTTCCATCCATGGAGGACATCCAGAGGAAACGCTGTCTGCGTCGAGCTCGCAGCATTCTTAAGGACTCCTCTCATCCCGCTCACAGACTGTTTTCTCTCCTGCCCTCCGGCAGGCGTTTCAGGTGCCTCCGGACCAGGACCAGCAGACTAAAGAACAGCTTTTTTCCCAGAGCTGTCTCTTTATTGAACTCTGCCCCTCACTGATCCCACTGCCCCTCATTTACTACTACACTCTTCTCTCCCCCCTCATTGCACACCTGTCTTCACTTGTTATTTGCACTAATGGACTGTCTATACATAACATTTATGTTCATTTGCACTACCAGACTGCTCATTTGCACTGCCAACTGTTCATTACAGTACCGACTGTTTACTGTTTACTATGCATCTTGCACTCCTACACTTTAACTGAAATATGCAATAACTTCTTCCATTGCACTGTTACTTCGATAGCTTCTGTCCATAATTTATTTGCACTACTCTATATTTATCGCACTGCTGCTCACCATAGCCTAACTTACTGTATACAGCCACCTGCAAATTTCTGTTTATAGTAAAAGCCATCTGTACATTATGTTCATAATACATATCCATCTGTAAATTTCTGTTTATAGTAAAAGCCATCTGTATATCATGTTCATAGTATATATCCATCTGTAAATCTCTGTCTATAGCAATAGACATCTGTATATTATGTGCATAGTATATATCCATCTGTTAATTTCTGTTTATAGTAATAGCCATCTGTATATCATGATCATAGTATATATCCATCTGTAAATCTCTGTCTATAGTTAGAGACATCTGTAAATCATGGTCATAGTACATTTCCATCTGTAAATTACTTCTGTATATTTATTTATGTAACTTATGCAACCACTGTATATCCTGCACTTGCTGCTATTGCACTTCTGGTTAGACCCAAACTGCATTTCGTTGCCTTGTACTTGTACATGTGTAATGACAATAAAGTTGAATCTAATCTAATCTAATCTAATCTAATGTTAAAGTTGTTTCTGATTTATCTACACACTTGTGCCATCGAACTGTTGTATAAATGCAATATCGCACTCACAGTCGTGTGATGTTGCTCTACATCAGCAGCTGTGATGATGTAGAGCAACATCACACTCCTACTCGAGCGATATTGAATTAATAAATAATAAAACAAAACCAAGGCAAAACAGAAACAAGGTAATCCATAAAACACAGAGAACAGCAAACATTTAACAACTGACACTAGACAAAGGAAACACTGGGGTTTAAATAAACAGACACTAACAAGATAACAAGAAACACCTGGAGGAACTAATAAACACTAAAAACTACAAAGGACTACAGAACACATGGGACAAACAGGAAGTAACATAAAAATCCACAACAACCAGGGGAAACACAGACAGGGATTGTGACAACTGGTTAAAAGTTTTAGAACACTTGAGAGAAATGTTTCTTATTATTTTTAAAAGGTTTTAATCTAAAGGTGTATGTTCTTTTCATCACAACATAAATGTTTATTCAATACAATGTATGAAAGGCGTGAGCAGCCAATAGAGCATGGGAACTATTTCAATATTGTTTAAAAAAAACTGGTGTTATTCCACAGTTGTGATGAGCTTCCTATTTTTCTAAAATGTGAAAGAAATAATAGCAAATAAGAGTTCTAACACTTTTGACTGGTAGTGTATAAAAGTCTGAGGCTGAAAAAAACATAAAGTCACATAATACTTAGTAAACATTAAAAACAGGTCTCACAAACCCAAACAAAACACAAGGATTAAGAAAGATTAAGAAACATTTCATTTGTATGATGGCTCAGTAATAACCAATGCTGACGTAAAAGAATCTGATTGGACTAAACTGTCAGTAGATTCTTGTTCTTAAACATGCCGCTCTGTAACACAACAACTTCTGCTTTCTATTATTTCCATGGAGCTCTGCATACATAATATAAAAACATTTAAGTAAAAGCGTACTGTAACAAACTCAGCGCTTCCGCCGACCATGCCCCCTGCAACAGTGCTCTCTCACCGCTTCCCACGCTCACTAAATGCATACTGATTGCACTCGCACCTGCATCCCATCACCTTGGACTCTATATAAACTCATTCCATTCCATTGTTCATTGTCAGGTTTAGTTGTTTTATGTTTGCTGCTAGTGCCGACCGTGTTTTGATTACTTACCTGTTTGCTTGTGGAATTTACCTGTGTACATGTGGATTACTTTCCCGTCTATCCAGTCCTGCACATACCGAAGACATCTCGTTTTGGGTTCTGGACCACGGACATTGTCCTGAGTCGACCCTGGCTCAAATAACACCAACACCACATCGACTGGAAGTCTAGAGAGGTCCTGAGCTGGATTGAGAACTGTGTATCCTCTGCCGGCCGATCGCGTTACTCCCAGCCTGCACAACCAAACCTCTACAGATGATCCAGAACGCAGTGGTGAGAGTGGTCTTCAATAAGTCAAAGAGAGCACGTTACTCCTCTCTACATTGGCTCCCTATAGTCGCTCGCATCAAATTCAAAGCTCTGCTCCTGGCCTTCAAAACCACCACTGGGTCGGCACCCCCTTACCTTCACTCGCTTATACAAACTTATGTACCCTCTAGATCCCTGCGCTCTACCAACGAGCAACGTCTTGTGGTGCCATCCCAAAAAGTGAAAATATCACTCTTATGTACCTTCTCTGGATCTGTTCTTGCTGAGGCTTGCTGAGACCAGTTTTATTCCATTTATGTATTGCTGTCCTTGTGTTTCTAATTGCTTCAATGTTTACCTCATTTGTATGTTGCTTTGGATAAAAGCATCTGCTAAATGATTAAATGTGAATGCAGTTACACCACAGTCAATGCCTGTGGGTCCCACTTCGGTGGAGAGTCCGGAAACCTCCACCAATGTTGACATCCCTGAAGAGTACAGGGCATTCCAGGACGTATTCTCTGAGAGACTGGCAACCAAGCTTCCCCCTCACTGGCCATGGGACTGCGCCATCGAGCTGCTACCTGGGGCTTAAGGGTTGAATATACCCTGTCTCCATCCCGGAAAAGAAGGCCATGGAGGACTACATCTCAGAGGCGTTGGCGCAGAACGTCCATCCATCCACGTCCCCTGCCGTTTTTTCTCCGTGGGTAAGAAGGATGGGGGTCTGAGACTGTGCATAGATTACTGGACACTAAACAACTTCACCAAAAAGTTCACCTACCTTCTTTCCCTGTTCCCAGCCGCCCTGGAACAATTAACCCAAATCTTCTCAAAACTGGATCTGTGCAGTGCTTATAATTTAATCCGGATAAGCGCTGGAGATGATTGTAAGATCGCTTTCTTAACCCCCTAAGGACATTACGAATATCTACTCAACGCCCCAGCCATAAAACTAGCCCTGCAGAAATGGATTAGATTTCGTCACAGACCCGTCCCTGTCTGCCTCCTTCACCTGCATCCTGGTTGCTGAAAGTGAAAGAAATAGGTCGTATTTGTCAGATATGGTGACCCATACCCGAAATGTGACCTCTGCATTTAACCCATCCGTGACTAGTGAACACACGCTTTGCAAGTCGTGAACACACGCATCTCAAGTCGTGAACACACATACACCTGGAGCAGTGGGCAGCTATCACTACAGCACCCGGGGAGCAAGTGGGGGTAAGGTGCCTTGATCAAGGGCACCTCAGCCGTTACATTTACATTTACATTTGGCAGATGCTTTTATCCAAAGCGACGTACTATACATTGATACATTTTGTATAGTAAGCAAGTGGGGGTAAGGTCCCCCACTTAGGGGCAGTGGTGGCCCAGTGGTTAGAGAGTTGAACTCATGACCAGAAGGTTGCTGGTTTGATTCTCAGGGCTGGCGGGTAACGGCTGAGATGCCCTTGAGCAAGGCACCTAACCCCCACTTGCTTACTATACAAAATGTACAAATGTATAGTACAATGTAATGTAAGTCGCTTTGGATAAAAGCGTCTGCCAAATGCATAAATGTAAATGTAAGGTGCCTTACTCAAGGGCACCTCAGCCACCAGCCCTGAGAATCGAAACCAGCAACCTTCTGGTCATGAGTCCAACTCTCTAACCACTGGGCCACGACTGCCCCAAAGGTTACCTGCCAGAGCTGAGGATCAAACTGGAGACCTTCTGGTCATGAGTCCGACTCTGTAACCACTGGGCCACAACTGCCCCTTAATGCCCCTACGACTACATTTCTCTATGTAGACTTTACCACAGTTATCTACTGCCTTCGAGACCGCCGAAGCCCTCTTCAACCACGTATTGAGGATATTCCGGGAGAGCGAGAGGGTCTGGGACTCAGCTCACCATCAACACCAAAAGGCTGTCCACAGACAGGAAATATTTTGGATTACTTACCTGTGTGCTTGTGGAATTTATCTGTGTAACTGTGGATTATTTGTCTATAGTATCTGCCTGCCTGTGTTACACTCCTTATTACAGGAATGTAACTTATCTGTGGTGTGTCTCATCTCGTCAGTAAAGTGTGACACGTACACAGTGGAAATGACACAATTAGCATTAATATATTACATGCACATCAATGCATATGAATTGAAATGATGTCCTTAACAGAATTTATACAAAATAATGAAAATAATATCATAATTAATAAAGCCCAATTCAGCCATAGATGGAATACAGTAGGATGTAATGAGATATGACACACATGTAGATTTGACATGGGAAAGGAACAAAAAATAGAGTGTAATCCGTATGTGAGTCAATGTCTGTTAGTAAGGTCATTGAAGTAAAGAAGTTTTAAGCCTGCATTTACCAACAGCATTACTTCCAAGGACACTTATGAATATTAAAACCTATATTAAGTTTAATTAGTGGTTGTGGGAGGGCTAATGGACATTTTAATTTGCTCTTGACCCATTAAATGGGGACAACACGGCCTGAAACCCCAAGTCTCTCTCTGGGGGCTCTCAGAGCAGGGCTCCCTTGTCTGGGAAGAATTGGCCTGTCGTGTCGGAAAGCTGAGCAGATCAACCATGAAATTGGTTGGAGCCAGAGTGAAACTAAAAATTAACTGTGGTTTAAATATTGTCACTCCGGTCATACGTTCTGGTCTGAGAACAATGACCAGTGCTTTGTGTTTTTATGCTTTTTCTCTTTTACAGCAGAGTTAAAGGTAGACAAGGTGTCTCTATCTAAAAAGTCATGTCGTTTTTATGTTTAAAGATTTTACCACAGGTTTTCACCAGACTGAAAGCTCAGATGTCACTTTTGTTACTATTGTTGTAAGATTTTTTAAGCATGATTTTTCAGAATCGCTTTCAAAATTGTCACATCCATAACGGTCTGAATTCCTCCTTTAAGGAGACATGAAAATGAGAATATAAAATTATTATGTTATTATTATGTATAATTATGTTCTATGGAGCCATCCCTTCTCCATTTGGTGGGTAATATTGCTTCTGGTTTGTGCATTATAATTCACAAAAATCGTACAAACCCTGTCATCTCTCAGAAACAGTGTCTTTTTAAGTCACAGCCATGATGTGTGTATATTTTCCTCAACTTAAACAGCAAATGTTTATAGACTTAAACTTTCTGATTTCTGGATGCTCTTTTAACGGTTTAAGAAAAACTGAAATAATTAAAAACTTTTTCAGAGAGTTTATATTTCAAGTTTTAACTGCAAATGTCACATTCATTATGCTTGAATTGCCCTTTAACGTTTGTAGGTTAATTCACCTGAAAGTATAAACAGTACTTTGAAAGTGTTGCTTTGTTCATTTGAGCACCCTGGCCAGTACTATACCTATAACAACATTATAGCTGTAGTGCAAGGGTCCGTTCTTTGTATGTGGATTATTCAATTAGCTGCATTTGATTCTTAAATATTTCACATGATCTTGGATTATTTGGTCCTTCAACGCTCTTCCTGGACTTGCTGTTATAGCAACAGGCCCATATTTGTTGAGCCTTTATAATAAAAGTCAAAGTCAGGTTATAACAGCAGCACAATAAATATATTTCGCAACTAAAAATGTGTGAAAAATGTGTGCCGGGCCGATTTCTCATTGTTTTTTTAAAGCGCTCAGGAGATTGCAATGCTGTGGCATCTGCTGTTGCTAAGCAAAGGCAAAGAATAAATAGATTTTAAGCCTGGGAATAATTAGAGTGATTAGATCATCTTGGATGTGTTATTTGATCTCAGATGTAGTAAGCAACGTACAAAGAACGGACCACACAGTAGTGCAAGTTTGGAGTGGAAATGTCTATTTCTTAGATCCATTGAAAAAAAACAGTGACTATGAAACATGTGTCAAGTAAAGCTTAAAACAATTAAAGCTTAAAGCTTTAAATGTGCAGCAACAATGAATGAACATTTTAATATATAACATAGAAAACAGAAAAAAAGGATATCTCCACCATAACAACGTCTATGGTTATTGTGTGTGTGTGTGTGTGTGTGTGTTTTGTGAGGAAGGACAGAGATTAGGAGAATAAGAAGAGCTTGTTGTACTGCTGTGTTTATGAATGTAGTAAGACAGCTAGAGAGAGAAGTGTCATGACAGAAGTGAAAGTGTGAATGTGTTGATACAAGCTCATCTGACACACTGATGCTGTAGACTGAGCTCTGGTTAATTATGTCGACACATCAGAGCCGTACGTGATAACACATTGTGCTACTGTACGCCACCCTGCAGCTTCCTGTCACTACTGCAGTCCAAAACTCACCGCACTACATGGAGCTACAAATAAACTTCTGTTAACATCACTGTACATGCAGTGACTTCAATGACAGTATTTGTCTTAAGTTATACCTAGAAGCATCCATGTCAAACCCCAAAACTGTATTTTCAGACCATGACACCTTTAAGGTACAGAATAAAATGTTTTTTTTACAGCTGTTCCTAAATCTAGCACTTTGTCTAAACAGGCAACATTGTAATAGGATCATAGGCACACTGCCAACACAGAGTCTGTCGGAAAAGGTTGGCAGCATATAGAAAATATACAGTACTCCCTTCTAATCTACAGCAGATACATGCTTAGCTATACTGTAGTTACTTAGCTATAGTGTAGTTGTTTAATCTACTCCATATGTGCAGGTGTTGTTATATATGCTTTATTAGAATTACACAGTTGGCTTATAGCAGTGCTAACATATTACTATTATATGCCGTTTTTGTGTTAAGAGCATGATTCAGTTGGTCCATTGTGTGGTATTTACAGTACTAAAGAATGCAGAACTTAAATAAGTGTTGTCTTAAGAGCCCTTTATTTTGTTGTAGTTTATCGTCCCCCAGGTCCACTTCATAACTTCATTGAAGATCTAGATGTGCTGCTCTCATCACTTTCGGAGGATAGCAGCCCTCTCATAGTTTTTGGGGACTTTAATATCCATCTGGAGAAACCCTATGTTTCTGACTTCAAATCCCTCACCGCGTTGTTTGACCTCTCTCGCATCACTAATGTTGCCTAACCCTACACTGAGTTAAAATATATTAATGTGGTCATGTCCCAACTTCCGTGTACATGTAAAGTCATGATCCAGTGTTTAGCTAGAATAAGACAAACACAGTTGGTGATTGATGATTGACAAATAAAAAAGGTTACATCATATGAAATATGATTGGTGAGTGATGTAAAAACATCCTGAAAGTTCTACATAAAGTGTGATGCAAAATACAGTAATTTGAGATTTGTTGGGTATTGCTCTCATCGCATCTCACTTTGTAAGCTCAAGCAAATAAAGTTTGACTGGAACTCTTGTCTGCGAGACTTCTTTCTGCATTGGAAGGTCGATTTGCGATTCAAGACATTCAATTATCCTCTTTGCCAACCCCAACCCCCACCCTCTTCATCATTGAGTGCTGAGGACATTGCTATCTTTTTTACTGAAAAAACAGCATCCATCAGCAAATAATTTTCAGCACCTCAGACCTCTGCTCACACTACCCTCACATCAAGCATTGAGTTCTCCTTCTTCTCCCCACTTACCGATACTGAAGTCACCAGACTTTTCTCCAGCAATCCCACCACCTACCCCCTTGACCTTATCCCTCCCATCTCCTACAAGCCATATCCAGCACACTCACACCATAACTTACACACATCATCAACACCTCCCTGTTCACCAGCACTTTTCCATCCACATTCAAACAGGCCCAGGTCACACCACTACTTAAAAAACCCACACTGAACCCCTCTACCACAGACAGCTACAGACCCGTCTCTCTCCTCCCGTATATTGCGAAGACACTCAAAAGAGCTGTTTTCAACCAGGTATCTTATCCCAGAATAAACTACTGGATGACAAGCAGTCTGGCTTCAAAACTAACCACTCCACTGAGATTACACTGCTATCGGTCAAGGAAGCACTACGGCTAGCCAAAGCGGAATCAAAATCCTCTGTCCTGGTTCTGCTAGACTTGTCTGCAGTGTTTGCCTGTGTAACGTCTTCTTCTTACTGTATGATCACAAACTGAAATGTTTAATTATCGCCATCTACTGAACTAACTATGTATTGCAGCTTTACACTTCACTAAGAAGAGATCGTAAAGGACGTACATGAGTGGGTAAATATTTAAAGTTCGACACCCATCCTATTTAGTATTAAATATGAATCTTATGTATTAAAAACAGTAAATACACAATACAATGATAATAGTATTGTATTACATTGTTTTAAACTTCTCTATTTATTTAAAACATTAGTCAATAACACATATTAAGGTGCATCACATCACATAAAATACTGTTGTATACTTTAGTATTTATTATAGTAAATTGTAGTATATTACAGCTGTAAAATAATATGGTAATCATCACACACTATTAACATATAGCCTACTACAGTATTGAGGAAGATTATCCTAGTGTAGTGTAGTTATTGTAGCTAACTACTTTTTCAGATGGTTAGCTCAGCTGTAACTCAACTACTTTTATTTATGAGTAGCTTGTGGCTTACCTAACTACAATTTAAAAGTAGCTTCCACAACACTGTGTATTTGAAAACAAGTAAGTTAGCAGCATAGCAGACAAGGAGTTGGTACCAAAAAAGGCTCCACAACAGAAGTGTGGCAGTGGTTTGGCTTTGCACAGTCAGACATGTCACAAAGCAAAGTTATATGTCAACTTTGTCGCACAATGGTTGGAATGTCAGGAGAGAATACAACAAATCTGTTCAGATAGTTTTTGTAGAGTTTTACTTGAGCAGTTTTTTACTTAATGGTTGTGTGTTTAATGTGTTATTTATACTGAGAGTTTAAATATTGAGAAAGGTTTTTTATATTGAGAGATTTTGTAGAGTTCTACTTCAAAAAAATAAAAAAATACTTGTTATTTTGTATAACAAGTTATTTTGCGATTGTGCTATTTATTGACAACTAATACTGAAGTGTTTTTCTGTAGGCCTATTTTCAATCCAGATCGTGGATCGAGATTCTTTGGTATGAAGATCGTGATATGCTTTGTTGGGAAGATCTCCCAGCCCTACTGTCAACCACCAGATACTGCTAGCAACACTGTCATCACTTGGAATCTCAGGTACTCCTCTCCGCTGGTTCACTTCCTACCTCACCGACAGGTCCTTCAAGGTGTAATGGAGGGGTTTGCTGTCGGACTGGGGTCCCTCAGGGATCAGTGCTTGGACCACTCATCTTCTCCATCTACATGACATCCTTAGGACCCATCATACAGGCACGCGGTTTCTCCTATCACTGTTATGCTGATGACACTCAGATTTACATCTCATTTCACCTGGACGATCCTACTGTAGCTGCATGCATTTCAGCCTGCCTTGAAGACATCTCAGCTTGGATGAAAGAGCATCACTTCCAGCTGAACCCTGCCAAGACAGAACTTCTTGTATTTCCGGCACACTCCTCAGTGCAACATGACCTCACCATCCAACTTGACAACACCACAATCACTCCTTTCAAAACAACCAGGAACCTTGGAGTCATCTTTGACAACCAGCTGTCCTTCAGTGACCACATTGCACAGACAATGCGATCATGCCGATTTGCACCCTAATCTTCACCCAAGATTCGACCCTATCTCACTGAGCAAGCAGCACAGCTTCTTGTTCGGGCCCTTGTGACCTCAAGGTTGGACTACTGCAATTCTCTCCTTGCCAGTCTTACTGCCAAGACAATCAAACCACTCCAGCTGGTTTAGAATGCAGCAGCACGGCTCGTTTTCCAAGAGCTCAAAAGGGCTCATGTGACACCCGTCTTTATCTCTCTCCACTGGTTACCGGTTAAAGCCCGTATTAAATTCAAGTCACTAACACTTGCCTACAGAACTATCACTGGCTCTGCACTGGCATATTTTCATACCCTCCTACACTCCATCAAGATCCCTATTTTCAGCAAATGAGCGGCGTCTTGTATTGCCCTCTCAAAAGGGCAGTAGATCACTTTCCCGCTCATTCTCCTACGCAACTCCTTGCTGGTGGAACAGCCTTCCAAACTCTGTCTGATCAACCACATCTCTCACAACATTCAACAACATCTTAAAACACATCTCTTCTGTGAATACTTGATAAATAAATAAATAAAAAATACTAACCCTCTCTTTCTTTCTATCAATAAGTACTGTAGTGTTCTGGCTTTTGTGGAAACCAGTAACTTGGTGTTAGCACTTATTGTATTATTGCCCCTGTATGGCATATCACTTTATTGCTTCCTAATCTCTCTGTCTGCTAAATGACTAAATTTAAATGTAATATTGAGTACTTACAGAGTAGTATCGCACCCTTCAAATATCTGTATCTGAGTCTTTAGTTTCATCACATGTATAAAAGACAGATACAGCTGTACGATTTTTTTCCAAAAACAGTCAAGCTCCTGCAGGCATGCAAATGGGCTGAACTGAAGCATGCGAGCACACAATACATCATCGCATCATCCCTGCCTAACTGTTGAATCACTATAAGTTTGTGTTGTTAACATTATGCACATACGTGCTGATTGCCAACAAAACACAGACATATATGACTGACCTACTGCGTGCGGTTCATGTCCGGCTGGCATCTTTTAGAGCTGGGACTGCTCCATCTATCAGTTTCAAACGATCTCCATGTCAGTACCATGTCTTTGTGTTTATGTTACGTGTCGAAGCACATGGCCTTTGTGTTGTTACTTTGCGCCATGTGACTTTCTGTTTTTCTGTGAAACACAAAAGAAGATATTTTGAAAAATGTCTCAATGGTTTTGCATTTATGAAATAAAGGCCAATAGGAGCAAGTGTGGTTTGGTTATCAATGTTGTTAAAAATATATTCTTTTGTGTTCTACAGGAGAAAGAAAATGTAATGACAGGTTTGGAATGACACAATTGTAAGTAAATGATGAAAAAAATTTCACGTTTAGATGAACAAACCCTTTAATATGCAACACATTTTAATTTATAACCACACATATCCGCTAGTGAATCTTGTTAGATGTTTCTCATTGTATTTTTCTTCTGAAAGGGAGCTCAACCTTAACTTCTACCCTCATTAGTGTCTTTTGTAGTGCTTTCAAAAACACTGCAAACAATCTATAATTTCTTGTTCTACATGAAAAATCAGAGCTTTGTCATATTAAGGTACTACTCCCAAAACAAAATAATTTCTGTGCGGCTTTATTAAGAAGTAGCTAACCTAAAATCTTTTAATCCTTTTGTTTTTCCAAAAAATGCGAAACCTAGCAGAAGCATCCAGTCTAGCATCATTGCTAATTCATGCCTTTATCTTATTATTCATGAAATCCAATAGGGATCCTGGGTAATTTGTTGTAGGTCCAGCTTTCTCTCATGTCACTACTTGCCAAACAATACAACAGGTGTGGCATTTTCTCCCTGAGGCCTCTGCTGTGTCTTTCTTTATGCTTGATGCTCTTGAGGAAGACGGCAATCAAAATAAATGCCCAATACCAGTTATCATTTAGATTATTCACTTTGTGTATAATTACTCTTATACATATTCATATTCAATAAAAGTTCACCTAAAAATGACAAATTCTGTCATAAATAATTTGCCCTCATTTTGTTCCCAATCTGACTTATTTTTTCTGTGGAACTAAAGGGAAAAACATTTAATTTAATCTGTACTCTTTCAATTTAGAGAGAGTAAATGGGGATAGATGTTATTGATCTCAAAAGTGACATAATGCTTCATAAAAGTACCATAAAATTGGTCAAAATTACTTGCATGTTAAGTGATACTAAAGCCATTCTTCAACTTTGTGAGAGTAATGGACCAAATTTGCTAAAATCCAACCCTCTGCCACAGGTGTTCAAACTCATCCCATTCACATATGAATAATGATTTCATCCAAGCTGTTACTTTTTGGCCATTTTGAGATTATCTGCATCAGCCAGACTATGTTAGATTGGCCCATCAAACATTTATAAATATTTTAAACTTTATAAATGTGTGTTCCATTTAAACAAATTTGTGCTTTTTTTGCTGTCATTTCAAATGCTTGATAAGATGTACATTTCCTAAAAATATAAATATATACAGCCGTGGAAAAAATCATTTTCACTTTTTCTAAATACGCGATTTAAAGTTAGGTAAAATTATCGTTCTTATTTCTGTGCCAGGTTCTCTTACCACACCTCCACGACCACCACGCTCACACTTACCAAAGTTCTGATCACCTACCGCTCATCAGCACCAGCATAAAGACCCTCAGTCATCGTCTGGTCTTGCTTACGTATACAGACTCTAACCTGTTATACTCACCTTATACTTATCTGGATTATACCATGTCAAAAGTCTTTAGCCTGATCGTCTTCTACCTCAAAGTGGAGAAATGCAATTGAGCCATATTGAGCCATTTATATAGCGCTCTATTGTGTATCCCTGTACACGAAAATCGCTTCACAATCATACGAGGGGGTCTCTCCTCAAACCACCACCAGAGTGCAGCATCCACTTGGATGATGCGAAGGTAGCCACAGTACAACGGCGCCAGTGCGCTCACCACACACCTGCAATACCTCAAAAAAGCCAAATGCCTCAACCCACGCCAAGATCGCTGGTCCATGTTCTTCTCCCGGTTTCATTTCCAGATCTCCTACTACACAGGTACCAAGAATTATTATGCTGCTGCTCTCTCACGTATGTTTACTCCTCAGAAAGAAAGTCCATTCAATGAATCCATCTTTGTTAATCCCATCCGTTGGACCTTCAATGACGCCATTACCTTCGACAATGCCCCCAACAACCCACCACCAGAAATGCATTTACATACCACGCATGGAACGAACCAACATAATCAATTCAGTTCACAGCTCACTTGGCACTGGCCACCACTAGCCAGATTTTCAAAATCATTATGCCTAATCCCTCTCAAAGGTCTTCACACAGCATTAGAATCTGCAGAAATGCTACTGGTACTACTTTCGGTACTACGGCATCCCCGAAGACATTGTCTCCAATAGGGGACCTCAGTTTATCTCACGCATATGCTGCGCATTCTTTACACTCCTAGGTGTGACTGTGAGTTTGTCCTCAGGATACCACCCACAGTCAAATGAAAAGACAGAGAGAAAAATTCAGGAGATCGGGAGGTTTCTTCGCACATTCTGCCATGACCACCAGTATGCCCAAACCTCCTTTCATCAGCCAGCTATCGGGTTATCTCCCTTCCAGTGCGTACGCCCACCTCTGTTTCCCTGGGGCTTAAATACACATACACTAACAAGATTACAAGACACACCTGGAGGAACTAATAAAAACTACAAAGGACTACAAAACACATGGGATAAACAGGAAGTAACAAGTCCACAACAACCAGGGGAAACACAGACAGGAATCATGACAGTAAGACAAATCATCTACAAATAGAGGGCATTCAACATGACCACAACTCTGCCTAGAAGTGGAATCCCATCAAAACTGTCATCAAGAAGAAAAAATAATACCAGAAAAATAGTAAATGAGGTAAAGGCCAACCTACACATCACCTCTAGAGAGTTGCAGATCTCTCTGGCAGCATCTGGGTAAATGTACATATGTCTACAATCAGATGAAAATTTAACAGACATGACATTTAATGGAGGGTTGTTAGAAAGAGAGCCTCTGCTCTCAAAAATGAACAATGCTGCGCGTTTCAACTTTCAATTGCCAGTGGACAAACCATAGGCCTTTTGAAAGTCCATTATTTCGACAGATTAGTCCAAAACAGATTGTTGGGTCATAATCAAAGCCACCATGTTTGGAGAAAAGCCAACACTGAATTCAAGGAAAAGAACCTCCTCCCAATAGTGAAGCATGGTGGTGGAAATGTGAAGATCTGGGGTTGCTTTTCTGCCTCCGGGCCAGGTTGACTTCATGTTATTCAGGCAACTTGAATTCTCAGACCTATCAAAAAATTCTTGAAGATAATCTCCTGCCATCAGTCAGAGAGCTGAAGCTGGCCCGAAAATAGGTGATGCAACAAGACAACGACCCAAAGCATTCAAGCAAATCCAAAAAGGAATGGCTTAAAAGAAAGAAGGTTCACACTCTTGATTGGCCTAGTCAAAGTCCAGAACTCAATCCAATTGAAATGTTGTCCAACCTCTCTCAACTGGCTGAGTCCTGCGAGGAGGAGTGGGCAAAAATCCCCAAAGACAGATGTGAGAGACTGGTAAGTGGTTAAAAAAAGCTTGGTTGAAGTAATGGCTGCAAAAGTGACATTTCATTCTGGAAGAAGGATCATCCCCTGCAGCTGAACGTTGCAAAAACAGAACTGTTTGTGATCTCGGCTGACCCAAAGATTCATCACAACCTTTCCATTCTAGGTTCATCGACCATTACACCTTTAGAAAGAACCAGGGAGTGGAAAATAATGATGAGCTTGACTTCACAGATCATGCTGCCAGCATCACCTGGTCCTGTAGATTTGTCCTCTACAACATTAGGAAAATTAGACCTTTCTTGTCTGAGCATGCTACGCAAGTTCTAGTCCAGGCTCTTGTCCTGTCCATACTAAACTATTGCAGTGCGCTACTGGCTGGACTCCTAGCCTTCACAACCAAACCTCTACAGATGATCCAGAATGCAGTGGAAAGAGTGGTCTTCAATGAGCCGAAGAGAGAACATGTCACTCCTCTCTTTGTCAGGTTACATTGGCTCCCTATAGTCACTTGCATCAAATTCAAAGCTCTGCTCCTAGCCTTTAAAACCACCACTGGTTCGGCACCCCCTTACATTCACTTGCTTATACAGACTTATGTACCCTCTAGATTCCTGCGCTCTGCCAACAAGCAACATCTTGTGGTGCCACCCCAAAAAGAGAAAAAAAGGAGGTGCCAAAAGCTACTAAATAAAGGCTTCACATACTTCTGCACAAGTCAAATTTTGTTCACTACATAAAAATAATATATCTTTTTTGTGTGTCCGTCATTTGATAGTCTGCTTTACAAATTGGGTTTTGGATGAACATTTGATTAGGTTATTTTACAGAAAACCTGATCATGTCTGGAGGGTTCACAAACTTTCAAGCAGCACTGTATATATACACTGCAAAAAATGACTTTCTTACTTAGTAATTTTGTCTTGTTTTCCAGTACAAATGTCTAAAAATTCTTGAATCAAGATGCATTTTCTTGATGAGCAAAATTACCAAGAAAATAAGACTTGTTTTTAGACCAAATATATTCAATTTAAGTGAATTTGTGCTAAAAACGAGCAACAAAATCTGTCCATGGGGTAGGAAAAAAGAAATTGAAATAAGTTTTACTTTTTTCTTAGTCACTAAAGTCAAGATTATTTTTCTTACCCCATGGACAATTTTTTTTGCTTGTTTTAGGCACAAATTTATTTAAATTTAATATTTTTTGCCTAAAAACAAAACTTATTTTCTTGGTCATTTTGCTCATCAAGAAAATGCAACTGGATTCAAAACATTTTAGACAGTTTTATTGGAAAACAAGATAAAAATACAAAGTAAGAAAGCGATTTTTGCAGTGTACAGGAATTTACAGTGATCATAATTACAGCTGTTTACATCCCCCCCTGAAGCCAACACAGACCAGGCACTTATGAAACTGTATGGGATTATAAGTGAGCAAGAAACCGCATACCCAGATGCAGCATTTATTCTTACAGAGGACTTTCAACAAAGACAACTTCAAAACAATATCTCCAAAATATTTCCAGCACATCCCTAACACGCGTGATGTTCCTTTACTAGACCACTACTACTACTATCCTTTCCGGGACCCCTACAAATCCCTCCCCCGCCCACCTCTACATACTGTATATAATGTGAATTGCTAACTGTAAGTATGGCTAATTGTTTATTTGCACTGAGTATATGTATTTGTATATTGCAGTATAAGTCTGTATGTGTATAAGTCTGTAAGTATGTAAGGCTACTGTCTATATGTAAATTGTTTATGCACTGTCTGGGGCACACTCACAAGAATTTCACTCAGCAAGGCACACGTTGAGATGTGACAATAAAAGTGATTTGATTTGACAAAGAGCTCTGAACATTTACTACTATAAAAAAATCTAAATGCTTTATATTAAAAAAGAAACCAAAAATATGGTCTTTACTTCTGAAACTTTACAGCATGTACGTTGCCAATAAGGTGGGTGATTCTGTGTAAGTTGTGTACGTTTTTTACAGAATGGTGTGAAATGTAGTGAGTGATCCTCCGTTTTGTGTATGATTCCCAATTTTTCCCAAATGTGCCAAATAAATGATGCCTAGTGTTTAGATTTTAAAAGTCATGTATGGTATTCCAGCCATAATTTTGGTAACACTTTACTTAAAGCATTTACGCATTTGGCAGACGCTTTTATCCAAAGTGACTGACATTGTATTTTACTGTACATTTTGTATAGTAAGCAAGTGGGGGTTAGATGCCTTGCTCAAGAGCACCTCAGCCGTTACCCGCCAGCCCTGAGAATCAAACCAGCAACCTTCTGGTCATGAGTCCAACTCTCTAACCACTGGGCCACAACTGCCCCTATATTAATCATGCCTTGTAATGTACCTTATAATGCATTGTTTTGTGTCATGAATAATTGAGGTGTCTGGGCTCTAATAAAATCTTATTGCAAAAAATATATAATGGAAATATTCACCACTTTGTGAATATGGTTTCTCAATATTTCGGCACTTAAAAATGGGTTGATTGATGTTTAGTACAGGAGAGAAACAGCTGGGAGGATCTATTGACAGTGGATTTGATGAGAAAGTAGCTGGTTTATGTTACTGGTTTTGGATCTGTCCACCATCATAGAGAGACCGCATCATAGAGAGACTTGTGAATATTTTAGTTTATTGTCAGCAGCGCCATTCTGCTGGTTTCTTGAGAGACACCTTCTTTATCATGTCACAAGCAAGAAAGCTTTTCAGAGGGAAAGAGCAGCCAAAGTTCACAAAAATAGCACGGATGCACAGAGCCCTTCAACGCGGATGCTGGCTGGGTCGGCATGCCCGTTAACACTGCTGAGGCTTTAGCTGTGCTCAGAGACTCAAAGCTGGCTTTACATTAGCACCAACAGCCTGTTCTAAATCTGAAGGGAAGTGTGAAACAGCTGGATGGTGCTCAGGGCTGCCTCTCAGGATGTGATGTCTAGTGAACGGGTGTATTCAAATGGAGGGCAGTGCGATTTGACAGACAGATGGTCAGATGGTTATTACTTCTGACAGAACATGAGGAGGATTCGCCACACACAGAATTTTATTGCAAACCATTCAAGTGGTAATAAAAATAACATTTAATTAAAGAGACAGTTTTTTACTGCAATATGCAGTATAATTTCATGTCCCCATCATACATGATGTAATATAATGAATAATGCATAACATTAAACTTAGTATTTTTAAAGATGGAAATAATATTATACTCCTTTCTTTTATAACAATATGACAGCAAACTAAATGGGGTGAATTTTAGATAATATTGTAACAATCAGCTTTATTAGCTGAGTTACAAAAGTTAAAATTGGGTCAGATTACACTGTGTAAGATTAAAACGGAGTTAAAATGATGAGACAAACAAGTGAAAAATGATATAAAGCTGATTCTCAATTCCAAGAACGCAAAGAACGGACTTCTGTTCTCGTGAAATTCCGTAAGTGCACAAGTATGCATTCGATGCATCCTTGATATCGAGAACACATCCGACTACTTTCATGCATTCTCTGTTCTTGTGTTCTTGAGTATTAATGACATAAAGTGAGAACACAAGGACACAAGACCGCTGAAGAACGCATATTGAGAAACAGCCTAAGTGTATTTACAATGTTCACATAAGACTTACACACTAAAACAAGACTGCAAAAAGCATGGAATACAATACCATGCTCTAAAACAATCTAAAATTCCAGGCGTGTTAAACGTCCAAATATTATAGTGTCCACCGGTGTATATACAATCCCATAAAGTGATAATCTAAGTCTTAGTTATGCTGGAAAGGTAAATCCACAATAAAAGAAACTCCTCAGTCCAGCCATTTGTGAGCTAAAGCTAACCACATGTGCCATGCTGCCCCCTTTATAATGGCTGCTGCCATATCCTGTCATGTGACTGGTCATTTATGTCACTTGTAACTTTGTCACTTGTTTGTCTCATCGTTTTAACTCTGTTTTAATCTCACACAGTCTAATCTGACCCTATTTTAACTTGTGTAACTCAGCTAATAAAGCTGATTGTTACAATATTACTACTTTGGTTGAAGTGGATGTTGCCATGTACATACTGATATAAAACTTAAATATCATCAACTGACAATTGAAAAAAGCATTCGCTAGTCTGCCTTAATGATGATTTCTTAATCATTGTGTTAATGTTCCTTTATAAGACATTAACAATACTGTATTTTAATAATTGAAACAACGTGAAATGTGTCATGTTTAGTAAATGTAGAAATTAACATTACACATTACTTAAAAAAAGCACTTGTTCATCTTGGTTTTTAATATTTCCATTACTTAATGTTAGCAGACTGAAACTTATGTTAGCATGGCCTTTAAATCATCAAAATCATCCCGTGAATGTTGGAGGAACAAAAAACAACACAAACATAAGTAAGCCTTTTCAATGGATATGATGAATTATGCTTTAATATTTTATGAAGATATTATAAAAAGAGCAACATAAATATTCTGCACATCTGTAATGTTCCACTAAAGGCACAAAAAGCCGTAAAAGAAAGAAGATTACTGAGCTTCCAGACATCCTTGTTTTAACATATTTGATACCCATGCTGAATTTTAAACCATTCTTAGATTTCCATCGACTGGATTTGAACCCTCATGAAGCCCAAGTGTGCCGTGTCCATGAATATTGTTTAGAGTAACAGATGATTTTGGGAATAGGCTAAATGCACATTCCCCTGGCATTTATCAGAGGTTCTGCCACATAACATAACATCTATTTCTACTTGTAGAACAGTGTGTAAGAACAAGCAATGTTTGTCTATACAGACTAGAGAGAATAGGTCTTTTTTTAATCAAAGATAAGATTTACAGTTTTCAAAGAACCAACAAATAAAAATATATGCAAAAGTATATGACCACTTTTACACAAAAGGATAGGAATAAGTATTAATGCAACAGCAATCCAGTTATTTTAAGCAAGCATTTCTACTCATTTTACATGAGTATTCTTACTCATTTCACAGTTTATATAGAGTTTATATATACTTTATTTTTGAAAGTGGATGCAGCAAAATCTTGAAAGAAATGAAAACAACAAACTTCACTCGCTGCTGTCTGCTCTTTGGGAATTTGGTATCTATGCAAAGCTTAGAATTTCAGTGTTTGGGTTCGGAGAGTGAAGAGAGTGTTAAAACAAACCTGTTTCTTCTTATCAGCACCCTGCTACAGCACCTCTGATTAACAACTTTAAAGGCGATTTTTTTCAATGGTTTTTTTTTTGCACCCTCAGATTCCAGAGTTTTAAATAGTTATATATCGGCCAAATATTGTCCTATCCTAACAAAACATATATACAAAACAAAACAAAACAGATGATGTAAAAATCTCAATGTCGACCCTTGAGGTTTTGTTGTCCAGGGTAACATTTGTGGTCATCTATCAATGTGAATTAAGAACATCTGCTGGATTTATTTTAACTTTCTTAGTTGCTGTCCTTATTTTGTCATTTTGAACACTGCACCGTGCCAAGGAGTGATTCAAGTATGTCATTAAACGCTGTAAACTTAATCTTATGCGTTTTGGGCAGTTGCTTCGAAATATATTTAAACAACTATATTTGCCAAACACACACTGCTTCCTTTCACACAACATACATCATCACCTATCATATACAGAACTACAGAACATAGAGAACTATATCGGTATTTAGGGACAAGCTCTACAATGGTTCAGATCATACTTATCTGACCGATAACATAACATAACTCCTGCAAAAAATACTGCAATAAAATATTACTTTGAATTGACCTGACCAGACAGCCAAGGTATGGCAACCACCAGCCCTTACCATAACGAATTGACGCCCCTGATCATGTGATCATGTGTCTGTGGAAGGAATACATGCATGCTTAAAAAGATCTTTTGTGAAGCTGTATGTAAAAGAGAAGCTGCAGTTATCCAGCAGCACGTCTTTCAGCAGCAGCTGTCAATCATAGCAGTGGGCGGGTACACTGAAGGCAAGCGCAGGCTCTTAAAGGGAAAACGCACAAATCAGACTTTTTCTGAGAGGATTAAAATCAGGCTGGCAAAACGGCCATAGATAACTTAAATTCTTATGTGTTTTGGCCAAAAAACTTTAGCAATATTATAATTACACATCTAAGAATTGAATAGAATACATTTTTAAATCATGTCTTGAACCCTTTTAATCCAAACAAGACAGAATATGTTTTCAGCTCATTCTGATAATCAGACACACTGACCAATGCCTCATTTGCATTGCCATCTCTAATCTCCATTTCAAATCCCAAACAATTACCCCATCCCCTAATAACTGTCATATTATGGCAAGCCTGAGTAGGCTAACAAGCATTTTCTGGTGGATTGCGTGGCCGTCTCTGAGCTGCTGAGGCACAAATAATAGCCCATGTTGCGTTTGACAAGTCAGCCGTTTTGTGGGGATAAAGTGAATTATAGTAGAGAAATGTATTAATTTTCTTTTTGTGTTACACAACAGCAAAATATGACCTCATTTATTAGATACATTTTGTAGTGAAAGGCTCCATGCAGGTGCATCTGTATTTAAAGGCACATAACAAAGTATGCGAATAAAATTCAGGTGTGTAAAAAAAACAATAATAATCAGACAGCCACAGGCATGCCCAGTAGGAGTGCATGAATGGTTATGTGTGCCCAATTATTGTGGCCTGCCTTAAGGAAACTGCAGCAGGCAACCATTGACTCCTGCTAAAAGCCTGCGGCATTTCCCAAGAGAGCAGCCACAGTAAGGCCTCGCATGTCCTGATGTGATGCTTTATTCAGCTGTGTAAAAGAAGGTCTGAAGAAGAGTTTTCCTCAGGAGATTTGCCAGTGATATTTTATTAGTTGTCACACATCACATTTGCATTTGCCAAATACATTTCTTGATTAAAACTGAAATACCTTATTTCTATTACTTACTAAGCTTATCCGTGTAAGGTTGTTTAAAGAAAAGAAAATCATAACATTATGAGTATAAAGTGTTTGAGAATGATGTCATAATAGGCCATTTATGTGAATAACGTTACATAGTTAAAAAAAAATCCAAACATTACAAAAATACAATTACAAAAAATTTGTAACATTTTGAAAACAAAATTAAAATGATTAAAATAAAGTAATTATTCACAAAATTACTGAGTCAAAATAGCATTTTTTTGTTGTTGTTAAATCTGAGCTAAATCTGAGCTGTTACATATCCATTGCTTGTAATGTTGTATTGTGTATATATAGATTCTGTATTTATTTGTATTTTGATATATTTTTTTTATACATGTTTATTCTGTGTTATGTGTATGCACTTAGGGTCTGAGAATAACGCAATTTCAATCCTCCATTTGTATGTACTGTACATGTGGCAGAATTGTCACAAAAAATAGGTCACTTTCACTTTCAATTGACAATAAAGCTGACTTTGGCTAATAACGTCATGGCATCTGTCTTTATTCTTTCTGTGCACTCTCCTGCCTTTGACAGAGTGAACCACCAGATCCTGCTATTCACCCTCCCCAGCCTGGGCATCAAAAGTGGAACTACACTCAGCTATTATATCTCACAGACAGATTATTTAAAGTATCCAGGAATGCCAGCAAGGCCCTGAGCGATTGCACTAACACCACTGAGGTCAAAAACGAAGGCGGCATGCAATTACCAGAAGACACACCGTGACCTTTGTATCCTATTTATGGTGTCACTTGATGTCTTTTGTGTATAGCCCCACATTTTTGTGTTCAGATGCTTCTTTTTTCCTTTTATTGGCTTGTGTTTGTTGTCGATATCAGGAATTTGGCACGGAAGAGGGATATGTCCATAATGCATATGTGCTTTATGTAGAAAGCAACATCAGTATGGGAAAGCTATGCTAGCATCGCCAGCTGGCACAGTTCTCTCCCCGTAGCCCTCAATCCCAGCTGAACATTCTGAAGTTAATCATTGTGCTAAAAAGATCATTAGTGCTAATTAGCATGCAAATACCTCCCTTTATTTATTCACCCCATTAATATTTGGATGCATGCTTCTTCTGAGTGGAGAACTACATGGATTAGACATTACATTGAGTAATTCTCTGAAATGATACAAATTTCCTGTAAGGAAGCTTTATCAAGTGTCTAAACTCTAGCTTTATATTCTCTTTAAATATGCGGCTAAAGAAATAAAGTCCAGATGAACTGACCAAGAACCTCCAGAGTTATCATAGTTCATGCTTTTTAATCATAAATTGAATCGTGAATTTTAATCACTAATTCATGAATTTGAACCAAGATATCACTCATCTATAATAAAGAACTAGACTGCTCATGGCGTCATAATATTAAAGCTTCCTTTTCACCATGTTGGTATACCCTGATTATTAAACATTAAAATAGTTACATTCATCTGTATGTAACATTCAATGTAGTAAACATACAGTATCAGATCATCAGATGGACACGAATGATCAACTTCTGTATTATACATCATGTATTGCACGTTGTGAAATTGAAATACAGATTTATGCTTTATTATGTCTGCATGTAAATCTGTATTTTTACAATAGCATGCAGTAGATAATCACCTTTATGATTCTATATGGCTATCCTGCCTATAATAAACTAAGCATTGCAAAGAACATCCAAAAAACTACTTTTGTGTGACTAATTCACTGCAAATCGGGTGATTTTAGATCTTTCTTTTGACAGCAAGTCAATAATGCCCTCTATCGGTTGGGCATACCAACATGGCCGCTCAAACACATCCAGTGACCTCCTGCTGCTATTTTAGTTCTCTCTGTTCAATTCAGTCATATCTATAGAACAGTGAACAAAATAGTACAGAAAGCAAAAAAGAAAGAAAGTGAACTCCTCTCAGCTGCATTAAGCAGCACTGCACTATGTCAAAGCACTCTGGCCAAACAAGACTATATGCTCATGACCTTTGAAGAATTTGTTATAAAGCACATTTGTCTTTGCTTTGCACTCATCTTTTTCCTGTAGCCCATGCTTTTTTATTGCAAAATGAAGTCACTGACAAAAGGTTTTCCATCCATAGCAAAAAGACTGATCAATAAGTTGTTCCTCTCCCAGCCCATAACAAACAGCAACACAATAACATGGCAATGACATTCTATCAATATCAGAATTCTCTATTGACATTTTTAATGTGCATCCTCCTAAATTAATAGAGTAGCACAGCAGGTATAGTAAGAATGAAACTGCTCATAAATCTTTGGTGAAAGTTTCTGTTTGAATCTTAAATAGGCCAATCTCTTCTCATTCTCTCTGGAAGGATTTCAAATTTATTGGGTGACTGTGGTCATCTACTGTGCCTGGAACAACTCTGTGGACAGCATGTGTGCTTGTAAGACCCGATACAGTCATTTATCAGCGCCACAACAGAAATAGTGAACATTGGCTCTTAATTGAGGTTGACCTAATTTTAGCTATTTCTCATTTCTCATCTCCTTTCACTAGTAGTCCATTGTTCTTTAGGAGTCTTTCCGTTGCAAGCTGTAACATCCTTTGTCAACTTGAAGGTATAGTTCAACCAAAGATAAACAATCTGTCATCATTTACTTAACTTACCCTGAAGTTGTTCCGAAGCTATAGAAATGTCTTTGTTCTATTGAACACAAAAGAAAATATTTTGAAAAATGTGGAATACCAATCAGTTTTGGGGCACCATTGAGCGTTTTCTTCCTACTATGGTAATAGTGCCCCGGAGCTGTTTGGTTACAAACATTCTTCCTAATATATGTCTCTGTGTTCAGCACAATAAGAAAATGTATAGGTTTGAAACAACTTTTGGGTGATTAAATGATGACCGAATCTTTTTTTTGGGTAAACTATTCTTTTAATTACAATAAATGACACCAGATATTAATAGACATTAGGAGACCACCTCTGTTTGAACATGTGCTGAAGATAAATTCCTAAAGCATTTAAGAAGGAAAACAATGTATAAAAACACTACGTTAATACCAATAAATATGCTAAAATCTATTTAAAATCTATTTTTCATCACACACTAAAGTCTATTAGGAAATGTAAAAAAAAGTTCAGTAAGTTCTGTCAGTAATGTGGAACCACAAATTTCCTGAGAATGACCCTTTTACAGTCACTAGTCCATGTTATAATTCTCACAGTTCTTGCTCACTCATCTAATCGCAGCCTGGGCCATATGGTAGAGAATAGCTCTGGGGAGCGCAGTTCACTGGCTTTAGAAATGACTTCTACAGTGCCAGTGAAGCAGTGTAATTCATGATGGATGCCTCCTGCTGTTTAATAAAGTTGCCAGGCCCTGATTTACACATCAAACACAATCATTATCAGCTAACAGTAATACAAAATAATACTGTGAAAAAATTTAACGTTGTGTTTTTACACATTTCTAGATTCTGATTCTTTGATTTGATTTAATCTTGAATGGAAAACATTTCTAGATTTTGATTCTTTGATTTCATTTAATCTTGAATGGAAAACATTTCTAGATTCTGATTCTTTGATTTGATTTAATCTTGAATGGAAAACATTTCTAGATTCTGATTCTTCGATTTCATTTCATTTAATTGTCCATGTCATATTTTTAAAATGACATTTTACATTCATTCGTGTAGCATGCAATAATTCGTGCCCATTTGATATGTTGTGGAGCAATGAGTCAACCATTTAAATCTAAGTTTTTAAATTTAAATTTTAGAATTTGCAGATGAGATGTTTGAGATGCAGAAGGTTTTTTTTTTTTTAAGTGAACAAATAATAATTATTCTTCTTTTAATTAATTACCTAGGAGAAAATCTGTCTCTTACGGTGGTTAAATCAATCTATTTTCATAAACAAAGAACAGCCAGGGTGAATTACAGCAGTGCTTCCCAAACCTGCTCTGCATTGCATGTCTCCCTTATCTAACACACCTGACTCAAATTATCAGCTCATTAAGGGAAATTTCCATATACTGAAGCAAGCATTCCAGTTAAGGAACACGTACAAAATGTCCCTAGAACAGGTTTGGGAATCACTGAATTACAGTAAGTCTTGTTAACACAAGCCTCTCCCTCCCCTAATATGTTACAAGCTAACCAATCACATTTTGTCAGAAATAAGGAAATTTCAAGAGATCATGCACATCTGTTTTTTTTTAGAAAGTCTTGAATTCAAAGGCTTTGCTTTGCCAGAACCTAACCAACCAATGACAGACAAAACTATGTATTTTTTCAATCACTTGGTTTCTGTAGCATCACTACTGCATTGCCATATAATTTACCAAAATCTCAAATATTACACATAAAAGCTATAACGGGATGCTGCATTACAGTATTTTCTGCTACAATGGTCCCCACTAACACAAATGTTTCAACTCCATGCAGCCACCTACTGTCCAGAGCCATTGAGAAAGTTGCGCCAACAGAAGTTCAAAATTTCCGCATGTCACGTAATTCATGGAGCCTTCAAATAGTTCCAGGAAGTTGTGTTTTCTCTTTAAATGCTTTATTTCTTTCAATTATTTATTAATTAAATGACTTACGTCTTTAAATTGATTAAAAGTTTGGCACAATCGGTCTGCTTTGCTGCAGCTCCATGCATTACTAGTATCTTCCATGAACTATTGAGAGACTCCAGGAACCGCCATTGCTGTGACAAAACTGTTCCATTGGAGTCAACAGAGTTGACGCAACTCTCTCTCAATGGCTCTGCTACTGTCCTCATAATCTCCTCAGGCAAATGCAATGTCGGAGGGTCACGGAAAGCCACAGCTTTCCTTGACTCAGTCTAAGCAGCATGTTTCCTCTGATAAGCCCTCCATCCCCAGCTATACTGAGCAGTTGTGTCAAGCTATAAGGTTTTTTTAGTTGAGCAGACTTAACACAGCTAAAAAATTAAAAATTCTTTCTCTGCACATACAGTGACCACTGCTTTGGCTAAATGTGTGCCTATCTGAAGATATAAAAACTAAAGTAGACAGACTTTATTAAATTGGTAGCATATGTCTGAAAGGTGTTTTGTGTGTTTCACAAATACATAGATAAGACAGCTTATGGCTTTCTTCTAAGAAATTCCTTTGTTTACATTTACGTTTGGCAGACGCTTTTATCTAAAGCGACTTAAATTGCATTATACTATACATCTGTTTCTAAGTAAGCAAGTGGGGGTAAGGTGCCTTGCTCAAGGGCACTTCAGCTGTTACCCTGAGAATCGAACCGGCAACCTTCTGGTCATGAGTTCGACTCTCTAACCACTGGGCCACGACTGCCCTAATTTTGTTGCATTTAGCTTTCATACTTTTCACTAGAACTGACTAAAAGCTATGCTATTATTGTTATTTTTAAATGATTGTTACAAATACCTGAGATTGAATAAACTGTCAAATTAGTTCAAGTGCAATGATAAAAGCACGAAATGTGACATTGGGCAAAGAATGCCTCCTAAAAATAGAATCCTGTGCTTCAGGTGACTGATTTCAGATGCTCACATTATTGAACAAAATAATTCAAATTTAAAATTTAATGAATCACAATGTGTTCTGGGTTTGACTAAGCTGTGATACCTTCTGTATAGCTTTTATGTCAGTAGAGTGGTTTCATGCCCTAAGATACTGTCTAGGAAGATCAATACCACCGAAACCACTTCAAACGAATATTAAGAAGAGTTAACAAACGAAAATATTTGCACCCAAGTTCACAAGTCCACATAAAGTATGGCAAAATAGCACTTTAAGTCCTGGCTTATGGTAATTTCCTTATTCCTCTTCCCCTCTGTCTCCCCATATGATTTCCTGTCCTCTCTTAAATATCCTATTAATAAAGCCTTAAAGCCCCAAAAACTGTGGAACATTAATGCACAGTACATGCTTCAGATGGAAATTAATGGCATAAAAATGTCTGGTTCTCTAAATGGCTGGTTGTCTAAGTGGTTCCTGCAGAATGATATAGTTTTTATAAATATCTGGAAGAGTTTTGAGGGCAGACCTGACCGGTTGAACAGAGACGGTCACCATCACTCTTGGGCTGGGGCTGCTCTCCTTGTCGTTATTTTAACATTCATGTTGATAATGATATAGATGTTCTGGGACTCGCTTTTAATGACGTTCTTAATTCTATAGGCGTTAGACAACACGTGGCAGGACCCACACACCTTCGTAATCATACTTTCGATTTAATACTGTCATACGGTATAAATGTGGATGACGTTATAATTCTTGAGCAGAGCAAAGACATCTCAGATCATTATCTTGTTTTGTGTATGCTCCACCTGCCTATATCTGCAAATCAAACTCCATGTTACAAATATGGTAGAACAATAACTTATGTTACCAAAGACTAATTTCTCGATAATCTGCCAGAATCGTCTCTATTCCCTAGCATATCTGATAACTTAGAAGATCTTGATATCCTCACCGAGAATCTCAGAAACACTAAACACAGTACTCCTCTTCTACTAAAGAAGATTGTCATGATCCTGTCCTCTTAGTAGTGTTTCTTTTGTTCTGGTTGACAGGATCATGACAGCCCCGTCTCTGTCTTGGAAGCACATGGCCATTGTTTGTGTTTGTGTGCCATGTGCTCTCCTGTCTTGCGTCCTAGCCCCGCCCCCTTGTTTCCATATTCATTATCCTGTTATTAGTTCATGCCCTACACCTGTCTCCCTCGTCATCCCTTCTTAGTTTTTTCCCTATTTAAACTCCATGTGTTTGCTGTCTTGTGCTGCACCATTTTGTTACCCCCCACTGCCATGTTTTGTGAGTGCTTTTGTTAAAGTTGAGTTTTTGATCTTGTTATGTTTTGGTTCTGTTTCCCCCTCAAGGGATTTTCAGTTATGTCCATAACAGTGTTATTGTCAATAAAGACATTTTTTGTTAAGGACTGTCTACACTTGGGTTCTATTCCTGTGTAATCTATGACAAAGATAAAAGATAGCAAACCAACGCTGTGCTGTAATGAGCACACGCACGCTCTAAAGAGAGCTGCCCGGAAAATGGAGTGCAGCTTTATGAAAATATCTTCAGATATTGGACATCAACATAGTAGTGATGAATATATGAATTTCTTGATAAATAAAATGTATAATATTAGGGAAACAAATACAACTATGCAACCTGAGGCTGCACAAGCAGATCAGACAACAATTTACAGCCCCCCTAAAGAGCAAATGCAGTTATTTTTTATTATAGGTAAGGATGAATTGTCTAAAGTTATTAGATCCTCTAAATCAGCAACATGTATGCTAGATCCCATACCTGCTAGTTTACTGAAAGAGATGCTATCTGAAATTATAGATCCGTTGCTTAGCATTATTAACTCATCTCTGTCATTAGGGCATGTCCCTAAAGTGTATAAGGTGGCTGTTATTAAGCCCCTTATCAAAAAAACTCAACTTGATCTTAGGGAATTAGTTAATTATAGACCTATTTTGAATCTACCTTTCATCTCTAAAGTACTTAAAAAGGTAGTCTCATCACAGCTAGGCTCCTTCCTCCAAAAGAACGACATCTATGAACAATCCAGTCAGGATTTAGGGCACATCACAGCACAGAGACTGCTCTGATCAGAGTTACAAATGACTTGCTTTTGTAGGGCCCTATGATTTCCCCGATGCAGAAAATGCAGACAGAATCACGGAATCCAGGCATAAAAACGGAATTTGCTGTATAACACGGAATGGCACGGAATCTGGCATTATTTCTTAACCAGAAAGAAACCAGATTTCTTGAACAGCTAACTAAATTCAAATTGTGCTATGAATAACGTTATTCAGATGCGTTTTAAATATGTCATCTGCTTGTTTTGCATGTAGCTGTCAGCGTCCATGTATAACGACGAGGACGCACGAACACATGAACTGCATTGAAGCTACTGTCAAACACCATTTGTGGCGTCCAGTCAAAATAAAAGTCTGGTTAACTTGAACAAGTTATCAAACACACGTTATACCACACAAACCCCCTTGCTTTTTTTATTTGACCACTGAAAAAAAATAGATTTATTTAAAAATTGTATAGTAAATTCATGTAAGTATCTATTACAAAGTATCTACTGTAATATAATTGAAATGGTTTAAGTCATACTTATCCGATCGTTTTCAAGTTGTAGCAATAAACAATGAGATGTCACGGAAATCACAAGTCCAGTATGGCGTGCCACAGGGCTCAGTTCTTGGGACTCTGCTCTTTGCACTATTTAAGTTACCCCTAGGAGCTATAATTAAGAGATAGTTAGTTTTCACTGCTATGCTGATGATACTTAACTCAAAGCCTAACGAAACACAGCAGTTCAAGAATAATGGAGTAGCAACTTGATATTGCTGAACTCTGACAAAACAGAAGTGTTACTCATTGGACCAAAAACTGCCATACGTAACAACCAAGAATACTGCTTAACTATTGACGGATGTTCCATAAAACTCTCATCGTCAGCAAGGAATATGGGCATTTTATTAGATTGTAATCTGACATTTGAAAGCCATGTTGCCAACACCTGTAAAACTGTGTTTTTCCACCTTAAGAATATATCCAAACTACGTCATATGCTGTAGCTATCAGATGCAGAAAAACTAATTCACGCTGACATGACGTCAAGACTAGATTACTGTAACGCACTCTTAGGTGGCTGTCCTGTGAGATTATTACAAAAACTCCAGCTAGTTCAAAACGCAGCAGCTCGAGTTCTTACACGAACAAAAAATTAAGAGCATATTAGCCCGGTTCTGTCAACATAGCACTGGTTACCTATTAAGCAACGTATAAACTTTAAAATCTTACTGCTTACCTATAAGGCCCTACATGGTTTAGAGCCTCAGTACCTGAGTGAGCTTCTATTGCATTACACCCCTTCTCATTCACTACGCTCTCAGGGCTCCGGTCAGTTGGTTAAACCTAGAATTTTAAAATCAAGTGCAGGCGGTAGATCGTTTTCCTATCTAGCACCTGAACTTTGGAACAGTCTTCCTAGTACTGTGCGGGAGGCAGACACATTCTGTCAGTTTAAATCTAGATAGAAGACACATCTTTTCAACCTTGCATACACACCACTTCTATAATACAAATCCTCTAAGGGATTTAGGCTGCATTAGTTAGATCAATCGGAACCATAAACACTGCATTAAAGAGTGTTGAACAGTATTTTGCTCTCAGTTGTCTTTTCTCAATTGTTTCCGAGGTTACCACAGCGAGCAGGATGCAGTTCGTAACCAGACCAGATGGTAGAGCGAAGAAGCGAGAAGTCTGTAGTCACAAGTAAGTGTTCGGTGTATATTATATGTTTCTGTTGTATGACGCTTAGGTGAAATATTTGCTAAGTAGTGAGAATTATTTCGTTTCTAATTTATTTTCCTTATAATTATATGGTGCTTTGGAGTGTTGTTTACTGCTAGTTGAATTTAGATTACAGGAAAGTTTTTCACTTTTGGATAAATTAGCACTTAAGTCCGGAAGAGTGCAGCATTAGTTTCAATTTGTGCCATTGCATTCAGGCTTTGTCTTGCTAATTTGAAATGCACGGGCAGCTGTTTCCACTTATTACGTGATTAGCACATGATTAGCAACCTATTTAATACAGATAGAGGCGCTGGCGCGAAAACGTTCAGCCCTTCTCGCATAAAGACCGACGAGGTAAAGACCATTCGACTCTCCATTCTTTTCGCCATTTCTATCCTTACATATCATTACTTTTTCATCACTTTTAATTTAATACTGCATTTCCTTAACTCACCAACGCCTCTGCCAGTCTCATTTAGGCAGAACCTACGCTCCCTTTCTCCTGTCTATATTTCTTCTGTCATTGAATCTTCCCTTCCATCTTCCACACACTTTGCATCACTTGATGTTAATTCTGCCACAGTTACACTTCTCACAACACTAACTTCGCGTCTAGACACTATCTGTCCTTATTCCTCCAGGCCAGCACATGCTACTCCTTCCAGTCCCTGGTTGTCTGATACTCTCCGGGAACACCAGTCTAAATTTAGAGACTGAAAGGAAATGGCTCAGAACAAAAGACCTCGCTGACCTCTGTAAGTGTCAGGCTCTTTATCTTTTCTGCAGACATTCACACTGCAAAATCGGCATTCTTCCATGACAAAATTAACAGCGCCTCAGACCCGCACAAGCTTTTCAAAACTTTCACAACTCTTCTCTGTCCCCCTCCCTAACAGCTGATGACTTTGCCAACAACTTCACAGACAAAACTAGGTCCATCAGCAGTCAATTCTCAGCTCCACACATCCAGGATCTCACACCACACATACACGCAGCAGACCATCTTATCTCCTCTTTCTCTTCTCTTAAAGAGGATGATGTCTCCAAACTACTTCTCTCTACTCACCCAACCACCTGCCCGTTAGACCCCATCCCCTCACATCTACTACAAGCCATCTCACCCACACTCCTACCATCGCTCACTCATATCATCAACACATCTCTCAATACAGGAATTTTCCCCACTGCATTCAAGCAGGCCTGGGTAACCCAGCTGCTTAAGAAACCCACACATGACACTTCCCTACTGGAGAACTATAGACCAATTTCTCTCCTTCCGTTCATAGCAAAAGCACTTGAATGGGTTGTTTTCAATCAGGTGTCTACCTTCCTCATTCAAAACAACAGGCTGGACATTAACCAGTCAGGCTTTAAGAGCAATCACTCAACCGAAACTGCCTTACTAACAGTTACGGAAGCCCTAAGGAGGGCAAGAGCTGAGTCTAAATCATCTGTTCTCATTCTCTTAGACCTTTCTGCAGCCTTTGACACGGTTAACCATCACATTCTTCTATCCGCCCTCTCTTCACTGGGCATCACTGGAACTTTGCTCTCCTGGTTTAAATCCTATCTCACAGATAGATCCTTCAAGGTAGCTTGGGGAGGTGAAGTGTCCAAATCACACCAACTAGTCACCGGGGTCCCCCAAGGATCGGTTCTTGGGCCTCTCTTCTTCTCCATATACACCACATCACTGGGTTCCATCATACAAGCACATGGTTTCTCCTACCATTGCTATGCTGAAGACACTCAACTTCACCTCTCGTTTCTTCCAGATGATTCCAAGGTAGCCACACGAGTCTCAGACTGCCTGGCTGACATATCTTCTGGGATGAAAGATCATCACTTACAACTCAACCTGGCCAAGACTGAGCTTCTCGTCCTTCCTGCCACTCTGTCAGAACAGCACCAGCTTACCATCCAGCTTGGTCCATCAAAGATAACCCCATTGACTTCAGTCAGTAATCTTGGGATAATCATGGATGATCAGATGACTTTTAAGGATCACGTTACTAAAACTACATGGTCATGCAGGTTTGCATTGTACAACATTAGGAAGATCAGACCATTCTTAACAGAACATGCAACACAGCTTCTCGTCCAGGCTCTTGTCATTTCTAGACTGGATTACTGTAATGCTCTTCTGGCCGGTCTCCCAGCCTGTGCTTTCAAACCTCTGCAAATGATCCAGAATGCTGCTGCACGCCTGGTCTTCAATGAGCCCAAGAGAGCACATGTCACACCTCTGCTCATCTCTCTGCACTGGCTCCCAGTAGCGGCACGCATTAAGTTCAAGGCACTGGTGCTCGCTTACAGAACAGCCACTAACACAGCACCCATCTACCTCAACTCTCTCTTACAGACCTACATCCCCTCCAGAAGTCTGCAGTCTGCAAACGACCGGCGCCTCGTTGTTCCTTCACAGAGAGGCATGAGATCCATCTCAAGGATATTTTCTTTCACCATTCCCTGCTGGTGGAGCAATCTTCCTGTTTCCATCAGGATAGCTGGATCAATCTCACAATTAAATGAAAACCCACGTCTTGCGTGAGCACTTAACTGTCTCATAATTAAATATATATATATTTCTATATTATATATATTCTATATATTTTTCTATTTCTCTCTTTTCGTTTTCTAATGTTCTCTGTATACGTGCTTATACTATCTTGATGTTGTATCTGAAACTTTGTATTACTAGCACTTTTCGTGAATATTGCTTACTTCGACGAATGGCTTGCTGTTTTCCTCAATTGTAAGTCGATTTGGATAAAAGCGTCTGCCAAATGAGTAAATGTAAATGTAGAGCTGAAAGAGGGAAGCGGCGACCCAACAAGTCTTCACTACAAAACTGCAACTAGCTACAGGAATATTAATGATAACCGTACACCTACAGGTGCTGGTCATATAATTAGAATATCATCAAAATGTTGATTTATTTCACTAATTCCATTCAACTTGTGTATTATATTCATTCATTACACACAGACTGATATATTTCAAATGTTTATTTCTTTTAATTTTGATGATTATAACTGACAACTACTGAAAATCCCAAATTCAGTATCTCTTATATTACTTAAGACCAACACAAAGAAAGGATTTTTAGAAATCTGGGTCAACTGAAAAGTATGAACATGAAGATTATGAGCATGTACAGCACTCAATACTTAGTTGGGGCTCCTTTTGCCTGAAATACTGCAGCAATGCGGCATGGCATGAAGTCGATCAGTCTGTGGCACTGCTTAGTGTTATGAGAGCCCAGGTTGCTCTGATAGTGGCCTTTAGCTCTTCTGCATTGTTGGGTCTGGCATATCGCATCTTCCTCTTCACAATACCCCATAGATTTTCTATGGGGTTAAGGTCAGGCAAGTTTGCTGGCCAATTAAGAACAGAGATACCATGGTCCTTAAACCAGGTACTGGTAGCTTTGGCACTGTGTGCAGGTGCCAAGTCCTGTTGGAAAATGAAATCTGCATCTCCATAAAGTTGGTCAGCAGCAGGAAGCATGAAGTGCTTTAAAACTTCCTGGTATAAGGCTGCGTTGACCTTGTTTGTGCGTAGTGGTTCTTGAAGCACTGACTCCAGCTGCAGTCCACTCTTTGTGAATCTCCCCCACATTTTTGAATGGGTTTTGTTTCACAATCCTCTCCAGGGTGTGGTTATCCCTATTGCTTGTACACTTTTTTCTACCACATCTTTTCCTTCCCTTCGCCTCTCTATTAATGTGCTTGAACACAGAGCACTGTGAACAGACAGCCTCTTTTGCAATAACCTTTTGTGTCTTGCCCTCCTTGTGCAAGGTGTCAATGGTCGTCTTTTGGGCAACTGTTAAATCAGCAGTCTTCCCCATGATTGTGTCACCTACAGAACTAGACTGAAAGACCATTTAAAGGCCTTTGCAGGTGTTTTGAGTTAATTAGCTGATTAGAATGTGGCACCAGGTGTCTTCAATATTAAACCTTTTCACAATATTGTCATTTTCTGAGATACTGAATTTGGGATTTTCAGTAGTTGTCAATTACAATCATCAAAATTAAAAGAAATAAACATTTGAAAAATATCAGTCTGTGTGTAATGAATGAATATAATAAACAAGTTTCACTTTTTGAATGGATTTAGTGAAATAAATCAACTTTTTGATGATATTCTAATTATATGACCAGCACCTGTATATCTACCATTTATTTTAGCCTAGTTGTGGAAGCACTGTCGAGCTTGTAGAGATGCTGCAGTTTTTGCCAGAGGAGAACTGGTTCTCCTGGTTGGGTCTGGGTTCTCCAGAGGTTTTTTCTCTACTGAAGTTCTCGCCATTGTTTGCATATTGTTTTGCACTATTAGCCTGACCTGGGGGGCTGCTGACATCAACTTTAGAATTTAAAGCTTTTATTTTTGTAATATCTCTCTTAAATGTAATTATTCCGCATAATGTATTTAATTAATTGAATACTCCATATAGGAATTTATAGTTTTATATAATATGTTACCTGTGTTTCTCATTCCTACATCTTCTATGTGTGCTTCTCTGTAATAACACTGTGTGTGTGCTTGTGTGCGTGTGTCTTGTGCGTCTGTTTTGTATTTGGGTGTGTATGTACTTGTGTGCGTGTGTCTGTGTGCTGTGTGTTTGATGAGTATGTGTTGTGTGCCTGTGGTTCTTACATGTTTTTACATTTTGGTGGTTTGTGAAATTGTGGTGTATTTATTCAGTTTGTTGTTCTTACTTTTTACAAATTGAATGCTTTGCTTATAGTCATTTTGTATCAGGTACAGCTGCTTTGCAACAATGATAATTGTAAAAAGCGCTATATAAATAAACTTGAGTGGAGTTGAGTGTTAGCCAATACATTACAAACAATGGCAGGTCAAATTGTTCAGTTGTTTAAGGCTGTCAATCATTGTGTTAACGCAACAACACAGCTGCTTCTTTTACTTGGGCTAATACAACCCTTCAAGGGAAAAGGCAAACTCAGCGACCCTGTAAATCAGATGCATATTATACTTTATAAAACCTGAGTGGAGAATTCATTCATGATACATGAAACCGGCCAGGTATGGACCGCTGCAGTAAATAGATTTATGAAGAGAATGACATGAATTAAAGATGAGCCAGAACACATGATTCAGGTTTATAGTGAACGTAAAGATGGGAAACAGAGCAACACACATAAAGAGTGTCAGAAGAAGTGAAGATTTGTGATTGTGTGTTTGAGGGGGCTGTGCTGCTCCTGAAATAGCTGAAAATTTGTTGTTCAGCATGCACATGCAGCCCATGATCAGAAGTCATTTAACGTATGCAAATTTAGTCTCTTATTCAGCATATCAGAATTGCATCTTTGGCGGTTTGTAAATTCCATGCACGCTTATGTAAAAGAGTGCGTGTGTGTTGATGGGTGGGCGTATCTGTGCCTTTGGCTGCGTGTCACTGTGAGCTATCAGCCAGCTGTGATTATAAACACAGCATCAAAGCATTTTCATCTGGTTAAGAAAAGTGCTTGAGAACTCATCACTTATAGCAGATGTATAGAAATGTTGCTCAAGTTTCTCAAAATTGTGGTGAACAGAACATTAGATGTATGATATATGTAATATATACAAATATAAAAATTAATCCATCAAAATTAAACAATCAAAATGAAAATATGAAGAAAATCACCAGTGTTGGGGATAATGCATTATAAGCAACGCGCTTTACGTAATAAGAGTACTTTTTAAAGTAACGAGTAAGTAACTTATTAGTTATTTTATAAATGTACATATCAATATTTGAGTTACATTTTTCCTTATAGTTACTTTTAGACATTTGTATTATCATCTTTTAAACTGCTAAATTGAAATTCTAAATTATTAAGTAGCGTAAACATGATCGCTCATGCTTGAGCAGAAACAGACTCTTGTCAGACATAGGCGGTGTTGCCAACCCTTGAAACGGTGAATGAAGGAGCTTTACATTTAGGGTCGGAGATAGAGTGTCACCGCAGCCACATGCCTGCAAATGCCAGCCATGTTTGGAAGAAAACTTTCAGATTCTGAAATTAGCGCAAGTCACGACACGCAGCAGTAATCAATGGTATCATTTTAGATGCGCCTCGTAAATGTAAACATAAACTGTGTTCGACTGTTTGTTGTGCTGCACAGACCGATCTGCACACGACATCAAAGTACCGTGAGAGCGATCGATTCGAGGGCAGAAACATACTGCTCTCGAGGTCCTTTGATGTCATACACTGATCGGTTTGTGCAGCAACGAATGAAGTCGGACACATCTGAGAAGGTTGCATCCAGTCAGGGAAGGAGTGAAATAAGTACAGTAAATGAACAGTTCTCACTTCTGGACCATATGAGCTCAAAGACGGATATTGCGTAATTCACACACTGGATGTAATATATTCTGTTGCTTGTTCATAAAGGAATTCAGAAGGGTGAGTTAATGACAGTTTTTAATATTTGATAAATGTCAGTTTAGTAATTATACATTATATTTAATATTTTAGTCCCTTAAATATAACTTTATTCAATGTGTTTAGTTGTGCTGAAAATTCTGCTTAAAAAACATATTTTTCATGGTATACACAGCTGCTACTGGTCAGGAAATATTAAAAAGAATGAACAGTATATGCTATTGGATATATTGCTCAATGCATTAGTGTTAAACACTAATAAACAGCAAAGTCTGGAAAAGCGCGAGCACCTGTCGGGTGAGAGAAAGTAACGCAAATGCAAAAGTACTTTTAGTTACTTTCCACCAAAAGTAACTAACGCAATTAGTTTTTTTATTGAGTAACTCAGTATTGTAACTAGTTACTTTTAAAAGTAACTTTCCCCAACACTGAAAATCACAATGGGTCCCATGTTTTGTGGTAGCATTTCACTGTACAGACTGCAGAGATCTAGAATGCTGAGAGTAACACATTAAACAAAGGTTTAATCGCTTTCAAAAGTGTATGCAAAATATGTGCAGATGTGCTAAACTACTGAGAATGACGACAAAAGGTTACTACAAGAGAGAGACGTTAAAATTAATAATTAATGTATGCTTTATTTCCTGTGAGCTCTTTCTTTCTCTCAACATTTTCTGTATATTAAAATATAAAAGCTTTATATGCTTTTCTCTGATATGCTAAATAAATCTAAATATAATGTAAAATCAATCAATAAATAAATACATTCATTGTATAATGTCTATAATAATCAAATAAAATATTTAAAAAATACAAAAAAACTTCTAAACACAAAAACATTATTTCTTTAGATACGAAGGGATATTGCAAGCACGATTTTTATGCATGGTGTCACGTGTCCTTTACTATATATCCAGTAGCTAGGTTCATGAAAAACAAGGATCCAGCAATTCAGACCCTCTCTAAAGACCCGATAGCAGCACCTGAATGGTGAGCCATAATGGGCTGCTAATGAGTAAACATTAGCATTTAGGGCTCACATTTACAAAGCTGTTGTTAAAAAACTCTGATCTAGCTTCTCTAGACAACTGTGGGGTATGGACTATGCTGAAGATGTGTAGCATGGTCATTTCATGTTGGTACATGAAACTCTGGTCTAATGGGGTGTTATCAACTAACTTGACCAGCAACACTACTGTCCATGCTAGCAACTTCACAAGAAAAATCATGCAGGTTGGTTAACTTCATCAACTACGTTTTTGCCAGTGAACAGAATAGCCATTACTAAGAGTAATTCAAATGATCACCAAACCAAATTAAGATAACCTTGGCCAGCATAAAACTTTGCTGTTACAGTTATGTAACATTTCTTAATCAAAAATGTGTCTATCAATTGCAATTGTATGACTTTGACAATGAATAGTAGTTCAAATTCCAAAACAAGGCATGGGCTGTGACAGAGTCTCTCAATCTTACCTTTTCAAGCCAGCCTGCTATATCACTTTCTTCTCTTCATTTTTCAGCAGCATATAAAATCAGCCACCTTCAGTAAACCAGAACTTTAGTTTTATTTTAAAGGACAGACTTTACTGTGATTTACTTTATTGTGTCTAAAAGTTTTGTTTTGGGAAAGACAAACAGGCCAGCTCCAAGCTAGAGTACAACAGTCTGGCCTGAAATATTCAGCAGAGCCCTTGAAAAATAATAAGGACATGACCTCAGCCTTTTTTCAGCTCACATTAACCTTCATATTAATAAAGCCAGACTATATCCTGCTGGTCAAAAGGAAACACTAATTCAGCAGAATATATTCTTAATATAACTTAAAAGCCCGGTTTCACAGACGAGGCTTAGCTTAAGCCAGGACTAAGCTTGAATTAAATTAGGATATTTAAGTCACTATTATAAAAATCCTTTAGAAAAAAACATTACTAGTGTGCTTCTCGAGACAAAACAATGGCATTCACATATTTTAAGATATGTCAGGGCAAGTTATTTTCCATTAAGACAACATTCATAAGCTCAAACATTAATTTTAGTCTAAGACTAGCCTTAAGCCTTGTCAGTGAAACTGGCAAATGAGAATGGTCTTTATTTGCATGGAGTTACTAATCATAGTCAATAACATGTCTTGTTTTATATGAGCCTTCTCTAAATATAGCTTATAGATCCACCCTAATGATGTCACATACCATATGCAGCTTTCACAGCGTCTCATGCTTTTATAAATACACATTCACATAATCATAATTTCACACTGTATTTTAAAACCTACTTGCCTATGCGTATTATTGCAGGATGTCAAATCATAATAACAGTTTTTCCTGCCAAAAAATGTAGCTGCTCCTTTTCAAAATGCTCTGTTTCCTAAAAGGGAAACAGCTCTGCCCAGTGTCTATAGCTGCCTTGACAAGCACCCAAAAATCTGCCAGTGGACAGAAATTAAACAATCATCTCCAACATTATGCAGGATGGTGTTTCTCAAACAATGCAGCAGCCCGCGAGGCAGCATAAAGCTCTAAGGACCAACTAGCACAGGGATGTACTAGGCTTGTGCCGGTGTTCGGTAATACGGTTAATCACGGTAGTGAAAATGCACGGTAGTGTTATTGCGGGCACGTCAAATCACCGTGAAGAAGAATGTGCCTTCTCTTTCCTTTGACTGGTTAAAATAGCACCAGTCATAAACGTATGCGCACGTCATACGCGCACCCGCCCTCTGATGTAAACAGCCTCACGTGGATTAGAATGGCGGAAGGCGGAGCTCTGCCGAACTAAGACGAAATATGAGTTATGTCACGCCACTTCTCATATTTATGTGTTTCTGAATACTACATAAAAACCAAATATCTAAACTAAAATGCCCAAATTGCATGGATTATTTCCATTTGCATTCCTAACAGTTGAAGAGTTAGCTTGGTCCGCTAGCTACGCTAAAGTTTGCGTCTCGTAATTTAGGAAATAAAGTACAGAAATCCGCTAATATAAATTATGTAGTTAATAATGGCAGTGTGGCAGAACAATTATTTTGACTTCAAGTTGAAGATGGAATGCAACACAGTCGTATCTTGCCACAGAGTGCTGCCTTTAAATGTCTATTAAGCTATATAAGTTATCCTACTGCTTGCTATACGGATAAAAACATGAATTAGCACTATTGTTGCACTGACACTGACAGGTAATTATTTATAATGAAGTGATGTGTCAGTAAAAATGACCATTTAAATATCAATCCATGAATATTATGTTACATATGTATTTGACTATGTATGTTGAATACACTATTGTACAGCAAGTAAAGTTTAGCTTAATCATCACATGTGTTCACTTATTAAGATAGTATGGAATAAAATATATTTTATCATATTTAATTAAACACCTGACAAATGATCAATAAGCTGTAGGCTACTTTTCATTTTTTATTATTGGTTAATATTTGAAAAAGTTATTAAACTTGTTATTTACACTATAACACTGAACTTTGCTTATGTTTTCGACCTGTTTTTGTAATGCATTTCATCAACGTGATAATACCGTCCACCGTAATAAAAGCTTCATCAATTACCGCAACATAAAAATGTACTACCGGCACAAGCCTAGGATGTACTAAATTCATAGAGAGGGAATACGTAAAAAAAAATGGGAAGAGCGTTCATCCAAAATCCTAATAGCTTAAGACTGTTTGTGAAAAGGCATTAGAGAATAAGTTCTCTGTGTTCTCCTGCAGATGTCTTTCAGACTTTGGCACAATGGCCAGGAAAGAAGTCACAACTAACAGCACAGATAACAACCTCTCAGTAGTACGGCACGAGAGAATGGCATTAAAAAGATACATTTCTCATTTTTGTTTTGTGAAAATGTCTAGTTTTGATTGGGGTATTAATCTGAGATCTGATCTGTCATATGTCTATACAGCAACAGAAATAATTAAGACACCGTTTCAAAGCATCATTTCCGTTTCTCTAAATTGACTATTTATAAGTACGTGTTTAGGTAAAATTACCATCCTTTTTTATTCTGTGAACTACTAACTCTATTTTTACCAAATAAAAATATTGTTTCTATTTGCATGTATTTGCATAAAATGAGAACTGGAAAAACAAGTCAAAATAACAGAGAAGAGGCTTTGTATTTTTTCAGACCTCAAATACAGAAAATAAAACAAGTTCATATTCACTTTTAAGCAATACAAAACTAATATTTCTATATTAATTTTTTAAAAACTAATATATTTAGGCAAAATTAAAGCATTGTTTTTTATGTGATCGATTTTTATAATAGTGTCCTGTCATACTGTTAGTCTCTCACATTGCTGTTGTATGACTTTGTCACTCCTGATGTTTGATTTTGTTGAAATTCAACAGACACTGGACTGGAATGACCACAATACATCTAGAAATGCTGGTTTGAAATGAAAAGTGTGAGTGGTCTTTATCATGGCTGTATACAAAAAATGTAACTAAGAGAACACTCCAACTTTTCATTTCAAACCAGCATTTCTAGATGTATTGTGGTCATTTCCATCCAGTGTCTGTTGAATCAAGGATAAACTATACTGTGTGTATATATATATATATATATATATATATATATATATACAACATTTATTTACAGTAGTTGTCACTGACTCTAACGAACAGATTCTTCTGTCCTAAATGGTTTCCTTAGTCTATTAAACTCCTAAATCATGCTGCTTTGTGTCTTTTGGCTTCTTTGTGGTAGGAAATATCTTTTCTGAATTTGTATCTTGCAGGGACACAGAGCTGAGTGACTGCACAGGTCACATTTATAAGCGGATACTCTATGAGTGCCATCTCTCTCCAGTCTGTAGCTTTCAGGGTTGAAGTATGACATTGTAGAGAGGCCACTCATACACAGACACAATTGATAGATGAGACATGCCCATCTGGATATCCATCTTCCTTCTAAGACTTTTCTGGCCTTGAGAGACTCTTTCAGAATATGGAAGTCTCTATTGCCAAAGTTTTTTTTTTTTTACTGACAAAGCCATCAGTCTGGGCAAAATACACAGTCTTTGAAATGTCGGTGAAAGATGGATCTGGAACATAGCAACAAGTGATACAAACCTGTGAAAGCTGAGTCTCAGGTGTTGAGTAAACTTAAACTGGGCATTTCAGCCAGCGATTTTGTGTAAAATATGTATCAGACAGTGGACTGTGGTTGCGTTGTCTGGCTCAGACTATACAAGCATTTTGTCATTACCAACAAAGGGGGCATATTTTCTATAATCGATAAAGTCTGCTGTGCATCAAGTAATAATGAGGGGAAAGAGAACAAGGCTGTAAGAATAAGCTGTAATTTATCAAGATCTCTTTGATGACATGATTTGAGGAGTTGAAGGGGAGGGGTAGAACAGCATGTCATCCATTAGACAAGATCTGGACAGTCGATTCTCTAACAGACTCTTTACAGGGGCTCTCTCTCAGAAGAACGACAAAGAGATTACAAGATGAAAAACTCACTCACAGTTTGTCTGGCCACCCAGGTATGGATGCTGCTTAATGGGCTGTATTTGTACTCAAAATAGCTTTCTGTAATGTATTATACACAGACATGCAACTCAAACAAGTATCATTCTGGGGGAATCTGTGTCCAGCAGTATTACACATAAACAATCAACAAAAATAAATGTGTGTTGAAAATATAAGAATTAGGGAAATTTATGTTCAAAACATAAATTTCCATCAGGGTGGCTGGATCAATTTCACAATTCAAAAAACAGCTGAAGACCCACCTCTTCCATGAGCACTTAACTGTCTCATAATATAATAAAAAAATAAAAATAAAAACTTTCTACCTCTCTTTTCCTTTTCTAATGTTCTCTATATACTTGCATATACTATCTTGAGGTTGTATGTGAAACTTTGTATTACTAGCACTTCTCGTGAATATTGCTTACTTAGACGAATCGCTTGCTTTTTTCCTCAATTGTAAGTCGCTTTGGATAAAAGCATCTGCCAAATGAATAAATGTAAAATGTAAATGTAAAACAAGCAAAAAAATCTGCCAATAGGGTGAGAAAAATAAGCTGAGGCAAGCAAAGAAACTGCTGGTGGATGGACTGCATTCAATCGAAACACCTGGTGGAGACCCCTGTTATAAACCAGCTCCAATAAAATCTACAAATGAAGTCCTTCATAACGGGAATAATGTATCTGGTTATCAGTGCCTTATTCTCCTGGTCATTTTACGTGACCAAAGCCCAAAGAATAAACATAATATTACTGTTTATTATTGTACGTTTTGAGGTGCGGTGTACACCAAAAGAAAGACACTAACACATCTAACAGATAAAATGAGTCTGTGCTAAAGTTGTGCCTGTATGGGCTTTTAATTCAAAACTTCCTACATAGCGAGAAGGCACAAACAATCCATCTTCTTAAGTTGTTTTATATTTTAGGGTTGAACATCAAAGGTAGATCGATATTGCCATCTTAATGAACTCCCTGTCAGAAAAGCCCTTTTGTACTGTACAGCGTATTAATTATAAGTTAGCGAGCGTCCAAGTCTATTGATTAGGGTATATTGTGTCAAAGCTTAGAAGAAATAACTGTTCTTCTACCCAGAGTTGTAAAGACAGAGAGAGAAAAATAGCTGAGACAGAATCTAACTCTTCCTCATCAAACGCGAGAGAAGAAACCTCCAGCTAAGCACTGACTGAATGCTGTTTCATGTCAAATCTGTCACTGTGTCACACATCAAGCCGGTTCTTTCTGTCTATTATTCAAGGCATTTTTGTTGTAAAGCAAAAGTATTTCTTTCACCTACGCATTGCTAAGAACAACTCTGAGTGTTATGAATTTTTCTCTGATGTCAAGTGCTAAAGCCAGAGATTCTATACTGGCAGAATAAAGATGATCTATAAATCAACTAAATGAATCCATAACATGCTAGCATGGAAACGCTCAAGTGAACACAAATAAACACAAGACACTCTAAGGAAAAGGTAAGCAAAATTTCTCAGACAGAAATGGATAACCTAAAGCAGCAATGATGAACAAGAATCTTTATTTTTCAAACCAACTCCAGAAAAACATCTAATATCATGCGTGTTTTTTCATTTACCATTTGTTAGAATCCAAGTATCTGCCAAAGACCAAGATATTGGCTTAAAGAATGAGTGTGAGAAACTTAATGTCCAGTGTCTCATCCACACTGGCACAGCAGAGCTGACTGGCATTGCTGTCATCTTTATCACAGGTGGCACCTCATTTCTGCCCATGTGGTGAGAGAACAACAGTTGTTCAGTGAGGAAATGGAGAATTTCACAATCCATCTGAGAGCCTCCGGTGGCCCGTGCCAGCAGAACTGGAGTCAGAGACAAGGCAGCCATTAAAGCCACCACAGCAGCAGTCTTCTCATTAGCACCACACTGAGCTGAGGAAGCAACCAGCTGCATACACAAATTACCCACTGAGACAGAAGTGAGGAAAAATCTGGTGTGAAGATACGATGACATCGGCATCAGGAAAAAAATGCTATTCTGCTATTCTGCCTATTGTTTCAGACAACATCTCCATGGACCATACACGGACAATCTCATGAAAACCGCACATAAAAATATCAAGCTCTTATCCAAGAGTAAAAGTAAACAACAATTTTAAATTCGGAACTACAAATCATTCCTCTTATAAAAAATGCATAATGCACATGCACCAGGTAGGGCTGTTAAATTCAGAAATTTTTGGAATCATTTCCAATTTTGATTCTTGGTTCTGGAATGCATTTCTTGTTTTCCATTCCCTTTCGATTAACTTTCTTTATCAAAGATTTTTATTTGTTATTAATACTGTAAGTGTAAATTACATACATATTTCTAGAGATCAGGTATTGGGTACCTTTTATTTTTTCTTCACTTTTTTTTAGCTGCTGCTCTTTAAAATGTAAAATGTGAAAATCTATTTACTACATATATTATAATTATACCTATATTGTGTGAGCAAACAGATCCTTTGTTTTAATGCACCAATGCAAAATACTTCAGGTCAGCATAGCGATTTCACAGCTATAGATTTCATCCATCAGTTTTTATTTGTCCCTGGAATAGATTGATTGATTTTGTTATAATTACCATTATAAACATCTGTAAACTCAATGCGCAATGCTTATAATGTAATTTCCAGTTTATTTCCAACCCTGCCGAGTGCACCAAACAACCAATAGAGTAAAAAAGTATTTTTGGCTAAAGTAAAAGAGTAAAAGTAAAAGGTGCAATACATTTAAATAGGCCTACTCAAATTTGCTAGATCTACAGCAACAAAGTGTCTGCATTCATTTTGTTTATGGTTTTGTACAAATACATTGAGGCATGTTTGTGGACTTATTTTGCCGTAACAATATAGAAGAAATGCAACTAAAGTAATGTGATCTGCGACTTGTTTACGGGCAAATAATCAGCTACAGCTACAAATCAACTAGTCAACCCTTAATTCTAATATAATGCTACACTCTCATAGCAAGTCAGCAATAGGAGCCAAAAACGCTCATAATGGGGGAGGAGAGAGAATGAGCAAGAGTGCATGTTAGATAGATGCATGTTTGGGAATCAATTTCAAATATCAGCAGCGATTCTTAGACGCTTATGCTGTCTATTTAATTCAACATTATTTATATATTTATTTACAATATTATTGACATTAGTAACGATAATATAAATATTGTGAATGCAATAATATTCTCATAAAAAATATGAACGTAATCTTATTGAAATAAAAATGTATATCTTGTATTGCAAGCCATCTGCATATTAAGCCAAAAAATACACCCAATGTTATAAAAGAGCACTTCACAAAGAGAGAGGCCACAGCAGATATGCAAACATGTAGCACTAACATATGGCCATGTGGCACTCTAGTTGGGAATTATATGGGTGAGAATGCAAGCAATCACACATTGCCGCGCAGAAGCCGGGACTCTTCAGAAATAATAGAAGCATAAAGGTTTTGGAGACAACATTAGTGTTATCTGAGCTCAGTGAGGTGGATTCATTGAAATGTGCAGGTTTTATTTTCCATTTACTTCCTCACTGAATGCCAACGACAACCTGAAAGTTTATGAAAAACACCTCAGCACACAGTGACAACTGGCATTGGCCTCTAGAGAAGACAACATATTTCAATGAGTGGTAGTGCAGGAAATTGAGAAGAAAGAATGCTTATTTATTGCCATGGTTCTTTATCAACAACAATATGAAAAGGACAACAAGCCAGACAGAACGATGGACAGATGTAAACACAGATACAAAACTGTTGCCTGACACATTCTGAGACACAAAATAATTGTTTACAAGTTTTGCTCCATTTACACACAAACACACTCAGACTATATTGACATTGCTGACATAAAGACTATTCCTGTTCATACCAGCATTTGCAAAAAAAATTGTTTTATTTCTTAAAAGTTTAAATTGATTTTATCGGATGATTCACCTCTGTCAGCATCTAGAAAAATATGAGTTGTAAACAACCAAAATTTCGAAAGTTGCCAGCCTATTATAATGTTATAACATTCCTCCAGTGAATAGGCAAGGCTTCAGTTCAATGAGAGGTAATCCATAAAGAATAATTCTATTAAAAGCCACTTGAAAGATTCATAAAAGATGACAGTGATTGAATGGAAATAAACAGCAGAATTAGACATCTCAGACAGATGGTGCTTTCATTCTGCTGGAGAGAAAAAAAGATGTCACATTGTGAGAAATCCCACCCGCCGGCTTACTGTACCAGACATCTCTCCACATTTATCTCACTAACTCTGGGCTCCAACCAACTGCTTTGTTTCGATCGAGGTGTTAATAGCACATATTGATTCCTCGATTTATGTACTGCCATTATCAGAGCAATAGCTTTGCACTTCATCACAGAATGCCATGTTTGCTAACTCTGAACACTTACACCTGTCTGATCTTTGTTGATAGAGCCTTGTTCATTCAAAGTGTTCTTGAAGGCTTCAATTTAAAATCAGCTTGAAGTTCAATATGAATTCATAGCAGAGCTTTCAAGGATTGCAATAGCAAATGTAATTTTCACTGTGTACCGAGTGCATAAAATTGTCTTTCTTTATTTTGTAAACAATAAACAACATACGAACCAACTAGCATGTGCACAATCAAACATGACAAATATGTTACAATAACTCATTGTCTTTTTTGACAGTGTATCAGCCTATTAGGCCTGTATGTTTAGTCTGTTAAATGTGGCATTGTTTTTAATTTGTTTGTTTTACATATTTAAATTTGATTTTAAATCCCAGATTTTAAAAGCAACCTCACGCGAACCCCACTGTCTGTAAAAAAAAAAAAGAAAATTCAATTTCGATTTAACCTTTACACTGTAAAAGAGTAATCGAACTCTTAGCATCTAACCAAGCAAATATGTTTCCACACAGGCCCCAACATTTAACAGCTCTCTAGCCTCCACTAGAATATGTTTGCTATCAGGACACCTAGAGAAAGAAATTGTCAGTCTAACAGACTGTAAACAGTCCTGCTTACAACATACTCCACAGTCGACATGGCTCAGAAAACAGGTCTACTGGAGAACAGTGAGACCTCCCTTAACGTATACATCACCAGCTTTGATAAGTCAAGAGTGTATTTTTAGAGACCTTACTTAAGGACCCAATTATGAAAGTCATGAAGGTATTTACATATATAAATCCATCATTCACGCACCAATATCATGTAAAAATTTATAAATTCTATGCAGTTCACATAGGCACCCATATAATATTGCAATATAAAATTACCAAATACTAAAATTCTCAGTGTGCAGGTTATCCAGAGATCAGTGTACATCGCTACAATGTTAAATAACCTTATTTAAGAATGTGCTGACAATGTTTATACAACGTAAGTCAACATTCGAAAAAATGAAACTTGTCAGATGGAAGTTGTCAGAACGTTGTCGTAAAGTAAGATCACAATGACCAAATAACAACTACCTGTCAATGTTGTCAGAACGTATTGTGTATGCTGGGAAGTCTCATGGCAAAATGTGTTCCTGATTTTTTAGTGGATATCTTGTAGAACTCTCTTGTCTCCAAAATCATTATTATATCCCTATTTTACACTATATTGATTGAAAAACGCATTATTATTCAGACAGAACTGTTCAATCATCACTCTCATCCTCTTATCTTTTATCCTTTCTGTGTCAATTCTCAGCTGATCTTCCACTGTGGAAATGCATTATGCGTATCGAGAACCAAACATCTAAGCTTTTCACAGATCTCCAACAGCATGTGAATGCTTTGTTGCACATAAAGAATAGACACCACCCTCCTCTATTGCATAGGGCTTCAGTCTATTTTCGATGCCCCTCACAATACGTTGCGAGCAGCAGGTAATTATAATGCTCCGGTGGAGAACTAATGTAATGATCAACCTGATCCATTTCAACTCTATTTTAGCATTGTGCAGCCACGGACACAGCTTCTAATTCCTATGATTATTCTTATCAAAGTTCTTCAAGGACAAATGAGGATAATGCCCACCCAACTTCCATTCAAGTGAATTATGATTAAACCATTATATGTTTGCAGCTGCAGGTTTCCAAGCTGAGATTATGTGAGGATGCATGGGTATTATTGAACCAGCAGTGTGGAGATATTGTTTCTAGATTCAGATAGCTACACAGACAAAATTTTGTTCAACTAAGCAATGCCTCCATAAAACTATGCAGATATACTGTGCAACACTAAAATGCAAAGATAAAACTGTTTCACCCATGAGCATGAAATACTGTGAATACCCCTAACAAGACTGGTGGGAAGGATTCGAATATCTCTCTTAAGTTTTTCTAAACTCTGGATAAGCTTGACTAAGTCTGGATCATTTCTATTAACTCTGGATAAGCTTGATTAACTAAATGCTTAGTTAACTCTGCATAAGATTCATTAACTCTGGATAAGCTTGCATATTCCTTAGCATTTGGTGACAAAATAAACTAGTAGTTTGACTTAACAGCAGCTCCACAGCCTTACCTTCTGACGAATCTCCTCCTCCATCTTGACCGGTGATCCCAGTTCGGCAACTTGTTTAACCCCTTCACTGGCATATCCTCCATACTCCCACAATACATAGTTCTTCGAATGGGATGCCCCAATAAGGGCTGACCAGTGGTTGGCTCTCCCTATGAAGGTACAGAATTTTGAAACTGTTAGAATGCAGTGTAAATTATTTTGTGAAAACTGCACAGATGCTCATCCCTCTGACACAAAGAAGAAGGCTCTGTAAGGGCTCACTCTGAACTTTCATAGCACTACATGCAATAAAAGTATAAACTTGCTGTTGTCAATCATTGCCATTCTGAAGTTGTGATGAGAAGAAACAGACAATGTAACAGAGAACCTTTCTTTGCCTTTGCCTTGATGGCCTCCAACAGATGCCATATAAATGGTTTCCACCTCCCATAAAATTGGGTTGTCCCACAGGGGCAGGCTAAAAAAACATTGGAATACAGTAGCTTTACCCAGGGCTTTTTTTGTTGAGTGCGTGTCCTCAATTTGTCCCCTTAGTACAGCCCTTCAATGGCAAGTTTCAACTTCACTACAAACTGCACTGAAGATAGGAACATTATATTGTATTATAGTGATATATTATACGCAATCTATGGCAGATAGTTTCTCTCTGAACTAGTGAAAAGGTGAGCTCAAATTGCACTTCCTACTATTTGGGAGAACGTTATGAAAAGATTTCATATTCCACTGTCAATTTTAAAAAGTCCCGCTTTAACAATAAAGTCACCTTGTGGAATATCTATACTCTTAGGTATTACGATTCCAGATCTGCACAGTCTGGGCCTTTAAAGCCCTTCAATCTAATTTCCCCTCAACAATTTAAGCTATTCCAAGTGTTCACACTGACTCTGTGGAAAACTGCTTACCACATCCTCTTGCTACAGTTAATCCTTTCAATGCGTCAGACCTGTTTCGAATCTCACTGATGCGCTCTGATGTTCTGAAGCTTATTTTCATACTTCCTGCCAATCACAGCATCTCCCATTTTTTCCCTGTCTGTGCATCAACAATATGTAAATGCATTTCTGTGGATTTGCAAACACATTTGATCTGGATTTTTTTGTTCCAGAGTATTAGTAAAAATTATAAAATAAGTGTTGGCCACACTTTAGATTAGGGTCCAAATCTCACTTTTACCTAATTATTAACTACGACTTTTGCATCAGTAAACTCCTAATACTGAGTATAATGTAGTTATAAGGTAGCTGTTAGGATTAGGTATTAAATAGGAATAAGGCATTAATACGGTGGCTGTAAGGTTTTTAATTTCACGGCCCCCCTTTCACCACGCGACGTCTTTGTCCCTCTCGGTTCTGTGAATGAACAGAATAATGGTCCTCCGCTGCTATATACAGTATGGATTCTTAAAGTATGTTTAATTTCTTTAATTAAACAACCATACACAAACCGTACAGGGCAGGTCCTAGACTGGACTTTCTTCTGTACAATCTGGACAGCACGCAACGGATGCATTACACATTGTAGTAAAGCACAGAATAATGTTGAATTATGTGTTAATACGCATACTAATACGTAACTTTTATTTTAGATAACGCATTCAGTTTTGGGCAAAGAAAAAATCTGGATTTATATGAGAAGATTAAGTAAGCTATAATTTTGTCTCATCACCATGTTGAAATTGCTGGATGTTGGGTTAAACCAGGGGTCTCAAACTGCCGGCCCGCAGGCCATTTACGGCCCTCCCTCACCCTCCCTCTGGCCCACAACTGACGTAAAAAATATAACACAATCCGGCCCGAATATATATATTTTTTTTTATTATATTATAATTGTATTTTTTATTTTATTTTTAGTCGTTTCATAGCAATTCAAACTACCCATTCAATATGTAGGCTATATACAAAAACATGGTTAAAAAAGAGTGATAGCGTAAAAAACCCGTGCTTGCGGAATACGAGAGAAAAAATGAGCCACCCAGTTGCAGAGAGAGCTAACGTCCCAGCAAAGCCTTTTCTAGAAAGCCAAAAAGTACGCTGATGCTGCAGTTGAAGCGAGTTATATGGTGAGTGAGATGATTGCTAAAGCAGGAAAGCCATTCACTGAAGGGCAGTTTATTAAGGCATAGGTGTAATTTGCGGGTGGATATGTGTGACATGTCCCCACCACTTTTTGGAAGAAATGAAGAAATGCTTGCTAAAGATGTGTATTGTTTAGTGGCCATTAACATCTAAAACTCGTAGAAAATGCATGATGCGCTGCTTTCTCACAATCTCTCGTTGCTCGCACTCATAAGTTATATTTGCCGACTCCAGTTTGAAATGCTTTCATGTCCCCACCACTTTTCAAAACTAAGGACTGTATGTTGAAGGTCGCTGATATTCTATGTCCAGAAAAGAAGAACATGTTCAAAATTATCGAGTGACATTTATGATCAGCTATGCAGGAAAGCTAGAGTTTTCACTGCATACTCTGCAGCGCTTGACGAAAGCACAGACAAAACTGACAATGCTCAGCTAGCTATTTTCTTCAGGGCTATTAATGACCAGTTTGAGTTGACGGAAGAATTGCTGAATTTGTGTCGAATGCACGGCCGTACAACAGCCAAAGATATTTTTCAACAGCTGTGCGACTCGATTGAACGCGCTGGTTTGCCGTGGAACAGAGTCGTTTCTTCAGCACAGTTTTGATTAGTTACTTAAGTTAAAATAAAGTAGTAACTGTTAAAATAAAATATATATATAACATAATGCACAGACACTGTTGTTTACATTTTTGTTACACAAATATGTTAGTGATGTAATTTAAGAGAACTGTGAGCTAACATCTCAACAATTAAAGTAAATTTCCAGAAATGTTGCACTTTCTTGTTGCGCTTGAATGTTAAAATGGCCCTCCTATGAGATGTCATTCACAGCAATGGCCCCCAGCCAATTTGAGTTTGAAACCCCTGGGTTAAACACATCTTTTCACAAGTTTTCTTCTGTGTTTTCCATCAGGTTTGGTGAACCAGGAAGCTGCGCGAGACACTGGACAGCACGCAGCGGATGCATCTAGTTATGTAGTGAAGCCCAGTATAATGTTGATTTAGGCTGTGCTATTATGCAACAGTCATAACGTTTATTATAGACGCCTAATTTTATACAGAGGGGGAAAGCTGGATATGAAAAGACAAAGATGAATATTTTCATATATCATGCATCAAGTTAAAAAAGCTTGGGGCCATAATTACAAAAACATTAATGCATTTCAGACACTTCTAACTAAAGCAACAATACACATTTGCATTAACTTATTAGGCTACCTTTGTACTTTGTGCTTTTCCAATTGATCAAGCTACAGAAACAAAACCTCAGTTCACAAAAGTTGTTACCTTAGAATATTAAAACTGTTTAAAATATGTAATTTAGTGACAGCATTGACATATAAAAGGGAAATATGCACAGGAATGTGATTGTGTGTGTGTTTCGAAACTACACAGGTTCATCATCATAAATCTCTTGTGTTTATCTGTAAGAGCGTGTCTGCTTTCCCTCGTGCCTTTCACTGTTTCCTAAGCCCATAAATTAGGGCACCACTCTTTCTTTATCAGGTTCATCTAGCTCCCAGAGTACATTCTAATCAGAGTATTGATCTGAGCTGCAGACGCTCAAGTGCAGTGTGCCTCAAATCCCCAGGCTTAATTTACTCCCAATGAGACACTCTCAAGGTTATCCTCACCAACCACAAAAGACAAGAGCAGAGGAGAGAGGTTGGGAGGAGAAATGAGGACATTATGACATATTGCACATCCAAATTAATGTCTGTTTTAAAATGGACAAAATTACTGACAACATATTGTGAGTTAACTGAAATTTATGAACCACTAGTGGCACCAAAGGGAAACATCTTGTTTATTTACATTATTAGTGGTGCTAATGTTTTGGTGCAAAAAGGTTTTTTGGGTGGTCGTTTACTGGCTCAAGTCAAAAGAGACCGTTATAAAAAGATCGTTAAATGGATTATAGCTGTCCGGACACATTAAACTGGCACACGAGAAAGCAATTTAACATTAAAAACACCTTCAGTCTTATTGAGAACTGTCTTACTTGGGTAGTCTTTTGGGTGCAACTTCTCTGACCAGTTCCCATAGAAAGTGACTCTGTATTTGGCAGTTCCACAGGCACAGCAGTCCAGCAGAGGCTTGTCTGTAGATTCTCCATACAGCAGCTCTGGAGGACATGGCTAGATTATTTAAAGCAAAATGCACTATACACATACATGAACATAAACGAACATGGAAGTACCAATGGGAATGTGTGTTGTTGTACACTGGTCTTTTTATAAAGGCTAACGCAACCAAGATTAAGAACAGAAATACAAGGCAAACGACAGAAAGGGATAGCATCTTAAAGAAGAGCATGGAATGTGCCAGTACATCTAGCTGGAAGTAATGAAAGACTCACCTCTCTCACACATCCGCTTCGTGAGGAAACCTTCATCCTGAAATGAGATGATCTTTCTCTGAACAATGCTAGCCCTGCAGAAATAGAGAGATGAAGTAAGTTAGGAAAAGAGAAGGATGCAGTGAAATAGGCTATTGTCAGAAATCAGCTCTTTGAACAGGCAGCAATCATGAACCCCCATGGAGTGATAATAATCCCACGTGCCAGTTGAATAGCTGTATGTCATTAAAGAGAACTGCACCATAGGATTTAAAAGACAGCAGATGTGGAGCGTATATGTATGTTTTTGCAGGAACCAAGGATATGGATCACAAATTATCATTCTAAAGTTTCTAACTACTAGTACGATTATTACTGTTAAGATTATTGGCTTTCTTAACGTTTATATAACATTATCTGCTAATGTTTTTTATTAAGGGTCAAAGTTAGTTTTTGATGATGGATCGTCTTCACCAGAACAATCAGTGCTGGCCAACCAGCAATACCAACTAAGTTTAACTGGTAAACATAAGAACTATGTTGGTTCACCAGCTAATTCATTACCAGACCATTCCAATTCATACTGGGTAGATCTGGGGCCTCATTTATAACACTTTGTATTTCATCTACAAGTGTGGATACGCAGCCGTACTGTGTGTGCATTACATTAATTTTTTTATAAATCTCAATATGTGCATGTATCATTTTAGTCTGCATTATTTCTCTGGTTTCCAAAAGTTGGTTTAAAACAAAGTTGGTTCTCAGTCCACACAGAATACATGAAATGTAAGGCAAGAGAGAGACGTCGGTCAGAAAGTTGTAATTAAAACCGGATAAGTGACTGCAAACACAGCTTAAGGCAGCATGTAAACAGGCTGCACCAACTATCCTGTTTACATGGTGCCATCTGAGAGACTTGTGGCAACCATGGAGGTCTTTAAACAGCCTGAAAGAATCTTATAGTAAGAAACCTTCCTCCTTGCACAATGAGGGAGAGAGAGGTCTCATCTAAAGAAAAAATTTGTCAATATTATACTGAGAGCTGGAGCCAGTCCAGCTGGTCCACATCCAAATGACAAGCAATATTTATGAACTAGCCATTTTGAGTCAACCACACTGGAATGGTCATTAAACCTTGAGAAATTGAAAGTGCTGACAGGTGAATAAAACAAATTAAATTAAAGTCATGAAGTGACTATATGAAAAAAATGTTCCTTAAAAAATGATTCGTTTAAAGCTTCGGGGGCAATTATACCATAAAATTACTGGTAGAAGCAGTAGTGGTTGTGAAATATTTGTATTTATTTTTAAACAAATACTTTCATGCACCAATTCACATTTTCAATTTAAATTTCTCTTTGTGAAGAACATTACAAATTAGTTTCTGTCCCTGATGTGAAGAGGTTTATAAAAAATTTTTATTTTAAGTCTTTACAGTAGGAACAAACAGCCTGTTTAATTCTAAAGATAAAACAGAGGGTTAAAAGTTATGCTCAAGTGCAAAATACTGTTCTTATTGATTAAAAGTGCATAAAATAAAAAACTGAGCATACAGTCATTTCCACACAAAACCTGACATTTATCAATATGGTCAAGTTTGGAAGTTAGCTTGAAGGTCTGTGTTTTACCAGTTTGATCTGAAAGGAATAACAAGAAATAGAAAAAAAGCTCATATTTTTATTTAGTTTATAAGACGATTGTTGTCATCCACCACATTTAGGCAATGTACGATTATTCTTACAATGTAAATGGTGGCATACAAATGTTTCAGGAATCACACATGAACCCTTTCATAAGATGGTGTCTGCGCATGAATCTGTGCTCATTTCTACAATAGATTGGCTCACTATGAAAAAGTGGAATGAAAGACACTTAAGTAATGTTCTTGGATTTTTTCCCTCGCCACAGCTAAAGAGTTATAAGATGTAACTTTTCTTTAATTGAATAGAGTTGTGGTCTGAGTCCCCACTCCATCAACCACATTAACTTTCAGGATGTGTGGACTAAACTGACAGCTCTCCTATATCGCCATTTCTCTTATCTGCTATTTGTAAAGCTTTTGTTGTGTTATACAGGAGAGAACCGAGGCATAAATCTCTCTTCTTGTGCTGACATCTGACACCTATATGGTCTAATCTGCCTTGGGAAAAGAGGGTTTTTGTTTGTCACCCCAACACACACAGACTCAAGGTAACGGTGGGCTAAACAGGTTCAAACCATATGTAAATAAACAAATATTTAATGTCTGAAATGCTTGATGAAAATGAAATCAAAACTTAACTTCAGTCACTTCATCCGACAGCCTTTTTATTCTTTCCACCAGCTGCTGAACCTCAAAGATTGTAGGATATTGTGGGAGGCGCATTGTTATGTTCCTATCCCTGCAGCCTTTTTCATCTTTTGGACACTTTCCCCTAAATATTTAGTTGAAACCAGTTCAAACACAATTCACCATCAGCTATGTTCAGTCAGAAGGGCCCTGAGTGATCCAGATGGGTCACAGCGGATGAAACGAAGACACACAAAGACCCAGATACCTGATATTCTATGTAAAGGTACTGACGATACCACTCTAATTGTCCGTTCTCTAATTCAATCTCACCCCAATTTCACATATCTGAAGGAGAGCGGCTTCGACAGAAAGCCTCCTCACTTTCCAGGGCTGGCCAGGCAATCAGCTGCGGTAATGGTTATTTAACATCCAATTTAAATTCTATCAATGAGATGTTATTAAGGGCAGACTCACTTTCCTGCTTTTACACAGCTGATGCTAATCGCCTCTCTCCGTGTGTGTGTGTGTGTGTGTGATCTTTCAGGCCAGTGCTCAAAGGCTAAAATGCAAATTCAAGAGCCAACATCAACGCCGAGTACCACCCTCAATAAGATCTGTGCCAGAATGAGATGCCATGCAGGTTACACATACACCGTAAAGCTGGAAATGAGCAAACGTGTAGCATAATTATATTGTAATTATTTAACCTTGTGGCTGTTCAAATGGATTATTCGTCTTGGCTTTTAGCAAAACAGCTTGTAGCGTGAGGTCTGTAATGAGCCCTGAAAAACATCTACATTTTATTCAGTGCTTCACATTGCCTTCACGTCACACTTTCATGAGGACCAAGTCTTTGAAATGCAGCTTCAACAGAAATTGCTTTTATTCATGCTGGTTGTGTTCGTGTCTAACCCTAGTCACAGCCATATTGATTACGTCCCACTTTACATCTCTCATCTTTTCTTCACTCTAATTTTTCGTTCGTTTCCAAGCAAGGCTGTCAAATTGAGAGGGCATTGCTAGATGTTTCTCCTGAGAAAAAGACCTTGCGTTTTTTAAGTTTTGTAAGTTTTTTGGGGTTTTAGAAGCTAAAAAAGTAAATTCTGCCATAAAAGGTTCAATATGATTGCAAAATCTACTTGATAACAGATGTATCAAGACAATGACCCAACAATTTGGTTTGAAGCGTGCAATAAATAAATTCTAATACCATTGTTTGAAACTTCAACAGCCATGGTGACATCAACCCAAAAGGAAATGCATTTTCATAGACAAATACGCTTGGATTAATAATGTACGATAAGGATTTTAATTTCATGTGAAAGCTACGAGAGTTTGCTTTGGACAACAGTCAATAGTACATTTTAACAGACACTGTACAATGCCATTATTCAATATTATACCAGAAAAACAATGTCTAAACATAAAAAGCAGGGGCAGAATCAAGTATTACAGAGAGCTGTGTGATCAGTTGATATAACAGGAGAAATGTTAGCTTTGCAGGTTCACTTGTTTGTTTTGGATCAAGATTTTAATCATGAGTTCTCAGCTAAAGGGGGGTTTAGGGGCATGGAAAAAACTATTTGAACCATAAAGCTCTTTAAATCTTGCAAGGTCTAGCTAGTTTCTCACTCTTTTGCATTCACTTGCAAGGTTGTTTACAGAAAAGAGGAAAAACAGAAAGTTTTAATTTCACAGAACGTTTCTGCTCCCAGCATCCCTTCAAGACTCCACTCACAGCGATGAGTTCGGCAACCTCATGGCGGATCTCCACTCATTACCCACGCACCACCTCTTCAGCCCTGTTACCCATCCCTATCTGCCTCGAGCATATCCCTGACATCGCTCATGCTGGTTTGATGCTTCCAAGTCGAACAGTTGTTGCATTGCACTTCATTTCATGTCTTCTGTACTTTCTCTGTCTCTGCTCTGCATTTTTATTTGCCGACCACACACACTGACAAGAGTGTTCCATTGTAAAAACAAGTTGATGGCAGGGTTCAGTTGTATTAATTTCCTGTTCTTTCTACTTCATATCTACATACCTGTACCCTGTCATTAGCATCCACTGATGATGTTGTATGGATTTACTAAGAGTGCCCACACAGACTTCCTCCAAAGAAGGGCCCTTCGGAGGGCAATATATCCCATTTGGAAAGGTAGTTGTTGTTGGCAAACAGGCACTACAGCAAAACGCACTCATTGGTACAGTATACATACATTTTACTTGTGCCACGTTAATAACCTTGTTAATCCAAATGTTAAAATTTAAGCTTATGTAATTTATTGATGTTATTTTTGAACAGAAATTGTATTGAAATGTTTTATATCCAGTTTTATTGTTCATTGGGCATTAAAACATAGCATTCTTTTTATGAATTCCTTATGTCTTGCATTTCAATGTTTTATTAATACATTTTTTATAAATCTTCACCTTTTGATATTTACTGTTGCCTCTAGTAATTCTTTGTGATTTATTATTCTTATTATTATGGTTTGTTTTTAACAAGTAATTTAGTCATTTTTAATCAAATAAAAATCAAATCAGCATGTCGGGTCAAAGACTTAACCCAAGCAGCTGAGCAACAAAAAAAAAACTGCTGGATATGTCCATATTTGTTGGGTTGCCAAAATTTTAAACCCAGCATTTTTTAGAGTTTAAGGTGGGGCATCTTACCCCATCTTTATAAAAGTGATCTTCATACTCAGATCACTAGATTGGTCCTAATTTAAACCTAATTTAGGTAGAATGACTTACTTCAGAAGTACACAGCCACTGCCTGAGGGGGGCGCTGTCCAGAACACCTGAATTCTGGTCCTCCTGCGGGGGGTGCTCTCTGTCACTGCTGGGGGGCAGTTTGTCATAAACTGTGTGTCGTCCTCATCAATAATCTGCAGAGCACACAAACACACACATGTAATTACAAATGTGTCCCATTCAAAATTCTCCTGAGCAATTATTCAAAGCTAAAGAAACTGCAAGATTCTTGTTGCTTTCTTGCTTCCATTCACATCAAACACAGTGTTGCCACAAATAAATCAATATATAGAAAACACTAAAATATTTGACATCTGTTAGTATTCACTGAGTAATTCTTGTAGGTGATTTGGAAGGTCATTTGTAATAGTGGTTTTGTGTGAATTATCACCTGTAAATGCTGCTCTATCGTGTCAAAACTACTGATTTTCAGGGAACACTCATAAGCAGCTTCCACACCGCATGAACGATTTCATTGTTCCAGGATTTGCCGGAAGAACCTGCTTTTTGTTGTGTTCGCACCGCATGGAACCGGACGGAATTTTAGTTCCGCTGAACCTTTTTGGAGGAACACTTTAGCTCCTTCTCCGAGTCAGGGTATAAAACAGCAGGACAGGAACGAACGAGCGTTACCTGATAAGAAAGTGTGTCGGCTGCCTGGTTCAGGGAATTCATCATCTGCTAACTCCAAAGGAGGAGGCAACGGGTGAGTTGTGATATTTGCCGTGAGCGTATGCCACCTTGGTGATTGATGTACGCTATGGCAGCAGTGTTGTCCGACCAGACTGTCCGTACGGAGCAGTAGCCCAAGTATAGATGACTCGGCCACAACCAGGCTTGGTAAATCAGACCACTCCACCTGGTCTGCTACCAGAAATGCTTAGTGATGGATGAAGTGCTTGTACTTCGCCACGTCAGGGGGAAGTGGGGAAGCTAAAATAGTGCACTGACTCACCTAAAGAGGGGGGGATGGCACTTTCTGACAAGAAAGTGTGTCGGCTGTCTGGTTCAGGTTGCCCGTAGGCCCAGACGGTCTAAGTTCCAAAGCACGAGATCCTTATGCATATACAAGAGATCTTGCGAGTGAGCCAAGATAAGTGAGTTGTCAAAATAGTTGAGTATCCGCAAGCCCTGTTCCCTGAGAGGAGCTCAGTTTGGTAAAAACGCGTAGAGACAGGGCCAGGCTAAAGGGCGGGACCTTGTACGCCTTGAACGTGAACCGCAGGAACGGCCAATGATGAGGGAGAATCAAGACATGGAAGTACGCATCCTTCAGGTCGATTGCCACAAACCAATCCTGATGGCAAACAGACCCCAGAATGCGCTTCAATGTCAACATCCTGAATGGCGGCCTGTGAAGATGCTCGTTCAGGGAGCGCAAATCTAAAATGGTACGCAGAATGCCGGGTCGACAAACGTTGCCTCTGCATGCTGGAGACCCAAACATGCAATGCAGGCGGCGTGCCCGTCAGGATTCGGGGTTGAGTCCGTCGCACCCAAGAACACAGCTGTGTGAGAAAGGAAATTGCTCTTTTAGAATCTGTTGCTTGTTGCCGAAATGCAAGGGAAGTCCGTTGAAAGCTGAGGGACAGCTCTGCTGCTCGCGTTGTAAATCCAGCAGTGTAGAGAATCTCGAAGAGATAATGCCTGACATATATTTTCGAAAACCAAAAAGATGAATGAATGGGCACCACCATCTTCCTTTATACCCGTAAGTTCATTGGCATTATGAAACTCCTCTCGGAAATGATTATTTCTAAAGTTCAAACCCCAGTCTGTCTCTCTACACAACGTCGAGAGACCGACAGAAAGAGAACTAAGATTTTGAGACTCTGGATCTCACAGACAAGGTCACATTTTCTGTCTTTTTTTAAAACATTGATGTTTAAGTGCTCCACATGATTCATGTGATTAAATAAATAAATATATTTAATTAAAGAAAAATATTTTAACACGTAGCGTTTCAATTATCCTTTGTATGTACTCTGTGTTTCATTTTCTGTCTCCCTCTGGCTTTAAGCAACATGCCAGAAGTGAGAAAACACCACTTTAATTGCACTTCAGTACTACTTACCATACCAAAGAAATTGTGTAATTAGATTATAATGGAAAAAAACATGATGGATAAAATAGTTAATTGCGAACATTTCGCAACTCAGGTTTTTTAGAGTGACAGATAATGATCACTTGAGCACAACCTCTGCCTTCACCCATAAACCCAAACAGCAATAAGTGAAGTGATGGATATGATCTGGCAAAGAAGTGACAATGAGATGTTGTGATATTGTGGAGAGTTTTTATTTGAGATTTTAGTGGAAGTCACAGGTTCAAACTAATTTTACTGGAACAAAATTTGATTTTTTTTTCAAAGAACATTATTGTTTGTTAAATATCAGCATTTAGTTACATAGCCCACCCTGACGAACAACAGTGGAGATTAGATCATATTAGCATGTCAGTTACGCAGAGGTGTTTTAAAGGTACAGTAGCAAACAACTGCCTGTTTAAGTCCAATAGAAATAAAGTTTTTGTAGTAAGAAATCTAATGATCTGATCTGTAGTGCTAACAACAGAAATCCCAATTCCATTTAGACCTTTACATGAAATGATGAGCCTGTCTTCCTCAAAAAACAAATCAAAACAAAAAAAACACCCATGCATGCAGCTTTGTACAACCTATAGTTATGTTTTAAAGTTAAGCGCCCTCTAGTTGGCATAAAACTTTTATGTTTCATGTTATGCGTGGCCATGAGCAAACAAAATGCACTTTCGATTATAAGTAATGTGTAAACTTTTTTCATGGTCCTTTACCCCCCATTTTTCCAATGTGTAATTCACAAAATTTGCAATTGGATTAATGCATCTGGCAAAACTTATACTGTCTTATGTGCTGTAAGAAATGTTGGAAATAACAGATAGATATACAATGGTGATAATGGCAATTCAAACGTCCTTTAGGAAACCAGTGCTGAATGCTTAAGACCACTTAATGGATACAAACCACAACTGGCCTCAAAAATGTCTGAGATGCCCACAGATTTTAAATAAGCCCCACTTCAAATAACACTAGTTGCAAAAGGTTTCTCTGGGCACACAGCAAAAAAAAAAGGTCTTATTGGGCCATATTAACCTTGAAGTCTGAGGAGAGATGGGGATGCTGTAAGTGACTGTCACGCCAGACTCTGAATCTAAGGCTGTGGGTCCAGAGAGGCTGTATCTGAGGTGGCTAGTTTCATACATCTGCCTCTCTTGCCAGCCAAGTACAGAAGGAGGTCTGAGTCTCCTGGGTAAGACTGCCTTCTACTTCATTAAGGACCAGAAAAAAAATAACAGGCACAAAAATATATCTGGAAAAAGAGTGAATTAAGAGTGCAAATAATACAAAATGTTCCTAGTGGAATTGGTTTGCTTACCCTGCTGGATAATTTAATAATAATGGCTTAAGATCAAGCTGTTTTTTTTAAGAACACATTGGCTAGTGATCCAGCTAATGTCCAACATGGGGTCTATAATGCATTAAAATAAAATAAAAAAACTAACAGACATGGACTGTTTTAGATAACATTTGCTTGTGCTGTGAATTTTTGAGTTTGGAGAGTCATGTCATCAGCTTTGCAACATGGTAACATCAAACTCTCACGTCTCCAGTGTGATTTGTGTGAGGAGCACATTGGAGCACACATACTGTATTTTTTGTATAACACTCACAGTAGCTGTCTTTCAGTGACTTGGGTTGAATGTATAGTAGATAGCAAGGTTCTGGAACACAGCCATAAAGTTAGCTCCCGTTCAAACTCTTCAAATACAGTAGCACTGTCAAACAACAAGTATCACATTCAACAAAAATTCTGCAAAGCAATTAATTTTCTGTCACCTTCTCCAGACACTTCCTGAGGAAGTGTTCAGAAACAATATGTTCACTGTGCCTTTATCATTTCTGAGGTATGAATATGGTCAGGAAGTGATTTCCTGAGATGTCTCCCTTCGCCGAACCATACAACACATCATCCACATTCAGCCAAAGAAACCCAAGGCTGGCACTAATTAACTATGGCACAAAATCAATTTCAAGTGCAAAAAAATGCTCCTAAAAGAGAGAGGGTGTCTGCCAGCACCAGAGAATAATAAGGAGTGAAATAATAAACACGACTGCCCTCCGGGTTGGTTCTGGAGGTTAATGGGGAGGTCGGTGCATGAATCACCAGGTCTGGCTAAAGGAACTCTCTTCTGCATACCCTTGCAAAAAACTGCCAGAACTATGGTGGAAATCCCATGTTGCTTTGAAATATCGTCACCTTAGAATTATAAGGTTCTATCTGACATTTTAGTCAAAATTGAGGTATTCCCATATTCTTATTCTGTGACAATTTATTTGCATTATGTTATGTTTGTTTGTTTTTAAATGTGTACACTTTGGGACTTTTTCGAAGAAAACAAAAAGGTTCTATCTCTATCTGTTCTATCTTTACACATTATTACAACACTTATTAATTATAAGTGAATTGTTTGTGTTGCTTAAAAATGTATTGCTTTAATGAATGTTTTGCAGATAGAACCTTATAATTCTAAGCAGAAAGTGATTTGTCAGATTTACAAGGTTCTATCTGTGTTTGACCTGTTCCAAAAATCCCTATTTAAAATTTCAGAAAATGATGATATTGTACATTCAGAATACATGTAGGGTCTCTGTCTTTTTCAAGTATGAAAGAGATTTCTTTCTCATATAATTTTTGCTATATGAAATGCAAAAACTTTGAAGCTTATTATCTCAAAACTACTCAGAACGCATCCAAAAACACATGGAAAATGTGATCCCGACGATTTCAAAGCGGGGTTTTTTTTCAAAGCGCTCGGGAGCTCGCACTTTTGTGCCTTCTGCCTTTTCTAAACAACCATGAGTTGCACTCATCGTGAAGGTTCGGCAAAGGATAGATGGATTTTCAGCACTGATGCGCTAGCAATAAAGAGCATGACACACCGCATGCGCAGCGCGACCAATGTTCCCTCAAATTTTTTACAGCATTAAACAAAAAATATATTTATTTTTCTCTGAGCGCAAATGTAAAAACTGTGAAGCAGTTTTACTTAGCATTAACAGTATGCAAAAAAAATATGCATAATGTAACTCGGGCCACAGATAACTCTATCTAATAATAACGTGTTTGCATTTGTACACAAATGTAGCTTAATGTGTTAAAATACTACCTGAATAAACCAGACCAAATTAGTACTCTGATTTCATTTGAACCAACTGAAAATGTCAAGACTATAGGCCATTCTATATATTTATTTTTATGAAAAATGTATTGTGTATTGTGTTGTACATGAAAGTAAAATGGGCTTGTGTTAATACGTTATGAATTTAATGTGTATTAAATTACACTTTTCTTCATGTTCACCACATAATGTAGATATAACTTAACATACAACTTCAAGACAAGAGCATTCACCTGTCGTTCGTTCTTGTTGTAAACTGATTTAAAATGATGTCTCAAGTAACCACAGACAAATTATTTTTCCTGAACTCATTTGTGGTTAGTTTCATTTTATACATCTCAAATATGAAATTGTTCGTAGTAATATGCTCACGTTGTGTGTGTCTCATTTTCGTTGAGCAAGTGTGGCATCAAAACTTCTTCGCTCCGGTGCGTGCGTTTCATTGTTTTTAAAGTTTTGTCAGTTTATAATACAGACGCGGTGTGTGGTGTCAATTACCTGTCGAATTAGCGCTTTAAATCTTTAATAACTGTCAACAGCTTTTAAACCACTGTCCAAGTTTAGAAATATATGAGAAGGCACTTTATTTACAAGCCATTGCCTTCAGGCGCACTCTAACTCTGAAGAAAGAGACTCGCGCTTTCTGAAGTTACAGCCTGAAAGACAAACATACTCAATGATCTGCTTGTTTCTTTTGCCTTGGCTTGTAGCCTACATATTATTAAACTTGTGTGCACTGCGCAGTACCTACAATGAGTCTGTGTGGCCGCGCGCAGCATAGAGGGAACTTGTCTGCGACTGCGCAACCGTGTTGCTCTCTAATTGAGCGCTAGCAGCGCATCTACATTTAAATAACAATTTCCGCATGCAAAAGACGAAAACTGTAAACGACCCCCAAGTTATTCATACAGGGCATGGTAATAAAAATATTCGGGGCTTTACTAAAAACTTTCGGGGCTTCAGCCCCCTTAGCCCACACCTAGCTCCACACCTGGTTGTATGTTATCTAGCTTATGACACAGCTGTTTTCCATAAACGTATGTACTGTGCTCTTCACACCATACATGTTACCCATATGAGCTATAATTAAGAGACATGGTTAGTTTTCACTGCTATGCTGATGATACTCAACTCTATATTTCCTCGAAGCATAATGAAACACAGCAGTTCAATAGAATAATGGAATGCATAGTCAATATAAAAAACTGAATGAGTAGCAACTTTTTATTTTAGTTACTCATTGGATTGAAATTGTCTTCCGATCCGCTGCCAAGCGTTATCTTATTCCTTCCATCAGGGAACAGAGGTTACAGTCGTAACCGAGGCGCTCCGTTTCTGTCGGTTACTTTGACGTTGTGTCGACAGATGGGGTCCCTATAAGAAATGCGTCACGACTGCCAGTGGAGCAATACTGACTGTCCTGGCCGTGTCACAGGTAAAGGCCCTCTTGGACCACCATAGTGGACATCACTCGATTCAGGGACCGCGCGGGCAGAGATGCACCGCAACCGCAAGCTCCACCTGCCGACAAAGCCCCTAGCTGCCACCCCCCGTCGAGTAAGCAGAGCCCGTTGGACAGGCACGTGCTGAAAAGGGGGCGTGCCAGGTCTTTGTGAGCTCCTCATGCACTTCCAAGAAAAATGGCAGTGGGGTGATAATCCAGCCGCGAACAAGTCGGAGATGCCGGTGCAGGGCACTGCAACCCGATGAGCGGGAGCTCTGGAGAGTCCTCCGCCTCCAATGCCAGAAGGAAGGGGCAGTTGTGGCCTAATGGTTAGAGAGTTGGACTTGTAACCAGAAGGTTGCCGGTTCAATTCTCCGTACCGGCGGGTAAAGACTGATGTGTCCTTGAGCAAGGCACCTAACCCCCGTTTGCTCCCCGGGCGCTGCAGTGTTAGCTGCCCACTGCTCCCGGTGTATGTGTGTTCACGACTTGAAGTGTGTGTGTTCACTATTCACTGGTTGGGTTAAATGCAGAGGTCACATTTCGGGTATGGTTCACCATATCTGACAAAAATAGGCCACTTTCACTTTACTTTAGCTGTCCGATGCTGCGACAGAAAGATGAAGATGAGCTTTCTGAGTCTGACCGCGGTGGAGAACGTAGCCAGCATACACAACACAATGCCTCGCGGTTCCGAAGAACAAAAGATTAATGAATGGACACGCTGTCCTTCTTTTATACTCGGAAGTCCAGGGCGGAGACATAGGAAGATATTTCAGCCTAGTTGTGCAAGCACTGTCGAGCTTGTAGAGATGCTGCAGTTTTTGCCAGAGGAGAACTGGTTGCCCTGGTTGGGTCTAGGTTCTCACAAGGGTTTTTTTCTCCACTGGAGTTTGGGGTTCCTCGCCACTGTTTGCATATTGTTTTGCACTATTTGCACGACCAGGGGGATGCTGACATCAGCTCTAGAATTTAAAGTTTTTGTATTTGCAATATCACTTTAAATGTAAACATTCTGCATAAATTGTTTTATTCATTTAATACTCCATATAGGAATTTATAGTTCGTATAATATGTTACCTGTGTTTCTCTTTCCTATATCTTCTATGTGTGCTTCTGTGTGAAGGGTTGGTATATATATTTACTAAATGATATACTAAATTATAACCATATTTACAGAATAAATATAGGGCAACACGTTAGATTACGGCCCACAATCTACCATGTAAGTCAAATTAATTTACCATTTTGCAGATATCTCCATTATATGGAGATATCTGCAGTTGTGGCCTAATGGTTAGAGAGTCGGACTCGTAACCAGAAGGTTGCTGGTTCGATTCTCAGTACCGGCAGGTAACAACTGACGTGCCCTTGAGCAAGGCACCTTACCCCCCGTTTGCTCCCCGGGCGCTGCAGTGAAAGCTGCCCACTACTCCCGGTGTAGTGTGTTCACGACTTGAAGTGCGTCTGTTCACTATTCACTGGTTGGGTTAAATGCAGAGGTCACATTTTGGGTATGTGACACCATATCTGACACATAGGTCATTTTCACTTATATGATGTGATAATAAAAAAAGTACTCTGTAGTTAAAAATATAGACAATAGTGTATGTTCTCTCACTATTTGCTCTCAATCAAAACAAAACTTTCCTAACTAGTTATAAAAAACTATTTTTTACAGTACCTATACTGTAGAGATACACTGGTTTGTTACAAAATGCATTATTATAAAGTGTTGCCAAATATAAGTATGTCCATTACTATCACTGTATGCTAATGTCCAAAAAGCATAGTAAAAGAGTAATAGTAAAAACTACTACTGTAGTTTTTTTTCTTTTAAATACTTTTTTGTATTTGAAGCAAAGTGATTATGTTAACACAGCATGGTGCAGAAACCGAGAGATTACAAGGAGTCAGAAGCTAACGACTGTTAACATTTAATCTTCTCATCTCAAAACAGATCCAAAATCATGAAACGTGGCCTTGACAAAGTTAAACTACAATAGCTTTTCCACAGCATGTAAGACTCGGGCATTAACTCCAATCTCTCCTGGCTGCGGTGATAAAAGCACAGTAGAGGTCAAAGGTGACTCACAGTGTGGCAGCTTTGACGGGTGAGTCAGTATGGCAGGGCGCGATGACATTAATGGGACAGGCACACAGGTGGGCTCTCCAGGGAAATGAGTAAAAAGCGCAGACATGAGAAAAGAGAGAGGAGCTGTGATGTTGGTCTGTGAGGCGCCTGACCTTTTTTTCAGCCTTCTGTGGCTCGCGTCCCTAAGGGAGCGCTGCTTACGCGGGCATGTTATTACACCAAACGCAGTCATTTGTGACCCTGTTTCAGTTAATTACACAAAAGATTCAAGCAGCATAAATTTGGTTTATGACTGCAAGACAACAGCCCTCTTCCAAAAACTACTACTGCTTTTACTCTCTCCTGTATACTGACTACATACCGTACAGAAAGCTCTAGTGTGACTCGAACACTCGAGTATAGTTATAGTTTATTTTTATAGCATACTTGAGTATTTACTACAGTAAACTGTAGTAAACTGTAGTGTACTGTAGTGTACTATGTATACTACAGTATTTTGTATTATACTATGGTGTTTTCGAACCTTACTAAAGTAAATGTTAAAGTATACAACAGGATTTCATTATGTGTGATACATTTTTGAGAAAAGCCAACAAATGTCTAAAAAGTAAAAATGTGGCTTTACTCAAATTAGGATTAATAGTAAGGTGAAACTGTTTCAAAAAATTCAACTGTAGTGTGCGTGCGTGTGTTCTAACTGAAAAGAAAACAGTATATATAGTAATAACAACAACATATGCAAATAGTCATTTTAAGGATATTATGTTGTCTGTCTCTGCCTTTTATAGGATGCATCAAGTATTTTTGTGGATCTTGTTCCAAACCTATGCTAGAACTCTGTGCTCAAACAGGAGAATCAGAAAACAAAGGATGTTCTGCCAAAAAAACAAACCCTTGTAATTTGTTTTTTGGCTTCCTTATGTAATCTTCCATCACAGCATATTTCCAGAAACCCCGGTCTGAAGCATCTGGCTTCCTTTCCTCTACTAAAATCAAATATTCTCTCCCTCTTCTGTCCATTTTCTCTCAATCTACTGTTAAGTGGCAGCTAAACGCTCATGGCCCTTAGTGAGTTCAGCATTTTCTCACTAACACACTGAGCTGAAGAGAATCATGCAGGTTTAAATGAAGCGATGAAGCTCAGGCAAAAACACAGTTGCAAAGGTTTTCATTCTTGTTAAAAAAACATCTGATGTAAAGGCCTAATTCAGACATATGATCCTATTCAACTAAAGTCAAATAGAATTGTTATCTGAACATTTTGGTGTAAATATTAAATCATTTGTTTAATAGAAGAATGATACCCAAGTAAAGGACTGAAAATACTTAAGTTATTTCTTCTCATATAAAAGATGGCCAAAACAGGTGCATATCTCACTCAATCCAACACATATGTAAATGCAACTCAAAAAGCCACCCGCCGTAAGGGTGCTAGTGTTAACAAACAGTAGCTCAGCTATTTCCAATTTCTTTCTACCCTTGAGCCAAGAACTTCATACTGTACAGAATACAGTATATTGAGCACTTATTCAATCTAGGTACATGTGGGAAGTTGCGTTGTTTTTTTCTTCAATAATATGATGTATATCCAAGTGAAACGACTTCTTGAATTGATGTGAAGAAGTGGAAGTAAGAAGCCTGGTCACTGAACAGTCAATAATGTCCCACCCTCGCACCAAGATATACAGTCGTGGTCTACAGTAATGGTTAGTGCGAAACAACAGTTTCATGAAAACATTTGAGAAAAATCTGTTTGGGGGAGGAAAACCCCTGGAATATTTATTCATAAGTGATTAGTGTTTCAATTAAGAAATGTATGCATTTTGAACTTAGTGTAAGAAAAGTAGGTTTTTGTTAAAAAGAACAAAAAAATAACACAGAGCTCCCTGCGGATCTTAGCAGGTGGAATTGTGGTGGCAGTTGAAGGGTTAGTTTACCAAAGAATGAAAATTCTGTCAATAATTAATGAATTTGTTTTCCGAAGATGAACGAAGGTCTTAGGTTTGTGAGTGAGTAATGACAGATTTTTCATTCTTTGGGGAACTAACCACTTAAGGGCTTAATTGACTGATACTGGAAGACAGATTCAGATATCAAACACATAAAAAGTGGTGTGTCAAGACATATACAATTGCCCTCTATATCCGACTTCCATGAAATCCCTTCTGTGTGAGAGCAGGGTCTGAGCGGGGTGTATCTGTGGAGAGCTGAGATTTATGGTTTATGTGACGTTTAATGGGTCTTTTCTTTCCTTTTTCACTTTCTGGCATAGCATGAGAGATGGTGCGGAGAGGCAGCATATGGTGTTGATGTAAAAGCTTTGCCAGGTGTGGCTGAATCTCAGCTTGGCTCTTTTACACAGACAGTACAGTAGATCCCCATCAGGAGGACTACTTTAATACAGTCTAAAGCATCGGCTCTCTGGAGTCCTCAGTAATCCTTTATTCCAGATGGGCTTAGGTGACCTGATGTTTGTGAGATTCTGCCTCATGAGATTTTTAAGGTCTTATACATTGATGCTTCTGAACTGGTTTTGGTTCAGGACCCTGATTTTAAGATGAAATAGTAACCAATGAAGTACAAAACGTGTTATTATTAAAAATGTTGCATAAAAAATCGGACACCAAATGCATTAATTAATTAACTCAAACTGAATATTAACAATATGAATGAGTGGAAGATAAATTGCCATGTCTTTTTATTTTAATAGCCACTGTATTGTATTGTATTTAACTGCATAAAGTGACCTCATCAGACCCATTGATACACAGACAGAATTATGTTTTTTATAGTACATCTGCATTTGCGCATGACTCAAGCTACTCTTACCTGGAAATTTCCAGCGTAATCCTCCTCATGGTCACCGTTCTGTCCCTCCTTTAAAGCAATGAGAGTAAAGCCTCTGAAGTACGCAGGGTTGGTAGCATACAGGGTTACTGGAAATAATCACAATAATAAGTCCATTAAGTGCATTATTTAAGATGCACTTTTTACTCCATTTCTTTGGATGTGTTTAATCTTACACAGTTTTTGTTTAAACATTAAACATTAATATTTTGGTCAACAGCCTGTTTTTACACTATAGGGGGAAAGTTTTCAACTGCAACCTGCTGTTTACTGTACCAATTTTAAAAGTGTTTTTTATATATAAAATGCCATGTAAAAGTAAAAGGCCATCTTCTATATAATATATTTGTATTTATTATATGACAGGACAGGTTATTTAGATTAAAAAACACAACATAGCAAACATGTGAATTGCAACATAAAACTTACCCCAACCTGAAATATGTTTTCAAATGTATTATTTCACCCTGAAAACCAAGGGGAAGCAAGCATTCATGCAATGCTATTACAGGACCATTGCAGTCATACAGTCGTTGTGACAACTTTCTCGTTGTGACAGCCCACCCTGGACTGCCCCTGTATGTGGCCATATGACTATAATGCCCAAACATGCATGCTGTCTAATGTTGAAAGTTCTCTAGGTTTCGAGACGCAAGCCATGACTCCCGCACTATCCGCGCCGGTGGTCCTGACGGGACCTGAAAGAGCGTCACATACCTCGGTAAGTGCTGGCAGGATGATAGTGCTCCGGATCTCCCTCCACCCGCAGTCTAAAGTCACTGAAGCCCTCCTTCCTGCCGCCGGCTCGCGTTATCCAGCTGCAGTAGCCGTCAGACGGAGCCACTCTTTCCGCGGGTTCCTCCGGCACAGTTCCGCACACGCAGCCGCTGAGAAGCAGCAGGACACCGGCTCTCCACGGTCCCGATCGCGCTCCCTTCATGCTCCCAAGTGTTTGATCTCAAGTGGGTGTCTAGAGTGTTGAAAACTCCAGTGCAAAATAAACTTTAAGCTGTAATATCAGGATCCCATATACGCAGATGCTAATATCTCCGCCTCGCTGTTATAGTGGCATCCTGAAGAGAAGAGAGAGATGATGAATCTAAAGCAGCAGACTGGCTGTACAGTACTGCTGCTGTCTCACACCGACAGCTGAATGCATTCAGCCACACACACACTGCAAACAAAGAGCACATGCTCAGAGCAGCCAGGGATGCTTGATGCGCACCCCTCCTCTTGAAACGAAATCGGACGCACACACGTTGAATGTTTTTTCAAGATGAATCTCATCTGACAAATTATAACAAATATTGTTAATTCAATTATTCATGACTAGTTTCAATATTTTATAGTTTTAAGTAGGCTACAATATTGTGCTAAATATCTTTGTTTTTTTTAAAACAAATTACATTCAAAAAACATTAATCCTACAAGTACAAGGTTAACATGTTTTTCCAAAGTTTGGGACAATTGTAGGCACACTCAATCGGTTTGACTATTAAAGGTATAGTTCACCAAAAAATGAAAATTCTGTCATGAATTACTCACTCTCTAGTTGTTCCAAACCTGCATACATTTCTTTGTTTGGTTCAACACAGATAAAGATATTTGGACAAATGCTTGTAACCTAATAGTGCTTTGCCCCCATTTATTACCATAGTAGGAAAAATTACAATGGTCGTCAAAAGTGCCCCACTACTTTTCACTGTCCCATTCTTCAAAATATCAAATTTTGTATTCCAACAAAACAAAAAAATATATGAAGTAATTTTTCCTACTATGGTAGTCAATGGGGCAAAGAACTGCATTCTTTCAAATATCTTTCTCTGTGATCACCAGAACAAAGAAATTTATACAGATTTGGAACAACTCAAGGGTGAGTAAATGACGACAGAATTTTTATTTTTGTAACTATACCTTTAATTCAGTTTTTTTTTTTAAAGTAATTCATGCCATTGTATCATCAGGCTGTAATGGTACAGGTCTACTGGCAAGTGAGCATGCCACAAGGTGCTGTAATGAGATTAGGTTTAATGACACCCACAGAGTAAATCCAAAAAACAGGTAATCAGGTGGGTAATATCAAAACAGGTCTTCAGGTAAGTAATATCAAAACAGGCATTCAGGTAAGTGGTCTAAAAAACAGGTATTCAGGTAAATTAATCCAAAACAGGTCTTTGATACGGGGTAACACGCAACCGACTATACTACACAGACTCCACCTAACACTCACAGACTGGAACTTCAAAATGGCAGGCATGAGTGTGGTGCATGTTGGGTAGTGTAGTCCTTCAAAATTCGGGTGACAGTGAACGGGTGATGCGAGGCATGGAAGTAGTAGGCGTGGAGGCAAGAGCCGTTACACAAGCCTTGACTATTATAATGGTGGATGTCTAGGGGTTTGCCAGTCGTCATTGTTATGCTTGCAACTTGTTCAAAATAGGTTAAGTTGTTGACAAATACTAGAAAGTTAGACCATAAACACCTGTTCTGGCCTCTCCGTATTTATTGTTAACTGTTTACCTTTCAAGTAATGTACTCCTGTCTGTTTTCAAAGCTCTACACAGTCTATATTTGAGAGCTTCTTAAAGGCACAGTCTGGAGGAGCTGCTAGAAGTTCAAAGCAATAACAAAGCAGCTTTATGATGTTCTGAAGGAGCATGGGACCACTGTAAATGACGTTTTAACTTCACTGTCAATAGATATCAATCCAATGGGACTGCATCCAGTGCTGCACAGATTGACCGGTATCTGACAAGTATCACAAGAGCAACTTGACAGTACTGCTTTCAGATCTCTTGTGCGATTATTGCTCCTGAAACAAATAATAACCCGGTAATGATGCTATTAAACGGCAATGGTACAAAGCAATACAGCAGGCCCACGTTGGTTTGAATTGCAAATTTTTAAGGATTTAAAATACGTTGGGATATTTTCATGCCAAAAATCGTACCTTTAACACTTGCTGTTTCCTTCCCAGGACATTTAATGAATCAATTTATGATCTGCTTCTGGATATTCCACTGACTGGGTAAAATGCAAGTGAGTGTGATCAAGCTTTTGCTGTCCCTAGGCTGTTGAATTGTCCACCTCTGTCATCATAATCTGTGAATTTGTTTTAAATTATCTTAAAAAACTCAACATAGATACTTTTTGTTGTCAAATTTGATTTATTATTATGCTATTTTTGGTGTGTATGAATAATGCGTTAACTATTCTTTTTCTTTTTCTGCTCACGTTTATCCCGTGTGACAACTTACTTGTGTGGCACCTAGCTCCAGTTCTTCCTTGTGTACTATTGTTTTGTTTAAGGGTCCACTATACTCAATGAAGGACCAAAATAATGGTCAACAAATATTTGGCTGATTTTCCCATGAAAAACAAACATTAAAGTTTTACTTGCGTTCGACACCATACTGAGTTCATCTTGATCATTGTATCAGTGGATGGTGCTTATTGTAATGGTACGGGAAAACAGGCAGGTGAGCACACCACAAGATGAATGATGGTAGTGAGTATTTAATAATAAAATAACACAGTCACAAAGGCACAAACAGATACTCCACAGAAGTAAGTTTTCAGGTAAGTATATCCAAACAAGTGATCAATTCAGGTAAGCGCTCAGGTAAGTATATCAAACAGGTAATCAACTCAGGTAAGTATTCAGGTAAGTACATCCAAACAGCTTATCAACTCAGGTAAGTAAACAGGTAAGGATATCCAAACAGGTAATCAACTCAGGTAAGTCTTTAGGTAAGTATATCCAAACAGGTACATCCAATAAAAGGTAACACAACACTTGACGAAACGTGAGGATTACATGCTTACATGCTGGGAAGTGAAGTCCATTAGAATTCCGGTGAGAGAGAACGGGTGAATCGGGGCGTGAATGTAGATCTGCTGATCTGTAGATCTGCTGGTCGGCATCCAGAGGGGGTGGAGGAGGGGTCGGATCCACTGCTACACCAGATCCTGGGGGGGAAATAGACAGAGGGTTAGTGAAAGGTTTGAGTAAGGAGACGTGGAAGGATGGGGAGATTCGATAGTGACGGGGCAACTGCAGATGGTAGGTGACAGGGTTGATTTGCCGGGTGATGAGGAAGGGGCCAATGTATCGGGGACTCAGCTTCCGGCAAGGCTCACGCTCTGAAGGTTAAAGACTGCCGTAGAGTTCTGTGCATACTCGGCCCAGGGTAAGTACTGGTACCAGCTGTGCTGATATGAATGGCCCTATGTCTTGTATCTTCTGCTCAGCCTGGCCATTTGCCTGGGGATGGTAGCCTGAGGTCAAGCTGACGGTGATGTTGAGTAGACTATGAACTGGGAGCCCCTGTCCGACCCTATATCTTCGGGATACCGAAATGTCTGAACACATTAGTGAAGAGGGCTTTGGCGGTCTTTATTGCTGTGGGAAGCCCGGGGAGAGGGACCAGTTTGCAGGCTTTTGAGAAGCGGTCAACCACTGCGAGAATACAAGTGAATGAGTCGGACAGGGGCAGGTCAGTTAAAAAAATCTATGGCAAGATGGGACCAGGGACAATTCGGAATGGGTAGAGGCATCAGCTTTCCCTCCGGCAGGTGTCAAGGGGTCTTGGAGATGGCGCAGGCTGAGCATCCCTGGATATATCGGGAGACGTCCTGAGACATTCCGGGCCACTAGTAACGGGCTGAGAGGAGCGAGAGGGTGCGCTGTCTGCCTGGGTGTCCTGTCCCGAGAACTGAGTGAGCTGAGTCCACGAGGGAGTTGCGGAGTTTGGCGGGCACAAAGGTCCTGCCCTCGGGACCTCCCAGCAGAGTAAGGAGTTGGAGTTTGGCGATGTCCTAGTCCAGTTCCCACACTAGAGGGCTGACGATCATGGCTGGAGGGAGGATGGGCTCGGGGTCAGAAGTGTCGGGAAACAGGTTGGTTTGACGAGACAGAGTGTCTGCTCTACATTTCTGGATTCCGGGACGGTAAGTTACTTTGATGACGAATAGGGAAAAGAAGACAGCCCAGTGGGCTTGGCGGGAGTTTAGCCTTTTGGCATCCTTTAGGTATTCCAGGTTTTTATGGTCCGTGATGATGGTGAACGGGTGCAGAGCTCCCTCCAGCCAGTGTCTCCACTCCTATAGCACCAGCTTGATGCGAGAAACTCACAGTTGCAGATATCATAGTTTAACTCCACTGGGGACAGCTTTTGAGAGAAGTAGGCACATGGACAGTGGGGTCCCCTGTCGCTGGGACAATACGGCTTCTACGCCAGAGGAGGAAGCGTCTACCTCCACAATAAATGGGAGGTCGGGGACGGAGGATACTTGTTGGAGGTGCTCGGTGCGGGAACGGGAGTATATGAGGATGTCGTCTAGGTAGATGATTACATATTTCCCCAGCAGGTCCCAAAAGATTTTGTTCAAAATGCTCTGGAACACTGCTGGGGCATTGACCAATCCAAAGGGCATGACACAGTACTCATAGTGGCCGCTGGGAGTGACAAATGCGGTCTTCCATTCGTCGCCTGGGCGGATGCAAATCAGGTTGGAGGCAGAGCGAAGATCCAATTTTGTGAACAGGGTGGCATGTCGGAGTTGCTCCAGGGCGGCAGGGATCAGGGGAAGGGGATAGGCAAACTTCTTGGTTTGCGCGTTTAGAATGCGTAAATCTATACAGGGCCTTAGACCCCCGTCCTTTTAGCCCACAAAGAATAAGCTTGATGCGGCAGGGGACATTGATGGTCGGATGAATTCTTGGCCTTCACATACTCCTCCATGGCCTTCTGGCCTGTAAGGGGGAAGTTCTGCAGCTCTCTGCTTCAAAAAGACATCCTGGAATAACTGGTACTCGGGAGGAATTGCGATGGGATCATTCGCCTCTGGGCTCACCACCAAGGTGGACAGAACGGCTAAGTTGCGGACTGGTTACGAAGATACTTGGGACTAGGGTGCACTTTCTCTAGGCTTCCTAGTCGACCATCCAGTGATCCTTCTCGATGAGGGGTTAATTCCGTTGGAGCCACGGTCGTCCCAGGATAAGGTCCGATATAGACCACTCCAGAACCCAGAAGGAAAGCCTATCGGTGTGTCCAGGAGAGAAGTGGACGGTCAGCAGCAGAGAGTGGTGAGTGATCCGACCTCGGCCCAACGGTCTTCCCAGTATGTTCTGGGTGAACATTGGTCTTTGGTTATTGATGGAGGATAATCCAAGCTGGTTGAGTAGGTTTAGAAAGATAAAATTTACGGCAGCTCCGGAATCTATCAAGGCATACACAGGGATAGAAAATCTGGGTATGGATATCATTATCTTAGTCATAGGAAGTTGAGACAAGGATGCTGGAGTTTGAATGGTACTCACCGAGGGTCGGGCGGACGGGACAAGCTGTAATCCGGTGACCGGGTCCTCCACAGTAGAGGCATAAATTGAGGTGCGTGGAGGAGATGCAACGGGATGTCGGGGTGAGCAGGCGGTTAGGCGCTGAGCTACGCAAACAGATCTCTGGACTTGGACTTCAAGGCCGATGGAATTGTCGTAAATGTTGTCCTTTAAAGTGCTCAAGAAATAGCTTCAGCGTGGTGTTGAGAGGTCCTCCGGCTTGCCAGATGCCCTGAGCCCAGCTCAGCACCTTACCGTTCAGCAGGGATATGATGAAGGCGATCCTGGCTGTATTCGATGCAAACTGGTTGGGGTGTAACTGGAGATATAGTTCACATTGGAGACAAAACCTGCTGCACTCCTCCACGGTTCCTGAGTAGCGATGCGGCAAAGCCATGGGACTAGTGAGTGGGCGGTGAGTTGTGTGAGAAGCAGGTTGACGAGGTCGGCTATGGGATCCAGAGGTGTGGAGGTTGTGCCAGTGAGTATTTAATAATAAAATGACACAGTCACAAAGGCACAAACAGATACTCCACACAGGTAAGTTTTCAGTTAAGTAGGCAGGTAAGTACATCCAAACAGGTAATCAATTCAGGTAAATATTCAGTTAAGTGAATCCAAACAGGTAATCAATTCAGGTAAGTATACAGGTAAGTACATCCAAACAGGTAATCATCTCAGGTAAGTCTTTAGGTAAGTATATCCAGACAGGTAATCCACTCAGGTGAGTCTTCAGGTACATAAATCCAAACAGGTACACATGTATATCCAATAACAGGTAACACAACACTGGTTTTTTTTCCAATCTCAAGGAAATCATTGATGTTCATATGGTCGTGACTCGTATCTTGTGCGAGGAATTATGAGCCGAGTAGAGTGCCTTACGAGCACTTCCCGACCTCCCGATCATTTTTAAACGTATCGAAAAATTTCGGTAGCTATCGGATTGAAACCGGGACGTGTATGCTGTTGAACAAGCCAATTTTTTGATCGTGACTTTTATAACAGTGTAGATTTTCCAATAGTTAGTAACTTTTTTAAGAAAGTAGCGGTGTAACGTGATGAAAAGCTACATTGCATTCTGCCTTCAGAGCAGCGGTGTGTAACATTGTCTTCTTACTGTATCACAAACTGAAATGGATCATTATCGCCATCTACTGCACCAAGTATGTATTGCGGCTTTACACTTCACTGAGAAGAGATCGTAAAGGACATGAGGGAGTAAATATTTAAAGTTTGACACACCCATCCCATTAAGTATTGAAAACAATAAAAAAATAAACAATGATAATGGTATTGTATTACATTGTTTTAAACTTCTCTAATTATTTTAAACATTATCATCAGGTGTATCACTTGAATACTTTAGTACTACTTACTATAGTAAATTGTAGTATATTTCAGCTGTAGAATATTAGGGTACTCTACACTCACACTCTATTAACATATACTACAGCTAACTAAAGTAAATTTATACACTTTATAAATCCTGTAGTATACTTAGAAAAAAACTACTGTATCTAGGAAATTTACTGTACAGTTTGCTATAATAAATACTGATTTTTTTCATGTGAGATTGTAAAAAACCAAAGTAATTTCAAAGAAGCTAGCTACTTTTTATAGTAACTTGTAGTGTAGCTAACTACTTTTTTTAGATGGGCAGCTAAGCTGTAATTTAACTACTTTTATTTAGGAGTAGCTTGTAGCGTACCTTACTACAATTTCAAAGTAGCTTCCCTAACACTGCATCTAATAATTCCCAGCATCCAGAGAAGACTTTACAAGGGGGTTTGCATAGTTAAAGTGTACAACTATTTTGAAAAAGTAATTAATTACTGGTTACATAGTTAATAGTGTTTAACAGTGTTGTACAGTAATTTGAAAGATTACTGTACAAATTACTCTCTCCAAAACGTATTTAATTACTTACTACCAATTACTTTATATATCCTATATCAACCTTGATTAGTTACTTATTTCAAGGATAGACATGATACGGCTCTTTTAATTCATTCAAATATGTAATATAAACCATAAAGTAGTCTATTTCAAATGTGAGGACACATTAATACCAATACATCTACATTTGGCAGACGCTTTTATCCAAAGCGACTTACATTACATTGTACTATACATTTGTACATTTTGTATAGTAAGCAAGTGGGGGTTAGCTGCCTTGCTCAAGGGCACCTCAGCAGTTACCCGCCAGCCCTGAGAATCGAACCAGCAACCTTTTGGTTATGAGTCCAACTCTCTAACCACTGGGCCACGACTGCCAGACAGTAACGCTTGCATTTTAAAGTTATTGGTATTGGGTCACCCTAACTAATAAACAGATTTGATGACTTTAGTAATTTCCATGAGTACAAATCCTAAAGAGTAAATAACTTGTGATTTACAAATGATTCATTCCGCGATTCATCGGTCTAATCCCCGCCTTTCCGCTAGCGTAGTCTGATGTGATTGGTCAGATGGTCTAGTCTGCTGTGATTGGTTTAGCGTGTGTTCAAGTTTTCGTGGGCAGGCGGGGACTATTTCTATTTACGTAGATACACTGCGGTTAAAGATTTGGACAGACCACGACTCGTTCGCGTGATTCAGAGTCGACTCCCATTTTTACAAGCGAATAACTTTGTTATTCGTTCACCTTTGGATTTACAACTTTGGCAGACTGCTTACTTTCAAACGTGGCAACATTACACAATGCATAAAAAGTAATGTTTATGATCTCGTGGAATGTACTCTTTAATGCAGCAGCATATCATGATATTCTATGGAACTGTGTGCTTCTAATTTAATAGCAACAATTTGGAAAGGGGTATTTTCTATTCCAACATTCCAACATTTCTATTTCAACATTTTCTATTTCGATTCAGTCAGTGTGGAAGAACTTGATTGGTCTGCATAAAACCAAGTCCTGAACCCAGCAGAACAAATTTTATGTGACTTTAAATGCAGTCTTTGAGCCAAAAACTCATCACTTCACATCAATGGCTTGTACACAGGGATACAGCCAATTTGGAACAGAAAGAAAGATGCTTCCAAAACTGTTGCAACAAAAAACAAAATTCCTTACAATGCCATTTGTAGAAATGCAATTTAAAACAGTTTCAAAAGCCTCTTTTCCTGTCCCAAAATGACGACTCCTGTGCACAAGTCATTGGTGTTTGGTGACGAGTTCTTTGCTCAAAGTCTGCATTTAAAATGACACCAAATGTGGCTTTATGCAGACCAGTCAAGTTCTTCCACACTGACTGAATCAATTTTTTCTTTCTGAACCTTGTCTCATACACAGGGGCATTGTCATGATGGAATAGAAAAGGGCTCTTTCCCAACTGTTGCTATTAAATTAGAAGCACACAATTCCTTAGAATATCCTGATATGCTGCAGCATTAAGATTTGTACTCATGGAAATTACTAAAGTCATCAAACCTGTTTATTAGATATGGTGACCCAATACTTTTGGCAATATAATGTATATTACACACAGTATTTAGTTTAAAGGTGCAGTTTTGGATTTTTAGCGGCCACCAGCGTTTCAGTATAGATTTGCAACGAATCTCTCAGTCATTTACTCACCCCTCCCTATAGAAGTACGACGGTGGCCACAACAGTAAAAAAAGATGTAGTTGACTGAGACAGCGGATAGCAGTGATTCAAGCAACACTGTCATGTTACTGCACGTGAAATTACAATGCAGTTACATAATTTCTACACTTGTGAGGAAAAACATTCTTCTCTCGTAGGTTATATGCCCATTTGTATCAAATGCTAACGTTACCAAACAACTGTTTTCACTTTCACAAAAGTTGAATTATCTTACCAGTCCAGCAGAAAACGGGCAACTTCGGCATCGCGTTGAGAAAACATTTGTCTTTCAACAATGCCTTCCATCTGATAATAGCTACACTGATGTTTATCCTGGATTTTTGCTGTCGTTTGTCTCTAATTTGTCAGGCAGCATCACGTTTGCGCTTTGCCGATGGAGATTCACGATCTGTCGGCCCTTGTGCACAACACGCATGGTCCTCCATTTGATCAACACTTCTAAAAACAGAACGATCTATGCTTCAGCTAGATGAGGACGACGACTACTCCTCCTTCTCTTACTTACTTCTTTGTGCGTCTTCAACTCAGTGATGACGCAAGCTGCCTTTACGAAATGTGCTCTGTGAGCTGTTTGTCCGTTTAGGGCTGCTGTAACCAAACATGGCCGCGCAACATGGAAAATTCCACATATATAGACCCGCGCCTATGTAGATAAAACAGGGTTATTCTAAGGTAATAAAAACATAACTGTTCATTACGTACAGTCTTTATACACCTCTGAAGAAACAGTTTTGTATGTTATATTGTATTTAGCTCAATAGATCATACAAAAAAATCAAGTATTGTTCCTTTAATTAGATGAGAAGAAACTGTAATTAAATTACAAAAAATAAGAGTAATACTTTACTTTTCTTTTTCAAGGGAAAAGTAATGAAATTACGGTAACTAATTAGTAACTAGTTACAACCAACACTGGTAATATAACATCAGTTATGTTTAACCAAGCCAAACAATCGCAGTCAGCCTTACTTCATGTAAAATCTTGCAAATGTATGGTTTTATAATCAGCAAGGTGCTGCCGCCACCTACTGGTAAATAAATAAATTGAAAGAACTGTAGAAATTCCTTTTCTAAACACATTTGATCATACGTTATATTAAGCATTTGATCATTTTATCTTTAACACTCTATTAAACGTTCAATATCACGTTTAAAGTGTTATTTTGGGGTGTGGTCTCATTTATTGCGCTTAGTGCTGTTTGCAGACATCTAAATGCTGGAATACACTACACGACTTTTAAACTCTGAACAGATTTTTAAAAAAACTATATACATCACACACTTTCAGACTTTTTGAACGGTTGCAGAAACAATAGGCCTACATGATAAAATCTGCAGACTGGTGCAGATTTTATGCAACAAATGTATTCCAGCCTTAAAGGCGGGGTAACCGATCTCTGAGAAAGACTGTTGTTATTTGAAATCGACAACAAAATGCTCTACTACGCAACAGGAAGAGGCCCCTTTCCCACCCTCAAACGTGCTGTGCGATGCCAGCATTCCCTCACTTCCCTTCGTCAATAATCGGACATGCCCCTTACTGCTGATTGGCTACAAGTTTGTTTTAGTACTCGGCCCGACTCAGTTTCCTAAAGCGTTTTCAGAGATCGGTTACCTCGCCTTTAAGGGCCATTCACCAAACGTATCTCTGCGTCTAAAACCGCAGCGCTCAGGAATGCTGTTTAAAAAAGCGCACTATAAGAGCCTCCTCCGCCATGTTGCCATCAAGTTAAACAGTTGTCATGCAAACCTGCTACTGTAAACAACAGCTCGCAACCCTTGCCGAATCTAAATTCTCCTGATTCGTCCATTGCTTTGCAGCTGCCATTGATGAGTGCCGCAAATTCTCGCTGCAAAAGACGCGAGAGTAATGGTCATGCACGTCCGTCAAATGCGTGTTTACATAGAAAAATAATGGGAAAGTAGCGTATTAGACTCTGTTGGCTCGTGCAATATAAATAAACTGGCAAAGAGTCCTGCTTGATAATCTGTGGGTTTATTGACCACACATCCCGCAGCCATGATACAGGTAAGTAATTGTTGCCAACCAATTGAAACATGAAATAAGAAGCACAGAAGAGAAGCAAACTGAAATGTGTTATAATGTTGACATCAATCGGTCGTGAAAAGTTCTTTTCTGCTGAAATCTTTTTTTTTGTCCTAATTAACAGACTGGTTTTAATTGCAACACCTTAAAAGAACCCATCTGTTTCCCCATAGGTCATATCGTCTTAAACTTCTTGTGTGTAGATGTGTTAATTTTGCAGGTCAAGTAGTCAGTGCCCACCCACAGAAGCAGAGATGCCCTCTCCACCCCTTGAGCACAGCTTGATCTTCTCGTTTTAGGGCGACTTTGATGTGTGATTCCACCTAACATTCTTTTTCTTTTCTGGAAGGAGAGGTCAAGAACCACAATAAAAACATATCTAATCTACATTAAGAGCAGGATCTATACCGAGCACAGGGCGTGCTTGTAAAGTCCGATTCTGTAGCTATTTTAAAGCGTAAGTGTGTTGTTATTATGCTACAATAGTTCAGCCAAAGATTTTCAGTGTACAGACTAAAGCACGTTTAACACATTACTGTGTGTATTTGAGCGGTCTGACAAGTTTACCTCATGGCACATCGTCATCTTGGAATTATAAGGTTTCTATGTTGTTTTGGTCAAAATGTACTCGTTTTTTGTTTGTATTGTGTTTCATTGTGTTACCTGTATTTTTTGGAGTTATTACTATGTAATCAAAACAACCCAACTGCACTTTGATTATGCACAATAAAAACATACTTTTTATGATTTTTAACATGAAATATGTTTAAAAATATGTAAATCTGCATTTGAAAATGAACTCCGCTGTTATTCTGTGACAACTTATTTACATTATGTGATGCCTTTTCTTTATGTTGTGTACAATTAAAAAAAACTAAAAGGTTCTATCTACAAGATCAAAAAGAATGCAAAACTTTATAGCTCAATAGCTCAGCACTGCTCAGAATGCAGAAAGAACCTTATAATTCCAAGGCGAGGCGACGACATTGCGTGAGTTTGGGGTCAGGACTATACCTTTTATTTCAAACAATGGCTTGACGAATTGCAGGGTGGTATTGATGTTTGGGTCATTATTTAACAATTTCATATGATCACTCATGTGGCACAGGAATTAAACACTTCTCAACTTTTTTCACAAAAAATGTGAAATCATTTATTAATTCATGCTATGACTTTTGTTGTGAATGCAAAAGGATAAGAATGATTACACATGTAATATACTGTCCCATAGAAAAAAGTGAAGTGCATGGGAGAACTGTATAGCATCAATTTACTTAAAAAAAGGCTTGTTAAAGTTAAATGTTAGGATATCAGGTGTACAGACATTAAAGAATCCACATTAATGAATCCAGGTCTGAAAATATATAGGACAAAGTGAGACAAATACTGTGAAGTAAATTAAGTCAGTGGTTGAACTTACCCCACTTACCCCAATCATGGGCTTGATTCAGATTCGGTTAGATGGTCAGTTTATCCCCATATAGTTCAACTTTGCCCCTTTCCTGGGGCAAATTGAGCAACAGGAACCCCTTTTTATTTTTATTTTTTTTAATTAAAAACATATTTATTAAACCATTTGTCTTATATTGTTCTTATAATTTAGATTGTCTATAATGAATATACCAATATATAGGCAATATAAAAGGCAAATTATAATTTCAAGAAACTACTAAGGCTCTAGCCCTCTTTGAGGTAATGTCCACTTAACCAATCGGACTCAAGTATTTGCATTCAAGGCATCTAAGGTCCTTCAGAAGCCATTATCTTTTGATATTTTTTGATATATGTTTATTCTATGTTATCTGTAAGCACCTGGGGTCTGAGAGTACATTTACATTTACATTTATTCATTTGGCAGACGCTTTTATCCAAAGCGACTTACAATTGAGGAAAACAGCAAGCGATTCGTCTGAGTAAGCAATATTCACGAGAAGTGCTAGTAATACAAGGTTTCAAATACAACGTCAAGATAGTATAAGCAAGTATATAGAGAACATTAGGAAAGGAAAAATAGAGGTAGAATATATTTTTTTATTTTATATTATGAGACAGTTAAGTGCTCATGGAAGAGGTGGGTCTTCAGCTGTTTTTTGAATTGTGAAATTGATCCAGCCGTCCTGATGGAAACAGGAAGATCATTCCACCAGCCGGGAACGGAGAAAGAAAATGTCCTCGAGATGGATCTCATGCCTCTCTGTGAAGGAACAATGAGGCGCCGCTCGTTTTCAGACCGCAGACTTCTGGAGGGGATGTAGGTCTGTAGGAGAGAGTTGAGGTAGATGGGTGCTGTGTTAGTGGCTGTTCTGTAAGCAAGCACAAGTGCCTTGAACTTAATGTGTGCCGCTACTGGGAGCCAGTGCAGAGAGATGAGCAGAGGTGTGACATGTGCTCTCTTGGGCTCATTGAAGACCAGGCGTGCAGCAGCATTCTGGATCATTTGCAGAGGTTTGAAGGCACAGGCTGGGAGACCGGCCAGAAGAGCATTACAATAATCCAGTCTAGAAAGAGTAACGCAATTTCGTTAGAGTAGAAGAGTAACGCAATTTCAATCCTCCATTTGTATGTACTGTACTTGTGGCAGAATTGACTATAAAGCTGACTTTGACTTTGATTACAGGACATCATGGTGGATGGCTGGCAGTGGAAACCCCCTGGGTGGACTGTGAGAAGTCAAGCTTAGCTCATTGTGTCTTTGTCCTCCATGCCATAGGCCCTGACTATATCTGTAAGGCTTTAAAGAAATTAAACTCAGGTAAAGTTTACTGTGAGATCATTTAAAAACAAGGAACATGCTAAAAACAACATCCCGACCACGTTTCAAACTGCAATTTGCTATTAAGTGTGAAAGCATTTAAACTTCCGGCATATGATACACAGTTTATTATGCAGAAACTGTCTGGAAACCCTATAGAGGTGCATTCATAATTTGCTTTTACGGCAGTTGCTTAGAATATAAACTTGTCATAATGGTGGATTTTAATCTGGTAAATGCTAAACAGCCGTCATTTGGGTAATGTCACATAAAATCTACATTTTAACTTACATCTGAGGAAACACCAAGAGACCTCAAACCGCTAAGATGCTGTAGTCAAAAAGGTAAAATGACAGAGTCAGTGCTAACACAAATTAATATTGGCTGTGCTTTTGAGAGGTGGCGATAACTTCAAGTTCTGAAGGGATTTAAGATTTCGGACAGGGCTTTTTCCCTGATGAACAGATAAGACATTAGTAATGTGATTTATTTAATTTAGTCAGAACAAAAGTAAGAGATAATACTTTTACATATGACTTTGCATTGACGACACAATAACAGATACTAAAAATATTAATTTCTTCAGTATTTTATATACAACCATCGCATTGCATTTTCCACCCTGGACCTATATGAGTTTTAAATCAACCAGTCTCTACTGTCTAATTGACCTCTCCAGATGGTGGATGCTTGAATTGGTTATTTCAACTTACTTTTTATAATGTTGTAAATGTCTTTAAATTACGTTAACTCATCAAAATAAGTTAAGAAATGTCAACTTATTTTTATGTTAAATCAACTTAACCATTTCCCTAAAATTAAAAATAGTACATTTAAACCTGTTAAGTACTTAAAACAAAAAACAGCAAAAAATGTTTTACAGTGTACACCAGACAAAGACAACTAAGTGGTAAAGTCTCTTTTATTAAATACTGTCAGTATTATGAACTTACAGTTAGCCTGACAGTTAGTCTTTAGGGTTGTAAAGCCCAACATTTTAATCACTGTCTGAGATGTCATCTGACATGTGGCAGAACTGCTGGCTCAAAAAGTGTATTGGGTTTATGAGGGTAATCAATACTGTGAGAGGTAGAGACAGGACAATGTTGTTGATGTTAGCTATAGGACATGCTCACAACATGTTGACAGTCATACTGTAATTGAGCTTTGAGAGATACAGCAGTTAAAAACCAACACACTGGATGAAAACGCAACGTGCATACATTTTAAAAATGTTTTTAAATAAAAACATAAAAATAAAAGCACTCAACGAGTGTGAACAAAATATTTAGGCAAGAAACTTATAGAAACTTATTCAACTTACTACTTGGATAAATTAATGGCAGAAAGTAGTTACACACACTTTTTTTTGAGGAAAAAAATCTTCTTTTATAAATGTCCTTATAATAAAAGAACAGTTTGATAGAGGTGTTTGTGGTTACATTGTATTATTTGCCTGTATTAAATAAATGAATTGAATAAAAATCAACAGCTGTAACTATTGGTTCTTCCATGACACATTATTTGCATTATTTCAATGGAAGTCTGTATGTATGTTCTGCACTCAGCCAGTCAAATCAGAGGGCGGTAAATGATGGTTCTCCAATAGGAAATACATTACACAGAAGACAACAGCTTTTACAGATCTATTTCATGAGGTCTCTGTTTTTGTTTGTTTAATGAACATATGACCAAAGCCTTAGTTTGCAGTCTATTCTAAAGTTCTCTATTACTTTGACAACCCGCTCAGTGCTCTAGTTTAAAGATCATCATTCCATTAACATTTCCAGAGGTCAGATATTATGGGACACCTCTGTGCATGAGTGGGCTGCTTCACAGCTGGCTAATGGAAGTCATTTTTGAAGGATACATAGACATTTAAAAGGAAAACATGAAATAGAAAAACACAGTCCAATGAAAAGCTCTTATGAAGTTATGAAGGTGTAACAAGAGATAAATCATGTGGGGTTTTGATCTATCTCCAATATCAAATTTTTAAGAGTATTACCTGTATTACCATTTCTATCTTGACACACATAGGACGGATAACAGTTGGCTAGCCCTGCAGTTGCTTACAAGGGCTCGCATAATGTCATCAACATACAACCAGACGCTCTGACCTTTTCTTAGGAGTTAGCCTTCCACTTTGGTTGGGTGACCTTTATTAATGTAGGGGAACGTTTGAGTCCTCAGCGTTTCTGTTCAATTCTTAATGTCAAGTCTGAGGGCAAATTACTTCTTACTGGAAGCCCACAATGTCTTAATACTTAAAAGATGTTACTACAGTTGTTCAAAATGCTGAAGGAAAATCCATAAATGATTGACATATATAAGAATCATTTACATTTATGCATTTGGTATTCCACACTTTAGACTCTTACAGGGCATTTTATCAGTATGGGTGTTCCCTGTCAGTCGAACCCACAACCACTGAACTTAAAATGCAGTGCTCTACTAACTGGAACAGTATTAATTTCAGTGAAAAAATCAACAGCCTAAAATTTGGTGATTTAATAAACCATATGACAAGGGCACAGCTTTAAATATAAAATTGACATTTTGACAGTCAATGAACCGTTTGCAGAGGGAATTAAAATGTGTCTTGGCAGTGGAATATATGATAGATGTATTTGTGAGTCGCTGATTTGCATCTTTAGCGCTATGGAAACACACAAGGGTACTAGAATCAGTAAAGTGTGCATGCATACTTTGTGCAAAGTCATCTATTTCCATCTATTATCTATTTAATATATGCAGCTAATGAGTCTGCAGCTGAAAAACATGCATGACAAAGGGAACAACGGGGCTAAAGACGCACCATACGAAACAATGTGCTTTTCCTTACACCCATAATAAATGATTGCAGAAAAAAATATATATGTTTGTATAAGCGGTTATAAGCAGTTATGTAGTAGTGTAAAGTAGTGTAAATCCAAAACTGGGTGACTGGAGATGAGGGACAGGTGAGGGAGTGTGAAGGATGATGGGAAATAGAGTCCTAGGGGGAAACACACAGGAAACTGGCAGGGGAACAGACGGGACCATGACAGTACTCCCCTGTGGGCATCCTGGAGGCTGGTGCAGGACACAAGGGACAGGACTGGAAGCCTCCAGGATGGTGCTCCCGGCACCAGGGTCATGGGGGCCCACAGAGGATCCGGGAGCTCGGGCGGCCACAGAGGATCCGGGAGCTTGGGCGGCCACGGAGGCCATGACAATGGAGACGAGGAAGCTGAAGCTGACGGACACTGTGGCAATGGCAGTGAAGCAGATGGCCGCAGCGAGGCGTAATGTACCGAGGGCGCATGGCGCCACCGGTCCTCGTGGCCGTTCTGAGGGATGCTGGGACAGCCACTTCGTCCAGACACTGCCCCCTCCTAAAAAATTATTTGGGCATAGTCCAGGGATGCGGTGGCTGCCCAGGTGCAAGCTAACGCCAAGGCCAAGACAGGGACAGCTCTGAAGACTCGGAGGCGGGCTCCAGGGAGATGTCTGGAGCGGAATCCAGGGAGGCGCCTGGAGCGGAATCCAGGGTGGCGCCTGGAGCGGAATCCAGGGTGTAGCCTGGAGCCGAGATGCTGGTGGGCTCTGAGCGCCTTCCATACCTCGGGCGCAGGCTCTGGGGAGTGACAGGCACTGACACAGATGATCCGCGGCATGCAGGCACTAGAGATCTGCGGTGTGTAGGCGATTGGAGACGAGGGACAGGTGAAGGAGTGTGAAGGATGATGGTAAATGGAGTCCTAGGGGGAAACACACAGGAAACTGGCAGGGGAACAGACGTGACTGTGACAGATTAATTTGTTTTAAAAAATTAAACATGAGGTGGTGGGAGGGGCGTTTTGCCACATACAGGGTAAAAAGCTCACCAGCAATGGGTAAAAGGCACACAGTATTGATACTTAAAATAGGTAAAATAATATGTTGTTTTATTTTACGTTAATACAGCAATCAGCAAAGTTTGTACTATTTCAAAAAAAATTATTTTACATTTTTGTTCAATAAACAAAAAGATCAGATGACTATCTACATGCAGAGGGAAAAGTGCATGTTTTGGAAAGTGATATATAGCATTATTTTTGTGCCATGTTGTGGTTAACAGAAAAATAAAATCAAAGGAGCCTTTTGTCCCATTGTACCCTACATACATACATATGAAATAGATTATCCAATCTTTTTCTTAACTCAAAGCCCAGCATAATGGTCACTGATTTATGTTAATGTATCACCAAAATATGATTTGTATATTATTTTGTATTATATTATTATTAGTGTGGTAGTTTAATTTTAACATAATACTTCATTTCTTATAGCTGGCACTATCCATATACTTTTTAGATCCTTCTTAAACAATTAGCTTAAAAGTAAAAATTATATCATTTAGGGACATTCTGACCAAGATTATAAAATAACTATAAAGTATTTATTATATTAATCTTTTATTGACTTAAATGCTGCTCCAAAATCAATCAAGTTCTTTACCCTTATTTTGGTCCTGTGTGAGACATTTTATTCAAAGGTGTCTAGTCCTGTTCCTAAAGGGCCAGTGTTTCTCAGCGTTTAGCTCAAAACCTAATCAAACACACCTGCATGTATACAGTACACACACACACGTATATATATGTATATATATATATATATATATATATATATATATATTATGGGGGGTATGGGGGGCTAAATTGGAAATAATTAAATAAAATCTGAATATATAGTTATAAATCCTGAATATATGAATGTAAATCCGAATATATAGTTATAAATGTGAATATATAAATGTAAAACCTGAATATATGAATGTAAATCCTGAATATATAGTTATAAGTTTGAATATATAAATGTAAATCCTGAATATGTATTTATTGACTATATCGCAATATAAACATTTTCATGATCGGACATGTCTGTAACGGCTTCAGCACGCGGTGAGTACCATCCTCATTGCCTCACCTCGCTCTTACCCAAGTGGTCATTATTGCACCCAACTTTTCTGTTTCAGTTAGCGCTGAGCCACCAGGAACTTCATCTCACTGAATCTCCTCACCCAGTTGGACTTCCCTCGAGAAGACGATGTTTGTGCAGAACATTTTAGGAAAACCGCTGGGTCGAGGCCGGATCACACACCATTGCCTGCCAATCACCATTCATATCTCCCTCCTACTGGGGTAGAATATCTAAATGAGGCCCGGAGGCTGAATTCTCGTCAGGCCCGTTGGGCACTCTTCTTCTAATGGTTTGATTTTAAAGTGACTTACCGATCCGGTTTGCAAAATGGCAAAGTGGACGCCACTTCCCGGCAACACTATGTCACCCCAGACGTTCCACCCCATCACTCATCAGATAAATCCCGCCACTTACCGCCTCCAGCTGCCCAAACACTACCGGATCTTCCCCTGCTTTCACGTTTTCCTTCTTAAACCATTTTTAACCCTGTCTCTGTCTCCTCCACAGACCCTGGTGTAATGGCGGATCTGGAGAAGGAGATTATCGACTCTAGAAGACAGGGAGGCCGCCTCGAGTACCTAGTCAGCTGGGAGGGCCACGGACCCGAAGATCAGTCCTGGGTTCCACGGGTCGACATCCTAAACACAGCACTCCTACGAGATTTCCATCAAGCTCAACCAGAACGTCCTGCCCCTCGGCCTCGAGGTCGTCCCCATCACCCTGTAAGGTCCGCTGGAGTGGACCGTGGAGGGAGGGGTACTGTAACAGCTTCAGCAGCACCATCGGCCACGCCCCCCAAGTCATCTTCGTCTCACTTGATCCGTTCCCTCTCCCCAGACTTTTGAACTCAATTCCCCAGCATGCACCGCACACCTGCCATTTTGATGATTATCTGCACCTGCACCTCATTTTGTACATACCTGCATCACATCATCTGGTCACTATTTAAGTTTGCACTTTTGTTTCTTTCTTTGTTCAGTCTTGTTGTCTTCACCGTCAAGTTACTGTACCCTGATAAGTATACTTACATGTTTTTGGAATTACCAGTTTTTAGAATACTTACCCATTATTGGAATTACCTGGTTTTTGAAATACTTATCTGTTTTTGGATATACTTGTGTTTTTGGAAATAAACCCCCTTTTTCCCGTCAACCTCTGTGGTGTGCTCTTCCATCTTCCCCGCACTCTGACAATGTCATTAGACAGACATACACAGGGGCATTGTCATGATGGAATAGAAAATGGGTCTTCCCAAACTGTTGCTATCAAATTAGAAGCACACAGTTCCATAAAATATCATGATATGCTGCAGTATTAAGATTTGTACTCATGGAAATTACTAAAGTCATCAAACCTGTTTATTACATAGGGTGAACCAATACTTTTGGCAATATAGTGTATCTGTGTAGTTTTCGGCAGAATTAATCATGGCTGAGAAGACTAGGGAGATTGTTATCAATCTACTAACAAACAGTGATTTTATTGACACTTTAGCAGCAACATGTGATAGACAAGAGACACGGGGACAATCTCAGGGTACATCTGTCCATCAAACTGCAGAGTCACTAAGTCTAATAAAGCCAAAATCATACGTATATGATCTTCAATATGTCTGTGTTCCGTCTAGAACACTCAAATTTAGTTCTTCATGTGAACATAACTGTAGATATCTGCCATTTTGAGCTGTGGACTATGAAGGACCCTTTCGCTTTTAAACAATGACCAGAATAATTCAAAATAAACAAATGAGATAAACTAAGAAAGAAGATGCCTATTATAAAGTAAGTGTCAATGTAATGTTGGTGTAAATTAAGGTTTAAAATAGAATCTCATTGATTGTATCATATAATTTGGAAAAGTGTGTGTGGTGTTCCGTCCATAAGCTGCAAATAAAATAATAAGATAAACCCTGCAGTAACTGATGGGAGACTGATGACGTGAGCTTTACTCCTATTGGTAGTTGCTCCCGTAACGATGATGTGTAACGATTCAGCTGCTGCCTTTGTGTTGAAATTTTCGTTGGCAAAAATTGACAAGGTAACACAGACTTAACTACTTGTTCTTGTATAAAAGAATTATGACTATGATGGACTTTCTATATCGTTTTGATCAAACTTTTGCCTCAAGCCTTATCCAACATGGTGTGTGCGCAATGTGATGGGAGGGGCGGGGATTTTTACATACTGTCAGGTGAATGAAAGAAAGAGAGAAACGGTTATCAGTCAACTACAGAAATAGCATTGGTTATTATAATAAAGTTTGTTATTGGACCATCAAAGAACTTCTCATTGACACACAGCTCCCAAGAAAAATAACACATCTAACACAGCTTTCTAATCAATTACTGTAAAAAGAGATGAGAAGTAAACTGTAAACTGTTTAATATTGTCACAATTTTAGCAGTCTTTTTAATCCCACACACCATTGATCTGCATTCCATGCAGAGTGAAATGACATGGAGGCCTAGAACCGCATGAAGCAGTTGCCTCTGCGAAGTGCATTCAAATCCTTTAATGCACGGCTAGCCGTGGATAATCCCGCTTATACCATGGTCATTTCACAAGTTAGAGCAGTTATTGATGTTAACAGAGTAATTTTTGATCAGACAGGTGAAAATTACAGTTATTTTTGTCAGTGAATTTAATTATGATCAAACTGACTGGAACTCCCGAGCATTAAACAGATTTAATGCACACCTTCCGGCCAATCAAAATCTAGTATTCAAACAGATCATGGTATAATAGAATAGAATATAATTTGAACTTAAAAAAACAATGTTTTCTTTTTAGTATCCTTATGTATTTAGAACTTTATGGAGAATGCCATTCTGTTTTCACTGTGGATGTTTCTATCTGTTTCCATCGGTTTCAAACCCAATTTTCTGGACTTTCTGGACCACTTTTCAGAGTAAACAATGTTTAGGTTATGCTTTACCCTGCTTTATAAAACACACCACTGATCTTTGAGGTGACATTGATGTTCTGTCTTTATTGATCTGGTCTTCTTTATAATCCAATACATTTGTGTTTGGTTACTTTCTCCTTTGTTGTCCTAATATGTAGGCAGTGCTGGAAAAGTTGCTTTGAAACTAAAGTTTGACAGGCTACATGCTACTCTTAATTTAAAGTAGTTGAGTTACAGTCAGGCAGAAATTTTACTGAAAATCGTTTCCTTTATCTTGTAAGAGAAACATTTTATTTGTATTCATAAGAAATAAGTTTTAAACATGTGCTTCTATGGACTAATACAAACTTAGTGCTTTGAATCAACAGATACAGACAGGAGAGAGTGTTAAAACAAACCTGTTTCTTCTTACAGCGCCTCTGATTAATAACTTTAAAGATGATTTTTGTGTGGTCTTTAAATATGCTCAGTTTGTCAGATACTACTTCTAACAGTAGATTGTACTTCATTCATGCTGTCAAGATCCTCAACACTGTTATTGTGTCACAGTGAGTTTTCAATCAGCCAATCTGTGTGCAGAAAGAATAGCATCTGAATCACTTGAGGTTTCCAACTACCAAACAATACACTTTGCAGCAAATGGAAAAGGCAAACAGTAGGCTTGGTTTTTCTAAGTGCTGTGACATTGTGGCCCCTGAGAAAAAGCTAGAAATTATGTCTGAGCAAGAGGGGTTTGCTAAAAGCGTTGTAATTGCACCTTTTTGACAGAGTCTCATGGCTAGAAGGTTCACTGGCAAAACACAAGCCCTATTTGAGCCTGCAGAATATTTCATTAATCATTACATAGCTGATACAGACACAATGTTGCTGACAAGCAAGTGAAAAACAGAGAAGTGCAGAGACAGAGAGAATGAAAGCAAGAGCATTTGTGAATAAGAGAATGAGAAACCAATGAGAAAGCAGAAGATGGGAAAGAGGGGGAGGAGAAATATTGTACCAGGTTTGCTCAGTTGCAGCTTATTAAGGGTTGAGATTGTGCTAAATGTTATATCATAGTATTTGCTGGTGCTTGGGACACTAACACCAAATGAACCTTTTAACTTTGTAACATATATTACTTTTCCCCCAACATATTATATAGATTGCCATTTGTAGATATTTCGAAGCACAACCATTTGTAAACATTTCTACACCTAACTTCCAGCCAAGGATAACAAAATACAACAAGACTCTAAACATTTACAATTACAATTACAAACACTTAATAAGGCAGCAAATGATAAAGCAACATGTAATAAAAACATATTTCATTTAAACATAACATAAAGATATTTTGTTGCTCACCTTTTTCTTTTACTGCTGTTTCATGCTGCCCACACAACATAGACACGGGACCAGTTAAAAAAAGTCTTGTTTTCTTTATTAACAGTGAAGAATTTCTGGACTCTTCTGTGTTCACGTTAGCAAAATGTCACCTATTTTTAATGCACAGAGCCATAGAAATGTAGTAAGTTCATTCTAATGTCGGCACATCCAACAAGCAGCACATACCACCTCATGACCACCCACTTAGAGGTGATTCATCTACATGCTCCAGAAAACACAAGCATGTAAAAGCAGTTTGTATTACAAGTCCCCCTGTAGTTTATAAGTACATGTAAAATCTGCGTTGAGCAGCAGCTCTTAAAGGGACCACATTCTTAACACTAGAACCACCAGATTGTTTTGCTGTATACCGCCAGCAGGTAAAATTACCCATGCACATGACTAATTTTTGATATGGCTAAAAACCTTGCATTTTGTGACAGTTTTCAGTAAGCCAACACGTTGCTCAATGACAGCGCAACAATAAAGTCATTACATATGGGTCAATTTGACCTGATGCCGATTATAGGTATAAATGCCCCATTTTTATTTGGTTTAATCTAAACACTTTCTTAACAACAGGGGATTGTAAATAACAAACATTTAGAAAAAAACAATGAATTAGTCTACACCTCTACTTAATTGCACTAGCTAGGACCATGAATGAGCAAAACAGTTTCCGCCTCCAGTAAATCGTCAACTGTGTTGACATGATAGGTTATAAAAGTGATAGAAAACCAGGGAGGTTTGAGATTGTTTTTGTAAATTGCTGCTTAATGGAGAAAATACTCTGGTTTTAAATTATTGTCACATGTATATTCTGTTCCCTTTCGAGGGAGCTTGACGCTGCATTTGTTTGGGGGTGCAGCTGCGCTCCCGGCTGGCTCTCTGTAATAAGTCCAACGCTGCACTCATGGGGATCGCAGATGGATCTCGCTGAGAGTGGGCCATCTTCCCCGCCCTCGGCATCATCTGATCCACGTGCTCAGGAGCTGTTTCTCCTGTTCACGCAGGGGGAGCCAAGCCTATGTTTCACCTGACCAGCTCGGAGGAGTCAGATGTTGTAAGTATTTATGCGGGTCATACAGATGATCTCCTCCCGGCTTCCCCTGTGTATGAGGAGCTGATGGAGGCTGTTACAGCTGCTGTGTCCCGTTTGAGTATTGACTGGCCACCTGAGAAGCAGAGTGTTCACCCTCAGAGCACGTTAGACGAGCGCTTTCTGAAACATAATAAGTGGAAGTGGAATAAGGAATAAGTGGCCGTATTCCGCTAATGTTTTCCCACCACAATGAAATATGTATTCCAACATCATGGGGGTTAAGAAATTGGAGGTATGGGGTAATGCCAGGAGTGGAGCAGACGCTGGCCACTTATCTCTCTCCATCTGCAGCGTACTCTCTTAAGGCTCCTACGTTGCCCACGAAGCCATTTTGTGTCACCTCGGCTTTGGTGGGCAAGGCTTATATGGCAGCAGGTCAGACTGGCTCGAGCCTGCATACTATGGCTATGTTGCAGGCGCACCAGGGTGACCTGTTAAACGATCTGGCTGACGCGGGGGTGGAATACATGCCCTAAAAGCTCTGAGTCGAGCTACCGATGTTTCACTGCACGCTACTCAGGAAGCGGCCTGGTCGATTGGTCGCTCCATGGGTGCGCTGGTGTCGACAGAGAGACACCTATGGCTAAACTTGTTGGACATTAAATCAGCATATAAAGCCTTTCTGCTGGATGCCCTGCTCTCGGCCACCGGCCTCTTCGGCGATGTGGTCAATTTGGTCATCGAGAGGTTTCGGGAGACTCGTAAGCAGGTGCCAGCATTCAGGCGCTATCTTCCCTGCTGAAGCCAGTCTTTTGGGGTTGCTGGTCAGCAGCCCCATCCGACTACGAGCTCCTTATACCGCGACAGAAAGAAGATGTCGCTGCATGGGCTCCCCCTCAGAAATCATGGGGGGCGGGATTCTCAGCCGAAGCCTTCTAAGCCCAGGACAGACCTGAGAGCTGTCATCCAGGCGAAGACTGCTTCGGCGAAAAAGTAGTCCTGACCCGAGGAGCAGGGTTGCCCCTGCTGAAACGGAACAAAGCACACCTCAGGCAAATCAAAATTTAGGTCTCACCTTGTTATATCAGTGTACTTACATGGTAACACCTCGGGAACTGTCTACTCAATATAAAGTGTAAAACAGTCACAACTTACTGACCTTAATGTCTGTGTAACACTAAAATGGTAATTTTCCTGCATATTCTGGTCTATTACATTTGAAAAAAAAAGTATATTCGCTATATATACGGTTAGGTTTAGGTTTGGGGTAGGTTAACGGGTCTAAAAATATCAAACGCTTATTGATACAATTATAAAAATGCACTGTTAATGCTTTGTAAATATTTTATGTTTTTTAGCTAAAAATACGTAGCAATTGTTATGTTTAATATGTTGTAATACGTCCAGTTTTAACATTTCAGCATCAATAAAAACACAGGCAACACTTTATAATAATGTCCCGTTGTAAGTGACGTATAAGTGATTAGTTAATGATGAACTAATCATTTACAAAACATTCATAAAAGATTAATAAGTAAGATGATATCAATTTATGTATGGTTTGTTAATTCAATTACAAGTAATTTACAGGTGATTAGTTAATGATGAACTAATCATTTACAAAGCATGACTTAATTAATTGTAATAGCTGAGGAATAGCAGAAATGAATTTTCACACTTGTACATTCGTTACAGCAATTAGGGGATGCAGAAAGTGTTATAAATGTATTGTATACACGTACAGATCACTTATAACAGTTAAGAAAGATCTACGAATGATGAGTAAATTTACAAGTGATGAGCAGTTTACACTTTAGATTAGGGGATGCAGAAAGTGTTATAAATATATTGTACACACGTACAGATCACTTGTAACAGCTAAGCAAGATCTACGAATGATGAGTAGTTTACACTTTAGATTAGGGGATGCAGAAAGTGTTATAAATGTATTGTATACACGTACAGATCACTTGTAACAGCTAAGAAAGATCTATGAATGATGAGAAACACATTTACAAGTGATGAGTAGTTTACACTTTAGATTAAGGGATGAAGAAAGTGTTATAAATGTATTGTATACACGTACAGATCACTTGTAACAGCTAAGAAAGATCTACAAAGATCTACATTTTCGAGTGGACCAGCGTGTCTGTTACACGCTTCAACGTGATACTGGGTTGAGCCCCACACAGAACACAAGTCTGATTAGAGAAAGGATTTTACACAACACACTGGAATCCTCTGTGAGTCATTTACACAAATGTATTCACTTGCCAACAAATAATGTATTATTCTTAAAAAAATAGTTTTAGCATAGTTTTTTGTGCTTTTTAACAAACTTAACAGACAGGCTTACAACTTTAATGATACAAAGTATATACTGATCATTTTCTAATGGTTCGATTATCATTTTAAAACATGATTAACAATTGTTTAATAGTAGATATTTAAATGATTTTTAAGTGATTAATAATCTATTAGCTAGTAACTTATTTACCATTTACTAAGGATCTGTTTGATCATTTCATGATATGCTATTTTTAAGACAACTAACATCAGAATAATAAATCATTAACATATTGCTTAATAATCATTTGTGAGCGTATAGTCATGTTCTGTAAATGATTAGTTCCTCATTATCTAATTACTTGTAAAACATTTATAACTAAATTCACAAACACATAAAAAATTAACATGTCACTTACTAATCATTTATAAATGCATAGTCATGTTTTGTAAATGATTAGTTCATCATTAACTAATCACTTATACATCACTTACAACTGGACATTATTATAAAGTGTTACCAAAACGTATTAAAATGTATGTTTTGTGCTTGTAAACTTTACGTACAAATACCTACGTATAAACAATGAGACCAGGCTGAATTAACATGTAATATTTTACAATTTAAGTGTAAAGTTCCTTTGAAATTATAATGTACCAACAAAGACTGTATAAAACTATATATATAGCCCTAACATTTACACTTCGTATTGAGTGGACAGTTCCTGAGGAGTTACCATGTCATTACACTGGTATTAAAGTGTTACACAGAGGTTAAGGTCAGTAATTTGTGACTGTTTTACACTTTATATTAAGTGGACAGTTCTTGAGGAGTTACCATGTCATTACACTGGTATTAAAGTGTTACAAAGAGGTTAAGGTCAGTAAGTTGTGACTGTTTTACACTTTATATTGAGTAGACAGTTCCTGAGGTGTTGTTGCCATGTAAGTACACTGATATAACAAGGTGAGACCTTAGTTTTGATTCAACACTAGTCATGTCTTTAGTCATGTGTTAAATACATGGCATGCATGTAGGAATCATCATGATTTCCATTGCATTCCAAACTGGTAACTGCAGCATTGAAGACTGTAAGGAAGTGGACAAATTGTGAATATATATATTGTTGTTACAAAATGTAGTTACATAATTCCTGTTACACATGTGCACTAACTGAAGTGTTGTTACCAATGTCCTGTTACACATTTGTACTTAGACCAGTCATTCAGTGGGTTGTTACATGTGTGTAGTTACACATATAATACAGCTGTAGATACTATGTACTAATGTGTACTTACACTTTGGTTACATACTAAGTACACATCTAGTTACCATGTAAGTTCACAGGTATTAGGGCCACTTAATATAAAGTGGGACCGTTTTTATTTTTTATCATGAGACAGTTAAGTGCTCACGGAAGAGGTGGGTCTTCGACTGTTTTTTGAATTGTGAGATTGATCCAGCTATCCTGATGGAAACAGGAAGATCGTTCCACCAGCAGGAAACGGTGAAAGAAAATGTCCTTGAGATGGATCTCATGCCTCTCTGTGAAGGAACAACGAGGCGCTGATCGTTTGGAGACCGCAGACTTCTGTAGGGGATGTAGATCTTTAAGAGAGAGTTGAGGTAGATGGGTGCTGTGTTAGTGGCTGTTCTATAAGCAAGCACCAGTGCCTTGAACTTAATGCATGCTGCTACTGGTTGCCAGTGCAGAGAGATGAGCAGAGGTGTGACATGTGCTCTCTTGGGCTCATTGAAGACCAGGCGTGCAGCAGCATTCTGGAACATTTGCAGAGGTTTGAAAGCACAGGCTGGGAGACCGGCCAGAAGAGCATTACAGTAATCCAGTCTAGAAATGACAAGAGCCTGGATGAGAAGCTGTGTTGCATGTTCTGTTAAGAACGGTCTGATCTTACTAATGTTGTACAATGCAAACCTGCATGACTGTGTTGTTTTAGTACTGTGATCCTTAAAAGTCATCTGATCATCCATGATTACCCCAAGATTCCTGACTGAAGTCGATGGGGTTATCCTTGATGGGCCAAGCTGGATGGTAAGCTGGTGCTGTGGAGTGGCAGGAAGGACAAAAGCTCAGTCTTGATCTTGATCTAATCTTTATTCCCTGTCTGCCATGACACTCTCATTTTGTGTCCTTTCTGCTATCAGCTAATAGCTTTTACATAGTTTACTACTTACCATATGGACTGACAATATTCTCTATATGGTAGCACAAATTCTACTACAGCTACTACCCTTCTAGGCATTCCTCAGGTTTCAGTACTCAGCCCACCTTCTTTCATACTGTTCCCCTTTGTGATAGTATTCTGTGCTTTCCCTGCTACTCTGTGCTGATAACATTTTGATCTATTACCAGCAGCTCTTAAAAATCTTCTTAAACTCAAACTATAATTTTATTCAACTCACCCGTAATAAAGTGTAAGTATTACTTGGACCAAAAACTTAAAATGAGAACAATATGTAATGTTTGATACAACCCTTAAACACATTACTTGTTTTATCAGTTAGATGACTTTGTTTGGTCAGCATCATATTCAAGTAGCATTCATACACAGCTCGCAAGTGTTCTGATATGAATACATTTAAAACAATGCGTTTTTTGTCAGCATACCTCAATATGGTGTATACAAATGTACATATGACTTTTACTCAAACAATTTGCTTATTGTGGAAAATGAAGGAACATTTGGAGCATTAAGTGGAACATTGTACTTTCTGACTATCCTATCCTATTATTTATTTATTCATCTATTATTTCTAAACATCACTTTCTCAATTTGATTAAATCTCAAAGACTTATTCTGTGTGGTCATAAATGTGAATGATAAAAAGTTTAATAGTTAAATTTTGCAAAAGATTCTGTTAATATATTCAATTCCTTCCACTTGGGCAATGAATTCTGATCATGCACTGGGTCTTAAGTTATAGAGAATATGATTACAAGCGATGTACCTGCATATATTCAATGCTGATTGCAGCAGCTTAGTCAAGCATCATTGCTCAAGGTGAAGGCTTGTGAATGAGTGTAAAGAAAATCTGAAGCTGAGACAGCATTTAAGCAAAGGACTTCAGAATCATCACCTTTTGTAGTGCACAGCTCATTACATGAAAACAAGACACAAAGAAATCAAACTTCACACAAAACAAAGGTTTTTGTTTTTGCAAAGCAGAAACCAATGATAGCCTGACAGTATTGACAGATGATTCGATAAAGAGGTACAATACGTTACTCTGGTTAAATTTGCAAATTTATCTGGATTCAAACATTGCTGGAATGCATTGTGAATAATTTACTTTAACTAAGTTTAACTAAGTAAAGTGTGCAATAATTTAACATTTTTAAAGGCAAACATCTTTGTGTTGTTGCATCACAATTATACTTTTGTATACAAATGTAATTCCAAACATTTAAGCATGTATCTTTAGATTTTTAAAATCATGTGACATATTTCACTAAAAGTATTTCAAAAATTTTTGAATAACAATGCATGTGTAAGACTAATATTTAAAAAATATTGAAATAAATTAAAACAAACACATTACTAACCAGATGAAAACCAACCGGGTTAGTTTTACTGGTGACCAGAACAGAAAGTAATGCTGGAGTAAGCAGGTGTTTTCAACAAGGAAGTTAATAAGCACTAAAAGTGCACACCTAAATGAAATGAAGTTTCTTATGCTTAATGTTTATTCTCCTATTGAAATGTCTCATATAGTAGCATTCTTCTTAGGGATGCACCACAACAAAATATAATGGCAGGCATTTTATGGCTCTGACTTTGAACATCCACGATGACAATAAACAGGCTGTTTAATTCCACAGAAGTTTCCAGATTGAATCCAGCACTGCAACCATTATCCAATCAATATGTTTGGTGTTATAAACATCATAAAACTGAATATAAATGTTCATCATTTCCAAATAAACAGAGTATTTTTAATAGAGGAAAGTTGACTTTCAATGTGTTTAAATGAAAGTTGACTGTCAATGTTTTGTGGGTCAGGTGTGATTAGAGATGGATGCAGAGAGTTGGATTGAGGAAAGGTCAGTGGAATGCTGATATGGCAGATGAATTTATGAACTCTTTCCCTAATCAAGGGTAAATGTCCATCTGTTTGTCTGACACCCTGGACATACCCTATATTGCCAAAGGTATTGGGTCAACCTATCTAAAAAAGAGGTTTGATGACATTAGTTTTTTCCACAGTACAAATCTTAATGCTGCAGCAGTATTTAGTTAAATACTAACTGAAATATTTCCAATTATAGGCAAAGTAAAACACGTCACAGCATCTTGTAAAATCTTGACTAATATAAAACATATCAAACTAAAACAACAAATAAAGTACCTCCCCATTGTGATTTTATGATGCCTCTCAGAGAGACAATAAAAAAGCAATTAGATGATGAATAATATCGCTTCTCACATAACAAGTTTATGGTTTATGATTTTACAACACGAACAGTTTGTGACGTATAGGATGTGAATTGGGTTTTAGAATTGAAATGAACCTCATCAATAGGCTTGTCAAATGCTTTTTTGTAAAGACCGTAGTAAAGTTTGGTCATCAGCTTCATGAAGATATACAGACTGAGAGGTGAGGGACAAACACTGAAAAGCCATGGCTTTCTCTCAGGCAGTGAACACAAGCAGTTATTAAGGTTTATCAGACAGGTACTCCATCAAATTCTGACCACTCTGTATTACCTGTGACCAGAGGGTATCATAGTCCCCAACTAGTAAAGAGACAGAGAGAAGAAAGGCCTGAGAATGTGTAGCCTATACTGCAAATGTGTAGCTGTTGCTAACCTGATTTAAACTATAACTATATGCTATTTTAGGTTTATTATGTTTTAGAATTGCTTAGAATTTCAGCTTTCGGATTCATCTACTCTCCACAACATCATTAAAGCGGTAAATCAAAAGACAGCGTTTAAACAAACCTGTTTCTTCTTAGCAGTGCCTCTGATTAACAACTTCAAATGCGATTTTCTAGTTGTTTTGATTTTTTGCCACCTCAGATTTTTAAATAGTTATATCTCTATCAAATATTGTCCTATCCTATCAATAGAAGGCTTTTTTCCAGCTTTCAGGTGATGTAAACATCTTAATTTTGAAAAATTGACCTCACATATTTAAGATTGGACATTTACAGTAACATTCAAGCCGTAAAAAAAAAAATATATATATATATATATATATAATTTCTGTGTGACTCTCCTCGACGTCCACACCGTCCAAGACATGATGCTGCTCACTATAGCCACCGACTCACATTAAAATGAATGACTTCTGGCCAATTTGCCGCTCTTGCCGGCGGCAATGGTGTAAGAGCATGGTTAGGCTATGTAGGCATGCAGTTTAAATCGTGGTATTTTATAACAGTTTAGAATCCGGTTTAGCTAATCAGAATCAAGGGCTAGAACTCACCGTTTTATAATTAATGGTAATACCATTATTTCATTTTTAATCTTGATGTTGTTTTGTATATTTAAGACGTGACAAGACTATGAAAAGTCACTTGTGATGGGATTGTCCATTTTATTACCAGTATCATAGTGGTATTATATTATTTTATCATAAGGGTCAGTTTTATAAAATGCATACAATTTGCAAATCTTTGTTATAATTCATTTTAGTGCTGTAAAAACAATCTTTTATTATAAATGTTCATATTGAGCAACCTGTTAAGCCAACAATAATATATATGTTGGCACTGTGACGATTAATGGCATGCACAGGGCTGACAAACTTAAAACACTTGGAATAAATATTCTTGAATACTTGTTTTTGCTTCATGTTTTGTGCTAGACGTTGACAGTGGTGCGCTGAATGTTGGGGGAAAAAAGTCATGTCAAACAGTGGATAAGATCTTAGTTGTGGTGTTTTCGTAATCAGAGCACAGCTTAGAGTATTGATCTGGGTTAGACCTCACAACACTGCTACAAGATAAACTGCACGAAGAGGCCCATTTGTCATTCTGGATAAGAGATTGATAAAGAGGAAAGGAAGAGAGAGAGAATGTGAGCGAGTAAAAATAAGACAGAGGTGGAGAGATGGAGGGAGACTCAACCCTGAAAACAGCCTTTGTCGCTGTCATTTATCACAGCGAAAGCCTACAGCATGTTCTTCTGAGGTACGAGCAGTCAGGCTGTGTCAACAGACAAATTCATTCTCTTTTATAAGACTACTGGTCTATGATTATAAATCTCTCAGCGAGAGGCAGCTGAGAACTTCTTAAGGTTACATTTGTCACATGAAGGTTCCTGAATCCTAATTTCACAGGAGGGAAAAGAGATTTCTTTGCTTGACCCAAAGCTTGCATTCAATACCAAGCATCAGTAATTTGAAATTACAAAATGGCAGGAGGCAAGGTGGAAGCAGGGCATGGTGAGAGAGCGAGAGATCTCTATTTCACTCCATTAAGTATGTGTGGCATCAAAAAGATTAATGTGTTAATATACTCAGAAATGCACTATCCAGATACAGGCAATAGAACAAGCGAGACCAGAGTGTTTGAAAACTGTCTGGTAATAACGACTGAAACCACAGAGCAAAAATGTAGCTTTTGTTTAGTTACTTAAACACCATGTTTATCTGTTTCGTGTGTTGATGTTCTCACAACATGTACTTGTTTAACAGTTTAACAGTGATTGTTTAAATATTAAAAGTCCATTTATTCTAGACTGTGCTGTGCTACAGTACAATAACAGGTTAAGAAGAAAAAGAAAAACTACAGATTATTATTTTGTATAAATATGACATTTTTTATGCTACACTTGTACATTGGATAATCGGGCATGTCACAGATTTTTGTTTTCTGAAGAAAATCAAAGTGGTGAAGTTATAACATCATTAAAGACCTTCCAAAAACGTACAAACTAAGCAGCTTGTGAGTACAATGTACATGCGTGTGTGTGTGTGTGTGTGTGTGTGTGTGTGTGTGTGTGTGTGTGTGTGTGCGTGCGTGCGTGCAGGTTTAGCTTTCATTGTGGGGATAATAGTGATGATAGTGACAATGATAGTAAACATCTGTGGTCCCTGTGAGTGTCACGGAACAGAAAGACTCAAATGCGGGTTTCCAACAGAAAACAGAGTTTATTAGGTAAACAGAAAGGCAAACAAAGTAGCAGAATAAATGTCAGAGGAACTGAAAACAACTTTGCGCTCTCTGCACCAACATCTGCTGGGACCAGTGGGCAGAGGGGAATGACCGAAAAGCGTTCGGTCTGGCACTCACTGTCCAAAGCTGTGGGAAAATTAACTCCTTGCCTGTGGATCCTGGACAGAGTGTAAAAGAGTTTAGCAGTTTCTCACAGGGAATAACAAAACGCAGCAAAATAACAGCAAAACCACACTGAACGAAAGTAAAGGACAAGACTAAATAAAGAAACAGAAACAAGGGGCAGGTGCAGACTGATTGCAGCCGTGCATGAGGGAGAGGTGACAGGACAACAACAGAACCCCACGTGCCAGTGACAGCATGCGGGTGAGCGAACAGAAGAAAAACAAAAGGTACGGAATGTGACAGTGAGGAAAATGTTTTTTAAATGTTAAAAGATTTCTGTGCTAAACATTCAGGGGTGAGGTTGGGGCTATAGTTATTAGCAAGTCTCAAACAAGCATATGTTTGACAATGACAATACATTTTGTGTGTGCTTAGATGCATTAAGCTGCATATTGATTAAATAGCGTGTTATTAACATCTACAAACAAACCCATAACAGATTAAAAATGTGTTACTGACATTGGCATTGACCTCAACATCAATTTCACAGTTTATAATGACAAGTCAGGTTTTAGAACCCATGATGAATTAAGAACATGACTTAACAATACACAATTGGACACACTAATCATGAAACAAGAACCCTTTGTGTAGGGTTCCTTGCATTGTGCTCCCCCCCAAATAAAGCCTTATAATCTTAAAAGTAGATTTTTAATTATACCAAAAACATGAATTATTTGGGTTGGTGGTCTTATATAAAAACTATGCATTAGCACATACATTAGCATAAAAAATGTAAGAAATTACACACTGCAAATAGCAATTCAGTCACTGTATATCTTTAAACAATAAATGTTTAAAATACATTTGTAAGGCAATACTATAGTATAAAGATGCACACTTATTTTGTCCTGTTCTGACAGCTTAATGCTGGTGGTGATGCACTGACAGCTGATGTTTGGGCACGGCAGTTTCCTGCCAGAGCTGTGCAAACTTCAACACGCAGAGCTCAGCTTGTCAGTTAGCTGTCACATCTTTGTTATTAATGATGATAGATGTACATTTTTAGAAGATATGTTGCAGTGCATATCATGCTGAGAGGACTCTGTGGTGCTCTGTCATGCTCCTTGAATGCGCTGTGGTCATCAGGAGTTGGTATACGAGGCATACAAATGCATGTTATGGATATGTAAGCAATAAGGCTTATTCACGATAAAGCACTAGCATCAAGTACCTTATTGCTTTTAAAAAGTAGTTACCACACAATACAAATATTAAAGTCCAAAAACAAACGCACATGTAACAATGCAACTTTCATTAAGTAAAATCATTTAAAGCCTTTTTCTCAATAGGTATAAAATCTGAATCAGAATAAGCTAAAAGTGCATTATACATGAACTAATTATATCATGGTTGACATGATATCATATTTCTCTACAACTTTCTCCTATAGACATGGAAAGGAATAACCAAGCAGTCATTTAACTTTGGATCACCTTTTAAAACCCAACTCTCTATGTCCTATACCCTAACCTAGCCAATAAAACAATGAAATTAGGTTAGTCCCCAACATTTTGTCACCTACCTCATGCATTTTGTATAGGTACTCATTTTCTACTATTATATTCTACTTTCATCTACATGTGATTGTTTAAATTCTCTCCCACAATTGCTAATCAATCACGGTAACAACAATGAGTTGCATCAAATGAGAACTTGATAACTGCACCTTTCTTGAGAATTCAAGTAGAGCATTCAAATTCATTCTGCGTTCAAAGACCTTTTACCCTCCTTCAAGATTTTAAGTGCCATCTGAGTTTGGCTTCAACCCAAATCCGAGCCGCTGGACTGAGCCCACATACGCACTTGAATATGTTGTATACGCTTAGGAAAGTATTCTGAGCTCACCAGAGGAAGATCATAATGAATGGTGCTCATCAAACGAATGGTTCGCGTCTGTTGTTCCCGGCATAAGTGGCTGGTCACTTAGCAGCAAGTTTCTCCAGCAGAGAATACTGATGAGGACTTTGTTTTAATCTCCTAAATTTCTCTTCAAAAACAGGCTCAATGGATCAAGCTTTCTGCAGACTTCAAATGCATTTTAGAGGATAGGACAAAGTCAAGGGTAAAGGTATGTGGCTGAGGATGTTTTCTTTAGCTCGTAATATTTGGAGCCTGTCATATTTCGACCTATAATTATGTTTTGTAAACAAAACTGGATTAAAAAAATAGCTCATCATGAAGTCGGCATTAAATTAAGTTCTATCATTGTAATTAAAATGTGATTTTTTTTATACGTACTGTACTGGGTGAACATAATTTCAGTAATGTGACTGTATGTTCTTTAATCAATGTACAATAGTACTCCTTGGTCACCACTTTTGCCTTTGCCATCATCTCCACACGCTTGTCCCTGGTTTCCAACTCCACCCTTGTCTCTGACTATATCCACTTTGTCCTGGTCTTCAACTCCACCCGCTCCACTGTGGTGGCTTCCTGTCCTGTTGAAGAATCATGAATTCCAGAGCACCATGTAATGATTAACAATAACTTGATGGGCTATACAATATCCCTAAAATATTTAATATTAATATTGTTTTATTGTTTACTAATAATTAATTCACTTTTTGATTATTTACTGTATGCCTTCTTTTTACATTTCACCGCTGTCAGACTGAAGCCTATCTTCATCCTTTTTATAATTGTTGTTTTTATTCATAAATCATTAGTGTTGGTCACTCATCATTTTTTCTGTGTTAATATTTAACTAATTAAAAAGTATTAAAAAGAGCTTGTTAACTTTGACAACATCTGCATTTTTCATTTTCTATATAGTGGCAGTTTTGCAAATACAAAGTTTCAGTCTGACAGTGACAATTTGAACTTTTATAAATTTTTACTTTAATGATTTATACACCTGCTGTAGGTGTTCAGTTTTTTCCAAAAAAGTTTTTTGTTTTTTTGTTTTTTGTTAGTTTCCAGACAAAATATAAAAAGAAGATAAATGTTTAATGGCACATAATATTATCCTGATATTAATATCACCATAGGGGATCAAATGAAATGGTCATCTGATGATGAAAGAACACTGTCAGAAAAGCTCAGCTGTGCAGCTGTGTCACAAGGTTTTGGTGCATGTCATGTGTGAAAGAAAAAAATGATATGAATTAGATAATTTTTCTCACATGACACTAGGTTATATGCAAAGCTTGCTTTAGGGACCTCTTCCAAATGCTGTTAAAAATGAATTTAGTGTCGAGCACATTGTGCTCTTTCTTCACTCTTCAAACATATAAAATATAGCATGACAAGGATAACATTATCTGGCTGTTTCTGCTGCACCTTAAGTAATGATGACAGAATACTCATGTCTGGATTAATTATCTCTTTAAAAACTTTAAGATCATGCAACCAAGGTATAATGAAAATCAGTGCTTCTATGTCTATCATGGCTTTTGTCAAATGCAAGTCATGTTACTTCTCAATGGTTATAAATGTAGCCTGATGGGCACGACACTCGCATTGCATGCTTGAGACTCGAGCACGCACAGAATGCATTTGTCGACCTGTCGTGTTCTGTGTGTGAGAACACGACGGTGAAGGTGTTGCGGTCACGGTGTGGCTATGTTCTCTATCGGCGTGGCCGCCACTCTGTCTGCTTCCCGAGCGAGTTCGACTTCCATTCGTGCCCCGCCATGCTCGCCTAACCTGGCCCCGGTGGACGCTGTTCCGTCCCACTGCGGTCAGACTACGAAGATGAGCTTTCTGTTGCAGCATCGAACAGCTACCTTCTGGTATCGGATTCAGAGGACTTTCCAGAGTTCTTGCTCTCAGGCGGTCGAGCATCGGAGGAAGCCGACGCATGATGTCAGCCATGCTTGCCCGGTACCGGCTTCTCCGACTCGTTTGCAGCTGGATTCGGGGTAGTCAACGAGGTCAGAGGGTTTGGAACTCTAGAACGCAACCCATAGGCCAGTGACGAGGCGTATACATGAATGTTGGACCTTTCCATACCAGTGTCTAACACGAGCTCATGAAAATGAATGGGATAGGTTACGAGTGTCAGTGGCTGACAACCCAGGGGCCCGTGACGAGGCGTATACGTGAATTTCAGGCCGATCAGACCTTTCTGTACGAGTGTCCAACACGAGCTCATGAAAATGAATGGGTTAGGCTACGAGTGTCGACTGTTCCAGTACGACCTTCTAGGGCCAGAGGGGACTCAAGCTTTAGATTCTGGTAGTCATTGGGACACTGTTTACATATGCATCTTGCACTCCTACACTTTAATTGAAATATGCTATAACTTCCATTGCACTGTTACTTAGATAGCTTCTGTCCATAATTTATTTGCACTACTCTATATCCATTGCACTGCTGCTCACCATAGCCTAATTTATCATTGTATACATCCATCTGTAAATTTCTGTTTATAGTAATAGCCATCTGTATATTATGTTCATAGTACATATCCATCTGTAAATCTCTGTTTTTAGTAATAGCCATCTGTAGATTATGTTCATAGTATATATCCATCTGTAAATTACTTCTATAATATTGATTTATTTATGTAACTTATGCAACCGCTGTATATCCTGCACTTGCTGCTATTGCACTTCTGGTTAGACCTAAACTGCATTTCGTTGCCTTGTACTTGTACTTGTGTAATGACAATAAAGTTGAATCTAATCTAATCTAATCTAAAATACTCACTTTCAATCGCACATACATCTTCTGTTAGATTATTCTTTCACCATGTGGCACAGTCTGCTGTTTTTCTTTTGCAAAGCCTTGACCTGGTTCTGAAGATCTATGATTTGGGAAGCATTTTCATGAAGATATTTGCTTTTTGTTTATAGGTGAACCAATACACAGTTTTAAGGTCATTTTTAACTCCTAATGTATCAAAAAGTAGTCATGTTCATGCACACTCAAAATATACTTAATTCTAAAGCAGTGCAAAGCATTGTAACATCTAAATAATAGAATGAAGAAGTCTTTACATGGTAGATCTGTCTTTATTTCATTTGGTGTCATTAATTCAGTTCCCTACCTATTGCATTGTAGCTGTTCATTTACCTTACCTGAAATATGGCAGTTTCCTGTTTCTCTTGGGGTCTTTTGGCATGTCTGCTTTGAAAAATTCCCACTCAGCAGATGTCACTGTAGCCTCTTTTTCTACATTTATGTAGGAAGATAGATGTTTTGATGTATTAACATTACCAGATACAAAATACAGTATATTTGAGGATTGAATCACACAGCACTGTGTTTTTAGACTGCCTTGTCATGTGTATGTCTCGACACGCACACATAAAAAAAGATCAAAAAGCAGCACAATGGTACAGAAAAGTATGTTCTGTCTTTTGATTGCACTTAAAATTAAGGGCAACTTGCCTGCTATCTGTAGCACCACTGCATGTTCAACTTGCCATCCATTGACAGGCAATTCAACATTCGACAAGATATGTTTTGGAAGTATCTGTCGGGTCAAAGTCAATTATCCAGTTTTTAGGTACAGTACGATGCCAATCGCATCTTTGTCTGGTCCCCTTGACTAGGGGTGTCCCCGACTAAGGATTTACATAGTCAAATCATGATTGTCACATCTTGCTTATAGTCAACTGAACCCAACCCAATAACTGAACTTTGTTATGGACATAGTATGATGCATGCTATAGTATTATAACATACCTCATCAGAAATTAGGAGAGGATAATTTTGAGACAAAATAAGACAGGTTTGAATTACGTTAAGTTGTGATTCAGTCAGATGTATGAATACAAACAAAGAAGAATATTTAAATATATTTACAGAAAAGACCAGTGTGGTTGTGTCTCTGGGTCAACCATAGGTCTCAAGTCTCTCTGGAACCTTTCATGCCTTCTCAGCTCGCTTTGAAGCTCAGGAGGTTAGGTTATCAATGCTTGCGGGGGAGAACCAACCCAAACCCAGGCCCACTGGAGCCAGGCCTGGCTCTGGTCCTTTGATGCTGGTATCAAAATGGTACATGATACTGGGATATAGAGCAGCTTGAAGTGTACATATGAAGTAGACTCGCTCCCTCTGTCAAAATCACTTCAAAACGCACACAGCTGTGGGGATTCCCTCGAGGGGAAGTGCTTAGGGAAGTTCGCGAGGGTCTGTCTAAAAGTGAAGTGGAACGCATCCCAGGCCAAAATGGCCGCTCTCCTCCCTCTTTCTCTGCCCAGGTTCCTCTTACCACCGACACCACCCTGGCCTCTGGGTCCGCCTTGGTCCCTGCCTCCGCTGCTGGCTCCGCCCTGTTCTCTAGGTTTTCTGCCACTTTGGTCTACCTCCGCCCCCTGTATAGCCTCTGTCCCTCCACCCACCTGGACTTTTAGTTTGGAGCATCTGGAATCTGCTCCTTTGGGGGGGGGGTATGGGGGGGGAGATGGGATGCTCTCACCAGCTACTTCCCAAAGCTATAGGACATCACCTTCTCACATCACTATTTAGCCATGCTCACACTCATTCTCAGAGTATTGCTAGTTGATCTGCAATACCAAGTGTTTTACCTAGCTTCTATGTTCTTGTTTTTTTTGGGGGGGGATTAACTCCCACAGAGTTAATCAAAGACTTTGGCAATGACTGCTTCATCTGTAGTCATCCATTAGAAGCCTGGCTGTTATAATTTTAACAATTTCACACAATTACATTTGCTACACCGCATTTATAGTACACTCAAACAAACTCAACAAATTAATTATTTATTTACAATGTATAAAAATTACATCCCCTTATTGTTCATATCATTTGCTAAACCATATTGTTTCTACCAAATCTGAATAATGTAAGTCGTTGCATTATCCTTTTATTTGGTGTTTTAAATAGCTATGTGAAGTCTCTCTTAAAGTTTTTAAAGCATTTTCATCTTTTTGTGCATGATTTTCCAAAGTCTAGTAAGCCATTTTCAGGATTGTCACCGTACATATTCCTTATGAATAGACACATGAAAACTTAAATAAATGAACTATTTTATGTTCAATGAAGAGGCATCCCTTCTACATTGTTGGGCATTATTTCTTCTGGTTTGTAAATTTTAATTGTCAGAAATCCTACAGTATGTTGTCTCTTAAAAACGTTTCCCCTTTTTTCTCTTTTTCAAAATAGAAAACTTGTGCATAGACTGATATTTTTCGGATGTTAAGACTCAACAAGGGTTTAGTAAAATATAAACAAATGTATTTGTTTGTCAATATATTGGTACTCTGAGCATTTATATGTCTCATCCACAAGGCAAAATATCACTTCCATAACGCCTGAATTGCCCACATTCATTAATACAGTAATACTGCAAATGCTATGTTTATAATTACAGTCAAATCAAGTCAAATTTAAAATGAGCTTTCACTGGCTGAACCGAAATGTTCAAATATTATTAATAGGCTAATCAAGGTCAAAAAGGCTATGAAATGGGGAAGGCTAGTATAAAAGACTCAGTCTATATTATCTTATACTGCCGTACATGTTACAAAAACACTGCTGAAGTGAATTTAATTACTTAAAGCAAACACACAAGAGGGTCCTGCTCAACTCATTTATGGGGTATAATGATTTTCTCTGCATGCATTACAGAGCTATTTATCAAAGCACAGAGAGCTGGCATGACAGAACTACTTTGTTACTGTCATCATAACAGCCGCTCTACAGATTTATGGTATTGGTCTTCTCTCCCTCTTGCTCTCATTGATTGTGGAGATTTGGGCTGTACTAAAGACTCTATTAACTTAGTTATTTAACTTAAGTAGTATGCAAAGTGTCCTAGCAAAATTTAAGGATCAATACCCTAAATTCCACAAATACTTTTTATTGAATGTGCAATAAATCTTTTATAATCTGTATGATCTGAATACTTAATCTTTTGTCAGAGATAAATTGAGCTTAGGCCTTTTAAAGCCCATTGGCTTGTTTAATTTGTTTAATAACTTTTAGGTCTGTGAAACCATTGTGACAAACAGACCCTTATTCAAGATAAATGCCAGGTCTTCTAATTGTGCTAATGTCTGTCTGGCTTTTAAAAAGCACCTAACATTTTGATTTAAAAATGGATTGAGGGGTCTGGGATAATTGTGTATTACTGGGTAGACAAAACAAACTTAAAACCATACTTAGAAAATAAGTTGACAGGGATAATGTGATGACATCATATAAAATGTAAACATTGTTTATGACAATATAAAGATTTAACATCTCTATTTAAGTTTTTAGAACATTGAGTATTACAAATGCAGCAATGTATTTCCAGTGGGTGCAGGGTTTGAAGGGGTTAAATTACCTGCACCCAAACAGGTTAAAATTTACAGAGCTAATTGCTAGGAGCACAACCTCACGATGAGCTTCGGGAATAACAGAGTTAAAATGAGTTAAACATGACCTATCTTGCTAACTCAAAAGTTATCTACTTAAAAATAAACTGAAATGTTTATGAAATTATTTAAACCCTTGTGTGTTGTTTGCAGATATTTAAAGCACTCTTGTGTTAATCACTCTATTTTGTGTATTTCTGTTCCCTCAACTTAACTCAATTTATTTATAAAGCACTTTTAACACCATGACTGAAACCAAAGTGCTGTACAGAATGACAAAAAATAATAATAATAAAAAACCTAATAAAAACTGCAGAACAGCAAAAGAGAATTAACAAAAAGCTAAGTGGATCTCTTTGCATCCCCGGACACCACCCATTGCCCGCTTTGGTCTGAGGGCCCCCTCGGCACAGATGGCCTAGCGCACAGCTTGCCTCGGGACAAGCGAAAGTATGCCTTCCCCCCCAGTGAGCCTCATTGCACAGGTGCTGTGCAAGGTCAGGGAAGAGGGGCATCAAGTGCTGCTAGTTGCGCCCTATTGGCCCAAACAGACTTGGTTCTTGGAGCTGGTGCCTCTGACAACAACCACCCCTGGCCGATTCCCCTGAGGAGTCCCAGGGGAAGGGCATAGTGTGGCGCCTGAGGCCGGACTTGTGGAAGACCACGTCTGGCTTCTGGACGGGATGAGGAACTGAGTGGCCTGCCTCCGGTGGTGGGCAATACCATCGCCCAGGCTAGGGCCCCCGCCACTAGGCGCCTGTATGCCTTCAAGTGGTGCCTGTTCTCATCCTGGTGTTCTTCCCGCAGAGTTACCCGATCAGGTCGGTGCTGTCCTTCCTCCATGAGAGACTCGAAAACAACCTCTCCCATCTACCCTCAAGGTGTATGTTGCCCCTATCGCCGCACATCACTATCTTGTTGAGGGTCTGGTGAGCAGGTTTCTGAGGGGTGCGAGGAGGATGAATCCATCCCAGCCACGCTCCGTACCCTCTTGGGACCTCAATGTGGTCCTTGAGGGCCTGCGTAAGGCCCCCTTTGAGCCCTTGGGGGGAGGCTGCTCTACCTCATCTCACGATGAAGACGGCTCTCCTGGTGACGCTTCCCTCCATCAAGAGGGTAGGGGACCTCCAGGCATTCTCTGTGTCCGACGAGTGCCTCAAGTTCGAGTGCCTCTCACGTGATTCTGAGACCCAAGCCTTGCTACGTGCCCAAAGTTCCCACCACTTCCTTCCATGACTAGGTGGTGAACTTGCAGGCACTCCCCGCTGGGAAGGAAAACCCAACCTCCTCCATGTTGTGTCCAGTACGCACCCTGCATCTACTTGGACCACACGCAGAGCTTCAGAAGCTCTGAGCAGCTCTTTGTCTGTTTAGGGGGACAGCACAAGGGGAGGGCTGTCCCTAAACAGAGACTGGCGCACTGGATCGTGGATGCCATCACTATGGCTTACCAATCCTGAGATGTCCCATGCCCACTCGCAGTGAGAGCTCACTCCACCTGGGGTATAGCCTCCTTGTGGGCACTGGCTCAGGGTGCCTCTCTGGCAGACATCTACAGAGCTGCGGGTTGGCCTACACCCAACACCTTCGTGAGGTTCTACAACCTCCGCTTGAACCCAGTGTCAGCTCGTGTCTTGCTCGGTACCAACAGGTAAGACCAGCGGCTGAGTGTGCATACGCCTGCATAAGCGCCTTCTCCCCTCTCACGGCGAGTCAGTGCGCTATCTAGCCTTCTGACTTCCCCTGCGGGCGAAGCCTAGGCACTCCATCCATCACTAAGCACTTTTACTGGCGACGGATTGGACAGAGCGGCCTGTCCCCAAGCCAGGTATTGATCGAGCCATCCCTATCCAGGTGGACCCCTCTACCTGACCTAGTGCTCCATATGTAGTGATTCCCCAAGCTGGGCCGTCCCGTGTGATGTATTCTCACTCTTGTTCCCCGGTTGGTGAACTGTGACCTCCCCCAGTGGACTTCCCTGTTCCCTGTCCCGTGATCCCCCCTGGTGGGGCTCTCACACCTATTCCCATGTAGCTCTTCCCCACTGGTGAGAGCATGCTGGCATCTTCACATGTTACCCCCTGTGGCGGGATGTGATCACCGTAGCGTGCTTCATCTGCCAGTGTTCCCTTACGGTGCCAGGTGGCCTTCTTTCTCTCACTACTAGAGAAAGAAGGCCACCGCCTGTGATGGCCATTGATAAGAGTTCCTCACCTAGATTAGCTGAAGCCTTATCTTACACACTGGAAGGTTACGATTCGCGGAAGCTTCACCTGTGACACGTCTAGGTCAGTCAGTGTTGCTCTGCTGGAAGTCGTGACATGCCCTAATGCTGTGGCGTTTTGTATAGGGACCCCATCTGTCAACACAACGTCGAAGTGACCGACAGAAAAGGAACGTCTCAGTTACAACTCTAACCTCTGTTTCCTGATGGAGGGAACGAGACATTGTGTCACTCATGCCACAACGCTTGGCCGACTGCTGCAGCGACTGGGAGAGGCCTCACGGTTCCTCAGCACAAAGATGAATAAATGGGCACGCCAGCCTCCTTTTATACCCGAAAGTCGGGGGCGGAGACTGACATGCGGTAACCATTCGCCAAGATCATTGGCCTATTGAAATTCCTCTTGAAAGAGATAGGTTCTCAAGTTCAAACCCCATCTGTTGACACAACGTCTCGCTCCCTCCATCAGGGAACAGAAGTAACAGTCGTAACCGTAACCTAGACGTTTTCTTGTCTCCTACATTTTATATAATCAGATTAGTTCATCAATCTCTGCTAACAAGCTCATGATTTTAATCGGGTGAGTTAAATAAGGAAGAATTTTTTTTTGCCAATTATACATTATCAAAATGAACTTTTTGGCAAACTCAATTCGTATTTAAATTAAGCATTCAATTTTCACATTGCACACACACACATCTAGTGACCCAGTTTGATTCTCCAGCAAGTTAATGTACAAAAGTTAAATTTCACACATATGTCTGCTGTGATCTTTCCATACCTGACACAATCAATGTTAGAGGAACAAAACAATATTAAATGTTCGCCTGCAGAATGTGAAAAGGTTATCTGCATTCCACTCTTCTATTCATAAGTTATATGAGTGGTCAGAAAAGGTCAGTAAGAAAATTAATTTTGCTGCAACACTCAGAGGTGTGACTAAGTATATGTATATAGTGTATGCCGATCTAAATGCGCACCCTATGTTACCTTGGCAACATCTTTGGCACATTTCAGAGACCTGTAATTAAGTTCATTGGGACAGAAGAAACATTTCACCCTTTTTATTGTGGTTGCTACTTGTTTCTAAATTGGGATTCTCTACAGTTTTTACACCATCTGAGATAATTGATAATATAATTGTAAAGATATAAAGAAATGTTTAAATATTTATGTTTTATAGGGTCACATAAATACAATATATATGAAATGCACTAAAATGAAAAAGATGTACTTTTAAAGCATAAAAAAAATCTTCAGGTATACTCCTGGGACTGCCCTCTAGATAAAACTACATTTTGGTAGGAATAACAGAAATAAGGCAGTGTAAATGTTTTGATATACAGTAGTTGAATAAAATAAATAAATAGAGTAACAAAGAACTTATCCACTTGTTAAAAGTACTCCATTCATATTATTATTTAATTATGTTTGTCATTTCATTTTTAAGATATCTGTATTATTTTGCTTTATTATAGTATGGAAACAAATGGTATATGAATGACATGAGCATGAATTATTATAACAGTGAAACCTTGACCTCTTGAGATCTGTCCCGCACATTTTATTTTAAGCAAAACGAGACCTACTTTATCATCAAGGACAAAACATACATTAACATCATTAATACAGTTAATATGTTCTCTGCCATTTTCTATTAACACGTGAAATCACAATCCAGATAGAACCACATAAAAATCAATATTGTTGCTCGAGTCCGTTTACACAAATGTCTTAAGCTGTCAGTCAAACATCGGTCACTCACCCTTCTACAATTAAAAACTGTCAATCATTATCAATGTTGCTCTGTGGTGGTGAAACATCATGACTGTGAATTTACAAATAGCTTATTTCAAGAAAGCAATTAAATGACTGTAAATGTGGAAATATTTTTTAATTTGTGCTAAGTGTCCCTAAGTGCCGTGCTTTTTTTAGTAGAAAAAAGGGACAAATTAATTCTAAAAGTATACCGCTGAAAATAAAAGATGTTTATAAGTGCTCTGCTATAGCATATTCTAAATAATTTAAAGTATGCTATACTAAACAGGTCTTTATTTTCTACAGTCATTTTCCACTGAGCAAGATTTGATGTCATTTCTCTCTTTAATTTTCAAATTACAGCCAGATTATCAAAGATTCATGCTGTTCCATATTCACACACAACACATTCAATCTCAGAACCCTCAGTTGACCCTGTACTCCTGTGACAAAGAAACGTTCATACAATTGGAAGACACTTTTTTCCAAAGCAAGTCACATTGCATTATACTATACATTTGTATAGTACGTGCAATCCCTGGGATCGAACCCATGACCTTGGCATTGTTAGCACCATGCTCTAACCCCTGAGTCCCCTCTTGTAAAGCTCTTTTGACGGTTTTCAGGAGGTTTTGGGCAGGTAGTGGGAGCAGTTGGCTTTCCAGTTGAACATTACATTACATTTTTGCACTTGCCAGACTCTTTTATGCACAGTGATTACAGTGCATTCAGGCTTTGCATTTTGTGAGTAAGTGCTGGGAATCAAATCCATGACTTGATGCTCTAGAAGTTTGTAGTTTGCTAGGTTGGTTAAATTTGTTTATTTCTTGGTGGTCTTACACTGCCATTTTGCACGAAACTGTGGCTTTTGCATATGTAAATTAAGCACTGAGGAAGTTTAATCTAACGGTAATTTAAATTAACAAAATGAGAGAAAGAGGTGGATCAAATTTTAACAAGCAGGAATGAAATAAAGGAAGCCTCTGGTCTTAACTTCCCCATATTAAGGTCTTGTAAGAAATGACTTGAATCTAATTACAAACAGCATCAAATAGATCTTTAGTAATGAGAAAACAATTAAAGCACAGGAAACAAGCCATCCACAAAATGTGTGAACAGAATACTGATAGTAGTCATGATGTGAAAGCATTTAACCCTTGAAAGGTGTTCATGTTTTGTTTCTTCTAGGCCTATTTTTTCCTTTCGTTGTTGCAGTAAACATCGAAAACGGTTCCCACAGACCCAAACTTGTCTTTGCACTGCTTTGCTTATGGGCAGAACACTACATTAGATTAATAGAGACAGCCTTGATGTGTAAACATTGTTCAGTCATAATTTCCACATTGTCACTGTACACAAATCAGTAGACTGAGAATTAATTACTTTCCCAAATATCACGGTCAGAGGATGAGTAATATTCCCAGAATTATGGTTATCAGAACTACATTTTATATAAATTTATGCAGATGTGTCTTGCAATAAGAAAACCATGCGAGCTTATATAATCATAAATAATTTTAAAACAAACTCAGAAGCTGTGTATTTGGATCCTGGATAAATTACAATTTTATTTTTTTCCCTTGAAATCACAGCTTGTTGACCCATTGAGCCACATAATATAACCAATAAACACATCGTATAGGTCTCTGGTGCAAAATAATGCTAGCATCTTTACCATAACACATATATTCATTTTACTTCTACCTAACAGTTTGTTCAAACATTTAAAAATGTGAACAAATTAAATGATAATACTATAGTCGAGACCATCAAAACCGAGACCAAGATAATACCAAGACTTCGAGACGCTGAGACCAAGACTTTGAGAGGCAGGCAGGCCTCACGTGACCGAGTCGTAAACAATGAGACCAAGCTGAATCCAATCTGATCTAATCTCTGACAGTTTGACTGATGAATGGCTGATAATGAAAAAAACATTTGCATGTTTAATCCTATTCACAACAGACTAAAAAATAAAAGTGAAATGGGAAAAAGGAAAAGACTTAAGCTCTTTACTTTGCTTTACAGGTGTGTGTTTCTGGAGATGGGCAGAGAAAAGCAGCCATGCGTAGAATTGGCTCATCGCAGAAAAGGACCTCTTATATCACAATCTGCTTTTAAAAGAGACACATTTATTCATACATTTGCAATCCTGAGAAATCCTATTACAGGAAGAGCTCGCCCAATAGTAAAGAGCTTGTCAATTCCTTCTAAAAAACCTTTTTTAATACTGTGGACTTTTTAACCGTTTAACCCCCCTTTTCCAAAGTCTTTCCCTCTTGACATGCATATCAATCTTCTGTAAGCATCTGGGGCCTCATTCATTAATGTTGTACGCACACAGTAGGCATAGAAATGTGCACACGCAATTTGCCACGCAACATATCAGGATAAAAAATTCTTGCCGTGAGCACCGTACGGACAGTTTAAAGTTTAAACTATCTGTACAAACTATTTTACTGATGTGAGTATATATTTCTATAGTGCATCTATTTCTAGTGCATGCACTGCTTTTGAACACTTTCCTGTGGAAAGAATTTAATGACAGCAAAAAGTGAGAGGTGTATGATAATTCCTCTTAAACCAAGTACACAATTTACAGATAAATCCTATGTACAGTAGTCATGGCAAAGTTAAGCTTTCTAAACCACCAATGCTTTCAACAAAATTAAATCGGAAAAAGGTTCATTACTCGAAGCTTTTCGAATCATAGCTCGACTATGACCTCTGCTGGTGAAAGTGAGGCAAAACGCTGTGTCACAATCGAAAAACATTGTGTAAACAAGTCAAACTCATAAATAGAGGACGTAAATAAATGCAGGTGCATGCACACAAAACACACGGTTATAGTAAATCTGTAGCATTTACATTTAGTCATTTAGCAGATGCTTTTATCCAAAGTGACTTACAAATGAGGAAAACAGTAGAAGCAATTAGATCAACACAAGGACAGCAATATATAAGTGCAATACAACTGGTCTCAGCAAGCCTACCACAATATACAAAGCTAACAGTTTTTTTATAAGGATAGAAAAGAAAAAAAATAGAACTCTGTATTAATGCGTCAGATGTTGGCGGAAGAGATGTGTCGATTCTTAAAGATGGCTACAGAATCTGCAGATCTTGTTGCAACAGGAAGATCATTACAAAGATGTGGAACAGATCCAGATATGGTACCTGAGAGTGATTTTTTCCATTTTTGTATGGCAGCGTGGCCCTAAGAAGCTGCTTAGTTCGCTTATGCCTTGCAGGGCTGGCTCTGCACAAGGCAATCCAACACCATAATCTATGTGCAACAACAAGAAATGCAACAAAAACTAGCGCATATACAGCAAAACAGTGAGTAAATGAGAGATTAGTGAGATCCCTCTAGGTTAGAACAAATCATGTCACCTTCATCTGCCGTACTAACACATTTTACCCTCAGTTTCAAAGGTGCTCTAATACATAAGGCATTAAATACTGAGGTCTTCAAACCCTTAATATAATTACAGCAATTTTTGTATTGTGATTTTCACAAACACATCTCTGACATGAACTTCAACAAATGTTCCTGATTTGAATCATAAGTGGCAGCAACATAATCAATGACATTTTTTTTTTAGAAAAGTATGTGTTACAGTACATTGCCTATATTGTCACTGTTAAATGGCTGTTTATACAATTTTGGTCTGCTTTTGATCTTAATGTCTTTGCTAAAATCTTCCCTTCTACAAGAAATCCATCTTCACATCTCCGTGTAAAATTCCAGCGTCTAGATATGTCTTTATAGATGACTTCAAAGCAACAACATAAACAAACATTACTGCACATGCACACTTTTGTGTGTCATTGTGCTAAGTAGCAAGACTCTTTCATGTATAACCTTAAGTCATTGAGTGTTTTAGTGATGTTAAATGTTCTTTGATCATTTTCTTTATATTCTCGTATATATTACTGTTACCCATAACAATTAATGATTTTTGTTGAAATGTTGTAGTCATCTGTAATGAGCGCCTGCTGTTTTCTGTGTTTTATATAAGTCATATGCTCCTCAGACCTCATTTCAGTTTGAAGACAAAACAGCCTCAAACTTTTTGTCCTTTTATTAAACATATTTTTTATTAAAAGTATTTCTTATAACATTATAGAATTGTTTTGTAAACAGTTATGGCACATTTGAGCATAAATAGTCTTTGTAATAAGCCATCACAACCTCTGCCGTATTTGTTGATTTTGATGATATTTTACTGTCTTTGTGTAATTATTATTATTCGTTGAAATAATTAAATGTACTGTACGTTTTTGATATAAAACACAATGCATTAACGCTAATAAAAATGCCCTTATGAATCAACAAATACAATAGTATATACAGTAGTTAGGTATTTGCATTATTGAAGCTGTGGAATGTGAATTTAACTTTTTTCACTGTACATTCTATTTCACTTTTTTCTGTTGAAACAAAACAATAAGGTTGTATTTGGTAAATAATGTAGTTAACATGAACTAACAGCGGTCATCCATCTTTGTACCTGTCCTTATATTGCGTTGTTCAACTGAGCGATTTTCACCCAATGTAGGCTACATCATTACCCATCATATACAAACTAGTGCAGTGGGTCGGATTGGTTTGAAACCCACAAGCAATCTGCTAAAGAATTTGTTTCAAGCAAGCCAAGACCACCTCATTCAGGTGATCTCGGACCAAATTGTTTTTGTGCAGATTCCAGCGTGATTGCTATGTTCATATATGCCCAAAGGAACCAAACGCACCAGGTTCCAGAACAAATGGTCCAAACAGGACAGCTGTTAAAACACCATCAGATGACTGATAGCGTTAGTTAATACACAGTGAACAAACGTGAAAATTTTTATTTTATTACCTAACATTGCAAAATATGTTTCTCATTGTTGGTTCATTTTAGCTATGCATTATGCATTTATAATGTTAACAAATACAACCTTATTGTAAAATGTCATTTAATGTTGTTAAATATTTTCCTTAGCTCTGAAGAGAACGCAGTTCACGTAAATGGACGATTGTTTGTGGCTATTTGACTTTATAAAAGAATTTGGTTGTGATGCAGGATGCAGTGACCAGGCAAACATCTGTACTTCATATAGCATCACTGTAAAAACTGCTGTTGCACATTTCTGAATGCAGGGCTAACCAGGACATGACATTTTGGAAAATGTCATATCCCGTTACCCCCGAGCTAAAACATATTATACACTTGGAGCGCTGACTTGCATTGAAACCGAATAAAAGGAGATTTTTGACCTCTTGGTGTTAAAAAAGTACAGTCTTGCACTTTTACCATGAAAACTGCTTCCAGAGTCTAAACAGTTAGCTTTTAGTGGTTCCCAGAAGACACTGTCTCATTGTATCGTTCTGCAAAGAGCATAAACTTTGGACATCAGACCTAGTTAATAATTAGAATTTGAAGGGATTAAAAGACACAGGTGTGCTGTTAAATCTGCAACAAGGCCTAAAAGGGCTTCTGAATTCTATTATTCCATTTATTTCTATATGGTCCACTTTAATGTTGGAAAAGTTTTATTTTGTCAAAAACCGTAATCATTTTAGTTTGCTTAAAAAAACTAGATGTTATAAAGCCAACTGTTTAGATTATTACATTTAAGGACTAGATGTTAATGAAATAAGAGATCCAAGATGGCGCTGAGCATGGCTGCCGTGTTGCAAGCTCCGAACAAACTCTGCAGTTTTTCGTCTGTTTTACTTGTTGTGTTGGTGGTCTTTGTGTTGGATGTTGTTAGTCTTATCGTGTATGACAGACGCACATTTCTAGAAATCGGCTCATTCATTGCTAACCGCAAACCAGACTTTGAGTTCAGGAACGCCGGTACTTTGTTTTCAAACATGGCACCAGAGCCCTTTGTCTGGAACGCACGGCCACAACCACGGAAACGAAAAAGAGGGAAGAGTGCCCACCGGCCTCCACTACCAACAATTCTGCTGTCCAACGTACAATCGCTGGACAATAAACTCTGTGAATTATGTGCGTATCTCCTATCAACGAGAAACAAGGGACTGCTGCATTATCTGCTTAACAGAAACCTGGATGTCTGTGGAGGTACCTGATTCAGCCATCAAGCTCACGGGGTTCTCTGTACACCATGCGGACAGATCAAAGGAGCTCTCGGGAAAAAGCAGAGGAGGGGGCGTCAGTTTCTTTATCAACAACTCGTGGTGTGATCGAAGGAACATACACTCCTGCAAATCCTCCTGCTCTCCTGACTTAGAATACCTTACAGTTCTGTGCTGACCATACTGGCTACTGAGGGAATTTCAAAGTCAAAGTCAAAGTCAGCTTTATTGTCAATTCTGCCACATGTACAGTACATACAAGTGGAGGATTGAAATTGCGTTACTCTCAGACCCTATAGGTGCATACAGATAACATAGAATAACATAAATCAAAAAAAATATATCAAATTACAGATAAATACAAAATCTATATATGTACACAAAACAACTTTACAAGCAAGGGGTATGTAACCGAAATAATTGTGCAAACCAAAGAAATAATCAACAGTGCAGATGAGATAAACAGCAGTGCAGATGAAATAAACAGCAGCGTAGATGAAATAAACAACCGTGCAGATGAAATAAACAGCAGTGCAGATGAAATAATCAAATCAAATGGTGCAGATGAGAAACACAACAGTGTAGATGAAAATATCAACAGTGCAAATGTAATGTACGCAAATGTAATTTACGGCGATCATCATCACAGCTGTTTACATTCCCCCACAAGCCAACACAAATCAAGCACTCAAGGATCTGTACAAGCATATATGCGAGCAGGAAACCGCACATCCAGATGCATTTATTGTAACTGGGGACTTTAACAAAGCAAACTTAAGAACAATAGCTCCAAAATACTTTCAAAATATCACCACAAACACACGTGGGGATCGTATTTTGGATTACTGCTACTCTCCCTTCCGGGGCGGCTACAAATCCCTCCCCCGCTCACCTTTCGGCAAATCAGCTCACGCTTCCGTTCTACTCCTGCCCGCTTACAGGCAGAGATTAAAACAGGAAGTGCCAGCCCTAAGGACGATTCACTGCTGGTCGGACCAATCAGACTCTATACTACAAGACTGTTTTGATCATGTTGACTGGGAAATGTTTCGGGCTGCTTCTGATGACGACATAGAGGTTTACTCGGATACCATAACGTACTTTATCAGGAAGTGTATAGAAGACGTGGTGCCGACAAAAACAATCTGCATCTACCCCAACCAAAAACTGTGGATTAATGGCAATGTTCGGACAGCATTATCAGCACGAACCTCCGCTTTTAAATCCGGCAACGCGGTAGATCACAAGCAGGCCAATTATGCTCTCCGGAAAAACATCAAATCTGCCAAACGTGAGTACAGAGACAAAATAGAAGGACAGTTTAACACCAACGACGCGAAAGGCATGTGGAAGGGCATCGGAAACATCACAGACTTCAGAGGGAACACATCAAACACAGCTAACATCGCTGCCTCTCTACCGGATGAGCTAAACACTTTTTACGCTCGCTTCGAAGCGCATAGCACCAACCACATAGAGAGCGCACCCGCACCTGCGGCTGATACGGACGAGGTCAGTACACTCTCCGTCTCCATAGTGGATGTAACCCGATCTTTCCGACGGGTGAACATTCGCAAAGCTGCGGGACCGGACGGCATCCCAGGCCGTGAACTAAGAGCGTGTGCTGACCAGTTAGCTGCCGTTTTTACAGACATCTTCAATCTCTCCCTCATGCTTCAAAACGTCCACCATTGTGCCCATTCCAAAACAGACTAACATTTACATTTACATTTATGCATTTGGCAGACGCTTTTATCCAAAGCGACTTACATTGTATTGTACTATACATTTGTACATTTTGTATAGTAAGCAAGTGGGGGTTAGGTGTCTTGCTCAAGGGCACCTCAGCCGTTACCCGCCAGCCCTGGGAATCGAACCAGCAACCTTCTGGTCATGAGTCCAACTCTCTAACCAATAGGCCACGACTAAAATCACATGCTTGAATGACTGGCGCCCTGTAGCTTTAACACCAATCTTCAGCAAGTGTTTTGAGAAGCTTATCAGAGACTACATCTGATCTGTGCTTCCTGCCTCATTAGACCCTCTACAGTTTGCATATCGCAGCAACCGCTCCACCGATGATGCCATCGCCTTCACCCTACACACTGCTCTCTCCCACCTTGACAACAAGAACGCATATGTGAGAATGCTGTTTGTAGACTACAGCTCAGCATTCAATACCATAGTGCCGACCAAACTTGTTCTGAAGCTCCAGGCTCTAGGTTTAGACAGATCCCTGTGTGACTGGATTCTGGACTTCCTGTCAGACAGACGTCAAATTGTCAGAATGGGAAACAATACTTCCTCCCCGCTGACTCTCAACACCGTACACACACTACTGCATAGCCACACACAGCTCCAACACCATCGTGAAATTTTCCGATGACACAACAGTGATAGGCCTGATCACCAACAACGACGAGTCGGCCTACAGAGAGGAGGTGTGCAGTCTGACACACTGGTGTAAGGAGAATCATCTCCTACTTAACATTAATAAAACCAAGGATCTGGTGATAAATTTCAGGAGACAGGATAAGGAATACAGCCCCATCACCATCGACGGGACACCTGTGGAGCGGGTAAACAGCTTCAAGTTCCTTGGAGTAAACATCACTGTGGACCTCACATGGACTGTTCACACTGATGCAGTGCTGAAGAAGGCACACCAGCGCCTCTTTTTTCTCAGGCGCCTGAGGAAGTTTGGGATGAGCCCCAAAATCCTCAGAACCTTTTACACCTGCACAGTAGAGAGCATTCTAACTGGCTGCATCACCGCCTGGTATGGAAACAGCACTGCCGGCAATCGCAAAGAAGTGCAGAGAGTTGTGCGAACTGCCCGTCATGTGGTGGGAGACGCTCTTCCCTCTCTTCAGGACATCTACACCAGGCGGTGTACGAAGAAAGCCAGGAAGATCATCCGTGATCCCAGCCACCCGAATCACGGGCTGCTCTCCTTGCTGCCTTCAGGCAGACGATACCGGAGCATCCGGTCCCGCAGAAGCCGATTGAAGAAAAGCTTTTACCCTCAGACTATAAGACTGCTCAACACTTAAAACTCAACACTTAAACTGACACACTCCACACACTCACTCTTCGCCATACTATACACCACAGTATCATGGACTAATGCAATAACCATCCATTAACAATCTGCACTATGTGCTGTATGTGCTGAACCATCACACATACACTTTGCGTGCATATCTGTATATTCTGTTATATTTTTTATATTTAATGTTTATAGACACCGTCCAATGTGTATATCTTGTGTATATATATAATGTGCATATGTGTAAATGTATATTGTCTTTTTTTTACAGCCCATCTGTTATAATTTGCACTGCTTGCCTGCACTACATACTGTCTACTTACTTTACAAGGTTTTGTCATACAGTTGTTTGTCTGTTCAACTGCATTATGCTTTGTATTGAGCATGCACCCAAGACTTTCATTCACCACTCGTGGTGATGTGACAATAAAGGTGATTTGATTTTAAATGTAATATGCCTTGTTTATGGTTGGACGTTTCTGAGATAAGTGAAGTAGGGATCCAAGGTCACAAGGAGAGTGGGGAGCAAATGTGGAGTGAACACTAAATATGAAGCAACATAATGGTACCATGGATAGATGGAGGGATGTACAAAACTTCATTGGTGTCATCAGGTGGGCACCCTCTTTCCTTTTTCTTTTCAATGATATATGACCACATTACACGACAATTTTGTTCCTTCTGTTATTCTGTCTAAACTAATTCAGGTTTAATGGCGGGTTGCAAAGCAACTTTAAAGGTGCATACCGCCACCTACTGTGATGAAGTGTAAAGAGAAATTAAGCTCAACCATATCACGTCATCTTTAAAGAATGATCATATAAGACAAAAAATAATTTTACGGAATATTCCATAATCAAATTGCCTTAAAAAAAACACATCATGCAAACATAATACCTCATGTGATATATGGGAGTTTTTGCTAAATTTACGTTTCCATTGGGCATATTTTCATTTCACAGTTTCAATTTGCGCAATATGAAGGATAATGGTAACACAGCAATCGCTGATCTGATATTGGTTCAGCAAGAATTCAGAAACATTGAGAATGGCCTTTATTTTACCTTCCACATGGTTTGACGGAACTGGTTGATAGTTGAGGAATTTTTCTCCTTGGAGATCAGGATCCCTCCTGCCATTCTCCAGGCCTTTGGAATTATTGGCTTTTTCTATGACACAATCAATAGTTTTCAAAGGTACCTCAAGACTTCAGGGACATTCCTGTAGAGCCTTTCTGGAATACCACTGCTTTACCACACTCTCGAATTAGCTCCATTTCTATACCTTTCCATTCTACTTCTATGGCCTTTTTCCAATGTTTTGTCAGGCTCCTTCTTTCTTCCATAAGTTTGTCAACCTCTTCCTATCTCCTGGACTTTAACTGGCCTGACGGCTCCTTTGGTGCTGTGACAATCTGTTCCGTGTTCCCCTGTCATTGTTGTGGACTTTTAGTTTGTATTGTATTTCCTGTTCCTGTTGTAGTCCTTTGTAGTTCTTTTGTTCATTGGTTCCCAGTTGATCGTCTCCCAGGTGTGTCTTGTTAACCCTGATTAGTCTCCCAGTCTGCACTTGTATTACTTAGTTTGTTCTGTTTTTATTAAATTCCTATTTTGCATATGGATCCGCTTTCTACCTGGTTTCTCCCCATCGTTACAGAATAACTCACCAAACATAGATCCAGCAGAAGGATGGTCACCGGCTATATGCCACCTAATGCTCCGCCAGGGCGCCCGATCCTTTGAGGATCACACCCAGGACTTTCTAGATCTCGTTCCAGACACCCACTACCCGGATAAGTCTCTCATTGTTTTTTATAGTCGCAGTTTAAATGAACCACTCAGATCACAGCTTTCACAGTTTGACCCTCAAGGGATGTTTGTGGATTTTGTAGAGCTGGCGCTGAGCGAGTCCTCCTTCACTGTAGGGGAGGTGAAGGATGACCTCCCTAAACATTTTTTTTGGGGAGGCAGTAAGTTGAGCCCATGCTGAGGGTGGCCACCCCGTTCATCATGGCTGCCAGTCCTGAGCCCGCTCACAAGATGGCCGCCTCACCTGACCCCGAGGCCAAGATGGTCGCCTCACCTGATCCCGATGCCAAGATGGCTGCCAGACCAGAACCTCCAGCCATCAGAGCTGCCTGTCTGGTGGTCCCAAGTCTGGTGGTCCCAGCCCCTGAGGCTCTGCCCCTGGAGTCAGCTCTGCCCGTGGTGACAGTTGCATTGTGGTGTGTCTGGGTTGCACATTGCTCGTCCACTCCGAAAGCTGAGGACAAGATGGCCGATTCTGAACTCCCTGCCTTGTCCAGGGTGACCTCCACAGGCCTTCCAGCCCTGCCCACACCTCCGTGGCGTCCAGCTCTGCCTACCACGCCCAGGCTTCCAACACTGTCTGCAGTTCTACTCTAGCCTCCGACTCAGCTCCACGGAGGCACAGCCCCGGTCCGCCTCTGCTCCTCGGCCATGGTCCGCACTGGGTTCTGGGTCCTCTGTCACTCCATGGGCCTGGCCCTCCGTCCCATCACAATCTGTTCTGTGTTCCCCTGTTATTGTTGTGGACTAAGTTTGTATTGTATTTCCTGTTGTAATCATTTGTAGTTCTTTTGTTTATTGGTTCCCTGTTGATTGTCTCCCAGGTGTGTCTTGTTAACCCTGATTAGTTTGTGTATTTAAGCCCCAGTGTTTTGTGTGAGTTATTGTGTGTTATCTTGTTCCCAATCTGCACTAGTATTATTTAGTTTGTTCTTTGGTTTTGTTTGTTTTAATTCCTTTTTTGCATATGGATCTGTTTCATGCCTGGTTTCTCCTGGTCGTTACAGGTGCTCTTAAGTTATTGCTTTTAACTGAAAATATCTCAACCCAATATGTGTAGATGAGAGGGTTTGTTTGTTTACATAATGTATCTGTGCAAAAATAATACTTTTTAATAAATAAATAAATGGTAAGACACAAAAGAAAAAAGCATTATGATTATACATTTTGCACAGTTATGTAAAAAAATCAGACAGACTTGATAAACATTCCAATGCAGTGTTATTAACACTAGCAACCCTGGAACGTTGCAACTACAAAAAAACTGACATAATTCAATACAAGGTTATATGCACAATTAAAAGTCAAAGTGCTGTCTTTGTTTTTTAGATGACAAAAGTATAATGTATAACAAGTGTGAATAACCTTGCTATTAGCATTTTTAGAAGGAATTGTTTTATTAAAAATGGAAATTTGAATTTTTTTTAGATGAATGCTGATGTAGTGTAAATGATAATTACCTCAAATAATTAACACAAAAAAATGATTCTGCACATGCAGATCTCTAGGGCTTTCTCTGTAAATATGAAGTATGTAGAGGGAATTACTTGAAATAGTTGGAGATGCCCAGTCAAAGCCAGTGAATGATGAAGCAAGCGAATAAAGAACCCCTGCTGTGCTGCTGAATGTGCATGTGAGCACTGAAGAATACAAAGCTAGAAATCGATTTCTTTCCCGTGGAAAGAAAACTAAAAGTACTGACATTTCAGGCACCATGACTGGAAAAACAAAATCGGAGAAAGAGAGGGAAAGAGAGAGTAAGGTGGTCTGGGTACTTTTCTGGCAGGTCTGGTGGTTTTGAGGCAGGTAAATGGAACTGCTGACCGCTTCACTTTCTGCCATTATAGAGTCAGAGATCACTTCTCCACCAATTAGCAAACTTACAATTCATTAAAGGGTTAGCCAAACCTGTCTGACTTTCTTCTGTGGAGCACAGTTTAAAACAGATGTGTTCAAACTTAAAAATTAAAATGTACCGAATTCATCAGCATGTCTCCTCTATTATACACATTGGCTGATTTTATTCACACTGCTTGTCGGCAACAATACAGAGATAAGAAAAACTGCTTACACATGCTATTTTTCGTCCTGTGTGCAGCTCTGATATAGTGGGATGTGGTGATGTAGCGGCTGCCACTAGAATGAGAGGAACAGGCCCACACACAAACACCATATGCTGCCCATGCAGAGAGTAAAAGATGTTTTGTGTTTGTATGAGTTTTGTTTTTGCTTACTTTATTGTAACATCATGATGTTTTAGGAGAACTCGGATTTGAATTTATTTTCAAGAGAAATGATCAGTTGCATGAGATCCGCAAATACAGTTTTGGCTTATCTGGAATTTAAAGATATTTAAAGATAATTTCTAGTGAACTTTTAAAAAAATCTTTACGCTCGTTCAGGTTCAATGTGTTTAATTAATATATGGCGCTTTCTAAGTAATTCTTTCTGGTCTCTACTTAAATTATTTACAAATCCAGCTATAGATTTAACAAATTAGTGGTGTACATTCAGTGGACTAATTAACTTAAATTCCAGTCACATGCAATCCCAAACACATTTGGGAAAGATGCTGTTGGTTAACTTGCCCAGACACGTAAAGATAGTTTCTCTTTATTCTCTTTCTAGCACATTTCTCTGACGTTTACTCTGACAGATGAAAATGAGCTACTTTAAATATTAAGAAACGTACATACGTACCGCCTTTCAGAAACAATTGCGATGCAAACCATCTAGTTTTCTTGCTGTTTTAAGTGACATGCTTTCAGTTATGCAGTTCTACTTTCCATAATGTTATTGAATTGACAGGTTATGTTCTCGTTCTCTTTTGCCTTTTCAACCTCATTCCAAAGATCAGCATTGCTGGGTATCTTCTTTTCATGTACGACATAAGGGCAGTGAAGGAACTATAAACATGCATAAAGACCCACACTAGTTCTCCCAGGTCTATGGGGATCTGCTCAATGCAGCATTTTTTAAATATGACTCTTGACTCTGTTTCTGGTGCTTAAGGTGCATGAATCAACCACATGATTATTTCATCAGATGTACTGACGTGTCACCCTAGTAACTGGCCAGGTTCTGATGTAAATGTGATGAGGGTGTATAACTCAAAGAGCTCAGGACTGACAGATCAGCATTGCTGGGTATCTTCTTTTCATGTATGACATAAGGGCAGTTAAGGAACTATAAACATGCATAAAGACCCACACTAGTTCTCCCAGGTCTATGGGGATCTGCTCAATGCAGCATTTTTTAAATATGACTCTTGACTCTGTTTCTGGTGCTTAAGGTGCATGAATAAACCACATGATTATTTCATCAGATGTACGGAAGTGTCACCCTAGTAACTGGCCAGGTTCTGATGTAAATGTGATGAGGGTGTATAACTCAAAAAGCTCAGGACTGACAGATATCACAGAGGGGTGATCATCACAAAGCGCTTTAGGAAAAAATTGGGCCATGTTGCTCAATGATCATGTGGAGATGGGCATTCAGTGTGTTGACCTATGGAAAAGGTTGTGATAAACTGTGATAAATAAGGGCTTTGAGTTTTTAGGATAAAGAGATTGACAGCCTGATCTGTCAATTTGGCAAATGCAACCTAATATGGCAACTTGAAGCGGTTACAAGTTACAAATTCATTTATGGTTGCATGTTTATCTAAATATTGAGTCTCTATTGTTAAGATGGAACTTCTCTTCCAAACCATCAATTGAACATTACTTCAGTTCAGCTTGTATCCTCAGCTATCACCTATCAAGTCTGCAAGGAAACTGGATGTGGTATTTGATAACCAGTTAAAATTAATATCCAAATCCTAAAGCCATATTGATCTTTTATGTAACAGCCACCAACATGGGATATGCATGAAAATCCTGTCCTACACACATTTTTAATGTGTCATTTACATTACATTCAGTCCAACAGTCCAACAAAAGACTTCAAATCCATATATAATATTAAATATTAAAGACATGTAGCAAAAACAAAAACAGTGTTGTGCTTTATCTTTTATAACATCCAAAGTTTTTGCATAAGAAATAATTCTTTCATGTAGGGTTTTTAGCAGGTTTCCGAAATGACCAATTCATACAACAAACAGCCAGCATACCCACTCAAAAAGTATTCTTTTAAAAATAAGCCTTAAAAACTATTGAGCCGCTGTTTTTAATAGGGACACAGAACTCTAAAATTCAAGACAAAATTTGTGGTGCAGCCATCATGATTTGTGCAATTGTCTGTCTTCCCACTCATCAATTCCAGTGGAAACGTTCAAGTGGAGTCTGCCTGTTCTTAAGTATGTATAGCTGTCAATCCTTCCAGCTAAAACATCATAAAAAGATCTGATGGGGTAAGCGTCTCTGGGACTGAAAGTGGACCAACTGATATTGAGAAATTGCAGTGCTTTTTGAGATATGTCAATGTCATGCAATCTTTTTGAGAAATGTCTTTGATTTTCTGAAGAGAGAATCTGAAATTCTTCTAGTGGCGCATTAAATCCACACTCTGGCTTACGTCAAATTTGATGCTTGTCTTCTTAAGGTACCAACTGCTTCAAGATAAATGTCTATATAAGGCCCCACAGTCAGCAGCACTGGAGTAGGCAAGCATAGCTGTCAATCAAAAGACTCAGACTTCTCAAAGACAGATGGGTGAGTCAGGAGACACTAATGATGCTCCATCAGCAGTACACACCAAAATACACATCACCATCCATCTCTTCAGCTCCAGCACCATCCATCTGCTCCTCTACACCACTTATGAGATGAGTTTTTACCTCTCTGAATAGGCAGAAGAATTATAGCATTAGTAGTTATGACCAATATGAATCACAATACCTTACTGAACTATTTCACTAATAGTTTTATTACTTAATTTCACAAGGCCCATTTTGGTAGTTCTTTGAATTTTGTTTAGTTACTCTCTTACCACGTATCAGCTCATTGGCTGTTTGTTGCTTGCATGAGCACAGTCCTCAGGGTTTATCATAAGCTTAGGATCCACATCTGAGTTGACAGAGAATGTTTATAGTGAGCCTTGTTTGACCATCATTTTGCTAACCTTTCAGACTGGGAGGATGAGGTTTAAAAATCACTCCCTACTGCCTTTGATTTATAGTTTACAACCAAGTTATACTCCGCAAAGCTATGCTATCTGACATCCAAGAGGACACTAATACTAGTCTTTTACTTTATTTTAGTCATGGATTCATAATTAAATGCAATTAAAATAAATATTTACCAATAAAGTGTTTCATTCTCATTTAATTTTACATACAGTAGCATTCAGACACTTTAATACTTCTTTCATATGGCCTTAAATAAGTGCATCATATGTATTCACATAATTCTAAATGACCTTCCATAGAAGTATACCCAACAAATGAGGTTAGAGTTTATAGTATACTTCACACAAATTTAGAGCAAACACTGTAATAATGATCTTAAAAAGACAGAGGCTAGCTCAGACAAAGTAAAGAGAGAGAGAAAACACATGCACGCATGGGCGCATAAATCTTTCTTATAGCATCACTTCAAAAAAGGAAATAAAAGTGTCTTACCATCTGGCACTGAGCAATGTGACTAAATTATTGCATCAATCAATCGCCCTCACAGAATTTAAAAACATCACCAGCAGCAGACAGACCAACATGAACAGATGCACATCCGAAAATACTGACAGACAGCACATAAATGTGTACGATAAGTCTGTAGTGAAAAACCATAAACAACAGGAATAGATGATAACAAGGCAGAGATCAATATATTGCTCTGTATCTGTGTAAAGCACAATTCTGCTGAACATGAATCACAATTCTTAACGTTATTCGCCTACTTGTGCTCTTGCTTCTAGGCAGTTTTTATTATGCTCATTCTCATTTTATTGTACTCATTTTTATTTGATCTCATTCTTATTTTTTGAGCTCTACTGTGCACATCAAATCTCTACATAAATTGCTTGTAATACCTTTTGCAAATAATCTTCTTTGGGTTATTAGATGTGTTTGCTAAGGCAAACATCACTATTATTATTGCTTATAGTTGAATATTCTAACAAACCCCTAATGTCTAAAAAATGATTAAATTGTCTTATTATATTGGCAACATAAGCTGTAGCAAAAATGAAAGGTGTCATATTTTGTGTATCCTCTTGGCCTTAAGGAGAGGTATTATTATTCTTCATCAGATTATTTTTCTGCACCTGGTAAGTGATAAAATAGGTAAAATCCCATAAACTTAACCATATAGGTATCTATGGAGGGTTTCAGCGGCAACAATATAAGCAAACGTAATGTGGCCCAAACTTATCTTCCGATAGACAGTCGCAAAAAATCAGTAACACTTGAGTCGTTTTAATTTAATTTAATACAATTAATATACAATAAAATAAAATAAACTGTTATATTATGACCAAACACAGATAGCAAATTAACTTCGGGCCAGTGTATGTGTCCAATGAAACTGTCTATGAGGGCATAAAAAGAGAAGTACATTAAATTATTTGTATTCTAATACTCCTGAAACTGTACACAATCTTACTCTGTGGTAATGTCAAGTCATTGCTCACTGTTTTTAGTAGCTTTGGATTTGGGTAAACCTGTTTAAAACATTCTTTTTGCAAGTTTGGCAATGCATGTGGTTAAAAATTCACTTCACATTTGAGGATCTGATACTGGAAACCCCATATTGTTCATAAACTTAAAATAAGGTTATAATCTACAATAATCAATCTCGTATTACAGTAATAATGCATTAGTCATGTTCTACCTTTCTGTCTTCATTCATTTTTTGCTTAAAGGCAGATATTTTGTTTTTAATTTGCTGTAATCATCAGTCATTATTTCTTGCAGCTTTAGTAATAATTTATCTTGATTTTTAACAAATAGACAATTTACATTGACTGTGGGCACATATGACACCTACAAGTTTGAAGGAAAGAAAGAAAAGCCGCAGAAAGAGGAAAAGAGTTGAATCCCCTGTGAGGTAGTTTGAATACCCTCAATCTCATCTAGCCTTTCCATCTCATCTTAGAGCTGTATTTGCTCATACTGATGAGGTATGCGGCTTTGAGAGCACCAAACCTATGAGCCACAGGAAAGACAAGCAATTTCTTTTGAAATAAAAGCCAGACTTTGGAGCCAAGAGAGGAAATATATGCTGGGTCAGGATATTTAGGGATGGTGATGTCACTATTTTACTGTTTTTGTGCTTTGCAAAAGAAAAACAATTCATTATACATATTTCCCTGACATTTAGCAGGTGACAATCCCAAACTGCATTGTATTGTCATAAATTGTTTGGAAAGTATTTCCCTTAAATTTAAATTGCCACATACATTTCATTTGTGATCACATGTGAAACATAGGATTTTGGAATGTGTGAATCCTCTTTAAACCACTTTGCTAACTTGTGACAGGCTGCAGATGTCCGGTTGTAAGTAGCACCAAAGCGCATGTTTATGAAAGCTACCGGTAAGTGAGGTCACATTGATGACAGTGGCTTTTTCTTAAAACATGACAATAGAATATTAACCAGAAACAGTGCCCTCCACTAATATAGGCATCCTTGGTAAATATGAGCAAAGGCTGTAAAAATAAATCTGCATTGTTTATTGTTTTGATCTTTTATGTAAAAAATCTACAAAATTCCAACATTTCATTCAAATAAAACAATTAAAGTAGAGGAATATCACATTGTGAAAAAAAATGTTGTCTAATACACCCTGGCCACAATTATTTGCACCCCTAGAAATTCTTATGAGTAAAATATCTCCCAAGAATATTCCCACTAAGTATATTCCCATTCCCACCCTTGTATTTAATACATTCTGCAACCTTTTTGTAGGCCCATTTGTAAGAAAAACAGTCTTTTCTTTTTAGTCTGATGAGGTTTGAGAATACATTGAGAGTCATTCCTTCATACAGATTTTCTCCAGATCCTTCAAATGTTGGTGCTCCCTCTTTTTCAGTTTATCCCTATCATTTTCTAGTGTTCAGATCAGGGAACTGGGATGACTATGGCAGGATCTTGATTTTTGTGTTCAGTGACCTATTTTTTGTTGATTTGGTTTGTTTTGATTCAATGTGCTGATTAATGATCTAACCACGACCCATTATAAGATTTCTAGCAGAGCAAGTCGTCAAAGACTGCGTACGTTAAGCAAAAGTGCGTACGTCTGCTCAGACCCTGACGTGGCGCTAAGCACTTTTCTTGTGTACGCACAAGCTACGCAAAATCCACGACAACATTCATATTTACAAAAACACGTGGAAAAGTGCTTAGTGCCACGTTAGGGTCTGAGTCTCACTTTTGTTTGTCCGAGTGCTGCAGGTTTTTGGAAAAGTCATTCTTGCCACACCAAGTATTTGGATGGTGATCTTCACACCATGGAGATCCTGCAGGTCCATCAAGCCAAGGCGTTGCAAGATCTGGGCGATGGGAAGACTGACCCCGCCCACATGCAGGAGCTCCACACAGGCGATGAAGGCAAAGGCACGTGCCCTGGTTCGGACGATGTCAACGCTTGTGGCCCAAGAGGGGCATCTGTGGCTTAATCTTGCACAGGTGAGTGACGCTCAGAAGGCCCGCCTTCTTGATGCGCCCATCTCGCAAGCTGGGCTGTTTGGTGAACCGGCGGAAGATGTCATCCCTTGCCTCGATGTGGAAATTGACTTTCCAGACAGCGCGCCTCTAGGGAGTTGGGGTTGAGCTCTCTGAAGCTCTTTCAGATGAGAACCAGCGGTCCCTCTGAACCTCAAAGGCTCTTGGGGCATGGCGTCCTCGGCGCGGAGGCTTCTTCACCTGGGTCGATGCATGTGAAACCGCTTCAGCTCTTACTCAAGAGTCATGTACATAGGCACACACTAACCTCATGGTCAGATTTGAACCCTTTCCGAGATTTGGTTCCACTCGGGCAGGTCAAGGCGCGTGATGCCTTCCTGCATGGTTAGGACGCTGTGCACTAGGGGTATGCAGTGCGGGTCGCTGGACGGGCTGCTATAGCACTCAACTGCCTACAGTTGCTACCATCCTTTTGGGGTCTAGAAAGTTTGCCTCTCATCCAGGACAGTCACGTGCTGGTCTGGTCGGATAGCACCACTGCAGTGACATACCCTCCCCTTGGAGTCAGCAGGTGGTGAACACCCCTGCAGGCCACCCATGTCCTAGCAACCTGAACATACAGCCGTTGGGCTATTGTCCGGGAATGCTGCGTGGGGAGTGGCGACTCCATCCTCGCGCAGTTCAGCCCATTGGGGACGTGCTGGCTAGGCACAGGTGGCCCTGTTGCCTCCCTGGACACCACCCAATTTGCTTCTGAACTCCTGGACAGAGGGTTTCCTCAGCACGGATGCCTTAGTCCACTGCTGGCTGCGGGACAAGCGGAAGATCCCCGCAGTGAGCCTCGTTATACGGCTTGTGTAAGGCTTATTCTAAGGGCTGGCACATTATACTCCATGCAGCTCTCCCCCCTGGTGAGACCATGGGATGTTTTCCACATGTTTACCTCCTGCGGCAGGATGTGGCCTCCGTAGCACGCATCCTTAGCAGAGGCAGTAGTGCTTCCCTGTGTTCTCCCACAGTGTCAGACGGCTATCTCGCCTTTAGAGAAGAATGCCACCGCCTGTATGGCCATCGGTACAAGCCTCTTATGGTAGGCTACTTACTACCAAACCACTGGAAGGTTACGTCTCGCGGTATTGCTTACTGGTGACTTGCTAGGCCAGTCAGTATCATTCCACTTGAGCTTGTGACGCGGCTCAGTGCTATGGCGTGTCGTATAGGACCCCAGTCTGTCTCTCAACACAACGCCAAGAAACAGACAGAAAGGGAACGTCTAGGTTACCACTGTAACCTTTGTTACACAAAGGAAGTCCAAAGTAATTTCCTGAAGTCCAAAGTAATTTTCTTGGTTTTGCTGATGTTTAGGTCCAGATTATTGTAAGAGTACCATTCTGTGAAATGCTGGATCTCCTCTCTGTAGGCTGTCTCGCTGTTGTCTGATATCAGCCCTACTATGGTGGTATCATCAGCAAACTTGACAAAGATGTTTGTGGGATAAATGGCGAAGCAGAAACTGGTAAAGAGTGAGTAGAAGAGGGGATTGAGAACACACCCCTGTGGTGTGCCAGTGTTCAGGATGAGAGAGGATGATGTGAGGTTTCCGATCCTGATGTTCTGGGGTCTGTTACTCAGAAAGTCCAGTATCCATGTGCATAGAGATTTGCCTAGGCCTAGGCTGTTTAGCATTTGAGTCAGTTTATGGGGAACAACCATATTAAAGGCTGAGCTGAAATCTGTCATGATTTTCGAGGACAGAACCCAAATGCGGACAGCAGATGGCGGTGAACACAAAACTTTAATAGAAGACAAAACAAAAACCCACGATGGGGAGAACAGAACGAAACAATAACAAGAACTAAAACACACTGAAGAAACTGTAAAACTAAAACATCCCACGAGGGGGCAAAAACAGGAAACCAAAAAACTAGAATACTAAATACGGGAGCGGGGAATAAACATTTACATTTACGCATTTGGCAGACGCTTTTATCCAAAGCGACTTACATTACATTGTACATTTTGTATAGTAAGCAAGTGGGGGTTAGGTGTCTTGCTCAAGGGCACCTCAGCCGTTACCCGCCAGCCCTTAGAATCGAACCAGCAACCTTCTGGTCATGAGTCCAACTCTCTAACCACTGGGCCACAACTGCCCCAGGAACAGGAACAGGAACAGGCAGGACAAGACTTCAAAACGGTGGCACAAAGCACAAATATATACAACAATTCACAAACGCACGAGCACAGGACAATGAACACGAGGGCTTTAAATAGGGATACTAACAAGGGATAATTACACAGGGTGCAGGTGTGAATCATCAGAAACATTAACAGGGAAAATTACCGGAGAACGAGGACATAACATAAACATAAACATAAACAAGGAGGGCAGGATTGCGGAAGTATCCGGGGGGGCGTGGTCAAGACGTAAGACCGGAGAGCGCGCGACACGGGCGCACCACGCCCAGGCCACGCGCTTCCACGAGTAACAAACACGGAGACATGGCACTGTCATGGCCCCGCCCACAAGGCTCTAGGAATTTACTAGACATGAAGGGCAGAACCATCTAGCTTGTCTCCAGACCATAGTCCTATAGAAAATATATGAAGGTTAAAACTAAAACTTTTAGTTGCAGAGCAACAGCCAAGAAACGTTAAAGATTTAGATAGGATCTGTAAAGAGGAGTGGACCAAAATGACACGTGTGCAAACCTGGTGAACAACTACAAGAAACATCTTACCTCTGCTTGCCAACAAGTGTTTCTCCACCAAGTACAAAGTCATGTTTTTCTCGGGGATCAAATATTTATATTACCTGCTGAAATGCAAATCAATGTATAACCTTTATATAATGTTTTTTTTTCTGGATTTTGATAGATTGTTTGATTAAACAATTCTGGAGTTAGTGGTGTGGTTGTCAGAGAGACAGACAAAAAACTCTTACTAAACAAAAAACAAATTAAAAAGATTAAGTGTGGTGCTTGTGTATCTCCTTAATGTGTTATTTCCCAGTTTTTCCTCTCACCCTTGAATTACTGAGAGAAAGTGATTACAAATCTCCTCTTCTCTCTGCCAGGCAAAACCACAGGGCAGCATTGAACATGCCTGACATCCCAGCATGCAACACTCTATTTTCCCACATCACCTTACCCCCCGTATCAGCCGGCATCATCCTGCATGCCTGTCAGTCATAGCCTTACTGAAGGTGACCGACCTTATATCTTTCTCTAAAGCAGATATGGAGAATGTGCTGTAATATTTATCAATATGTCAGGTATGACCAGGTGCTGCTAACAGACATCAATGGGGTTGTGATGAATTGTCATATATTTTAATTTCACCTCATGTCTGAAGTCTTTTGTAAAACATTGCTCACAGCAAGTGTGATAAAAGACAACATGTTCAATTAACAATTCAATAGTTCATTACTCTCATTATGGTTGCCAAGCAAAATGACTATTTGGAACATTAATATAAAAAATGTGCAACCACAGAAGTTTATTGGTACACTAAGCAGTTCATAAATAAACCTGTGAATAGGATTTGTGAAATCAGTGCTTTTGTTTGAGTGCAGGACCACCACTGTGGTATTGGTTCTGTAAAATGAAGAAAAACAGCTATAGTAACATGGGCAACAAAAGAGTTATATTTAAAAATATTTGTATAGAATTTATACTTTTAGGTAGAATCAATTCACAAAATACACACATTACATATAGGTTTGACTTGCATCCAAGAAAGTAAAACTCTCTCTGTGTGTTTGCGTAAGTCACTCTTTAAGCTTTATACATTCCGTTATACCATATAATCATACAATCTCTGTCTTGCTCTCACCATTTTCCTGCTTTTTATTTCAAATCCAATCATTGATTCTGGTTAAAATTGAGGAAATCAGTGAGCTAATCAAATGAATTGAAGCCCATAAATGCCGGCTCATTGCTGCAAAATCAAGTAAAAGGAGAGTGCAGAAAAACAATGGGAATCAACTTGTGCATTTCCCTGTTTACCCAAGAAACTGCACATAATATACACAAACACATATCCTAGATTAATGCGCAAGCACACTTGATGTATATAAATATCCCTGTAATTGTTTATGCACTCAGACCAGACATAAGCCCTCTTCAGCAGACAGTTCTCTGTCCACAGAATAACAAGTAAATGAAATGCTGCTTAACAGAACTACCTGACACGTTGTAATTAAAGATAAATGTTCACTTATTCAGTTCTAGTTTTTAAATTCAGTGTTGTTTACCCAAAGCCCAGGTGTGACAACAAGTGAAGTCAGGATCAGTGTAGTTTAAAAAGTCCAAAAAAGGAAACAATTAATAAACTATGGACATGGAAAGACATGAAATAACCACATCCAACCAAAGAGCAATTGAAACACAGAGGTATACAGTATATACATATAGTAACCAGTGGCTGCTGGTGCCAAAAAAATGAGGTGGGGCGGCAGAAACAATAACCTAAAAATTATACCAGGACTGAATGTAATTGTTAAATAGGTATTTGACAGGTGATATAACCATTTATCATTACCTCTTATAACTTAAAATGAAGCATTCAACCATCAAGCATGTACTTATACGTAATAATTGTAATTTAATGTGGATTATTTGCACACTGTAAAATGTCATGATTCTGCCTGCCTTGTTCATGATTTTCTAGTCTAGTGGCAGGATAATGACAGACCCCATGTGTTTTGTGTGGAGACGCGTGGCTAGGGCGGGGTTCGCCTACGTCACGCGCTCTCCGGTCTTACGTTTTGACTACGCCCCCCGGATACTTCCGCAATCCTGCCCTCCTTGTTTATGTCTTGTTTTCATGATCTAGTGGGCAGGATTGCGTCAGTATCTTGTTTTTGTGTTTACGTTCTGTGGGGAGACACGCGGCTCGGGCGCTTCCGCCTTTTGCAGCGTGTTTTCATGTCGCACGTCTAAGCCCCGCCCCCTCGTTCTACGGTAATCTCTCCCGCAAATGTTTCTGATGATTCACACCTGTCCCCGTGTCATTATCCCTTGTTTGTTCCCCTATTTAAAGCCCCTTTGGTCATTGTCCTGTGCTGAATCGTTTTGTAAAGATTTGTGAGTACGTGTTTGCCCTTACCCTGATCGTGTTGCCGTGTTCGCCCTTACCCTGATCGTGTTGCCGTGTTCCGTAAAGTTTGATCGTGTTTTGCCCCCTCGTGGGAACTATTTTGTTTGCAGTTTGTCTTAGTGTTTTTCTGTTGACCCACTGTGGGTCTTTTATTTGCATTTTTGTTATAATATTAAAAGTCTTTATGTTACCCCCACCTTTGCCTGCATCTGGGTCTTCTGTGCAATCCGTGACAGTAAAAAAGATAGTTCAGTCAACTTAAAATAATAAGGCAACCGATCACAAGCACATTTTTGAGTTAACCCAACAACAAGAGACTGAATTCCACCCAACTAAAAAATGTAGTTTAAGTCATCAGTTGTCACAACATAATCAATCCGGTTGTGTCATTGTGTCATGCACTTACAACTTAACATTGAACACACAAACCTCAACTGTAGAACTTTCCATCAAGTGACACTACTGTTTGCTTATGTATATTACACGTATTAGATATTATTATTTTCTGGGGCATTTGAAAAAAAGTGTGTGTTTATTACCTTATTCTATATGCAGGCAGGTTTATGTTATGTTTCATATATGTTTTTAGGTTACTAGTGCAGATATGCTTCATTGCCACTCCCATTCACCAGGTGTATATTTGTGTATGCGTGATTAGTCTGTGCGCGTGCGCTGCTTTCAGTCTCATTTTAATTCTGTCGTTGATCGGGACTGGTACGCTGCCGGTGAGTGTTTGTAAACTGTTAGTAATTTAGATAATTGCTAGAAGTTAGATTAATAGTTGATATCGCACAATTGTGTAATTCATTAGTTAATTCTGATGTTTGTTTTGTGTTCGAGGCAGTCTCCGACTCCGATTTCCGTATCCTGAGAGGAAAGCGCCCGTTAACAACACCACTGCAACAGAGGAGCCGAACCCAAGAGCTAACGTTAAAGAGTAGAATAACTCCTACAACCGTGACTGTGTGGATAATAATAGCTGCAGGGCTAATGTAACGGAGGCCAGCTAGTGAAGAGCTGTGCAGTGTAAACCTCACTCTCCGACCTCAAGAGGTGCTCTAGCGACAGATGCTAGAGACTGCGTTCTTTAGCCTCCTCGTTAGAGCGCCCGACTCCCATGCCGGACCGACCTGGTTCGAGGCACGCTCGGAGCAGGTGCGACTAGGACCGGTTACACTAACAACACGACTACGAGCGGTAACCGCTGAATCGAATCTTTCGGATCTTTTAGAGCGAGTCATTTGAGTCGATTCTTCTGAACGATTCAATTTGCTAAAAGTGATTTTAGTGATTCTGATTAGCGGGAAGAAGAAAAGAATCAAAATGGCAGTTGACAAACCAGATCTAGAGAGTTTAAAGCAGCAACGCTGTAACGCGCAACAAATCTTTACAACAAGAGTAAACCGCCTTGAAGTTAGTGCTGGCCGTTTACGTGAAGTTGAGTTGTCAGAAGAGTTAGCCAGATTGAAAGATGACCATGACAAACTCCTTGATGCCAGTAATGAGTATGTTGACGCACAGAGCCAGATAGACCCTACAGGTGACGACAGTGAGTTACGGGACGCTCTGGCGAAAAGAAATGCCAGTGAACAAAAATTCATTGAAACTGAGTGCAGGATCATGGAAATGCTGTAGTCTAAGTATGCAGAGCCAGACATAGACGCCCTTGTAGAACAGTTTAGGTCTGCTTTTGATCGAGCCGAGGCGCTCGGCACAACTAATATGCCATGGACGCAGCAAGGAGTCGAAAGTGGTAAACTAGATAGGAAACTCCATAAACTCAGAGAGGCTGTGTACATTTGGAGAGATTATCGGCCACATGGAAGAGACAAATGAATGCTCTTTTTATCATTGAGAGAGGATAGAGAGCAACTGATGGATGGGTGGGCGGGCATACAGATGTGAGGATGAGGTTATGAAGAGGAACAGTACATGACTAGAAGGCAATGGCGAAGGTGGCAGGGGTGAAGAGGCAGAGGGTGAGGATGGGAGAGGCAGTGAGCACGTCATAACGGGTATTGACAGCCTTACAGCTGCGGATAGCATCACCATTACCCAACCATCAACCCTTGCTGTTACAACTCACCTGTTAACAGTCAGCCTGCCTGCCTGCCAAAGAACTGTATATGTTCTTCATTTATGTCTACAGACGGAGCAAGCATCTCTACCTGCGCTGCTCGAGGATCTACAGTCACAAGTCAACCTCAGAGCAGGTATGTTGCAGCTACCGCGCACGATACCCCCCAACAAATGTCACAGTCCATTCTGCAGTCGCAGTCAAGAAGGTCTGATGGTGGGCTTGGTGTTAGTTTCACCCTACCTCCAACTCTTGCCAGCAGGCCACAACTGTTGCAGCATGGGACAAAGTAGTAGTATGCCACATAGTGGTCCTGTTCCTTACGCCAGCGTGGATAACAGCTCTCAGTGGGCTCGACCAAAAATAAGGCTCACACCCATAAGCTTATCTAAATTCTCAGGAGAGAGGATTGATTATAAATAAAAATTTAAAATATCCAAGCACAAGCGGAGCCCACAGGGTCAAGAGAATGTAAGAAACTTCACTTACTAGACAGTATAAGCGAGTCTGTGAAAGGTGAACTCAGATTGTTGCATTGCAGAGATGCGAACGATATCTTCAGGGAATTGGAGAATCGTTATGGTGACAAAGCACAAACGGCAGAAGAGATCGTATTGGAGCTTCAATCACGACCTGCTGTAAAGAACCATCAGCCGCGAGAGACATTAGAATTGATTCTAGCAGTGGAGAGGGCGGTATTGGACCTCACAGACTTGGGGTGCGAAGACGCTGTGCGGAATCAGCTGGTAATTCGGCCCCTGAAGAGTAAACTCCCTGATGTTATGAAAAGAGAGTGGCTCATGTGTGTGAGAAACCCTGTGAATGACGTCCATCCTGGAAGCCGTTTTGACAGGCACTTGATGTTCCTGGAAGACCAAAAGTCATTGCTTGTAACGTTGGAGCAATTGCTGCCCAGCAAACCATGGCCTGCTAATGCTCCTGAAAGATCAAGTCACTGGGAGAAACCAGGCAACAAATGGGGAGGCAAGAAGTCGTTCACTAAGACTACAGCCAGTGAAGTCAAAAGAGACTCTGAGCAGTTACCATGTGCCGTGTGTGGTGATGGAGATCACGGTGGTAAACTGTTCCATTGTTAAACTTTCAGAAAAGCTAGTCTTTCAGAGAAGAAAACTCAAGTGAGAAAAACCAAGGCATGTACAAAGTGCTTGGATGCACTGCAAAGTTCCTCTGTCGTAAGGAAGAGTGTAAGAAAGGTGGCACTCCAGTGGACCACCACTATTTCCTTTGCCCAAAGGCATTAACAAAAAGGGATGCTGCTAAGAGGGAAAATAAAGCAGAGGAAAAGAGGGGAACTCAAGGTCCGACAGAGGAGCAAGAGGCTGTGTTCGCCGAGTTGGGACTGACTCCTCATCAGTTGGAGGCTGTACGCAGAGCCTGTACAAATAAGGCAACGTCGACAGTGTGTACTGGCAAGGGTCTGGTGAAACAGTGTGGCTTGAAAGAACATCCAGTCCTTATGATGCTCGTGCCTGTCACGGCAAAGAGAGGAGACAGCCTTGGAGCTCTGGTCGATCTCGCTTCTGACACGAATTACATTACACAACAAGCTGCGGAAAAACTCGGGCTGAGCAGTGAGCCGGTCTCTCTTGTCGTGCATGGTGTTGGTATTTTGTGAAAATAAAAGTGTGGACTTCCCGACGAACCCTGAAACTCCACGAGATGATTTGCTATGGAATGGAGGATATCGCCAAAGTAGATTGAGTGGTGAAGTCGGAGCGGCTAGAGCAGTTTTTTCCTGGAGTGGAGCCGGGTGAACTGACCCGCCTTGAAAAGAAGGCACTCGTGAAGGCCGATTAGCTCCGCAAAGACTGCAGAGGGTCGGTGGTCTAGTGTTGTGGGACGGTCCTCTGGGTAAGATCGTGAGTGGTGCGCATCCAGACCTCTTCGAAGAAGCGGAGGTGGCTGTATGGCAATCGAAGGTGCACTTTGCTCATTCAATGAGGGTGGTAGCCGGCAAAGTTGAAGAACACTTCGTGGGAAGGCCAGAAGGCCACCTGGAGCTCATTCAATGAGGGTGGTAGCCGGCAAAGTTGAAGAACACTTCGTGTGAAGGCCAGAAGGCCACCTGGAGCGTGAGAACAGAGGAGTTTGGATGACAGCAATGTGCAATAAGGAGGTCCTTGAATGGCTAAAGTGGGACAGTATCGGTGCTGCTTGTGACCCTATCTGTGGAGGATGTCGCTGCGGGAAGTGCTCGCCAGGAGGTAAGGAAATGACCCTGGCTGATGAAAAAGAGCTGGAAATAATAAAGGCAGGTCTGATCTTCAGAGAGAGAGGTTCACAGTGACCAGCCCCACTGGGATGCGAAGGAAAACTGGAAGGAATGCCTGGAAGGAAAACCCAGTCTCTCTTCCTAACAACCGAAAGGCAGTGGAAGCAACATTCCTGAGGGCTGAGAAGCGGCTCATGAGAGACCCCTTGTGGAAAGAAGTTTACGTGAGGCAAGTCCACGAGATGGTAGAAAGGGGAGCTGCTGTTAGGCTCAGTAAGGACGTTATGGATAACTGGAAAGGTGCTGTGTGGTGGGTGAGTCACCTAACCGCCCCAAACCCCCATTCAGTGACTATGCCAGTACGTCTTGTCTGGAATAGTAGCCAGGAGTTCAGAGGGGTTAGCTTGAATAGCATTCTACTCAAAGGCCCAGACGTCTTAAATTCCATCAGAGCGGTGTTTCTCAGATTCCAGGAGGGAGAACATGCGGCAATCGGAGATATCTCCAAGATGTATAATTCGGTCTAATTGGAGGAACAAGAAGTCCTTGTGCATCGATTCCTATGGAGAGACTCACCAGAAGATGAGGTTGAGGATTACGCTGTCGTGAGGGTGAACATGGGGGACAAACCTGCGGGGTGTATTGCGCAGGTTGCCATGCGAGAGACCGCGAAGTTACCCCAGTTCTCTGATATGAAGGAGGAAATAAGGGTCATTGAGGAAGACTTCTATGTTGATGATCTCCTCACGTCCCATAATGACCCACACCGTCTCAACGAAATTCAAGAGGGGGTAGATAAGATACTGAGGGCAGGAGGCTTCTACCTCAAGACTTGGATCCGGTCTGGTCAAAGTGGGAAGAGAGATGGGGCGGATTCCAAGCCAATGACTCTGACATTATAACAAAGCCTTGGGGGTTGGTTACCTCGTGCAGGAGGACAAACTCTTTGTTATGGTCTCTATCAACTTCTCCAGTAAGAAGAAGAAGATGAGAACTGAGATTGACCTCACTGAAGAAGAAGTGGAGGTAAAAACACCAAACCCACTTACTCGTCGTGTTTTGTTGAGCCAAATCGCTGGACTGTATAACCCGATCGGGTTGGTAACTCCTGTAAAGCAGAAGGGAGTAATCCTTGTGAGAAAGGCCTTCCAGGAAGCTGGCAAGCTTACTAAAGATACCTGGGATGAACCTCTGTCTGCCGAGCTCAGAAGAAAGGCTAATGAGCTGTTCTAGGAGTACGCCCGTCTGGGTGGCGTCAAATTCTGTAGAAGCCTCACGCCTTCTGGTTGGAAGGGTAGACCCTGGGGTATCACATTTTCTGACGGGAGCTGTGAGTCCTATGGTGCAGTACTGTACTTGCGATGGGAGACGTCGGATGGTGTGGTCACGCGGTTGGTGGAATCAAAGGCCAAGTTAACTCCTCTCAACCAGAAAGGTGACGCAGTCAAGGCTGAAGTGTGTGGAGCTGTCTTTACCTCACGCCTGAGGGGATACGTGTTAAAGCATGGGCGATTGGACGTGGAGAAATGGTTTCATCTCGTTGACAGTCAGACGGTGCTTGGGGCCATCCAAAGGGAGAGTTACGGATTCCAGGCATTCTTTGCGAACCGGATCGGGGAGATTCAGAAGGCTGGAGCTGTAACTGACTGGTGGTGGATACCAGGAGAGGTCAACGTCGCTGATCTAGTCACGAGAGGGTGCACCCCTGAACTGCTGGGTGAGAATTCTGTGTGGCAGAAAGGTCCCGAGTTCCTGTTTAGGTCAGTTGAGGATTGGCCCATAAAGTCCGCCTCAGAGGCTGGTGTAAGCTCCAGAGGAAGATCTTTTTAGCAGTCCTTATTAGGGCTCAAACCAAAGAATTGTTAAGTCCTGGCAGTCCTAGTGGTGAAGATCCAACAGTCACAGATGGAGTTAGTGGGGTTTCAGTGTCCTCAGACAGTGGGATGAAATTACCTTTAACTGCAGCTAAGGAGAAGGAGATTCTGTGGGGAATCGCGCTCATAGACCAAGTGGATCCAACAAGGTGCAGTTCTCTTACTAGACTTTGTGGTATAGTGGGTAATGTCCGCAGGGCTGTAAAGAAGTGGCTGCCCGTGTGGGCAGGGCCACCAAGCCAGCCAGTAAAGGAACGCAAAGCGTTCCAGGACCTGTGCTTAGCCGCCCAGGATGGTGTTACGTTTCCTGTGTCGACGCTAAACAGACTCGTTGTCAGCAAGGATGAGGCTTCAGGGCTCCTTAGATGTCATGGTAGAGTACAGGCTTTGTCCCAGGGAGAGATTGGTGTATCCTTGGTTCCCTACAAGGCGTGGATCAGCGTTCTTCTCACGAGAGAGGCCCATGAAGCTAACCATGAAGGGGTTGCTGGTACACACCTCTGTGTAAGATCTAAAGCATGGGTGGTGATGGGTTCGAAGATTGCCAGGAAAGTAGTTGATTCTTGTATGCATTGTCGGAAGATGAAAGCAAGATTATGCAAACAAGTGATGAGTGAGCTTCCCCTTGAACGAACTAACCCGGCCGCACCATTTGGGTTTACGATGTTAGATATTTTCGGTCCCTATGTTGTGAAGGATAATGTGAAACGGAAAACGAAGATGAAAGTCTGGGGTGTGGTGTTTAACTGTATGGCTTCAAGAGCAGTACATGCTGACATTGTGGAAGATCTGTCAACGGAAGGATTCCTGAAAACATACCAGCGCTTCACAGCTCTGAGGGGTCACCCAAGAAAGCTCTGGTCGGATCAAGGGACCAATTTTGTGGGTGCCAGGCCAGTATTACAGGAGCTTTATGAGTTCCTAAATAAAAACGACAAGGATCAAGTCCAGAAGAAAGCAGTAGAAAGAGGAACCGATTGGTCGTGGGTGTTTCACCCAGCGGACTCTCCTCATCGAAATGGGGCAGCCGAGGCAGCAGCTCGAGTACTCAAGAGGGCGCTGAGCAGTGTTGGCAAGGAATGTAATCTGACAGCATTGGAGTTCCAGACCCTTTTGTACCTGACTGCTAATCTGGCAAACGAGAGACCTATTGGTGCCAGGGCTCAGGTACAAGATGAGACCGTGGAAGTGATCACTCCCAACTCACTTTTGCTCGGTCGCTCAGGACCAAATGGGGACTCTCGAGGGTTTGAGTATCCATTTTACCCTGTCGTGCGTCTGAGATCAATCCAGATTGAGGTTGATAAGTTCTGGAAAAGGTGGAGCCAGCTGGTTGGTACGAACCTCTACATCCGCCAGAAGTGGCACGCGCTTGCTAGAAATGTTGCAGTGGGTGATCTGGTATGGTTAGTTGATCAGAATGCATTGAGAGGCCAGTTCAGACTGGGTCGAGTCGTGGAAGTGTGTCCTGATGCGAAGGGTGTAGTACGAGATGTGAGAGTGTCAACATGTCGGGTATGTCCAGTTTCCGGGGGACAGTCTGAGAGGAATCGAGATGAGAACTATCCTTCCACCACTCTCCAAAGGGATATAAGGAGGTTGGTGGTTCTGCTTCCAGTGGAAGAACAGTAAAGGATCCCCACCATGGTGTGTTTCGGTAGAGGATTGTGACTTTCCCCACTGCCATCCCCACTGGGGCTGGTAGTGTGTTTTGGTTAAGGAAGTTGTGGTGTCATTAAGGACAATGTGTGTTATTTGGACATTAAAACTCCTTGAAGATATAGTTATTCATGGTGTAACATAATACGTTTATATCTAAGTATGCAATGTTACTCGCATAGTCGTAGAGCGAATTTCATATCTAGAGGTGAATTATACGATTATGGTGGTCTACTTGGATTCTGAATCAGTGGACCAAGTGGGAGGTGTAGAACTTTCCATCAAGTGACACTACTGTTTGCTTATGTATATTACACATGTTAGATATTATTATTTTCTGGGGCATTTGAAAAATAAGTGTGTATTTATTACCTTATTCTATATGCAGGCATGTTTATGTTATGTTTCATATATGTTTTTAGATTACTAGTGCAGATATGTTTCATTGCCACTCCCATTCACCAGGTGTATATTTGTGTATGCGTGTTTGGTCTGTGCGCGTGCTCTGCTTTCAGTCTCATTTTAATTCTGTCGTTGATTGGGACTGGTACGCTGCCGGTGAGTGTTTGTAAACTGTTAGTAATTTAGATCATTGCTAGAAGTTAGATTAATAGTTGATATAGCACGATTGTGTAATTCATTAGTTAATTCTGATGTTTGTTTTGTAAACACAACAGATAACTAAGTAACAACAATATTAAAGCATACATTAAGCTAAACTAAAAATAAACAAAGAAAAATAAACAAAAAACACAGAATTGAACAAGCTGCAATGCATCTTGGGAGCTTTCAATCTCTTGCAGTATTGTTTGTTCAGATTATACCGTTTTTCAAGTTGGGCAAACTTTCTGACACATTTGAACCAAAAACTTGAGAATCTTAGTCCAGTCAACAAAATAATCTTTGTTAGAAACATGTTTAGATTAATTTTGTTGAGTAGGCTATGCAAAACAATAATTTGACTATTGTAACTAATAAGTCTATGTTCATGTTACTTATTTATCTTTGTAGGGAGAACATTTTGCAAGTTGGCTTTTTTACAGTGCAGTAATAAACTGCCAGAACAACCACTTGAGTGTTTATGGTGGTCACATTTATTAGCAGTAATACAGTATATTCAAGCGGATGTCCTATTTATGGGTAAAGCTGTATTAGCTCAGGATAGGTGAATGGTGGTGTGCACGCTGAATGGTGTTTACAGGAGCTGGCCTATGTCACTGTTTTAAAGCGACAACGAGTAACTTTTCGACCATAAAATAATGTTTCTAAAATTATTTTAGTGGTAGGATATCTTTTAACTGGACGAATTTTACTGTTGCTGATACCTAAGCAGTCTCCTATTGGCTGAAATCACACATGTAACTTTTGGTGTGCAGGTCGGTACAAGCCCCGCCTCCCCTGCTTTACGGCATACGTCACACGTCACATGTTTTACTCGTTGCCTGGGAGATGTTAGCGAACAGCAGAGCAAACAGTAAAAGTATCCAAAACATCACCATGGCAGAGCCAGATAAAAAAAACAAAGAGGGTTTTGTCGGAGGAAGCAAAGAAAAGAAAGCGAGAGAGTGATCGGACACGAGGCCAGTCACGAATTAATATCGGACAGGCTTACACTCGGTGGCGCAAACTGCAAGGGGCAACGGGTTGCAAAACTGATGGAGACCTAGCGGTCCTGCTCCTGGATTCGTAAGTGTTATATGTACATTTTTGGTTACTCTCCTGTTCTTTTGAATGTATTTGTTAGTCTGTGTCATTAGCGCATCACCGGTTCACACTTTATAACAGTGAGGTAGCTGAGAGATAATATATATTGTTGCCGGTGTCGATAGCTAGCATGTCGTGTCTCGTCATGAATGTGTGTAGTGCTTGTCAATGAAGACTAATAAAACCACAATAAACGTGTTGTGGTAAAAAGTTGCAGATTCCTTATTTAAGACCAGTAAAACACGTAATTGTTGAACAGTTCAGTCGTTTTGTAGGTCAATATTATCGTTAACTAACTCGCTAACTTATAACAATCAGCTGCTACCCCAGAGTCTACTTTGAGGTTGTATAGCCTTGTTGTCCGCCGGGTCCATCAGCTTTGTAAACAAACTCACGTTTATTGAGCTGCCAGCGGGAAATCTTTGTGACAGTTTTTACGACACTGAAAGCAAACAAATCCGCTTATCAACCACGTAGGGCAACAGTGAGCAGAAGTTACTCGTTGTCGCTTTAAAGTATATACATTTTTCATTGGTGCAGTCTGACATAATAAACAGGGAAAACAATGAAACGCATAACTTACACAACACCCAGCATTCAATCATTGAATTAGTTATCGTCATGGTTATAATGGTTTCATCCATTATCAAGTTGCGTTCGTGTGACGCGTACAATATTATACAGAAATCGCCCCAAAAAAGTATTCCCTGTGACTTAAAGACATATCAAGTGGCCAGCACTGAAAGATAGCAAAGGCCTATGTGATATAATAATGAAAATAAATCTTTTTTTCTGCCTTGCAGCTCATAGAAATTTGTCATCATATAGTCCATTTCAACTTCAATATAATTAAGGCATAAATATAAATATAACAAAACAGTTTCAATGGCAGACAAATAATGAAAAAGATATTTTTATGTTTCGGACATTGCAGTCTTCTCATCCATTGGATAAAAGTCAGGTGGCTTTAAGAAGTTGTTGTGTTTGTATGAGCTCTTTGGACAACCGGGTTGCTGCTTTTCACACAGTGCTGTTAAACAAATAATGCCGCAAAAAGCAGTTCATTCTTTTGGGGTAAAATAGTGTGACAACTAAAAACCATCAAATGCGCGATTTTCTAACAAGGGGGTAAAAAGGCTGTGCTGTGTGTCATTACTGACATCTAGTGGCCACACAGATAAAAACATTAGTGAGTCAGGAGGTTATCGCACATTTGGAGCACATGCAAAATATCAGCCACTTGATGAGTTTTCTCTGCCCGCGGGTCTGCCCCACTTCTGGAGTAAAAAGAATGATTTCTGCAAGCTCGCCATCCGACTGAAGAAATAGACTTTCTTTATCACACACGTATGCATGCAGAGTATTTGGACATTTAAGACACCTATTTTGCGTATTATTGAATTACAGAGAAAGTTTATAGAGAAAGCCCACACACAAAAGTAAATAAGGTTTAATAAACACATAATTTGGGGGCCCCTGCTGGATACAAGCCACTAACTCAAATTAAATAAAAATGTACTATAGTGCAAAAGAGGTTTTACAAAAAACACATTTGAAATTGTAAAACAAACAGTTGGAATGACGGGACTTACCACTCCTGTCACTCCAAGAGAGACAGATGGGCTGGGTGGACGGGAGCAATGAGCATAGATATTTGTGTTATTTGTGTGCGTCTTTGAGTACACAGTTTCTTTAAATGGGATCATTTTTAATAATAGACTCAGTTCTAAAAGACAACATAATTTTCAGTTTTGTTGCTGAGCTTATTTAGACATGTTGTTGGATGTTCATATAGCGTGTTTCACATTTCATTAATTTTGAGGGTTTTTGTTAATATTATAGCTTGTATGATTCTGCTTTCTTATATCTGTTGTGGAGAGGTTGAGAATTACTATACTACTGTAATACTTTCGGTTTTCATTATGCTCACTATGTTTATATATGTACTAGGTCTATAGTGTTAAAGTTGTAATGGATTAAAACTCATATGTTCATATTTTGTTGTCTTAGAACTGCACAGTGTGGTTTATTGTAATGTATAACAGCTCTTTGAAAGGGTAAGAGTTAGTCACTTAAAAGAGCATGAAAAAGTAAAACTGTTCAACAAAGGGTTCTTTAGACTGTGAAAATGTTCTTTTAAGAACCTTTAAAAAATGGTTCTTCTATGGCACCACTGTAAAGAATGGTACTACTTTATGTACAACTGGGTAATGAATAACATCAACAAAGAATAATTAATGCTGTAATGTTGCTCTAATGCAGAAATTCATAACCTTTTACAAAGCTCAAACCTGTATATGACTCTCTTTTGTGGAACACCAAGTCAATAGAGGTTTCTAACATTCTTCAAAATCACTTTTGTGTTTTGTTAAAGAAAGAAAGTCATAGAGATTTGGAATGACATTAGGATGAGTTAATGATGAAATACTTTTTTTGGTTGACCTATCCCTGGCCAACTCCTGAACTATACAAAGCACAAAAACTGGCAACACTCTGTGCTAAGCGAATATACAAATAGCATTCTCAAGTGAATTGTGTGTTTTTTAATTGGCCAAATTATGTGAGCCACACTCTTAAATATAAAGGTGCCTCCCAATGTCATAGAAAAATCGTTTTTGTCTAAATGGTTCATTAAAGACCCTTTAACAACCAAAGAACCTTTCTGTTTCAAAAAAAGGTTCTTCAGATTATAAAAAGGTAACAAAAAGATGGTTTTAACCTTTTAAGAACCTTTATTTTTAAGAGCGTAGTTCAGTATTATCAATGTGAAATTATTTGTTTTATAATGTAATAATAGTATCTTCAAACATTTGGTATTTGTTTTTACTTGTATGTACACCAAAATGAAGAGTAAAGTGCATTTTGAACAGTACACATCAGATTTAAATCATTTATACAGAATCTTAATCCATGCATAATTGACACGCAGACCACCAGTCAGGTCACTTTAAAGTAAACAGATCCATTGTATAAGACAGATGAGTCTCTCGCAATGCATTTTATATTACAATATAAAAAAGCCCTTATGTCAAACAAACAATGTGTTAAATGTAAAAAAAAAACAATGTAAAAGATCTAAAAGAGCAAAAAGTGTCATTATTAGGCTTGAAAGCTGTTTTACATTGAACTCCACCATGATAATGAGGCATCACATCTACATTAGCACCTTTTACAGAACATCACTACATGGTATATTATAGCTCAAGTTATTAAACCGTAACACATTCCTTCTGTTGATTATGTGAATTATTAAAGGTTGAATATAAAAATTATGCTTCCCATTATGATCAATAATGTTTTTTAAATGAAACGAACAAATGAATGCTTAGTTGATAAATTTGACCACTTTAGCCACTTTCCCTGACAATCTGAAGTAAAATTATTTTATTTATAAATATTAGATGTGTAAACTTTTATAATGAGTAATATTCATAGCAACATGAAATCATTTAGGACTATTACGTTAAAGCCAGTTCTGGGTTTATTAAAATAATCGTTTCTTCCTCAACAGGACCAAATTATGGCTCCAGGAATCCAACTTTTCTTGCTTTGTGACTGTGTTCAATTTCTTTAAATTGCAAGTCAACATTTTGTGGGAATGTGATCAGTAACTGAAAAGAGGATTTAGGATTTTTTTTCTCCTTTAGGCCTTATTTTGTGAAGCTTCGACATTTCAAGCCAGTACGACATATCCTCACTCACACCTGGGCTAGACATTTAGGTTGAGCTTTGAAAACAATATTAATGTTGAAATTTGATTCAAATAATTACTTTGTTTTATAAATGAAACACAACACTTAGAACCGATAACTGTTAAGACTATTATATTGTCCCATTACAAAAAAAAACTTGAATTAAATATATTGATGTTATACTACAAGAGCCGGAGTAAAAGAGATTCACACAAATCGTGTATAAACAACAGACAGGCATTTCATTGAAGGAAAATAGAAGGATCCGGCGAAATATAATCATCAGATGTCTGATCATACAGAAGTTATAAATGCGCAGATGTGGAAGACTCTACACCTGGAACTCAAACATGTCCGCTTGCTTCTTGGCCAGCTTGGCCACCTCATCACGGATGGCTTTGACCAGGGCTGAGGTGGACAGGCTGCTGAGGGGGGCATCAGGACTGATGAGATCCCCAGACTCTGTCAGACTCTGCTGGGATGCTGCGATGGATGAAGAGGGTGGATGGTTCGGACCGCCCCGAGCGGCCTGGCTGTGGTGCCACAGAAGAGGGCTGCCCTGAGGATAGTGGGGATGAGGAAAGGCCTCTGCATAGCCTGGTAAGGGCATCTGAAAGAGAAGGCAGCTAACAGTCAACAACAGCTATGCTGAAAACAATCATCCAAGGTGTACTGGTTTTTAGGTTTAATGTTGTTGAATCGTGATCTGTACTGAAGAAGACTAAACTCTTCTGTACTGAAGAAGACAAAACTCTTAAAAGACTTAAAAAAGGAATTAATAGACTAATTCACACCAACAACACTCACAACAAGGAGAAATAAATAAATGAAACAAAATGAAAAATGTTTAGAATCTATGTGAAAACAATAATTGTGCCACTCCATTCAAACAAGTTTAAATTGTGTGATTGGATCATTTTTAGACCATGAATTTTAGTTCAAGTAGCTGGGTTTCCGTTACAGATTTGCACAAAACGTATTCAATATTTTCTAAATGACGATAAAAATATACAGTATTTCCATTAAAGGTGTTACTGAAAAGTCATTCTGTCTATTGCAGTCGAATTGCCGGAAAAACACTTTTTAGCGATGTATGGGTTTTTGTAAAATGTATGTGTTTCCATTGGACTTGTTATCAATTCGCAATTGTTTGATAGGTAATGGAAACGCAGCTACCGTAAACTCGTGACCAGGGATGAGCGAAATTCAGAATTTAAGAAATGGCTTCCTTTCAATTTACGAGTGTGAACTGAATTAAAGGACCAGTGTCGTTTTTTGGAGGTTCAATTAACAGAAAAGCAATATAATATACATAACTATGTGTTTAGAGGTGTATAAAGACCTTACATAATAAAGCGTTATGTTTCTCTTACCTTAAAATGAGCTATTTCTATCTACATACTGTGTGGGTCACCTTACATGGAATTCGCCATGTTGTTCCTACAGTATCCCTAAACGGGCAAACTGCTGTATAGAGCGTGTTTCATAAATACGTAAAAAATGTTCATACATTTTTATTTTTCATAAAAATCTCTTTTGGGAAAGAAGCGAAAACGTGACGACATCTTAATCCTCTCATTCAAATTCAATAAAACTTAAAAAATTGAACTGGAAGGCATTTAAAAGGCATTCTCAACTAAATTCTGAATAATGCACAACCCTGAACTTGAGACAGAGATAAATCATTAAAAGCAAAAAAAGTGTTCATTTAAAGAAATGTGCTCAACTACCCCGGGAATTTGTTGTGTCCACTCAACGTCAACGATAAATTCAGTTCAGCAAATGGTTTCTAAATGACACTGGTTCTGCAAAAAGACACTGTGTGAAGGCATTATGATTGAAACAGGCATACACAAACAGGGATAAGAAACAGACTTGTGCCAGAATGCCCCCACATCCACAACAACGTAGAGACACACGGGCCGGACCAATTCAGCTTCCTCTGGTTGCAGTCCGTAAGGTTTATGCCACATTAAACTGCATTGATGGTTCATGCATTGTAATACTGGTGGCATCTTGGGATGCAACCCAGACTGCAGAATTGGACACCTGATAGAAGACTGTATGATGTAAAACAGATTCTTACAGATTCAGCCCACTGAGGAGGCACATCCTCGGGTTCAGGTGGGTAGGACATCCAGGATGGGCTGTGATAGGAGGAGGGTGGCGTGGAGATGAAATATCCTGTGTACCCAGGACGAGTGGCTGGAATGGCATACACCGCTGTCATGGGATTTCCTGTGGGACAAATAAAGTATAAGAGTTACTGAAAATATACTGGTGTACGTAACTTTACCTTCCTCAGAGAAAACAGACAATCGTTTTTTGTCATTATTTAAAATATCTTTAAATAAATTAAGCATATTTAGCCATATAATGGGATAACTGTAGATCACACTAGTTTATGGATATTCATGGTCATGAACTGTACTAAGAACATGTGGGTGAGGATTCAAATGCAGTCCTTTTAGTAGGGAAATCCAAAATATAAACAATACAACAAGCAATGGGTCAAAACACAAATATTGAACATGTTAGTTTAGTGAACAAAGTTAAAAAATATTTAGAGTGTACAATATTAATAGGGATTCAAGATGTGCTATTAAAAGTGACAAGCATACACACTGACCTGAGTGGTTAGGAATAGGCTCTGTAGTGACAGATGGAAGTGCTGCTCTGCTGTCTGGCATATAGGTGGCGCTGTCATGCTGCCTCTGTGCTGAGGATTCAGAGCAGTGACCCTTTGGACCAAGGTCGGAGGATGACCTGAGGAACACGAAAAGAGCTTCACACTTATACGGGTTGACCAACAGATGGCAGAATTGACTTGTAAACAAAGAACACTTTTTGTGTTTCTTGTGTTAATGATAGCAACTTGAAGCTGAGGACATATTGATTTTTTCATTCAATAATTAAAATAATACATTTTAATTAAATCAAAAAGAATAATCAACAGCCTTTAGTTTACACTAGCGGGACACTTTTGGGACACTTAAAGGCACCGCTAGAGGGCGCACGATCAAAACAACAACAATGCCGTAGCTTGATGACGCTGTGAAGGAGCGTGGAATTATGGGATCTGTTGTATTAATCAGATGGGCACGAGAAACTGTTGTTAACTCTGTTGTCTATTTCTGTTAACAGCAATAAAAATACAAAATAATAAAAGAGAAATTATTGTCATGTGGTTTATCTACGTCAGTAAAGGTGGTAACAAAGGGATATGATGCCATTGACACGCGACTGCACGGCCCCGTGTCACTGTTTAAAACGGCAATTTTAGTAGTTGAAAACATTTGAGATACTGTAAGTAGTCAGCTGAACAAAATTTACAGTGGATATTTGGATATTTTACTGCAAAGATGTTACAAACTGTAGCTTTAACAACATTTTTCTCATTATATAAACAAACCTTTTGATCTGAGGTGTTAGACAAAAAATAATGTTTTTCATGACAAAACTAACATTTTATTTAATACAAATGTTCTTTAAATGGATAACTTTCTGACCGTCTCAGTGAGGGTTCAGGTGGGGGGCCTGTTCTCGGAGGAATGGGCGGTGGAGGAGATCCTAAAGCCATGTCAGGAAGCTGAGTAAACCTGAACGCCTACATGAGAAAATAACACATTAGACTCCACACTGTTAAAGCAGCACACACAAACAAAACTCCAATTCTCACTATTAACTACGACATTTACCTCAATAAACTTCTAATTACTGCTTATAAGGTAGTTTTTAGGTTTAGGTATTGGCTAGGATTAAATGATTTAAAATAAAGTCATGCAGAATAAGGTATTAATATGGGCTTTATACATACTAATATACAACCGATATGCATGTTAATAAGCAAGTAGTTAATGATGAATTTGTGTACCTTAATATAAAGTGTAACCATAAGATATGGTTTAATTATGGCAAATAAGATATAACAAATTAAAATAAAATAAAAACACACAAGGCTGTTGTAGATACAAAGGACACATGTTAACCTAAGCTGCACTTTCAGTATTGTGAAATATGTGCCAACATTGGCCAATTATAATATAAAAAAAAATAATCCTTGGCTGATGTGTCTAACACTAAACATTACAATACAGTACAAAAAATAAACATTCTGTCATAATTCTAATGATCAATACGTAAGGGATAATCCACAGCTAGCCATGCATTAAATTATTTTAATGCATGTGCCTCTGCAAAATGCATTAAAATCCTTTAATGCACGGCTAGCCATGGATTATCCCACTTATACCATGGTTTAAGCTGTTATTGATGTTTACAGTGTCATTTTTGATCAGACAGGTGAAAATGACAATTATTTTGTCAGTTAATTTCAAATGATGATCAAACTGACTGGAACAACTTGTGTATTAAATGGTTTTCAGAATTCTTTTTCTGCCAATCAGAATCGAGTATTCAAACAGACTATGGTATAAAAGAAAGTCGTTTCAGCGACTCAGTTATTGCCTTGTAATAAAATTATTTTCTCTTTGGAAAGAGCTCATATCAATCTTACACATTAGAACAGGAATGTGTATGGACAAAAAAAACATATAAAATTCAGCTGAAACAGTGTTTATAATAATTACAGTGTACATTAAGCATTGTAAGTGCACCTGTTTGGCCAGGCTGTACTGGTAAGGGTCTGGTCTATAGGCTGGCACCCACTGCAGACCTCCCTGTCCTCGACAAGTGGTGCCTGGTGCGCTGGTTACTACCTCCGAGTATGGAATGACTGGACCCAGACCATAAGAGCCCAGCGGCGGATGCTGATGGTGTCTGCCGGAGGCGCTACGGCCAGCTGAAGCCAAACTAAAGGCCTCTTCCAACAGAAGGTGCATCTGCTGCCGGACCTCATTTATGGAGGGCTGAGAGCTCAGTGTGGATGTTTCAGATTGACCTTTGATCTGTCGACCACAACCGTAATAATGACGGCTCGCAACACGGTCCACGTCAGTCTCAGCGATAATCTCTGGCTCAGTCTGAAACATACAAACAAACAGACACTGATTGAGCAAATGTTTCCTTATCAGGATTGTTGGGCTGCTCAAACAAAGTGTTTTCATTTCAGGGACATCAACTTACAAATACAGTTCTTATATTCTTAACGGAATAGGGAGCAGAGTCAACAATCTTCAAAAGTCAAATACATTTAAAATGAGATGAAGGTGAATAAATTAAAAAACTAAAAGCTAAACTGGAACTCAAAGACAATCAACAGGTTATTTATGATGTAACTAACACCACCAGCCTTGTGGGCAGGGCTATGACAGTTCCGTGTCTCTGTGTTTATGTTTTGTATGGAAGCGCATGGCCTGGACGTGGTTCGCCGGCATCACACGCTCTCCGGTCTCGCGTCATGACCATGCCCCGCGGATACATCCGCAAACCTGTCCTCCTTGTTTATGCCTTGTATTCATGATCTAGTGGGCAGGATTGCGTCAGTATCTTGTCTTTGTGTTCATGTTCTGTGTGGAGACACACGGCTCTGGCGCTGTTCATTGGCTTGTGCTGGTACATTTTGCTGAGTTTTGTTCGTAAGTCTTGTTAGTTGCTTCCTGGTGTGTTTTGCCTTGCCACGTCTTGCCTGTCTATATTATTCTTGTTTTTGGTTGTCTGTTCTGCCCCCTCGCGGGTGCTTTTGTTTTACAGTTTTTCTAGTGTGTTTTTGCTCCGGTTATTTGAGTTCTGTTTTTACCCCCATCGTGGGTTTTTTGTTTCCTGTTTGTGTTTATATAATAAAGGTCTTTGTTACCCCCCGTACTGCTGTTTCGCATCTGGGTCCTCGACAGCGATCATGACAGCCAGAGGAATCATACAGCAAAGACATGTCTTACATGTTTAAATGGCCCCGATATGTTACATTTAAAAAACGTATAAATACAGTAATGACAACAAATATATAAAACAAAAGATCATTCTAAGTTTAAAGCGAATACAGTATGATACAGTATGTCAGTGCAAGCTGTTTTCAGTTTAGACAGCTTTAACATTAATTTTTGTCTAGTCTAAAGACTTGGGAAACTTAAAACATTAAACATACAGTGCCACAAATATGTGAAAATTACTCGGCATGCATTAATTTCACTGTAAATTTCTGATTACCATAATTTATTGTAAAATAATACTGTTTAATCCTGTAAATCCCTGGCAATGTGTGGAAATAATAAGCCACAAGAAAGCAAATCTGTGTTTATTCTACATTCTCTCATTCCAAATGATCATTTCCATTTTTAACTTTTTCATATTGTGTCCTGTCAGTTTTAATTGGAGTGAATGAATTCAGAAAGTGCTGGTAAAATGAAGAGATACGTCTCGGGTTTACTTGGCTGTAACCCTGTTCCCTGAAAAATCGGGAATGAAAAGCTATGGAAAAACATTCTTTGTTCGACCGGTTGTGAAGCATGTGTGCCAAACACGCAAACAATTGGCTTAAATAACCTTGGTGGGTGACGTGGTTAATTACACACAGCTGAGGTCTATAAATACACGTGAAACGGACACATTTTCAGGTTTCAACTTTATCTGGAAGGACGTCCAGGCACGCCTACAGTGCGGCATTGAGGCGCAGCATCTCATTCCCGCTTTTTCAAGGAACATTGTTACAGCCAAGTAACCCGAGATGTTCCCTATAAAAAGCTAATCTCGATGTTGCAATTCAAACGCTATGGGAACAAGAATACCAACGCCACTGCACTGGAAGTGTCTAGACCCCCCAAGGTTGTGTAGTGTGCATGCACAAGCACTGAAGAGGCTCAAACCTGACTCCGGGATGTCGACTCAAGAACACGTGAGTCCGAAGCGTGGATGTCCAGGCTATAGAATTTGACAAATGTGTGTGGAGAGGACCAGACTGCCACATCACACACTTGCTGCAAGGGGGAACCTCTTGCTAAAGCCATAGAGGATGCAACCCCCCTGGTTGAATGGGTCCTAACTCCTAGAGTTGAAGCTTGACCACGCGCCTCGTAGGCCAGGGCAATAGCATCCCTCACCCCTCACCTCTTGGTTGCAGCCTCCATAGCATATGAAAAGCTGCTCCGACTTATGCCACTGGCTGGTGCGGTGGATGTAATTCTGCAGAGCACGTACTGGACACAGTAAGTGAAGCCTTTCCTGCTCCAGTGTCTCGAATGGTGGGGAGCAGAAGGTCTCAAGGACCACCAGATGCAAGGTGGAGAATGGAACTTTCGGAAGATAGTTAGGGTGAGGATGCAAAATAGCCTTAACCAGCCCAGGGGCAAATTGTAAACAGGATGGCGAGATCGACAGAGCCTGCAAATCTCCAATTCTCTTCAGATAAGTAATAGCCATTAGAAAAAACATATTTAGGCTCAGAAACCTGACAGGTACTGACTCTATTGGTTTGAAAGGGGTGCCAACCAGGCCCTCGAGCACTATAGCTAAGTCCCATGAAGGGACTGTCGGTCTGGTGGGCGGCCTCAACCACTTGGCTCCACGAATGAAGTGGGCGACTAAAGGGTGTCTTTCCACAGAAACCCCATCAATCAGGGCAAGGCAAGCCGAAATGGCGGCCACATAGACCCTGAGGGTACCAGGGCATGTCCCTGAGGACAGTTTCTCTTGCAGAAACTCCAGAACTGGAGCAATCTGGAAGTGAACTGGGTCTGTATGGTGCATCATACACAATCCTACAGAGACTAAAGAATAGACAAACACAGAAGAGAAGCATTTCTGTGAATTTTATCTAGTCCCAATGTCAATGTAGCCTACACAACTTTAGAATAATAGACAATGTCAAACTAAAGTGAAACTGCAGAATTTAGCATTTACAGTGCATTTAACTAACTTCCTAAGATGATCTTCTAGAACATCTGTGGTGCTGCTCAAATTAAATACAAACTGATTTTAGACAAAACTTGTTTCCACATGTTGTGTTGTGAAAAACTCTTACTTGTAAACATGTAACCTGGGGAAGACTTTCTGTAGTATCCTGAATACTCAAATTCAGGCCTTTCTTACCAAACACAATGTCCTATGTAAAAGTCAGACTGTATTCCTACCAAACCACTGCACCACCGACCACATTTACACACTGCAGACATTAGTCAAATGTCAATCACCTACACCTGCTAGAGAAATACTGTCAAAATTGGGCCCTGACAGTCAATCTGAGGAAAACTAAAATTATGATCTTCCAGAATAAAAGATAACAGATACACATTCACTATGGGAAACGCTACAATAGAACACACTTTACACTACCACTATATCGGCCTAAAAATCAGCATGTCAGGAGGTTTTGGTCTGGCAGTGAAGGCACTGAAAGAGAAAGCCAGACGAGCATTTTACGCCATTAAAGGCAAATTTACCCAAACAGCTATTCCTGTTACAGTCTGGTGTAAAATCTTCTGTAAATGAGAAAAATGTTGGGCATGACCAAAAGTTTATGTGGTGTGTAAATATATTCATCTAATTTGCATATTATGACATCATCAGGTGTGGCCATCTTGAATTTCATTATATTCAGGAAACAGGAAATTTTGTCCTTATCCTCATTCCAAATTATCAGAAAAGAGGAAACCAATAAAACAGGAGAAAGTACTAAATTATTACTATACTTTATAGTAGTATAACGCATATGAACAGTAGCCTACTTTTGATCAGTTCATCAGTAATGTTCAGGAAATAGTAGATATTGAATTGATTTTTGAACGTATTTACATGTTTTTTTTGTTTGGTTTTTGTCTTTTAATCCTCAGTCCTCATATGATCAGAAAAGAGGAAGCCAACAATAAAATAGGAGAAAGTGCTAAATTATTACTATATTACAATACTATATAGTAGTAAAACACGTGTGAAGAGTAGCCTACTTTTTGATCAGTTCATCAGAAATATTCAGGAAAAAAATTTATATAGACATCTACCGCGGCCACGCCCACCTCTTTGGGGTGCTGGATCCAAAGAGCTAGCGCTTCTTCCAGTCATATTTCTCCTACCCCTCGTACCTTTAGCGACAGCTCTCCTATGGACACTACAACCACATTCAAAGGGTCGAAATGATCATTTGTTGGTGCTTCGTGAACACTCGCGCCTTGCACAGTGGCACCATTGCACTGCAAAGATGTACCAGGAGACGCGCGATCATTAGACAAACGATCGTCATTTCCAAAAGGCAAATATTCCCCTTCAGAGTCGGAATCGGAAAATAACATTTGCAACACATCCTCACGACACAACTTTTTATTGGCCATATTGGCGTTTTCTCTCACAAATATGTATTTCATTTTCAAATCTCACAATTTACTCAGACGCTCTGAACTGAACTGCTTCCGCATGAATGACACAATCTGCTATTTGCTCGAATACTTTGAATAGGAACATGACGTCATTTTGGTCTATAATCGAAGTACTACATATCTGCCATTTAGTGGTAGGGAATACAAATGACAAATCACACCATATTAGGATCTACAGCCTATTTTATTAAGTATGAAGTCTTGTCGCAATATTGCAATATTCTGGACACACCTGAACTCAAGTTCCCTGAACACACTACAATATGAAGCACTTAAAACCCAAGAGCTGAGACCTAAAACAAGTCCCATCTGCCAGCTGGCTCTGAAACTTCAGACCAGCACTACTTAACAAACCCTAATCAGAATATACAAAATTACCAAAGAAAGTAATACTTAGACCATTGGGAAAATGTGAGTAAAAACCAAAGTAAACAAGAATGTTATTGGGCCCTAAACAGAAAATACAATCTGGCAGATTATCTCTACACTGTTCATGATGTAAAGCAGAGACAGATCCTCTGTGATCACAGTCTGGCCATAGAGAAAGGCAGACAGACAAACATGGCTCCCAAAGGAGGAACGAGTCTGTGCCCACTGTGACACTGGTGAGGTCGAGACAGAGATACACTTTCTCTTTCATTGTGATCAATTTAAAGATGTGAGAGAGAAACACTTTGACAAACTGTCAAAGCTTATGCCAGAGTTTCACAGGTGTTCAGAAACAGAGCAAATGCAAATGTTACTGGGGGAGAAGAAACACACATGAGCTGCTGCTAAATTTATCTATCAACTGCACACCCTCAAAAACAAACTACTGCCTTAATCTGTTAGAATCAATGCACATACAGTTTTACTTTTATCCCATTATTATGTTTCTGCTTAAAATGTACATTTTATATATAATATATACTCTAATTGTTTAAATTTCAGTAAATTTGTTTATTTACATATACTTTACATATTTCATTCTATATTTTCTTTTTAACTTAGCACCTTATTTTAATTTCACTTACATTTTTGTAGTTCTTGTATGTCTTTTGTAATATGTTCAATGCTTTGGGAATATTGTAAGAACATGCAATCATGCCGAGAGAAAGAGAGAGAGAGAGGGGGGGTGAGGTTTGACAAAACTTTATTTACAACCATTTTATAAAAAACATCACATTAAAGGGATAGTTCACTCAAAAATAAAAATTCTCTTATCATTTAGTCACCTTTGAGTTGCTCCAAATCTGTTTACTTTTCTTTGTTCTGATAAACACAGAGAAAGATATTCGAAAGAATGCGTGTGACGAAACAGTAGGTGGACCCCATTGACTACCATAGTAGGAAAAATTACTTTTTAATTTATTTTGTTCTGTTGAACACAAAATGAGATATTTTGAAGAATGTAGGACAGTAAAATGTTCGGGGGCTCCTTTGTCTACCGTTGTTATTTTTCCTACTATGGTAGTCAATGGGGTCCACCTACGGTTTGGTCACAAGCATTCATCCAAATATCTTTCTCTGTGTTTAACCAAACAAAGACATTTATACAGATTGTATATGTAATTGATGACAGAATTAAAACTTTTGGTGAACTCTCACTTTAACTACAGAAAAATAAATATGCCATTAAACAAATGCCCTTCATATACAAAACACAAGACATCATTAACACACCACACGTCATTGAAAATGACCTCATTATTTACAAGACTATAATATGCAAATTCTATTTTAAGTCTCTCAGCTACCAATTTTAAGAACATCACTTCAGCATCAATACTATAAAGCAGTAACCCCCTTATTTTTTTCTGGTTTTCCATATTGCCAACTTTGCAGTTCCTAATAAATAATTTAACAAACATATCTTCCTTCTTTCTGAAAATGTGTATTTCACACCCCCTATAAAGACTTGTTCTGAAAATTCTTCACCAAAAGCTTGAAACAACCTACTAAGAACATCAAAAAGACCTTTCAATCTTTTACACTTTAGAAACAAATGCTCTAAATTATTATCTTTTCCACAAAACTATCAGAATCAGAAGAGCTTTATTGCCAAGTGTGCTTGCACACACAAGGAATTTTCTTTGGTGTTGGAAGCTACTAGTATACACATTCAACACAATGACAAGACAAATTGTAATAAAGATTTACAGTGTAAAATATATATAAAAAGAAAATATGCATATGTATAAAAGGACTATAGTACAGAAAATGGGAGTAGAACATATAAGAGATATTGTACATGGTAGTATATTGTTGAATTTACATATTTACAGATAATATGTACGCTTGTGAAAAAGAATAATGTTGTGTGCAGAAGTAGTGTTATGTGCATGTAGAAATTAATTAACATGTAATAAGGCATTATAATACATGGTCTATGAGTAGTAAAAAATAAGTGGAATATTGCTCTTTAAAAGCAGTTAACTGTTCAGGCGGGAGATGGCCTGGGGGAAAAACTGCATCTGTGTCTGGAAGTCCTGGTGTTTAGTGCTCTGAAGTTCCGGCCAGAGGGCAAAGTTCAAAAAGTTTGTGTCCAGGGTGAGTGGAGTCTGTGATGATTTTCCTTGACCTGTTCTTCATTCTGGAATCGTACAGGTCCTGTAGTGTGAGCAAGGGAGCACCAATAATCTTCTCAGCACTACGAACTGTCCGTTGTAGTCTTCGTAGGTCTGATTTGGTGGCTGAGCCAAACCAAACCGTAATTGAAGTGCACAGAACAGATTCGATAACAGCTGAGTAAAACTGGATCAGTAGCTCCTGTGGTAGGTTGAACTTCCTCAGTTGACGAAGGAAGTACAGCTTCTGCTGGGCCTTCTTTACAATGGAGTCTAAGTGGGACTCCCACTTCAGGTCTTGAGAGATTGTGGAACCCAGGAACCTGAATGACTCCACAGTAGCCACAGTGCTGTCCAGAAGTGTGAGGGGAGGGGATGAAGAAGGGTTCCTTCTGAAGTCCACGATCATCTCCACTGTCATGGATGCATTCAACTTTAGGTTGTTTTGGCTGCACCAGGCAGCCAGCTGAGCAACCTCCCTTCTCTAAGCAGATTCATCACCGTCTTGGATAAGGCCAATGAAAATGAAAAAAGAGTGAGACATTGTCTGGGCCTGGTGCTTTTCTGATCTTTTGTTTGCGGAAAAGCTGACACACGTCCTCTTCGCAGATCGTAAGTGCAGGTTGAATGTCAAGAGGTGTTAATGCTTCAGTGAAACACAGCGCAGTGGAGTTGTAAAAATCTTTGTTTGTCCGGGTGAGTAAAAGTATTTCGTCCATTTTGTTGGTAATGGAGCGGACATTCGCCAGATGAATACTAGGCAGCGGGGTCCTAAAGCCGCGTCGTCGGAGTCTAACGAGCGCACCCGCTCGCTTTCCTCGCTTGCGTCTTTTGGAGCGTTTGTATAGAGCTGCTGCTCCTCCGAGTAAAATCTCCAATAAAGTGTCTGTTGTTTCAAAATATGGTAAAAGGTTGCCGGGAGTGCATTGTTTAATGTTAAGCAACTCGTCCTTGGTAAAAGTAATTCAAGAAGAGTGGCTAAAAACAGGACAAACTAACAACTTACAGACCTACATCCCCTCCAGAAGTCTGTGGTCTGAAAACGATCGGCGCCTCATTGTTCCTTCAGAGAGAGGCATGAGATCCATCTCAAGGACATTTTCTTTCACCGTTCCCTGCTGGTGGATCGATCTTCCTGTTTCCATCAGGACGGCTGGATCAATTTCACAATTCAAAAAAGAGCTGAAGACCCACCTCTTCCGTGAGCACTTAACTGTCTAATAAAAAATAAAAAATAAAATCTTTCTACCTCTCTTTTCCTTTTCTAATGTTCTCTATATACTTGCTTATACTATCTTGAGGTTGTATCTGAAACTTTGTATTACTAGCACTTCTCGTGAATATTGCTTACTTAGACGAATCGCTTGCTGTTTTCTTCAATTGTAAGTCGCTTTGGATAAAAGCGTCTGCCAAATGAATGTAACAAAAAAGACATAAATACTATAAATACTAGAGAGCTCCAAACCAAGGCAGCCATCCGCGGTGCCATCGTTGTTTGAAATGGCCACAGACATACCACCCCTACTTCTGGGTTCAGGTGTGCCACGTGTTTGTCTGTGGCTATTGTCGTGTGAGCTGTCGTTATCAGCTGTTCGCTTCTCTACTGGAGGTTTATACAGGGTTCTCCACCTGTCTCTCACGAGATATTCTGGTTTCAACAGTCCGGGCCACTTTGAGAATCCGAATCCAGAATGTCTGTGTTTTTCTCACACCACCCACGTAAAAATCCCTGGCCGAATTACCTACTGTTTTTTGACAAACACCAAGGTCGTGTGGTAATTTAATTGCTGTCTGAATCCACAAGTCCGAGTTTATAAAGGGGAACAATGCGGAACAATTCTATTAAAACATACTCTTGCCTTTCACTGACAACAGCAGCAACTCTTATTTTTGGAAAGTCTAGTTCGCTTCTCATATCTGAGTAAAATCCTTGTCAAATTTTCCTATAGCCACTTGGTAAAATGTTAGCAATTACTTCAACCAGTTTTTCAGTCAAACGTGAAGACTTCAACCCTGTTACTTCTTTCAGGGTTTCTACTGATTGCCATTGGTCATTATTCAAAAGTTGCCCCAGTTTCACAATGCTATGTCTTTGTAAACATGCACACACACTTGCAGATGATAAAAGTCTTGTCTGAATCATTGGGTTAAAAAATAATGGTTCCTCTTGCATCCAACTCCCAGGCTCATCAATGTCTCTCTCCACTATAAAAACAGTTCTCCAAGAATGCAGCATTTACCGATAAAATGATGTAGTCCCAGACAGATTCACTTAATCCAATTCCATTAAAGGTGCCGTTCTTTTTGTGTTTTCGGAGCTTTGATTGTTTTTACGGTACGCAATATAACATGTTCATGTTTAGTTTGTAAAAAAAGGCATCATTTTTCACACAATTTACTTTTCTCTATACCGCTGTTTTCACTGTCATAAAAACGGGCTGATGTCTTCCTTGTTCTATGAAGTCCCTCCTTCAGAAATACGTAATGAGTTCTGATTGTGTAGCTGGTCAAGTGTGTTGTGAGTCGACAGCAGCTTAGTACACATTGTCCGGAAAGGTCAAGCCCCTTTTTTGTCGTATTCCTGTGGGCGGAGGTTATTCAAAAACTCGGAATAGTGACATCATGTACCCAGGAAGTAGAGGGCTGTAGTCCAACACCAGCTGTTTCTGTAGTCCTTGAAAAGCGATATCTGTTAAACACAATATCTCGCTTGGCATTGATTTTAATTTTTGCAATTTTGCAGGTATGCTCTAACAGCAACATTACACACTAACTAAAGTTTGAAAAACTAGATCACAGAGAATGGCACCTTTAAAAACAAATGCTGCTCTAATTTAAGACCACCTACTTTCGCTAGCATTATTTTTGCAGTCTGTGCCGCAGGTAAGTCTTTATCATACTGAAATCTCTGTGCAGCTTGTATTCTCTTACTCCGCCCATCCACCAGACCTTGACCTCCCTCATAAACGGGAAGGTAGAGTGCTGCTGCACAAATCCAGTGCTCTCCATTCCAGAAAATCTCTACAAATGTCTTCTGTATTTTGCAAATCAATTCTTTGGGTGGTTCCATTACAATGAGTCTATGCCATAAAGTTGAGGCAGCTAAATTATTTATCACCCAAACTCTTCCTCTGTATGACATTAGTGGTAATAGCGATTTCCATTTAAACAATCTGGTAGACACCTTTTTCAGCATTCCCTCCCAATTTTTATTCTGAAATTGTACATTACCTAAAAAAACCTAACATTTCTAAACCTTCTCTTTCCCACAACAATCCACCAGGTAATTTTGGATGTCCTCAAGGTTCCAGGAATTTACTAGATGAGAAGGGCAGAACCATGACACCTTGCCCATTTTTCCACTGGCCAACAATAAGTCCCTGACTTTTTTCACAGTATCAGAATATAACAGTTAAACAAATTATATAAAATTCTTTCCAAAGCCAAAACTTTTTAAAACCTCAAAAAGATATGATTGACTCTATCAAAAGCTTTCTTTCTTTGGTGATCCAAAGACAGCACACCCAGGTCAACAATATATCCATATATCCATAATTGACCTATTAAGGATACAATATGTTTGATCTCTATGAACCAATAATTCCAAAACGTGCTTTAACCTATTTGCTAAACATTTTTTTTAAAGTATTTTATAGTCCATACCCAGCAAAAAGACAGGTCTCCAATTCTTAAGAAGGCATAAATCCCCCTTTTTAGGAAGCAAAGAAAGTAACTTGTTCTTTATACTTTCTAACAGTACTTCATGTAAGTCATTTCCTAGCACATTCCAGAATGTCTGATAAAATTATTTCTCTGATAATTTCCAACAAACATTTGTAAATGTTGTAACATGTATTTATGTATTGGTGAATCTGCATTTGCAAATCGTCACACGTGTATGGATTGCTTTAAATTTGTGTGTGGTAATTTTGAGACCTTCCTGCAACGGTGAGATTCACACGTAGCATTTTTTGAGAAATGGGCTGTTTAGCCAATCACATTGAGTTTATAATCCACCAATCCACACTACTTCCTGAAGTGACTCAAGAACCTCAATGCTGCGCAGTACTGTGTGTTTGCCTCAATCAGTTCAAAATCAGAGCGTGAGGCTTTCAGCAAGACCACACTTAACAAGTAATTAAAGTTGACCTTTTATACCTGATTTACCATTTACCAGTCATTTTGTTTAATTTTAGAAAGAAGAGAATGTAACATAGAATGTTCATAGTACGTATTAGTGGTGAAACGGATTGTGCTCTCCGGTTCGGAATTTATGATGTGAGCCGCGGATTAACTGCAAATTTGCTCATCAGAAATTAAAAGATTGCATGCGCGACGTACTCTCTCTTACTCTAGCTTGCTCTCTCCCTATCTCTCTTCTCTCTTTTTCTAGCTCCCTCTCTCTCTCTCTCTTTCTCTAGCTCGCTCTCTCTATCGCCAGTATCTCGAGTACAATGACATGACGGGTACAATATGAAAGCGCATCCTCGCGTGTATCTTAACTTAAAAGCGTTAAGTCAAAGCTCAAATGATGCGATCCAAAAACAACTTTAACGAGCGCCACTTCAGCAATTTTGATGCGCCCCTCACTCATAACTGAGTAACGCATTTGGAAGGATGAGAGAAAGTCAGTCGAGATACTTACTCCATGATCGCCATCATAACACTGGTCACATTTATAATCTGATCTCTATAGAGAGCCAGTTGTCAGCTGTTTACTCTGTTTGCACGAATCATATTTGTTATACATATTGTCATTTTTAAATAGGCCTAATGCATGCATACTGTATAACACAGAGGATAAATAAGAATCGTTTAATAATCGGTTAGTATTTTTTCAGAATATTTTCAAAATTAAAAAATTCTCTAAACTGTCCATATTATAAAACTATGATGAGCATTCACATTATGCACGTATGTTGTTTGTTGACTTCAGCTCAGCATTCAACACTATCATCCCATCCAAGTTAATTGCTAAACTTGAAGACCTGGGCATTAACACCTCCCTATGCAACTGGATTATGGACTTTCTGACCAACAGACCACAGCAGGTGAGATCAGGCTCCATCTGCTCCACCACTATCACACTCAACACTGGTGTACCACAGGGCTGTGTGCTAAGCCCCTTCCTCTACTCCCTCTTCACCTCCGACTGCAGGCCTGTGAACGGATCTAACTCCATCATCAAGTTTGCGGATGACACTATGGTAATTGGTCTCATCAGCAACAGCGATGAGACGGCACCTAGCCACATGGTGCAACGACAATAACCTGCTCCTTAACACCTCCAATACAAAGGAGCTCATTGTGGACTTCAGGAAAGAGTCAAGAGGCACACATGACACCATCCACATCAATTGGATAATAAAAGACATCCTCATAACCATGCACAGCAAGTTAATATCAGTAAATGCAAGTAACAATAAATATGTTTGGCAGTAGATACAAAATAATAAGGCAACTGCAGTCAACAAACATTTTATTTGTTAGTATATTCAGGGAGTAGATAAATGGAAAGACACTCATTCAACCTCTTACACAGAGAGAAAGAAGACCAGGCATAAACATGAAAATAGCCATTGCATTCTTTTAATTTTATACCAAGGATGATATTAAAACATTCTATAGTAGTCATCATTTGAAGTGGATCAAAGACAACTTTGATTAACCTTTTTGATCCACTTCAAATGTTGACCTACTGTATGTGACCATAAAAAGCTGTCACCAGTACAGATACAGTTACTTAAAAAGTCAAGTTAATGTAGTCACTTAAAATGTCAGTCAAATGTAGCAGAGTAAAACATGAAATATTTGCTATAGAGGTTAAGTTAAAATAATGTTCCATAGGTATCTGTTTCACTTGTTTGTCTGGTTTCATGTCTTGTTTTATTTAATATTATTTTGATAATAATCATATTAACTGCCTCTTATAATTGCTTTACACCATATTAATATCTGCTTCAAAAAAATATTGAAAATGTGTGGCCTTACATGTCGTAGCACTTTGATACTTGATAATAAATTTCGGACTAATTTCAGACAATATTCTAATGTATTCAATTCTATTTTACAGGCTCATCATCACCCCACCAGCTCCATCAACTTCACCAGTACACCAGCCCAACTGAAAAACTGCATCACTCTACTACTCTCCAGAAAATGCATCACTCCACATAAGCCATCCTAACAACAAACACATATACCCGTTAAAAAGTCACATTTAAGAGTAAAATAAAATATTAATGGGTTAATGTAATTTCAATCTCTTTAACAGAGTACCTGTTTAATAACAATAACAAAAGTAATAGATCAATCTTACTGTACATGTGTAGTGTTTATGTTGTATTACTGTATTAAATAAATAATAAGAACAATATCCAACACAGCTGGAACTTGACTACAGGAAAACCTCTTGCTTTAGACCTTTCTATCACCTCCTAAAGAGAGGGAACAATGTGTCAGAGGTATAATTTGTGTGGTGCAGTTTAAATTCTTCACTGTATCTAGTAAGTGCTAAAATATGACTTCAGATTGTGCTAGTATCTACATATGGTTTGTTGTTAGCATAGCTAACTGCAGTTAGAACAGTCTAACTAGCTATTATCTAACAATAAACATTAACTTAAGCTGACTTTATGAAATACCACTACTGATTTTACTAACCACTAACTGACTGAGAGGTCAACTAATGTGTTAAAATGACAATAAATTAAGTCATTTCAGCAACAAGTGAGGTTGGAAAACACTGAAATAAATGTGCTTCAGTGCTGGAACTAGTCAATATTTTAAAGTATCTGTCACCAGGAGTCACATTCCACATGCCCTTCTTTCAATTACATATGGTTCAGCTTTAAAAATCTTTTGTTCTGTAATGATGCATCCTGAGGAGGTAAAACATCACCAGCAAAATATAACGGCAGAAGTTCCAATGCACCCGAGACATGATGACACCCCCAGCCCCACCTTCGACTCTATTTAATCACTTATGCATATGTGTCATTAATAGTCTTTCTATAAATATCTGTTCAAATGTTTATTACCTGAACCGCAAGAGCAACGTGTGTTGTGACAATATTTCTAAGGCTCTGGTGATTGCTACTGTACAGTCTTCTTACAAACATCAGTTCAAACATGTTTACCTTCATTTTACAACTGCCAGTTATGAGTTATAGAGTGGCATCAGGTATAAAAGGTAATCTTTACGTACTTGTTAAGTGTAGTCTTGCTGAAAACGTCCTGCTCTGATTTTGAACTGACTGAGGCAAGCACACTGCACAGTACTGTGCAGCATTGAGGTTCTTGAGTCACTTCAGGAAGTAGTGTTTTGATTGGTGGATTATAAGTTCAATGTGATTGGTTAAAAAGCCCATTCTTCAAAAAAGTTACGTGTGAATAGCACCGTGGCAGAAAGGTCTCAAAATACCACACGCAAATTCAAAGCAATCCATACACGTGTGACGATTTGCAAATGTAGATTCACCAATCTATAAATTCATGTAACAACATTTACAAATGTTTGTTGGAAATTAATTTAAGAACCTACTAATATACATATTTCTGTGAGATATATGCATGTAAGCATTTGGGGGAAACGTTTGTGGATTCATGAATTGTGTTTTGAATGAATGAATCCTTATGTGGACACGTGTGCCTTTTATGCCCTTCATGCTGCCTGTGTTTGCGTAAATAACATACACTGTCCCTTCATGCAAAAACAAAATATTCAGTTCTGGTTCATTTAAGAACATAAAAACTTGTCGTCTGAAAGACATAACGTGTTTCAGAGCAGTGCTTTTACATCCCAAAGGAATCATTTTAATTCTACTAGCCAGCTTTCCATAACCGATTAACTATATCTTCCTTCTCGATAAAACCCCCCACCGCTTTATTCATCTTTGATGCCGAAGTATTGTTTTCATATCCAACTTTTTCCCTGATTGCTAGCAGCACATCTTTAACAGTGACGCCCTGCGACACAGGGCGTCCCATGGAGCTGATCCCATAATGCATCCCTGATCCCATGACGAAGAGACACAGGTGACGCTATCCCGGTTTTTTGTTTGTTTTTCAAAAAGTCATTAATTAAAAGTCAAAAACAAAATTGAGAAAAGACAAGGAATAAATATATAATTGAAAAAAAAAAAATTCCATTACTCAGACAAAGATTTGCAGACAACCATCATAATCAATTTCACAAATACAATGATTTATACCCCATTTTAAATTGAAACTATCCAAGTCATCAATCAGCTTGTAATAAGTATACTCAATATTAATACGTGATTTAACTAATCCTCTAAAAATCAAGACAACATCAGATGACCCTGAGCCAAGTAACTTCTTTTTACGTGACAACCAAATAGCCAATTTTGCTTGCCCAAATATAAAATTTAATAAAACATGAACGTGCATCCTACTTCTGCTATATTTGGGTCCATAAATAAACAACATCGGTGTAAATGGCTCCCCCAGAGTTTGACAGAATCGTTCTAACTGTAGGAATAACAATTGTAATCTAGAACAGTTGAGGAATACATGAAACACTGTTTCTTGCAACCCACAAAAGGGGCACCCCTCCCCTACCTGCGGATCAATGTGTGCTCTGTGTCTGTTCATAGCTATTATACCGTGCACTATCCTCCACTGTAGGTCACCAGACCTTTTGTCAATGGGAGGTTTGTACAGGGTCCTCCAGCAGCCTTTAGGGGAAGTGCTTGAACCAAAAACGTCCTGCCACTTAGATTCCCTCTGGCTTTCCAGCGCGTGCATATGCACCATTTTTACACACAGTACATAGAGAGCCTTCTTTCCCACATCACCAAAAAGACTTAGCTGAGGTGTTCTGAAGGAGAGCAATCCTCCCTCAGTTTCTTGCCAATCTCCTGTGTCAGCCGAAAGAACCAGTTTTGGGAAAGTAGAAGAATCCACAGCCAAAGCTTCTGAAGGCAGTCTATAGTACTCTCGTATTTTAGTTAACAGTCCCTCCACCACTCGAACTGACCTCATGCCCAACTTTAGGGCAAAGGCCTCAGCAGATATCCATCCACCTTCAGAGATTAAATGTTCAACTTTAGTGATCCTTGCAGACCACAAGGCTTTTTTAAGGGAGTCTGAAAAAAAATCCATTAGTGGGTTCAAAAGCAAAGGTTCTTCTTTCAGCCAGAGTCTCTGTACACCATTGAATTCCCTAGAGAGCTTAAAAAATGACCGCGTTCTTAGCACTGACCGGTAAAAAGATGTCAAACCGGTCAGGTTCAACTTACTAATGTCCATTAGGAACAGGTGACGATCCAGCCCCATGTTGCCTGCTCTCCTCAGGAGAGCGCAGGCTGCACCAATCCAGCTTACATCTTCCGCATAGAGCAGTCTCTGAGCAGTTTGAAGTCTAAAAGTTTTAACTCTGGACCTGATGTCAACAAGGCCCTGTCCTCCTTCCTGTGTGGGCAGATAAAGTATTGGTGCTCTCAGCCAATGCTGTCCCGACCAGAAAAAATCTACCATTCGTTTCTGAATCCTAGCTACAAGGCTCTCCCCCTGTAGGACAGCTGGGGTAGCAACCATTTCCAGCGAGACAACCGCGCACACACTTTATCCACTAGGCCCTCCCAGTTCTGTCTCCTAAAATCATCTGTGCCTAAAAACACCCCTAAATATTTGAAACCCTCTCTACCCCATTGTAAGCCACCCGGAAGAATAGGACTTTTAGAAACTTGACCACACCACAAAGCATTACTTTTACTCCAATTCACCTTAGCTGATGATGCCTTACCATAATGTTTAAGAGTATCTTCTAAGAGATAAACATCATCATAACCTCTAATTAAAACGGTTACATCATCAGCATATGCAGAGAGCTTAATGGACTCTTGAGGTTCCATTTCAGTGACCCTTAGACCCGTTAGCTGGTTCCTAAGTTTACATAACAGAGGCTCAATAACTATACTGTACAGCTGGCCTGAAAGGGGGCAACCTTGTCTAATGCCTCTATGGACTTTAACAGGGAGACTGAGACCACCAGCAATTTTTTACATACATGTGGCCTCATTATAGATAAGTTTAACCATAGAAATAAAATTGTCACCAAAACCAGCAGCCTTTAAAGTTTCAAAAAGGAAGACATGATCGACTCTGTCAAAGGCCTTTTCCTGGTCTAGTGACAAAAAACCAAGATCAATATCATTATTAAAGGCAAGGTCATAAATATCCCGCATTAGATGTAAATTGTCTAAAATAGATCTTTCTTTCACACAGTAAGATTGATCTTTGTGGATAATAGCATGTAACACTTTGTTTAGTCTAACAGACAAACATTTAGACAGAATTTTATATTCGGAGCACAAAATGGCCACAGGCCTCCAATTTTTAAAAGGGTTAGATCCCCTTTCTTCGGTAACAGGGTTAAAACGGCTCGTTGACAACTTGTAGAGAGAACACCCTTACTCATGCACTCTTTAAGCACCTCAAAAAAATCAGGTCCTAGAATAGTCCAAAACTTTTTATAGAATTCAGAAGTCAGTCCATCTATTCCTGGTGTTTTTCCAAGAGAAAGACCTTTTACGGCAGCAGTGACTTCGTCAAACGTTAGATCAGCCTCCAGCATTTCTTTGTGCGTTGAAGTTAAAGAAGGAATGTCTCGTAGCAGCTCGCTTCTGCATTGTTCGTCAATGGGTTCGGCAGCAAATAAGTTTGAGTAAAAGTCTACAGCGAGCCTACGCATCAAAACAGGATCTGAAGTATCTTGGCCATCGTTGTCCTTTAAGCAGTACATCAGTTTTTCTTGTCCTTTTTTACGCTCCAGGTTAAAAAAGTATGACGTTGGACCATCCATGTCTTTAATTGATAAAAAGCGACTTCTCACGAGAGACCCTTTAACTCTTTCATTTAATATGGAACTCAGCTCAACCTTTTTCTCAGTCCATAGTTCCTGTAGGTTGTCAGCATTGTTAACAATCAATCTATTCTCAATATCAATTATTTCTTTTTCCAACAGTTCTAAAGATTTTTTTAAAACAAAAGAGGATTGTGTTGCATATTGCTGGCAAAAAGTCCTTATATGCACTTTACCAACTTCCCACCATTAACCAGTAACACTTTCAAAAAGGCACTTTTCAATCATCCATGTTTCCCAGAAAGACTTAAAAATCTCACAGAAATGTTTGTCTTCCAATAGCTTGTTATTAAAATGCCAGTAATAGCTCTTGTGAGTCCTTTTCAACAATGTGCACTCAATTGTGATGAATTTATGATCAGAAAAAGAAGCGGGAGTAATAGCTGTCTGCACCACCCTGTTTCTCATATTATATGATGTATAGAATCTGTCCAAACGTGCACCAAGAACCCTGCCATTACTAAAATTCATCCAAGTGTACTGTTTTGTGCAAAGATTGTGTTCTCTCCACACATCTGAAAAATTGAGGTCTTTCATAACCCTAGCCAGGCGGGAAGCTGACTGTATGTGAGGTTCTTCACCATTTCTGTCACACGTAAAATCTAAAGTGCAATTCCAATCACCACCCAATGTGATAGAATCCCCATCTTGCTGCTGTTTTAAAAAACGCTCTAACTTAGCAAAAAGATTCAATCTGTCTGCACCACTATTGGGAGCATAAATGTTAATAAACAAGAAAGAAAGATTGCAAATTTCTGCTCTTACAGCTACTAATCTCCCTGGTTCGATTTCATTTTTCATCATAATTTTGACTTTAAGACCAGGAGAAAACAATGCAGCCACTCCAGCACTATTATTAGTCCCGTGACTGAGCACTCTCTCCCCTCTCCACCACAAACCCCACTCATGCTCATTGCTAAGATTGCTATGGGTCTCTTGCAAAAAATTACACTTAAATGCTTTATTCCTATGAGCTCTAGCAATAAATTCCTCTTTTTCTCATCCCTCAATCCATTTATGTTTAAGGATCCCACCCTCAAGGTTTCCATAAGAAAGACAGAGAGAAAGAGAGAAACATAAAGAAGAAAAAAAACATTCTTGACCAACATGACTATTTAGATTTTCCTTTTGCTTTACCACCCTTTCTTCCTGATCTTATGGCAGTTAAGTGTTTATTAAGACGAAAACGCTTTTGTTGTGATAATTCATTGTAGTTATGTGTTCTCCTAGCCAACACAACAGAGTTTACAAATTTTTCTGTATCAGGAAAAAAATCACTTATCTTTACACCAGCTTTCCCTTTTGTATTATCAAGAAATGAATTAATCTGGTCGAGAGAATATAAATCCATATCAACATTTTTTGCAACATCAGACCATTGTTCATCACCGTCATCAACTCTTAAGCCATCATCAGTGCACTGTGACAAATCCTCCATATCATCAATCGAGTTTTCCTCTAAATCACTTGCCTGTCCTGCTCCTCTGCCCTCACACACATCCCCAGCATCACTTTGAACATCAACGTCATCACATTTATCACATTCACTCACAGCTTTGCTAACAGCAGTGTTACAAGCAGTACTGCTCTCAGATTTCTCCTCATCGCCAGTATTAACATTAATTTCACTCACCTCACTCTGCACTATAACTTCATCTGTGCCCCGCGCTTGAGGTCTCAGTACTTTAGCATTATTCGTCTCAGCACTAGATGACTTATGCGGGCATGCGAAGCGCTTATGGCCCATGTCTCCGCATTCAAAACACCTCAGACTTTCGGTACTCGCGTAAACCATAAAAGAGTTCTCCCCGTGAGCAACACAGAAAGAAACTTCTAACGTGCGTTCAGGTGAGTTCAAAAACATGTAAACCTGCCGTCTAAAAGAAAGGACATGTTTTAGCACGGCATTTTTACACCCGAGAGGTATCGGTTTTACGGGGCTCGCGATCTTGCCAAATCTCTGTAACTCCTTAAGAATCGCCTCATTATTAACAAAAGGTGGGGCATTCGAGATGGTTACTTTGGTTGCTGGAGCGGATAGAGGGGTTACCGGAACAAATGTTTCTTTCACCCATAATCCGTTCACGGTCAACTCATTAACCAGCGACTCGGTTTTAAAAAAGACAACCACAGCTTTGTTCATCCGCGAAGCCGAAACAATGTTCTCGTATCCGACTTTTTCTCCAATGATTATGAGCATTTCCTCCACTGTCACCCCAGGGTCCGGTACACACCTGCACCCATTACGGAGTGACAGAGTCGGTGCTCCTTGTGCTTGGACAGACGCCATACCGGCGACTATGAAGTCGCGGGCACGCGATGGAAAAGACAAACAAAAACTTTACGCTACACTTTTCTACAGTAAAACAACGTGTAAAAAAGAATAAAAAGTAGTGAGAAAGTAAAGTGAAAAATCACAATCACTCAACGACGCTCTCACCAACACGCTCACACACTCCCAGCATGCACGAGAGAGAGAGAGAGAGAGAGAGATCAATTACTACAATAGTTATAGTAGACTGCAGCAATCCACCAACCTGATGTAACTCTTCTTTTATTTTACATGTTTCTCACACTCCAGCCCATCAAACCATTGTTTTCTATACTATTCACCTTCACTAACATTCTCCCAAATGTTGTAAGCACTGAATTTTCACATCTTTCCTTATCTCTTTTCTCCTTTTGTCCCACGTGAGAGGAGAGGCAAGAGCTCTGGTGCAGCCCATCAAATATATCACCCCCTTTACAACACAATCTGCAGTAATCTAGCCAATGGCAATGTGTTTATACCATAATCAATGAAAATGAAGCCTGAGCCCACACTAAGCACAGGGATACAGATGAACAGACCATCGCATAACACAAATATGTTTTTAATGTATGCCGAAAACTGGTAAAGAGTCACATTTACATTTACATTTATTCATTTGGCAGAATGAATTCTGAGTCAGCGTGTTTACAACGCTGAGAAATGCATTAAGTCAGCGTACTTTAGTAAATTTCAGTTAATAAAATCTGAGAGCAAATCATTGCCTTGAAGTGATAAGGTTCTATCTGCATTCTGAGTATATTTGAGATATTGAGCTTCAAAGTTTTTGCATTTCATATACCAAAAGTAATATGAGAAACAAATCTCTTTCATACATGAAAACGACAGACCCTAAATGTATTCTAAATGTACAATATCAACATTTTATGAAGTTTGTAAATGGGGATTTTTGGAACAGGTCAAACACAGATTTACCTTTTAATTCTGAAAAATCACTTTCTGCTTAGAATTATAAGGTTCTATTGCAAAACATTTATTAAAGCAATACATGTTTAAGCAACACAAACAATTTATTTATACTTTTTATTAAAACATTAAATAAGTGTTGTAATTATATGTTTAAAAAAATGGTTTTATGACACTTTTTTGTATTTTAGGATGCTTTTTTCTTGTTCAGTTAAGCAGAAAAGGCTGTGTTGTATCTACATGTTTTATCCACAGAAGGTGGGACGGCTAAAATTACATTCTAGAGACGAGTGGCTGAAATAACATTGTAAAAATTATAGGCTACACTAATATTGTAAAATTGTCAACCTTGATGTTTCTTTTAAAAATTGTTTTGCGTTGCTCTGTTTCCTCAGATATTTCCCACTGTCACTGAGGAGCCCGGCCACATGACAAAGAAAGCTGATCCTGATTGGTCCTCTTGCATGCATTCAAAGTGCTGATTGGCTCACAGATAGAACCTTATGGAACCAAATTATAATTCGATTTTAGATAGAACCTTTTTTGTTTTCTTAAAAAACGCCCCAAAATGTACACATTTAAAAATGGCATAATGTAAATAAGTTGTCACAGAGAATATGTGATAAACTCAATTTTGACCAAAATGTCAGATACAACCTTATAACTATAAGGTGACGAAATGTACTTGCAATTTCATGTTTTTCAAGCTTACACGTTTGGTAAAATCCTTTAGTGTGCATCTGTACTCCAAACCTTAAGAGTGTGCTTCTGTTTCCATAGTGACAAACATGCATAATCATGCAGCTTGCATTAAATAATCTTGACTTCAGGTACAAAAGGGCATCACAGCCAGGTCCTGAAAGGGCTTGTTTAAGCAATTAATACCAAGCGGATGACAAATGCCTTGATGCCCCCAGGTTTTACCAACATACTGAGACCAATGGCATTAATCCAGAAAGAGAGAAAAGAAAAGCATTCACCCAGAAGGGAGAGAAAAATCCAACAATTCCCCTTCCTAAACAAGAGAATTGGCTGCTGAATATGCCTGGGGATGGAAGATGCTGATGGATATCAATAAACAACTCATCTTTCCAGCAGAAATTGTTACCACCAACCTCAGGCCAGTATTGATGCTCAGATTGTCTATTGTCAAACTCACAGTCCCACTGGGAGATTCAGAGGACAAGCACATGAGTATGAGATGCTATGCCATGCAGTACTGACACTATATACAGAACATCGAGACTGGAAACATATACTCTTTGCAAATCAAGACAAAGCTTATCTGCGTTGAAAATAAAAACAGCCCAGATTGAACCTCCAGCTTGAGGCCTTGTATTGTAGGCCTATGTGTATTACCTGAAATTCTTTGTTCCACTTTTCAGATGCAACTAAGCAAACTCTGTAACATAGACAATTTGGCTAAATATAAGGAGTCTGAACAAAAAAAAGGTTTTGGTGGGGCAGTAGCAACAAAATACGTTAAAGGGGAGATTTTTTCTACTTTTACACAAATGTAATATTAATCTTAGGGGTCCACAGAATGTGTCTGTGAAGTTTCAACTCAAAATACACCACATATCTTGTATTATACCATGCCCTAAATGCCCAGTTTGCATGTGAGGATAAACTCATGTTTTGTATATGCGAATGTACACATGAAAAACCAGTACCGTATTTACAAACCATACACACTGCTTTCTATAATTAAATTGTTCAGTCTGGAGGATTTCTATTGAAAATAAAATAAATCCCTACTTTGCTTACTTTTGCAATGGTGTCGGTTTTATACTACAATTGGAAAGAATACTTATAAGTGATGAATATAACTGATTAAAATATAATTAAATAGCTATAAAATATAACTGTGATGATTGCAATTTGGCTTTTAAAAGTCACATTACCAATATATATATATATACTTTCTTATTTAAAATATTCATGATCCCAAGAATAGATTATTGTAATACTGTATATTTCTGTGTGGGTGCCATGTAGGGTTATTGAATAATCTTTAGCTAAAAAGCTACTGAAAGGTAGTGCTTACTAGAGTATAGAAATGAAGTCTAAATATTATATTAATTTTGTGAATTACCTAACACCATAATTCTTTCTTTATCATACCTAAACGTATCAATTCATATCACAAAAACAGCTTAATATAAGTGAAGGTTCTGTGTTTTAGATCAGGGGTCTGAAATTTTTTCCATGGACCGTCCGGGGGGGGGGGGGGGTGTTGGAATAAAGTAACGTTATGACAGCCAGTGCAAGACTCGCGTCGTGTTTTACTGGATGTTTGCGCTACGCTACTGGATGTTAGTGCTGGATTCCATCTGTTTTCCAGAAGCCTTAAACATACATTTCAGTAATTTGCGATGTCACTGAGTTGATCCTTTTCATACAGTGACACTTATGATTCGTGAGGTACATTTGCTAATTATTAATGAAGCCATTCCTGGATGGATTGTGTTTCGGAAGTATGCCCTAACTCTGATGAATGCAGAGCATGTGAGCGAAGCCAGTCACTCACAGATCAAGCAAACACTCCGCTTATGTTACGCTCACCGGTGAACCAAATCCCGCTCAGATCCCGCTCTGACATAAAATGTGTCCGCCCTGTTCAGTTATAATAAACGTCTTGAATAAATGTATCAGTTTAAGTAGTAGGCTGATAAATAGCAGTTATGTTTCAGTCAGACATTCTGTGACATTGCAGTCTATATTTTAGTCAGCCTACCTAAATGTAGCCTATAATAACTGATAAAGTAGCCTATAGTTGATTTTCGTTACTTTATTTCCGTGAACATATGGCTGCCATAGTAGGCTACATTTAAAACGCACAAAAAAATGAAACTAACATTGAAAACAATTAGCCGACTGGCGTTAAAGGAACACTTTTTAAAGAAACAAATAGACCAAAACACGATATATTAAAACGTCAATCTTTACAGCATTTTAGAATGTACTTTTAGAAACTTAAACTTGGACAAAGTAACTGCGTTTCAATTCAAAGGATGTGTCCTCCGGAAATTGCATTTGTCAGCCGCGTATGACATTAAGGTTTATTCAGGTTTTATTTCAGAATAGCAACTGTTACATTGTTATGAATGATGACACTGCAATGATTACGTCTCACAAGAATTAATTAAATAATAATTTTGGAACGTTTTTTCTAAGATTAGCCTGTAAGTAAACGGTGTTTCTTCGCACCGCGAGCCTATGCAAACGGACGAGGCGTGTATAGTTAACACACATGCCGTTGCTGTTGTTGTTCTATTATTCAGGCTCATGCGGTGTACATGTATGGGACAGTAATCCAGCAGCGAAAGCAAATCACCAAAAGCGCTGAGCGAGCGACACTGAGCAAACTGAGCGAGCGGAATTTTCAGAAATTCCTCTGCGATAAATATTAATGCTTCACTCCCCGTTACGCTCACATGCTCTGGCTGGGAGAGAGTCCTGGTACAAAAGTGGAAGCAATGACCCTACTGTATGTAAATATGGATGGTAACTCTTAAAGGTCAAAAACAACGATAAATATTAGTGCTATTACGAAGCTACTAAACACATTTTTTTCCAGAACGTTCTTGCGGCCCAGTGGCAACTTGTCCACGGCCCGGTACTGGGTCGCGACCCGGTGGTTGGGGACCTCTGTTTTAGATGTTAATGTAAACTGTCATGGCTGTGGATCAGATAAGTTTGAGTTCAAGTAAGCTTTATTGTCATTCTGCTGTGTAGAGACATACAAAGAAACAAAATGTCATGCCTTACAGAACCAGTGCTACAAATACATACTTACACATGTCTATCTGAAAGAAGTACTTATATCTTAGGTAAATATTTTACATTCAATAAACATTAAACAACACAAGGGGGAACAGTGCAGAAAATGATATAAGGTGTATGGTGATAATATTCCAAAGTTCTGTAATAGAGATGTAATGTCTCTGCAGTGTTGTGTTTTTGTACACTTTCTATCCAATATAGTGTACATTTTAATGTGTTTAATGCCTGAAGTACCTCTTTCTGTTGAACTATTATGATGTTAATAAATGTAGGGAAGAAAATGTATGCACTTACATCATAACCTGTGTTGCGAATCCCCTTTCTGGGCCTTTCTCTCATGACCAGAAGATCCATCTCTGTTCCTCCAGGACTGGGACTGTTTAGAGACTGTCTGCTGCGATGTGAGGGCTGCCTCACCTGCGAGACTCTGAAACCATGATGAACATACAAACATTTTATACCAAAAACACAAAAATCAGCAGATACATTGCAACACAAGCATAACAAATATTTATGAGTGTTTATGTTTAATATTAAGTTCATATCTTCATCTATTACTTTAAGAACCTTAAGCATTATGCTAACCTTGATATCGTTCAGAACTATTAGCTTTCGTACTGAATTTTCGTACTGAGTTTCCATTGAGATATTTCATAAGAAAACAGAAAACTTATATTTAAAAAAAACTATTTATTTATACATTTTAATGTTTTATCAAAGACAACTCACAGTGCTATTAATACATGCATTCACTATTATTGAGGAACAGAAAAATCGTCTGTGTGATGTTAGGAAATCATTTATTAAGCATGAAAAGGCAAGTCGCTGTGTATGCAACTTCATCTGATTTCATCATGCAGAGTCATGTGTCAGAGCAATGAGCTAGTCAGACAGCAGATCACAGATCAGCGGAGGTTAGCACTTTCACACCAAAAATACCAACAAAACAGCACATATACTTATACAGGTCACTGATAATAAGTAGAAGTTTCAATAAAGGTCATCAGCAGTTTAAAAAGTATAGATGCATTGGGAAACATCTATGGAACAGGTTTGACTAATCATTTCCATGAGTACAAATATTAAAGCTACAGCATATACTGTAATGATATTCTAGAGAATTGTGTTTTATTGCCGATGTTTTGTGTAAAACGCCAATAAATCTAAACTATGCATGTCAGTGGCCCTCCAGGACTGCAGTTTCATACCCCTATAGTAAATAATAAACAACAGAAATAAACGTAACAAAGAGATTATTTTTATAACCAAAATAATGTCCAAGGTGATATCTAACAGCAATCATTCGAAAAATTAAAATCTTTTTGAAATCACTAATACTGGCAACATTAAAAGCTAATTTGGCTTGCCATAGGCAACATCATATTCTTTTCATTTTAGTATGGACTTCATCCCAGCACTTTTGACACCCCTGCTGGAGTGATGTCAGATAAAATAAAAGTCTACTGCAGCAAAAGCCTTTTTATCTGATAACATTGTTTGTCTTCCTCCGCGTTTGTCCCATGGGCTTCTGGCGAAACAACTTTTGCAAAGCCTTCCAAAATCAAGAGATTGCCATTGTGTCTGCTGCAAGAATATCAGGACACATCAATGAGGTTAGATCTTAAGTCGTGCCAGTTATCTCCAGCATCTAGTTTAATGAAACAGGGATTTCACAACGATATGCATACTCCTTTGTTAAACAATTAGCAGACAAGGTGCCAATGAATCCGTACAGAAAATACATTTTAAAGAAAGCCACATTTCAAAAGACAGGACATTCAGGTCGATTAGTAAGACTGGATAGAGGCAGTACTGGATATCTTATCCATGCAGACATATCTGTGACAGACTTTTGTGTCATGTGGTAAGAACAACAGACATTCCACACACAGTGTTTTCATCACCAGGAGAATAATTGTTGACTATATAAAGCTGACTATATATTGATGATATAAATATGATGGTTTAAATTAACAAACTTAAATTAAGTAACTTAATACAAGTAGATTTTTGAATTTACTCAACTAAGGACATAGCGCCCACCCAACTTGTTATTTTTTATGTTTTTTTAGAACATTCTGTATATTATTCTGTATACACAAATTAATACATTTACTTATCCAACAAAATTAATACATAATATTTGTTTCAGTTACTTTATTACCTTTGTTGTTTGAACATTTTGTTGTTAGATTTTTTTTAGTGTAGACTTTTTAGATCATAATAAACTAATTAAATCAAGAGTGACCAAGTACCATGGTATTAGAATCTGATTCTATCACAATATTGTGGCACCACAATAGGTTTGTAAGGTGCATGACTATAAGACAGTCAGCTTACAAACTATTTTTGGGGAAATGTGATGCTATCGTTCTTTCATAACTTTTGTCATACAATGCACTAACATTATTACATTTTGTGGCCCCTGTAGAGTAGTTTTACACACACATACACAGTCACAAGTGACTTCCCTTACCTCCTCTGATGTTTCACATATGTGGATCCCCTGTCATCCTCCTGATCCGCAGCTTTGCCATGAGGATGCGGAGGTCTGTCACGGTTGTACTTGTGTCTCTGGCTCAAGTCTTTAGTGCTGTTTCTCCCTTCAGCGGACGGGAAGTCGTAGTAACCCTTCCTCTTTGCCTTCAGCCTCAGCTTATTCCTGTAGTGTTCAATGTCTGACTTCTGTTTCAGAGCCAAATTTACCTGCGCACATGAGAAAGGGACTGGCCAATCACCTACTGCAAAAATCATACATTAAAAAAATGTGGAATGTGAAACTGATTTCCCAAAGGAAAACCGATATGCTAAAACTGTGCCAAGTCTCTCTGAAGCCCAAATTTGTCTAAATTAAGCAAGAGCATTATTGGAGACATAATAACATTGCTTGGTTTTGTTGATTCTTGTTGCTGGGATGGTACCCTTAAAGGTGAAATGTTGTACCTTTTTGGGTACATTACTGTATCCTATGTGTACCTTAAGGACCTATTGTTTACCAGTTAAATAGTAGGGGTAAAAAACTTTTAACTCTACCTTTGAAGGTACACAAAAGGTCCTTAGGATACTATAATGGAAAAGCGATTTGTCAGCAGAACAATGCAGTAGTGTAAGTCTGCTCTCTGCCTTGTTTACCTTGTTTTTTTAATGTCGCCTAGACTGTTGCCTGTTGTTAGTTGAGATAATTTGTGCATTGTTTATTTAATCTGCTCGTTGACAGAGTGCTAAGTGTTAGCGTTTTCTTCCGTTGGGTAACTGTGTTGTTAACTGCACTAGATGTGCTGCACTCATTATTCCCGGAGGGTGGCAGCCCTCTCATAGTTTTTGGGGACTTCAATATCCATCAGGAGAAACCCTATGCTTCTGACTTCAATCCCTCACCGTCTCGTTTGACCTTAATCGCCTCGCTACAGCCGGTACTCACAAGATCAGGAAACCAGCTTGATCTCATCTACACCCGTAACTGCACCACAGACAACACTATAATCACACCTCTTCACATTTCTGACCACTTCTTCATCACTTTTAACATACTCCTTCCCTCATGCACTACATCCACACCACCACCAGTTTATTTTAGACATAACCTCCGCTCTCTCTCCCCTAGCACCCTCTCTGCTAAGGTGGAATCCTCTCTTCCCTCACACTTCACATCTCTTGATGCTAACACTGCCACTGACACCTTATGCTCAACACTTGCACATCCTGTCCAGACAAACGTTGTCCTCTGTCCTCCAGACCAGCTCGTGCCACCCCCTCCTGTCCTTGGCTGGCTGATACCCTCCGTGAACAACGGAGCACACTCAGGGTGGCAGAAAGGAAATGGCATAAGACTAGGAATCCTGTTGACGTTAAAGCATATCAGTCACTACTCTCCTCTTTTTCTGCAAGTGTTACAAGAGCTAAAACATCATTCTATACCACCAAGGTGAATAGCGCACCTAACATTCGGCAGCTATTCAAGACATTCAACGCTCTTCTTTGCCCCCCCACCCTCTTTATCATTGACTGCTGAGGACTTTGCTGTCCATTAGCAAACAATTTTAGCAAACAATTCCATTGCAAAAAACAGCATCCATTAGCAAACAATTTTCAGCACCTCAAACCTCTGCTCACACTACCCTCACATCAAACATCGAGGTCTTCTCCTTTTCCCCACTTACCGACACTGAAGTCACCAGACTTTTCTTCAGCCACCCCACCACCTACCCCCTCGAAATATCCCCTCGCATCTCCTCCTTCCAAAACAACCAGGAACCTCTGAGTCATCTTTGACAACCAGCTGTCCTTCAGTGACCCCATCGCAAAGACATCAGGAAGATTAGACCCTATCTCACTGAGCATGCAGCACAGCTTCTTGTTCGGGCCCTTGTTATCTCAAGGTTGGACTACTGCAATTATCTCCTTGCCGGTCTTCCTGCCAAGGCAATCAAGCCACTACAGCTGGTTCAGAATGCAGCAGCACAGCTCGTTTTCCAAGAGCCCAAAAGGGCTCATGTGACACCCCTCTTTATCTTTCTCCACTGGTTACCGGTCGAAGTCCGTATCAAATTCAAGTCACTAACACTACACATTTGTCTACACAAATATCACTGACTCTGCACTGGTATATTTTCATACCCTCCTACACTCCATCAAGATCACTGCGTTCAGCAAATGAGCGGCGTCTTGTATTGCCCTCAAAAGGGCGGTAGATCACTTTCCCGCTCATTCTCCTATGCAACTCCTTGCTGGTGGAACAGCCTTCCAAACTCTGATGAACCACATCTCTCACAGCATTCAAACAACATCATAAAACACATCCCTTCTGTGAATATTTGACAAATAAAAAAAAATACAAACCCTCTATCTCTTTCTATCAATAGGTTGTGTTCTGGCTTTTGTGGAAACTAGTAACTTGGTGTTAGCACTTATTGTATTATTGCCCCTGTATGACATATCGCTTTATTGCTTCCTAAACTCTCTGTAAGTCGCTTTGGATCAAAGCGTCTGCTAAATGACTAAATGTAAATGTAAATAATGTACCATAAAGGTACAACATTATTTTATGTTCTGTATACCTGTACAGGATCACTAGGTACAAAAAAAACTTTTATGCAATATATTCAATGTAAAAGAGATTTCTTACCTCTCCATTGAGTATGGCTGAGTCCTGACTGCGGTCGGAGGATGCGGGGTGCGAGTAGTTGGTTGGAGCTGTCAGTGGTTTAATGGAAATAAGCTGAAGTGATCCAGAGGAACTATCATAATGATCTGTCACAGACATAAACACACATTATTTTTATTTCTACATCAGTGACAAAACTCCAAAAGCTGATTCAATTTCGACTAGCACAGTTAAGACAAATTCACATCATTATCATGTGACGGCTGCATTGGCGGGCATTTATTTCACTTGTGCAGGGGATGAATTAATGCTTTCAGCTCCCATTTCTTATTTAAAGAGATAAAAACTCAGCACTTCTCTAAGATCTGAGCACATTATTAGAGCAGTGTCATGGCATGGCACTGCACAGCTGTCTGTCTGTTTGTGTCATGACAGCACAAGTGTGAAAAGCACTGAAACTATAGAGTCATCTCTCACCATTACTCTTTCTGCTCCCCTCCTTTGTGAGTTTCTGCTGTGCTGTGGCTTTTTGCACAATCAAGCCCTTGCCCGAAACCTCCTTCACTGCTTCGCCGCTGATGACAGAGCCATCCTCGCTCGGTAACCTACTGCAAGTAACCATAGCAACAAGGAGCAGCGGTGAGTCGGTGCATGTGCAAAGATGGTTGTCATTTTCTTTGCCTGTTCTCTCATGTCTTACACACACATATCAATACAGTGACATAGCATGTTTAGAAGCACACATGTTTGCAGTAAATGTACATTTGTGTGACATAACTAACACTGGCACATCTGATTATAGTCTTTATAAAACAGTACATTATGTAAACAGCAGAAAAGCAATATAATATAATGTCATTTTAATGCTACAGTCAAACCAAAAATTATTTAGACACCAGATATAATTTTTGTTCTTTTTTACTAATGGGTTCAGGACACTATAGTTAATCTATGTGAATAAGTGAAAATTTACCATAAATAAAAATTAGGACCAAAAATGATTCAGACACTTTTGTTTAAGTGTTTTTTTGCTAATGCGACCTTTTACACCACAGACTGAACAAAATGAAGCATTGATTGGTAATTGGTTGCCCTAAAGTGGTATTATCTAATTGTGTACCTACATTTAACAGTGACAGCTATTCAACCTAACCCACTGCATACCTTTTTATCAAAGTTATCTTGACATTATCAAGATACATTTGTTTTGACACAGTTTAACTCTTGTTAACAGTTTAAGTTCTTGTTATATAGAAAATTAACTGTGATAATGTGAGCAATGTGTCTGAATAAAAATTGGTTTGACTGTATACTAAACCACAAAAATCTAGAAATGAGCAATTAAACCTAATTTATCAACAGAAACATTTTATATCTATCTGATATTTTGCATATTGCAAACACTATAGAGACAGAAATGAATACTACAGAAATACACATTGTGTTGTTTGAAATCATATTATGTCTTAACATAGATCATAAATTCCATAGTTGTGAAACTAATAATTAACAAAATGCCTTAAATGTATTTTTTGTATCATATGATGTCTGTCTACAAGTCTTCCAACTCATACGACCACATTGGTCGTTTTTGTCAGGGTATGTGTGGTAGCAAAACCCAAGCGCAGGCAGCAGTGAAGGGGTTAAATAACACTGCAGATATCCTACAAAGCCTGAAGGACCAAGCTGAAGACTGTGGCTTCTGTCAGAAAAGGCAAGAAAATGGCACAGTATACATCTCTGCACCTTAGAAATAAATGGTCTATGTCAGGAACATAACCACATAATATGTCAAATCGTTTTAGCTCTATAATGCCTTTCCCCTAAGAAAGATCCATCTTCTATTCATCTGAACTCCATTTGAAATTCAACCATTTGAAATCATTAACAGACAGTGTTGATTATTCAACATATAGATTAGTGACATTATTAATATGGCGTTAACATTAGGCTAACAAGTCACTGTTAAAATAATATATATTTCATTCCATGACAAGTAGTTTTGTGACATGCAGCCAAGTCACTGAAAATGTTGGCAGATGAGTATGAAACACTTACAAAAAACATAACAGTGTTTATTGATGAGTTCATCACACATACCTTTTCCGTATCTCACTGGTGAAGCTCTTCTTGGATGCAGAGCCATCCTGACGTATCTTCTTATCCAAGGACAGTGGGGCATCTCGGATGGGGTGGGGCAGAATCATGGTCTCCTGGGTAACCGGGAGGGTCTCCTCATCACCACCCTGCTGACCCAGGTGTTGCTTGGCATAGTCAAACCCCTGAACAGGCTAAGCAATGAGCACATAATACAATATTTTATTAAAATGATTAAGATTTGGTTTAAGTAAAATATAATTCATGACAAATGAAACATTACACAAACACTAAGATGCATTGATTCAGATGCACTGCTTCTTTCTCATCACTAAAAACAACAAATATACACTGAATATAAATAAGAATTTTAAAGATATGCCATTTGTAAAAACAAGATTTGAATTATTATTTTCCACTATTTTACCATCATTGAGTGCCAGACTGTGGCTGGCCATTAACAAATGTAGAAGAACAATAAAATAACATAAAATCTATGTTTGCCAAAAGTGGTCCTTAATGGGCAAATCATTTTACTATAATAGTGAACATAAACTAGGCCATAGGGGTCATAAAGCAACTCAGTCATTATATCTGATAAAACAACATTTGACATTATGTTCTAAAGAGATCTGTGCTCTGCACAGTGATGCATTAAATGCACTTTTATCCAAAATAGTTTGCTGTCCTTATAACAGTCCTGCTAGCATACTTTCAACAAAATCAACAAAATCTCCTTATTCCTAACATACTATCCCCAAATACAGACATATGCACACATTTGGCCAATACATTGTACAACATCTCAAACAAAATGAGAACATCAGGAGCCCAGAGCAGCAGGTGAGATGATGTGAATAACTACCTGGGGGTAATAACCCACGTCTCTCCAGTAAGCAGTCTAAATGAGAGAAAACAGCATGAAGAGTCATCAATCATTTCCGGATCTCTCTCTCATATGTTCTCTTAGGGATGAATTCCCAGAGGCAATGCATGTAAGAGTTTGAGAACCGTTGATGAAGCCACTGTACAATATGCCGAGTCTATAAAACACTGTAATGAGTTATAATGAGACTGATAAAGAGCAAAGCTGTGAGAAATGGCAGAGCGAGATGTTCATCTAGTCCAGTGTTTCTCAATTCCAGACCTTGCTAACCCCTCCCAGAAAATTTGAGATGTTTCCCCAACTCATCAGCCACCTTCCAAAACAGACTTGTCAGACCGATCGGCGAGTGACATCACAGTACCACGAGAGGAAATTGAAAACAAGCATATAGAGTCATCTACTCTTGAATCACGCGTGAGGACTGGAATTGAGAAACAATGATCTAATCGCTGACGTACCTTGACTCGAGGGTTGAAGCTACCGATTGGATCGCTCTTGAAATCGCTCTTGTTTTTATGACACAGTACGGTAGTAATGATGATGATAATGAGGGTCACCACACCGATGGGAGCCAGGACTGCAGCAATGATCCACAGATTGTTAGGAGGATTCTTCACCACGGCTGCACGATGGAAAATAATGCTCAAATATTGTAAGATCATTTGTATTTCCTAAATGTAAACATTAAAACACAAACATTCTTCAACACGCAGCGAATTGATCTTTTCTGAAGTATGCAACGTTAATGATGTCATTCATACATAATTAATGATTCTGAAGATTTCATCAAATCAAAATAAATTTTTTCTGTCTGTTAGCTTTGAGATTATATTCTACTGTACGTTTTGCCAGAAAAAACAGAAGCAAACCTTATTTATAAATGTTTCATCTCTCTTATGTGACTTTCAAACTTCAAATTCAATAGCAAATCATAAAGGTCACTAAAAGAAATAAAACTGTTTGACAAATACAAAGTGTGAGCTACTGTATGATGTTTATTGTGTTGCCCTATGTACCTCCATTATAAGCATGTTCATAGATCTAAATTTTTTTTATTGAATCCAGAACATTCAGAAATTATGTTAGTTGCATACTGTGTGTGTGTTTATGTGTGTGTGTGTGTGTGTGTGTGTGTGTGTGTGTGTGTGTGTGTGTGCCTGCCTGCGGCTAGCGATGTGAGATTATCTTCTGCTTGTTTTACCCCTCCTGTTGGTGTTACGTCTATAAGAAATCAATCTTTCTTAATCTCTCTTCATCTCCCTGTCCTTCACTTTCTCACTGAAAAGAGGCAATAAATGAATTGTGCTTTGAGTTTTTGTTTGCGTCAACATTTTCATTTGCATAGTTATTTTGAATTTTGAATTATTTCTTTGTATAAATTAAATATATTTACAATTAACATTCCTTTAGCTTCTCTATTTATTTGCTATTTTTGGTAAGAATCTTAGAGTTTATGGAGGCAGTGGATTAGCTTTGAAACAGAGCAAAAATCAACAGTAATGAGATTTTAACTCATTCACTTACAGCAGTTATGTGATCATATTTGTGTAAACAAAGCTTGAGTGATTTGATTTAACCCACACATACAGTATGTAACTACATGTCTGTTAGAAATACGTAAAGCTCAGGGAGAAAGTCATTTAACCTTCAGCTTGCAGTTGGACAAAATAGCCCAGCGTGAGCGCCATGGTCTGTGAGTCCAGTGTATTCAGGAGCTTGGCCGTGGCTGTGCCGAGCAGTGGGGTCCCATTTTGCTGGACGTAGTAGGTCATCTCGGCTGGGCTTTTTGGCCCATGCAGGCGCCTGATACTCACCATCTGAATTCAATGAAACACAGCAGGATCACCTTCTGTACACATAGTTTTCGTTTGTAAACTCTGTTGCATCTTTTCCATCAATGTAACCTTCAGTAATGACTAGAGGAGCACAGAGGGATTTTTTAAAGAATGAATAGCAGTTTTAATTTGCATTAGTGTTGTTTTAATGCTCAATTTACTTAATAGAAACGATCCAAATCAGGTCATTCATACACAAATTGTACACTGAACTAAATTCGTATGCCATAATCTTGCAGAACGGAATTACTTTGTTCCTGCACACTTTACTGAGACTGTACAGTATCACGTCACTATTACAATACAGACACCTGAATCAGCTCTTTAAAGGGATAGTTCATCCCAAAATGACAATTTTGTCATTATTTATTCACCCTCAAGTTGTTCTGTTTAACAAAAAAGATTTTAGGGGCACAAACATTTCTGGGGATTGTTTGACCTTTTAATTTTTCCTACTATGGTAGTCAATGAAAATCGCCAACATCCTTCCAAATATCTCCCTTTCTGTTCATTAGAACAAAGAAATGTATACAGGTTTAGAAAAACTTGAAGGTGAGTAAATGATGACAGAATTTTCATTTTGGTGTGAATTATCCCTTTAAAATGCAGAAAGCACAATTCACTCTTGACTGTTTCTGGATGTATTCCAAGTTAAAACGCTTCTCTTCATCATTTTATCATCGTGTGATGAATTAGAGCTGCCAAGTTTAATACAGAATATAAACAAACACAGTTGAGCACTTGCTTTTCACTGGTCGTAATAGTGCTACATTAGTTGTGGCAGACAAACAGTACATAGCTTTGTAAATAAAGCCATTTTTTTGTATAGAAAAAAGTACTGCCAATGTGTGTAATCAAATCATGATGCAGAAATTTCACTACGTTTAGGCTATAGTCATACACCATGGTTACAGAATTCACATATAAAGAGATTTGTAAATCACCTGAAAGCTGAATAAATAAGCTTTCTATTGATATATGGTTTGTTAGGATAGGACGATATTTGGTAGAGATATAACTATTTAAAACTCTGGAATTTGAGAGTGCAAAAAAATTTAAACATTGAGAAAATCACATTTACATTTAGTAATTTAGCAGACGCTTTTATCCAAAGCGACTTACAGAGAAATTAGGAAGCAATAAAGCGATATGTCATAATAATAAGAATTTATGTCAAGTTACTAGTTTTCACAAAAGCCAGAACACAATCTATTGATAGAAAGAGAAAGAGGGTTAGCATTTTTTTCTATTATTTTTTTCTATTTACTTGTCAAGTATTCACAGAAATATGTGTTTTATGATGTTGTTTGAATGTTGTGAGAGATGCGGTTGACCGGACAGAGTTTGGAAGGTTGTTCCACCAGCAAGGAGTTGCGAAGGAGCTACAGATTATACAATAAATAGAACAAAATGTATTTTGATGAATTTAGTGTGAACAAAGCTTTAGCCTTGGTTAATCTGGATTGACTGTGGTGAAGGCACTGACATACTGAAAGTGTGCAAAAGTTTTGTGTTTGTTTAGTAAAATTGCCCCTTACAACAGGGCTACTTCATTTCTTTCCACATTCTCTGAATTCAGCTATTCAGAAGCACAGAAGTGAGCCAATATTTCATGACCCCTTCAAAGCAGGTAGACCACATTCAAACTATTATTTTAAAACCAGTTTGCTACTTAATAACAAAAATCAGCAGGTACATTTAACCCACAGAATCAACATCTGATTTAACATATTGTCATGAGAACATACCTGGACAGTGTAACTGCTCACTGTCGTTGCTCTTCTGAAGCGAATGCCTTGTTGATGGGCCACCATGAGGAGCTCAGCCAAACGCTCCTCCATCAAACTAGCGAAGCTTTGGTACTGTTCCTCCAGAGATGAGTTCTCCACATCCTGAATAACTGCAAAGACATGAAGAGGAAGGATGGTAAGTGCAAGAGTGTTCCTGTATTTTCTCTAAACTGATTATTAAAGGTATCCTGTCAATCATATACTAAAATAAATACATCCCAATCCAGAAGTACAGGCATTATTCTAGTAACAAACTTCTTGATAAACTAAACATAATAACTGGTCAGGCAGGCTCAATTAATAAAGATGGTTTTGTGTCACACATGTCTACATGTTAACATAAGCAAAATGGCCTTTGTTGCTCTTTGCTCTGTGTAGTTTTGGAAAGCAACCATCCAAAAAGACAGTAGCCAATAGCCTTTAGTTTGAATCTAACCTGGAAAAAACATGATTTGCTGATGATTGTTGGATAGGAGTAGTGAATATCATCTTTTAGAATAAAAAAGATACAAAACAAATGGGTGTGGGAAGTCATAAAAATGAAAAACAAAAATGATTAAAAACTATGTTCCTTTCACTGTTGTTGGCAATTTTAATTGAATAGTTTAATCTTTCACTTTATGACGATAATGAAGATGATTACCTGTGATGACCCAGAACGACCTGGTTTCTACAGATGTGTTGAGGTTGTGGTATTCCAGAGCTATAGAGTTTGAGATGAAGAAAGCAAGACAGGGTAAAGAGAGAGAGAGAGAGAGAGAGAGAGAGAGAGAGAGAGAGAGAGAGAGAGAGAGAGAGAGAGAGAGAGAGAGAGAGAGAGAGAGAGAGAGAGAGAGAGAGAGAGAGAGAGAGAGAGAGAGTTGCTTTGATCGTGGTCCTGAGGCTTAGCTTTGCACATTCACTTTAGCCACATTTCCCAAATGAAACTTTTACTCAATTGCATACAGGCAGTGTGATTAAAGGCTCTGGCTGACATTGTGTCTTCCAGGCAGAATCTCTAAATAGTCTGTAAATTCTGAACAGCTGTTGAATTACTTTTCTTCACTGACAGAGTTCAGAATTAAATTGAGAATGTGTCTAAAGTTCCAATGCAATTTCTTAAATTGTTTAGAACCCACATTGAGCTAGAACATAGGATATGTCATTTAAAGGCACTACAATACATTACAAGACTTTTAAAATCCGAACAGATTTTAAATAAACTAGACATCACACACTTTTGAACGTTTGCAGAGAAAACAATACATGATCAAATCTGCAGACTGGCGCAGATGCAACAACCCCAGACTGAAAGTCAGGGTAGAAATCTGAGCAAAAGTCTTGTAGTGTATTCCAGCCTAACATACAAATGTCATTTTTATACAACATTTCCAAAAATACTAGACGATATGAATCAATTCTGTTAAAAATGAAGTTAACAAAAACAAACCATTGCACTAGAATTTGGTGTTGTGAACCTCACAACCTACATTCTACAGGAGCAGAAGTGGGACAGCGAGGGGTGTGATATTCTCATCATCACATTACTGTATATGTTTGCAGAACAGTGTTTTGAACACACACTCACACAGGTGTACATGACACCTAAACCCCCCCCCACTGTTCATTATTTTTCCTGATAATTGGTTTTGATGTGCATGCTGTGCTCTTGCCGATGCTTGTCGAACCGGTTTCCTCCTCCTGTGAATGTTGTGATGTTGACACAATGGCAACACTACATGACAAACAGTTAATAATATTATAATTTTAATAATTACATTTTAATCCGTGGTTAGGATTAATACATTTTTGTTAAAATATCACAAAAAAGGTACACTTTGGTTTTCTATGGTATCAAATCTAAGCGTGAAAGTTTGATTTAAAACACATCAAATGTCAGTATCATATTTAAAATTTCAATACATAAAAAATAAATTACATACAATACATAAATACTAAAAATGTGAGAACAGTGGTAATATAACATGGATACAGGATTTGTTTCTCTATCTGAAGTTGTACAAGTGATTTGAATAATTTGAAAACATAAGTTTCATCCTATGTGTAGAACTGAGAATCCCTTACGCTCTGCAGTGATCAGTGGAGGGTAAAACAGGAAGTAGCCCACCAGCTCTGCTGTCAAATGGCTCAGGAGGTTACTGGCTGTTGTGCCATTGAGAGTGACACTTCCATTATGCACCACATAGATCAGAGATACAGCAGGAGATCCTGAAGACTGAGATGCACTCAAAATCTGAGAGAAACAAACACAAAGAAGGGAATGAGAAAAATATCTTACACTGAAATTCAACTTTATAGGCTGCTTAAACTTGGAAAATTATATTATTTTATTTTATTTTAAGTTTTTATTCCTCCTCATGTTGTTCTTGCTTTCTTCTGCAGATCACAAACAGAGGTCATTTAACCCGGTTCTGTGAGTTTAACATAATGGCACATTATAATTCACTGACTACATTTAGATGCAGTAATCGCAGTAAGTATAATCGAAATGTGGCCGGTTTCAATCGCAATAAGAAGGCGTGTAAACACCTTAATCGCAATTTGTCACGCATCTTGAGAGCGAATTCATGGTATCTTCACACAGAAACGCAAACACGATGACAGCGTACACCACTGCTGCGGAAGCCTTTTCCCTCATATTTCTATATTCATCACAGCGCAGAATAACCATAAAATACATCCACATAACAGTGTTTGGCATTTGGCGCAAATATATTAAAACTATAGCCAGAAACACACACCTACTGTATATGACATCATCGTTTGTACTGTGTATTATAGCAAATAATCAGACTAATAAAACTCTCATGTAAACGGAAGCAAAGAGATGTTCTCATGTCATGTAAACATGTTCATACGATTAACTCCTTACTCTGATAATAATCACATTATTGGTGCGCATGTAAACGTAGTCACTGTTATACTTACGGTAATAAAGTACACAAGAGTAAAATGATCTGTAATTTATTTTGCTGACACTCTTGGTTGTTTTCAGTGTTGAAATGAGTAACAGCTTACATTCACCTCATTAAATAATCTCCTTTTCTGTTAACATAATGCTAAGTAAATGATGATGGCGAAAGACTCTCTTTCTTTTGCCGAACACAAACTAAGATATTTTGAAGAACACTGGTAACCAAACGACAGTGGCCACTATAGACCTTCACACAAAACCACTGAGATATTTCTCAACATATCTTCTTTTGTGTTCAACAGAAGAAAGAATCATATACAGGTTTCAAGACACGAGGGTGAATAATATGTCACAGCTTGTTTATTTTTGGGTGAACTATTTCATTAATAAAGGTTAAACCTTATGGCCATTCTCACCTGTACAGTGAGAGAGCTGTAAGAGTTAAGCACCATGGCCTCTGCCTCAGCAAAAGCATTCTTCAGTCTCCGCTCCATCATCTGAGTAAACCTACAGGATCTGAGGTCATCCTCCGGACCTACAAACCTCAGAACTACACAAACACATACACACACACACACACACACACACACACACAAAGTATTATAGGGATAGTTCACCAACCCTATGGCTTTCTTCTGCAGAACACACACAAAAAAAGATATTTTGAAGGGTACCCATTGACTTGCATTGTTTTTTTGTGTCCATACAATAGAAGTGAATGGATACCGCTGTTGCTTAGGTACCAGGATTCTTCAAAATATCTTCTTTTGTGTTCTGAGATGGAGAGTAAATGATTTGGGTGAACCATCCCTTTTACTTGCTGAATGTTTGCAGCACTTTTTTGTGTGTTCCATCTAGGGATGCAGCGATTACCGAATTTCACTATTAACCGCGCTTAAAAATGTCACGGTTAATTAATCGTAAAGGCTCCGTTATACACCGTTTATTTTTGTTGCACGGAACTGAACTGTAGCAACTAGTGTAAAACGAAAAAAGTTAGACCAGCGGTGCACCAGCTTAAAGAGCCGTGCTTATCAGAGACACTGAGGCTACTACACACACTTTTAACTATGGCAAAGAGACCAAACTGCGAATCTTATATGTACATTAACAATTAAGGATGTGGTGACAGTTACGCTTTCAGTGTAACGTAAACAAACAAAGCTGCATTTAAATGACCGGAGTCGCGCGTCGGATGAGCGCCGCAGACAGCGCACAGGACGCACATTCTGTATGCACAAGCTCAAATTCAAAGTCTACTCCTGATGAAAACTGGAGCAATGTAACTTATTATGTTATTCTTATTAAACAATAACTGGGCTTTGAACGTTAATTAGTGATTAGGTCCATTATTGTTTGCTATGAACGACAATAGCAGGGAAACAAAATGCATGTGATCCACACGCAGTAGCTCTTAAAGGGACAGCAGCATAATAAACATCTGTTTTAATGCTCATCAAACAACAAAAAACGAAGACACAAAAAAGCCCCACTCTCACTGCTGATGACTGATTAAATTTGATAACTTTAAGGCTTTTATCCATATTTAATTTATACTGTAAAGACTATGAAGTGTTATTTTACATTTGATTACTTTATTCAGTTTCCTTACCTGATAATCACAGACCAACCTAAAACATCTGAAAAGCACTGTTTATTTCATTTGTGTGTTTGCTTTATTACAAATATAAAATACATAAAAGTTCTGTTAGTTAATTTTTATTGTATTTTAACCTTATTTATTTAGATTACATGGGTAAAAAACAAACTACTAACAAGACAATATTATTTATTTATACATTTTTTGTGGTAGGGAAGTAAAACTTTTGGCAGGGCCATAAAAATGTTGAAATCAATGAATGCATAATAATCGTCATAGTCGTGCAATCGTGATTATTTCTCAGACTATAATCGTGCCAACAAAATCTATAATCGTTGCATCCCTAGTTCCATCTTTTGTGTTCCAATTTTTTTCTTTTAGTGCAAACACATGCAAAAACAAGAATTCTACTAAAAATGATTTAAAATGATTGTATTATTATTACAGAAGTAATGCATCAATGTTGATGAAGAATGAGCTGTATGTCTGACCTGTCTTCAGCATGAGTGAGATGGCAGGACTGGGTCTCCAGCGGGCTGCTGGCATGGGAACTGCTTGAACCAGAGGCACAAACTGACGGATATCAGCCATTAATCTCTCGATACCGTAGACAGTAAGAGCCTCCACCACCACAGAGGCGGTGTACACCATCACTCCACGAGTCACATAGTACCCAACAGTCACATTAGGCACACGGGAAATGCTTTCCACCTGAGGCATATTAAACACTGGGTTTCATATTGCAAAAATTGAAAGTCACTATTTTATAATTGTACTTAAAGGTGCCCTGAAATATAAAAAACAGTATTTACCTTGGCATAGATGAATAATACGAGTTCTGTACATGGAAATGGCATATCGTGAGCCTCAAACACTATTGTTTCCTCCTTTTTCTGTAAATCGTGTGCATGCAAAAGACCACTGAAAAACAGGCCAATCCCAACATAACACCGACTGTGACGTAACAGTCGGGATGTATGCCCCCAACATTTGCATATAACCGCCCATGTTCTGGGCCAGCCGGACGTGCACAGCCGAAGCATCAGAAGTTCTGCAGGTGTTGTGAATATGGTTGGGGGATGTCTACCAAATTGGCAACAATCGATGTCTAGAGTGAAACATTGAGATGGACGATGACATCGCTGGCTTATTTAAACAAGCCGCCACGTTATGAAGTGATACTCATCTAGGCACGCAAGCTGCGCAGAGGTATGTACGTCTTCTTTATACAACGCGAGCTGCGCAGTTATCGAGTCAGGCATGTGTTATCTGTACTGTACGAGCTTCTCAGTTATAAACTCATGTGCATATTCTTTTTTAAACAGCACGAGCTCCACAGTTATAAAGTCAAGCATGTCTGATCCGTGTAGTGCGAGTTTATATGCCCCGTGTGACGAAATATGAGTATATGAGTCGCTTGACAAAAGTAAACGTTTTTCAAACTTGGGACAATATCAAGCAGGCTTTGCTCAGCGTTTTGATGCTGAAGAAGGGGGGAATTTCGATTATATTGTCATTACAACCCCTTCAGCAAGCAGTGAGTAGTGATTTTATCCACTTCTTCCAATTCACGTAACAGTAGCGATCTCTTTGTCGTGTGAGCTACTGCCGGCATGAGCCATGCGAAACAGCCAATCAGAGCAGAGTTCAATGTTATGAGTCATGACCCTACCAAATAAGGTAATAACAGACCTTTTCACTTTCATGTAGATATCAGAGAACAACTTAACATATTGTTTCAATAGATTCCAGGGCACCTTTAAAGTACTTACAGAAGTACTTTCATTTTGTTAGGAAAGTTTTTTCTGGTTCAGTTTAAAACAAAAAATATATATGATCTAACTGAAGGAAATAAATATTACTAGTGGATGCTTCAGGTTCCACTTTTTAAAGGGCTCCTAAAGGCAAAAGCTCTGGACTGAAAAGTTTGGGACTGTGCGCAGAAATGTGCCAACCTACTTCAATTGAAACGAATGGCATATAAAAACAATATCCAAAGAAAAAACCCTGAAAAAAGATCAGCATACTTGCTTACCAGCATAAAGTATGTTGTTTGATATGTGGTTTGACTGTAACGTGTTAGCAAATACTCATCAGTCCACCATGAAGGTGTTATTAAGGTGTTATTGAGCTATGAGTGAAACTGAAAACATCACTACAGGATTAAACCAGAGATTTATATTCATTTCTGTCTCTTGACTGAAACGAGACATACAATACAATGTAGACATACAGTGTTGTGTGGCATTGTTTTCATTACTGTACATAATATTCCACATCTTTGTTTGCTTCTGTTATCACTTTTGTGATGAGAAACAACCAACAACCGAGATGGCTGTTAAATAAAAATAAAGCACACAATATTTCTTTAATGTTCTATCCTTACAGGCAAAAATATCTAAATTCCTTAAGCCTTGTAACAAGACTTCATTTTGCTTCATCAGTAACAGGATAGAAAACTTATCCAAAATTCTGATAATGTTATTACATTATGTTTAAGTTAAGTGTGCAGGCTTAAGAAAATACATAAATGATGCATAAGTCATGAAGTAGTGAAGTGCAGACCTTAGCTTGAACCATGCTGTCATTCAAGGCCTTCTTCAGCGCATTAGTTAGTCCTCTAGGGAGATTCTGCTTCAGAATACTGTCTAGACGACTCCTTCGTAACTGTATGGACAGCACTGTCACAGACACAAAAAAAAGAATTACCACCATATAAAAATCATCAAATTTTTGTAAGAAATTTGCATACTCTATATGGAAAAGCCACTGATATTTACATCAAGTTGTTGTTTCTTAATGATGGCATTAATATTTCTACCTGTTTTTATCCACAGTCTGTCAGTGATGTTACATCCGAGGGGTGTGGCATCAGTAACAGGAGATCTTGGTGGTCCCGCAGTGTGTCTTGCTGGGGTGGTCTTTGTGCTCTGTGAGGCGGAAGTGGACAGTATTCTGTGTTTTGTCCTTGGAGATTCCTGGAGAGAGGTTGAATTCCTGATAGATGTTTTGGTGTTGCGTTTGGCACTGATTGAATGGGTAGTGCTGGTTAACTCTGTGGTTGTCGTAAAGGGGGTGCTGGCTGGTGTAAAGGTATTGCTGGTAAATGCTGTAGGTTGAGATACAGTGAGGTTCATGACTTCTGGTCGTTCTTTTTGTGTGTCCCCAGCTGTGACTGAAGCTCTGCTGGCTAAATCTTTGTTTCTCTGCTCTAGGGAATATACGCTGGAATCATTGGATTTGATATGAGGGTCTGCAGCTCTGGATGTGGTCAACAATGTCATCAGCTCGGATTCTGCAATTATGAATTGTGTAAAGATATTATTTACGATAGTACTGAATGTCAAAAAGATGAAAGAGAACGATAGAACAAGTGTTGATGAGATGACACAAAAAAAGTCTTGCTGATATTAATAATGAAGCTTATAATGAAGATGATAATGTGTTTAAGGAGAATGTAAATTAAACACACATATTGCTTTTAGAAAAAATATGGAACAATGTTTTATTGTTGATTGCAGCTGGCAGGCAACAGTGTTTATTAGTGCAAACAAAATAAAGTTTAACAGTAAAATAATTTAACCTTGTAACTCTTGTAACAAACAGCAGTAATCTAAATACACCTTCAAAATTTACTCACTGCTTATAAAAATATAATTATAATTATTAAAACTTAAGTAACAGTTGCCTAGAATCTTTTTTGGATTACAATTAAATGAGGTAGAATATCTTAAACTGTTGCATTGCCTCTGAGGCTAAAAGTCCACACTAGTGCGTTTTCAATATGCTCTTTGTCCACACTAACTTCTTCAATCGTTTTCCAAATGTTGCCCATCCCCACTGGAAACGTCTGAAAATGCTTACATCCAGGTCTGCGCATGTGTAAAACGTAAGACACGTCAGCCTCTGGCAGTTCTGTCAGGCGTGATTTTTTTCTGCATTATCATGTCACAGCAATGTGGAGCAAAGACAAAGTTTTTTATGTAGGAATAAAGAGGTATACAGATCTAAAGTATGATGAACTGGCATTAATGCTATCAAACTGGAAAGCAGCCAAAACAACTGTGTCACATGATGAAAAAACGCATCATCGTTTTTAAACCCCTCCATTTTCCTCATCCACACTCACTGTACATGCTAGGGAACATAAATGCGTCTTCGTGTCGCTATATAATTGATATTGTGAGATTTGTGATATTACACTTTTTTATCATGGAAAAATGTATACCAGTATTATCGTGGACAGTATGATATGGCACACTCCTATAATGGAGCAGTTTTGAGCGTCATTGTTTATCTGGAATCAATGTTCCTTTTGCGTATTTGGTTGTCGACTTCAAATAACAACAACAGCTTTCACATTTTTTCCTTTCCTAATGTTCTCTATATACTTGCTTATACTATCTTGACGTTGTATTTGAAACCTTGTATTACTAGCACTTCTTGTGAATATTGCTTACTTAGACGAATCGCTTGCTGTTTTCCTCAATTGTAAGTCGCTTTGGATAAAAGCGTCTGCCAAATGAATAAATGTAAATGTAAATGTTTCCGATATCAGCCACCCCGCCTTTAATAATTCAATGTGACATTGACCTGTGGTGGAGTTTTCCTTTCTATCTTCTTTGGAGCTGATGCTTTTTTATTCTGTTCCATAAACCGTTCTCAAGGGATGTTCTCATTGACAGGGATGATGGGGCTCCTGTGCTGTGTATGGCTACCCAAAATCAAAGTCTCCTCTGATCTCCAGGAATTAAATGGAACATTGACTTTAACACCAGGTGACTTTACCACAGATTTTGACAGATTAGTTATAAGATCTGCATGTGCAGAGGTGGGTGGACCATCATGGATCATAATGTTTGTGAATGTGAATGCAGTGTAAATGCTGGAACATGGTAAGAAAGTCTTGAACACCTGCTCCTCCGAAGATCGAACAAGTTTTCCTTGCCATTGTCACTTATGACTTGCTCACTATTGGATTTGCAGGCAATGTTCTTTATAAAGCTCTGGAACAATATGTACTGTAAAAAGTTATACAGTACACATAAAATGACTTGAATAATATTACTGTATTTATACATTTGCTTTTGTGTAGCAAGTCTGCGTTAAACACACACTGCCACAGTTTCTAACAGTATGTTGGCTTTGTCTGGCCAACGTGATAATAACAGCTTCGACAATGCCTTTGTGACAAGTTTTAAAGCTCTTTGTTCTGTTAAACCGGCTGTATATAGAACCCTGGCAGGCATACGACCCTGGAGCGGCATGCTGGGATGAAGCACTACTCTGTGCTTTGTGATATAATGCTCGTGGCTTTCGAAACAGCCTTCGCAAAAGAAGGTTTTTGAAATTGAAGTGTGGTTTCATAAGATGTATGTGCTTGAATTATTCTGCAGTTTGTAGTAGTTTTCAACAAACAGTACAGTAAGCACAAATTATGTGCAAGACTTACGTGTATTAGAACAGAAATGTTTCGATAGCCCTCAATAAAACGTGGTTACAAAACCATCGGTTATGATACATAAATCACATATTTATGATATATCACCAGTTAAAGTAGTTCTTCGCAGTACCGGAGTGCAATGTAGTTCAACGTAAGTCATTGTTGATGGGACAGTGTGTAAAGTAAGAGCAGACTTTGGGTTGAACTTGACAAAAGCAGTCAAAAAAGCTGCAAACTGCATGCCAGGAAACAAACCTGAGACAAAGGAATGATTGCTGACCAGTTCAGAAGATGACAGAAGGGTAAATGATGACTCCGTTTTCTCCAAAGATCTGTTTGTAAGCCATCGATGCGTTTCATTATTACTTATAACCGGACCCTCGGGAGAAGTTTTTGGCGGCTGAAGTTTTGGAAGCATTTGGGCCGTGCCGGCCAGCAAAGTGAGTACAGAAGAGAAAGCTGGTTGTTCTCTGTTACCCTTCGAGGAGCCTGTGGAATTTGAGTGGACTGCAGGCAATGGACTCTCGTCCTTCATAAGAAAGGATGTTGAGGTGGCCACATCCAGGAATGACACCGCTGAGCCAGACGCCTCATGACTCGCGTCATCTAAAAAGACAGAACGAGAGTTAAGAAGCTATCCTGAGGGAAGTAGATCTTCCCATTTTACAATCACAGTTTGCTCATTTTAAGGAAAACTTTTCATGCTGTAGTTTTCTATTCCTGTTCACAATACAAATGCAATATTTTAGCAAAGCAATAAATATGCTTAAGCTTAATAATCCTACAAGTATGTGACAGACATATTGATTTTTAAAAGCTATAACTTTCTAAAAAAAAGAAAAAACACAGGTTTGATCTGCAAAATATCTCAATTATTTTCAATGATAATAAATAGAGCAAGTGGAAACATTTGCATAAGTCTTCTGCTTCTCAGATATTTCTCCTGAGAAAAAGAGCCAAAACACTTTCAGATGTCTTTTATGTTATTATCAAACCCAAATCCAGATTATTCTACCCGGGGACAGATTATAACTGTGCCCTTGGAAGTTTTAAAGGCCCCCCGGCTGCACCTACTGTATGTCCCATCACACACACGCATCTTTTCGTCTAAAAACGAGAGACACAGAGCTCAGAAATGGTTTTAAAGAGCACAGCACATTTTTGGGACAAAATATAAATCATAGGCACAGTACAGTACTTGTGCCCCCCTCAAACTGAAGCTGAAAGATGAATCAAGCATCAGAAATTCAGACTGATATGCTGACTGAAAAGAAACTCTTCAAAGCATTTTCACTGGCACTCTTCCACAATGACTTTTACAGCAGTTCCTCCATGTTGCTCAGAGATCCACAATATCTAGAGGACAGAATGATTCATTCATAGGAATCAGCAAGCCCTAAATAATCCGCTGACTGTGTAGACTCAAGCAAAATGAACTTCCTAACACACTCTATGCTGAATGGACAAGTTTCACTGCAACGGGGCTGTTCAGATCCGGTCATAAACATAAACGCTGCAGACCTTCAGCCCAACTGTAATCAAACATGCCTTCATTTTCATATGATCTGATGACCTCAATTAACCTATTAAGATGTATTTGTGTAGAGCTTATCAGGACAGGAGATGAATAGCTCTACCCTACAGATTACAATGTTTTTACAATCAGATTACAAAAACCTCCCAACTAACAAGGAACTTTCTCAATCAGTTATTCTAAAACTTTCTCTCAGTTAGCTGAAAATTTGCAATAATGTTATTATAGCATTTTATAAACCTTAAATATCAACTGCAAGACATTAATATAAAAACATTCTTTAGAGTTTTAAAATGATGAACTGTATTGTTCCACTAACATTTCCATAACCAAAACAAAACAGTTTTATTATGTACAAATTGTTGTTTTGAACCTTCTCATAACTTAACGGGATTTGTTAGCAAAACGTTCTTAAAACGTGATTTTGTACACAGTTTCTGGGTGTGAGATTAAAATGCAGTAAAGGCTACTTTCAAAATCAAATATGCAAACATGCAAACTCAAGTGAATTTTTATAGCAAATTTCTGCACTTTATTACTGTTTTAATGGACACTCGTGGCCATCTTAAGCACATTTTAGATATATGTAGTCTTTACATTTAAAACTATAAAATGAAAGCATTTACAGCATCTCAAATCATCTAGTTTGGGGAGAATTTCATAAGACATGTTATTAAAATCTCTGCCGTTAGATTGTTTGGTATCTTTTCAGATCAAGCACAGTTAAAGGCACTGTAGAGACGCATCTAAATAATAGGCGTTATTTTACGGGTGTGACATGTCCTCACCACTTTTTGGAAGAAACTAAAAAACCTTGTGGAAAGTGTGTATTGTTTAGGACCATTAACATCTCAAACTTGTGGAAAAACCCAGGATGCGTCGCAGTGTTAATTTTGACAGCAAATTTTGATTTAGTTTTAGTCATATTTTAGTCGACTAAATCTACATTACATTTGGTCTACTAAAATCTAACTGGTTTAACTAATTTACTTGGTGTAATTAAATGTTCCATACAAAGATTTAACTGTTTTGACATCATTTACTTAACCATAGAATTAAATTAAACCTTAAATCAAATTAAATCATTTTTCAGAAAGGTTCAGTAACTATTAGATATAAACCATGTTCATTCAATCTCATTTTGACTCAATTGACTCGTTCAGTGCAGGGCGTATTCATTTAATACATTCAACCAATGAAACGCTCCGAAACCGCGCAAACTCAAACGCTATTGGCTCATGCCTCTGAGTAAAGCGCTGCACTGTCTTTGCTTGAAATATGGAGACTCGATGAACCAGAAATATCTTTCAAAAGGACATAACACATAAACTGTATTACATTTCTTCAATCATGCAAACATGTTACACACTTAAGCATGTCATTCAATCTTTTAATGTACAATACGACTCCCTTCATCACTTCTCTCACTTCATCGGTACAGGACAGCGGTTTCTTTCGGCTTACTTTGTTGCATTTCACGTTATGCAGAAGCTTGTGTTAGCGGATAAGTTAACATTGGAATATAAAACATTTATGCTTGCCTTTGTAGTGAGTTTCGGGGTCAGCAGTCGCGCTTCAAGTTTGTTGTGTTTAACCGGCGACTGAAGGAAAATAAGACGCTTTGTAAACCGCATGGAGACACAAAATACATGTCTGTGCCACAGAGACCTCTCTACCGCTTATATGATATAAGCAGCACATGCGCACAAGCTGATGTCCGCCGGGTGGCACAAGAATATTTTCGTCTCGTTTTTATTCGTTAACGAAAATGTCAGTACATTTTTATTAAAGTTTTCGTTATCATGCATTAATTTTTATTTAGTTATCGTTTTGTTTTGGTCAGTGAAAACATTTAGTTGACGAATAATTTTCGTCAACGAAATTAACACTGAGCGTCGCTTTTTCTTACTTTCCAAAGCACTCGCCAACTGCCATTGCACACTCAGTGTACACTTGTGTTCTTTTTTCCAGAGGTGTCTATACCGCCCTATATTTGAATGACATGACCTGATACAATAAAGAAAAAAAAGATGTATAAATGTTCTTCTTTAAAATCTAAGTCATAGTAACACTCGGCGCTCAGTTGCACTATTTTGTAGCTAATCGTCATTATTGTTATTATAACTCAATTATTTTAAATTAAATTACTAGTTTCACTGAATATGATGTTTTCTCAAGTTAAATAAAATGATGAAAGTCCATTAGTCTATTGTTCCTTTTTGATAGCCTACTGGACAAATAAATACATTTGGATAAATAATTATTTTTTCCATCTGTTTTCCCTGTATACTTCATAAATCTTGCTTGAGTATACCAGGGGTTTCTAAACTTGTTCAACCCGACAGGAATCTCAAGACCTGCCATTTCATTTTTGAAATGGAAATATACAAAAAACATAAACACATTCCAGTAGTTTTCATTTTTATTAAATGAATAAGTTTAATTGCACTTTTTTTTTTAAACGTAAAGGGTTGCATGATTATGGCAAAAATCATAATTGTTTATATTATTACACATGATATTGTAATTGCAAGTATTAATGTGGATTACATTTTACAACTGCCTGCCATATTCTTTATTTAAACATACTGCTCCTGAAACATTTGAGTACTGTTGTATATGTCTCAAAAGTTAAACACATTTTACACAATAAAACTCGGCAGAAAATATGGAATAGCTCATATGTAACTACAGTAATGATTTGTGAGTAAATAACACTAAAGTTATATTTGCAGAAGAAAAGTAGAGTAGCCAATAGACGAACAGCCCACTATGATAAATATTCCCAACAAGTTATTACAGAAATAATTTATTAAAGTATTGTTTTTTTTATTTGACAGACCCCGGGGGCAGGTCGTCTTTGTCCCCACCAGTTTTCAAAACAAAGTTACGCCACTGATCTGAATAGTACAGTAGGCACATCTCATAACATCTTTTGTTTATTACAGTACTTGGCTTATTACGTTTATATTCTGTAATTACAACCCACATTTGTTTCATCCTGAAATACTGAAGCTTGGCATTCCTCTTTTTTGTGCCCCAGTACTGACCTCACAGCATGCACTGCATTGGCAGAAGGAGCTAAAGCTGAAATGCAACACTAAATGAGAGAGATGACTGATACATAACAAGAGCTTCAGATACATTGGTCCAAGTATAATTTCTAGCTCTCCAAATGTTGGTAGCTGGTTGTGTGCATCTCTGTTGGAGCTGCAGTGGCAATCTTGGAGATTAATGACTGTTCGTGCCAACCCCAGCAAGAGCCACTGTAACTCATGTCCACCATAACCACCCCCCCAACACGCACACACACACACACACACACACACACACACACACACACACACACAGTCCTGTGTTAAAACAGATTTTTGAGTTGTGTTTGTTGTATGGCTGCTTTTGTTGCCTGGGGATTGTTTCAGACAATGAAAGGGTGTCAATTAATCAATTATCAGTTTATTTTGTCAGGATCAGTGCTAAACTGCTTACTTACTAAACCTAAACCAGAGGCTATGCTTCATTAGAACAACAGCATGCAATAACTGAACTGACTTCCATTCAACGCTGCTTAATATTATGCTCACAAAACAACTCTTTGTTAAAGACTCATCTCGAGTCTTTACTCAAGAATATACCTACTCTAATTCATCCCTAAACTCTACCAGAAATGCAAACACTTGGAGAATTTGAAAGTACCTTAGAATTAGCTGAATGACATCTAATATTATTTTATTTGTTTCCACAGTCTTATCCTTAGGATATTTATCCAAAAATTAACAGATCCGGTCCCACCCTCAAGTTCATCCTCAGTGAACCAGATGCCTGGTACAACCCGAAAAAACTTCAATTAAAAAAATCTAGGATGAACTTCTAACAACTAGTCGAACAGCAAAGGACTCTACTGCAGGACTGCTTCTGTTTGAATGTTTGTCGCTTTGCCCAGAGCCGATCCTTCCTATACGCAGACTACGCAGGTTGCGTAAGGCCCCTGCACCACCAGGGGGCCTCATTAAGTACCAAATAAAAACATTATTGTAAACAAGACGCTATTTTTATAACTTGGGGAATCAACTTTAGTGAAATCAATTGGAAATGTCCTTTTTCATACTTAATTTATTTAATTACTGTTACATACTTGGAAAGCATGCGTGATATGCATCTTTACATTATGACCATGGCTTTAAAACAGAACTATCCTTCTGGAGCGAAAAAAAACAGCACTAACACGAAGCAAAAGAACAAAAGGCAAATTATGCAATAAATGACAAAACAATTCTCCATTTACAGATTCAGTAGACTATTTGTACACTGTATTTCATTTGCCCATGATAGTATGTTGGCCTAATTTTTAGTTTGTGTCATATTTAGAGAATGAATGATGTGTTTTGATATGCTTTTATATGTTAGTAAATCACTTATTTGGTTAGTAAAAACAGCGTTTGCGTTTTATAGGTTTTTTTTGACAGCGTTTAGTCAATCAAAATTTGAATGACATTTTATAGGCTACTTAATTGTTCTTAGTGTCACTGTAGTGCTTTTTTTCTTTCAACCTTCATTCGTGTGATAATTGATTTATTATTTTGATTAGTTTACAGTTATGTTAATATATAATTTTATTTATTTGTACAAGGGCCCCTGACAAGTTTGCTTAGGGCCCCCAAATGTCTAGGATCGGCACTGGTTGTGACTATCTACAGCCTTCACCCATGACTCATTCGTACAGTGACCGGTAGGGGTCACTGCGCTGCAACGGAAGAAAACACATGCAAACAGAAAAAGCATTAGCAAATTCAGAAAGCATCGTGATTAATTTGGCAACACATACACTGCAAATACTCGCAACAAAAGAATTGTTAAAAATTAAAAGTAGGCTATTTAGTATAAAAATTACTGATCGCTTTGAATTTAATATTACTATTATTGCTATTATTTTTTAGATTTAGAATTAGATTCAGCTTTATTGTTATTACACATGTACAAGTACAAGGCAACGAAGTTTAGGTCTAACCAAAAGTGCAATAAGCAAGTGCAGGATATACAGTTGTGCAAAAATACAGGATAAACCAACATTATGAAGAAATTTTGCCTTGTACTTGTACACGTGTAATGACAATAAAGTTGAATCTAATCTATTTTTTAAATTTTTTTTATTTACAAGTGGGAATGTACTAGCTGGGCGATTAATCGAAATCAAATCGCAATCGCGAATTGAGACAATTGTGATTTGCTAATCGCAAAGGCTGCGATGTGGACGCGATGTGAAAAATATTAAACGTGTCTGTTCCAGTCAGAGCAAAAGCATGACTGCCTGGCCCGCCTTGAGAGGCGTTCTTAGGGGTATATGCACACAGGGCGATGACGTACTTCCGCTAAAAGCTCAGCCAGCTAAGCCACGTCCGCTCTCATAGAGCTGAGGGAATTTTTCACCAAGTAATAACGATGTGTTTAGTAAGAAAACGATGGAATTTCAGCGAAACAACAGCACCACAGCTGAGCATTGCTATGTGCCTCTGTGATCATGCCCCGAGTAAGTGCAAATTTTTACTTAGCTTCTTTTTATATTTGTGAATGTAGCTTGAAACGGATAGCCTGAAGCACTTCTCCTATTTGGTTGTTGATGTATGACGTAGTGTTTGAATAATTTGATTCACGTTGTTGACCGTAATCCTACATGCATCCTGAATCGGCCGAGTGAAAAATGCCATTGTTCTCTATGGACGCTGCGTGCGCCAGAAGTAATGGAGCTGTCTGAGATTTTTAAGGAAATACGTCATAGCTCCGTGTGCATATACCCCATTGAGTGAGCGCACCTCCGTTCTGACTAATCAGCACTGCGCTAGCCTGCGTCGCCGACCATTACAAAATAACAAACTGAAAGCGGGAGAGAGAGAGAGAGCGAGTGGAACTGTGGTGTATGCAAGGTCAGATCTATCATTAGGCAAATTAATTGTAAACAACAGCGCTGATCTGTGGTCACAACACATCAATAGCTCCATTCAGTAGGCTACTGGGAAATAAAATATACATTCTTAGATGTTATTATTAGTACATGAACGTTATCTTACACATTTTATCTCCCCAATAGATTCTAATTTGCAACAAGTTTCAGAAATTCATCTATGATGTTCGCTATTCCCAATTCAGAAGATCGCGCACACACAGCCTGTGTCTCGGAATGCTTCTCATATTCGCGTCTCTCTGCGTGCCCTGCGTGCACAGCGCGTATCCCACGTTTCATGGGCGAGACATTTACACTTGCCGCACACATGGAGCCTGTTTCGTAATGCACGTAATGCTCAGCCCCGCACCACAAGTTTCCACGAGCGCATCTGTGTTAGCTCGTGCCTGGCTCCACGTTTATAAAAAATGTACATTCAATCTAACTGCTTTGCTAATTTCACTATAAAGTAGCCTATGTAACATTTGTAATATTTTAATAATTGACTAAAGTAATAGGCTACAGTTCTTAATTTACTCAAAATAAACATAGGCCTAAATATTTTCAGTGAAATTCAGTAATTAAGTTCATTCTGTAAGAGTATTAATTCTGTGAAAGTCTTACCATTAATCTTAGTAAATAGCCATCTGTATATAATGTTCATAGTACATCAAAAGTGAGGTAAAATAGAACACGCACGCACACACACACGCGCACACACACCTCATATAAACAGCTGAGCCTCAAATGTTCTGTTTCACATGATCCTTCAGAAATCATTCCAATATGCTGATTTCTGAAAAATCATGTGACAGACCGAAATAATTTGATAAAATGTTAACATGCATCACATATTTACATAGATAACAGCGATTTCAAATTTTCATGAGCTTAAATGTCTATGAGTTTTGGATATGGCTATGAATGGAAAAACGCTTTGTTCTAATTGCATCTTTGCTGCTTGTTGTTCTGTATTTACCAACAAATAAAGAATAAAAACAGGCCTATATATCTTCATTTAAAAATGCATTTTTGTCATCTATAAACATATAATAATAAAACATATTATAATAATAACCCAACATTTTTTTTAACCAAGAAATACAATTTTATTTTATTGTAAAACAATAAATATTTTAAATTTTTGACCGTCAAAAGCATTTAGGCCTTCAGCCCATATGTAAAGAGAAAAATAGACGCCCTACTTTCTGGCCTCTTTATGTCTTAAACGCCACAAAACCCGGCGTTTTCTGAACACCAGGCGTCTGTCAAATCAAAGGCACTCTGTCTCCTTCATGACCAGTGGTAAATTGGTCTGGTCTGGCTCAGTTCATCAGCGATTGGGTAAGAACAGTTCAAATTGACTGGCTAGGGAAATCAGCGGGAGTAGCTCATTACACAACAGGCAAAACGCTGTAAATAACGCGCGCTCTGAGCAACCAAAATGGCGTTTTTTACGGCGTCATGTGGCAAGACAGCGCCGGGGGCAATTTTCGGGGCACCTTAAAACGCCGTTAAACACGGCATTGTAAACGGCTTTTTGCGTGGTTTTTTGCGGGGCAAATACTGATTAATACACTGTCAAATACGGCGTTCGAATATAAACGCGTTTAATCTATAGCGTAATTGTGACCCCTTTGGCTTGCCATAGTGCAGTGTGTAAACCTCACTCTCCGACCTCAAGAGGTGCTCTAGCGACAGACGCTAGAGACTGTGGTCATTAGCCTCCTCGTTAGAGTGCCCGACGCTCATGCCGGACCGACCCGATTCGAGGCCCGCTCGGAGGGGGCGCAAATAGGACCTGTCACTCAGGGCGCCTTATTTATACAACTCAAGCTGCGCAGACACGCGTCTTATTTATACAACTCGAGCTGCGTAGGCACACGTCTTATTTATACATCGCGGGCTGCGCAGGCACGCGTCTTATTTATACAACTCAAGCTGCGCAGGCATGCGTCTTATTTATACATCGCGGGCTGCGCAGGCACGTGTCTTATTTATACATCGCGGGCTGCGCAGGCACGTGTCTTATTTATACATCGCGGGCTGCGCAGGCACGTGTCTTATTTATACAGTTATAAAGTCAGGCGGGTTTGCACAAACGGTGCGTCCTTTTTATACACTGCAAACTTTACAGTTAAAAAGTCTAGCAGCAGTTACTACGTTTCATAGTTCATTCTGTAAAGTCGGCAGGCTAACAATATCCAAAGGAAGTAGGCCTTAAGAACTTTAAAATAAAGCAACAACATTACATTCAACATGTCTGACAACTCCCCTAACAAATTCAAACAGTGAAATGAAGCATGTCCCAGTCAGGTGCATTTGTTTTTTGTGACCCCGGAAACACTTCCGTTGTCGTCTGTGCCGCCTTCTGTATTTGTTTGTGTTGCGAGAATTTGCAGCACGTTTCTGTATTTGTTTGTGTTGCGAGAATTTGCAGTGTATGTGTTGCCAAATTAATCACAATGCTTTCTGAATTTGCTAATGCTTTTTCTGTTTGCATGTGTTTTCTTCCGTTGCAGCGCAGTGACCCCTACCGGCCACCGTACATTCGCGAAAAATATAGCCTCAAGTACATTATTGCTTACATATATTTATATGAGGATTAATCTTCTCAACACAATTTCAATATCAGTTTGTCCAATCCCTCATCGTTTAGAAACTGGGAAGGTAATTTTTTTCTGTTATTTATCTTTCCAGTCCATCAATATTGTTTCTGTGAGCGTAATGTGTTCCTACAGCAGTTGGAGGTCAGACCTGTAGGACCCAATAGATCAGGACTCATGACCAGAAAGCTCTGCTTGGCAGTTACACAATCACCCCAGAAAGCTTCATTGTTCAGAGTTTGTTACGCTGAACATACGCTGAAGAACTGTAAAGGTCATGGTGTCCCTCTGTCCCATGAATCACACACCATTGGCTGACACACTTCTCCATTTCCCTGTGGGATGTGTGTGTGTGTGTGTGTGTGTGTGTGTGTGTGTGTGTGTGTTTTGTTTTCATCTGCAGTTCATAATAAACTGCGCTCTCAACTAGGCAATACATTTTTCACAGACAGTTTCTGCAAATATAAACCCCACAAACAAGAAAAAAAGCTCTCATGAGATATCTTTAATAACTCAGCTACTTCTCTTAATAGCAAAAAGATTAGAGAGCAAATTATATTTTGTTACTACTAAATACTAAAAAAACACATAAATAATTCAGAAAATGTACTTTCTTTTAGAGTTTTAGAAGTAATATCGTCTCAAGCTTTACAATAGGCTATGTTACAGTATATTATAGGTTATTGTTCTAAAGTTGTGTCGTTGTCTTAAGTAGCACAAGAACATTTGTAGTAATAGCAAAAAATACATTGTATGGGTCAAAATTATGTTTTAATTATGTTTAATTAAACATAATGTTTCTTTTCAACAGCGGCCTGCTACAGCGCCTCTGATTAACAACTTTAAAGGCGATTTTCTCAATGTTTCGATTTTTTGCACCCTCAGAATCCAGTTTTAAATAGTTATATCTCTGCCAAATATTGTCCTATCCTAACAAACCATGCATCAATGAAAAGCTTATTTATTTAGCATTCAGATTATGTAAAAATCTTAATTTCGAAAAATTTACCATTAAGGTTTTGTTGTCAAGGGTCATCACATATGGTTAAAAATTTGCCTCAGCTCATCTCAGCTCACAATTCCTCTCACATTATGTGAGCTGCAACCACATAAGCACAAATGATTTCTACCTGATACACTATATTTCTTTGGCTCAAAAACTGCATTTAAAATCACACCAAATGTGTTCACCTGGATTCAGGACTTGGTTTTATGCAGACCAGTCAAGTTCTTCCACACTGACTGAATCAATTATTTCTTTCTGAACCTTGTCTCATACACAGGGATATTGTCATGATGGAATAGAAAAGGGCTCTTTCCAAACTGTTGCTATTAAATTAGAAGCACACAATTCCATAGAATATCATGATATGCTGCAGCATTAAGATTTGTACTCATGGAAATGACAAAGTCATCAAACCTGTTTATTAGATAGGGTGACCCAATACTTTTGGCAATATAGTGTATCTTCAGCATCTCAATCCAGTAGAGCATGTTTGGGTATGGCAAGCGATTTTATCATTTAATTATTTAGATTTACTAGTATCTATTTTTAGACTACTAGTACTTATTTTTTACTTACTAATAACTATTTCATTATATACTAGTAGCCTAAACATAGGTACTAGTAAATCTAAATGATTAAATCAACAAATTGCTTGCCATAGTTTGGGTGTGGTTAAACGGGAGATCTGCAGAAATTGTGTGATGCCGTCATGTCAACATAGAACAAAATCCTTTAGAATCTGAAGAACCATTTTCACCACAAAGAACCTTTTGTGAAACAGAATAGTTATCTGGATGTTAAAGGTTCTTTATGCAATCATTTAGACAAAATAAGGTTCTTCTATGGCATTGTGAAGCACCTTAATTTTTAAGTGTGTTGCTACTTTGCTCAGCAACTGTACACTAAACAGCACCATTCAGTAATGTGTTGATCATCATCTTGACTCGGGACACATCCCACACACTGATGATCCATGCAATATAACCAGTATAGCAAAATCTATTAAAAATCCTATAAAATCCTAGCCCAAAGAAACATTTTAATAAACATAACTGAAAGCTCCATTAAGTCATGAAACCGCAAAGTTTAAGCAAAACAACTTCCTATTCATAATGTTTTCACCTGCGAGCTAGTTTTTTTCTTATAGTAAATCTCTTCTCTATCACTTCAGGGAGTACAAACTTGCTGGCTTGAAAATAAACTAATGAGAAGGTTTGTCGCTCATATTATTATCTTTATTTCGTTTGAGACCCTGCAGTGTGATGCCTCTAAAACATTCACATCACACTCGTAAATGCCACAAACCCAAAGCTCTATGGCAGGAAAACAGCAGGCGTTAGATTAATGGCTTACCAGGGCAGCTGAGAGGGGAAAATAAAAGGGTTGCTCAGCTGTTTATTAAAAATGAAGCCCTATGGAACTGAGGTGTGTATATGGGCTCTTCATCCATGGCTCTGCAGACTCATAGTACTGAAACACATGCTGATTTTTAACTTCCAATAACTGGACCCCACTGAGGGAAACTCATTCTTGTGACCAGCGATCAATGATGAGGTCAGGCAACAAACCGAAGAATGACCTCAGTTGTTAATATGATGTAAAGGTTAGGTTATGCACGGCATCCTCCGTATTAAATTTGCACAAACATGCACAGTCTGCTGATTTAAAGCTGTGACTATTTCACATCGCTATAATGTCATTTTCATTTAAATATATGTAGGTTTAAGTGTAGGTAGACTGATTCATTTCATAGACACTACACTCTACTGTTTCTAAAAATGTTTAGTAAAAAAATAATTTGCTAATTTTAAACCCTATTTCCATAACTATGGCACACTGTAAATGTAAATGCAAAGCAGTTTAGTCCAAAGACACATCAACGCCAAAGCATTATTAGCAATGTTAGCAACATAACTCCATATTTGTCTTCGAGTGTGCAGAAATGATTTTATTTCATGTTCCCAGCACGACACAGTGATGAAGATTTTTCCTGTACAACATTATAAAAATAAAAGGTTTACGATCAGAGAAGGCTACGCAAATCCTGGTACAAGTGCTAGTCCTGTCCAGACTGGACTACTGTAATGCTCTCCTGATGGGCCTTCCAGCTTGTACAACCAAACCTCTGCAACTGATCCAGAATGAGCCAAAAAGAGCACACAGGTTACACCGCTTTTCATCAGGTTACATTGGCCCCCAAAAGCCGCTCGCAAAAGCTCTGCTTTTGGCTTACAAGACTGGCTTCAATAATTCAGACATACAGTGGCAAGAAAAAGTAAGTGAACCATTGTCATTTTCCTGGTTCTCTGTTTGAATTGGTCATGAAATGTGATCTTCACCAAAGTCACAAATATCAAAAAACACAATATTTATAATCTGATAAAACACAAACAGTCATGATCTTTTATGTCTTTATTGAACACACTCATTAAACATACAAAGTGATGGTCGAAAAAGTAAGTGAACCAGTGCTTTAACTCTTGATCGTAGGTCTTCTGCCATTTTTTTTTTTTTGCAAGGCATGGCTCACATTAACTAATGCTGCTTGCTTAAAATATTAATTCTTTCTTTACACAAACCTACATGTTTGCTTTTGGGGATATTTAATAATGCACTATAAATTCAGTATATATCATATCATAGAACATCATTTTAGTTTTCATTTTGGACCACTCTTCCTGAAACTTTAGCCGCAGTTGGGGTGAAATATTGTTTTTTATAAAGCAAAGTATACACTAGCAGTGGAAACTAGCTTAACCTTGAACCCGGTAGAGAGACTCGGTGAAGGTACAGAGCAACTGCACAGAATCTGTGCCACAGTACACTGACCTAAATAATATAAAGAATCCATCAGAGCATTAGCCTACTTTCTTACCTTGCTGAGTTTTAGAAGATGCCTGAAGCATCCTGTGAAAGTGTTGGACATCAATGTGACCACTGCAGAGTTTCACAACTAACCTCAATCTTAACACAAATCTGGTGCTGCCACCTTAAATCTCAGTAGGTCTGGGCTAATGTGACCCCTCACAAGACAAAATACATCTATTACTGTTTTATTTCTTAACTTGCAATTGATGGGTTGAGTCACACCACTAAACCGTACAGAAACATGAAATATATGTACAAGAAATAAATGTTATGTTTATTGATTTATGCCCTCTCTGATTTTAAGACAGTGGCTCCTGGGGGCATTCATGTGAAGTGGTAGGGCTGACATGTTCTACATTACATAACAAGTAAAGTGTGAACGTTCGTTTCATCTGATAATATTTTGAATTTAGAGAATGTTGTATGTGCTTGCTGAATTTAGAGTAACTGTGTGGGTGGAGAAAAAAGGAGAGAGAATGCCAAAAGAAGATACTAAAAAGGACAAAGACTGAGAGAGTAAGGACTTTCATATTGAGTGTCTGTCTTATTGCATGAACAGGTTTCAATTCCCGTTGTGGTAACTAATGTTTTTTAAATGCTGAATCATTCTAGGACTATGTACTGTATATGAAACATATAGTTAAAGATGCTGCACAGATACAAGGCCCTATAATGATACAATGAGCTCTCCTTATGAAAAACTAATTGATGTGTTTGGCCAATGCTGAAAGAGTCGGTGAGCAGTCCAATGCTGCATAAAGTGACTAGTGCAGGTCAATGTAAGATGTGGGAGGACTTACCAAATGCCATCAAACCAAATAATAAAAAGTCTGACAACACATGACATGTACAATAGCTAGCTAACACAGATAGCTGATGGTTAATATGTCACATTATCTTATTAACACAAAATCATATTTCTCTTTGTGTTCCATTGAAAACAATAACAGCACACAATACATTTTAGGTCTATGTCTAGAATTATAGAGGACACAAAAGTTCAGCCAAAAATGAAATATCTGTCATCATTTAATCAAATCTGCAGAATACAAAAGAAGATATTTTGAAGAATGTTGTTAACTAGCACCCATTCGCTTGTATTGGTTTCGTGGCCATACAATATAAGTGAACGGCTGCCGTCACTGTTCAGTTACAAACATTCTTCAAAAAATGATTTTGTGTTCTGTGGAAGAAGAAGGGTCATAGGGGACTGTAATGACAAGACGGTTAGTAAATGATGACAGAAGTTTCATTTTGGGATGAACTATCACTTTTAGTGTTTGACAGAACTGCACCACATATCCTGAAGGCTTAGATTGTAGGTTTGCATGTTGTCAGACAGCAACAGTATATAATTCCTCGTGTTTCACTCCCTCTTATAAATTTGTATGTTTGCAAAGTGGCAGAGGTTCTACTGCAGGCTCTGAGCAGCGAGCGTATCATACACAAGAGATCAGGCCTTTACCGGCCAATCCCATTTAATAAAATAATGAACGACAGCAAAGCATGACATGACTCCATCTGCATGTATCACACCTAAACGCCTCCGCTGAGCACATCCAGCTCACTCCCCATTTCCAACAGAACTACAGAGACGGACACATTTGATCTAATCCCATGAAGCTATTGCAATTTCCTTTACGGATGATATTAAGGATTCCCCCAGACAGTGTATTTCCAATCTGCTTAATATAAGCATGTGAGAAAATGTACATGTTGGAATATATCCCACTCATCTGTGGGAATAAACCGTCTCTACAGTATAATCTCTTTAAATTGCCACAGATAATCCCATTTCAGAAGGATTTTTCACATGAAGCTGGTGGTAATCCAATGATTACCAGCATTTAGTCTGTGTAGGTGCTTCATGGCATTTTTTTAACACTGTAAAACATGTTGCTGTAGTTATGCAGTAACTTACTGTAGATTTATATTTATCTAATTTATTGGCAACAAAGATAAATGAACATTAAACATTAATAAGTCTTTATCTTTACAGAAAGAGAAACAGCCTCATGCAAAGCATTCTGGGGACCCAAAATCCTCATCAACCTTCTTCTGGGGTTTTTTCTGATTTGTGGTTCCCAGAAATGCTTGCATGAGGCTGTTATTTTATAGGTTTTTTAAAGACTTTTTCATGTTTAATGTTTATTTATCTTCGTTGCCAATAAATTAGATAAATATAAATCTACAGTAAAATATTCTGAAATTCTTTAAACCTTGTTGTTTCTAGCTTATATTTTACGATATATGTAATGTAAAGCTTCCAATTGCTGTACTATATAAAATATAAACTAGAACACTGAATGTGTTTGTAAAAGAATATCTATGATAATTTCAATAACGCAACTGTATAAAAACAAAGAAAAAGTCACAATGAAATCATATTCAGAGTCAGATGTGTTAACACATGGATTGTAATAAAGGTCCAAAAACTGCAGCATGGACCAGATTTTTAGCCAACATTTAAAATGAGTGCCACTACAATACGTTTTTCACTATGCTTTATTCAGCCACAAATGAACAAATTTTACCCTGGATCACAAAACTAGTCTTAAGTAGCACAAGAACATTTGTAGTAATAGGCAAAAATACATTGTATGTGTCAAAATGATCGATTTTTCTTTTATGCCAAAAATCGTTAGGATTTTAAGTAGATGTCATATTTCATGAAGACATTTTGTAAATTTCCTACCGTAAATATATCAAAATGCAGCAAAATCACAAACAACAATGGCTGGAAACACATCTACAAACTTCACTCACTGCTGTCGCTCTTTGGGAATTACCCACTGAAGATTGGTATCTATGAAAAGATTAGAATCTCAGCTTTCAGGTTCATCTATTCTCCACAACGTCATTACAGCTGTACGCAAGAAAGCATTAAAACAAACCTGTTTCTTCTTAGCAGTGGCCTGCTACCTCTGATGAACATCTTTAAAGGTGATTTCTCAATGTTTAGTAATTTTTTTTTGCCCTCAGATTCTAGAGTTTTAAATAGTTATATCTCTGCCAAATATTGTCTATCCTAACAAACCCCATATCAATATACGGCCTATTTATTTAGCTTTCAGATGATGTAAAAGGCTCAGTTTCGAAAAATTTACTCTTTAGACTGGTTATGTTGCACAGGGTCACATATGATACCAGCAGCCCCCTTCACAGTAATATAGATTTATCCTCTCTGTTGCTGTTCTGCACTGCTGATTCTGTCTGTTTATCTCCATTAAGAGAAAGGACAAGGTTAGAATTTAAAGAGGGGCATTGTACATCAGGACTTTGGGGTTACACGAATGTCTTAGCAAAGATAAACGTCTCTACACCACAGGGGATGCCATGGCAGTATAACCTGATTTACCCCTGCATTAGCCCGAGGGACAGACCATGAGGTGTTAATAACCCTCCTGGGTTTTATGGGGTTATTTTTTATTGCTGCATTTCCAACATCAATTCAGACAAGCAGAACATTTTCATGAGAATACATTTACCAAAAAGCACTCTCAATGAGCACAAACAGCACAATCAAGCAGTGAAAACGTACAATTTGCAGCACAAGGATACAAACATTTGAATATACACCAAATTTGTAACAATATTTTGTAAAACAATATCCTTGATAATGTCCTACAATAATGACACAACTATAATATGTATAAAAAAGGGCTATGGAAGCTGTGTTAAAAAACGTGGTGCCACATTGATAACATCAAATCTCATTGGTTCTTATGCTATTACATTATAACATTTAGTAACAAGACACAATGAAAATTTCTTGTCCTGTCATACTCTTGTATACAGTTCATTCAGAACACTTCAAAATATACTGCAGAAGTGATAAGCCATGTGATATTTGCCCTAAAGCCTGATCACTATTGGATGATTTAGGATAGGATAAGAGGGTGAATCGCACAAAGATCGACAGTATTATTTTATTTTAAAACTATGCTTTTTTTCAATAGTTATCAATGGACCAACAATCCCATGTAACACCCCTCCTGATTTCACTTCATTGGCTGCCATTTGCGAGTTCAAATCGCTGACACAGGCCTTCAGAACGATAACGGCAATTTCGCCACTCTACCTTAACTCACTGCTCCAGGTCTACAGTTCCTCCCGCCACCTTCGGTCTGAAAATGAGAGACGCTTTCTTGTTCCATCACAGCGAGGCACCAAATCACTTGCCAACACCTTTACATTTACATTTACATTTATGCATTTGGCAGACGCTTTTATCCAAAGCGACTTACATGACATTGTACTATACATTTGTACATTTTGTATAGTAAGCAAGTGGGGGTTAGGCGCCTTGCTCAAGGGCACCTCAGCCGTTACCCGCCAGCCCTGGGAATTGAACCAGCAACCTTCTGGTCATGAGTCCAACACTCTAACCACTGGGCCACGACTGCCTCGCCTTTACACATTCGGTTCCTCTCAGTGATGGAATGATCTACCAGCCCCCACCCGAACTGCAGCATCCTTCACAACCTTTAAAAAACAAGTCAAAACATTCCTGTTCCGCATCTATCTAACTAATAACCAATAACCAAACACAACATTGTACTTGTTTAACAACAATTATGTTCAATAAATGAATATACAATAAATTATTTTCATGGTAGTTGTTAATACAGAAACATGGTTGATGTAGGATGTCTGAAATATATTCAAACAAACTATCGACAATGCACTATTTTAATAGTGAATAAGTGGGTACTTTATCATATGCGTTTGTAGATGCAGGAAAAGATTCAGAAAATAAAAACAGTCTGAAGCTTTACCTCTAAAACCGTCAGGAGTTGTGAATTACAGTGAGCTGTGTTAGAGCAGCGAGTCCATAGGTGTCTTAATCTTTATTTCTTTAATACAACAAACAGTACAGATGTTGCTTTACGACTTTGTCACTGAACGTCTTTCCTTTAAAATATCACTGCAAATGCAGCTCTGTGAAGGCTGAAGGTGTACTTATCACAGGGACGCAAAACATATCTTACCAGCTTGCTCATACTTGTAATATGTAAGTAATATATCAATAAGTATTACATTCCGCCTTAAAACACCACTTCCAGAATGCTTCCGTCTTCAATTCGTACATTAATGATTCCAATAATATCTCTTATCTGTATCCGTATAGTTGTGATGTAAATTCCGCTATTTTCCTTCATTTAGAATGATTTTAAAAAGTTATCGTTATAGTGTGAACGTATCTTAAAGCTGGTTATATATATCTCTGTTTACTATTACAATCATTAAAAAGCTACTTTTTATATGAATCACTGATGCTCTACTACACCAGGTTTGTTGTTATGATTGGCAGTTTTATTTGCACGGTGACTTTAATGTAAGATGTTTATATTTATGGAGTATAAACCCCAAAAATCAATATCAGCAGTTTCCAAGTGAGTAAGCCAGTGGCGACAGTGGGACCAAACCTCCAATATAAATGTACAATTGTGGAGAAAAACCTGGAGAGACCAGACTCAATCGGGAGGGCCAGTTCTCCTCTTGCATAAGTCACAAAGTGGCTTAAACAGGCATATGTCACAGTTTACAAAGTAGCATTCAATATATTTTTGTCTTACCTTTAGATCTCAATATGGACGTTTCTCATCAAACTGACCAGATTATTTTTCCTACAATCTACATCCATTTTACAGATCCATGCTCTTAATACTCTGTTTCTATTTTTTTTATTTCTCCTAAATGTATTCTTATATTAAACAACTAAAAACTCCATCACATCTCCTGAGCTATGAACAACATCTGAGCAATAGTACAGAAGGGTTTCTTATCTTATATATATTTAAGTCTTTTAATTTCTTTAAATTCTACTGAAAAGGAAAGCAACTTTAATATATCTCAGTTGTTTTAAGATGAGATGAAATACACATTAATATCTTCCGAATTTTAGAAGAAACATCTAAGACCAAATTTGATACAAAATTTTCAATTTCAATCTGTGAAATAACTTAGAAGCAATATTGTTTCCAATATCATTTTCCTATCGGATGGTATATAATGTACATGTAATATGTAGCGATGCACCGATACCAGTATCCAGGTGCCGATACACTAAGCACTAAGCTCATGTATTCGTACTTGTATTCATAAAAGTATACCGATACCAAAAACCGATACCTCATAACTGACTGAAATTTGTGCTTTTAAAGTTTATGACAAGGCACATAAAATCTTTTATTTTTTTCATAATGTGTTTGAGGTGTAGTTGTAATTATAAGGTTATTCTATTTTTATTAGTATCACTGTGTTGTGCTTGGAAAATTGCCACCTCACCAAAAATAAAGAAAAAATACAGGTAAAGGGATCGGTATCGGCGAGTGCTAGAAATAAAGTATCGGTACTCGTACTCTGCCTTTAAAAAATGGTATCGATGCATCCCTAGCAATATGTGCTTTAAATGTTATCATTTGTGGTTAATTTAAAAAAAGTAGGGCTGTGTTCAAAAGAGTCAAACAAACTACATTCTATATATGCTGCTTCCAGCACAGTGACCCAGTTAAATTACTTTTCCACTGGACAGACAACACGCGCACACACACACACACAGTGTAGAAAACTGGGACCTCTGCAGATGCTACTCCAGCATTTTAGAGCACAAACTCTACAAGCAAGCTCAGCATCTCAAATCAGATGCTGCCGTTGACAGTTTACACAGCTCTTTTATGAAGGTGTATAATAAAGCCTGCATTGCAATCCCATTAGTCCCCAGATTACACAGTTTTATACATAAATCTGTGCAATTTGGTCATGCATCTTAAAAAACACACACAAAGAGCTGCAGTTTTCAGCACGCGCCTACACATACTTCACTGCATTACTGCTGGACTCTCACTTCATCACATTACATCACTCTCATCATCATCATCTCGCTCTATGATAATGTACTCAAAGCAGTTTTCTCACCCGGAGATTTAAAAAAACGCTGTTACACCGTACAAATACCTACAGCACACGACGTGCTGTACAAGACAAACATGCCAATTACGCAATCCAAAACGCAAACTTTTACGTATTACCAAAACACCAATATTACACGTTTAAATCGTGAAAACAACAGCAATTAAGATGTGCATTGATTTAAACTGTTATTGTGAATGATGATGCATCAGTGCCAAAGTTTGATCTGATGCGTAAATCTACTTGCGTTCAGCGATCAGGAAATGTGCACGGATAAAGGTATTCTATTCAATAAATAATCCCTTTATGCAAAGCCTCGAGCACCCGAATGTCTGACGTGGGAAAATGTATGGTTCTGCAGTACACACACACACACCTATATATACAGCAGATGAGATGTGGGCTTACCCTCGGAAGACTGGGCACTGTGTATTAAAAGCAGCAATAGTCCTAAAGATGAGAGTTTGGTGCCGCGCATCCCTCCAGAAGCGCGTCTCCACGAGCATCTCCCGCTCTTGTCTCCAAAGCGCGAACACCTCCAGCTTCCTTCTACACGACCTGCCATCTGTGTGTCCAGAGGAGGGGTCCCGGTGTCGGTACCGGTGCAGACATCTGCTCAGAAGCGTGAGTCAGTGCCCACAGACACTCAAGCTATCACTGCGACACGGGGGAGCGCATCCTTCACGGGTTCATCCACGACTCTGAGCCTCGTTACAGGCCACAGCATTGAAGTGGGTCGCATGTATCTCTTTGTTCTGATGTTCAATAATGCTGTCTTGTGAAAAAACGCATGCATGCAGGGACGTGGATGTATAGTATAGGATGTATTTTAGCCACGTGCAAGCTCTAGTGGTGAGGGAAGCACACTGCCATCGAACTGATCCATTATCGTCATCCAGCTTATAATAAAGCCACCATACTGTGGCTACAATCTTTTAGTCCTGGATGACTAAGAAATACATTATACACAATAAGCTACTGTCTTTGATGGTGTGACGTCAAGCACCTGTTATCTAGAGATGTTTGCATTACTGTACAACAACTACAAGTTTACAGAATACATTTTACCTGAAAACTGAACTGTGTTGGGGAAATGTATTTAAAAATTATTTTATATTGTTAAAATTGCATATATGGCTATACTAATAAGTCTATATTTTATTTTCTCAACTTAAGTTACTATGCATATACACTACAATAAATACAAACTATGTTTTATAGAAAGTCATATTAAGGTTTTTTTTGTTGCCTTTTTTGATTATAGGACAGTGTAGAGAGACAGGAAGTGATTGGGAGGAGAGAGGGGAGCAGGATCTGGAAAGGACGCTGAGCCGGGAATCGAACTCTGCTCTCCCAGGACACAGTTGCACCATGTGTGTGTTACAGTAGGGATCTGGGTAAAAATAAAATCTCCTAACCAACCACCCAAGCTAACCTATGCTTTAAATTTGACTTGTAGCTATTTTTACACATGGATACAAACAATTATGTTTTCTAACAATGATACCTTCTAAACTATATAATGTGAAGATCTGTTATGTCTAAATCTTAATACCCTTTATATATTCTTTTTTTCATTCATTCTTTTTTTTGTATTCAATTTGAACGTTAAGAAACTGTTATTCACTCATCATAATTCAGTTTAATGTGACTAAGTAGAGAATGCTTGGTCACATCTTTATTCGCTGAGAACTAGAGAGGAAACACCAGTCTACAATGAAGACATTACTGTATATCCAGCAGGTTACATGTTCCCAGTCCTCATAATGCACAGTGCAAGAAGTGCTACATGACAAACTAGTGTAGCGTCAAATCAGATAAATCAAAAAATAATAGTCACAAAAGTTTACATACATCAAAACAGTGAAATAACAATGATTTTATCATTTTATAATGAACCAAATAGAAACATGAAATCCATAACTTGCAGTGTAAAATACCTTTGACAGATGAACGAAATATGATGTAAAACTGGATACGAGCACAGTCGATTTAAAGCATCATAACAGTACGTCTTTATTTTTATAGTTAGATCAGTGCAGATTTTGATAAAAATGATAGGAATATTAAATATGCCATTAACATTGATTTATGCTATGATGTTGTGTTTATTTAATGCTGTTAGAAAAGACTTGAACAGAAATTATTGATTTCATTTACAGTAAATACAAACAGACAATAAATATTCAAATTGTTTAATAATCTGGATGTGATTTTCAGAAGAAATGCTGGTGAATGCCATTTCACAGGGATCGAAACCTGATTAACATTAACATACAAAACAACTCTTAAAAATGAAGGCGCTTGGTTCTTGGAACCATTTTTGCTTCCCCAAAAACCCTTTAGTCAAAAATTCTTTAAAGAACCATTTATATTCTAAAGAACCTTTTCTCCCCTTACAAAGAATCTTTATATTTTAAAATAATGTTCTCTTCTAGAGTACAACACGTTTTACATTTCTGAGGGTTGGAATTAAATGTCCAATGCCAAAAAAAACCATGATCACCGTGTCTAGAAAACAGCCAGTTAACAATCGCTAGACATATTACAGATGACCAAAATGACCAAATAAATAAGGGGAGGGAAGGGAGTTATTAAAAATAAACTAAATATTTCACACCACTTTCGATCCCTGGAATGGAGAGTTACTTGCTCACACATAATGTAGGTAACAGGGTGAACTGAATACTTGCAAATTTGTTTCATAACCGATATCTCAATCAAGGCACACACACAGTGTTGTTCACACTGTACACAAATATAAGATATGGTCTTAACATAAAATGACATCAAAGTCACATTTGAACACATTTGTCAGTGACATACATTAATGTCAAAATAACTTTATTAATGTATTCACAAACTGTCCTCTGATATCAAAACATGGCCTTGTGGTTACGGCAGATTCTTTTTTAATAAGTGCTCAGTAGCATGAGGCTATGGGATTCCTTATCATTATCATCCATAACAAACAAAAATACTGAGAAACGTTTTTTGCCCTCTGTGTTTCCAAAACACAGCAGAATTGTAATAATAATAATAGCTGCACAGCAAAATCCCCAGTGTTAAATTAACACCAGTCGGTGTTTATTTGGGAACCACCATCAGGGTGTTAAAGTAACACTGGAGCAGTGTAAATAGTTTATTAGATACTTAAGTATTTGGGCCGAATATTTTGAATAACCTGTTAATTCTCAAACAGAACTGTAGACAAATGACAGAAATAAGGTGGAGGCTGGAAGTCAGTTCTTCAGTAATTCTACTTGTTATCATCATGTGTCTTCAATAATCCATCAATCATCACTTAATTAATCACTTAAGTATCTAAATAACTATTTACACTGCTTCAGTGTTACTTTAACACCCTGATGGTGGTCCCCGAATAAACACCAACCTCTATCACTGAACTCAAATCAATTCTGCAAGCTATTACGAGTCAAAAACATAGATAAACAGGTGAACAAACAAAAATGAAGTTACACCGATACATCCAGAATGGTTAATGAAGATACAATACTGATGTTAAAAGAGAAACTAAACGTCCATTAGTAGCAATACAGCAGTTACAATGACACTCAAAACCAAAAACCACTTCTAGTTTAGTATATTAGAGAGACCCATACAAATAAACAAATGTAGATAAGAACCGATGTCATTTCACAGCTATCTGAAATGGCAATTCATACAGCATATAGCAGCTTGTCTATGATACATTCAATATACGATACGACTTATTACTTGTCCAAAAAGCTAAACATAACCTCAGCCATTGTTTTTTAAATACAAAGTTTGAAATTTACTCCATGACTATATTCACTACAGTATACGTGAGGTCTATGCAGAGAGAGTAGCTACCTTGCTAAGAAACCGGCTCTGTTCCAAGCACCTATTGAGCTGCCTTGCTGTCTGCTGCCTACATAGGCAGCATTCTAACTTAAATTAAAGTCAAGAATTTGTAAAGTCATACAAATTTCACATGCAATATACAGTATGTGCAAACCACATACTGTATATCGCGCTCCTCATGAAGTGCATGAGACTGATTTCAACAAGTGTTTGGCATTAGCATGTTGCTATGCTAACTGTGCAACGCTCAAATAGGCATAGATACACAGCACAAATATGCTAGATTAAAAACACGTTTTAAATCAAACTGGACTAAGTATACCTGTCTGTCATAACTTGTATTTAGAATCGACTAACACTAGCCTTCTTAGACTTGATTGTTGCAATGCATTCTGGGATTGCATTGCTGTAAAGGCATGATTCTGCCTTGAAATTCGTCCACGATTTCAGGTTTCGGAACAGTGTGCCTACGATAAAATGTTACCTATGAAGGCAGCTCCCTAGGTTTTAAAACGGAGCCTATGAATTACAGTCTTTGGTGGCGCACAAGCAACTTCATTCAAAAGACAAAACACAAATCAAGCTGAACGAACCGAAACAAAAATGCACACGTCATATATACAGTACACACACATATATACTTATTTGTCCCTGACGGAATGTATAAAATGCAGTTGACACCGACAAGCTTTCATCGTACGATATAACAGTACATTTAAGAAAAAGCAGTTAAATCAGTTCACACATGCATAATAAATGAGGATTGCACATCATAAACACACCTTGTCAAGCTTCAGCACTAAATAAACCAGCTCTATAACATATGCGTGTATATATATATATATACACACACACACACACACACACACACACACACACACACTCGTATGTATCTATACACCAAATACTCCATGGTCCGCTCAGGCTAAGATAAATCCGTTACACTGAATCAAAGACCCATTTGCATTTGTGTCTTCATCTAGTCGAAGCCATGCCCACCACACAAAACACACGCACACAAACAAACCCAAATAACTAAAAACACACAACACACACACACACACACACACAACAAGACCAACAATCCCCTACTATTTAGATTGTATTGCAGTTTCACTAAACAGTACAAATACTGTTTGTATTATAGATTTTCTGAATAGAAATCGATTCTAAGCATTATTTCATGAATTCTTTATACAACTTGTTAATTCACGGTAACAAAGAAATTGAAAAATAAAAATGAAACTAACAGCAGGCATTCGCTGCAGCAAAAGCATGCTGTCCTCACTACTTCTCTCAAATATACACCGAATCCAAAAATAAGCACTGCGGCATGTGCACAGAGGAACACTGATGCCACTGATCTATGCATGAAATAATACATCTGTGTGTATACACACGAAAAACACACGGACTGAATCGAATTGCAAGTGCTGCGGTCCGAGACGAGTACATACACATTTTATATACACACACTGAGAGTGAAAGTGTAGAAGTAACACAAACAACTGCCGATATATAAGGCACTATGGCTGGGATGACAATGCACCTCGGGCATCTTTCCGAACAACATTGCAGCTCATGCAACACATGCAGCGAGTAATGAACGACTCCATGATGAAAAACACCAAAGTTCAAATACTGTGAACACAAGAACAGCAGGTGGACAGTCGTGAACACTACATCGGGCTGTCTTTACAAACACTAGATGTGTACAGTATACAGGTTAAAATACAATGTAGAAAAATAAGTTCACCGTCACGTGATTTTGGACACCATCCGCTGTCGATATTCTTTAAAGGAGCGCTGATTTAAAATCCGATAAAGTGATACACATGTGCAAAATCCAATCTCTTACACCTTTTCTTTCTACCTGAAACTTTTCTCAACCCTACTTGCTAAAGACTTTCCAAACATTCTTTTCTTTAAAGCTCAATTTAATTGCACTCGAGTCTACGTGATTCCCAAAAATTGCTTGCTTTCTCTTTTGTGCCACGGCTTTGGGTAGGAGAACCAGACGGTATGTGGTTGGCACAGAGAGCCCGGCATTATGCCCGTGGCTGAGCGATCATGGGGCGCAACCGACTTCCTTCTGGACTCAAGAGGGTTGCGGAGCGGGCGAGTCTCACACGTAGGGGTACTGGTGTATTTTGGTGGGACTGAGAGGGAAACCGGCGTATGCCGGTGACGCGATGAAGGAGTGTGGGGGGAAAAGCGGTTTGAACTGACCCTGAGGGTGGAGGCTGGGCGAGGGCAAAAGACGGGGGTTGAGCCCCACGGTGACCTGGTGCACCAGGTGGCCCGCTGGATGGGTGAGGCCGTAAGGCGGCTGAAAGACATGACTCCGCGTAGCTCCAGGTGAAGCCAGGAGGTGGGCCATGGGAGCGTTGGTCACCAAGGGGCCAGCAGAGGGGTAGGAAATTAAAGTGGGCTGGGTAAGGGGGTGGACACCCAGGTGTGACTGAGGAGGATGGGCTGAAGCGTGGGTGGGGCTGCCATGAGGCAGAGTGAACGTGTGGCCATGTACGGTGGGCGGGATGAACGCCTGAGGCCTGCGGTGGCTGTAGTTGCCATTCCACTCCTGATGGGAGGAGCCAAAATGCTGTACCTGAAGCAAAAAACATGTGATTTAAAGTATCAGACTTCAGGGCATTGTTTCCATTACACTTAGATGATTGGAAGGGGAACTGACCTGTCCAAAAGTGAGCTGCTGTTGATGGGGGTGCAGGGGCGGGAAGGCAGGGGTGGTTTTCTGTTGCCGGGTCACCAGCAATGTGGAGTAGGGCGGCTGTCGGTTGGATCCACTGCGGCCTTTGGGTGGGCATGACTCTACAACTATAGCGAGAGAAAGTGTAAGAAAACATATATAATCACCTCTTTATGTCTCATGGCAACCAACATTACGCAACATAAGTGAGACATAATGAACATCCACCGAGTATTACTGCAAAACAATCCATAATAGGGTGTTCAGATCTAGTATCACCCTGAAGGGTTTTATTTTGTGATAATGGTCTGGTTTTACATTATCCCGCTTATTACACGGCTAAGTAAATAATCAGACGTGAAATTAATTTTTAATATTTTGGTGGCAGTGAGATGTTTTGATAATGTTGGAATGAGAATCAAAACTGAGAATTTCAGAGAGCCGTGTGATAAGAATGATGGAATTTCTTGTAGGAATAAATAAAAAAACAGAAGAGAAGAAACCACATCACTTCAAACTTATTAAAAGCATTAACATTCACTCCTCTTTTTCCTTCAGGGGCAAAAGACATTACCTACAGTTTCCAGATGTTTGCTGGTCAGTGGGTTTACATTAAATGTCTATGAGAGATTAATCCCTTCCATTCACATATACAGTACTACTGTAGGACAAGAACTCTGATACTGTGTATTTGGCCAATTCCTAAAATCTGTGTAGGTCAGTCCTCCTATATACACTTCAGACACAAAATAAGAAGCAAACACTCCATGCAGTATGGGCATCACAGCACCTATAATCACCTGTAACCTACTGAAGCCACACGGTCCCAAGAACTGTGAGCTGAGAGCAAACAGTAGCAGTGATGTTGTGACTAACTGTCCAGTGTTTAGCACTTATACTGTCATTCACGTCTTCATACACAAAACCATTGAGCTAACTAAACAGGTAAAAAATGATTTTGGGCTTGAGAGGGTTGGTGTGATGGTTACCTGTGCGGCCCATTGGCTCACTTTTTGGGACCCTCATGGGCGGCACAACCATGGTGCGGACAGGTAGCTTGATGGACTCTGTTTTTGCGCTTCCATCAGCTTTGCAGTTCTGGCTGTTGTCATGAATGTAAGGGTCCTGCAGAAAAGGGCTGTCAGCATGGCTGGAGGAAACCGAGGCCGGTGAGCCGTCCACCATGTCACAACCACTTTCTCGTTCGTCATCTGACATACTGCACAAAGACAATAAAGGCATTTGAATGCAAAATTATTTGTGTGTGTTCAACTAAAGAAAAGAAGAAGGGTGAGTAAAACATGAGATTTTTTGGGGTGAACTATTCCTTTAAAGTTTAGAAATAAAGAAAATATTTTTTTAAAGAGTTATGTGTGTGTGTGGACTGACCTGTTGGGTCTCTTGCAGGGTGAAGTGCTGGACTGTTGTGATGTAGATGAACTGGTGCTCAGGGTTGAATCAGGACTGCTGAGGGAACACACTCGCTCCATATGCAGTGTACTCTGACACGCCTCACACTCTGGACTACCCTTACACCTGAAACATACACACAGGCTGACAATAAAAACCTATACCATAGTACATAACATATGCAATGTAAAAGCAGTCCATCTAAATCATTTTCTACATCTTCTGAAGCCACACAGCTTTCATTGGCTCTTACACACAATACTGATCTGGTACTGTAGACAGTAAGTTAAGTCCTCTGTTTGACTCACTCTGGCGAGTGTTTCTGAGCATCAGGCCCATCCTCATCTGATCCGCTGCTGATGCTAATTACGCTCCCCACCGGGCTCGGGGAATCGGCCATTGCGCCAGTCTGTCTCTGTTTCTGAGATCCACACGAGTCCTCGTACTCTGGTTCTGCCTTACAGCACACAGCCTCCTCCTCTTGCACCACATCCGCAACACACTCTACCACTTCTGTGTTTTTGGCACTGTCTATTGTTTTTGGGGACTGGCATGCTAAATTTTGGGAGTTTGTACTGTGCATTAGGTTGATACTTCTGTTAGAGAAAATAAATACAAATTAGTTGTAATTTGTATTCTTGGCATAAAATTATGTGATGACAGAAAACAAATATACAAGACAAAAAGGACTAGCAGTGCCACTTCAAGGTTCTAATTAAACCATTCACTTAAATATATGAATATATGAAATATATGAATCTTCAAAATGCAATTTAAAAGCTATAAATATATATATATATATATATATATTGTCCTTCAAAGATGTGTCTTAAAATCTTTTGGCTCCAATATGACAGACAGTCCTATGAAAATTTTAATGACCAATGGTAAATTAATTTATTATTATTTAATTATATTGTTGTATACTAACTACACCAGAGCCATTGCGAGAGAGAGTTGTGTCATCTCTGTTGACTCCAATGGAACAGTTTTGTTACAGCAATGGCGGTTCATGGAGCCTCTCAATAGTTCCCGGAAAATACTAGTAACACATGGAGCTGCAGCAAAGCAGACCGATTGTGATGAACTTTAAGCCAATTTAAAGACGCAAGTCATTTACTTAATAAATAAATGAAAGAAATAAAGCATTTAAAGAGAAAACATAAGTTCCTGGAACTATCTGAAGGCTCCGTGAATCACGTGACACGCGAAAATTTTGACCTTCCCAAAAACTCTGAACTACACTATCTTGCCAAATCCTTTAAACTGATTAAATTAAGTAATTTGTTTAAATTACGTTCACATTTTTGTACTTGAATAATAATAAAGGCAGCTACCACGAGTACACTGACCTGTTTGAAGACGCTTTATTTCTCTTGTTAGCGGCTGGCTGTGGCCACACCACATGAGCAATCCCTATGCTGATTGGCTGGTGAGCGGACATCGCCATCGGGTTGGTTAGTAGTGGCTGATGGTGGGGCATTATGGAGCTGTAATGGTTGCCATGGGAATGAACTTTCCTGCAAAAGATGGGAGAAAACACCAAAGGTTTTAGGATCAAAGCGTCGCACGGCGGTAGAATGACAATATCTAAACAATTGAGATCAACATAGCAGCACAAATGTAATGACACACACCCCCAGTCTACATGTCTCTGTGGACCTGCCACTGTATCTGAGGCCAAAGATGTTGCTGAGGGCGCCATGGGGGTCACCTGTGGCCAGGCGGGCACGAGGATCTGCTGGCCACGATTTGACCATGTTTGCTGTAGAAGAGATAACACGTGATGAATGAAGTAAAGGTTAACTTCAACTTAAATGCATTTACGTTTGTCAGCCATTTACCTGTGCAATAACTCCGGGTCTGATCTGTAGCTGTTGCATGGCAGACGCTTGTGTCACAAGTGGTACCGTGTTGTCCATACGCACTGGGAAGCCCGCTGGCTTATTTGGGTTAGGGGGGAGACCTGTTTTAAGGTAAATGACAAAAATGTAGTCAGATGGAACATAACAGTAATAATAGCAAGTGTAAAGTGGCTAAGAACCTTGTATGGTTGGGGGACAGAGGATCAGTGCCTGCTGGAATGAGTCACTAAACTGAGCACTTCCTGTCTGAAGTGGTATCCCAGGATGCATCACTGAGGGGGCAGATGAGGCTAAAGCCTGTGGAATGAGAAGAGAGATAGAGTCTGAATTGTTTCACAAGTCTCGCTGATAATGTCCCTACATATGGCTCAGTGTAAATCTATGAGAATTTGGCATGTTTTCATATTTGACAACTAACACTTGTTATAAACTAACCTTATTTACGACGCATGACATCCTTCTGCATTAGGATGTCATTTTAAGAAAATAGCAGAAAGCAGAAAAAAGCCGAAAGCAGGACATACATCATGATTTAAAATGTGATTTGAAAGCGAGAATAAGCTTTGTCATTATACTATTTTTATTTAATGACAATAATGTGTGGTGGTGAGTGTGGACCCAGATGAAAATGCACCACGCTCAACTGTCCTGTAGGTGGCAGTGTGCCATTAGCACACCAAAGTACAGTAAATGTTTTGTACAGATCTATGACCTCTGGATCAAAGTTCAGTCTCTCATGCCAGCCAAGCATGATTCCAGTCTACTGAATAACAGGAACAATACTTTAACATTGTGAACATGACCGAAGTCTATCTCTACGTGCTCCAGTACATTACTCGTTTACCAATTTAGCAGCTAATTAAATAAAACAACATCATGGCCTTAACAACAAACAACCTTTCATAAAACATACTACATTGAAAATACTTTAAAACAATGCATGTGCGTGCGTGCGTGAGAGATCAGTGCTGTGGGCAGAAAGTTGCTGTGACTCTCCTTGACAACCAAACGTTCTCTCTCCACGTTGCCATGATGTCAGCAGTGTTGCCTTGACAACGCCAGTAAGGCAATAAGGCTACAAATATACGAGATCTTAAAAGATCACAATGCAAAGGTGATGGGTGTCATTTACCAAAACACACATGGATGTACAGAAACCATTGCACAGCTGGAATGTAGAGATCATGCTTTTATGTCTGACAGCTTGAGTTAAGAGGTGAAATCTATTGATGATGATATTAATATAATGACAGCAAAGGCAGCGTGTGTTGTGACACGCTCATATAACAACAGCCGTGTTTTGACAGCACGTTACGACCTGAACGTATTACGAGGAACAACTCAACGACTCCCCACATATTTACAGGCAAAACGTTTGGTCTTTCTTCCTGTAAAGCTGCTTTGAAACAATGCAACAATGTAAAAAAAAAAGTAAATAAAATGTCTGTTACTTTCTAGACGGTAACTTTATTGAGAAAAGCTCAATTATGACAAAACAGACATTATTAGTTTTGTTAAACATTATTATAGTTAAGCACAGATAAGTGTGCATAGTTAAGTGTTTTAAGTTATTTCCTGAACCACGTAAAGGTCTAGGCATATCAGGATGACATATGAAGCTCATTTCACTAAAGATGAGATGAAAAAGTGAATAATCTGGAGACTTTTTAAAAAATATATGGGCATCCCAGATAAACCTCTAAAGTGTATTTTTCATACCTGAGTGTGAATGCCAGTCATCTTGCGGAAAGGCATCGTGAGGCCGGGAGCTGTGCTGGTGCTCAGGGCCGTCCTAACAAACGGAGCCTTGCTCCGCCCGAGGGACTCGTACCCGGCCGCCCGCGAGCAGCACACATCCATTATTTGAAAAGCTGATTTGACACTGTGAATATAACAGAGAATTTAGAAATCCTTGCATGGCAGGAGATTTGGAAGCTCGGAGAAGCTGAGAATGAAGAGGCGCTCACTGGTTGCTGTGGGGGAAATCGAACAGATGCTGCATTGTGATGAAGGGATGACTGAGGGCGTCACTCGGGGCGATTCTTTCCTCTGCGTCTATCTGCAACATCATCTTCAGCAAACTCACAAACTCTGCACGGTCCACCTTCTCTGCTAACAAATCACAGCCTTCCAAATTCATCACTAGATTCACCTGAGAAAGACAGAGGTCACAGGACAGTCAGACAAATCGACCAGATGCTCAACTATTATTTAACAAAATGCTTTTGATCGTGTAATATTACTTTATATTACTTCTCTATACCTGCCAATAAGAATACAGTGTTCTCAGATGTATATTTGTAATCAGATCCAATATTTGACCTTATTTAAACAAAGGAATTTACACATCTGCCTTTTCGGAAACACGTAGAACAATCATGTAAAACATATTTTCTAAGACAGATTACACATTTGTAACAGCAGTTGATGTCACGGACTCTTATATACGTGATATACGTACATGCGCTATGTCACCCAAACAGCTGAAGATGTACTTTCTTGCTTCTTTGGATTTGAGCCCCGTCTCTGCCTCATGCTCTTCTGTGGACTGAATCAAACAATTAACAATATGACATGTATTTGATTATACGTTTATGACATTATATATTTACATATGCGTACTGCTACTGTAAATACTTCCGCAATAGTAAAATGTGCTAAACTGTCAAAAAACAACAGAACAACTCTCCCACCAATCTTGACTCCGTATTTCATCAAAGTTTTGTTTGCAGTACAGAGTAACGGCTAAGAGTGATGTCCTTTTGACATCTTCACGTTTTTTTTTTAAGATTTAAGGAGACTTAAAGAGGCAAGAAATTACTTACAATGTGTGCATAAAGGAGCCTGACTGCTATAGTCAAATACAAGAGAGGATTAACAAAATAACAAAAACTGATAAAACTGTAGTCAATTAAAGCTTTAATAATGCTATGCTTCCTATGCTTTTTTGTTTTTCTATTCTCCTGTATGCTATTGTGTGCTTTATTGCCAAATAATTGTCCATTTTGTACCACTCATCTCATATTTCAATGGTTTAATCAAACCTGCTGTGGGCATTATAACAAATATTGTACTCATCCCTCTAAGACATCACTTTTGGCCTATCTTGTATATAACGTATATGTAAACTAATATTTTATATCTAATGTTTATGTGGGTATATATAAAGAGTACTATCATATTCTGCAGTGGGTCTAAGTTCTTCAAAATGTATGAAAACCGGAGCTGTTTGTCACAAACATTAAAAAAAAAAGAGAAGCTAAAAACCCTTTGTTATTGTGAGCTAAATGTTCTGACTCATGTGATGTATGGACATAATAGAGGTGTGGGTTTGATGTTTTATTGTCTCACTTTCAGTCTCCAGGCAGCGTAAGAAGAGTCCGACTCCCGGCGGAAGAACCGTGACGTCTTTGTCCCCACATTCAACAGATGCTCTCCCGGCAGACCCTGAGTCTGAGAAATATAGCGAATCTGAGAGGAGACAGATGGAAAGAAGAAAACAGCATCATCATTAATGTTTTAACACCGTCCAGCAGAAACAGATACATCAACAAAAGCCTGTCAGATCCATGGAAACAGCATGTGTTCTCAATAACACATTTAAACCCAGCGCGTGTTCCGAGAAACACCCATAGATTGAACGGGTTGGTGAAGTCACGTTTATTCGCTTTGACGTCATCGACAGTGTGGTGTGAGTGAAAGATCTATTAGACCTTCAGTGTCACACAGCGACTCCAGAGGTGCGATATCATGTGACCTCTGACCTCATAAATCTGGCTTTCTGCTGCAAAACACACCACTCGTCTCGCAGGACCAACCGATCCAAACAAAATACAACACGATAAAAGTGTAAAACATTAGTGCCACATCATCTTGACATGTTTCAGACCAAAACATCACACTTTATTAAATGTAGATCTTTAGCAGTGAACAATAAAATATGTTCTTTAATAAACTAAAACATGATTAAAATAAAAATGCATTTATTCACCTGTATGTTTTTCAAAACCCTTGTTTCTGTGGAAATGTCTTATGTCTTGTGGTTTTGTTACTATACAATATTCAAAATATCTTCCATGTTCTTCCGACGTAAGGGTCAGTGATGAAATAATTATTTTGGGGGGAACTATCTCTTTAAATGGATTAAAAGAATGGAAATTGGATATCCATACGTATATTTTAATTATACTTTATGATTGGTTACGATGTTTCTTCCACAAAAACACCTTTTGTGTTTCCATGAAATAACTTCTGTATATTCTGAAAATACAGATTCAGAATGACAGCATCAGAATGACAGGGAAGTAATATTATGACACAATCCAAACAAAACATTCCTGTAGCTTTCAAACGAAATAAACCGGGTCTGTACAAAACAAATACTTTTGAAGAACGATGTAATTTCCATAGTTTCTCTTCAGATATGAACTCATGAGAGTGAATTTGAACCATACTGTGATTAAAAGAAAGGGTATCAATGAACAACTATTTCATTATATTTCATCACGGTTTTATCTGTCACCAACACTCAAAGATTACATAATAATAATTATAAATTATGCCAAAACTTCAATGTAGCGCATGTTTACGCCAATTCATTTGGTTATTAAATATGAATTAATTATGAATCATTGGTAAATATGTAATATTTCAAATTGTGAGTAACAGTTTAAGGTGCAAGACAAAAACAAGGACAATGATTGATTCACATATATATTCAAATTACATTTACAAAATATTGCTAGAGCTGCATGTCTCAATTATATTTTATCATGATAGAAATTAAATTGTTTTACCTTATTATATATGTGTGACAAAAGTCTAGAGCAAGTCTAAAGTTGATGGCCAAGTAGACTTTTTTGTCTTTTTTACCACTCACATTTGATATGCTTATTGACATACTATGTTGCGATTCATATAAAGTTACCAACCAGCTAGCCAGAAAGACTTCTGGGCCCTGGATAAATATATTTCCATGTTTTAGCCTCTAGGGATAACATCTTTATTTTAAGTCTACATGCTCAAACCTGCAGCCAGGTCCACATTCAGCTCAAACACATTTCTTTTACATTTACGAGGTCTAATAGTCATTTGCTGTAATGTAACAGCAGTGCTGAAAGAGTGCTCCACATGCCCTGTGAGACACCCTGCTATTGGTGTTGTGATGGGGCGTTCATGTCGCCTATAAATATCTTTTGCTGTGTGGGGAAAAATTAAAAACCCTCATGGAGGAGCATGGATGTGGACACGGGAAGGGATATCACAGATATTTTAGTGTCTACACTGGAATCGCACATTAGTCGGAGTTGACGTCAGAACTAACACATAAATTTAGAACACAAACTGAACATAACAGGACAGAACAAAACCGGAAACACAACCCATCATTTATATCCCTATGTAAACCAGTGTTGGGAAAGATCCTTTCAATTATTACTTGTTGTAGACGACTACAAGTTCCTCTCTATAACAACGATGAAATAACTTTACAGTACAATGCGCAACAGAGCCACCCCTGAAAAATCCATATGACAACATTCTTCATTTGAGAAAAAAGAAAAACCCACCCATATGGAGCTGGAGACACTGTGATTCATTGTCACACTCAAACTCATTTTTGGAGCATAGGCAAATTCCCAAAAGTCTCTTATGGTTAGAATGTTGTAATCGTGGTCATAATGAAAAAGTATGCCTGGCACAAAGACGGGGTACACACTGGACGGCAGGGGGCATTAAGACTGGACCACTTGGCACCCGCTAGAATCTGGAGTTCTTCAACCCACCCCACATGCATTAATGATTCAGCAGCCCACTGGGGTGTCAGGATAGCCATTATACCCCTGTTACTTCTCTCCAAACCCTCCCCAGAAACAGTGTTCTAATCCAAGAACATTCTCTAGCTGCCCCTCCTCTCAGATTCACCGCGGGGCATTTGGGGGCCCGGCAGCAGAGGGGAGCAGCCTGAAAACTAGATGAAACGGCAATCATAAAGCATGCATGCTCAGGACATGCACACAAGCAGGAAATGCACAGTAGCAGTGCACAACAGAGCCGTGCAGATTCTTTTTGAGACGGTTTGGGCCTGACAGCACATACCATCACTCTGTGCTAAACACATTACGTCAAGATGAGAAATATGAGAGAAGTTCAGTGTGTGCCTGTATATATCAAAGAGACTATAAAACAAGACCAGAAGCACAGACAGAGAGAGAGAAGATAGATTTTTTATATATATTTTATTACTTTTATTATTTCATCATGGTACATTCTTTCATTTGAATCTATGGTACAGTCATTTGTTTTGTGCATAAAGCTTTGCCAATATTGTAACTAAACACAAGAGATGAGAGGAAAAGAGAGAAAAGGTCATATTTTTACTAAAATCAAAAGAAATACAAACTTCAAAAATGCAGTCAATATCAATCACAATGCCATCAGAATCACATCAGCCAAACAACACAATCCTTTGGACAGTAAAAGGAAATAGAAATAAACAAATAAAATATGGCTTGACCACTATGGAAGGCAATTCCTGCCAAATTTAAATAAATAAATTATGTGATGAAAATGAAAAACAGATTAACAATTTCTTTATACATCAATACGCGCACAATATGTGCCAAAAAAAAAAAAAAAAAATTATTTTATTTTCATTTTTACACTGACAATGTGCTGTCCCTGTCAAATTGAAAAAGAAAATGCAATTGGTGATTTGACATTTCATTTTCACTAAAATCTCGAGGAAAAACTGCCAATATGAAAATGAAATGCAAATGTGAAAAAGAAATTGCAAAAACATTTTTATTAAGGTTTTTATTAATGCTCACACAATAATAATGACACAATTAAAATTAAACGTAAAATTTCATTTTTCTTTTTATTTTCTCTTTAATTTCACAATTTTCATTTTTATTTTTAAAGTCAACCTGCATGCAAATTAGATTAGATTAGATTAGATTCAACTTTATTGTCATTACACATGCACAAGTACAAGGCAAAGAAATGTAAATAAATACAGAATAAAGCAAAAATTATGAAGAATTTACAAGTGGGAATGTACTATGAACATTATATACAGATGGTTATTTACTAAAAACAGAACTTTACTGATGGATATGTAAAATATAAATTAGACTATGCAGAACAGTAGTGCAAATGAGTATAAAGTGTGCATAAATGATGGACAGCAGCTATTAAGTTAAAGTAAACAGTGCAATTACATGTTAATCAGTGGGTGGGGCGTACGGAGGGGACATGTAGCCACCATATCAGATGAGCACGAGTGAGTGATCAACAGTGGCGTAACATTGTTTTGAAAAGTGGTGGGGACAAAGACGACCAAAACAATACTTTAGTAAACTTTAGTGTTTCTGTAATAACTCGTTGGGAATATTTATCATATATAGTGATAGTGGGTGGTCTCAGTCTGGCATTGGCTGCTTCGCTTTTCTCCAGCTTGGTCACTTGGTTGTGAATTACACTTAAAAACGTCTCCGGTTACGTACCGGTTATCCCCGTCTTTGTATTCCCATCCTAAGTCACAAAGCATCAATAATTCGAGCAATGCCGAAAAAAAGTCGTCTGTGGGGGCTAGTATAGGACACATTGCTACACTAGCCCAGCGGTGCAACCACCGCCTATACGACCTAGCTGAACACCGCATGGACAGAGTCGCTAGTAGCTGCAGGCAGCGGCGGGGGACGCCGTAGGGATGACACATCCAAGCGGTAAAATCTGGCACAGGTATTCTGCGAAGACCAACCTCGACCAAGCCACAGCTCTTGTAGAATGGCCCTAAGATCAATAGGGCAGTCCTGCCCCTGACTGGTGTATGCCAGCGCGATCGCGTCCACTATCCAGTAAAACAGCCTCTGCTTCGAAACAGGAAGTCCTTTAACTGGTCCACCGTAGCACGTGAAAAGTTGGTCAGAGAGCCTAAACGAGGCAGATCGCTCAATATAAAACCGCAAAGCTTGCACCGGGCACGGCGTGCACTGATCGTCATCTAGTGAGGCTGGCGGCTCCGGAGAGAAAGCGGGCAGGGATATAACCTGCGCTTTAAACGGTGTCGAGAGTGATTTAGGCATTTATGCTTTAGGTTTGAGCGTGACGCTGCAGTCGTTAGGCATCTAAAACTCGTTGATAATGCAGGACGCGTTACTTTCTCCCCATCTCCCGTTGCTCGCACTTGTAAGTTATATTTGCGGAAGACAGAGAGAGCCACGGTCTTCAGTGATAGGAATAAACAGTTTTTAAGTGTAATGCACAACCAAGTGACCAAGCTTCCCCGAATGACAGTTTGGGAACCACATACTGCGAGAGTTGGAGTCGAAAAGCGGAGCAGCCAATGCCAGACTGAGACCACCCACTATCACGATATATAATAAATATTCCCAACGAGTTATTACAGAAACAATTTACAAAAGTATTGTTTTGGTCGTCTTTGTCCCCACCACTTTTCAAAACAAAGTTACGCCACTGTTGATCACTCACTCGTGCTCATCTGATATGGTGGCTACATGTCCCCTCCGTACGCCCCACCCACTGATTAACATGTAATTTGAATGCAGGTAGGTTGACTTTGAAAATGAAAATTGTGAAATTTTACGTTTTAATTTTAATTGTGGCATTATTATTGCGTGAGCATTAATAAAAACGTTTTTGCAATTTCTTTTTCACATTTGCGCTTTCATTTTCATATTGGCAATCTTGCCTCGAGATTTTAGTGAAAATAAAATGTCAAATCACCAATTGCATTTTCTTTTTTAATTTGACAGGGACAGCACATTGTCAGTGTAAAAATGTAAATAAAATCATTTCATTTTGGCACATATTGATGTATAATGAAATTGCTAATCTGTTTTATATTTTCCTTTTCATCATATAATTTATTTATTGAAATTTGGCAGAAATTGCCTTCCATAGACCACTACTCAGAATGCAAAAAAATCTTTATAGTTATAAAAACAGGCTTCATTTTCCTTGTGCAAAACAAAAAAAAATGTCCTTTGATTTTGAGATAAAATATGACCCAGACACTCATGAGATTCAGACAGAAGAAAGAGGGATGTTGAAAAAAGAATTACCTGATCATACTCGAGGGCTCCTGGATAGAGAGGCCAGCCCAGAAAGAGCTCAGCAATCACACATCCCAGAGACCACATGTCTATGGCTTCACAAAAAGGCAGCCCAAGTATGATCTCTGGAGCCCTACACAAGACAAAAACAATATTGTAAAACTCTTCAAATCATATAATATACAGGAAAGTCCAATAGACTAGATGCACGTGGGGTGATGACGTACTTCCACTTAAATCTCAGCCAGCTAAGCCACTTTCGCTCTCATAGTGCTTTGTCACCAAGTGATAATATTGTTTACTAAAAAAAATTTGAAATTTCAGCGAACAGACAGCACTACGGCTGAGCATTGATCAAGCCTCAAGTACTTTTTTTTTTTCAAATTTGAGGATATATCTTGAAATGTATATCTTGAAGTCTTTCCCCATTTTGGTTGATGTATGATGTAGCAATTTGACTTACGTGGTTAACGGTAAACCTAGGTGCATTTTGTCTACATTTACATGTGCATTACGATGTTATTTTCAATAACCAGAAAAAGGACTTTTTTTAATTGCAGTAACATGTTTATATGACATAAGCGAACCTCTTTACTCCTGTTTACATGCATGCGGTTTTAATTATTCTGATTATTTGCTATAATAATAAGTGCTGAAACAAAATGTAAATGTGAACATGCATGAAGTCTATTAAAGTCTACAACATGAGACGTATTGTCAAAAGTTTAAGGTCACATAAAATGTGCCATAACCTCAAAAATCTTCAATGCTTTAAATCAGTTTTGTAGACAAAAATATAATTGTGCCAACATATTTATTTTGTTCATTGAATTGTTTGATGCCCCCATAAAATCAAAAATTACAAGCCCCAAAAAGCCATGGTGATTTGATAACAGCTAAGGGGCATTGTTAGGCACCGCGACACAAAGCTGTTATAAAATCACTGTAAGCCAAACCTTCACGGGCCTTATTGCTTTTATAAAATGGTTATTACATAGATGTAGCACGGTTTCATAAAATAAAACTATTATATTAATTAGAAAAGCAACACAGACACATTGATACTGTATGTAATGCGGTCAGCTGTACGTTTTTAGGAACTTTACACTGGCTTAGAACACGGCACAACCAATCAGAATCAAGCACCAGAACTAACAGTGTTATAACAAACAGTTTCTGCAACATTATATTGTAGTTTAAAAAAGCATTGAAATCTGAGCTGTAACCCACCAAGAACAACAACATTCACTAAGCACCGAACACTAAAACCCTTTTTTTTAATAGTCAGTGTGCTTATCATTCAAAGTAGAGTCAGACGATTTATTAAACAATGAACATATCATAAATATTACATTTTACTAGCAATATAAAAGGAACCAACATCATGAATATTTGAATACATTTTTATTTGGCTATTCATTCACGTGCCTGCACGAAACAGATTATTGATTTAATGACAAAGTGTTTGCGTCATTACTTCGAAACAGACCCGCTCTGCCATCAGACCTGCTTACACAGGTTACCAGGTCACCGAGTCCTGTTTTAAATGTAGCCATGGTGACGCAGGAAGTCCAAGTGACTGCTTAGCAACAAATCGCTGTGGTGATCTCATTGAAGAGCATTAAGGTCTCTTCGTGTGAGGTCGTGCTGCTGCCGTCTAACAGATGACTGACACTCAGGTTACTATAGGACAAACACACATACAGTATATGCTTGTGTCAGCTAACATTTCTGAAGCTTACAGACTCATTCCTGACACAAAGAGACTCAAACAGGAAACCCACACCTTTGGAATATATATGTATACATACTGTATGATGTGCTTTTGTGTAGGCATGGTGCAATCTTAATGTGACAATTGCATTTAAGCACATCTGGTACTGGATGGAGTCGCAACTGAACTACACCTTCCAATACATATAAAAATGCAATAACCCATCATGTAAATTCATTTCTACTAATGCATAGTTCCTGTACATGTTGACAAATCTCATTACAATTTGCACAATCATCTTTAAATATGTATATTCATGTATTTTTTTATGTTACTCGTTTAAGTTTGTATGCGTCTTACTGCTGGATTTGGATGGCTGCACTGGTAGCTTCAAGTACCACAGAACATTCTTTGTGTGTGCAAGCATATTTGGCAATAAATCTTTTCTAAAGATTAGAAATCCAGAGAGCTGAGGGATCTTCCTGTTCATTCTCCACCAGCTGATTCTCCATTACACTTCTCATTTATCTCACATATCATCTCTCCCTCATAGACACGTGAGAGCAAATCTAATAACGGCATCTTCATCCATACATCTGATCTGTGTCGGATGGACATGCTGAAAAATCATCTGCCCAGAGTGACTACAGTAATGAAAACCAGGCTATTTTGAGCTGCACTGGGGTGGAGGATGGCTCTAGCTACCACGGGGGTCAGACAGCCCCTACATTCTGTTCATCATGACCAATCTCAACATTAAACAGTTCACGAAAAGTTCAATTGTCTTGGGAATGTGTTATTTAACTGTAACCAAAAGGACACCACCACATTAATGTAGATGTAACATCCGATGAAATGAAAAACATTCATAAGCGAGCCAAATGCTGATCTAAATTTAGCTGAATGCACATACAGTTACTGTGACTCTTCTCAGTAGACTATATGAAGCCTATGTGATGTTATCAGTGCTCAGCTATGTTTTGCATATACATTAAAAATAGCCTCACAGAGCTACTTTCCATTAACACTAAAGCATATCACAATAAGCAGCATGCCTCGGACATACCACAGCTCTGAAAACACACAGACCTTCTCTAGTTATAGCCCTTGAAAGTCTGGCACCTACAGACATGTGTTTCCGGAGGGCGCTACTGTAAAAATGAACTTGGGTACAACTTCAACAAGCGTTGAATTATTATTCTAATGACAGAAAATGAGACGTGTTGTATTGTAACACTGTTGGTTTCATGTGGCAATCTATTAAAAAAAGATTTCAAAACTGATGAGCAACACCTGCTGCTCGTGCCTGCATTTACAACCAGGTGAAGCTTATTTTGCGTCTTAAAGAAAGAAAGAAAAAAGCACTTCACGTTCCGATCTAAAGTTAAGACGGACTGCTCCTATGAGGGACTGTACAGTTTTTAAAAATCGAACTTTAAAATGTAGACTGCTTATCTCAAGCAAACCGATATCAAACCGGAAGTTTCTCCCATCTTTCGCGCAAAGCAGGGCTCCAGACTAACTTTTTTTTACTAGGAGCATTGTAGCCCCTGACAGAAATTTTTAGGAGCGCAAGCAGAAAATTTAGGGGCGCTCCTTCAATCAGCCTGCAATGTAATTATTCACATCCCCCCCCCCACATAACTGTATTACTGACAAATACTTTGATAATAAATAACTCACAGAAATTACAATGTGCAGTTTTATTTTCATTTCAGAGGGATATGATATAATACAATTTTGTAAATGAGTTTACATTTGTATAGAAATGTAAATGGGTTAAAATACCACCTGTTTATGCTTTTAACTGCAGGTGACAGTGGTTTGGTTCTGTTCATGTAAAAAGAGGCAGTGCTAAGTGTTTAAACTGAATACATCAGACCAAATTAGTACTCTGAATTCATTTGAACCAAGAAAATATTCAATGAAAAATATGAAAATACTATTTTTTATAGTGTTAAAGCAAAACGAAAGGGCTCGTTTTAATACGTTCTTATGATTAATTTATTGTGTATTAAGAACACTCCCCTCATGTTCACAACACAATGTAAAGATAACTTCATATAAAACTTAACAAGAGCATTCGCCTGTCGTTCATTCTTGTTGTGAATAGATTTGAAATTATCCAGCACTGTCTCAAGTAATTAGATAAATGGCGAATTCTGCAAGCACCAGGCGAATGACATCACATTACCGCGAGAGTGAGTTGAGAGCCGACTGCTCCATACGCTTTTGACTCATTCTCGCGGTAATGTGATATCATCCGCCTATTGATTCTAGCGGCTCCGCATTAAGTCGAACAGCTGGAACAGTTTGCTGGAACAGTTTGTGAGTGAGCTGTTTGGGGATTATTGTGTTGAATGCTGAACTGAAGTCTATGAACAGCATTATGACATATGAGTCTTTTTTGTCCAGATGAGTGAGTGCAGCATGGAGAGTAGTGGCGATGGCATCATCGGTCGAGTGCTTGGACCGGTATGCAAACTGGAAGGGGTCCAGAGAGGAAGGGAGGAAAGACTTGATGTTGTGCATGACCAGCCGTTCAAAGCACTTCATGAGAATAGGAGTGAGTGCAACTGGACGTAGTCATTGAAGCAGGATGGAGATGACTTCTTTGGGGATGGGATGATGGTGGTGGCTTTGAAGCATGTGGGAACAACGGCCTGACTCAGCAAGATGCTGAACATGTCGGTGAAGACATCAGTGAGTTCTGCTGCACAGTCTCTCAGCACAGGCCCAGGAATGTTGTCAGGACCCGGAGCTTTGCGTGCATCTCTTGCTCTGAAGGCAGCGTTCCGAGCCTTAAGGAGACGGTAGACCTCCCCTGTCAGCCACGGTTTCTTGTTGGCCCGCACAGTGATGGTCTTTGTGGTCGTTACATCATCAATGCACTTGTTGATGTAGGCAGTTACAGTCTAAGTGTACTCCTGGAGGTCTGTGGTGTTGTTGTATGTGGCAGCCTGCTTGAACATATTCCCGTCAGTGGTGTAAAAGCAGTCTTGAAGTACCTCTGATGAGCCTTCTGGCCACACTTGTATCGGTTTGTAAACTGGTTTGGTGACTTTAATGAGTGGTCTGTATGCAGGCATTAGCATGACAGTGATGTGGTCTGAGGCGCCAATATGGGCCTGTAGGATCCTCTCTGGGTGGTGTAAACAAAGTCCAGTGTGTTGTTTCCCCGAGTTGGAAAGTCTATGTGTTGGTGTATTGTCGGGAAAACACTCTTCAGGTCTGCGTGGTTGAAGTTTCCAGCCAAGATGAGAAAAGCATCTGGGTGGGCTGTCTGCTGCTCACTGATGTGCTGGTACAGTTCATTCAGTGCCTCACTCCTGTTGTTGTTGTTGGAGCTGGGGGGGATGTATACAACAACTAGAAGTATGGCTGTATATTCCAAAAACACAACAGTCTCTTACAGTCCTCTGAGTTGAGCGTAGTAGTCGGATGTAGTCCAGTTTCTTGTCCAAAGAGCGTACATTAGCCAGTACGACGATGGGGATAGCTGGCTTGTGTGGGTTAGCCACTAGCCTAGCCCGGATACATCTGCGCTTACCCCTCTTCTGCTTTCTCAGTGGAGCCGCTTGTGGCGCCTCCACTGTGGGCGAGATGCAGTAGTGGGGGTCGGTGATGATGTAATCCTCCGGAGCAGACGGAGGTCACGCAGCTCTTCGGCATGTGCAGAGTTTAACTTTAAAAATGTTGTTCTGCCAACATCGAGAATAAACTCACGACTGTATGCGTGCTTAAAGACAGTTATGCGCGACGAAGACGTTTAAAGACAGTTATGCGCAACACTGCGATTTACAAGACAAAAAACACGAAAACACCGTTCTGTCGGGAGAGAGAGAAGTCGCACACGCCGCCATCTTGGACATCTATTTAAACCTTTGACTGAGGTTTACAAGCCATTTTCTACATTTTACAAGGGAAGATGTTGTTCATTTGAAATAATAAGATGACAATGTCAATCGTTCATTGGTTTTAAAGGAAAACAGTCGTTGTTTCTCCGTCTCACACAAAAGTGAAAGATGGTGTTGCAGGACATCACAAGACATCCGTGAAATCAAACACTTATGTGATACTTCAATGTGATCTCTCTGAAAAGCAGATCTGTGCAATGTACCTCGTGTGGGTGGGTAAACATTAAAGAGATGCTACTGCTTATTCTAACATCGAGCAATCTTGATTCCCGTAAAATAAATGTCATGTTACAACAGTGTCTGACAACCATACAGTGAATAACACTGCCCATCCCCATCATATTTCACTGTAAAATCAAAATCACTGCCTTAAGATAACACACTATATTTATGTTACAGTACTTTTTCCTTGAAAAGCTTAAAACCTTGCATTGTATTACATGGTATTCAAAGATGATCAGATTTGTAACACCGTGACGCTCTTGTTTAAAGCGCATCAGATAACAATAGGATCATGGCATGTCAGACTCATCATATCCCAACAAGTGCTTGAAGATGTTTTGATACAATAATGAAAACCCCTTTTGCTAAATAACAGTGTTTTACAGACAGGTTGGGACTAGATGACAGTCCTTCTGGGAAAGTCTCCTTCAAAGACTGTAGGAATTTCCCAGCTGCTTTTTCAGGGAAAGTCTACAGGAGAAGTTTGTGGACATATTCTTAATCAGGGCATCTATGAAGACCGTATCAGTAGACTTTTAAAAAGCAGATTTCTAAAAACCAAGAAACCAGATGCCTGACCTGCATCTTCAAACCAAAGCCAGCTCTACTGCATCTGAGCTGAAGTTTGTAGTAGCAAAATCACTTCTATACTTGAGTCAAGATACAGCAAATGACTTAAACTTTCAACATGAGCCCCAAGCAAACCTGCACAGATCAAAAACAGACGCAAACCCTGATTCTGAGCACATTAACGTAAAGTATCACAGACACTAAACTAACTCTAAAAAACATTTTAATAAATAGACATTTTTAATAATGCTGGTGGCTGGAATATTTTGATTATTCAACATGGAACATCGAAATATAGTGGCATGTTGGTAAGGATCTATAGATTGTGTGCTGTTATATTAACTTAACAAAAAAAAACACTATGAAAGAACAGTTATGTCCTCTAACTCATGGTGTTCCCAAAACTGGGCAACCTTGATATTGTCATCCATTAGTTTTAACAAGACCACAAACCTAACAATTCCCTATTAGTTGCTTTATTCTTTGCGAGCTTACAAACTGGATATTGCTTCCACAAATAAAAGATGAAGAGAGATAAGTTACATCACTGTTCCCGTTTGAGAAAGCTTTCCGGGAAGTGTATTTAAACAAAGACAAAAAAGATCTGGATCCTAGACTGAGAAGGTGAAATCTGAGCTTAAGTGACTTGGGGACTCCCAAACACCTTAACATCTGATGTCCTAATAGACACTGAATGAAGACAAAACATTACATTACCTAGTAATATTTTAATATTTCAAACGGAACCCACTACAATAAGTACACAAAGACAATCATCATGTGATTGCATATCAGAAACATAAACATAAATACAACTTGAGCTCTGTTAACACTGCAGTTCTTTATAACAGTGAGAATCTCATATCACTATTTTAACTTCAATTCTACTCAGGCAGGGCTCCAGACTAACTTTTTTTACTAGGAGCATTGTAGCCCCTGACAGAAATGTTTAGGAGTACAAGCAGAAAATTTAGGGGCGCTCCTTCAATCAGCCTGCAATGTAATTATTCACATCCCCCCACCCCCCACATAACTGTATTACTGACAAATACTTTGATCATAAAAAAACAGAAATTACAATGTGCAGTTTTATTTTCGATTTGAAATGATCCAGCGCTGTCTCAAGTAATTAGATAAATATGGCGAATTCTGAACGCCACTGGGGTTAGTATCGTTTTCTCAAATCTCAAATCATTCGTCCTCAGGCTCAAAAAAATCCGTCACAGCAAATAGTGACGACAGCAAGAAACAAGGCTGGTTCGACTTGATGCGGCGCCGCAAGCACCGACAGGCGAATGACATCACATTACCGCGAGAGTGAGTTGAGAGCCGACTGCTCCATACGCTTTTGACTCACTCTCGCGGTAATGTGATATCATCCGCCTATTGATTCTAGCGGCTCCGCATTAAGTCGAACAAGTCTATTGTCAACCAGCCGCGCACGGCGCACAGCTCCGGAGAATCCGGACTCTCCCCTTCTCACACATATAGTCCTACTAGTGAGCTCGCGATCTACTCGACTTTTCAAGTATAATAAGAAACATTAAATTGGCAAGTCGCACATGCGCGAGAACTTGTAAAAAATGCTCGCACTGTCTCAAAAACTGGTCGCAGTCTGGAGCCCTGTGAGATCAAATAGACTAAGTAGATTATGAACAATAAGAAACAATGGATATAGATAAAAGACATGTTAAACTACTTGCGCAGTCAAACTATTATGCTATGGTAAATTAAATGAATACAAGATACTTGACTTCACAAAAATAATAACTAAGAGGTCTAGAACTACTGTCCTTAGTGTAAATGGGTGTTAAAACTGCACATGAGGGCTATAAGAGACAGTGGCTAATCCACAAGAAGCTGATAGTATCAATGAAATGTGTTTCATGATCCAGTGCTTCAAACAACTTGTGTGTTACTTAGGCTTTGAAAGCCCAGCTGTAGAGCTTCATCATAGCAGAACACAATGGAACAAAGCTGTGCTATTAGTAGTAATGCTACTTCTGTCTCCTGTGTCCTTGACAAACAAAGATCTGTGATAACACGTCACAAATAGACATTGATGCCTCCAAGAATCCTTCATGAAATTGAGTTTGGGTATAAACTGGAGGTGTATAAAAATGGGGAAACGTCAAGATGTCAGAAATGAAATAAAACAGTAAAGACACTTGACTTTCATTCTCTCGCAAGACAACATTTCATTCCACTTGTTTGGCATTTTGCCAACACTGTTTTGATAAATGATTGATGAGGTTTCCAATTCAAACGCAACACAGGATACAGAGTCCATGGCCATTCATGACAATCCACTACAAACACGACAAAAGCCAGATTCACGGCTCACACAAAAGCCAATAATAACCCTTCTCATCATTTTCTGCCCTCTTAAAAATAAAGGTGCTTCACGATGCCATAGAAGAACGTTTTTTATCTAAATGGTTCCATAAAGAACCTGAAACATCTGAAGAATCTTTCTGTTTCACAAAATGCTTTTTGTGGAACAAAAAATGGTTCTTCTATGATGTAAAGAATCTTTTAGTCACCTTCATTTTTAGCAGTGTGTCCTCATTTTATTACAAACATGTTTGTGTTTATTTATTTCAAGTTGATAATTCTTCATTCAATGTACTGTAACTGCTAAAGACTAGACAATGTAATTTAAAAGAAATACAATAACACATTTTCATGAAAAAAGTCCAAGTTCACTGTTTTAATCCCCAGTGGTTGCACTATAGAGGAAAAAAGTTGACAGTCAAAACATTTCAAAACAGCATGAGTTTGAGTAAATTTTGACATAATATACTCCATACAGTCCCATACACAGAAATTTGAAAACAAATACATTAGGAAACCTTTGGTAAAGACTTTAATTAAACTTGAAGGTATCTACATTCCCTCTTTAAAAAGTAACAAAACAGCTGACGCTGAAAGACAGTGACCTTGAGCGCTAAAGTGATCTCCAGTATTTTGCTCTGCCTTATTTCACTTTGACTGCCAGCATGCTTCACCATCTATAGAAGTCAAACTGAGCTGGCTGCCCTCCCATAAGCTAATTTTAGGCAGCGGTCTCCGGCGCTGAGCCCCCGCTGTGAGTTTCACACAACTTTCCCCAGAGCAGCGAAATAGCCCATCATGATCGGCTTCATGTGAAGCCCGTTTTGGTTTAAAATGGAGAAACGTAAAAATCAAGATAACTTTGACAAGTCTGATATGTCTGTAATAATAAGATAAATCATGCAAGATCATGTAAAATGTTGAAGTAAACCACTTGACCAAGCAAATAACTTTTTGCTTTTAAAAAAACTGATTATTCATGTTATGAACATTCATCCTTTGGTTTGAATCCATTATGTTTCAAATTAAAGGCGCAGTTTGGGATTTTTAGTGGCCACTAGCGTTTCAGTATAGATTTGCAATAAATTTCTCAGTCATTTGCTCATCCCTCCCTTTCGAAGTACGACGGTGGCCGCAACAGTAAAAAAAAACATGTCGCCACTGAGACAGCAGCTGTGATTCTAGCCACACTGTCATGTTACTTCACGTGAAATTACAATGCAGTTACATTATTTCTACACTTATAAGGTAAAACGTTCGTCTCTCGAAGGTTATATGCCCATTTGTATCAAATGCTAACGTTACCAAAAAACTGGTTTATCTTGCCAGCCCAGCAGAAAACATGCAACTTTGGCGTCGAGTTGAAAACATTTGTCCTTCATCTGGTAATAGCTACACCGATGTTTATCCTGGATTTCTGCCGTCGTTTGTCTCTAATTTGTCACATTTGCGCTTCTCCGACGGAGATTCGCGCTCTGTCGGCTCTTGTGCACAATTTGCATGGTCTTCCATTGTATCAAAACTTCTAAAAACAGAACAATCTATGCTTCAGCTAGATGACGACGACGACGACTACTACTACTACTTCTCTTCGTACTACGACTAACTTACTTCTTCGTGGTTTTCAACTTGCAATGATGACGCAAGCTGCCTCTACGAATTACTAAATGCGCTCTGTGAGCTGTTTGTCCGTTTAGGGCTGCTGTAAAATAACATGGCAGCGCAACATGGAAAATTCCACATATATAGGCCCGCGCCTATATAAATAAAACAGAGTTATTCTAAGGTAATAAAAACATAACAGTTCATTACGTTCGGTCTTTATACACCTCTGAGGAAACAGTTTTGTATGTTATATTTCTTTCAATAAATCATACAAAAAATCAAGTATTGTTCCTTTAAGAGAAAGAAACCAAGAAAGAAAAACATTTTTTTTCCAAAAAGGAAAGTCATCTCCACCAGAAATACAGTACCATTACTGCGAAATTAAATGCCTCACACCATAATAAAAGACTTTGTAACCCACCCTTATCCCGTTTATAAAGCTCAGGTAAAGTGAACATTCTGAGAGAGATTGTAAGTTGAAACGTAGTCCAGAGGGTAGCAGCAGGAATAAAGTGGATTAGTGACCCGCATACCATCCCGATGCCACAGGCCGAACCTACAGCTAAACAAATAGTACATTGAATTTAATACTGGGAAATATATGTAGCAAGTTTTTCTGTAGTATACCGAATGACTGTGACATTCAGAACCCCACACCACTTTTACTATTTCTGCACAGTACAGCGTCACAAACAACCGGAAGTCATATTTGCTGTGCTTATTAGCCTAATAACTGAAAATTAAACCATAATCCAACATTCGATAGAATCATGCTGGCTTTTATCCTTCACACAGCTCGTATCTGCACATGTTGGTGTTTACATCTGCACATCACTGGATAGAGAACAGAATGTTCTGAGGAAACAAACACATCTAAAAGAGGAACATGAACGCAGATATTGATTGATGATTGTGAACACAAACTGTAATGTCATCGCTTTGGTCATAAGATAAAAGATAACTTCTGCATTGCATTAAAAAGTAACCTAATCTAAACCCTCGGATTTAAATGTTTAGGATATAAACAATGTTATTTTTTTACTGTTTAAATAAATGTGATGTTGGTTATGTAATGATTGTTATTTCAGTTCGGAAAATGTTAACTCCCTACATTTTTCACATGTTAACCAGCATTTCTAAACTCTTAACTATAATGAAATATAATGCAAAACATTTATATACACAACAATGAATCATTCTAAGGAAATCAATTTTCTATTCATTTCCATCCTTGTGCCATGTCATATTACACAAAACACATTTCCTTTCCCACAGCAATGAGACAAAACAAGAATGGTTTATCCCCCCACTGGTTAAAATGTTGGGTCAAATAGTTTTACAGGGTCAATGTAGCTTTATAACACATGGGACATTGTTTTACATCAGCAGCACTTCCTGACTGTTCCACAAGGACTTCTGCATTAGCTGAAGAAACTATTTAATAAATACTTTATCCAGTCATTCATTAAAACTTAGTATATGAAAAGCAACGGTATTGACTGTCATAGACAATACCGTCTTGACAGCTCAACTTCAGTGAACTCAAAGTTACCTACATGTACCTTCAACATTCAGTCTTGTTATTGAGGACATATATATCAGTAAAAGCCAAATAAAGTGCTTGTACATACCTGTAGTACCTCGACTGGAGGTACGTAGAGCAGACTGCTTTCGAGACGTGACTGGCCGAGCCAAAGTCTATGACTTTCACTCGGTAGGGTTGCCGTACCGGGTCCACCAACATGATGTTCTCAGGCTTCAGGTCGGCATGAATCAGTCCCATGGCCTTCAATTTTTTCAGCGCCGCAGCCACCTGCTGAAGAACGGGTCGGATCACTTTCAGTGGTAGCGGGCTAAATTTGTTTAGCTTGAGGAAGTCGTACAGGTTCTGCTCCAGCATCTCAAACACGAGGCAGGTGTGGCTGCGGTGCTGGAAACACTCGAAAGCTCGCACCAGGTTGTGCTCGTCTGCGTTCTCACTGCTTAAGCGAGCCAAGATGCCCACCTCGATCTGACCCTGTCGAGCGTATGATGGATGATTCTTCAGGATCTTCACTGCCACAATCTCACTGGTTCCCCGTTTCCAACATTTCACGACCTGGCCGAAAGTACCACGACCAAGGAAGTCTAAAACCTCGTAGGTGTTTTTTAAGGAGCAGAGCAACTCGTGCTGGACCAGCTGGTAGTCGCCATCCCCACTACCAGAACTTCCTCCTTGCTTTGTGGGCCCTCCACCGACCGCACCTGGGACCGCAACCGGTGGGTTTCCCACGTTCGATTGCAACATTGCAGGCAATACTGACAGGTCTTCCACAATCTGCATGGCGCTCCCCAAGTTCTCAAGCTCCTCGCTCTTACGTTTCAGCCCGCATCTGTTGGAGCTGTCTCGCGAGTTAAAACCTCTGCAATCTTCAGTGTCACCCTCCTCTCCAACACCGTCGTCACCACAACCCTTTCCTTTAACTTCTCCTCCTTGAATGTCACTTCCCTCTCCCCTACCCCTTTCGGCTGCCCCTGTAGCTCCACTGCGGCAACCCCTTGCTTTGTCCCACTGCTCCGCGTCTTTGCCCTGAGAGGACACGCCCCCTTTATGCTGTGATGCAGGTGTGGCGGTATGCTGTCGCTGCACGCCTCGTACAGCAGCGGTCTGCAACGGAAAATCCTGCCCGCGGTTTCTGCCGACCACAGAATCTTGCGTCTTGAACAAAGCTGTAAGTTGCGTGGGATATGCGATGCCAAGGGTTCTACCATTCAAGTAAGTCTGCGGGTAGGCCCTCTCATGGTAAACAGTATTTCTGGGCTCAACTTTAAGTTTCTTCACGCAACAAAAGGCACTTGTCTGAGATTGAAAAACATGTGGTGGGTAGACCAAAACTTGTGAGGCCATACCTGTGAAAAAGAAAAACAGAGGGAGAGGATTTTCAATCAAGCTTCTGTTTTTTAAATCATACAATGGAAGTCAATGCAGGTTACCAACCCTTTTCAAAATAATCAGCTTTTGTGTTCTACAGAAGAAAATAAGTCACATTCTTTTCTTACATTGGGCTAAAAACAACAAGCAAGCAAGCTACAAACATTGCTCAACCTATAGTCTAGAATAGCGGGTTGGTGCAAAGCCACAGATTTAGTTTGTGACATCAAAAGAACTGCTAGTTACACTGTGTCAATCACCACTATTAAATAAGTGACTCCTCTTACACACATGGAACAACAATTTATCACATTCAATTCATTGCGGTTGTGAGGCCTGGAACTCTGCAGTGTGTATGTGGTCATAATGGATCAAAATGATCGTAATGTCTGTAGAGGTGTTCTCCTGAGTTTGGCAATGTGATACCACCAGTGTCCATGAACGAAGTGTAAACAACTCACTACGCTTCATTTAACCTCCTGCGTGCAGTGGCTTGCATCATCAGGCTGACATCAATCTTGACCTTTAACCCTAGGCTTGAGCTGCAGACGACAGGCAAAAATAATGCCATTCTGCAACAGAAGGTCGACCTGCTCCCTCCAACACTCACAAACCATCCTCCCATTACTGTCGTAAAGAGAAACAGCCAACTGCTCACAGGTTCAAATGACCTTTTCATATCAGTTTCCATGAATCCGCTCTCAGGTCTCTAGGCAACCACTGTTTCAAAGTGAGCATTACTGCGTGGGGTTTAAGTTAGAGACACGGCACACAGGCAGAGCATGCATGACATCTTTATTACCAATTAGATATCCAATAAAGGTAGGCAAAATAACCAAATTACGCAGAAATTTTCCTTTAATGTGGAGAATTTTTATTTGGAATGGCAAAGTTTGCCTGAGCAAAACCTGCTCCCACTATGATTGCATATGATTGCCAGAACATTGTTAGTGGATTTACATTAGCCAAAGTCATAAGAACAAAGTCTCTAAGTCTAATGGACAACATTGATTCATCAAAAAAGGGCAGTTAAAAGAATAGTTAACCAAAAATAGAAGTTATTTTCTGTTTGTTCCTCTTATCTACGTCTATTTACATATTTGATACTTATATTATACTTATATAAAAAATATTCTTTCTTTTTTAGTTAATAGTTAAAGCTTGCAAAAAACACTAAAACTTCATAAAATTAGTGTGCATTTAATAGCATTTGTTTTAAAAGACCTGACAGCATACAAATGGGTTTGGTATACTACTCACTATTTTACTCAAGACTTTATGAAAGTCTACACACAATTAATTATAATATTTGCTTTAGCTGGTTTCAAAGCACTAACCTGAACAAACTTTATTGTTGGCCCAAACTTCCGCAAAGAGTCCCTGCAGATAAGTTAAGATACCAAGCAAAAGCAATAACAAGTACATTGTTTGCCTAGGAAGTTAAAGGTATAGTCAGTATTATTTTGGGTTACCAGAAAAAGAACCGTACTTGGCTAAACTTAAATGCGACCAAGTTACACGACCCATTCAACAAATTGTTTATTTAATACAATTATTACACAATAAATTAATATTAATAGAAATAGAATAAAACATAAATAGTTATATTTAGCCACTAGCCTGACCGATCAACAAACAGATCGGAAGTGAATGAACTGCTGTTTCACTGCTCAAAAATGTTATGAAAAGCAACATGATAAAAGTGTGGTTTTTACAACAGGCCAACACATGACAGTAATTTTGAGAAGACGCTGCCAATTTCACATTCGTCTGGCTGACGTCCTAAACAAACGTTGAGACTTGCCTAACTAAAGCTGATGGGCTCTTGAGCTCTTAAAACCTCAGAGCAACAGACCATCAGAGCCCAAGCGAGATGACAGAAGCTATACAACCAGTAATCACACCACATGAGAAAAAACAGAAGTATATATATTTTTAAAAAAAACACTGGCATTAATGAGTTTCTTCTGATATCTCGAAATGTTCAGTAATATCACATTAACTACAACCATCTCCTTTTTAATATCAAATGGTCAAAACTATTTCACACTGGACTGGCCTACAACTGAGCCTAAAACACTAAATGACACATTTGTCCCTGAATTCTGAAGATATAAAGACTCATCTGCTGTCTCGAAATACCTTGAAAAGTTTATTGATGTGTGACTTGGTGTTTCTCATTGGAGAAAACAACCTTCTTTATTTATCCACATCAAATTAAATGACCTAAGGGTCAACCCTCTTTAAACTACAACCTGAAATAATTTACTGGTGCGTGACCTCTCTTGACACCAGTTTGAAACTTAGACAAGACAAGCTAAATAGACAAAAAAACGGACTGAAAATGCACACCTGTCAAGCAGTTAAAAGAGGTGTTATGTCAGAGTAGTAGTCAAACATTTGCAGCTATCAAGCTATACATTTTATCAGTGTGTGTGTTTCCTGGGTGTCGAACCCATGACCCACGCAATGCTTAGCAACGCAGTGCTGTTCCAATTGTGCTACAGGAACGCAAAACAAATAAAGGCAAACTGCACTTTAAATTAAACATGAAATACTTGAATAATTTAGTATTTCTGAGCAAAACCAGAAGTTAAGTACATAGGAAGGTACTTATGTTTTATTCGAAATGTATATTAATATGAAGAATGGTCTCTATATAACACGCAATTGAGAAGTTAAAAACACATTATATTTTAATTCTAGAATTTGAAAGCTAATATTTTGTTCTTTGGAACAAAACGCACTGATGCATTGTGACTGTATTCGTCTGAAAAAAGTAAGTCATGCCTTGAGGGGAATAAAACAGTGTAATTTGCCTCGGAAATATCCCTTTAACTGAATGTCAGACTGACCAATCAGAATCAAGTAATCCAGAGAGCCGTGTAATAACAGAAAACCTAATGACCAAAAAGAAAATGTTTCATGATGTTGGACCATTTTGCAATATACATCACATTTTCAGTATTACACCTACAGTATCTAATCTTAGTATACAGATATATTTTGACTTTCCCACTAGAACATTAATTTCTGACCTCGTTCATTTTTGTGTGTTCAAAATACCACGAAATTTCCCTGTCTGCTTTTAGACACCCAGCATAAAACTTTGGAAATCCCTGGGATACTCCTATGAGTCATCTGGATGAAATATGATGTGATGCATGCAATCCTGGCAACAAAAGTTTAATGACCAGACTTGATGAAAACAAAGGGCTGGGTCTTGTGAAGCCACTGAGCACATATCCTCCTTAAGGGCCTGGTATAGTTAACTTTCACATCTGTCTGTTACGCGCCCACACGCATCCACATAGCTTCTTAAACATACTCAAATGTGGAAAAGCACGGATGGATGAGCTTGACACATAAACAGTATGTTACCAAGTGGCCAACTCAACATTTTTCTCACGCATGCGCTGTTGTACGTGTACTGTCCACGTGGTCTCAAAAATTGGGATGCATGCGGACGGGGTGTGCGGACAACCGTGGACCCCCCTGATGATAATATTTAACTCTTTTAAATTGCAAGTAATTGGTTCTAGGAGTTGAAAGCATGTGGAGAAATCACATGGTTGTTTAGGCCGTCAAAGGTTCTACTTCACTGGTTTAGTTTAAAACTGAGCAGGGCCAATGGCATGAAAAACACAGGAGTCTCTATCTGAAAAGACTGCAGCTGTTGTTCTGCATGCAAGCATATTCATTCTACATAAAAGGCTACTCATGCCCGACCATTACAAGAAGCAAAATAAACACATTTTTAATTTCAAACACACAATTTAAAAACAAAATAAAGGTAGTCCAGAAATGCTAATAACCTGTTTATTACACTGAGCATAAACTTCTTTAGACTTCACAATAAAGTGCAGAAGTGGGTGATGACCTCGAACTGCGAAGTTAGAGTGTGCAGTAAAGATCATTTCTGCAAATGAAAAACAAATGAACGTCAGATACTTCACAACAAGCAGTCAGATGTTATGTGCTGGTTCCAAGAACAATAATAACCCAAATTAAATCCTTTCTTAAGAAAAATGTAAATGGTGCTCAAATATCACTGCCGTAATGCAAGTGTTATGGGTCTCTTTTAGCTTGTTGCCATAAGGCTGCAGGGTGTTCCGGGGTGCTTGCTTTCTCACCCAAATCTCTATGATATTTTGGTTGCTAGACATGGCTCGGGTGGCTTCTTAAATTTTTTGAATGTTTGATCACACAAAAATCTGCTTAAAATGCACTCTGTGTCCATTACACATCATTACATGCTTTAAAAGCGACTTTCTTTCTGACAACAGTTGCCTACCTTAGCAATAAATCAACAATGAAATGAGAAGTTTCCAAAGCAGGTTGACTTAGTAACGGTCAAAATGTAGCAACTCCGGTAGCATTTTGTTTCTTAATGGGAGGTAGGGCTGAACCTCATAATAGGGTTAATAAAGCAAGGCAAGTTGGTGATCTAAACCACTCACACAGGAACGCAAGAACATTTAGCAAGAGTGTTTTCCCAGAATTTAGATCATAGAAAGGCCTGTCAACTGTCCTGGGAGGCAAAAACAAAGGAGGTCATTTCTGTGGCGTCTTTTAAAACAAACTCCATGGAGTCACAGCACGCACTGTAGTCAGGTCTATTTTAGTCAGAGGTTTCACCGCAGTGAGTAACAGACCAGAGCCATGGTTTGGACTCAAATGGCAACCAGGTTATCGTGTGACTCATCTATTGAACCGCTCATTCTTTCAAAAAAGCAAAAGCACATCCGGTCAGACTAAAGTCCACCACTCAATAAGAAACACATAACTCTGTTTGCCTATGAGGTCACGATTAAAAACTTCTCCTACATACTTAAACTTCATAAATCAAAATGACAGACATACATGCTTTTGTGTTTCTCTTCAAACGGTTTCGTTTATTTGAATATTAAAGGTAAAGCTCTATGGTTTGCGAATTCTTCTCGTGTATAGTGAAGCAGTCTATTTTTATTTAACACTTGACCTATCCCACTGCAGATGCATGTCATCTAAGTACTTGTGTGACTTTCTCAGAGCTTTATTTAGACTGGAAATGCAATCTGGTTTGGGAACCAATTAATACAACAACAATTTATCCACAGCTTGTAGGACATGAAGAATTTGTTTCATCTGTGCTATTCTAGACGATATAATAGCACTTTGCAGCAGGCATCTTCTTTAAGTACACACATGAATGTACCATTGACATACTAAGCACTAAACTAAAGCTTATTAAATATTTGGTTATACTGCACAAGGCTGAATTTAAACAAACCCCAAAGCGTTTTAAGCTATTTTTGTAATCTTTTCTAAACCGATTTTTCTTGAAGCTATTTGAATTACTTATAATGACAATAAAAATAATGTCTTGATGGAACTTTTCATGTCTGAATTAACTTATTTTACAAGCGACATACTGGCTGTGTCAAAACCTTGCTATCTGGCAAACTACACGGCATATGTGACTTCAGCAACAATATTATTATTGGTATGATAATCGCGGTTGTAACTTTGAAATTTTATGCAAACTGCGATTACAATTTTATACGAAATTAATGATTAAAGCAAAGGATAAAAATTTGAGTGTATTAACACCACATTTCATTTTTATTACTGTATGCTGACTGTGTCTCAGGATCATTTTTATGAAATCATAGCTTAGAATCATCAGTGATCAAATCATTACAGGCACATTCCAATCGATCACACCTGTGATACCGTCCGCCCGTGTTGCTGCATGCCCGATCTTCAGACAATAAGAGTTAGGACAATGATAAGGAGTAATTTCAGCTCATAGATCCCTCATGTCTCACCTGTCAGTTATAATCCAGTTGTCCTCCGCTCATTGTACACACTTTAGCTGAACTCACAGCATGTAGATGAGTGCGTCTCATTCTGCTGCCATTTTGTCCCGAGTCCACAGCGCGTTCCGCCGCACTTTACACATCAAAAATGTCGACGGTAGAGTCGATGGGCGACAGCGACGCAAGGCCAGGACACGGCGGTGAGGCGGGAGCTCTGCTGTCGGCAATACGGGCGGCGGAGCTCATGGTGCGTGCGAGGAGATCAGCTCTCAACTGCAGAAGCATTCAGTGTCTTCTGCTTATGACACTGCAGTCAGACACTAATAGTCGAGCGACGAGATCCGATACTCGAGTCCGACATGACAGCAACCCTAGCAGCAAAACCTATGGATGAAAACAAGAGGCCGGAGTGCTTGTGAATGAGGGAAAGCCCCCATCATATGGCCCCCGGACATATTTGACATGCTCACCAATTGTAGTTGATTTAAATGCACGTATTGAACTAATTTACTCTACCAAATATTCTAAAAATAATAACACTGAATTAGACAATATATCTGTAAATATAAATAAAAAATACAAAAAATAGGTCACTTTGACTTAAGGTCATTCAAATAGTTCTAAAATAAAGGATTCCTTTTCTAAAGGATTTTGTTAATCAGCTGTAAATCTCGATGTAATATGTTTTTATTTATGTAAATAGGCCATGTCAATAAATACTATGTATACAATTATTTTTTGTTTAAAGCTTTTAATCCATAACAGTGACTGTAAAATATACTTTGTGTATGAGAGTGGCATATTTTGAGTTGTGGTGTTTGAGCTTGTTTTGGGCGGGTTTTGATACAAAAAAACCTGGCAACCCTGTATGGCCCCATATTGGAGAAGTCAAGACTGGCTGAAAAACACACAGAAGTAAACATTTACATTTATTCATTTGGCAGACGCTTTTATCCAAAGCGACTTACAATTGAGGAAAACAGCAAGCGATTCGTCTAAGTAAGCAATATTCACGAGAAGTGCTAGTAATACAAGGTTTCAAATACAACGTCAAGATAGTATAAGCAAGTATATAGAGAACATTAGGAAAGGAAAAGTAGAGGTAGAGGTATTTTTTTTATATTATGAGACAGTTAAGTGCTCATGGAAGAGGTGGGTCTTCAGCTGTTTTTTGAATTGTGAAATTGATCCAGCCGTCCTGATGGAAACAGGAAGATCGTTCCACCAGCCGGAGACGGTGAAAGAAAATGTCCTTGAGATGGATCTCATGCCTCTCTGTGAAGGAACAATGAGGTGCCGCTTGTTTTCAGACCGCAGACTTCTGGAGGGGATGTAGGTCTGTAAGAGAGAGTTGAGGTAGATGGGTGCTGTGTTAGTGGCTGTTCTGTAAGCAAGCACCAGTGCCTTGAACTTAATGCGTGCCGCTACTGGGAGCCAGTGCAGAGAGATGAGCAGAGGTGTGACATGTGCTCTCTTGGGCTCATTGAAGACCAGGCGTGCAGCAGCATTCTGGATCATTTGCAGAGGTTTGAAGGCACAGGCTGGGAGACCGGCCAGAAGAGCATTACAATAATCCAGTCTAGAAATGACAAGTGCCTGGACGAGAAGCTGTGTTGCATGTTCTGTTAAGAACGGTCTGATCTTTCTAATGTTGTACAATGCAAACCTGCATGGCCGAGTTGTTTTAGTAACGTGATCCTTAAAAGTCAGCTGATCATCCATGATTACCCCAAGATTCCTGACTGAAGTCGATGGGGTTATCTTTGATGGACCAAGTTGGATGGTAAGCTGGTGCTGTTCTGACAGGGTGGCAGGAAGGACGAGAAGCTCAGTCTTAGCCAGGTTGAGTTGTAAGTGATGATCTTTCATCCAAGAAGAGATGTCAGCCAGGCAGTCTGAGACTCGTGTGGCTAGCGTGGAATCGTCTGGATGAAACGAGAGGTGAAGTTGAGTGTCATCAGCATAACAATGGTAGGAGAATCCATGTGCTTGTATGATGGAACCCAGTGATGTGGTGTATATGGAGAAGAGCAGAGGCCCAAGAACCGATCCTTGTGGGACCCCGGTGACTAGTTGGTGTGATTTGGACACTTCACCTCCCCAAGCTACCTTGAAGGACCTATCTGCGAGGTAGGATTTAAACCAGGAGAGTGAAGTTCCAGTGATGCCCAGTGAGAAGAAGGGCGGACAGAAGAATGTGATGGTTAACCGTGTTGAAGGCTGCAGGTGGAGGTAAACAGGTGGAGAGCTCCGTTTTTCCTGAATAATAAGCACAATAACATTTCTCAACACTCTTGAAGTTGGAGTTTTCACAGTTTCTTAAGAGCTTAATACCATGTCATGTCTACATTAATATGTTAATATGGAGCTACATATGGAGCATTATGAAGCGCTTGCCATTCTTTGCACATGAGCAAGCAAACTGGAAAAACTACTAGCAAAGTTTTTACTAGCAAAACTTGGCTTTAAAAAGCAATTTAAAGTACCGTTAATGTCAGGTTGAATTGTTGATCTTACAAATGTTGTTTGTGATGTTAGAAGCAATTTAAAGATAAACGTCTCCCCCATTCAAGAAAATGGGACCTGCTGCCTAGAGACGTTGTAAATATGGCCATCAAGTGCAATGGCTTTCCTCAAAGGGTCTTTGGCCTTAAATACAAAATTATCATTTAGTTAAAATAATGTCATGTAAAATATAATGATGTAAAAGTTTGAACAGGACTGCAGTGTGCTTTAATCGAGTATATTTAAATTTACTAATAGATTATATGTCTTTTGATTTTGAAGCAGCTGAGACGAAACAAAGCAGCTGCAGGCTGTTATTTGTCAGTGAGGTAGGCTACTTCCATTTGCTTAAGTGTCAGCCAGATGACATAAGTGTCAGTATGTGCATAAGAACACACTCAACCATTTGGTCACTTTTGACCAGCTGGTTAAGTGTTAATCTCTGTCATCTAACAATGGCCTGTTAGAGTCTCTAAATACAGGTAATCTGTTTGTGGTTTCAAAAGAAAAAAAAAACGTAATCATTTCCCTTTTCCTTAAGTCTCTAGCAATTGTTAAAAACCCTGTAACTTTGTCACTTTTTATATTATTGCCTTAAGTTGAATTGCTTCAATAGTTTTTCTAATGTAGAGATCCACTGATATCAAAATGTTTTTTGTCCTTTTATTAAAAATTTGTTAGCCTTAAGGACTTCATTAAACTCCCATGCTCTTAAGCGCTGACAAAATTCGCATTTAAAGGATATACACATTCAAAACGGACGGTCTTGCACGTGCGCTCAAAAAAATCTAGAAATTCCATAACTTCACGCTAGCCTCTCGTCAAAGTTTTTGTCCAATCAAATGCGCTTTCGAATCCGAAGAGTCCCGCCCCTTTCACTGGAGCAGCGCGTCATATCAGAATCAGAAGAGCTTTATTGCCAAGTGTGCTTGCACACACAAGGAATTTTCTTTGGTGTTGGAAGCTACTAGTACACACGTTCAACATAATGACAAGACAAATTATGATTTACAGTGTAAAAGATATAAAAGAGAAAATATGCATATATAAAATAAGACTATTGTACAGAAAGTGGGAGTAATAACATTGAGACATCAAACATGGTAATATATTGTAGAAATGACATATTTACAGATGATATGTACACTTGTGAAAATGGATAATGTTGTGTGCAGAAGTAGTGTTATGTGCATGTAGAAATAAATTCACATGTAATAAGGCATTATAATATATGCTCTAGGTCCAGAGTAGTGCTTTTGAGGAGCAGTACTGTTTAGGGAGATGTCCTGGGGTGGGGAGACTGTATCTGTGTCTGGAAGTCCTGGTGTTTAGTGCTCTGAAGCGCCGGAACAGTTCAAAAAGTTTGTGTCCAGGGTGAGTGGAGTCTGTGATGATTTTTCTTGCCCTGTTCTTCATTCGGGAATCGTACAGGTCCTGAAGTGTGGGCAAGGGAGCACCAATAATCATTGTAGTCTTAGGTCTGATTTGGTGGCCGAGCCAAACCAACCAGTTATTGAAGTGCACAGAACAGATTCGATAACTGCTGAGTAAAACTGGATCAGTAGCTTCTGTGGTAGGTTGAACTTCCCCAGTTGATGAAGGAAGTACAAACTCTGCTGGGCCTTCTTTACAATAGAGTCTATGTGAGCTAGACTTCCACTTCAGGACTCGGCCCGACTCAGTTTTCTAAAGCGTTTTCAGAGATCGGTTACCCCGCCTTTATGTTTCCAGTGACAAAATGTTTACTGCAAACGTTAGGCATACTGAGTGTGTCAGGTTCCCGAAATTTACTCATTTTTCGAAAGCTTATAAAAACGCGGTTTTGTGTTTTTTTTTTAAGCTTGTTTACTGCACAAATTGTCACAAACCAGTCTTAAAACATTTTTCTGTTTTTTTTTGTTAGGCTATAAGTCAGCAATGACGAGGAGGCAGCTTCCTGCAATACAATGTCAATGGAGACGGTTCCTCCCCGGTGTGGGCGTGGCCTAAATGCGCTCGGTTGAAATTACGTCAACACATAAAATAATGCTGCGCGTTCCAAGGCGATTCAGTGGGTCTTTAAATGTGTATTACAACTGGCTGTAATAATATATTTTATATGCTTAATAAAAGTTCAAATCATTAAAATAATGTAATGAAACAGATGCAACTATTTTAACTCTTGCACGCATAAGATTAGCTTAAAACAGGCTTACACTACGGTGGAGAAAACCGACTGTTGAGTTCAGTAGCAACAGGATCTGGGTTCCTCTAGTACAGCCTGACGTGTGGCTCCTCTCCAGTCTGCTCCAGGCTCCTCCACTTGCCGTCTGCTGCCCTCCACTGATGCAAAGGAAAACCAGGTGAAACATGGATTTTGAAAGATTGTTGTACAACACTTACAATAGAAAATAAATAATAAATAAACAGATGAATCGATGAATAGCAATTAATAAATTAAACAAAAACAGTACACATACGTTATAAATCATATTTTACAAGCCTTTTTACATTATTTCAATTCTTTTTTTTACATGCAAGCCTACCTTGAGTGCACAGAACTTATGAGAAGACAGCATGAACAATCATGGTAATCATGTTGCAATGAATCATGTTGTAGTAACGCTGTATTATTGAATTATGTTGTAAAGTAAACCCCATTATGTAAACACGCCTATGGCGCCGTTGCCATGACAGCACGTTTTGCGTCTTTTTTGGATGGTATTGTTTTGTGGTATTTTGACTAGCCACAAGCTAAAGTTGTTTATTATCGTCTTTCTTTAAGCGTTTAATTATTTGTAGTATAATTATATTATGTATTTAGATGCGTTAAGGACATGTGTAGTTCTGCAGAACTGCGCTGATCAGCTGACAGTTTTAGGAAACATCGTGCGACCTTCAGCGGGCACTGTGAGTGTATGTTTACATATAAATAACCCGATTCCTTTCACTTATTTATAAACAAAGTTACACTGCTGTCTAACTTATCCCATACACACCGTTTATATTAGGCCTACATTTATTATTTTTATGATTATTATTGTTATTGCTCCCTGTAGGATGGGAGCCGGACTCATTTTACAGCAGAGAGCTCACCTCCCCCTGACAACAAATTGCAGAGAGACAGGTATAACTTGCTTATACAAACTAAGAACAAAGACTAATTTCAATACATTTTAATTGATTGTATATGTGATTTTATTGATTTTTCCTTATAGTTATATATTTTTTCACCATCACACATTCATTGAGCTGCAAACTGTCCCACAGGCAATTTGTTGCAGATGTTATAGATGGTTTAATTGTCGAGCTGCAGGAGTCAAACACATGTCAGAGCTTGAAAACAGCAGTGCAGGAGGAGAAGATGAAGAAAGCACGACTTCTTGACATATTAAACAGGTCTTAACATGAACTGACAAACTATTTACACCAGAATATCGTGTGCTATAATTTGTAACCTCAAACTGATAACACACATGATATTGTCCTGTACGTATTCTTCCAACTATAGAGAGGAAGAAAGCAAACAAAAGGTTAAAAATCTCCAGAAACAGGTGCATAACATCCAGAAGGAGAGAACAGAAGAGTGTGAGGTAAACACATACTGTAGTATATCCTTTTACACAGGTCCATACTGCCACTCAACCCTGAAACCAAATTTGATCATATTTACATTCTTGGTAACACTTTACATTAAGGTTCCTTTTATAAAGCATTTATAAATGTCTTCATTAATGAATAATAAGTCATTTACAAATGCATCATAAAGCAGTTATAACTGCATAAATAAAAAGGGCATTCTAACGAAATACCTGCCAAATAGTGAGCCATTTTGAACTCACATGTTGCAAATGCTTAATAAATGTATTTATTCATTGTTTATTTGACTCAAAAGCTGATTCATCTTGATTTTGTTTGCAAAATAGTCTGTCAGACTGGAGACTGTAGGGTGTAGTGTTGGCTTTTCTTATTATTGTATATTTCATATCTTGTGCCACTTTTCATGTTTTTCCATGTTGCTTACCTGATCCTATTCCAAATGTCTTACGGTGCCCTCCAGAATGCCTTCAGATCATTATGCTAATCCTAAGCAGTTTTTCTTTCTTTTTTTATCACTTTTTTACACTAAATGCACAAAGGGTGTTTACGATGTTTTAGTAATGATTTAATTACTTGCAATAGTTAATCAAAACCAGAAAACATTATTTTATTATTTATTATAGAGCTAAAGAATGCTTGCTCACAAGGCTACACCTTAATGTAAAGTGATCACCTGTATTCATAACTCATTAAACAATGAATAAATACATGTATTAAGCATTTACAACATGTGAGTTTTAAATGGATATTTCGTTATAATCCCCCTTTTTATGTATGCAGTTATAACTGCCTTATAATGATTTGTAAATGACTTATTAATCATTAATGAACACATTTATAAATGCTTTTTAAAGGGAACCTTAATGTAAAGTATTACCACGTTCTTAATACACAATTGTGTTATTTTTATGTCATAGCAAGAAAATGTTTTGCATGCTTTGCCTCTGAAATGATTTTCACCTCAAATTAATAAACTCACACATGTATACAGTATTGTTTGTTTTTCAAATACTCTTCGTCTCTGAACTCTGTGCAGCTATCCATGTTTCTTATACTCTGGCTTAAGTTAAAAGGCTGTTCTGTCCTCAGAGGCTTAAAGAGTCAATGGTCCACCTGAGGCAACAGGTTGAGGACATAAGGGTGAAGACTGAATGGCAGGTGGGGTATGTGAAAAACTGTGCCCAACAGCAGATCTGCCAGGGACAGAACATCAATGTCCATAAGGAACAGGAGCTGGAGGATGAAGTCATGGTGTGTATCTGTGTTTGACAACTCTGATGTTTCAAATAGTTTGAAACAACCCTGCAGAACACCATAGCACCTGCTTATCAATATTATTCTCACATAATAGTTCAATTACAGCCCAATTTTTTTACTTAAAGAATTTTGATTTATTTTAAGACCACATCAAAAGGCACTTCCGTTTATGGTTAATTTGACATAATGTCACGTTTCCACAAAACATTCAGAAACATATAATTATAGTAACTGTTAAAAAGCTTTTCTTCATATGTTTGTGTATTCAGAAGCTGCAGGAGAAAACAGAAGAGGAACAGAGCGCTCATACAACAATGGTGGATTTCCTTAAAACACAACTCGCAGTGAGTGAAGCACAATGTCATTTCATTTAGACTGAAACTTGTAAAAGTACTCGACTTGCATTGTTTTGAGAAAGCAGACCAATGCTTACAAGGTATAGCAATTCCTAGTTTCAGTTGTGTGTAAATGAAATGCAGCTTGTCACAACGCAGTAGCAGTGTAGTTGAAGGCAGATGTATACGCCGACAGTATGAGTATTTGAGAATAATGAGTATCTCTATAAGTGCTGCATTGAAATGCTGTTATTGAAGAGCTTACAGGAGAAGAAGCAGTTTTGGATAAAGCGGTATGAAAAAGACATGGAGGAGAAAGAGCAAGAGCTTACTGCTCTGCAGAACAAAAGAGCCAACAACCTGGCACAACTTCACGAGCTCTCCAAGAAGGTTGTTAAATAAACAAATATCTTTACATGTTCAGTAACGATGTTCAGTGCTGGTCACACATTAGTAAGCATCAAAAATTCACCCTTAAAGTGCAGAGACATGCAACAGATTATAATTGAAGACAGGACGGAGAAGGAACGACTGCGTGTACAGATGGAGAAAGACCAGAGAGAGAGAGATGCTGCAGTAAAGGTAAAACACACCTGCAGACACCACCTGTCAGGATTAGCGGGTTGTTTTAGTCATGCTGAAATGATCAAAAGTAATTCATAAGCTATGAACTGATATATCAGTATACAGCACAGTTATTCATTATATCATTTTTCACCAGTAGGTGGTACTGTAACCAAATTTGTATACAGCCGTGGAAAAAATTAAGAGACTATTTAAAAGACCATTTTCAGATTTTCTGAATTTACTATTGATATGTATGTCTTTAGGTACAATTATTATTTTTATTTCATTCCGTGAACAATATTTCTCCCAAATTTCAAATAAAAATATTGTTTATATTTGTATTTGCGGAAAATGAACTCGAGAAACAGGTCAAAATAACAGAAAGATCCTCTATATTTTTTTAGACCTCAACTACTGCAAAGAAAGTTCATATTGAGTTTTTTAGCAATAGAACAGTAATATTTGTACGTATTTAAGAAAACTAGTAATATTAATTAAACTATTAATATAAACTATGTCACTCCTGAGGTTTTGACACTGGACTGTAGCCACAACACATCCAGAAATGCCGCTGCTATATTTATATTTGTTTATTTATTTATTTACTTTTTTTTAAAGAAAATGATACTATTCTGAATATAAATATGCTTTTGGCTGACAAATTAGCATTAATATAATACAGATACAGGCATGTCTGATCTTTTGATGTATTTGTTTTTTGTATCTCTTCTCAGATCCAGTCATGGTGGCGGGGAACTGTTGTTCGCAGGGGACTGGGCTCTCCAAAGAAATCTGAAAAAGCTAAGCCTAAAAAAGGCAAAAAGAAAAAAAAGTAATAACTGATATTTTTTGCTACAGGATCATTCCTATACAGGCTATTGTAATAAATAATAATGCAATTCATACAGTATAAGTATATGAATTGAATAAATGAGAAAAGGTTCATTTTACTCTCAACTAAACATTTTAATGCTTTTTGTTAAGGAATGTCAAAAAATCTAATTAAAAATGTCCATCAGGTTCTTGTTCACATCTCTCCACACCTGGAGGCGTCACAATAATGCAAATACGCATTCCCCCAAATTCAACTTCAATTATTTACTTACACTTTATGTTGTTCAAAATCCATTTGATCTAAATTGAGTAACAGGGATAACTATGTAAATTTCAAATTTCATGTAATTTTCAATGCCCTACAATAGTGCAATGGTATTATCTACTATTTTTATACTATACTATAATTATAGTAAGATTTATGATATAAATATTACTTTGAAACATATACTTCCTCCTTTTAATGTGCATCAATGGAGGTTTAATTCCATGTGTTAAACTGTCATAAAACATACTGCTTTTACACGTTTACGGCACCAGATGGCGCACAAACACCAGCTTTCATTTCAGATTGTGTCGCTGCGTCAATTACGTCAACATGTCACATGATTAAAAAATCACTGAATGTATTATAAATATGCATTTCTCAGAAAAGCTAAACTACCGGCCTGCTAACATTTTTTGTTGCTTTTCAACTTCGCAGTTAAAAGTTGGTGGCATCAGGTGGATACAATATTTAGCCTATTGTATATTTAAGTTTATTTATCTCGTAGCCTGATGCATGATTTCTGCAACACGTTTCACAAAACCATTTCGGTAAGTAGGCCTATTACGTCAAAACTTTCAAATTCCAGAGAACATACCTGCATGCAAACTAGATTATTTTCCTGCAAATCTACACTTTTTCTAAGAATAAAGCATTAGCAAAATTAAAAATGATTGTAAAAATGAGTTTGTGTGATGTTCTAGCATGCCAATGTAAGCCTACTGTAAATAAGTTCACAAAAGATAACTAACTCTCTTCCTCCTCATGCTCTTCTCCGTTTTTATTAATATCAAAGTAAAAAATACAATATTACAAAATGTTTTAAATAAAGGGCGAGAAACAGATTGTATCTGCATAAAAGATTTACAATCTTTAGAGCTTTCCTATTAGAAGAGGAGGATATCAAACCAATATAACATTACATCTAAAATAAAAAAATGGAACGACTTGTGTTCATTTAATTTACACTATAAAAAATAACATTTAGCTGGTAACAAAATATGGTTAAACAAATAAGGTTATCTAACTAACCCTAACCCTAAACAGACTGACCAGCACTGGGCCCCATTCACTTCTATTGTATGGACACAAAAAAATAAATGCAAGTGAAAGGGGTTCAGTTAACCTCATTTTTCAAAATATCTTCTTTTGTTTTCTGAGGAAGAAAGAAAGATGACAACATTTTCATTTTTGGGTGAACTATCACTTTAAGACTAGTTTAAGCAAGTCAGTTTTATCGTATATCATAGTACATAGTCACATTAGGTAACCAGAAAAATTCATTTAATTCTATTATGTGTTTTCAGATCGTATTTTAACAGCACTGTGTTGCAACTTCTTGCTACCAACACTATCACCACAGCACTCAGTTTATGAAGCTGATGTAAGAAGTCGTTGGCATTCAATAGTTATTTTTTGACAAAGCCAAACTGTAAATGAATGCCATTACGTCAGGCGTGTGCCAGAGATCTGTGACCTGTGTTCTGATCAGTGATCCGGTGTTTCCTGACCGCAGGAAGCAAAAACCATCTGTCCCTCTTCTGTTTTATTTCTCTGCAAGACATCAGTGTGAAAGACCCCCCCCTCCATAAAGTGCTACTTGCTGTGTGGCTGTGGCATTAGGAGACGTCACATCATAGAGACCCATAAAAAAAATCACAGATGAGATCTCTTTAATATCTCAGTTGTTTCCCCTAGACATACATAAAAAGAGCAAAAACAAACTTTTTTTCTTATTAAATTGACCAAAATCTAGATTTTTTTAGCTATATCTATACATTCATTTACACCTCCAAAGCAAGGAAATTGTTCTTTGGAGACATCAAAGATCATAGTGCAGGATTAGTAATTTTTTTTGTCATATTATAGATGCACATTTAACACAGAGATGGCTTAAGAACTAATAGACTAAAAATGAAAATAAAATCGATCTCACATAGTCCTTAAATTTGATTATATAAGTGAAAAATGCAGCGTAGCACACTGGCAATGGAAATACTGTTTGTTTGTGCCTGTCGTCTTTGGGCTTTAAAAGCAATAATGGAAAGCTTTTGTTTTTGATAGATAGAACCTCATGATTATTTTAGTTGTTTAAATAGTCCATATTTATGTGACGGGACTATACATTCTTATGCGGATGAGTTTTTATTTATCCCGGCATCGCCAGACTGTCACACCACTTTCTCAATTTACTCCTGCCTTTCAGTTATTGTTTGTAATGTTTCATGATATGATTGGCATGTTAAAGTCAGTCAGCCGATCTCAGTACAGGAAGTTAACCTCAATATAATGTGGTTCATTTTGAGGGATTGGGTGTCTAGAGTGAGTAGGTAAGAGTCCTTTGAGCAGAACCTCAGTTCTGTGTGCTGATCAATAAAAGTGTCAAACCTCAAACACAAGCACAAGGTCAGTGAGAACCTAAACAAGGCCTTCAGCAGAATATAGCTGCACCTCGTGCCATCCGTTCCTCCAGCTGACAGATTCTCGGGTCACGCTGTCCTGGTCCGGACTCCTAATTTACGAGCCGCTGTCACCAGGTCTCCTTCTCGCTGTTCCATTCATTTATTTTTGATGAAACTGACCCCAGACGCCGAACATGTGTGTGATCTTCACTTATCAATGTCCAGTCGCTTATAAAATGTACATGGACCAAACTGGACAGTGGAAGTTAGATCATTATCAATTTGTCACATAAATGAAGTTATACAATTGAAACTGGACATGAGAAATTTGGTTTCCACCGTGAACAGAGGACATACAGGACATTTATGTATAAGAAAGAAAAATTACAGATGAGATCTCTGTAATATCTCAATTATTTATTCTTGATATCAGTGAGATTTTAGAGCAAATGGAAAGTATTGTTGAGAAAATGTCTCCGTTAGAGTTTCAGAAGAGAAACAAACTGAGCTCAGATTTGCCAAGTTTGCCATACTCTTCAAGTTATTTGACCAAATTTGTTTCTATCTTTATTCCTCCTAAGCAGTTTTAGGAGAAACGACTGAGACTAAGTTACTTCAAAACAATGCTGAAACAATGGAGAGCTCCATCAAATCTCCTGGGCTATAAAAGAGCAACATCTGAGCGAAAACATTTTCCTCTGCGTAACTGACAAATCTAAATGAAACTGATCTGTAGTCAGCATCTGTAGGCCAACATTTCTTACGAATATGAGAATGACAAAGGATCTTTCTTCTGTAGTCTGTGAATAGAATGCTGGAGTGCTGCTGGTCATTCACTGTCCCTGTTAAGCTGTAATGATAAGAGCACTAGCAGCTTGTTGACACAGTGCTCACGCTTCATGTCTGTTATCTCAGAGCCTGATGAACATAACCTGGAAATGTTACTATGATAAGCACTGAGAGTTAAGGCTGCCTATTAAGCGTGAAGGAGCCCATAAGAGAGTCCCTAATGCTTAATATATGTGTTTGCATTGTTTAAGGGTCATTTGCCAAATCATGCAGTCCGGTCACTTGTTTGCAGAGATTTGGTATCAGTCCTGTACTAAGCACACCAGCTGTTGTACATTGTGTGCATGTAGAGCACTAATGTGACGTGCCTCAAGGTCTGTGTCACTATAAACCTTTCTTAATGCGAGATCAAGTCGGGACCTAAAGGTTTTAGTGCATTTTTCACAATTTATCATCAGGAATCTTCACCATTTTGTCTAGAAATACATTATTGCTTATAGACAATTAGATAAGTCAGTTGTTAAAAAATAGTTACATCTTATTTCTGCGATAACAGCCAGCTGCTTGTACATTATCCTGCTTGTTACACGGCTACTTGCCACATGAGATAAAAACTGGACATGAAATGTAAATTTGAAATATTTTATTAGCTCATTTTTACCGAATGCAGACCTTCCGCCGGTAACTTTCGGTTTTAAGGTAAGAAACATTCAAATGTCTGACAATTTGGTTTAATCATTTGTAAATATAATGTCATATAAGTTATTAAAAGACATATTTATATTTATTGTTTGTGTAATATTAAACTGTACCTGTCAAAATGATTTGCAGCATCCGGGTTACCGTGTGTTATTAGCTTTGAGCGGTTGTTATCTGGGAATAACGAACCTGCAAATGTTGCGACTGGCCAATAAGAATTAAGCTGAAGTTTAGATATTATATAACACTCTAGGCGAGACACATTAAATTACAGGTACAGTTGAGAGAGAGACTGAAAAGTCTGAAAAGCAGAATACTTTGACTTTTTTCAAAGAAAAAGACTGTAAACTTCAAACTGAAAGAGATCTATTTTTTTCTATCCTAAGAGGTCTTAAATGTCTCCCTGCCCAGTAAACATCCTTTAACTGTTGCTCTTTGCGTAAGAAAGCGCGTAGACAGAATGTTTGCTATGCTGGCCCGCTGAATTGATTCTTTCTCTTTCTTGCTACTGACAGTCTACAGTACAAACAGAAAAGGCAGAGAAATGTTTGCTTTGACAAATTGATGGTCATATAGTAATCTACATGCTATTTAATCACTGAGTAATCACTGATGACAGATTCACAATATTTGCTGTGTGTGGAAGTAACTGCTTTAATCAGATTGATATCAAACACGCACAGTTAAAACATGACATTTACAACATCAGGCCATAAAGCAGCAAAACCTGATCAATACACAAGGATGATTTACTGATGTACGCTAGTGCAACAGAGCCGCCAGCGAACGCTCGCAATTCAGCTCGCACCGTGTGTGTGTGTGTGTGTGTGTGTGTGTGTGGGGTTGTTTTCAATGAATGATTCAGCTGGCAAACCTCCATGTAAAACTTTATTTATATTGGGTTTTAACATCAAGTAAATTTTCACTGTATTTGTGTTCAGCGGCATCGCGGTGCAAAACGGTTCGATTCACACATCGATAATATGTGTAGCCTGAATGCACCGTATGTTGCTTTGCATGGATAAATGCATGAATGTGTGTGTTTTTTGTACAGTATGAAACCACTAACAAACATGTGGTGACACTTTCCTTGAAATTGATTAGTGACATTCAGAATCGTATTTTTTCGTAATCTTTTTATGTTTATCCTGCCGCACACACAACCTGATTATGTAGGCTGACCTCCCTGCAGAAGGTCGAAGGTCAAGGTTTCAGAAGGGTCAAAGCTGACCCCCATTGTGTCAAATTCAGCTTCTTAGGTTAACTCTAAACAATATTCTTTTACTGTGTTGTATGCATAACAATTGCCATATTGTTTTAACCTTGCCCTTTCTGTATGTCTTTTAAGTATGCATTGATCATGAATGACCTGCGACCAACCGATCATGATCCACCAGCTAAGAGCCACGAAAAGGGAAATATTCCTATAACAAAGATTTAGTATTTATAAAATGACATTCCAGTTGTACACATGGTCTAACATAACACATCTTTTCTCTTTCCATGTCCTTTCGTCTCTCCACCCTCCTCAACGATAAAAGAAGACCCACCCTCTGATTTGTTCAAGTGATGCAATAGTACTGTAATATTTTCAGAGCTGCAGTATATGTACAGCACTGTTCTGTTGTGTTTCTGTAAAATGGGTATCTACATTTGCACTGGACCTATAAGTATATTATAGGAGTATAATATAAATTATGAATAAATATAATCTGATCGTTTTCTAATTTCCAATTGCACACTATAGCAGCAAAGCAGTACTTTATTAATGTGTGTTTTTGCAGAAAACATTTTGTCATATTGTGACATCTGTTTTGCAGATGCGACTGGATTTGCTGTACTATTCCGCTTTTGAATCTCCATCGTGGCTGACGATGAAGAAGAAATTATGTTTTGGCTAAGCTGTGAGTTTGCACAATGAAACATTCTGTAATGTGTGTCCACAAACATTAAGTGAAGCATACATATGCAGGTAAAATATGAAAAAGAGAAAATGGCTATCACTGCAAAATAATACAGATACAATAGACAGTGCATCTTTCTGTTATGTTGTCCTCATTTATATAAAAAAGAAAGAAGTATGCACATCCAAAGCGATTCAGTCAGGTGCTAGACCAAAAAGTACTTCCAATAATAAAGAAAAGAAGACCTGCACACACTAATTCTCCCTTTATTTACAAAATTGTTCAAAAAGATATTCGTCAGGCATAAACACAAATGCACGTGTAAACACATTTTTGTAAATAAAGGGAGAATTACAGTGTGCAGATCTTCTTTTCTTTAATACATTGGTTTTTCCAACATACTGTACAGCTGTAATGACTTGTAACCAAAGTGGCTGTTGCCACTTCCCAGTACCGGCAGGTAACAACTGACGTGCCCTTGAGCAAAGCACCTTACCCCCGTTTGCTACCCGGGCGCTGCAGTGATAGCTGCCCACTGCTCCCGGTGTATGTGTGTTCACGACTTGAAGTGCGTGTGTTCACTATTCACTGGTTGGGTTATATGCAGAGGTCACATTTCGGGTATGGGTCACCATATCTGACAAATAGGTCACTTTCATTTTCACAATATTTTATAAATTCCATTACGACATGTTATATCAGCTATTCTGAGTGTAAAGTGCTACATTTGGATCACATCCAGAACACAACGCTGATGGGTTCACATCTGGATGACAGACAGTGAGCAAATCTAAAACCTTTAGATGATGATACACATATAGCTCACATCTCTATCTCTGTAGCCTATGTGAAATATCACTTGAAAACAAATTCATAACATTTTCTTACAGTAGCTAGAAAAGGGGGGGGGGCACTGCTTTCTGGCCAGCACAATGTTTCTCAAACAGGACTTCAAATCACTTATGAACAAAAGTGTTCGTTGGGGAGATGCCTGTATACTCTCTCCAGCAGAACACCATCAGAATTTCTCCAGTTCTTTGTTATTAAGAGGGTGTTTGTCTATTACTGCTTTATGATGTATCAATTGTACTTGAATGGGCACCACCATAAATCCTGAAAATACCGCAAATGTCCTGAGTGGCTGGATATTGATTTCATTCACAATCAATCAATGGCCAGAAATAGTGGGATCAAAACAATAAAGTGTAAGAATGAACAGCGTATAGAAAGAATATAAAGAACAGGCACAGACGGAGAGAGAAATATAACATTTTGTTATGGTGCTGATTTACCTGTGGTGCAGTGGTGACTTATAAACACTTAATTACAAATATACACTGACACACTGTACACGAGCAACACGTTGAGTAACGAAACTTGGAGTCTTAAAGGAACAGAATCACACTATTTAGAAACCTTACACCAATGCTTATCCAGTGTTTAGTGTGTTGAGTGTGTCGTCCTTGTTTTACATATTAACAATCCTGTTATGTGCAGAAGTGATTAGTTATTTTGAAGAACGTTAGAGACCAAACATCATTGGCCCCCCCATTGACTTCCATTGTATTGACACAAAAACATTTCTCGAAATATCTTCTTTTGTGTTCCACAGAAAAACTATTTATATACAGGTTTTGATGACAGAACTTACGTTCACATTTCGGAGCTATTCAACCAAATGTGTTTATTCTGTTATGACAGTAGCCGATGAAGCAAATGGCTTTCCAACCATACTGCATAATAATCTTAAAGAGTACATTCCACAAGATCATAAACATTACATTTCATGCATTGTGTAATGTTGCCGTGTTTGAAAGTAAACAGTCTGCCAAAGTTGTAAATCCGAAGGTGAACGAATAACAAAGTTATTAGCTTGTAAAAATGGGAATCGACTCTTAATCACGCGAACGAGTCGTGACCCATCCGAATCTTTAACCTCAGTCTATCTGCGTACATAGAAATAGTCCCCACCTGATCGCTAAAACTTGAACACACGCGCTAAACCAATCACAGCAGACTAGACCATCTGACCAATCACAGCAGACTACGCTAGCGGAAAGGCGGGGATTAGACATATGAATCGCGGAACGAATCATTTGAGAGTCAGTCAAGAAGTAAGGTAATAAAAACGGCTTATTATTACGAAATAATAGTGTTTTTACACCATGTATGTACATAAACGTGTTGTCGGACACTCCACAAACCAAAGTAGGCCCTTAAAAAACAGATGCTATTTACTATTTAATGAAAAGTTAAATGAAATGTTTGTGTGAGGTTTAGAGCTAGAGCACATCAAATATTACCGGCTCAGGATAAAACAACAGAAGTCAACTGGAAGTCATAATGGAGACACAAACATAAGCACAGCCTCCTCATTTTCCCTTAGTCACAGAATTGCAAAGAATCATTGATCCCACTCCAGTGTCAATTCAATGAAACCGTGTGTGTGTGTGTGTGTGTGTGTGTGTGTGTGTGTGAAGCAGTGGTGACCAAAACAAGGCCTGATCAATCAAAGGCAGGGCTAATTGATTGGTGGGCTACCTCCATTATACTGAAAGAGAGAGCCAAGCAAATAAAGCGAGACAATATGCGGCGACAGGGACAATCACGCAACAGCGCTCTCCGTCTCAGGTAAGAATCTGGGATCTTAATTTTCTTTGTAGACGTTTTGGCATACACTAGGTGTACCGCACACATGCTAAAACCATAATGACTCACTCAAACCTACACATGAATCAGCCAGGATTTGCAGATTCAATATGCTGTGTTTTGCCTTTGTGTGTCTGTGGGAGATAAACATACTGTGATGCTGTTGAAAAGGGAGGAGCCAAATGTGCAGCTTATGTGTGCAGATCAATGATTTTTCTAGCTTTGTGTGTGTGTGTGTGTGTGTTTGCCTGCCTTTGTATAGCACAGGGAAATGATTTAACAGAGCGCTTGGTTTTGTGAATTTGGATGAGAGTCTTTTTGTGTAGAGGAGGAAACAGGTGCAATACAGTAATACAGTTTTTAATAATAAAATAATAACTCTTCGTAATTAAAGAGTTAGATAACTCAGTTTAAAAAAAATCTAAAATCATGTTTTTTTTTGGTTGTGCATTCCAATTAGTATCAATCAAACGGCAGTTGGGTTGTTTCAATTTGTAATAACAACAAACATTTTTACAACTAACTAACACAATAAAACATGATAAAAACATAATAACATAAAAAACATTTTTTGAAAATAAAAAAATATGTTTGCAAATAAACTCTTCAATTGTTTACGCAATATGCCAAATGGCTTATAGGGCCTTAACATTAACAATAATCTAAACAATAACATTAACCTAAAATAACTGAAGTTAATATCCAAACATCTTCAGTACATTATATAGCAAAATAAATACATATTAAAAATGTCTGTGTCCTATTTTAGCAGTTGTCGTTCTGTACCTGTAGTGTAGTTGCTTTACACCCTGCTGTATAGATCTCAGATCATTTGCAAAAGTTTAAGTCAGATGGACAGTGCAAATACATATATTGCACCAATTTATTTATTATTATGATTATTGTTGTTGTTTTTGCTGTGAAATTAGATGAAGTTGATTAAATAAAACACAAAAAAGTTTTACTGTGGAAAACTTGTTGATGTGTTCCATCAAACAGCAAGTCATTATTATTAAAAGTAAAGGAAAACAGTCTAAGAATCTGTAATTATATTTTACAAATTAACAAAGAAGGACCAACACTGAACTCTATATACAGCCGGATCAATAAGAAGCTCTCATCTAATGCATGATATATATAAATCTGCTGAAGAGCAGCCACTTAGTTTCAACAAATCTCTAATGTATCTGGAAAATAAACCAAAGATATTATCCAACGATGTATAATATTCAAATATATCAGGTGATATGTTATAAAGAATGTTATAATTATACCACAAAATAACTTCTTTCTGAATTGCAAGACATGTAATTTTAGACTAAAATAAAGAGATTAGTCAAAATACAGTAATAAAGAAAAAGATAAAAGATGCTGTAGTTTGTTTTTTTGTATATAATATTAGCAGGTTAGAGGATATCTTCTTTAAATCAGTACAATTATTAATTTTTATACTTAAATTATTCAAATAACATTTTAGAACAAAGAGAAATTTCATTGGGCACATTTACAGTTACATTATAATAAAATAAATAATAATAATTTATTATAGATAGATATATAGATAGATAGATATGGATGTAAAATACAAATAAAACAAACTCAAATTTTGACTATATCTAAAACATATAAACGTGTGTATTGTTTGTACATTTCTAAGGTAGCTATTTTAGATATTTTAGCTAGAAATTGTGTTTAAAAAAGTGTATGTGTGTGTCCGTGGCAGTGACCTCAACCACCCCTGACCCTGTGTGTGTGTGTGTGTGTGTGTGCGCGTGCGTGCGTGCGTGTTTTAGAGGGGTGCCTCTCTTCACAATACATCAGAAAGACAATGGACGAGTGCTGTGATTTCACACTCAACGCCTTCCTCTGTGTGTCCTATTCTCCTCACACGTGTCAGGAGAGAATGAGGAGCAGTGTGACCAATCTCTCCTCCTCACACGCATCCTTTTGTGTAAACTTTCTAAGCATCTGACACGCACACGCTTCTTGAATCTGCTCAGCTTGCGTGGTGCGTTTCTTATTTTTGTATGATAATAAGTGATGCACTTGTTTAGAAGAAAGTTGGAGCAAAAATCTTTTGTAGTGGGTGCTTTTCTGTCAGATCTGCTGGACTGTTTGCCAGGATGCCGTTTGAATGGGCTTATTGTTCGAATGCTTGCTGTCCACTCCACAAGGGCTCTTGCTGTAAATACGGCAATTTGACTCCGGCTGGTGGAAAGTAGCTTTGACAGCAGCTAAATAGGACTGCACCACAAAAAGAAATCAATACTAGACTCCTGTTCATGGCAGCCTGCGTCTCTCCCCTCCCCTGATTTATACAAGAAAACCTTTGGGTTTTCCATGGAAAGAATGCAACCGCTCGCATTTGTGTAAAGAGAAAGGTTCAAACGCTTCTGAAAAAATGACTTCTCCATATATCCACTGCCTAAATATCTCCACAGGAAAATAAAATCATTGTGAAGGGTTTCATAGCAGAAGGCTAATATATATATATATATATGAATAAAATCCATTTGTATGACTTTTTAAAAATGCGTCTCATTATTGATTTTATCCACCAGAGTTGTTTTTTAGTCAAAGATTTTTCAGCAGCATATGAGATGATGGACGCTTCAAACTGTAGATGGCACAAAATATTCTAAAGAATTATTATTTAAACATAAAAGGCCACTGTAGTTGTGACCTTATGAGGTTCCTGAAACACGTGTTTGCATCCAAGAATCAAGAAACCCTGAATATTAAACATTGATAAGATGTAGTTTCTACATTTACATTTACGCATTTGGCAGACGCTTTTATCCAAAGCGACTTACATTGTATTGTACTATACATTTGTACATTTTGTATAGTAAGCAAGTGGGGGTTAGGTGCCTTGCTCAAGGGCACGTCAGCCGTTACCCGCCAGCCCTGAGAATCGAACCAGCAACCTTCTGGTCATGAGTCCAACTCTCTAACCACTGGGCCACGACTGCCTCCAAATTCTAATTATGAATGATATATTTTTTCAAATAATAATACTTGGCATGTCATGTGCTATACATGTAATGTACATGTTTTTTTATTGTTAGGCTAGGCACACAGCTTTTATGAAATTATTTCAGTGGACTACGCAATTCATATGAATTGAGTTTATACTTGTTAAATTTGTAAGCAGTTTCAGAATCTAAAAAACACTTTCACTTCAAGCTTTCATCTAAAAAAAACAAACAGATGATGATAAAACGCTCTGCATGGTACACATTCAAATACCCGTGTACACTGTACATATCCTGTAAGTTAATAACTTGGCAGAAAATATCAAGACAACACAAGTCAAAGGGAAAGAAAGCCTCTTTCGTCTTGAAAGGGTACAAGGCTAAATTTGAGACAATGAGGTTTTGTAGATGAAGAAAGATCAGCTGAAACAATGATGCAAAGGTTGCGAGTTATTAAATGAAGAGAAAGATGGAGGAACAGTATTGATTTTGAGCTGTTCCCTGAGGCTTTACAATGGCTATCAGGCCGGGGGTGCTACACACACACACACACACACACACACACACACACACACACACACACACACACACACACACACACACACTTACACTGCAAGAGGGTTAAAGTGAGAGGATAATGACCCTACTGGTTAAATTGTCACTTATGCTATAGTTTTGTCTTGCACACTCCACTAATAACCGTGAAAGACTCGCAGGTCTCAGGCTCTCAGTGTTGTTATTATGTCTGACTGCAACTGTCTACACACACTAGAGCCACATCCACAACCAGATACTCATAATCGTGCCATTAAGATCCATATCTTCCGAATGAATTGTTACAATTGTTTACAGCGTAATTCTAGAAATGCTTGCTGACGTATGTCCATTTGTAGCTAAATTTAGTAAATAATATGTTGGACTTTATTATGTGTCACATGTTTTATTCAAGTGGCGTAATTATAATAATAATAATAATAATAATAATAATAACCCTGCAAAGAAATTAACTTTGCACAGCAGTAAATCAGCATGTACAGAAACATCTTACACACGCACACGCACACGCATACACACATTTCAATTCAGATTTATTTTAAAACTAAATATAGTTTGTGTTATTGAACATGTAGTACATATGTGTGTACTTAAATTAAATACATTTGTGAAAGCAGTTCCTCAGCAGAATACAGTAAGGAATTTTTTTATGATTTTAAATGAAACATATACATGGTTTTGAAGGTGTGCTCTCCTTAAACTGTGTATTTTTCCCATAATCATATAGTTTTAGAGAAAATCATTAAATTTAGAAACAAGAAGTGTTTACGTGCTCTTGACACAATTTGTCTTTTCATTTATACTTTAATAAAAAACAAACATTTTAACCTATTTATTTTTTTATACTAATATCACACCCACCCTTATGTTGAATCAAACACATATTGATATTACACTAATATTGCAGTTACCTTCAAAGAAAAAATGCGCTTGACATGGGGTTTTTCTTTGTTTTATTTACAAGAATCTTTAAGTTGTTTTCCCTGCTGTACATCTATATGACATTAGATTCTGGATGAGAGTAGGAAAGCAAAGCTTCATCTGTCTTGATTTTTAAGTGGGATGGGTTTTTTTTTTTTTTGGGGGGGGGTCATTCTGTCCATCTGTTCCTCCAGATATGGCACTAAAGCAGTGACCACGCTGATCGTCCTAACTGACAAAGGTCAGGATGACCCTTGACCTTATGGCCGCTAGATGAGTGCAGTGGACATCTGGGCACAGCCGTCACTAATACACACGCACAATATGGTCCGCCACGTGCTGAGGATATTTTTTCGCAATTATTTACGCAAGATAAAGAGTCTCATTTGACTGTATAGTGTCATATTTTTTATGAGCAATATGTCCTTGCTAGAGTAATGGACTGTAACTGTAGACACGATGCTTATTAAATTACCTATTACAACTATTTTAATTGTGGATCTTATGATCTGATACGTGCAGTGCAGTATAATGCCACTGCTCCATCATTTTTGCAACAGAAACACTTTTCTGCTTGATGCAATTTGTCTTTTTATTTTTACCAGAATAAAAACATTTTAAGTTATTTATTTTTACGACCTATGACACATTTAAAACCCATATACAGCTGCAGAAAAAAATGAAGAGACTAATTTTTCATTTCAAATCAGCATTTCTAGATGTATTGTGGTCATTCCAGTCCAGTGTCTGTTGAATTGCAACAAAACCAAACATCAGGAGTGACAAAGTCATCCAACAGCAATGTGAAAGACTAACAGAATCACAGGACACCTGAAAACTATGATAAAAATCAAGGTAATCACATAAAACACATTTTTTGCACTTTCAATGTACACATTTTTGTGTTGTATTGCTTAAAAGTGCATTTGAACTTTCTTTGTTTTATTTACAGTATTTGAGATCTGAAAAAATACAAAGCCTCTTTTCTTTTCACTTGTTATCATTTTCTGCAAATAAATGCAAATAGAAACAATATTTTTATTTGAAATTTGGTAGAAAATAGAAATTCACAGAATGAACAATAATTTTACCTTAACACCTATAAATAGTAAATTCAGAAAACCTGAAATGATGCTTTGAAACAGTGTCTTAATTATTACCACGGCTGTAGTATAAGTGTACTATGAAAAATTAAAAATAGAATTATTTTTTTTCAATTGAATTAAAAATCTTTGTAAATTGATTCTAGTGGTTTAATGTGACTTAAAGGCCATTTGTTTGCCTTTGATGTCCAATTTGTATTAATTCAGTGTCATTTTATTATTATTTATAGATTAATAAACAAGTTACAAAAAAGCGTTTCACTATAACCCACTAAAGGGACAGTTCATCCAAAAATATTTACCTCAAGTTGTTCAAAGCCTGTAAATGACTCTTTCTTCTGAAACACAATCGATGTTTTGAGAAATGTATTTTATATCCTATAGAGACTAAGGTTGTTTGTCTACCAACATTTTTTAAAATTCTTTTAAGTAAAAAGAAAATCATACAGGTTTGGAATGACATTTCCATTCACTTTAACCATCTTACATATATTGTAAATAATAACAAACTACCGCTTGTCTGTTGGGTAAGGGATTGTTTACTAGAGGTAAATATTTTGGTCTTTGCTAACTGGAACTAGGCTATAAAATAGTGTAACCCAGTGGAATTATGAAATGTTAGGGTTAACAATCTGATAATAAGTGCATTATGTAAGTACAGTAAAGACAGTAAGAAGACTAGAGTCAGACCTTCATCATTATCAGCTCTGGGTTACGGCCAGCATGTTAGCATTAGCATAGCTGGGGTACGGCCAGTTTATTAGCATTTAACGTGACTGGATCAGAGCCAGGGCGTTAGCATTAGCACTTGCAGAATAAGACGGGGATTTATACAGAAGAAGAGATGATGATAAATACGGGTATCAGAGGAGTCTGATACTTTGATTATCCAGCTGTTTCAATGTGTCTATGAGTGCTATGGCAACTCACTCCTTTACAATCACTGATCAATGAATGAATCTGAAAGGCATAATTAATAATCCAAAACTGCATATAATAATGATCTGTGTAAAAAAAAATTGAAAATTTATTTTACCGCAAAGTAGCTTCTGCCAAAACACAATAGTTACTACAGTTTTTGATATTTACTGATATTAACTTGAAAGATGTTGATAGATTGATCGATTATAACCCACTGAAAATCCACAGACTATGAAGTGATCAGATATTTCTCTGGTCATCAAAATGGTTGACATTAACAATTATAATAATAAAATGCAGAATGAAATGCAGAATTGAGAGAATGGCTAAAATCTTCTACCATAAATAATCATTTTTAAGGAAAGTTCCACATGAATACCCAATTTCCCAAATTGTATTTGTCTTATGTGTGGTTATGCTAAAATTGTATTTATAATCTTATGAAATAGATGATACATCTTAAGGGAGTCAGAAACACATTATAGCTTGTTTTTGTTTCACAATGCAAGTTTTTAGTTGAATTTGTCACAAACATGGTCATACACAGTGTGATATATATCAAAATGCTTTGTGCAACACTCTTCCTGCATATGCAATATAAATGAAATTATAATATAGAATATTTTGAAAATTAAGATTAAGAGAGTTCATATAATATGAAGAATTTATAACAACAAAATAAGAATAAATACATAAATATATCTGTATACTGGAAGACATACAGTATGTGAATATATAAAAATGTTAGGGCTGTCAAACGATTAATCGCGATTAATTGCATCCAGAATAAAAAATGGTGTTTACATAATATATGTCTGTGTACTGTGCATATTAATTTTGTATTTATAAAAACAAACCCATACATGTATCTATTTAAGAAAAATATAAAATAGTATTAATACATTTTTTAAATATAATTTAAATTATTTGTAATTATAAATAAATACATCTAAATATTACCTAAATATATATAGGCCTACATGTATGTCTTTGTATTAATAAAATACAAAATGAATATGCACAGTAAACAGACATATATAATGTAAACACAAACTTTTGATTCTGAATGCGATTAATTGCGATTAATCTTTTGATAGCCCTGAAAAATATTAATGCATAAATGTACTTGAATGAATATTGAATATTAAATGGTTCATGATACCAAATGTAGCAACATCAACAGTCTAAACTGGCAATATGTGCAGATAAAGAGTGCAATTGTGTTGAAGTGCAATAATGCTGACATGAACAGGCCGATATGCTGAAGTATCATAATACAAGTGAAATATTTAAAATATACAGCAGATATGTTTATGAATCCTTTGTATCCACTGCGGATTTTCCTCATGCCCTTTACATGACATATACAGTAGTCCGAAGAGAGGTCAGGGATCATGGCCCCCAGGGGTCGAGTGGCCCCTGCCCAACAGATTGTTAATGTGCTTGGGGGTGAAAAAGCATAATGCACATTTAGCCTACCCTCAGTATGAAACGCACTTACAACATATGATCATATAACAGAGCCATCACATCATCTTTAGGATTTGAAAATCATAATATCAAAAATAGTCCAGTCTAACTAAAATTGGCAATATTATGTTTTTGAGTACATCCATGGTTTTATATGTATTTTATATATAAAAGTAACCCTGCTGTAGCATTAGCCACATGCAAATGCCAAACTGTTGGTATCCGCTGTGAGTCTCCTGTGTGTTTTAGGTGGTGAACAGAATCTCAAATCAATCACATTTCTGCTGTTACTAGGCGGCTGTCTAAGTATACATTGGACATTAAAGGGATAGTTCACCCAAAAAGGATGATGCATAACTGAACAACAGAGATACCCATTTGAAATGACAGAAAGGTGATGAATGATGACAGAATTTTCATTTTTGGGTGAACTACCACTTAGTCAGCTTACAAGGGCCAAGCCACTAAACAGCTTGTAACACAATATGTCTTCGAAACATGTGAGATAGCTCAGACAGTTCAGGTGTGGCTTTGAATAAATATATAATCTTTTGCAGTTTATGAGAGCGTGAGACAGAAGCCGTTGGCATATAGCCACAGGCTTCGCTCTAAGCATTAGTTTCATCAACAATAATGAAACTCCTTGTTGAATAATGAAGAGCACAACTCACTTTTATAAAGCGCTGCAGAAATTTAAAGCAAGGATCTCTGTATTCACTTTAGTTTCTCTGCCCGTGATCTGTTGGTGGGAATAACAGCTCGTGTTTCAGTTATTCGGGACAGGAATCACAAAAATATTTTCATCTAATATTATTATTATTTCCGTAATTTTATTGTCCAGCAACAAACATTTGTATAAATACAAAAGCGAAATGTCAAAAATGCAATGATGCCATGTTGGTATTTATTGATCAATATATAAACAAAGACATTTGATTGGATTTGTTGTTTGTATTTTATTTTATTTTATTGTTTTTGTGTAAAAACCTTAGAAAATATGGTAGAATGAGATTTACAGTCTCCCGTGCCATGCCACTTAAGTATTAAAAATACTTTTAGTACAATAAAGTAAATATATAAAATCAAATCATAATTTAAATTATTGTTTGATTTTAATCATTGGATACAGTTGAGATGGGTCAGGCCAAATCAGTGTAAAGAAAATATGAAAAGCTGCATATTAAAATGTCACAACAGTGGCTCCATTGCTTTTTAAATTTAAGATACAACTTAATTTAATTTAGAGGCTTTCCGGTTCTAACAGATAATATTTTATACAGTTTAACAACAAAAGTTCATCATTTGTCGAAGAATGATGATGATGATAAATGGTGATCATATGAAATCTTATGCAAACAATGTATTAATAGTTTCATGTTACGGTTTACTATTATCTGATCACAATAATAGAATTTTGAAAGAAATTAACAGGAGACCAATTTATATCTTAAATCAGATAAGATCCAGGTGACACCTATAATCTCGAGACAAAAGACACCGCTTTGTTATGAGAAGGGACAGAGAAGAACCCTTCATTTCCGATCCTTACTTCTCAGGTAAAACCTCAAAGATGACAGCCTTGAGAACGGTTCACACAATTGTCTCACTTCACGCCCCGTTTTAAAGTGTGTGCGCGTCGTGTTTTGTATGGGGCCGTACTATAGAGGCTTTTGAGAATGAAATGAGTGTTTCCTCCAAACCTCGGGACAGTAGGAGCCTCAGCCTAAAATCTTTTACCATCCCAGCTGTCCGTGAACCATAACCTTAGACTCAAAGGAACGACTGTGGTACCATGAAGCTGAAGTGCGTGATGGAGCAGTTTCTCTGGCCAAGGACAGAATGAGATGGAAAGAATAAAATCTAAGAAAAAATAAAGAAAAGATTCCTTAATGGAGGTTTTCAGATGAGGATGAAAAAGGTCATTGAAAGAAGCAGCGGTGCAAAGCGTTTACTGTAAGCTGCTGTGATTGTGCTGTTTGTATGGACTTTTTCAGACTTTATTTCACCACTTATCATGAATTACTGGAACAACTGTTGTATGGAGAAACGAGACCATTAAAATGTATTTGAATACTCCTGAGTTTATTTTGATGAAAAATTTTACCTGTTTGCATAAAATGTAATACATAAAAACTTTGGAAAAAAATATTCTTAAATTGTATGTTTTAATATGATTCCCTAAAAAAACTGGTTTAAAATCATTGGATATATTTAAATATATATAAAGTATATTTAGGTATTACATTACATTAGGTAACAAGTTAAGTTAAATAGATAGATAGATAGATAGATAGATAGATAGATAGATAGATAGATAGATAGATAGATAGATAGATATAGTTTTACCAAGAAATTCTAACTCTGTAAAAATGGAAAAGCCCTTATATGACGTGATCTTGCATTGCTACTGTAATACATACCGTTTAGATCAGCATTCAGGCTGGAGGAGTTCAGTAACGTCAGCGTGTTCAGTTGTGCAGGGTTGATGCAGCGTGTTAAAGAGAGAGATGATTTGTTTTAACACAAGATCCCTTAATGCAGGGCAAATGAGATTTAGGGTGTATTTTTAAACCAAATTACATTGTGGAGACGCCACCTTTGTCTCTCTGACTGAGGGACTGAGATACTGTTCCACACGACCGCCCGAAGAGATTACACATGCACAGGAGAGAGAGCCAGAGAAAACACTGCATTGTTATTGTAAAGTATTAAAAATGGCCAATCGGTGATCTGACAAGGGAGTCTGTTAAAGCCCAAACAAAAAAGTCATGCAAAGTTATGCACTTTGTTATTTTTAGTGTAAATGTAGTGTAAGTGTAGCTCTCCATTGCTGGCGTCTGTGAATTTTTTATAGAGCTCAGTGTGAGTCCAGCTGGAGATGAGCTCTTTTATGTCTTCAGTTTCGGATTCCACTTGTCCCAATAGATTTGTCCAACCAAAAAGCCCAGTTCATCCTGCCAATCACTCTCTGAACATTAGAGGGGTGTGTGTGTTTAAATATGCATCCTGGTCAAGTATCAGTGAGTCAGAAACACAAGAGTGCACGCAGTAAGTGCAAATTCAGCAGATAAAAGAGAATAAAGACGCTTCTTTACCTCAAGACTGACTGCAAACAAACGCGGGGTGAAAGGTCATTTAATGTTTTAGAAGCTTGTGTTTGTGTGTGTACAGTATGTGTGTAGATCTAGATTGAAGTAGCTTACTAAACTACTACGATTAAAAAACTGTTACTTCCCTCATGTTCTTGTCTACACTGTAAAAGAAATCCTGTAAAAAATTAAATTTTTCGGCAGCTAGGGTGAAAGTAAAAATGGGAATTAACCCTTTTTTTGTCATGTAAAATGACAAAAAAATGTTCTTGTAAATTTGCAATCTTTTTCTGTAATTTGTCTTTTTTTTACCGTATTTTAAAAATATCAATGTGAAAAAACAGTAATTTTCCGGCAGCTGGGTTGCCAGTAAAATAACATGAACAGTTTTCTCATGTCAAATTACACATTTTTCTTGATTTTCTTGTACAATTGAGATTTTTTTAATTGTGTTTCAAAAATCTGTAAAATATAACAGTAAAATTATTTAAAAATACGGTTACAGTGTACAGGTGGATTTAAAAATATAGAAATGTAGTTTTAACACTACCAGCTAAAAAGTATATTACTATATTAGCTATATCAGAATAAATAAATAATCAGATTATGTAATGTTTACTGACTCAATTTGATAGCACTTTATTTTACAATCCTCATCTGCACATATGTTTACTTATTGTGAAATGACTATGTACGATTCCTGTTTAAAAACTATAACAGATAAAATGGAAAGAAGATATTAATTTGTAGGCCTATAACTGTTTATAACTCATTTTAGGATGAACTGTTCAAACTAATTCATTCTGTAAAATAAACAGAGCTTCCCAAAGCTGCATGACAGAGATAAAACACATTTGATTTTTGCCTCGGCTCAGTCAGGCTTTTACCACATTAGCGATTCAGATGCAAAATTTCAGTAAATTGTTTATATAAATATATCCACCGATTTAAGTCATCCCTGATCATCTTCTACTTTATTTGAGTTTTTCACTGAAGCTTTCAATTTAATGTTATGTTTAAAGGATAGTTTGACTGTGGTTAAACAGTTACGAATAGCTTGTATTGTAACATCTTTTCTGTTTTAAAAGTTAATATAAAAAAACTTTGCTTCAAAAGAATTACTTTGAATTGATTAAACAGTTACAGTGTTTTACACACCATTTCTCTGTCTGTCTGTAGTCCTGACATCTCTTTTCTCTTTTGTTACTCGTGTCTGTTAGTGGGATAATTATGTATCCACACACACTCTGGGTGATCTTTGATCTAACGCTCGTCCCCTCATTGTGTGGCTTTAGTGACCGTTTAGTGTGTGAGCACACATGCTTGCGACCCCAGTGAGGCCCCTCAGAGAATGTGCTGAGTGAAGGAGTGAACACTAGGGGGCAAGCTGGAGACACCGCACCGTTTTTTCACTCATACAAACTGAACTCTCAAACAGGAGGGATTTAAGGAATCCTCATTTATGGAAGCTCTGGCCATTGGGATGTTTTGGTAGAGGAAACGTTATTTGTGCTGTGTGGTCAGATGAGGTGGCTTTTGGGCACACTTGGTAAAGTTTGGTAACTACTGAAATTACCATTGAAGGATGATTGATAACATTATAACATTTATGTATGTGATTGCAGTTTTTACTTGAAGGTTTCTAACTTAATATAGCATAATTTACATAGCTAATTTTTAATAGTCACTCCCCATTGGTCCAGAAATCACAAATTTTACTTTCAACAAACCAAAGATTATTATACATTAAACACATGTAACTGTGAGGTATGGCTATAGTGTATTCACAATATAGGACACCATCTGTTCGCTACAAAATAAAAATATTACAATTGTCATTTTTGTGCCACTAGATCCATCACGCAAATAATAATTGTTTCAAACAAGTTTTTTTCTTCATCTGGTTGACTGTCACAAACTTTTAGACATGTTTGATATTATCATCACATGTTTTGTGCTCCAGCCAATAACATGGCAGATGGTAGAAAAGGAGGAGGGTGGAACAAGTTCAACAAACTACAACATGTTACCGATTTCTCACATCTCACCACGTTATAAAACAACGTGTTCCTGTTGGTCTGTGAAGATCTTGTCGATTTGTGTACCCTGTTTGTGTTCAAGAACACTATTCAATTGAAGTTGAATTTGAGAAGTGCAGTTCTTTTTGTAATCTGATGTAGTGATCATATAGTGTACAGTTAATATATTGTCTCCGTGGATGCTGCATATCAATATACTGTACACAGTAGCTGTTTTCTTACGTCATATCTGATATTGTGAATATTTTAGCTGACCGATCAGCATTACATTTCATAAGCTATATTCTTCTAAAGCAGACAACATCTGTGTGTGTGAGGGAATAACATCTCCTTTGATCTGAAAGTGACTACAGGAGGACTAAAGCCACATTCTCTTTCTTCATCGAGCAGGAAGGCAAGCAAGATTAACTGAACTTCCGCTGGGCCCTTTGTGAGGACAGAAGCTCCAGCATTGTCCGGTCGCGGGACGGCGCGATGGGGGATGAAAGGAACAAGGACTGTGGTGGACGAGAGGGGCCTAATGAAGGGAGATTAGGAAACAGCGATTTGGCTCTCTGGCGGACGCCGGCCATTATGTTCTATTGTGCAGGAGCAGCACGAGCCGAAAGCTCTCGGAGAGGAGGAGAAGATGAACTGCTTGTGGTGCAGTATTAAGGGTGGCCGGGCCCCACCCGCAACACCCCCGTCCTCGTGCCCCGCCGGCCTGTGCGCTATTCAACAGTTGCCATTTGACTCCGACAAGATTTACGCCGGAGCAGCTGCCACTAACCCCATTGTGTCGAGGCACGGGCTGGGGCCGGGCGGGTGGCCGCTGTGGCCCGTGGTGGGTTTGTAGGGGTACGAGTTTCTGAATGCGGGTCAGTGTGGATGCAGGTGCCAGAAGTGTGTCGGCTCTTTGTAACTGTGTTAACTGTGTCTGACAGAAGACCTCATGGTGGTTTACAACAGTTGACTGTAGAATAAAAGTGTGTGTAGCACATGCGTGTGATTCTTAAAGCTGCAGTATGGAGTTTCTGTGTAACTAGTGGCACATAATTGTAAAAAATGTATTTTTTTCTTTGTCATTTTTAAATTGTGCTTAGATCTGCTAAGATCATACCATCAGCAGGTTTCAATATTCTTCCATAATCACATTATTAGAGATCCATCTTTTCATTGAAGAACAGATTCAACAACATAAAAAACCCATCATTGCATTATTGAGCAACATCGGCTGAATGTCACCTTTTCCTCTTTTCATCTAGCTGGTTTTTCTTACATCTGACCGCTTGACATGTCAGTTATATTCATTTCGTTTTTATGGAAGAGATTAATCTACTATGCTGCTGCCATCATGAAATGAGGAGCGAGCTGTCAGCAGATAGCTTCCTCGCACCCTGTAAAAGGGGTTGGACGTAGGTCAAGCATTTAGTAATAAGCCACTGTAGTCCTATAGTGTCATATGACCAAGAACCCTGCACCCGGGCCTGTGCTCGGACCTATAAAACAATGACAGTCAGAAGATTTGACCCACAACTCATCTCTTCTCACATGATAAAACTGCCCAGTAGTTTCATATACATCTGTGTGGTTTATTGTTGGATGTAGCATTCAGACATAAATAACAAATACATGATAAGTTACAAATACCAGGTTACTAAGATACCAAGTGATTATTCACTTTTATAATACATGTTGCAGCTCATGTCATGCTTGCTCCGCCTCCAAAGCATCGGACATCCCTCTTGTTCTCTGACTCCTCCCCTCCAGGCACCTGATTCGGATCTGAAGTCAGTTACAGTTCTCAGAAAAGCTAGCACGGTTTGTTTGCACATGCCTCTTGGTTTATTATTGTGTTATCCAATGCGATGACTCTCAGACATTTCTAAGTGTGGTTTAGGGATCCGAATATTCTGCTGAATGTGGCTCCTGGGATGCAGGATCCAGGCTGCCGTTGGGTCTCTTTTGCCTGAATACTATCATTTATTTTCCTATCATTCAGCTGCTGATGTACCAGATGTTTCAGACCACAGATGATGGATGACTGATGGCTGCACTGCGGCTCTAAGTGATTGGAAAAGATTGAAGATGTGCAATTCACTTAAGTTCGCTCAGCGCTGCATCAGACCATCAGTGCAATGAGAAACGGAGAGACGCCAAGCAGACACGCAGCAGAGTTATATCTGACAGGGTCACACTCTTCACATGTGAATTTAAAGCTGTTGTGCGGGATGTAATTGCAGGAGTATTATTATAGCTATGGTGTCGTTTATGAGTTTGCGGATATTAGTGACCTGGAGGGAGCTATTGCATGTTCCCATTTACATCCTACAGTATGTCTGTGTGCTGGGAAAGATTAACATAGCTATACTGCACTTTCAGTTACAACATTTTCCCATTATGAGGTACATCTGACATAGCATCAGCTTGAGCTGTATATATACAAAAGACGTTGTTGGTATGTCCACATAGATACAACTTAATGTGTGTGTGTGTGTGTGTGTGTGTGTGTGTGTGTGAGTGAGTGGATAAATGCATGCAGGGCTAATAGAGGAGAAGTTGTGAGCTTGTGAAGAGTGGGGTGACATACAGAGGCCTGCTGTAATCTAATAACCGCCTCCATCTTTCTAATGCACCTCTCTCTGCTCACATGCTTGAAAGTGCAAACGCTGGCAATGATGAATAGACCACTGTGAATGAAGTATCCTGTGATATATCAAATAAAAGTAAATTTGCTTTCATTATTGATGCCAGAGCACTGGTGTGTGTGCAGCCATCGCATCCTCACGGCTGCAACAGACAGACAGAAACATTTCGAATCAACGCAGCTGGTTCAATATTTCAATACGAAGTCTGCATGTTTCTCTGTTAAAACACTTACAATGGGATTACCAATGATATTTCCACACCGTCTGTTTAGCAAACAGTTCGAAGGCACTTCATATCTCATAATACATTCGGGCAGCTCTCCAGAGGTGCTTTGATGGAGAAGTGGACAGACGGCCTTTTTGTGAGCAACTTTGTTTGCTAAGGCATCACTTGGCCTTTAACTTTTACGTTTTAAAGAACATGCAGTTTGGGACGCAAGTTGTCCAGAAATCAATGTGCTAATTCGAGCAAATAATGTGATTTATTGAGAATTATATTATTTATAATTGTAATAATAATAATAACAATAATACAATTATTTATTTATTTATTACAGTGAATAAAGAGAGTGCAATCTCCAATACAAAAATCTCATATATGGATGTAAAACACACTTCATAAGATCAACTCCAAAAACTATTTCTGTCATAATTTATTACAAATTATTTCATTATTTATTCACCCTCATGTAATTTCAAACCTTTAAATCCATTTTTGGAACACACTTCTGTGGAACACAAAAGAAGGTATTTTGAGAAATGTCTCAGTGGTTTTTTGTCCATATAATGGAAGTCAATGGACATTTTTCCAAATATCTTTCTTTTTGTTCTGCAAAAGTAAGAAAGTCATACAGGGTTTAAATGGCATGAGGGTGAATAAATAATGATAGAATTTCTAAATCTTATAATCTTGAATTTAATTGAACAATTCCAGTGTATAGAGTCCATAAGTTTACCATAGTTTACATTTCAGGGGCATTACTTGCAATAAGGAATATTTTCCTCCTTAATATTTTTATTGTGTTGTCAGAATTGTTTTTTTAAGGTTGTCAGAAGTCAAATCTTTAAAAACACATTTAAAAAAATATTCACGAATATTCACATTAACATCTTCTGTCATAAAGAATGAAATAAAACCCACCTACATTAGCTCACAAACCTTCTCAGAGGAATAAACTCTTTAAATCCTCGACATCGACATGTCATGCATTTGGTGAGAGCATTTTTCTCTGGTGTGATGTTTGTATGCGGGCATTAGTTTGTGTTCTTGACCCGTGTTCCCTTCAGGGTCAAAGGGTCAGTATATCTCATTCATTATTCACACATGCACTTTGACCTCTGGGGAACAGGGCTGAAGCTGCCCTGCATTTTAGCTGCATTCTCTCCTTCAGGCCAGTGACCAGATGAACCACTGGCCCTCTTCTATGTCTTTGGTCTATGTATTTTGGCAGAAAAAAAAAGATTTCTCCTCAATCTTTTGGACTGACTTATGTTACAAGCATAGAAATGGGATGTATTTGTTAGCATAAGATGAAAAAGTTATAGTATATTTGCAACACATTGGTTTCAACATAAGAATGGTTAACCAACAAATGTCATTTCTAACCCCACACTACACATTATTTACTTTTTTATGTTGTGTTGGCTAACACATTTCTCTTCTTGTATTGTGTTAGTTTAAAAAATTATAATGTTTGCGTCTAAACAACATGCCCCTCTATCTCTGTCTCTCTAGTCCTGGATACAAAACAGACTGCCATGAAAAACTTTCATTTGGCTTATGCTGTGCAGATCCTTTGCCTGTACGGAGCTGCATTCTATAGCAGTTTATTTGCTTCACTTCGTTTCTGCCATGCTGTACTGCAATGCGCAGGATCATTTAAAACCGCACAGGCTCTCCGAACGTTTGCAGGGGGTGTCAGCTGTGCAAATGTATGAATTGGTCCACGCTGCGTTGTCCTGTGTTAAACTCTTATGAGATGTGCAGGTACCGTCACGGGCCGGGGGGATGGGCTATGGAGTATCGATCTCTTCTGGGATCTTTTTGTCCATCTCTCTCTCTGTTGCCATGACGAATAGCCCAGCCAAGAAATTCATAGCAGCAGGGTGGAGAGAGGCTGTCCTCACGTATGATCAGGCCTGCAGAAGATACAATATCAGTAGCGGTGTTTGCTAAGGCAAGCATATAACTATTGCTGTACTGTACTAAACCGTTAATAATAATGTAACTCATCTTGTAGTGTTTGTGCTACAGACTTGAACGTATAGATCACGCACTTCGGTAAGGTGACGTGCAAGTTAATATATTCACTTGAAAATGTGTAAAACAACCTATGAATGTGCATTTAATGTACATGTACTGTTAAAACAGTAGAAATGTGTTGCATGTTGGTAATACATTAGCTTGTTTTATCCCATTTAAATGAAGTAAAACCATAAAGTTTAATTACGGTTTACCGTCATTAATAATAATAATAATAATAATAATAAACAATGATTCATTCTTCATTCTTAATTACACCACCTAATGTTAATTTATACAGAAATTTTAGCTTAAAATGTATTACTATACTACTGTACTGTACTGTATGCTACACTCACATTAACTACCTTTATGAAAATTATATATAGTTTTACAAGATAAATAGTATTCATGTTTTTTGAGTAATTGATTACCATTTAATAACCAGAGTTTTGCTACAAATACTATAACATTTGTGGTTACTATTAATTTTCATAATTAATAAATGCTGTATAAGTATTGATTACACGTTTCGCACGTTGTGTCATTGCATTAACTAATGTGATGATCTGATCATTATTATTAATAAATCTCTTTAAAGTTTTCACTTTTTGGAGTGTACCTTAATACTTTCTAATAATGTACTGCAGCTCTTGTGTCAAACCTATGTCTTTGTTTCTGAAATGTAAATAATAAGCATCTGATCAATAAACACAGTTGCGAGAGTTTTCAACGGTGAGAAGAATATCTGCAGTATCATGATTCATTGGCAGACATGCGGCTACATGCTGAATAAGTGTTTAGCCAACACTAATGGAAATGTTTCCTCATTTACAGGACGAATGACTGCAGACAGAGGCTGAATATTTTGGTTAGCTGTAATAAATGTGTTATTGATAATATTGAACCGCTGCCTGATCTGTTTGGCATGTCTCGCTTATCCATATTTATTGGCTTGTTTTGAATCAACAGTAATTCTCTTGTGTATTTGGCAAAGGGACAGATGTGGAAGGGATTGGGAGGACTGCTGCTTGACAGGTGGCTATAGGAATGGCTTCGTAATAACTCAAATGTGATTGTTCATATGGTTGCAGGGGATTTTTGATCGATCTCTCTGATGTTTTCTCAATGTTTGTTCATGCTGTTAAAGAAAAGGTCTTTGCAATCAAAGTTGTTGTTGTTTTTCTGTTTTTGTGGGATATCTGCCGGATGTTGTCTCTGGTCGGAGCGCCCATGTGGTTGTTTCTTAATGATGACTGGCGTAAAGCACGTTAAATAACTTTTGAGACGATTCGATTAGATATATCATCTGAAAACTTTCAGTTGAGGATTAAGTTCATGATCTAAGTAACACACACCAAGACTTGTGTTAAATGGAGAGTTGAATTGGTTGACAGCACTTGTGACAGTCTTGCATGCGACCAGCAAAGCTTAGGGTGGGCCAACGTTCTGTTGCAGGTTTACTTCAGAGACCATTAAGACCCTGAAGGCTCCTGTACTTTAGCAAAAAGATGCCTATGAGTGTGTGTGTGTGTGTGTGTGTGTGTGTGTAGAGGGACAAATATATAGTGAGGGAGAGTGAGGGAGAGCGAGCGAGCGAGAGCGAGAGAGAGAGAGAGAGAGAGGCTGAGGTTTATATTTAGCAGCAAATATTTTATGTGGCTTTTCTGTCCACTGATCCTTCACAGCGAGTCGCCAGTTCGGTCGAGCATGACAGTATTTCAGCACTGGCCTTCCGCCAGCCTCCCGACAGGAAGTGTGTGTGAGTGAGTGTGTGTGTGTGTGAAGGATGCACCCCTGTGGAGACTGACGGTGCAGGTGAGAGTCGTTTAAAGCCACACACTACAGAAACAGTACAATGACAAATAGTGCAGCAGGACGGAAGAAGAAGAGGGGTGTCAGGGGAAGAGAGGGAGAGAGGATTAAAGGAGGACAGACAAGAAATGGGATGGTGGACAAACTAATTGCATTAGTAAGAAACAAAAGTATGGGTTCTGTTTAAAAATGTAATTATTGTTGGAATGTTCTTCAAAAAGCATCCAAACTCAAAGCATTTGTGTCGCTAGCATCTAGAAAGTTTGACATTCGCTTAAGAAAGCATTGCCTAAAAGAATGACATTTAGGGTATTTAAAAAGAATGATCGATTGAGACATGACTTTCTAATGTGGAAGTTGCGAGTTGTCCATGTTTTTGCAGGGTCTTTCCGGTACGCCAGTTTCCCCCATGTCTAAAAACATGCAGATGAGTAAATCAGAGTCACTAAACTGGCCTTTAGGTGTGTGGGTGGGAGAGTCTGTAGGTGTCCTACAAAGGTCTGGCTATCTGTGTACCCTGCCTGTGGCCGAGATGCTGCGATAGGATCCAACCCCCTCGTGACCTTGCATAGGATAAGTGGGTTTGAAAAATGGATGGATGGACTGAAATATATAAGACAAATGTTGCAATGCTCTGGCTTTTTTTGGGGCCTGCCCTGAATTTTTACTGGGTAACTTTAAAACTCTACATTTTTACATCTGTTTAATGAAATCTAAAATGTCAAAAGTATTAAAAAAAATTGATCATTTTGTAATTGTTAATGAAAAATGGGTTAGGGTTACGATTTTGTACTATTGGGGCAGTTTAGAGATCTATCCCTGGTAAATATACTTTCTGGGTCACTAAAGACCCAAATATGTAATATTGATTGACAAAACATGATTTTAGAGTTATAAATATTGTTAGAAATAAAGGTTTTTTTGAAGTGTTTTCTCCTAAAAGAACATATAAACAATTGTTTATTAAATCGAAATATCTACATTTTGTACCTTCATATATTGAATTTATATTTCATTTACTTATATTTTGTAAATATTATGTAATGAATAAATGTAAATTCTCTAATTACTATGTACAGTTATATACAACTTTTCTACTCTATAATATTTACAGTCTGTTAATACAGTATGATATGCACGATAAACAAAAAGAGATGATGTAACTCAGAAACAGCAGAAACTCATCTTCCAAGAAAACTAGAGCTTTGCATTTCTGGTTAAAATCACACCCAACTCCTTATAGACCTCCAGTGTAAATGAATTACTGTGAATGTGATTTACAAGCAAGGGACATGAGAGCTCAAATTTTAAGAAGTCAGACATTCGTTTGGTAATGAACAACAGGCCTCAAACGCTGTGTAATGATTAAACTGCAACATTGCTTTGACTTTAATCAGAGAATATAAAAACCAAACCGTTACCAATTGTGTCAGTCATGAAAATTAAAAATTGGGATTTCATCAAAAAGTGCCTTCCTCATGAGTCAAACAGTGCCGGCCTATGTGATTGACTTCCTGGCCTGGCATCAGAATTCAGAGCACATATTTCATATTTCTCAGTGGAGCTAATCTCAAATCACTGGAGCTCAAACCACATCAAGGCATTACAGGCTTTCTAAAGTACCTCACCTCTACAGGGCGGCTCCTTGGGGACCCGGGGGCCAAAGAGCCCCTCCGCCTCTTTTTTCTTCTCTCCAGATATGCTCAGTGCTAAAGTGAGTCTTAACTAGATTGTTTTGAAGCGTTTCTATAAATGGGCAGTCAGCAGAGGGTGGCTGTTCCTTGGGGATGAGCTTTATTGTCTTTCAGATTTAGTGTGTTTTAAACAAACCGTGACTCTGGTGCTCTATTGCCTTAATAGTCATCTTAAATCAGAGAGCCACATATACAATACTGTACAAATCTGTAGGAAAAAGTCACAGTATTTGAAGATGTTTTATTTGTATGTATGTTCAATACAGTGTTGCGAAAACTACCTTGAAACTGTAGTTAAGTAATAAACTTTAAGTTAAGTATACAAGTACATAGTAGTTGGATACACTAACAAAAAATAGTGCTAACAAAATATCTCGTGTCTAGTTGTCATGTATGTGTGTTTCATCACAAGAGACGTGAGAACCATTGCGTTTCGAAGTTTTTGACTTGCCAGCATATTTGAATTTAGCTCTTTAATGTAACAATGTATTGCTTGCTATGGTTTTCTAAATATGAATTATTTTCTTTCACAAATGTATTGTTTGGCTCCAGAAGACATTTATTAACTTTCTGGAGTCATTGCATTACTTTGATGTGTATCTACTGTATTTATGCTCCATTTTAAGTACCATATAAAAAGATTACATAACAAGATTTTAATATAAAATTATTCAGTTTTACTGAAGATAATCTACAATAACATGACAGTGAGTAAATGATGAGGACTCTTCCTTAAGTTAGTAGCCTTGTGACTTTTACTTGCTAGTTTAGTTTAGTTACTCCCGACACTGGTAGAATTGCCAGAGACAGCATTAGATTTCTCTCTTGCCATAGGCCGATCTCTCAGAGGTTAGCGTGAGGGACGTATTTCTCTGCCAGGCGTTGTGAAACTCCTGCCCTCTGGCTCCATCTGTCAGAGAGCAAAGAATCAAAGCAGCGACTCGGGTCCTGGCTCGCTTCAAAGCCCAGAAACTGAGCCAGAACTATGTGAGTGTGAAAGCTTGCAGGATCTTCAGACCGCTGCTGCAAGGGACTCTTAGGGTTTGCTGACCTCTCATAGCTGATCCTGATGTTTACTGCCTCCTGTATCCAATTCAGCAGCATGCAACTTTAATGAGTAGCTTTAACCCGACATATAAGCTCAGAATAGAGAGAGAGACGCTCTGTCTATCATTCTCTGATATGCTGTGGATATAGCTGGAAGGATATTTTTGTCCATCCCTGTTATGGCACAAGCAAGCAACGTAAAATCACAGATAGTGTGCAGCTGCAGCATACAATAAACATTGAATGGGATGTATTACCACCAAGTTACTTTTTAAATATCTTACATTTCCCCACATATATGCAAATAACCAGCCAAATTTGAGCTCGGATTAACACCATGTGCCACTGTGGACTATTTGACATGCCATGTATCAGACAAGTTTTATTCTTTTCTTTAAAGCTTTTTGGTCTACAACCTTGCAATGCTTTTTGGAACTACTGAGAAACATAATTCACTAATAATACACTAGTTGGCTGCTTTGGGGAAATGCACCCCTGTTTGTTTTTCCGTCTTAATGTGGAAATGGTAGCACAACAACACGTGTAAGTATGACGTGTGTTGTGGCAAAACTGTTGCAGGAATCTGTCAATCAATCAAAATGCAGTAGGAGGAGATTAAGTAGCCACCTCATGAAATAATTACAAATTGTTGTGAGATTGCGCTAAAGATATCTATAGCTAGTAATCTATAGCTTAATATTTATTACTTAACAACAAAATAAACAAGAGATGCACTGATACAAAATTTCTTCACTGATTTCAATAGCCGATTATTTGGAGTGATATCTGCCGATTCTGATAGTTTAAGTAAAATGAAGGTGACCTGTTTGTCAGATATCTGAAATGTGAGCTTTGTATTTAACCCATCCAGTGAATAGTGAACACACATAAACCCGGAGCAGTGGGCAGCTATCACTGCAGAGCCTGGGGAGCAAACAGGGGTAAGGTGCCTTGCTCAAGGGCAGATTAAATTCATATTTCTTAACTTCTTACCTTAACTTCATATAATGCCTATAAATATTGAACATCAAATAAGAACATGTTTCTTAACAATTTCTATACACAGAGTATAAATTCATTGCATTTCCTGTCCTGTTTTAAATGACAGGATATATCGGTCCTGATAATAAGCTGTTTTTAAACTATCGCCCGATAGCTGAACATTTACTTTTATCAACCGATACCGATTATTATATTTATAAATAAACTGTAATAGATTATACAAGTTCCTGACTTTCTGATCCTTTTTAAGCTACTAAACCATAATCTCTAATCATGGGTTTATTTAAATGTCTCCAAAAATGTCAGGTTTCAGTATATAGCATCAGGATGCTGTATGTCCACATACACTGATGTGGAATTAAATTGAATCTAATGGTCCTTTGGAGTCTAATGGTCTTCTTATTTATCTTTCAGATTTAACCCACAGATCAGGATGACTTCTCTACACACAACTACACACTAACAACTAATCAAATCTGCCTTTTTTACCAATAAATTTGATCTCAGTTTCGCCCATGCTGGCAACATGCCTGTACACGAGTAAGTCAGTATGATGGCAGAGTCTCAGCAGCAGTGCAAGAGGCAGCGTCTGAGGCGGGAGAAATTACTTGATGTTCAGCTGGGTTTCTGGCTTGTGTCCGAGCAGCTAGCGGCCTGAGATGGATACATGCAATTGGCTCATTCTCATTCTGACAAATAAATGTACCATTATATGCTCCTGTCCCGGTGTGACTGACATTTTGACTTGCTGTTAGGGATGTAACCGGTGTGTAATAAAAGTAGCGCTGTGACACCTGAGGACCAGATGTACATCCTTTGTCTTAAAGGAACAGTACACTTAAAAATTTCAACTAAAAAAAATGAACTCAACCACACTAAACCTGACAGCCGTGGTCAGTATGACCTGTTGTTGTACAGAAGTGAGTAACGTGGACATTTCTCCAAACATCTTCTTTTGTGTTCTACAGAAGAAACACAAACATACGGGTGAGTAAAGAATAACAGACTTTCAGCTCTGCATCACAAAAATGCATTTATACTGTCAGGATTTGTACACATATGTAATATGTTTGTGTGATCTGCTGTGTGTCTCTTGACTTCGGCATTATAAATACTACTAGCTATTGTCCCCGCACACCCCTTGCTTTCATGCCAAATTTGTAGCTTGGTTGCCATGGCAACATCGTAGTCTCCCAGAATTGCTCGTATTGATCCAGGGACAGGCGTGAACGACCCAGCAAGTGTGAGAAAAATGGTGTGTGTGTGTGTGTGTACACGGCGGTGAATGCCTGTGTAAGAGTACCATCTCTTCTGTCTGTGTGTGTTCAACTCAGCAAAATCACACTGGAGATACTCAGCTGTGGAAGTCTGAATTGTTGTATTTTGAGCACATTGACAGAAATGTTCAAAATCATGAATTTGTCATGTAGCTTCCCTCTCGTCCGGGTCACACAGAGTCTTCAGAGCAGCAGAAGTGTGTTAGCTGCTTGTCATGTCGTATCGGTGGAGCATGTTCTGACATCGCTGTCATCCGGCAGACCCCCCCACCCACTCCTTTACACACTCACCACCAGCTTTCACGCCATGAATAATTTAACACGCGCACACACACTCACTCACAGATGTGCCCATAAGGGCTTCAGGGTCTTTCAGTCCAACAGAAGGTCCCTGTCAAAACAGACTGTCTTTTTAGAGCACCGGGTGGTTTTATCCTCTCTATAAAATCCCCCCGCCAGATGCCAATAACAGCACATGCACGCAACAATCGCTCACATCTCACGTTACAGAATTGTTTTAATTGTATGCTCACATGACAATAATATCATCCTGATTGTCCACCACATGACTACATTGCATTTTTACTAACTGTAAGTTACTTTTGCAACTACATGTCAACTAACTCTCAATGACAGGCAACTACATGTCAACTAACTCTCAATGACGGGCAACTACATGTCAACTAACTCTCAATGATGTGCAACTACATGTCAACTAACTCTCAATAACGGCAACTACATGTCAACTAACTCTCAATAACGGGCAACTACATATCAACTAACTCTCAATGACGGGCAACTACATGTCAACTAACTCTCAATAACGGGCAGCTACATGTCAACTAACTCTCAATGAAGGGCAACTACATGTCAACTAACTCTCAATGACGGGCAACTACATATCAACTAACTCTCAATGATGGGCAACTACATGTCAACTAACTCTCAATAACGGGCAGCTACATGTCAACTAACTTTCAATGACGGGCAACTACATGTCAACTAACTCTCAATGACGGGCAACTACATGTCAACTAACTCTCAATGACGGGCAGCTACATGTCAACTAACTCTCAATGACGGGCAACTGCATGTCAACTAACTCTCAATGACGGGCAACTACATATAAACTAACTCTCAATGACGGGCAACTACATGTCAACTAACTCACAATAACGGGCAGCTACATGTCAACTAACTTTCAATGACGGGCAACTACATGTCAACTAACTCTCAATGACGGGCAACTACATGTCCACTAACTCTCAATGACGGGCAACTACATGTCCACTAACTCTCAATGACGGGCAACTACATGTCAACTAACTCTCAATGACGGGCAACTACATGTCAACTAACTCTCAATAACGGGCAGCTACATGTCAACTAACTCTCAATGACGGGCAACTACATGTCAACTAACTCTCAATAACGGGCAGCTACATGTCAACTAACTCTCAATAACGGGCAGCTACATGTCAACTAACTCTCAATGACGGGCAACTACATGTCAACACTAACTCTCAATGATGGGAAACTACATGTCAATTAACTCTTAATGACAGGCAACTACATGTCAACTAACTCTCAATGACGGGCAACTACATGTCAACTAACTCTCAATGACGGGCAACTACATGTCCACTAACTCTCAATGACTGGCAACTACATGTCAACTAACTCTCAATGACGGGCAACTACATGTCAACTAACTCTCAATAACGTGCAACTACATGCCAACTAACTCTCAATAATGTGCAACTACATGTCAACTAACTCTCAGTGACGGGCAACTACATGTCAACTAACTCTCAATGACGGGCAACCACATGTCCACTAACTCTCAATGACGGGCAACTACATGTCAACTAACTCTCAATAACGGGCAGCTGCATGTCAACTAACTCTCAATGACGGGCAACTACATGTCAACTAACTCTCAATAACGGGCAGCTACATGTCAACTAACTCTCAATAACGGGCAGCTACATGTCAACTAACTCTCAATGACGGGCAACTACATGTCAACACTAACTCTCAATGATGGGAAACTACATGTCAATTAACTCTTAATGACAGGCAACTACATGTCAACTAACTCTCAATGACGGGCAACTACATATCAACTAACTCTCAATGATGGGCAACTACATGTCAACTAACTCTCAATAACGGGCAGCTACATGTCAACTAACTTTCAATGACGGGCAACTACATGTCAACTAACTCTCAATGACGGGCAACTACATGTCAACTAACTCTCAATGATGGGCAGCTACATGTAAACTAACTCTCAATGACGGGCAACTGCATGTCAACTAACTCTCAATGACGGGCAACTACATATAAACTAACTCTCAATGACGGGCAACTACATGTCAACTAACTCACAATAACGGGCAGCTACATGTCAACTAACTTTCAATGACGGGCAACTACATGTCAACTAACTCTCAATGACGGGCAACTACATGTCCACTAACTCTCAATGACGGGCAACTACATGTCCACTAACTCTCAATGACGGGCAACTACATGTCAACTAACTCTCAATGACGGGCAACTACATGTCAACTAACTCTCAATAACGGGCAGCTACATGTCAACTAACTCTCAATGATGGGCAACTACATGTCAACTAACTCTCAATAACGGGCAGCTACATGTCAACTAACTCTCAATAACGGGCAGCTACATGTCAACTAACTCTCAATAACGGGCAGCTACATGTCAACTAACTCTCAATGACGGGCAACTACATGTCAACACTAACTCTCAATGATGGGAAACTACATGTCAATTAACTCTTAATGACAGGCAACTACATGTCAACTAACTCTCAATGACGGGCAACTACATGTCAACTAACTCTCAATGACGGGCAACTACATGTCAACTAACTCTCAATGACTTGCAACTACATGTCAACTAACTCTCAATGACGGGCAACTACATGTCAACTAACTCTCAATAACGTGCAACTACATGCCAACTAACTCTCAATAATGTGCAACTACATGTCAACTAACTCTCAATGACGGGCAACCACATGTCAACTAACTCTCAATGACGGGCAACTACATGTCCACTAACTCTCAATGACGGGCAACTACATGTCAACTAACTCTCAATGACGGGCAACTACATGTCAACTAACTCTCAATAACGGGCAGCTACATGTCAACTAACTCTCAATGACGGGCAACTACATGTCAACTAACTCTCAATAACGGGCAGCTACATGTCAACTAACTCTCAATAACGGGCAGCTACATGTCAACTAACTCTCAATGACGGGCAACTACATGTCAACACTAACTCTCAATGATGGGAAACTACATGTCAATTAACTCTTAATGACAGGCAACTACATGTCAACTAACTCTCAATGACGGGCAACTACATGTCAACTAACTCTCAATGACGGGCAACTACATGTCAACTAACTCTCAATGACTGGCAACTACATGTCAACTTACTCTCAATGACGGGCAACTACATGTCAACTAACTCTCAATAACGTGCAACTACATGCCAACTAACTCTCAATAATGTGCAACTACATGTCAACTAACTCTCAATGACGTGCAACTACATGCCAACTAACTCTCAATAACGTGCAACTACATCTCTTGGCTGTAGGGTTAGGAAAAATGTTGACATGTAGTTTCAAAGTTACTTATAGTCAAGAAGACTTTTGAGGGACCATCAAAGTAAAGTGTTAATCGACATTAACCAGACACTCTACTCTACTAACTAGTAGTTGACATGAAGTTAAAATGTTGCTTGTTGTTTGTAAAATGTCTGAAGTAGACTGTCAAAACAACATGTTACCAAAATATCTAATGATAAAATGCACATCCACAAGCATATCTGACATCAACATGCCTTTTAGTTGTGTGAGATTCAACACACTGTAAGTACAGAACGTAAGACCACATTTTTTTATGATTATCATTTTGTTTAAAAGAGAAACAAACAAACAAAAATAAAATTTGTGTTTGTACTTTACTCAAAGGCTATACCCACTGAGCCTCAAAGAGATTATTTTATTTCTGATAAAGCCTACAGGAAATCTATCACTAGCACTATAGGGGGGACTCTCTAAATACCATCACAAACAGAAACAGAAGAGAGACTGAAAGATCCAGAATAGAAGGATTGAGTGTTAAAAACCTGCTGTTCAAGTTTCAGGAACCGGGTTGTTAGTTAAATTTTGTTTTGACAAAGCTCTTCAAAAAGCTATATTTTGAGCTGCAGCATTGAGCATTCCTGCCTTAGACACTAGAGCCCAGCTCCTTATTCTCTTTTTGTTTTTTCAGAAAACACAAATGTGTATTTGAGCGTGTGTGTATTTCCTAGCATGAATGTATCCTTAAGACAGTCCTTAAGATTATGTCCGTTCCACAGTAATATGATCACTGTTACAAAGTCAAGCTTACAAATGTATAAATGTCATTGCAATACATAATATCAAAGCAAATGTTTTTTTTCTGAGCCAGCTTTTATCTATTGACCCATTTATGAGATGCCTTTCAACCAGTAGTGTAACAGTGATTTTTGTGGCTATATAAGGAGCCAGTTCCAGTTTCATCACTTTTTATACTTTTGAAAAGTGCACTTTAAGTCCACATCGTAAAAGTTTTGTTTGAAAACTCCAATGTCTAAATATTAAAAGATGCGAAGGGACCGGGAGGACAAATTTCCTCTCATCCTCAATTTCACTCTCATCCTTTGGCGTTTTCTTGTTCGGAATAGCTCTTCGTTGCGTTGAGGAATGGTCAAGCTATGTTTTTTCTCCTCTGAAAAGTGTTGGCTGACATTGGCAGAGAGTTGATGAGGTTTCACGCCTCCAGCCTTGCTGTTTCCTGCACTGATCTGGGACCTGTCTCACACAAACACCGCTGATTCACATGCAGCCAGCGCTGCGCAGACCTGCTTCATCTGCTCGGAGAAAAGCTTGCCAGCCCCAAAAGGCCTCAAATGCTGAGGAAAATGCCTCACACACAAGCAGTGTTGCAGCCCCAGTCTCCCCAATGTACACGGCGGTAATCTTCCCGCTTCATCCAGACAGACAGAAGAGAAACCCAGGCCCTGCGGCATTCCCATCAGCCTCTGCCAGAGCCAGAAAAAGGACGATTACTGTCCAACCAGTGGCTGGATTATATTTACTCTACATTTATTTATCTATTTCCTCTTTTGTGTTTTCTTATTTTCTGTCCTTTTTTTCATCTTCTCTTTCTTCACCTCAAGGTTGCCTGCTCTCCATTTACGCACAGTGTGTTTCAAGTTGGTCCAGTTGCTTTAAAGAAGCAGCGTTCTCTGGCTGAACCAGCGCCCAACCTTGACACAAAATCAATACTAGGCAAAACTCTTTGAAGAATCACAAATGTAATAAGTGCTGGTGCTCTCTGTTTGGAGCCATGCCTGCACGCCGCCCAAAGCACAGGTGCATGCTGGGATACGCCAGGAGGATGCAATGTGATTTATCTTGTAAACCACCCCCCACCCCAATGCACACACACACACACACACATACACATTCTGGTTCGTCTTTTTAGAAGGAACACAGCAGCAACTCAGAAATCCTGAAAAAATATTGATTTAAATTTATTATAAAAAGCAAAATGCATTTGAAATATCTATATAGTCTAATCACTTGTTTCCAGAGTCACAATGAGATAGCAGTTTTACATTGTGTTGAGGTGTGTGAGTGTATTGGGTGAATAATATTATGCAGCATGTTAACATGACACAGTATTCACACACTGCTGCATAGCAGCTCTACAAGCAACAGTTTGGCCCATTTCATAACAAATATGGTAAATCGCAATGTAAACTTATTAATTATAATGATCTTTTAGACTTTAACGAAACAGAAAAAATAATACAATAAACCATTCACCCATGTGCTGCTTTTATATATCTGAATCCAGTTAAGATGGGCAGATCAATCACAAAGGAGTGATATATGCTGATACTAAAATTGTATCAACCAGATTAATCCTTAAACAATAATATTGATCTTAAATGTTAACATTAGGTTAGATTAAAAACCCAAACAATTCTTGACAATCATCAATCAACAATACAAAATGAAAACAGAACTTATTAAAATGATCCACTCGTGTCCACTGCATTCTTGCAGCAAATTTGACCAGCTGCCAGTAAAATAAAGTGAAACGTCATGTGAGGTTTTAAAGTCAATGGGATCATTTCATTATCGTGTCATTCTCAACGCCCGCCTCTCTTTCTCGTGCAAATTGGTCTGAAATGGACTTGCCAAAATAAACGGACTAATAATAAAGTCAATAACTCACACACTCGAACATCACCACTTTTCCTCATGTTGGAAAACTGACTTCAACTAAAATTAAACTAATCTGCAATCAGCATTGCATCTTTTTTGACAGAAACTTTGGGACTACGAAGTTGGATTTTGTTAAATTAGCAAAGGTAAGGTTTTCATTTGTAGCTTGACTGAAAATGTATCCGTTATCTGTCTGTGAGGAACTTCTGTTGGCTTTGAGAAATAAGAGTGAATGATGTGTAGCGAATAAATAACAAACAAATGTCAGTTGACCTTTCTTTTTGTTTTAGTAGCTTTTAGAAAATACTTTTCTTTACAAGACCACTGCTTAGATGTGCAGTGAAAAGTGTCAAACATTCCTTGTAAATACAGACAGTTGACATGTCCTTGTACCCTGGAGAAAAAGAGAGAGGGCAAGAGAGAGGGCAAGAGAGAGAGAGAGAGAGAGAGAGAGAGAGAGAGAGAGAGAGAGAGAGAGAGAGAGAGAGAGAGAGCTTTGCAGCTTGACTGACACTGTCTGCTGTATATAAGTGTACAGAATAACACACATTAGTCAACGCACCGTTTGAGGTATTTGGTCTTGACATTGATTGTTTACCTGACAATGACTATCATAATTGTAATATCATACAACAGAGGAAACGTAGAGTCGGTGGTGCAATGTGACACTTTCCCGACAACATTCTCAGAAGAATAACATCCTTTGATTCCTGTCAAACCGCAACTATCACGTGAAAAAGACAAAACAGAACGGATTTCATATAATCGTTTCAGAGGTCATGTGATCACAGCTCACTCCCATCTGTGATCAATATCCGTGTTTTTAAATATCTCACGGCCGGGACGCGATATTCTGGGCATGCCACTGCGTAAACAGATCAATGGGCTTCACATTGAAGCCATCCGGCATTCTGTTTTCAAATACAATTAAACTGTCTTATTCAGCACAGTCAGAGACATTGAACACACAGCAAGGAATTGACTTGTGCTTTATCAAAGGGAAGTCCAACAGAAAGCCTCAAGATGGGAGAGCAGGGAGGTTCCATAGATCGCTCAACCCTGTTGTTGTACACAGGCGCTGACCGTTGAAGTTTGGTTGTAGCTTCTGGTTTTCATTACCAACTTTTTGAAAGAAAGCATTCAGGATCAACTATTCCCCAATTAACCTTTTATAACTACTTATGAAATTGAGGTTCTGTTATCATTAAAAAACACTTATGTTGTTGCAAACCTCAATGACTTTCTGTCTGCCTTCTTCACAACACAAAAGGAAATGTGGTGGATGGGTTTTCTTCAATAGCAGTAACAAAAATAGTTTGGGTAACATCTGTTTTTTCGTTTCAAATATAAACACTTTCTAATCAATACAATCGAAAAAAAATTTAATGAATAAAATCCTGACTGACAGTTTGACTTCAAAATATGTCTGATATGAAAAATGAAATTCTTTGCTTCATCTCACAGAAAGGAAACGGTTTTGGAGAAGCCAATCTGCATTGTGTAGTTATGCTATGAAATAATCCCTGTCTGCCGAGCCGCTTCTCTCTGGCTCTCCGCATTTATCTCTATTGTATTTTATGGCCTTTTCTTCTTCTCCTCTGCTGTCTTCTGCTATTGATTTTCACTTATAGGTTTTCATCCCTTTCATTTCTGTTTCAGTCAGGCAACCGGCACATAGACCCTGAACCTCACTCACGCTCTTTTTCTCTCTTCTCTTTGTCTCTCTTTTTGCAGGGGAAGCTCATGGTCCATTACTTAACGTCCTGCTGTGAACCGCAGGTGTTTAAAATCGCCCTTCTCATTTTCGGCCACAGTTACATAGAGTAAGATGTCTATTTGAAGAAGAACGCATTGACATAAGTGCAATACATATGGATGAGCGGTAAAGAATGCTTTACCTTGGTGTGTGGTTTGAATGTACATCTCTGTAAATCTACAGTATGTGTGTGTTCAGATTGTGTAAATTAACTGTGATTATGGCTATAAAGTGTATAAAGACCTTACATAATGAAGCGTCATGTTTTTCTTACCTTAGAACGAGCTATTTTTATCTACATACACCGCGGGTCACCTTACGTAGAATTCACCATGTTGTTTCTACAGTATCCCTAAAACAACAAGGAAAAAAGCTCAAACGTGACGACATCTTAATCCTCTCACGGCCTCCGTAGCATTTCGAACAGGAGGGGGAGGGGTGGATTGAGCATTTGGTTGCAACCTCATCGATAGATGCTGCTAAAAATTTCACACAGTGCCATATTTTGATGCATAATCAACTCAATATTGTTTGTTTATCATTTTAAAATCATATAAATACAGTATTACTGGCGGCAACTTGCCAGTAACTTACTGTAGATTAATATTTATCTAATAAACTTCATGTAGTTTGTTAGTTGAAAAAATCTATTCAACTAAAAATAAAATTCTGTGATAATTCATCATCCACTTGTCATTCATAACCTGTATGTGACTTTTCCTTCTGTGATAGGAAGATATTTTCAAATGTGAAAATTAATGTGGACCAGAGTTGTTTGGATACAACATTCTTCAAAATCTCTTTTTTTGTGTACTGCAGAAGAAAGTCATAAAGATTTGGAATAAGGCGATGAAAGAATTTCCATTTTTGGGAGACATATCCCTTTAATTTTGAATATACTTTAAAATATGGCAAACATATGTGACTTCATCGTATGACTTTTTCAGGTATTATACGGGAATGTGCAAAACAATATTTTAATTCATATAAAAATATATTTTATTTCATATTTTTTAATGTATATTATGTTTGCTTTGAACTTTACAGATAACAAAATATATTATGATATCATGAAATCTGTGCTAGGTAGATTTTAAAGTTGTCTTCATCACACAAAGCAGTGTGCATACCAAAGATGTTTGGAAAATAGTTTATTATTTTTGCTTTATTCCTCCTAGTAACGTAGCCCTGTAAACTATCGGTACTGTTGACAAAATGTTTTATGCTCTCCTACTTGTAAGTCACTTCGGATAAAAGCATCTACCAAATGAATAAATGTAATGTAAATGTGATTATTCAACAGGATTTGGAATGACATAATGGTGAGTAAATAATAGCCGGATTTTCATGATTTAATTGGGCCAATCTTGGTTTGACCAATCGAGCCGGTGGTCTCAAATAAGCACCTTTGCCTGCCATCAGTAAACTCTGATCGCAGGATGTGGACAGAACACTAAACAGGCTGTACTGATGGACAGAGAAACCATTAACACCAGCACCAAGGTCACACAGGAATGTTTCCTTCTGTTTGTGATGGACAAATTAAGACTGGCTAACACGCACTTCAGCCCTCCCATCATGCCTCTGGGACACTCCCCCGGACTCCTCCTTTGCCCATTAGCGGCTTGATTGAAAGCTATCCAAACGACCCAAACAAAAGACCCTCGCGGTTGCCACCGTCTCGTCCATCCCAAAATATCTGTCAGGGACCATCATTTCCTGACATCGCGGGGGCTGGATGAGGCCGGGGGGCAGATTGCCCTGTGACACCAACCGCTATTGCCTCCCTGTAACCACAGTGTCGCGTCCAGCCGGGCGGACGTGTTATTTTTCTGCGTCCCCCACCATCCCCCTTGTAGTCGCGTATTAGCAGCCATTTTGAGCTCCACACTGCTATTATCCGGCTGAAGCCTCTGACATGTTGATCATATACGAGAGAAAGAAAATTGATTTCCTCAACAGCAAACGTGGTCCAATCTTCCCAAGCCAGTAATTTTACCACCACAACAAAATAAAAGGGTAATCTTGCCCCGGGAGAGAGGAGCAGAACAGCACTCTAAAATAACCGGGCAGAGGAAAAAAAGAGCTAAATAAAGGGACAGTGATTTTGATGATGAGGGTTTGAGGTGACAGACAGACAGAAGGATGTGGGTAATGTCCACAGAGCAGCCGCTACAGGCTCACGGAATGCACTGTAATTCAGATCCGTACAAAACACATGAGCCGCTCGCTGGCCGTTTTACAGGGTTTACTGTCACTCAGATACGATTCTTGTTCGTCTCGCAGTGATCGGAGAGGCTCAAAAGAGAAAAGAGCCTTATTCTGTTCTTTTAGAAAACATATTCTAAAAATAAAAGAAATGTTAAAGAAAAAAGTTAAGTGTGATGATATACTCCTGTAATATCACACCGAACATCAGTGGCTGGTATAAAATATAATCGTTTTGATTGTAATACATTAAGTTCCCTTTATTTAGTCATTGCTTGTTTTCTCGTTTGTTATGTCATTCTTTTATACTTTTCTCAAAATTTGCATGATATGGTTTGTGCATTTATTGTTCATGCCAATTCATTTGTTAATTTGTTTCTACTTTGACATTGTGAAATCTTGAGACTTGAGAAAGGTTATAATATATTTGTAGAAATTGTGATCCTATTTGAATGTGATTGCTTATTTATTTATTTATGATTTCATTCATTTGTTTCCTTTTTTACAAAATTGTCGAAAATATTTTTCAATCTTTTGATCTTTTAATTTATACAAATTTGATTAATGAACAAGAATTCAGTTCTTATCATGTCTCAAATGTCTCTATGAGGTACTTTTTGTTTATGTTTTTTCATGATTTGTTTCTTAGCGTGTTTGTGTTTTTAACGATCTCAGGGATTGATAGAACAGACTAGAACCAGTGAAAATCTCTCTCTTCCTTTTACTGTCCACCCCCCATCCCAGTTGTAGAAGGCGATCTTTGCTCTTTGGTACTGGCCATCGCAGTGACCAAAGCAGGCAGAATCATGGGGCACGGCACTGAATCAAAGACTGAACCACAACGAGGAGGACGGGGGTGTGGGGGTTGGGTGGAGGTGATGACCTTGAGTATTGATCCAAACCTCCATAATTTCCATGGCTTACTGGGGCCCTTCTCCCAACCTGCTGGAGTACATTAGACCAGAAATCCATAACACGGCCCATGTTCATCCAAGCACAGGAAGAAACTGAATTAAATGTTAAAAAACAATCTGGGGCTACAGTTGGGGCCGATTCATCATGATTCCCGGGTGTCAGGCAGGTAGGATGACCATGGAGGATCCAGCCAATGGCCGCAGAGCTCACGCCACAGATAGACTCATTCAGACTCATCTGTCAGCACACTGGCCAAGGCAGAATTTTTAAACACTGACACAAATGCAGACATGGTCAGCAAGATCCAAAATGATTTTGGAGTCATTGGGAAGAGAACAGCAAATCAACAGCAAAACGACAACAAAGTGAGAAGTGAAGTTGCTCTACACGACAGCTTACGATAGAGACCAATTATACAATGTCTCTGAGCTAAAAATTATATTAATAATACGAGCTCAAGGTTTAGCAGAAGGTTATTTAATACATCACAGTAGTGCCTTTCATATGTGTGTCTTGAGTTCAATACAGCAAATCTATTGTCATTTTAAAATGATAGTTTTAAAAAAATCATAACCACATTAAAATGGCCACAAGTTGCTTAGCATGCTAATGAAACTGCATTGAAATTTATCGAAATGATTGTGTGATGAAAATGCGGATTTCTGTGATTTTCTTTACAAAAGTGAGGGTGGATCCCTGAGCTTTTATCATGTTCAGCGAGGGGCAGAGCGACATTAAAGCTCATTACAGCGTTTGATCTGAAATCAATGTGAAGATGAGGAACGCTGTCTTCATGTTGCTGAGTCCAGAATGCTTCCAAACTACATGTATTCACACCAGGATGGAGTAATCACATCATCGATCAGGGATCTCCGATATGGAAGAATTAACAAAGCGGAGAAACAATTTATTGCTCGGAGATTACTCTTTTGTAGCTCAGGAGATTCAAGTCCTAAATTGTGTTTTAGTTGAGTGTCAACTTAAAATGAAGATTGTACAGTATGAATAAAATCATCTGGACTTGATTGAAGACTTGGCAAATCTGAACTCAGTTTGTGACATTGTTGAGATCTCTTCTGAAATTTGATGTGGGACATTTCTGGACTTTTTTACTCAGTAGAAGTATCTGCAACTCAGGCAAATCACCACTAACATTATTACACTGATCTTTTGTCACTTTGACCAACAAAAGGGTAAATCCAGATGGTTGTACATCTTCAGTGACTGGTCCTCGTGTGGAAGGTGGAGATGATCTCAGAAAAAGTCGTCAGGAGTTTCTAAAGCTAGAGAAAACACAATATTTTAATCAATTCACTCTAAAGACATTGAGACCCTCCAAACCGTTCTATTGACTCCCCACTGTGAGTCAAGTGGGAAATTTTGATCGTTTAGCATTTGTGTTCGTTCGAACTGCTAGTGAAAGAACCCAGTTCTCTCTCACTCTCAATTTTGGGAGGATGTTGTTGAGAATCCATAGAGAAGGGTGTAAAGACCTCCATTGGGGAAAATGATTTTTTTTGGCCATATGTGGAGGACACTAGAAATCATCTCCAGCAATTTCAGTAATGGCTTTTGAGACAGCTGCTTGCATTGTTGTTTAATGATGACAAATGACAGCTTGAAACGACAGTGCAGTTGAAGAGGCAGAAGATAGAGTGAAAGGAGGAGAAGAAAGACTTGCATAAATTGCCTGTTGAGTATTTTCCAGGATGATTGTGGGTAATTAGCTTTTATTGGACTTGTTAGCTCTGGATAACTTTCCATCATTATCCCACTCATGGCAATAAGCGTCTCCGCTTCCTCATCACAAACGACCACATTCTATGGAGCATCAAGATTTTTCAGGTGAATCTAAGGCGTTGTGCAGTAAAAGGCTTGAACTGGCCCTAAGAGACTTTTTCTAAGTCAAGCGTGGAGAGATAGCCTTCATATGGTTCATTTACGACCATCCTAGCTGAAGGGAACACACTTTAAGGGCCTATTTTTCTGAAAGGATAGATGTGGATTGTGGATATAGCTGCAGAGGCTGACATTTTCGAAACCATGACATTTCAATACAGCATTATGGGTTGAGTGCAAACGCTTTCCTCCATATACCTCTATAAGGTTAATTGCTATAACTTAAACCTTTAGGTACGAAGAGATGACATATATTTTATGTTTGTGTAGGTTTCTCAAAGTTCAACAGAGTCATAAAGTCTTGATTAATTGGAGTAAAGACAGCAAAGCCCAAACAGATGGTAATACTACCTATAAATATACTGCACAGAGACATTCATTTAATAAGACTGTGCTTTGAGTTGTTTTGAAGGGCTGGTTTGACATGTGCACTTGTACAGTTTGTCATTTCTAGCATTCAGTTTCTGTGTTGGCTCTAGTATTTTCTTACCAAATATGTATGACATTTTCAATAATCATGATATTATTAATAATTGTGATTATTCATATTGTGTTACTACTACACTCCTTCTGCCTCCATAGTTTGAGTTTGAGTATGATTGGACAGAAAACAGGAAACGAAAAATAAACAATATTACAGATGAATTTGACTGATAGCATTATTTATTTATTCATTCATTAAAAGCATTTCAAAGAAATATTGTGATAATATTGTTATTATGAATTATAATGGCCACAATAATTGTGTTGTAGAAATATGATATTGTGACGGCCCTGGTATAAAATGATTGCTATGAAACTTATTTATTGCTTAATGTCCCAATGAACAATCATTTTTACTTCTGCAACTGCAAACACTTTTTACTGACAGTTGGAGGAGTTAACAGATGTTCTGCCCAAACCGTCTAACTGACATCATCATAGAAAGATAGCCACTAGAGGGTGGAAGTGCGTCTTCAGATTTTGCTTAAAGATTATGAGAACATATGTATTTTAAAAATAGAATGATCCACACTGATAAGATATGTATAACACATATTTATTATAATGCAATATTTCATGAAAAATAGAAACTGTCATTTTGAATTTCACAGGTACTTTAAAAGCAGCCCATGCTGGCATAAAGACAGTTTAAGTTCCCTGATTCCATTACCACACAACATTTTGCTTGTAAACATTACAATTATCATCTGATAACTAGTATTATTGTTTTAGACCAGACTATGAATACCCCAGCAGACCTAGCAATGCAACAATCTAGCAATTCCCTAGCTACCACCCAGAGTGACTGCACAGCAAAGCACCTTGACCTAGAATGTAACTGGGGTCTTTCGACTTGTGGCAGAGTACCATGTGCCTGTGAGGGCCCCAATCATATCTCAGCACCAGAATGTCCTAGAAATATCACAAAAATGTCTAATCTTTGATATTTGATGGCAGTTGCCATCAACTTGTTTTTGCAGTTTAGTTCTGTTTGGTTCAGAAATTAAAACATTTTCCAATATGGTCAAACAAAGGAAGCAAAATATGTCAGTGTTTAAAGTGAAGAGGATGCCATCTATGAAATGGCAACCTTTTATCACAGCAGCCACAACACACGAGTCATAGACAAAAATCAATACATGTAAATGGAGAAAACATGTCCCTCCGTTGCGTGGCGAAACTCGGATGGTGCAGAGCTAATGGCTGGAGTCCCTGAGGTTTTAGGTGTGACTCTGTATTTAGAAGGCAGATGCTTTGTGGTTAATCTTTAATATTTAACCAAGCTCAGCCCAGCTGAGCTTAGAAACTGGTGACAAGAAGCTGGCCCTTGCGCTTCAGCCTGTCGAACATGTTGTTATAACAGGGCTATACGAGGTTTTTGCCAATCAATGAACGATGTTCTAAACTCAGCACTCACATGCTAGCTGCAGTCTCTCTGGCCAGGTCTACAGCAGGAGATCTTTGACTGGAGGCCTGTCGTTCTTCTCAACAGAAAATCCATACGTTTCGGATGTGATTTTAAACCGATCCATTATTAATGGACCCCCTCTTCTTGGAACTCACGGCTGTTTCTGGTAGCGGAATCCTGGGTTTTGGTAAGTGCTGAAGTTTCCTGTAAGTGCGCCTGTGTTTGTGTGTGTGTTTACATCCCAACGGATGTGTTCAATTAGGCCGTAATGGCTGAGGGGGTGTAGGGTCACACCAAACAGGCCCATGGGTCTGTTGACAACAGAGGAGGAGGAATGGGGGAGAGGCGTGCATCCTCATTTGAATGCTGGGATACCGTATGCAGGGTATTTGACCCCTGCAGTAGTGTTAATGGATATCGTCACAACTTAGCCCCCCCCGAACTCATGCTTTACAGAGCAAGTACTTACTGGAACTGCTTGTTTTGCTTTTTCCGGCGTGACCTTTGAGACCAGACATTCACCCCACAGTAACCGTGATGGTACCTGCTAAATGGAAACTATGTTTAGAAATAATACTCTGCTACATGCCTTGTAATACCAGTCTAATGGGTATTAGCTGGTATTAACAGGTTATGGCTACAACGATAGAAACAATGTCTCATACTTATTGGTTTTGGCCCATCTAGTGAACTTAATCAAGAAATTCTGTAAAATTAAGTTTTTTTAGTCTAAAATTGTTTAACATTTTTAAGCACATACTTATGGAAAAAGTACCTGAGACTTCATTTCTTGTTATTTCAGTGGCAGCCTATTTAAAACGTTTTCATATTGAGACAAACAGTTCATACATGACAAACATTTAAGACAAGCTTGCTTTAATCAGATTTTTTTAGAGAACAAGCTGTCAAGCTACAATATATAAATGAATGGGGCAGCAGAGTCTAATGCAGTCACCTCTTTTGTATTATGAAAGACCAATTAAAGCCAGCCAACATATGCTGTTTTTAATATCGCTTCATATCTCCCATTAAGTGCGCGATAGTAGATGTTAATATAAACCATAATATACTGTAGCCTTGATAAAGCATACAAATCTATTTGAAAATACATTACAGGTTGTTATTTTATCTCTAGTGCAAGCAACAGACAACATACTGTACCTGGATAATATTCATTTTTATTTTGACTAAAAAAAGAAAGATCTATGACACGAGTTGATAAAAAACATTTATCTTAAATAAATATACACGTCTAAGGTTGGAAAAAAACTATTAATAGCATAATTATTTGTAAGCGTTGAAAATGTCCCATAGACCAGCAGCACTTTTAAAGGTTAAATATAAGAAATACACATAACAGAAAATAAACAGTGTTTTCCGTTCTCTTTATTCTGATCAAAAACTATCAAATGAAAAGTGAGACAGTTCACTTTTTCTCCCTGTAATATAGATACTCATAGATACGCTAAATGGTAATATAGGATGCACTCTTAAAAATTAAGGTGGTTGGTCTATGGCGTCTATTAACAACCCATGTGAAGAACCTTTTAAGCACCTACAAGTGTACGTAATGCTTATGATGAAAATGTAACTCTTTGTCTATTCTTCCTCATTTTACTCCCCTTCTTAAATGTGTAAATAAACTTGCTTTATGATAATTAAGTTTTTTATAAAACATATGCTGTTTATAACACATCAACGTTCAAGTAACCAAATGGTTCAGTTTTCGACCTGGAGCATATGAGGGGAGTGCTGAGGAAACCTCTCTGAAAACAATTATTGTTTAGTGCCACTTGTAACACAGAACAGCATGCTTTTATGGTCTTGAGACTGCAGAGAAAGTTATTGGGTTCCATGTCTGAGCAGCAATTGTTTTTGAAAGGTCTTAACAATGTTGAAGGTGACGCCGTTGTATGTTAGGTGAACAACCCATAATTATGGAACATGAGAGATCAAATTTATCATCCTAAGTGAGGGCAAATCTGATAAAAGCAGAATGTTCCTCCTTTAAGATGCATTACTTACTGGCTAGACACCCTGAATGAAATGATATCAGGCCCTTTGCAGTGTACCCCACAGCAAATGGGGGAATTGATTATATTTTTCAAAAGTGCTTCAAAACCCCTTGAATTTATGTCGCCGGCTTGTTTCCTCGCTCAAAGTATGGAAAGATCAGGATATGGCTTTCTCCAGGTTGTAATTTATTTGGAAATGACCAGAGTTCTGTTGTCAGTGGTGACAAAGAAAGGTCTGAGTTCTATGCTCCAGGTCGAATGATAACTATATTTTAATCTAGTTCAGTCTGAGATTAATAGCTGTTTTAAATGCAGTCCAATACACATCAGCATACAGAAACCATTGAGAGTAAAGCAGCGTTCCGGCTTCGACTCTCCATCCGTTTGCAGTGGCGTTCATATCCCATCTGTCAGACGGGACAGTCAATGCAGGAGAAGAAAGGAGAGAGGGAGAGAGAAAGCAGAGACTCTGAACTGATAGATTACACTGTCTTAAAATGGAGTGCTTCTCAGCCTTGTAAATATGTGACAAATGACAGTGCGAGAGGTATTGATTCCAGGCTGGGCTATGGAAGTGGAGACGGTGGCTGAGGCGACGTGTGAAGTTCAGCTGTGGATGGGGACATTGAAGGCTCCAAACTGCAAACAGAACCGCTCGTTTCAGAAAGCCCTAAAATGGTGAATTACATCTACCTCCCAGAAATATTAACTTTAGTGTAAAATGTACCATCATCCAAAATGTCTGTTTTTACACCAGAACTCCACGTGGCCTTAGATGTAAAATATTGCTTTTATTTGGTTGTTTTAGCCCTCACAAAACCCACTTTTGTTCTCTCACAAAGCTGCAGTATATTTACCATTTAAGAGTGTCTACGGTGTGCCCACTGCTATTTTATTAACCCTGATATGTGCATGGAAAAATTGCGTTCAATGCCAATTCTGTGCATATGCAACATTTATACATATATTTATACAGGTCCAATGTGTTTTCACCTTCATGCATGAGAGGTGTTGTTTCATCAGCAGGCAGATATACTGTATGTATGACACAATGACCTGCACTGTTTTTTTGAGCATTATTGACAAGCCCAATATAGAATCATGAGGAAAAAATACTACAACTGACAAGACAAGAGATGAATAGAATTATTAGATAACACAAACCTTTTTCTGTCTAGTAATAAATAATATGGCTACAAAAATGTCTCATTTTACCTGCATCTGACACAGTTTGTCAGTTCTTTTACTCACCTTTATGTCTTTCTTTGTGTTTCTTATGTCTTCTGTTCATGGCTTTTAAAGATGATATTTTGAAGAAATGGAGAAGTAGAAGACTGTCCAGACTGACTTCTACTGTATGAACACAAAACCACTAAAATAAATTTTTACAACTTTATTTTGAGAAACACAAAAGAACATATACAGGGTTTGAGCGATATGAGAGTGAATGATGACAAAAGTTTTTATTTTTTGGGTGAACTATCCCCTAATAAAAGATGATCAGATCTATATAATGAAACTGATGGGCAGGTGGAGGCTGAAGGTTCAATGAATAACTGCAACCCAGTTAAATGAAACCTCTTTTGATAGAAATACAACATACCACAGATCATCACTGAAGAGTATTTTTATCAATTGGGGTTAGTTAACTCCGAGGTTTACATCTTTACATCAGCAGAAATCTCTTTGTAACGTGAATCACTTCCAGTAAAATGAGTCAAGTGACTCAAGCAATTCAAAGTCATTGAGTGCAATAAAGCCAGAGATGAAGCTGGAGTGAGCAAGCTGCTGTGACAGCTCGAGCAGGTGCTCTCAGGATGACAGAGAGAATGGATCCCCCATTGAGTGGGACAAAAAGGCTTCTCTCCTCACATCTGACCAGCACAGGAACAGAAACACTGACCCCTGGCTGTCTATCGCTCATTGGTTACTGCGCTCACTCTACTCTCTCTCTCTCTCTCTCTCTCTTTCTCTCTCTCTCTCTTTCTCTCTCTCTCTCTCTCTCTCTTTCTTTCTTTCTTTCTTCCACAAATCCACCATCTGTGGTCACGGTACAGCACAGACTGACAGCCAGCTCTATCTCCGCAGGTCTAAATCAGTCATGAAGGATTAGACCTCTGCTCATGACGGTTTCTGGTTGGTTTAGTCTGGTGGTTAGCAGTCCTGGTTGCCAAATTAGTGCAACTCACATCTGTGCCTCAGTAGAACTTACAATTCTAGCAGCCGATCAGATGAAGCTAAAGGATTCCTGAGACGAATTCACCAAGCCAGTGATTATCAGGAGATTGACATAACGTGAATGATAGATGTTTTATTTCACTGATTTACTCAACAGGAGAGAACCAGCCATCAAAAAAACACTGCACCTTTTGTGTGTATCTTTGTTTGTGCATGCCCATTTCTTTCTACCTTCAAATTTCTTATTTGCTGTATGTTTGTTTGTGTGTGTGTGAAAGTCACCTGTGGTCAGGGTGATGTGGTTTTTGTCCCGATTCAAACAGATTTTATTTCATTACAAATAATTTAAACAGCAATTTGTAGTAAATTTAGGTAAACTGTCTCTTAAAATTTTGACAGTCTATGATGTTTTAGTGACTTATCTGATGTTTTAGCAAGTTTATATGGGAGGGATGATAGGGATCACCACCCGATCTACAGTTTGATTGATGGATGTCACAGCCTCTTGACTGAATTTACTGAAAATCGAACCAGCAACCTTCTGGTTACAAGTCCGACTCTCTAACCATTAGGCCACAACTGCCCCAATGTGGCAGTTTTCTTAATGTGACTAACTAAAAACCAACAGACTGATGAAAATGTGGGACATTTTCTCAATATGCGACGTGCGGGACCAGGGGTGAAAATGCTGTGCGGTGCAATGCAAAGCGGGACGGGACGGGGGGGTCACCCTACATGTTTGAATTGACTTTATATGTCATTTACTCTTGCGAATCGCTTAATTTGTGTTTGGTGTGAGCACAACATGTGTTATACACTTTTTTATATATAAATTGAACAATAAATAAGCCATGTTTAAAGTTTTGCATGATTTTATTTGAATAAAATACCAAAATACTTTTGTATGTTTGTGAGTGCAAATCATTCTGAATGAGGAGAATTTTTTTGATTAACGCACCACAACAACAGAAGAGAAACACTTGTGGACTATAGTAGTACTGTCATAGCTCTCTTTAAACACACTGCTACTTTACATAAAAAGATTTAACCTTTCAAACCAGCTTCGCAAGGTACATTCTTCTGATTCTTCTGATATGTATGGAGTTTATGCAGGTCTAAGTTTTTGTTTTGTTTTTGTGTCAAATAAACGTGAAGCTCGCACAGTATGTTTTCTCCCTGCGCCCCCTACCCAACTGATACTCCCAGCGATTATCTCCATCCATCTGAGCACCTAACAACAGCTGAACATTCTGAGGTCACCCAGCTCTGGCATACACGCCCACACACACCTACACCCTCATTACCACAACCAGTGTGTACACATTAATGTCCTAACCCATGATTTACCTATCTACACCACATCATGCTTGAATAGAAAAGATCAAGAAGTATCAATGCCCTTAGTAACAGTTCTAAACAAACATTGCAATAACTGACAGGAGACGGATGACGTGAGCTCCGCTGCTTTACTCTTATTGGTAGTCGCTCCCAAAAGGCGCTCATCATTTGCATTAAGTTGTCATGTTGCTAGACACGCCCACTTTCTGTCACCAACAGTCACTTGTCACTGTCACTCGTCACTCAACAGTCACTGTCGCTCGTGTCGCCGGATGTTGCTAAGCTACCATTGGAATGAATGAGATCATGTTGCTCTGCCGCTGCCGGTGTGAACGGGGCATTAGCAGGTAGCTGTCTATGTAGACAGCAGATTATTGACTGAAAAAATACTCAGAATAAATAGTGAATTAAATACTTTCTATATATAACCTACTCTATGTATTCTATATGTGTATGTATAGTAATATGTCCCTTTTGATCTGTTTTGATAGAGAGACCATACAGACCAGTTTAAGCCAGATAAACAAAACAGATAAACCCAGTTTACTGTAGTTTATGTTGTAGAATCACATCACAAGTGTTAAATGTGCAATTTTTGCTTTTGTGACAACAACAATCTTTTAAACAAAAGTATGCGATGACATAGAGAACTATATGCCACTGGTCTGATGCAGTAGAGGGAGGAGAGATCAGGACTGACCTTCAGGATCAGATTGGGGAGGGGATGGGAAAGGACCTACTGTCTCCATTCTGCAATTAATACACAGTGTTTTAGAGGTGTAGTGTCAGCGATGTCTCCCGGGGCCAAGAGCAGTAAGCAGGACTTTCATATTACACTACATACCTCTGCTCTCTCCGAAAGGTCACAGATCTGATCTGTATTCAAAAAGCTTTGGATCTTTGAGCCGCCACTGTAAAGCAAAGTGTGAGCCTGCCGCGTGAGGCAAAGGACGAGAGGGTGTTTGTGTCAAGTGTGAGGTCAACAACGTTTGAGAGTCTCAAACTAGCTGGATGCATGGAGAGCAATAGAAAAGCTTTACGCTGTATGACTTGACTAAAGGAATCCATTTTTAATTTTGACCTTTTTAATTACCAAGAGATGCAGTTCAAGGGCTGAAGTAATAGGCTATTCAAGTGCTAAAAATTACAAGGACTCTCTGAACTGCTAAAACAACAAACTTAGACTCTGACTCAACTATTTCAGGAAGGGCACAGGCCTCTTATGCTGTATTCGGTGTGATGTTGAATCTGGTTTAAATTTGAAATCTCAGACCATATAATGCTTAATCATTTAAAAACAGTAAATGACAATGCTAGCTAGGGTTGCACGGCATGCTGGTGCTACGGTAGAATCACAATCCTAAAGCTTCAAAATACTGGCGATGGCGCTCTGTTTTTTTAACAGTAGTATCGTAATACCGTAAGTATTTTGGGGTGTTTCTCTCTATAATGATTTAGTGAGTTATTTATCTTGGAAAAATATGTTGTTTTGAATGAATCGGTTGAATGATTCACTGACTCAGTAAAAAAATATTATTTATAATACAGTATCTGCTACAATTTATCCAATTACTTTAGTTATACTACAAAATATTGTAGAGTACATTAAATAAGTGTAATACTGTAATATATTAAACACAGTTTACTATAGTAAATACATGTTTTCATCTAGATCTGTGTATTTAGGAAATTCTGATTTATTTTGTGGATTTGAATTATTATACGTTAATACTGTGCATAGTTACTATGCATAATTAATACTGTGGGCAGTTGTGGCCCAGTGGTTAGAGGGTTGAACTCATGACCAGAAGGTTGCTGGTTCGATTCTCAGGGCTGGTGGGTAACGGCTGAGGTGCCCTTGAGCAAGGCCCCTAACCCCCACTTGCTTACTATACACAAATGTATAGTACAATGTAATGTAAGTCGCTTTGGATAAAAGCGTCTGCCAAATGTGTAAATGTAAATAGTTTCTTATCCACCATTTTTTTATGTAGAAATGTTAGCGGTATCTAGCGGTGAGGTTGCGAATTGCAACCTATGGCTCACTTCACTTTCGAAGTACTGTGGCAGCTCTCAAAGGATAAAGATGTCATCGCGTTTTTGGATCTTATCCAAAGAAGATAATATATTTACTTTTGTCCACTTAAGGATACTCTAGAAACAACATGGTGAATTCCATGTAACCTACAGTGTATGCAGATAGAAATAGCTCATTCAAGGGTAATAAAAAAATAACGGTTTATTATGTAAGGTCTATATCCTCCTCTGAAGACATAGTTATGTATATTATATTGCATTTTTGTCAGTTGATCCTCCTTAATATCACACACAGCATCTTTAAAATGTATTTTACATTTATGCATTTGACATTAAGAACAGATTGTGTTGTGATACACAACATTAACGCAACATTTTTTATTCCCTTACAAACTCATGACATTGAGTCAATGTTGCCTGGCCGCATAAACAGAAAGATTCTAAAAACAAATGAAAAAATTATATTTGGTGTTGCAGATATTGCATACTTCAGCTTTAAGACAGTGTGACATATTGAACGGACTCCATTTTGTGTCCCTCACAGTCTCATTTTTGTTGAGGTCAAATTGAATACTGCATCTATTCAGGCTAAATCTGTCGTTCCTATAATTTATGAGCTAAAACTTTTTGTTATGTAATAGCTAATTCTGTGACACATGCACATGAAGGATTGAGTTGAGACTCAGTGTCATAATCTAATTCCTGCTAGTGAGATGGGAAATACATGCCCACACACTCATAACAGAGTTACGCAGCAGCTTCGACTGCTTTAATTCAATACACATAACATCGACCTGGGGACACCGTACAACCTGGAGCAATTACAGTATTGCTTGTGCAAAATCTAGTAGGCGAAATATACACTTGGCTGTCATCAAAGTGGATTAGAAAGGATTATAGTCTGCATCGCAATAAAATCAGATGAACTACATCGCTCAAATTATGTATAGTAAGAAAAAGTCATGTGCTTGCAAAAGAACGCTACAGCTAAAACATGAAAAAAGCAATTTCTCTCATACAATGTACAACTTTTTTTAACCAGATCAACTTTGATTCAATGATTTATGTCAGATATTTGTGTTTCTTTAGAGAGAAATTCTAATGTGCAATAAATGCTCTCATTTATAAATCAATACAATAAATATATATATATATATATATATATATATGTAAAACTATGTTTTTGTATCATTTAGAGCAACCAAAGCAAGGAACACCTTCTAACAACCTTGTAGCAAGACACATTTACATTTATGCATTGGGCAGACACTTTTCTGCCAAGCGACTTACATTTTTTTCAGAGTGTGTGCAATCCCTGAGATCAAACCCATGCTCTTGGCGTTGTTAGCTACAGGAAAGCCTGAGACTAGTGACACACAGCGACAGAGTCGGATAGTTCACCCAAAAATAAAAAAATTCTGTCATCATTTACTCAACTTTGAGTTGTTCCAAATCTGTATAAGTTTCTGTGTTCTGATGAACACAGAGAAAGATATTTGGAAGAATGCTTATAACCGACAGTTCTTGGACCCCATTGACTTCCATAGTTGGAAAAAATACTTTATATTTTTTTGTTCTGTTGAACATAAAATTAGATATTTTGAAGAATGTTGGACAGCAAAAGTTCTATGCAACTTTTGACTACCATTGTAATTTCCCCTAATATGATAGTCAATGGGGTCCAATAACTCTTTGGTTGCAAGCGTTCATGAAAATATCTTTCTCTGTGTTCAACCAAACAAAGAAATGTATACAGGTTTGGAACAACTAGTGAAAGAGTAATTCATGACAGAAATTTCATTTTTGAGTGAACTATCCCTTTAATAAGTGGTTTGGAATACTCTTAGGCAACTCAACATGATATGCACCCTACAAAGTAGTGCTACTTGTGTAATAAGAGAATCTACAAATCATTGTTCAGAGATTAGCATGTTTCTAAGCTAATGTAACTGCTCTTAAAGTTTTGGAGCAGATATGATTTTTCCCTCAGCGCTGTCATTTTTTGTTGGTGCTTCAAACTCTGTGGCCTTTAGGAGGTGTAGAAGAATGAGGTAACTCAGAAGGCTGCATAATATCATGACATGCAGTGTGAGATATTGCATTAGGAATGACATTATGCTCAAAAACTAGATTGTTAAACCTAACTAATAAATATGTCTCCAATACAGACATTAATGCTTGCCATTATCTCCCAAACCTATTATATTTCATATAGAAACTGACCAGTGACCAGTCTTCTTGTGTCTTGCAAATCGAGTGAACCTTGCAAATCTTGCAACCAACAAGTATAATGGAAAAATCCCAAAGCCCATGAAGTGCTTTAGAAAGTCTTTAAGTTCCTTCCGGTCAAGAGCTGTTCCTTCAGAGCCAAGGTGAAACACATAAAGTGAACGGTAATTTACTCTCACATTAGAGGACTTGCTGAAGGCCAGGGTACACTACGCCATGACTCTGGACAGCTCTCTCTCACACACTTATCCAATAAAATACATGACCTTGACATGAGACAGATTTAAAACTCACAAATCCAATCCCCCACACTTACACACACATACACACTCCAGTCCGAGAGCCAAATGCTCATTTCAAACTTTTTTCTTGTAAACCATTTTTAAAGAAATGTTTAGGAATGGTTGTTAGCATGTTATGTCTGTAAGATTCTCTAAAAGCTGTGGAGGCTCATACATTGATACAATGTTAAAATAGCCCACCTATAGACGAATGGGCTGTATTGCTTGCTGAAACAATTGTTTATTAAAATAACTGGACATATAGTAATAGGGAAGTAAGACCTAGGTAAGCAAGCATCAAACCAGAACATCCAGAAAGCCATCAAAGCAATTGCCTAGAGACAAGCCTACACAACAAATAATGGCACAAGATAAGAAAATCCAAAATTTGAATGTCAAGTGGCAAGCTAATGTTAGTATTCTACTGTATTGATTTGATTTGTCCATCTGAAATGATTTTGGTGAAAAGGATACAGGATGAGGATATAAGAAAAGGGGATATGAAATACAGATTTGAGTTAAACAAGTTCCGGTTGCACCCCTCATCACGTGACTTTGGCCAATGTTCCCATGACACTCTTCATGTCACTTGGCAATAGATTAGGAAAAATCCAGAATAGTTATCAAGCCAACTTTAACATTGTTTTAAGCACTTGTTGTTTCACAAAAAAATGTAAAACTTGGTGTCTGACAGTGGAAATATCCCTGTAGTTTTCCCCAGGCTGTAGAAAGACCTTTACAATATTGCTGTCACATCTATCAAAATCTAGCTGAACCATCATAATGAATGTCACAAAGAAGACTACACAAGCTGTTCAGAAATGCAATATTTATAGCTAGAACTTTAAAAACAGCATACCAAAAACCCTGTAATGATCTCCACATGACAACTTTGATTTGGTGACATCCAGAGAGGTTTCTGTTCTCAGTGGCTTGTGTGAAAGGGGAGCACGCTGAGTCCCACTTCTCGTCTTTGCCCAATAACATGCCCCATTGCCCCTGTGTCACTGCAAAATAGCCCTCCGAAAACATCTCAGGAAATTGTCTAGCCACTGTCATTGGCTGACAGGCCCATCCATCACACAGGCAGTCAAGGGCATTGGACATGCCCACGGTTCATTTGGCCCTTCTCACATGACAACAACTTAAAATAGAGACAAAATTACAAATGATAAATTCTCGAAACATCAAGATTCATGTGTTTCTTATCTACCTGAACCAATAACAGTGGCTGTTTTCCCTTGAGCCGTGTTGGTTATCTCTTCATTACGGTCTTCATGAAAGCTCCTCTGAGGAAATGTCATTAGACGGAGGATTATGGTGATGCATTATGGGTAACCAGCCTTCTTCGGTTAAACAGGTGCATTTGGGATTGTTAATTGTGGCGGTGGTTTTAGGAGGGTCCTGCGGGGGCAGTTCCAACCACATCAGTTGTGATTTGGGATTTATTTCAAGTCAATAATATCTGTAATCGTTTCTGGGTAAAGATGCTTTTACAGGCTTTCATTTTCCCTCCATCTGCTGAAGCTGTTTTTTGACCCTGTCACAAAGAAAAACACATAATGGCAGCTGCAGTGCTGGAAACCATCAGAGCATTTTAAAGATGGTTAGAGAGAGATTAACTTACTCAAAGGACAAATCAGTAGCACATAAACCTGAAATGATGGTTTGCGTAGGGCACTGTTTAATAACATACTTATATTCAAATGACTTCCTGGAAACACTTCAGCGAGTTTGAAGTCGTCATCTGATTGGTTGAATTCTACAGGTCCACATGGAAACAGCCATCTAATTGAAGAAAGCGATCGTCATTTTTGTATCGGTTGCAATAAGAATTTATCACGATCGACTAAACGCTAAATTCTCAAAAGTATGCGAGGTTCACAGCATAAACCAATAAACGTTGTTGCTGTTAACTTTTGACACTTTCGTGAATGTACACCGGTCTGTTACTGTGGGGACATTTCCACGCCTCTCAACATGACACGGCACAAAACGAAACGTTATTGTTTGCTTTACCTGTCAGTTATATGGAATCTTGGGCAAGCTTTTGCCAATGAAAGCGGCCAAGGCTAGCTGGTTTAAGCTTGTCAAGTACTAGTCCTTAGCTGGTCCTAAGCAACTAGCTCCTGCTCAGGACCAGCTCATAACCAGCTACCATGCTTTAAAACATAACTAACCAGCATATGCTGTTTTTTTTCAACAGAGTACTGTTCATTTTTGGGTAAACCTTTCCTTTACCTTCCACTTTTGTACTAGAACTCCAAGAACTGTATAGCAGAAAATGACATGTTCTATGAAGCATTTAAGTGTGTGTGTGTGTGTGTGTGTGTGTGTGTGTGTGTGCATGCAACTGTCAAGGTGATTCAATGTCCTAAAACCTGCCATTTCTCTCACCTCACCTTCTCTGTAGGTGGATTTACAGGTTCAAAGCACACAGTCACACACGCGCACACGCATGCACGCACACACACACACACACACACACACACACACACGAAATCCCCTTCAAAACACAATCACACTAGCACATATGCCCAATACAAATAATCACCACATACAGCAAACACATGAGGAATCGCTAACACACAGAGTCATGTCAGTGTGTCACAGTGCTGTAGTTGTGTGCTGGAGCACTTTCACACACAGATCAATGCAGAACTGCCCCGATCGGCCCCTGAGGACTGGTCATCATGATCAACACAAGCTAACTTCATACTAGCCTGTTTATGTGACTTGGTTTCCTTTTATTCTGCTCTATATGTTAAATGAAATGGCTTCACAATTGCTCAAAATTATTAGGGGCACATAATGTGGTTACATATACAGTAAAGGGGTATTTACAAATTAAATTTGTAAACAACTTAGTTATGTAAATTTAATTTCTATGTAAGTATACTTAATACAGTTGTTTTATTGCTTACACACAATTTTTGAAACTATCACTCGATTTTTTTAAACTCTACACACAATACCACCAAACACACAAACTGCAAAACATCACACACATCTTGCAAAAAGCAAACACTTTGTTCAAAACTATTTTCTAAAAATTTTATTTTTGCACAGTAACTCTACACACAAACATAAAATAACTCTACACATACACAAGAAAAATACACACGGATGTAAAAAATTTAAAATGTTATAATATTTCAATATGTCAGTATTTCACAATGAAACACGAGTGCTAGAGTAGTGTTACAATAGTAAACTGAGTTTAAAGCATGTAATGTGTGTTTCAGTTTTGCACACTTCATCTAAAGATTTGGTAAATGGTTGAATAGTTTCACTGAGTGGGCCTCAAGTTTCACTTTTAGTGCCTAAGCAATTTTAAAAAACTGTAACCTAAAATCCAAATTTAATCATATCTACTTGCAAATATATGAGGCAAAGAAAGTGAGATTACAGAAGTAGACTCTTTGTGTACTGCATATATTGTACTGTAGCACCATAAGATTATACCTAAATTATACTTGATTTTTGTAATAAAGTGTAATTGGAAGTGCTCACTTAGTTAGATCAGAGAGGATTCATGTCGTGATTATGTGTAAATAGGCCCAGAGAATGAATGATGCTGTCCAGGTAAACTCAGGAGACTTTTATTTATTTATTTAAATATTGACTATTTTATGCTTAAAGATGGTCGACATAGATTATTTATATTGACATAATGGCCTAATTAAACTTTTTTTTTAAGCTAATTTGGTTATAATGCTGAAAAAGTCTTGGTATCATGTATCTGTGTTATTAGTATTGAGCAAGTGTTATAAAGTAATCAGTTACTAATGACTTTTTTCTAGATTGTAATCGAGTTGCTTTACTAATTCTCCTGTCTAAACATTTATCATATTACTTTAATGCTTATGAATATTTGATGAAAACTCATATTAGATTTTGCCAGCTCGACAAGACAAGGAAAGAACAAATGAAATAGAAATTGCTTTACAGCTAATCATATAAAAACTGCTATATTGTTTCAACCCTTCTAAAGTGAGTTTGAAATCAGTAAAGTTAGATAAAAAAGAAAGGACATTTATGAATATATTGCTATAATGTAAACATGGCTTGACACTACAACCACTTCAGCCGTGATCTATTGACAAATGTTGCACATGTAGTATAGTATAGCAGTACATGTAGCGATATATAGTGGTACATATAGTATGGACCAATTTGGAAAATGCAAGCAGCACTGTTTAAATTTTTCAATTCAACCAACAGAACATTTATATTTAAATGTAAACCATTATATAACCGAATCAAAATTTAATATATATGTAAGATTTTAAAAAATAAATAAAAATGAAACCTGGAAGTGCTTCTGGACCAGTTTATATCTTGTGATGTGGTCTATAGTGGCAAACATATGGTACAGCTATGCATCAATCAGCAAGAGTTGGAAGAATTAAAATAATGTTAAACATCCTGCCCCCAAAATACATTAATATCATATAAAATTATTATTGTATTACTTTTATTTTGTTATATTACTCACACAAATATGATGTCAGAAAGACCAAACCATTATGGAAATGTAAAATGTCATATTCATCAAAGAGTTAAAGACAACATTTTCACTGAAAATACTTTAAAACAGTGAAACCATGTTGTTTTGTCTTTAAATAAAAGTTATATTTGTCTAGATTTTTTTTTCATTTTATTCAACCTATTAAAAAATCAGTATCCTGTTAATAAGTAATAACTCATGGTGACACATATATTGCTTGCAAATGACATAATGGGAAAAGTAATTTGATTACAGTAAAGTGTTAGCCTTCCCCATCCATCGATTATTTAGATCATAGATTTGAATCTTCTTTTTCAGTAAAAAAAATACATTTCTCTTTTGTTCTAAAGCAGCAGAAATGGAGCACATGTTTCAGGTCATGGGTCATATGGGTTATGCATTGTTCATCCCGACTGGACCCGTGGCTTTATGAGTGACCCACCCGCCCGATGACCCCCTCTATTAAACCCTCCTCAGCTGGACAACACAATCCCCCTCTCTTTTTCTTTTCCTGCAAACACTCGCAGAGAGGGTGATATGAGGTCCGGTTGGAGGTCATGGTAGGGGTCAATGCTATTCAAAGGCAGGATCAGGACCTAGCAGCCGCCGGCCAATCGGAGGATGCTGTGCGCTGAAGATAACAGACAAACACACACAAATGTGCACATGCACCTACAGTATAAGCAAATAAACCTATCATGCATGTGAACGCGGGCAGACCCATGCACACATTTGATGCAGGTATAAACACGCGTCACACGGTGCAGCATGCCATGGCCAAGCATCTCTCTCTCTCTCAAGTATCCCCTTTTTTCTCTCCCTCACTACTTCTGCACTATTACCGTCAGTATCTCACCCAAGAACCACACACAAACACACACACACTTTCAACCTGGCCCTGTACGGGGAGCTATTGGGACCTCCGCTGAACCTATTTCACAGATAACCTTTCCAGCTGCCACATCAGAATGATTTTTAATCAGGCTACACACCGGACAAAAGTCCCAGGACCCCAGAGCTGGCTCTCCTCAACATACCGCTGTTTGCTCGGCAAGCACCTGTATCATTCCTCATTTAGAAAAAGAGAGGTGAATGGACAAAGGAATATCCCTCCGCGCACACGGGATATGTTATTTGCACGATTTGGCTTTCTGACAAACAGACACCCGTGTCAACCCCCTCATCCACCCGCCCAGTGTCTTAATGCTGGTAATCTACTCCACCTCATTCATCTGCATAGAGGAAATCTCTGTTTGAATACTGAAGCTCTGCACTGTTTATTTCCAGCCTCAGACTGACAGCGGTGTGTTGTGTGTGAGGTTTTGTGTCCTCGCATGTGTGTGAGTGTGTGTGTGTGTGTGTGTGTGTGTGTGTGTGAAAGGCAATTCAACTCATCAGCCATCCATCACACTATTGACCTGCAGTAGAAGACATTGCTCTGACCCACACACACACACACACGCACACATACATACACAGGTTCATTTTTTAAAAGAATAGCTCATCCATAAATAAAAAATTCTGTCGTTCTTGACTCATTCTTGATTTTCATTATTTTGTGGACAATAAAAATAGATGTTTAGCAAAATGGCCAGGTTGTTTTTCTATACAAAGGTAATGGGGTCTGGGGCTGTCAAAGACGAGAAATTAAGAGTATCATTAAATTACTCCATCTAATGAGCTATATTCCAAGTTATATGAAGTTACACAGTATATTTGTAATAGGAACAGACCAAAATGTAAGATGTTTTTTGCTGAAAGTGTTCCTCTCTACAGTGGTTCTCAAATGTTATTCTCTGTAGCACATATGCTGCATTGCCTTTAGTAACGAGATACATGAAAACGTTTTTTTAACATTTGAAAAATATACAATATGCTAAATGAATTATTTTTCAAATTGCCCCCCCTGCCCCCTTTCACTTTTTTTATTTTTAGAAAGAATTCATATTTGGTAAATGATCTTAAAATTGTGAAACCATTCCAACTTCAGCCTTTACCCAGATGCCCCTGGGGGTTTTTTACATAGATGAATTGTGCAAATTAATGTACATTCACCTGAAAATTCAAACACCAGTTTAAACTGACCCAAACATGGCTTCAAAGAAAACCTCTCCATGCACTGCTATATGTTGATGTGTGTTTTGGGTGCTTTGTGAATGGCCTTTTAGTAATGGGGGATTGACTCCTTACACTGCCTGCAGAGTCAGTGAACTCTGACCCCTGGGGTCACTCACACACAGGCAGATAAAATTGGTTTCTAACGCTGACCAGGCCAGTCATCACAACCTCTCTTTGTAATGAGCTCACGGTGATTCAACATTTCCAAATATTGTGTTGTTTTTACAGTGAGTGTGTTTGACCATGAGTGTTTGACTTTATTAATGTGCGGATTTAGAAATAGGGCAAGAAGAACTCTCAGGATCTTCAGGAGAGTCATTTCGCACACACATGCAAGGTCAAGGACATTGAACACATTTGCTGAGTAGCTGTGAGGGTGTAGTGCAATGGCCATTTATTTATTACACACACATAAGGGGTAATTAGCAGAGCTAGTCCACACAGCCACAAGGCATCCTCTCTTTTAGAGGCTTGGTGGCCTTTTACTTGGTCAAAAGAAGAAATGGCTTCCTCCTCCTTCAAACAAAGGCGAACATCATTAAATGTGCTGCCGCCCACAGCCTGAGCCTGATCAATAATCCTGCAAACGGAAGGACGGTAGAGGAGAACGGCCAGGTTAGAGGTGCATTGCTGGGTTACAACAAGACCATGAAAGAAAATTACAGCCAGCAGCTGTATGTGTTTTAAGAGGAAGTGGGATGGTGGGATGTGACGAAATATGTTCGCGGCTCAGGGGGAAATAAAATATTTAAAGATTTCGTTTATTCCAAAAAATGTTTACTCCACAAATTCTGGGTTACTGTTCTAATTGGTTGCTACACAGTTGGTGGTCAGTATCAAAAGAGTCGCTATAGCATTTGGGTCTCTAAATATGTCTCAAATCTCTTGTTCATCTGTAATTTGGAACTGTATACCTGTTTTATTACCTGCTGAGTGAAAATCAAACATCCCCTCAACACACCAGATGATTTGCTGTGTGTCTATAGCACAAAAGATGTGCAATGAGTTTTATACAGAATTGCAAAACTTTTCTTTTTGTTTAGTAGCAAGTAAACATGTCCAATAGTAATAGCAATGCAAGCATAACCGACCAGGCTTTGAAATGAAGATGTATACCGCCTTCCTCTGAAAAACTCTTAGTGTTGTCACATTAGCATCTATGATCAGTTTATTGAAGACAAATTGTATATAATTGTGCATAAACAGCATCTTGTAATCTTCTTAATATATGGATTCCACAACTGCTTGGGGGCCGTCCTCAGCTAATTTGAAGCTGAAATGTTTTGACGAAAGATCAATGGAGTATGATTGCGTATGACCCACTGAGAGAAGGAGGAACAGAGTTTTAGATTAGCACACGATTGATGTTAGCTTTAGCTGGGCTCCTCCGCAGACCGAACCATTATCTTACATGTAACCCCTTGCAATTGAGTTTGCTGCAACTTAATCATGCCCCTTTGGTCATGACCATGGGTTAATCTAATGGAGGGACAGCACTTCAGGGCCACTGCGGGCGTTTGGGGGCTTCAAAGGGCCTCCAGAAACACTGCGTCCTGGCAGTTTGATTTTCCTTTAAAAGAAGGGGGGGGGGGTTTTCTGGACGGGCGTTGAAGATATATGGTTACTTGACAAACAAACAGATAACTGTTCTGGAATTACTGGGGTTTTTACACCAGTTATTGGTATACTAAGTTATCATCACAGTTGTTCTTTGAATAAAATTACCCAACCACCTCGAGAAAAATGAGTCAAATTGAAATATATTTGGACAAAAATAGTAAAAAGGTCTCTAATTTTGGTTTATAAAATTAGTATGTAAAAAGCCTCAAACACTGTGAATGAGCAGCACAATGGAATCAGCAGCTTCTATTTCCATAAACTTCCATAAACAAACAAGATGAATGAATGAACGCAATGGTTCTCGTTCCAGTACCAAACAGATGCTACCACATAGCACCCATCCATCCACTGACCTTTAAAGCTCTACATTTCATAATTTATGGGTTTGGGACAGTGCGAGCAGACTCGGAAGAAAATATATCTGCACCTTCTTTCATTGTGTTAATGCGGGCGTGTGGCTGGGCGGCTGACAGTGGCTAATTCCATTAGAGAGATGAGCCAGGGACTGACACTTCTGAGGGCTAATGAATTGCAGGGATGGAGTGTCAGGCCTCCAAAGCCCTGCTGATAGTTTTCTGCTAAACTCTGATTTCGCTTTGCCTCATTAAAAGGCCTCCGAGTTTTATTGGAGCTGCATCTGTTAAAGTCTCTTTAAGTAATTGGCCCGATGCATTTCGAAGCTGTATAAGTTTTCCTGAGCATCAATGGAAGAGAATCATCAGCGATTTTACCCATATCCTTGTCAACTAACCTACATAACACAAATACACTATATTCTCAATATGATAGACAACAGATACTATAAAGATTGTGTAATATACCTAGATACTCTACACTTGTTAAATTGGCTTGAAAAATGCATTGTCACCATCCATTTCACAATCTTTTACATACAAAAATCTCTGATGTCAATTACTGGAAATAACCGTCAACTTGCTGCACAAAAATATAACAGACTACTTGTTGACTAGTTGAGTAATGTCAAAGATTGAAATCATGGTGAAATTAATGGTTGAAATCAAGCTGGAATTTACATATGTTCTTGTGGAAATGTTAAAAGAAAAAGTTGGTATAAAAACGTTATTCTTTCATCATTAGTGGAAACAAATGTCAGTAAAATAGCTGAGATTTTCACTTCCATATCTTCCACATGTAAAAGGCATGTAAGAATAGTGCTTTGTAACTGGCTCTCACTTTTATGCTGTTATGGTTTTCTTACATACAGCATCATCAATTCTGAACTGTTCTAGTTGTATCTCCTTAAAAGGGATATAAGAAAAATGTGTTCTTTTTGAGTGTTTCAAAATGTTTACTTTGTGTGATGTACCAGCATTTACACACTTTTACACAGCAATGCACAACTTTAAGATGTGGGAAAAGTTTGCTATGCCTGACTTGGTGTCTAGACTTCCAAAGGCTCCCAACATAAACAAGTAGCTCAAGTTGTTAACCAAGAATGTCTATGTATGTGTGAAAGTGCCTTTTGAAAGCACACAATCAATCCAATATATAAATTCATTCATCAAGTTTGATAAGGTTGATGTTTCAGCGAGTCTAAAGGTCAAGTGAAGCTCAGGTGGCCACTCCGCAGCATACCTACTATTTCAGTCAGTTTGTCTAAGCTGAAACTTTTGAAAAGACATTTTGAGGGATATCAGTTCTGTATGTTTTCCAGCCAGAGAGTCGCACCCCTGCGTGGGCCGTTTTGTTTGGAGCTCTTAAAGCTGTGTGGAACTGTGGCTGCAGGGCCCATTTAGCCTGTACCGAAGCACAATACCTGACCTTTAGTCGAGCGCCGTTACGGGGCAGCAGTATGGAGAACCCTGCGGTTCTGTCAGTCCGATAGAACCGCAGCAGGGTGGGAACCTGAAGCAGCAGGGACACCATTGAAAGGGCACGGACCATCAATACAAGAGAGGGTGTGGCCTAAGAGATCATCCACGTATGAAATATACTTGCCAATAATAGCTGAACGAACGCTTTACGCTATGACTGACACTTGACAGAAATGAAACTAGCGAAAGAAGCTGTGTGCTGTAGGTGTTGAACACTTATGTATTTATGTTTTAACTCTTAGAAAAGAAATAGAGTGAAAGGCTCACAGAGAGTGAAAGCGGGAGAGATGGAGCGAGAAGACACCGGAAAGCGCGATTGTGCTGCCGGGTTTGATCTTTTTGCAAGTACATTGATTCGGCAGCCTCAGACTCTTTTGAAACCACAGGACTATTGACCCAGTGTGGCACTGATGGTACCGCACCCTGCTCCCCTCCCCACCGGGCCATCGCCGGACCATCGCTGAGACGCCACTGGGCCACTGCGTGAACCCTTTCATGCCTCTCAGCGGTGGCCTGACCTTTAGCTGGACCTGAGGACTCTACTCCTGCTTTTCGTATAGACACACTGAGAAGACCATCCTATTATATTACCAGCATTCACACCTCGAACAGCAATCGCAGAGCTCTGGCCGAGCATGAACAGGCGATTCTGTGGTCTTTTGTTGCATTCCGTTCAGCTAGGAAAGCTGTAACTTCCACCTTCCTACTTGAGAAAGCACAAAACATTTGTATGCAAATTCATATTTTGTGCAGATATCAACAGTTGTAAAATTCTGTGATATACTTTATCATAAACAATGCTATGCAATTATAGCATTATTATTTTTTGTACAATTATTAGACAATTAGAGCTTAATTTTTGTTTTTAACAATGTTTTTTCTAAAATGGCAAAATAAAAATGGATGTGACACTTTTGTTATGGATGTGATATTTTTATATTTAGATTCTAAGTTTTCTATTTTAAAAAAGTGAAATAAACATGTGTTATGGATTTGACAAAAAAAGGACAGTTTTTGAGAGAAATTTATATTTTAAATGTTGTACACATTTAGCAGATAATTTTATCCAAAGCAACTTACATTGCATTATACATTTGTTTCTAAGTATGTGCAATCCCTGGGATCAAACCCATGACCTTGGCATTGTTAGCACCATGCTCTAACCACTGAGCTACAGGAGACAACATCCTTTGTGGGGTGTTTGTGAATTAATCTAGAAGCAGTAAGACACAACAAATAGAGAAGGGATGCCTCTTTATAGAGCATAAAATAGTTACTTTATTTTATGTGTCCATTTGTGAGGAATATGTACCGTTATGGATGTGACAATCCTGAAAATGGCACTTACCTGACTATGAAAAATAATGCAAAAAAGTGAGACATTACATGGGTATTTAAACCAGAAAATGTTATCTGTGCTATCAGTATAGTAAAAACCTTTGGTAAAAACTAAATTTTTTCATGGTAAGGTTGACATTTGCATGAAATTGCTGATCTATTATTTTTTTATTCGAGTTTTTTATTTTATTTCTTTATGCATAATATTTCTCTGAATAAAACACTTGTATATTATGGAAGTCTGGGTTATCAAGTAAAGTTCATATGATCTAAAGGGGTCATCGTGATTGTATTTCAGCAAAAGAGGGTTATACATTCAGATTAGTATGTTTTACTCCACTGGACACACATTAATAATACAAATCAATAAACACAAATTAATACTTGGGCATATTGTACCTAGTTGTGGTACCAGCTGTGTGCTGGACTCGCTCCTCATTATCGCACAGGAAGTCTCCCACCAGGATGGTATTGGACGCAGCGCATGCATTGATGAGTTTCTAGGTTCTGGTCCTGCACTGGACTGCCATCACTTTCATTGATCGCTCAGAGCCATGGAGAATCTGTGTTACCCAGCAGCGGGAAACAGGCCTCCTCCAGAGCTCTGAGTCCAGATTCTTGTAATTACTGGCCCTTAAACACTCACCATTGCATCACCAGGAAGTTAATGGAGAGCGTCAATTGAAAAAGCAAGAGAAAAGGATAAAGATAAAAGAGAGAAAGAAAGTAATGGGTGCATCTTGTTAAAACAACTTAAACCTTGCCTTTAAAAATATGGCATATTACAATATTTAAGTTATATACACACTTCCACTCTAGCAGTAGCTTTGAATACAGACTGTTTGTGCAATTTGCATCTTTTAGTAAGAAAAGAATACATTTTGACAAGCCCTGTAAAATCAAAAGAGTACTTTTTAAGATGTTGGGAGTTGTAGGAAATTTGAATGGTTAAAATATTCTAGATTTTGCCCTATTGTAAACTGGCACATGTCCAGGGTTATCTCTGCCTATTTCCGAGATAGCTGGAATCAACTCCAACTCTCCCCACAGCTCCAATCAGGAAAAGTGCTATACATAGAGAATGGATGGATAGATATTTTTATTTGGCACTTTTACTGTGAGAGAAAGTAGTTCTGTGTTCTCTGATGAAAAGACCAACTTTAACCAGCCTAAGGTCTTTGCTGGTTTTAGATGGATTAGCTGGTCAATAGGTTTTGACACACAGTTCACAGGCATCAATGCTATTTTTTAAGTTCAAATTTGGTTATTGCCCAAAGCGACTATTTCCAGTCATAAAAAAAACAATTACAGTTTGTAGTACTTGAACGGGGAAGGACTGAAATTGCACAAATTGTATGTCAAATCAATAATCAAAATAAAATAAAAAAGAATAAAGTTAAGCACATAACATTTCACTACATTTTTGTCTTAACTGTGTGTTAAACCCAATCAACTAGGTTGTTGTCTATCTCAATTATTTGTGTGTGTTTTTTTTCCAAATAAGATGCTTCAAGGAAAGGTCTCACGAGTCCTTTCTTCTATATTTTGAAACACATTTTTAATTGTATTATAGGTCTGTAAAGTTCCAGAACATTAATAGAATCAGGCCAGTACTGCTTATATGTAGCATCAGTTTAAACATTCTATTGCTGTTATGAGTGGTCCAGGCTCGGCTCAGTGGGTCTCTATAGCGCTGCAGTGATCTCATTCAGTCTTTATGGACTTCTGGAGTGACAAAGACATTAACGTTAGCACTCATTACGATAATTGAGCTGCATTCATGACCAGCGTCTAATACACACACATGGAATGCTGCGTAAACAACCACTACACTTGGACACATGCAGAGTAAGGGATAATCCATGGCTAGCCTTTAATATTTGGCTAGCTGTGGACTATCCCGCTTATACCATGGTCATTTCCCAATTAGAGCTGTTATTGATGTTTGCAGAGTAATTTTTGATCAGACAGGTGAAAATGACAATTATCTTTGTCAGTTAATTTCAAATGATGATCAAACTGACTGGAACTACCTGTGCATTAAACGGTTTTAATGCACACCTTCCAGCCAATCAGAATCGAGTATTTAAACAGACCATGGTATAAATCTACATTTAATATATTACCTTGTGTGTCCTTGTAGTTGAGTAGAAATCGCAATTGCATTTGTGTTGTAACCAGTTAATAATAATGTAACAAGTAAAACCTGAGTTTTGTTCGAAGCAGCTATAATCATTACAGGTGCTTTACCTTGTTGTACAGTGTAATATATACAAACATGTGCGTATATTGCAGACAAGGGTCCTGTTTGTGCACATGCATAAAACAACCAGGTTTTACCTATTTGACAATGACACGCACTTGAGGTTATGAATATATTTTAACATTGATCAGATACACAGCAGTGCAATTCTTCTTAAACAAAGCACTCACCTTGGCAGTGATAGATCCATCTTCCATGGACATCAATGCTGAATGTTTGATGTGAGCAGTAATGTGTACATGACTGCATATTCAAATGATTGTTTGTTCAGTCACATGACCAACACCAGCCACTGCAATTCTATGATTATTATTGATTTGCTCCCTGGCTGTCAATCTCGACTCGTGCTCACAGAAAGAAAGCGAGAGGTGATGGACAGAAATGAAGAGATTGGACAGATAAGGGTAATTGATGATTGTCTTAGCAGCAAAGGGATGAGAGCAGGAAGAAAAAAGGAGATGAGGGATGCTGGGGAAGTAGGGGCATGAGAGGGGTTGGGACCAAGAAAATGAGAGAGAAAAATTCCTTTGTGGTCGTCATCCTCTGGGCAATACTGTGTACTTTATGTTGGAGATCATCTCCAAAATCCAGAAAAACAAATATGCAGGACCTTTGGATTGAAATGTCAGCACGCCACAGGCATTGATTTCCTCCTGAAGTGTCCGAGGCTGCTGGATATTCACCATGCTGATCTGAGACACCTTCTCCAGACATCTGCACTTTCACAAACACCTGATTATAGACCAGACATTCAACCTCAGAGTTTCAGTCCAAAGAATTGTATTAAATGTGCATTTAACTCCACCTGTATTTAAAATGCTATAGTAATAATAATAATATAATAATATCAACTTGACCCTTAAGGCAAAAAGTGTAAACATGTGTCTGCTTGTCCATCTATTTGTCTGTAACACAAGTTTGAGGTTGCAGTGAGTTCTGCATATCTCTTGCTACATTACTTGTTCAGCTTCAAAGCAAACATTGCAGACCACAGGGATATAAAGTGTTGATTCTCCGGTGTTTTGAGACCTGTTGTTAACTTCTCTCTGCTGACAGGCTGATTGCAGTTCCCAGGTTCCATTCAGAAGTAATGGAGCACCGTTCTCTCTGCTCACAAACCCAATTAAATCTGGAGATCTCTCACTGATAAACCCAATCTAACCCGGCCACTGGATCCTTCATCTCTAAATTTATATTGCAGCTCAAAGCGCAGAGAGAAGGGAAGCTCTGAGCATAAGCAGTGGACAGGATTGCTTTTACTGTCTGTTGATATAAGTGTGTATCGACGTTTGGAGAATTTTACTGGGACGACGTGCTTGGCTTAGTGTCGCTGATAGTTAGTGTAGTTTTGAACTTTGAGACTTCATGAGATTACAGGCAGCTCTGTAAGTAAATTGCAAATTGTTATCAAAGGGGACAAACATTTTCCTAGCTGTTTTAAAAACATTCTGTAACTTCCCTAGTTCAAAAATATCTCTCTGGAAATTCAATGTTTCTCTTGTCTAAAACAGCACTCAAAGTCAGACATCCGACCTGTGAATCCTAACCTCAGCAAGATGCTTCCTTTTACATCACATCCAATATGCTTCCAGTGAGATTAGCACGGAGCAACCTTACACTGTTACACGGAGCAACCTTACACATAGGTGCGTAAAAGGTTCTTCACAGCGATGCCATAAACGTCTCCAGAAACATCTCTTTCTAACCTTTTTATAATCTGAAGAATGAACCTTTTGTTAAACAGAAAGGTTTTTTGGATGTTGAAGGTTCTTTATGGAACAATTTAGACCAACAGGGTTCTTCTACGGCATCGTAAAGCACCTATATTAAGAGTGTATGTGAAACTTAATAGAAGTGTCCTAAACATGCACTCCTCAGATTTCCTTAATAGGACTAGGTGTTATAATTGGGATTATAACACCTAGTCTATATTAAGCAAATCTGAAAAGTGTATGTGAAACTTTAGTAGTTTAGGATACTACAACACGGATATTCCGAAGCAAACATTTTACCCTGAACTTTTGGCAATCTGTCAGTTGTATTGTCTCTTGAAATTTATCACTCATTGATTTGCTATTGCTTGGTCCCCTATAAATATTATCTGCTTGTTAAGTCTGACATCATGTACCACCGCTTCCGGGTCCAAAAGCTCAGATGCCATAGGCAAACAACCAAAATAGTCTTGGTTTGCATTAAAATATTGATGTCAGCGATTTCATGAGTACAACTTAAGTTTGTAAAAGTTATGAATACAAAATGTTCATAAATTGCTGTTTAAAGTCGTCTCAATTGAAACGAGTGGAATTGTACCTGGAAACAGTATTCCTTATATAATGATAGCTAGACCTCTATTGCATCAGAGCTAAAAACAAGTGTTCAACTTCCTGCAGCGCTGCGCAAATTGATCAGTTTATGACATCACAGTATCATGCGAGCATGCAGCTCTGTGCTCTCAAATTACTCTCGCGATAGTTTGAAGAACAGACCTATTCTAATAGGAAAAGGTTGTCGACTATTATTGAAATGTTTATAAATATCATTTTTGCTAAAGTGACAGTTTGCCACTACGATGAACAGATGAAGACATAAAAATTTGGAAAAGTATGCCACTTTTCCGCTCTACACATCCCTCGACAATCCCAACAAAAAGAAAGTGCATCAGTCTAGTCTTTCACATTTCTGTTTGCTTGTGGTCTTATGAACGTAAAATAGACATATCTCTCTTTGTGCGCTACCTTTGATGTCACAGCTCAAGATAGTTGCTAATGGTGTTGTCATGGGACATTGTTGTGATGTCATTTCCTGCAGCTCCAGAGTGACTGTTGAAAAGAGGAATGCTAACACAAGGCCTTTCTCCAGGTATTTTAACACAGACCTCCTTGCATAGTGATTTTATTCCTGCACTGACGCTGTTATAATGCCACGCTTTATAATAAGTAACCAACTGTGTCCATCAGAGGCCATGAGTGGCCTGGACAGAGACGTATTTTAATTAAAGAGAGCCAGTGCTTATGATGAACGACAGTGTACGCTCTGCAGAAACACTAGGGCTTTATTAAATAATGCGCTTTGGAGATACCCGTGACTCATTTTTTATTTGAGAACTATAAAATTTATTTCTGCAGAGGATACTTGGCACTGGCTTTTGTAGAGGGGAGTAAAAAGGTGTCCCAATAAATGACACAAATGATTTCTGGTCCTCTTATGCGCTCATGCTTTTTGTACGAGGTGTATCTTTCGTTTGCAGAAAGAAATATTCACACTACGTAGCGCAGAGCATATTTTGCATTCTGCATATCCCAGGATGCCTCCCCAAAGCTCAGGAATGGACCGGATTCTTCCAGAAGCGACGCATCAATTCTCCCTGACACTTATTAATAACCCAAGTCTTCGACATCAGATAGCCGGGCAGCCCTTGACGGTGTCCAATAGTGAAATGGATGTGGCTTGCCAAGGGTGGAGGAGAGATAGCAGATGATTTCTGATTGGTCGTGGCTGTCAGAGCAAAGAGGAAAGAGAAGATCTCAGTGTTGACTTCTCTCCTCTCACGCACATTATTTATGAGTGGCTGCCAGCGAACAGTCTCATCTCCAGCACCTCGAGGTTTCTGGGCCACAGTACACTTCACACACTCTCCAGCACACAAGAGGCCTTTACCAATACGTTTATTCTGACTGTATAGTTTTAGAGTATTTTGTCAGCTCTGTACGATGAAGCCTACTTTAAATTTGCATTATTATTTTTTCTGTTTGGTTGTTTTAATTAAATGTGTGTAATGTGGTTATGTCACCCCCACATGGAGAGGGGCGCACTCCTAAAGATAAAGGTGCTTAAAAGGTTCTTCACAGCAATGCCATAGAAGAACCATTTTTGGTTCCACAAAGAACCATTCAGTCAAAGGTTCTTTAAAGAACAATCTCTTTCTTTTTATAATCTCAAGAACCTTTTTCGCCACAAATAACCTTTTGTGAGACAGAAAGGTTCTTCGGACGTTAAAGGGTCTTTATGGAACCATTTGGACAATAAAGGTTCCTCTATGGCATCATAAAGCACCTTTTATTTTTAAGAATGTGTGAAAGAGAGGAATGAGTGCTTCATATCCTATATCAGAACTTTCTTTAAAAAAAAATGTGTCAGGAGGTAAATATATGATTACTGTACTGTGATCTATCCTGACACAGCTGGGTATTTTAGGAACAGACAGCACCCCTCAGAAAAGAGCACACGCTCTCTGAATAAGATGCCAGCCCTAGAAGGTTGGATTAATTATATATTGAACATAATATTTGCAAAGAACATCCTGCCAGTTCAATGTCATCTACTGGCCACTAGTATTTTCTTTTCATGATGCAGGTAAACCCTACATATGTTTTAGAGATAATCGCCACATTTCTTTTAAAACCCCTGTTAGCATATGCTCTGTTGTTCTTTGTGTTTTGCAGCCATGGTGGCCTAAACCCAGCTGAAAGAAAAACCGAGCTGGCTACTATAAATGCTTCTGTCTCCCAAACAAAAGCTGACCCCAGTGGATGTTTCATACTGATGCACAAATTGTGAAAGAAAAAATATGAAAATGTGTTGTATTGTAAGGATATTTTTTAGTGCCATTAGGGCTACCTGAGTGTTTCTTTTTCTGGGCCCCTTAAAATTAATTTTAAGTCATCATGAAAGGCCATTCACAACCTATTCTTCAAAGCGAAACAGGATTTTCGATGAGAAAAAATGTAGGACGGGATTTTATTGTATCCATTAAGAATTGATAGGGCTGTGAAAAGTCGACATTGCCGAGCAGAATAGAGGTAGAGGGATTAGTAAGAGGGATTTGTGACCGAACATGTTCATTTTATTGGCAGAGCAAATTATTTCTTGTTTTTTAAAAGATTTGCACCAAGGATTCAGATAAAATTCAGTTTTAGGAATGTGTTCTGGATGTAAATGTCTATAGATAATATATGATGTTACCAAGAAAATATCTTGAATTGTAAAAATTGCTTTGGTGTCCCTCTTCAGCGAGGGTCTCTGTTACTCTGGCCCAACGCTTTGTTACACTGAGAAATTCTCTGTTCAGATAAGTCGCTGTGGAAAACACATCTTTATGTCGAGGGCTTTAGTGCCCACATCCTATTTTCAACAAGAGCGGCTTGTAGTCAGCTGGAGGTTGTTTCAGGGACTGGTGTTTGTGCAGTTCAATGATAAGAATCTCTCTGTGTGTGCTGGTCAAGCACCTCTAATTTAAAGAGCTGAAATATAGACCTCGTTCAGTCCACTATAGCAGAGCTCTTCCATGAAAAGCAACTCCTGCTATGATTGCTAGGGATTATTTAGAAAATGAAGCCACTTGTGGAAATCCTATTTTGCTGCTAGCCAGGCTTTCAGACTGTGCGGTCTGTGTCCATGAGAGCAAATTAAATCAATTATCAATTTCCCAATTAAAGCCTTGGTATCACTGACAGAAGCACAGGAGAGCGCTCAAAACAGTGGAGTTCAGTTAACCGGCTATGCTGTTATCCACGGTCAATCTGCTCTGGGCTTTTGACTCTCTTCACTTAAACCTACAGACTTAAAATATGCCACTCCATTCTGATCTCATCATTTCTGAGGAAAAACGTATACCAGTATTCAGGTAGAAACACAACATTGTTAAAAATAACAAGGGTACCACCTCAAGATTCAGGCCTTGTTTTTGTAAAGTTGTGTATAAACATTCAAAACAATTTATGGGTTTTTATGGACAGTGTTGCTTTTAATCACGTATAAAGTTGAGGTAAGTAAACTTAGGTTAGTAGGTGGGCTTGGATTGGCTGGTCAACCACCTAAACAGCCTGTACCACCTTATGAATAGCTTAGACCCGTCAGCACACATTTCACCTTTAGTTGGTTTTAGCTATATTGTACAGCAGGTTTCGGCACTAACGTCATATTCGGTGGCTCTGGGCAAATCCTGATGGGCTGGTAATTGAGTTTTCAAGCCAGGTAAGACATACAAAGCCCCTCCAGAACCATTAGATCGGGTGAAGAGGGATTTGGATTTGCTGCCGTTTTGTTTGTGGCGATCTCACTGTGGCGAATTTAAGTGGACCTGTACAGTAGAGGCCTCTAGAGAAAGGAATGAGAGGGGAAAGAGGGAGATTATCCCATTAAGTCCTACATGTCTCTCGGGGATTAAGTTTAAGCACTAACACCAGCACTTTTCCTCGAAGGCAGAGCTTTTCTCACCTTATTCACTGTCGGAAAAGACCAGCTAGACTAGTACAGATACTGTATTTATGCTCATGTATGCCGCTTAGTGTTGTTTTGGTGCTAGTCTACCATACCATAACTGGAAAGCTGGTTGACCATCATAAACTATCTTGTAAACATACTTGAGTGAGGAGTGTAACTAGTTGTTTAGTTAAGGTTGTAGACCAAAGACTTTTTTTGTCATGGGAAGGGATAGTACACTGATGCATGTATGTGTGTGTGTGTGTGTGTGTGTGTGTGTGTGTGTGTGTGTGTGTGTGTGTGTGTGTGTGTGTGTGTCCAGGTTTTCCAGCTTTGTAATGCACATGCCGCAGGCTACAGGACTCAAAAGATCTTCTCTGACATTTGAAGCAGGTCTAGGATTAGAGATTCCTCTAAAACACAGCCTACAGATACATCTCAATATGCCCCCCCGCCCACCATGTCACACTCTCTGTCTCTGTAAAGTGATGGTTGGGCAAGATTTCAGAGTCTTTGTTCGCTTATAGGTCCTGCTAACTGCCTCAGGCAACAGCTTTGCTTTCCCATCAGCCATTGCTCTCAGCAGGAAACCCTCTCTGTGCCTCCCGGCCCAGGACGAGATCTTTAGGCACTAAAGATTTGAGTATGGATTCAGCAGCAGGTATAAAGTATAAAGGGCTGTATAAGCTATGCTTGAATTTTCATGCAGATCTATATCTTTGACCCGCAACCAGCTAATGATAACAGTAATTGAATTACTCTGCTTTGTTTTTAGAGTTACTTTTGTGAATTTAATCCAAACTTATTACATATAACTGACAACAATGTGCAATCATTTGAATGAGTTTTTGATCAATCATTTTGTAAAAACTCACCCTAAAAGAAGAACTATGAAAGGTTGCTTCACATGTGGAATAGACAGTGCTTCTCAACTCACGTCTCACAACACTGCACATTTTGTATTAGACAGGATTAGACTTTCTATCTGAAGATTGAAAGTGAATCAGGTTTCATGCACATATTACTTTGCATTTGTATATCAAATAAATCAGGGATCTGCATACATTCCCCCCTTTTCACATACTAACGAATATCCGCTATATAATAGCTGTTTAAGTATGTCCACTGCCATACATGTAAAAAAAGCTAGTGTCTTCTTCTGAGTGTATGTGTTAAAGAGTCAATGTGAGAAATAACTAGTGTGTGTGTGTGTGTGTGTGTGTGTGTGTGTGTGTGTATGTGTGTGTGTGTATATATTGATTGTGTTAATGTTAATGTGAGACTCCTGCTGTGTGTGTGTACTATGGCTAGAGGGAGCTCTCTCCTTACTCTCAAAGCCAGACCACCTGCTTTAAAACACACACACACACACACACACACACACACACGCACACACACACACACACACACACAGGAAAAAACACTGATTATACAAGCATTCTTACAAAATGTGAGCCTTATGGGTGGTTGCTAGGGTGTTCTGCGTTGTTGCTACTGTAGGTCGTTGCTTACTGGCCCAAGTCAAAAGAACTGGTCTCCAGGTCTCGGCGGTATTCCCTGCCTTGGGTCAATGGGATATTTTCACCTGCCAGGCAAAAATCACAAGCCTGATCATTTATAAAAAATAATAGCGTAGCTCTCTTCATTAAACTGCACCATTTGAGATATCATTCTTGTCCATAGCAGAAAGGGCTATGTTCTGAAGTATAAATGTGAGAGTTAATACATTGGTCAAAATCTTAAGTATGACCGATAGTAATAGTGACGCCTGCTTTATCAAACCCCACTAAAAGGATAGTGAAGCCATACAAGGCAGAGAGAGTGAGAGGGGGCAGAGGGGGCAAGACCCCTTCCAGCCCACAGCGGTCATCAGAGCGATAGAGACCGTTCCCATGAGGCCTTGCAAAAAAGACAGGAGAAATGGAGAGGTGGGGGTTTGTGAGGAGGAGAACAGGAGGGTGGGGGGTCAGCTGAAGGAAACAAAAGGATGAACAGAGCATCCTCCATGCGTCCGTCACTGTGTGTGTGTGACAGGACACAGTGTCACGGTGCTGTCAGTTGGACACTCCGTGGCCTTCAAGAGCTGCCGTTTTTAGAGAGCGCAGGTGGCCTCCGAATACAAAGATTGATCCAGAAAAAACAAAGAAAGAAGGTGTGTGTGTGTGTGTGTGTGTGTGTGTGTGTGTGTGTGTGTGTGTGTGTGTGTGTGTGTGTGTGTGTGCGCGTGTGTGCAGAAGTTTTTATTCTGTGGCTTTAGGGTTTTGGAAATTATTGAGGTGGTTTAAAACGTCTCCTGTTATTTTGTGGTTGAATATGTTTTGTGAGTATATTTTGACAGGTGTAACGGAGGCCAGCTAGTGAAGAGCTGTGCAGTGTAAACCTCACTCTCCGACCTCGAGAGGTGCTCTAGTGACAGACGCTAGAGACTGTGGTCTTTAGCCTCCTCGTTAAAGCGCCCGACTCACATGCCGGACCAACCCGGTTCGAGGCCCGCTCGGAGCGGGCGCTAGTAGGACTGGTTACATAGGCGTGATTCAATTATTGCATCAGAAATTGCATACAAAGATGAGTCATTTATCAGCTATGTGTCATTTGGAAATACAAATAGACATATTTCTTGATATAAGCTCATATTAAAATATCTGACTGTGGATGGTGCAGTTAAGATCATGGACTCCTAGAAGCAGTAATCCCAGTTAAAGGCTCGACAACTTTACCCAATTCTTAGTCCAATTGCCAATAGGGCCAAGTCTTTGCTTACCAGCTCCTGTCTCCAGATTTCAGACAATATACACTATTTTGCCAAAAGTATTGGGTCACCCTATCTAATAAACAGGTTTGATGACTTTAGTAATTTCCATAAGTACAAATCTTAATGTTGCAGCATATCATGATATTCTATGAAACTGTGTGCTTCTAATTTAATAGCAACAGTTTGGGAAGAGCCCTTTTCTATTCCATCATGACAATGCCCCTGTGTATGAGACAAGGTTCAGAAAGAAATAATTGATTCAGTCAGTGTGGAAGAACTTGACTGGTCTGCATAAAGCCATGTCCTGAACCCAGCTGAACACATTTTGGTGTCATTGTAAATGCAGACTTTGAGTAAAGAACTCATCACCAAACACCAATGACTTGTGCACAGGAGTCTTCATTTTGGGACAAGAAAAGGGGCTCTTTTCTACAAATGGCATTGTAAGGAATTTTATTTCCATCTCTGTTGCCACAGTTTTGGAAGCACCTTTTTTCTGTTCCAAAATGGCTATGCACCTGTGTACAAGCCATTAATGTGGAGTGATGAGTTTTTGGCTCAAAGACTGCATTTAAAGTCACACAACATTTGTTCAGCTGGGTTCAGGACTTGGTTTTATGCAGACCAGTCAAGTTCTTCCACACTGATTGAATCTTTTTTTTCTTTCTGAATCTTGTCTCATAGACAGGGGCATTGTCATGATGGAATAGAAAAGGGCTCTTCCCAAACTGTTGCTATTAAATTAGAAGCACACAGTTCCATAGAATATCATGATATGCTGCAGCATTAAGATTTGTACTCATGGAAATGACTAAAGTCATCAAACCTGTTTATTAGATAGGGTGACCCATTCTCACTCCCAAGGAGTCAAAAAAATTAAGCATTGTGAAATGCCTTCCGCTTTACTATGAAAATGCTACCTATTGGTGTCACTTTGTAACGTGCAGGGTTTCCTCCTTTATTGACATCGTTTTGGGCATACAAGCTACTTTAGTTGTTTGGCTTTTGTGTCAAATAACGACATGTATAAATTACAGGTAGAAATTATTTTGTACAGATTTTGTTTTAAATATGTAACTTTTCAAAGATGGGACTTTCTCAAAGATCACTTTCTAGTTCATCTATATTGTGAGGCCTAGGGGTACCTTTAGCTCTCTGTAATGGAGTAAAAAGTTCATTCATTTGATAATGAGCATCAAAAACCTACATACATGTTATTAAAATATTCAAAACATTGAACATTGAATCTCAAACAATTATCTAACTATCTAGCATTTTTTTACACTATTCCCCTTAGCATTGCAATCTTAGCTGCTGACTATACGACTGGTCTTCCTACCCAAGCCTGCACCCAAACACATTAAAGATGTATTTCTTCTGTGAAGTGGAACCAAGAGTAACTGAGTGTCACAAGTCTACTAACCAAAGGTTTGTGTGACCTTTTCTGTGAGTTTGTAGTATTTGGTTGGACTCAAGTTTTTTGTAGTCATTTACACAGTCTAAGAGTGTGATACCTGGTATTTTTATAATCTAAAAAGTTGGGTAATGCAGCCATTAATCTCCATTTACAATTGTCCACATTCAAACATTTATTCTCAATGAAACTCATTTAGCATTCAACTGACAGTGTCACGACTGAACAAAACAAGATCTCATCCAAGCTCGGGATATTTGAGCAATATATGTTTATTTGTGTGAGTGATTGTGTTTGCTTTCTCAGGTGTTTTGTGAGAGCTAAATCTGTTGGTGTTCGCGCAACTCAACATGAGCTAAAATACACGGCTCTGAACATGAGCGTGATGGGGGAATGGTGCTTGTATGTGCTGAAAGGTGGATTTCTGAATTAGGTTCTTTAAATGGTGCTGGGCTGGGAGGGGAATATTGATCTTGAACTAGCCTCAGCTGGTTCCAAGGAGCCCGTGCAGTGTGTGTGTGTGTGTGCGTGTGTGTGTGTGTGTCTCCGTTTCTAGCATCTTCCAGCACAAAGCAGTTGTGTTTTCAGCAGAATAATCCATGAGACACATCACAGCATCCCACAATATGTGTGAGCATGCAGGTATGCCTTATACTACTGAATTACACATTCAGAAAAAGAGAATGCCAATGAGAAAAAAAAACACAACCTCTAAGGGAAATGTTAAGCTTTTTGTGTGTGTGCGTGCGTGCGTGCGTGCGTGCGCGCGCGTGCGTGTGAATGTAACGGTTTAAAATATGTGATGCTACAGTATTTGAAAACATTGAGATACATATCAGTATTTATTATAACAAATCATGCTAAAGACTCTTGAAAATACCATAATCTGATCATTATGTCTCATTCTCTAAACATTGTGTGTGCACTAAATGAAGTAAACTATTTTATTTCATGTTAACGGATACGAATGCATAATATTACTAAAATGACAAGTCTTCTTCCCCTTGTTTAGAGAAAAGCCCCTCTGGTCCTCATCATCCTTCCCCCAGATGATGATGTATCGCCAGGTCTCTGAGTCCTTAAGGCTATTATATCGCAGGAAGCAGGCTGACGTGCTCCAAGGCACCCCGGAAAATCAATACACCGGGGGTCAATTACAATATTTGGAGCACGTGACTTCCAGAGCAAAATAAATCTTTTGTATCAAAAATGCTGCCTGTCTAACATTACTCAGCTTTGAAGAGCTGAAATGAGATATGGAACACAGATCCCACTGCTACGCGATCAAAATAATCCCGAATTTTTGCAGGAGAAATTTGTGAGGTCAAATACAAGATATGTTCTGTAACATTGTGTACTATTACACTTTGCTTTCTATCATCCAGAAGGCTGTAAAACTTTAATGTTTAAGTCATCCTGTAGCATTTATAACACAGACATGAATGTTACCTTCAATCATATAGTGTGCTAATCTACCTTTCGCCATTACTTTTGGGAACCACCATAGCCATATTAATGGACAAGAGTATCATAGAGACTTGGTCTCTGGCTGTTTCTCAATATGCATTCTTAAGCCATCTTGTGTCCTCGTTTTCTTGCTCTACGTCATCATAACAGTCAAAGTCTGATTCCAATATTCAAAAAACACAAGAACAGAGACTGTATGGAAGTACCCGGATGTGTTCTCGAAATCTCAGAAGTCATTGCGGTTTACCATCCAAGTTCGTTCTTCCAAGTTTGTTTTGCAAGACTGGTCTCCACAAGAAGTTCGTTCTTTGCGTTCTTAAAATTGAGAAACGGCCTCTGATTGCAAGCAACTACCTACAGTACAGTACAGTACATCCCACCCAGAACACTCTGCATAAAAATTGCAACTGCACAGCAACACTCTATCAAACCCAACAAAATCCTAATATCAAAGTGCTGAGTTTTGCAAAAGTCATCATTTACATTTAAATCTATAATTTTTGGCAGTGCATTCAGGCTATATGTGTGTTCCTTGGGAACCCTTTGACCTTTTATATTGCTGGTACAATACTTTATCAGTTGAGCTATTGGAACAACATTCTTTTATTTTTTATGATAAGAAAAATATGGTAATACAAATAATTGCAGTATTTTTGTTTTAGTAGCAACAACTACAATAACTATTTTACAAATTGTTGAGTTACACAGGAAACATGACAAATATTGTCATCATACAAACATATAAAAGCATATTATGTGTGCAAGTGGTGGATATGTTGTATTTTTGTGCCATCTGTTTTATTTGTGCTGTCTTGTGTCTTTTCTGTCAAAATGGAAATAATACATCATAGAACAGTAAGACAAATGAAGACGCATGAAACAGCAATGATCAATTGCATTTCAGTTTTAAAACTTTCAGCTGATTCCAGCTTTTCTCCCTCTCTCCAGTTCAGAAACAGAAAGTGCTTTGATAAATTGTTTTCAAAAATATGCAAGCCTGACAGAGGTGGTGCAGGGCTGGACTGATCTTGATTTAGTGCAAGTAAATAGAACCAAACTAAACTCACTGCTCTGCCAACAGGGACACAGGATTGCGCTGCCTTAAAGCATTTAAAACTAATATGACGATTTTCAGCTATAAGAATTAGAAACTGTATCAAATTTGTATATAACTCCAAAGCTTCTAAGTCTTTAAGTTAAGTTTGCCTTTACCTGTGCTTCTATTTACTGTGGAAGTCGATAGCCCACCACAGGAGCAGGTGTGGTACATTTTCAGTGAAGTAAAGCTGGTGACCTGTTTCATCTCTATGCTCTGTCAACTGCTTGCAAAAACCTTAAGGGCTCAACCATGTACTTGAGTAACTTGTGGATTGGTAAGGGTATGGGCCAGAAAAGAGGTATGGCCCCAGTTTTAACTCTGTTCAACAAAGCACTGTTAAGTTTATCCTCTGTCTCCTATAGTCTTTATAACTGCCCAGATGGAAATCTTATATTGTATATAATCTATGTATACAGATCAATAGGACCCAAAAACTGTTTGGTTACAAGCATTCGTCCAAATATCTATCTCTGTGTTCAATCAAACAAAGAAATGTATACAGATTTGGAACAACTTGAGTTGTTAAGTCAATAAATAACCATCAAATTTTAATTTTAAGTGAACTATTCCTTTAAACCTAGTCTCAGATTAAAATTCATGTTTGAGCTGTCTGAAACCATTTTAATACATCATTGCCATTGTTTTGTGTCAAGATGGACATCAGTAATGTTTTTCATGTTAAACCAGGCCTAGAATTTACAAGGGAAGTGTGCTGTATTTCATTGTGATGTCTCAGATTAGATAAATTAAATTCAATTTATTTTATATAGCGCTCTTCACAAGAGTTTTTTTTTCAAAAAGTAGAAATCTAAAAGTAGACTTGTTAAACAACAGATCTTCTGTCAAGAGTGGTCAAAAAATTCAGAAAAAAGGCTGTTTAATTGCAGAATTATTTATTATCAATAGAGAAATATACAGAAATTTGATATAGGCCTATGGGAACATATAAGGATTTATTAAAAAACACAAAAACAGCCAACACAGATGATTGAAAACAAAAGACCAACAAGGGTAAAAGAATATAATGCTGTGAAAAAAAGTTCTGTATCTCAGTATGTGATGCCACATGTGACTGTGAAATGTGTGTGTGAGTGTGTGTGTGTTTCTATATGTTATGTGTGTGCACCTGCCCTTTTAAAGTACATGGTGAGGATCCATATTTAGCACCTCTGATTGTTGGAAGGGTTTAAAGCTTTTTGATGAAAGTTTGATCAAAGCAACAGCTCAGTGAATCAGAGCAAAGCTCTAAGCCAGTCAATATGTACTGCACACACATCTCTACATATACATATAAAGGCCACATGCTTTGGAGATTGTGACTGTAAACTGTAGTTCAATAGTATTCAATAAGTGCTGGTAACATATCATTGCTTTGTGGTTAACAAAAAGTAATAGAAGTGTCTCGATATGCGAGTAAAATTTATTTTCTACCAAAAAAATCTCACTCTCTTCTTTATAAATATTTGTGGTTGATATCAAGCAAAATATCAAGATATTAAGTAAGGGATAATGTACAGGAAGCCGGTTGTTATCGCAGTAAGGTTTTCAGCTTATTTCGTGATAACAGCCGGCTGCTTGTACATTATCCTGCTTATTGCACGGCTACTTCTTAAGTATGTTTTCGAACATGAAAAATTGTTTTGAAATATTTTACTAGCTTATTTTTAACAAATGCAGACCTTCCACGAGGAAAACACTTTCGGTTCTAAAGTAAGACACAACCTTCAAATGCCATGAACCCACAATTTGTTTTAATCATTTGTAAATATAAACTTACACGTGTTATTTAAAGACAAATTTATAATGAATTTTTGTGTACTATTAAACTGCACCTGTCAAAATGATTTGTGTGTTATTCTTTTTGAGTGGTTGTTATCTGAGAATAACAAACCTGAAAATTTTGCGAATCAAGCATTCCAACGAGCTGGGTAATAAATTCTAAAACAAGGCTGAATTCAACAGAATGTTTTGCTAGACTTATCATGAACCACCACTTCATATACAACTCTGAAAAGTATTGATCTGCATTCTTGTCAATGGATGGTCGTCAGTTCTTAAATCAATAATGAACTCAGCTGCGTTAAACTTGACAATTAACAGAACCAAAACAATATACATTAATGCATTTTATCCAAAGCGACTTACATTGCATTGAAGTAGGGGGAATATCATATTGTGATAAAACAAATTTTCTCCCATACATGTTGGCCACAATTATTGGCACCTTTGTATTTAATGCATTCTGCAACCTCAATTTGTAAGAAAAAAGGTATTTTCATTTCAGTTTGATGAGGTTTGAGAATACATTGAGAGTCATCCGAGTACATTCCTCCATAAAAATATTCTCCAGATCCTTCAAATGTTGGTGTTCCTTCTTCTTCAGTTCATCCCACTCATTTTCTATAGTGTTTAGATCAGGGAACTGGGATGGCTATGGCAGGATCTTGATTTTGAGAACCAATGTGCTGATGGAAGAGATTCGCTTAATAGGACTAGGTGTTATAATCCTGATATTCAGCACAGTTCAATTGCTCAATGAGACATTTACCACGTTTAAAGCGTGACAGAGGAGCAGTCAAGAATATGGATAAGGGAAGGAGGTCAAAGGCTTCAATGAGTTCATCAGGTAGGCATTCTCTGTGGTTTGGGGAAATAAGATTAGAAATACAATACATTATAGTTACCTTTTCTTGATACTATGCGTGAGCCACCTTATGAGTTGTGTGTCTGATCTCACCTTCTTCACATCCAATATCCTGGGTGACAGCTGCTGATAATGACTTTGTAGGGTTTCCAACAGTGCAACACATTATCGGTTCTAACCGCGACCCATTTTAATATTTCTAGCAGAGCAAGTCAGGTTTAGATTTTTTTTATCTGTTGGTGTTTGATATAATACACAATGCCATGTATCTAAACAAGATGTCCAGAACCTCTAGTACAAATGTAGGTCCACAGCAATAAAAATCTGCCGATATATTTAACTGTGGACATGGGGCACTTTTTTTATCCTTGTGTGCTCCAAACCTATCTTGTGTTCTTGTTGCCAAAAAAAACTATTTTTCATTTCATTAAGCCATAGACCCCAGTTCTGTTTGAAGTTCCAGTATGGCAGATTAATATGGTGGAGTATGTTTTTGCATGAGAGCAGAAGATTTGTTTCTTGAACAGTGTCCCAAACAACTTGTGGTGATGGAGGTGCAGTTTTCCTTTATTTTTATTTTATATTTTTTGACACTAAAATGCAACTAATTTCAGTCTTTGGCCACTCAAAATATTCTCTTTTCTGTGCATTAAAACAATATAGACACACATTCTCTTTCAGGCAGGTTTGCAACATCTCCAGTCCATTAAAACTTCTTAGTTATTGCCCTGATGTTGGAAATGGGAATTTTTATTGTTTCAACCATTTCCTTTTAAATCCACTTTCTATTTTGTGTAGCTCAACAATCTTTTGCTACACATCAGAACTATATTCTTTAGTTTTACTCATTGTGATGAATGATTAAGGGGGGTTGGGATTTGTTTTACTTAATATTTATTCTCCTGTCTAACAAGAAGTCATGACTGGACAACATCATGTTTCTAGTCACCTTGGTGTGCTCAGAAAATGTAAATATCAATGGGAATATACTATGGGAAATATTTTACTCATAAGAATTTCTAGGGGTGTCAATAATTATGGTCAGGGTATATTAGAGAATTCACAATGTGATATTCCCCTCACTTCAAATTGTTTGTTACTTTAATTAAAGGTTGGAATGTTGTAGATTGTTAAAATAAAAGATCAAAACGAGAAACAATGCAGATTTATTTTTACAGCCTTCTTTGCTCATATTTACCAAGGATGTCCTAACTTTTTCACATGACTGTACATATATATCTACACATGTATTATAAAATATAAACACATGTCCTGAAGTATTCAACTAGCACAGCTATTCTACAGTTTACATGTCTCACATTTACAATTATTACAACTCGGTAACTTCAATTGTGTATAAAATAAAAATATTATTATTTATTGCTTATTTTTGGTGCAGTGTCATACCACCACTTATAGCACCTAGTTAAGATGGATTACAGATGGTTAGTGAACAAAGTTTTTGTGCCAGAAGTTGCGCAACGTCTAAGTCAATTCAATGTTCACAATGGGTTTGTGTGCATGTGGTCCTTTGTCTCTCACAGACACACACAGTTTTGTCTCCCTCTACTATCATTAGTGGGCTTGTTATATATAGCAGCCCATAATCAGATAATCTCTCATTAGTGTAAAGCTGATTATTTCATTTATCTTCGTAACAGTGACAACAAAGGCTGCTTTTAATTAAGCAGATTGCCAATTAGCTGTTATTTTATTGGCCATTTTAAATGTGGTCTAACGAATCACCGGCACAGGACTGTAATTAAGATCTGATGAAGAGAGACACATACAGACCGGCATGTGTTTTCCTACACATTTACATGTGCGTTTCTCATGATGGAAGGTTATATGGTTAAGGTGAAATTCACACAAAGACTCTAGGATGTCTCTTTTATACAAAACATCCATTTTACATGAAAACTCGAATAACAAGCTGATAAGGCAAATCAGATTTGCATCTAAAATGTGTAATGTTGGGGTTCCCCAAGGAACCGGGTTAGGATCCACTGTGCTAGATGAATGTCTTTGGCCTTTGGGTAATTCTCAATGTTTTGTCAACATTGCTTGAATAGATTTGTCTATAACATCTGAGTTGATCAATTGCCACTCATCAACCCCAGCATAAAGACACTCAGTCATCATCTTGTCTCGATTGCGTCAGCAGAATCAAGCCTGTGATATTCACTTACCTGCCTAAGACCTCGTCTTCAACCTGATCGTCTTCTTCCTCCGTTTTCAGTGTCTTCATCGGTGTCTTCTTCTGTGTCATTGTCTCAGTGTTCTTCGGAGTATGTCATCTGTCCCAGCCATCCTCATCCCTACCAGCATCTTCACCATCATCACTCCCGGATTCACCAGCCATGCGTTCACTATCTCCTGTAACCATCAAGGACAGTATTATCTCTCAGTCTTCTTTATCTAACATTCACATCAAGTATTACTCACCTGAATTCCATTGTATTGTGTAAATAAAGTGTTGACAAGTTACTTAGCATCTGCCTCCAGAGTGTTTTGTTACAGATAGTGCATGTTCTCAACCAGGTCCAGTCATAAGCAGCCGGTGCACTGACTGCAGCGTGTGGCTCATTGTATTGGTAATTAATTGTTGATTTTACAGGGTCTTTTAAAAGGAGCTGAACTTTGACTCTTAAACAAGGGAGGAAATGCAGCAGGGCCCCTCAGAAAGCAGTGGGAGGGACCACTCTATCTCACGCATTATTATGTGAATTAGTCACACACACATTTCACCCCAGGCACAAAAACATACACCCCTCCAGCGTGGACACAAACTCAAACACGCTTTGCTCTGAGAGAACTGATTGAAGTGCTTTTAAGACTATACGATCCACACATTTCGTAAAAATCACACTTATTTTAGTGTAGTCTAAAATAAGCACCTGGTGCTCATGTGGGCTATAGGTGTTTGAAAATTATATGTATTATTATTATATCACATGTTAATAGATGATTGTTTTTAAGAACATGATATGGACCGTTATATTTTCTCAGTTTGCTGCCAGTTTAAATAGTCAGAACATCAGTTTCATGTATCTTTTAGGCTCAAACTACTTTTGCCCAAGTTAAGTGCAGATAACGTAAGCCTGGGGAATCCAACAAGAGCCATTGAGATGAATTGGAATGCAAACTGATAGATTTCTCCCTTGTCTGGCCACAGACAGAGCAATGTTTTGAAAGTGGCACCAGTGTTTACACACAACAGGACACTAACCAACACATAGCTTTTTTATGGTGACTTATTTTAAAACTGGGATAAGAGAAAGTATTATTACAGAAATTATAACCTTCTCCTTAAATTTCACCAGAACATTGGATACAAATCTATTGTAGGTGAATATCTCTACTGTAATTCTATTGAGAGACACAATATGAGAGACTGTTTGTAGTTTCTCTTCATTTGCATCTAATGATCGGGAGAAAGTTTTTTAGTTACTCTGAGACAAACAGACTGTTCGAGGTTTCTGACCTTAAATAACATGATTTCAATTGGCATCCACTCAGCCCTTGTGCATGATGTGATTTTGTTGTGTGTGTGTTTTATTGTGTTAGTCTAGTATGCACTGCTTCTCTTTAAACTCTAGCTGAACTCTATGTCAACCAGGTCTGTAGTTTTACACACTGACAGGTATAAGCTTGAAATTGTAATGAAAAAGGTCTAATTTAAACATATAGTCAATAAACATTTACTTTATTGAGATGTATGCTGACCTAGAGATCCGTTTACAATTATTCTCTGCTCTATAGATACATAATGAAATCTATAGAAGATGTATTGTTAGTCATCGGAGGTCTACAGTATAAACACAACATTTGCATTAATGCAGTTGTTTAACTTGAGAGTGTTTTTATAAAATAATCATGAAGACAGCCAATATCTATATGTGATATTGTAACATATGGAATTTCTTTTTAATATCTATAGGAGAAATGCTTAAAGAACCTGAAAAATTACATTACAGCATTTACGAGAGCAATCGAATTAACCTCGCAGTGAAGGCGCACTGCCGTGACATTGTGACCATGTCTGAGACGTCTAGAAAGAAAGATCGAGAGAAAGAGGGAGAAGCGCTCTGAATGTTCGGACAGGAAATTCAATTACAAAGATTTTGAATCCAAATTCCCACTCAGTACCCTATTTGTCCTTTGTGCTCCTGTCTCTGCTGGTTTGAGGAACGTTATGGAAATGTTTGGACACGAGGGTCTAATGTAATGCTGACAAACAGCATCTGTGTGGATCATTATGATAAATGGCTGCATTTCTGGACTGGCTTTCTTCACCTTTTGTGTATGTAGGGTTATTGAAATGTTACTACATATCAATAAACTCCTATATGTCTCATCTCAACACATTCAAAGAAACACATGCAGTTACATTATAGGAACAATACCCATGACTTTTATTCTTCAGTAAAACGAAGAAGAATCGTTATGATGTTTTTCATGTTCATTCTAATGTTAAGGAACGTGAAGGAGTTAAAATGTCTGGTTGAAAAAATCCTGCGATTGTGAACGTTGTTGGTGAAATGCAAGCAGTTTTGTCTCGGTGACGTGACGAGTGAGTGAGGTTTATCCGAACAGATGTCACCCGCCACTGCGCCAAACTAAAAGCAATTCAGTTATTGATCATCTGAAAAATAACTCTCACCGAGCCCAATGAACAAACCCAGAGGATTTGAGATAATATACATAAATTTGATGAGCTAATGACAATGTAAAATATTTATTATATTATTAGAAGCCAGGTCCAGCGTGAGGCCATGAAGACGGGGGGCTGTTGGACAAAGAGGTCAGGCAGATTATGAAGATACAGCACCTGAAGGCACATCAACGAGACAACATTTAACCGCCGTAAAAATCTAGCACTAAACAGACAGCAAGCGCACATACTCGCACATACACACTGCCTACATGACCACACCTGCAGGAATAGTCCCATTGATCTGACGGCTTTTAAAGGGCTGACCTTTAAAGAAGGGCTTTGCTTTTCGGTGATAAATCTGAAATATGGAGCCATCTGTGGAACAGAGGAGATTGGCAGGCGGTGAAAGTGCCAGATATTTGGCCACTCCCGGGGCACCAGAGGGAGCGGGCGGCCCGTGACCTTATGGCGGGTGCGGGGTCATGCCTCGCTGTAACACGAGAGAGCGCAGGGGCCGGGTGGGGTCGTCTGTCCGTCTCCGTGGCGACTGGAGCCTGGTCGTCACGGCGACCCCTGTGCACACTGGTCGATGGACAGGCTGGGATGTGGAGGGATGCCACTCCTGGGGCTGAAACTAAAGATACTGCTCACATACACAACACACACACTCAAGACTCTACAAGCTTTATGTCTGTCTGTCTGTCTGTCTGTCTGTCTGTCTGTCTGTCTGTGTGTGTGTGTGTGTGTGTGTGTGTGTGTGTGTGTGTGTGTGTGTGTGTGTGTGTGTGTGTGTGTGTGTGTGTGTGTGTGTGTGTGTGTGTGTGTGTGAGAGAGAGATTCAACCCACTATTCATTTATGCAACATCTTTTCATTTTCATTTCATCTTTTCACTTTCACATGTGTGTTTGAATATAGTACATTGTGTCAGTAATGTTATGAGATATTAATGAGAGAGCACCTTACAACATTATTAGAGAGACAATTATGGCGCAGCTGAGATTTTGAAAAACAGGAAATATATCATGCATCAAGCAGACGGTCTACAGTAAATGTATTTACACAAAACTAGAGTCGTCTGCACAGCACTCAAATGTTTATTATTGATTCGCTTGCACATTGGACCGAAGCCGCAGTGATTCATATGACAGAGCAGCAGTGCTTTAAAGGAACAGGTCACCCAAATATAAACATTTTCTCATACTTTTCAAGATTTTCCAGATGTATTCAAATTCAAATGTAGCGATATCTTGTATATTAATGTATGACGTGACTAGTTGTCACATGCATGTTTCGTCACAAGACAAGCCAGAACCTATGAGAAGCATTAATGTGTGATTTATCAAGTTCAAAATAAGCTTAAAATATTCCTTTTTTTCCTCTTACAATTGTATTGTTTCACCTAAACAGAAATGTTTAGGCAAATATGAATTGCTATATAAGATGATGCAGGAATGCATTTTAATATAAAACTATTAGTTCAGCTGAAGAAAGAAAATAGTGTAGCAAATCTCAGACGCCATGAAGGTAAGTTATGATAAACTTAGAAACATTTTAGACGTAGGTTAACTACTATAAGAGCAGCCTATACCAGTCTTTCCTGTCAAAAAAACATTACGTTCCTGATTTCTGTCAAACACAATGCAATATAATATTTTTTGTTCATTATTTCAGTTCATTTGGTTTGTTTTGCAAGTACTCAGGTGTCAGTCTGAGCTGGAAGGTCTGGAGTTTATAACATGTCTCTCTAAAGGGTAATTTAATGGGGCATCAATAAAAGCACTTAATTGCGCAATCACTATTGACATCGCATTTAAACAGCCCTACGTACTGCTGAATTACCTAATGGAGATTGGATTGGCCAACTTGCCACTTTTCAGAGTATAAATTGTGTCTGCTATTGGCAGCTCATCGCTCCCAACACAGAATAGAGGAGATTTTCACTCACATGTGCTCTAAGGGCTGTGATGTATTTCTCAACATAATCTTTCTGATTCGAGCTAAATTATTTGCAAGGTATACACTTAAAACGTGTTGCTGAAAGCTCTACGCATTCATGTGCATTCATGGCATACAAGTAAAAATCAAATATAGCTTAGAAACCATTAAAAATGTACGTCCTTCTGTCATAAATTATATTCTATAATTAACAATGCATCTTTTGTTTGACTTAATGTTTTATGTTAAACTGTAAAAGCACAAATGCATACAGTAAAGCTTTTTTGATGAATCGGCATGGCAGAGATCTTTACAAAGCCATCGTATTGTTTGTGGCTGGTTCTTTGTCTCCTGTCTTGTGTAGAGGGCTGCTATAACTACACTAACCACAGCCGCTCCAGTCACAGTGAGTGGAGATGAAACCTCAAGTCACAATAATCGTTTATTGGGAAACTGTAATCTATAATAGCCATTGAGAAGCTGCTGTTTGTTCCAGAAAGATCCTAAAGACCGGTTCCTGGCCAGGTGTCATGAAACCGACCACAGAGAACAGAATACTGAAGCAGTCAATAACGCATTGATCCAGCAGAACGGTCAAATATAGCATGATAGCAAGCATATTCTGCTCACGGAAATCTGCATGCGTGTATAAACATATAGCGCTTGCTTTGACTTGTGCACATTCACACAGATTCTGCCACTGCATGTGCTGACTGAAAAAATTGGATTGGTTGGATTTATTGTTTTTAAATGAGAATGAAGAACACCTTGATTTTCTAAACAAAAAGTACAATTCTATTTGTTCATTCTTCACACTTCATTTAATGCTATAGGGCATTGTGGGTAGTTGCCATGGTGTTGTTATGTGGTTACAAATGTGTTCTGAATGTTATTTATTTAGATTTGAAGTGTGATGTGAGAGTACTGTATTCATGTTTTATATCATTTTACATTCCTCTAGGCAATGTCAGCTTGTGTAAAAAGCAATAGCATGTCTCTCCTTCAAATCCCTAATTGTCTTTGTGTAATACCAAAAGATAAGCTTGCCTTAGTAAACAGAACTTTCTGTTTTCCATTAATAAAACCTGCCCTCTTTATCTACTGTACATGTGGCTGTGCTTTGTATCTGTAGACTGTTCATTCTTGAATTATGGGTAATTTTTAAAGCTCTGCAGGGACAATGAATTAAACACAAATAAAAGTAACAGTTAACAACATAAAAGGTTTAATTGATTACCTCCTGGAAAACAAGCAGCCTATAGAGATTAGCCATTAGTCATGTTTCTGCAGACTCTGCCTGTGTGTGTGTGTGTGTGTGTGTGCGTGCGTGCGTGCGTGCGTGCGTGCGTGTGTGTCACCTTAAAACTGGCACCTTAAAGATTTTAGCTGAAAATGCATTGAAATGAAAAAATATTGACCTATAGACACATACACCACAAAACCACAAGAGTCATTTTTGGAATAGTTGGAATGGAATGTATTTTTAAAAATACTGAGAAAATCGCCTTTAAAGTTGTCCATATAATGGGGTTCTGTAGCCGTCCGTTGCTAAGAAGAAACAGGTTTGTTTTCTGCAAAATATCTTCATGGAACATGGTCTTTACTGAATATCCCAATGATTTATAAAATATTGTTGGCTATTAATACAAATATACCCGTGACTGGTTTTGTGGTACTCCAATGTATCTGCATATTATACTTCAATGTGTATACTTTTCACAATATTCACATGTTGTCTCACCTGTCTGCTCTGTTTGTTTTTCTGCAGGGACAATGAATTAAACACAAATAAAAGTAACAGTTAACAACATAAAAGTTTTAATTGATTACCTCCTTGAAAACAAGCAGCCTATAGAGATTAGCATTAGTCATGTTTCTGCAGACCTCTGCCTGTGTGTGTGTGTGTGTGTGTGTGCGTGCGTGCGTGCGTGCGTGCGTGCGTGTGTGTCACCTTAAAACTGGCACCTTAAAGATTTTAGCTGAAAATGCATTGAAATGAAAAAATATTGACCTATAGACACATACACCACAAAACCACAAGAGTCATTTTTGGAATAGTTTGAATGGAATGTATTTTTAAAAATACTGAGAAAATCGCCTTTAAAGTTGTCCATATAATGGGGTTCTGTAGCCGTCCGTTGCTAAGAAGAAACAGGTTTGTTTTCTGCAAAATATCTTCATGGAACATGGTCTTTACTGAATATCCCAATGATTTATAAAATATTGTTGGCTATTAATACAAATATACCCGTGACTGGTTTTGTGGTACTCCAATGTATCTGCATATTATACTTCAATGTGTATACTTTTCACAATATTCACATGTTGTCTCACCTGTCTGCTCTGTTTGTTTTTCTGTTTATCTCTGTGATGCCATGCTGTTTGTTGTTCTCATGATAGTCCGTCAACATCATCATTATTTCAAGATCTTCAAAGGAAAGATAATACCTGGACAATCTGGCAGCATGACACTTTTATCTATCCAGGTTAAAATTTCACAATGTTAAACATTCAGAGGCAGTCAGCGCAAGGCCAGCAATGAGGAATGTTGCTTTGTAAAACACGGTGCTTTATTTAACATTCTCTTTAAGCAATGATCAGAGAAAGGTCGAAACTGATGTGTGTTGTTCACCGTCTTTCCAACCACCCCCTCCCACATTTACCATTGTCTTTCTTGGTTAAAAGGAAAATTCCCTGAAGCACTTTTGGCTTTTTGCTGTTTGCTCCAGCACAATGTCCCAGCAGTTGTACTTGACCTTGATTGTCATTGGATGATGGCTTTTGAATGACAGCTGCCAGCATTGGTCAAGAACCCCTGGCCATACATACAGGCCTTAAATGATCATCTTTCCAGACAGTTTCACAATTTTCTCCGTCTGAGTGACACCCTGCGTGTTTGTTTGTTTGTGTGTGTGTGTGTGTGTGTGTGTGTCCTGGGTCTGTCTGGTTGTCCCTTCTGCCCGTGTCGGGGGGAGTGGGGGGGCTGTTGGTCTCGTGTTGTCACTTGGGGGTCTTTGAATGGAGTCGATAGAACATTTCTGTCCTGTCTGCACACAGACAGACACAGGCAGACAGACAGTTTAGACCTCTTTATCTCATCAATACTTGATCTTTGCCAGCTCTTTGTAAATATTAAGTAACGTGAACATTTTCATGATGTCCTGCTTTTGGTGTTTCCAAAGTCCTGTGTAATGATTCCCTGGTCTGCCAATAACATTGACGTTATGTCAATATTATGGTTTGCCCTAACCAGAGTGAACAGAGAACATTCTGACTGATCCAGAGTCTGATTACAGGATGTACACAGTTAGGGGGGGTGTTTTGGGTTTTTGAAAGGGCACTGTTGTCATCAAAAAGGGCACTTCGGGTAAAGGGGCAGGTGCCAAAGCATTTTTAGTAGAAGTAGAAGAATGTATTATTTTGAGTATCCTAAACAAAATTGGTCTAAATGTGACCATGGATCACAAAACCAGTCGTTTGGGTCAATTTTTTGAAATTGAGATTTTTACATCATCTAAAAACTGAATAAATAAGCTGTCTATTGGTGTATTTTTTGTTGGAATAGGACGATATTTGGCCGAAATAAAACAATTTAAAATTTAGGAATCTGAGGGTGCAAAAAAATCTAAATATTGAGAAAATCAACTTTAAAGTTGTCCAAATGAAGTCCTTAGCCTAGCATATTACTCACAAAAATAACGTTTTTATATATTTATGGTAGGACATTTACCAAATATCTTCATGGAACATGATCTTTACTTCATATCCTAATGATTTTTGGCATTAAAGAAAAATGGCTAATTTTGACCCATACAATGTATTTTTGACTATTACGACAAATGTTCTCATGCTACTTAATCCAGGGTCATAAGTGTGCTACTAACAAACATTATTTTGTTTACAGTGTATATAACTATTTCAAAAACACAGTGATTCTTTAAAAGTAGTGGTTTTGGAAATACAAGGTTTCTACCAGACAGTGAAAATTTGTTGTTGAGTCATAACCAATACTGTATGAAATAGCCTGTGCATAAGGTTTTGGCCAAACAAGCTACAATACACTTTATAAGATGTAATTTGATGAAAGCACAATATGATTTGCTTCTAATGACAGACAAAACACATGTCCCATATTTTTAAGAATACAGAGTTGAAATGATTGTGATGAATTCTTATTGAAATCAATGTACACACGATAGCTTACTTCTTCAATCTGCAAAAGTGTTTAGTTAAGTATACCATATGCATCTTCTGAGGCTGAGACTACAGAGCACACTGCATGTACAGTACTGTACCCCACAATGCAATTTGAAATGTTGCTTTTGAAAAATGTATCACTGCATAAAAATGTTTCGTTTATTAACAGACAGTAGTAAGTACTCAGCATAAACACATAGCGTTTGATAAATATTCATTCCAATAGTAGCCTACACGTTTTTATCAATGTAAAATCAAATCTGCAGCAAACAGCAGAAAGCACAGAGAGGAATGCATTGAAAGAATGAAGAAGTGATGGGACCAATCAGGCCATAAATGAGATTTGCTGCAAAGCATTTCTCCCAGAATTCCATGCATGAGAGGGAGAAAAACATCTCACCGTAAGCTTGTGAACTTTCACCTTTCACCCCTGCGCTGGATGAACCAATGAGCAGATTGTGAAAAATCAATGTGTTCAATCAATAGGAGAATTTTTTTAGTCTCTAACTGGGTAATCTTCAATAAGACATCCCGAGCAGCAGGCGCACAAAAGAGCAACTAAACAAAACATTTCATGCAAAGAGTAAAAATTATGTTTGCTTTATTAGTCCTCTGTGTAAATGTTAATCATCACATACTCTGGCTTGAGCATAACAGATCGCGCTCGGGTGAGGACGGAGACCATTTTGACGAGCTTTCTGCCAAACTGTTACTGTCAGATACATGACAAAATGGAGTCTGTATGAGTCGGAACACACTTGAGTTTTATAAAGCCTTTGAAAATATTCTGTTCATTTTTAAATCGCAGTGACATAAACATTGCTGCAATTATCTTCCTTTTGCATTATTAGTTTTACTGTTTAATTGCATTTGTTGAACCATTCTTCTCATTTTTAATGATATATTAATCCTAGTTTTCTTTGTTAAAGGTTTAATGGCATTTCGATTATTCATGAGCTCAGCGAGTCTGCAAACACACATCGTGTTCATATTCCAGACGAGAATATTCAATCATTTTCAGAGAAATCAACAGAAATACAGTAATCGCAGGTAGGAAAAGGTCTGTGAGGAGCATAAAGGTCACTTTTCTCTTTGGCTGGTCTCGGGTAGTTAGTCATGTTCTTAAGGATAATCAAGAATAATGATTCCAGTAGACGCACCAGACACTGTAACCAGACTAAAGGCTTTGTGATGATGAAAAATGCCCCAGACGCTGTAGTCGAGACAACATCAAATGTTTCTATCCCATTTTGACTAAATCAGTGAGGGTTGATGATAGTTTTATTATAAAGCAGCAGTTACTGTATCAGTGTCTGGCACCTGCAGTGTTTGAAAACAGCATTTGTGATCTACTGATAATTGGACGACATTATAAAAGCATAATGTACATGATGAATATCATATTCTCGTAATATTCATGTATTTATAAGATAATCACATAGACTTATGCAGAAGTTCTTATATTTTTAAAACAAAGCAGACAGACAGTCTGCAACCTTGATGCGGAGTGAAAGCGATTGGTTTCGTGCAGGAAAGAGTGAAACGAATGTGTGGTTAAATTGGATTGAAGAGTGCATCTCTCCTCTGCTCTGATGTCATGCATCTTAATTATGAGGATGCAGGGGTCGGCCCCGTGCGGACCCTCTTATCTCTCTCTCGCTGATCTAATGAACACACTCCAGGGCCCTTCTCTCATCCGCACTTTCACACACACATCTCACCGGTTTTACTCAAAATATAGAGTTTCCGTTTGCTGGCGTTTTCACTCTGAGAGCTGCATTCATTTGGTCTGAAATAAATTAGGCGAGAGAAAAGCAGCAGGTGTTTTTTACTCCGATGGACAGAGCAGACATCGTGTCAGGAACAGTATATTGTAAACTGTGCGCGAGTCAAAGTTGTGTATGTGTTCTGTAAAATGCAGTAAGTTATTAATCTCTTAATAAAGTAATCTAATAAAATGTTATTATCATGTTAGAACTATGCAACTCTAATTGTTGACTGTTATGTCCAACAGTTAGATACAAATATGCTGCATCTGCAAAAAACGTAAAGCTTCAGCTTATTTTATAAGTATAAAGAATGAAAAGCTTTTGTATTTATTTTATGTGGAAGTGTCCCTCCACAGGACCGAATGAATGTATTCTGGAGGTTAAATGCAAGTAGGAGGTAAAACACTTTCTTTTTTTACTTGCCGTTGGGCTTCGGATTAGCGGCATTTTCAATGATACCCAGGAGAATGACTGAGAAATGGATTGTGTGAATCCCTCAGGACTCAATAATTGGTAACAAAACAGTATACATTTCGTAACATTGGTAAGGTAATTTGTAATTCAATGCAAGCCATTTGTAAAAACAAGATGCTTATTACAATAGATAATATTCATGTTTATAAAAACTGTATTTATATATTATTTCAATATGTTTCTGTATCTCAAATGGCAGTTTTGCGTTGGACAATTTTTCAATTGACCTTGTACTTGAAGAACATGAGTTGAATTCATGTTTATAGACAAAAGCTGCATGCAGGTATTTATTTTATTTAATGATAATTAAACCATATAGAGGTTACTAATGTTACATTTTTCCATAGAAACAACAAAACCAACATAATAAGACCAAAAATTATTCCTGCCCGTCTGCGCTGCAGGGTTGCAGTGTAACAAAGGGAAGGCCTTGAGAAACATCAGACCCCTGTGCTAATGTATCTGCCTCCTCAGCAGAAAGAGAGACAGAGACAGACAGACAGAGAGCACAGCAGCAGGCTGAGGAGTCCAGAGCGCAAGAATCGATGCGGCCGCAGGGGGAGTCGTTCAGAGGGCCGGACACAGCCTGAGCGGCCCCGTGGAGCCCCTGCCTCAATGGATCGGCCGCAGAGCTCAGCGGGGGTAAAACACACCACTACCAGTCCTACAGCCACTGACAGAGAGCGATGGCAAGATAAAAACAAAGAAGACTTAAGCAAAAGAAAGAGAATTATTGAGATAATGTGATAAAGATAAATACACAAGGAATGGGAAAGGAGGATGAACTTGCAGAGCAACACAAGAGTGAAGAGAGAGATAAAGAAAGAAGTAAAGACAGACTGGATTTCATTGTAGATGTCTTTTGAATGCCAGCAACTCCTTTCCACTGAACATCAGTGATCATCCCCAACTATAATTCTTTTCAACAATTAAAACAAAATCTGATGCATATTTATTCCCTCTTGTTTACCCCGCCTGCAGAAAGAGTTACTAGAAAGATGTGCGCTGTTCCAGAGAAAAGATGAACTGACGGAATGGAAAGCAATGAAGAAGCGCTTGAAATCTCCTCGTCCAAGCTCACTTCATCATAAAGCGTGCTTTCTCTGTGTACTGAACGCAAGGTTGACCTCCGACCTCTCATCTGACTGCCATCCCTCTGTCCATATATCTGCAGCCCGCCTCTCTCCTCACGCTGCAACCAACCAACGTTTCCTATTGATTTATTGATTGCTGTCGGCCCATGGAAGCCAACCAGCGCAGACTCGATGTGCTCCGGCTGCCCGGCTGCATAGATTTTTCTCCTCTCATCTCAAGCTGAGGGAGCAGAACAGGCCTGGGCTGGAATTAGACCAAGCGGGAGCCCAATTTGCCAGGAGAGATCACCACCTCTCGCTCCACTCCTCCCTCCCGCTCTATCTGTCTCTCTCAGTCGCATTTCCTTCTGCTTTCTGTCACTGAGTTTCGTAAGGTTTAGTTTCATTAAACTGGTTTCGCGTGGGTCTGATTCCTCCAACAGATACTTCTACGCAGTCCTAAAAGGAGACTACAGGATTAGATCTATTGTTATTACAGTGCTTGCAAAACAGAATTCTAATTATTCTTAATTTGAAACTTTATCTTGTGGATAATGTCTAAATTATTGCCGTACTGTTATTATTGTTTGTAAAATGTAAAACTGAAGCAGAAAATTGCTGATTTTAAACTAGTTTCCCAAACACTCACTTGTCAATGAAACAGACAGCTCATGCAATTTGGTTGAGCTCAGGTCTGTAAACTCAAATATCTTTGTCAATTTTAATGTAAATATATAATGCATGTGGACATAATATGTCAGTATACTTAAACATTTATATATATTTATACAATCATTCTAATTCATGCACATGTTAAATCATCATCAAACAATATGTATTAACATACTGAAAGTGCCAATAGTTTCCGTTAAAAATGACATACTTAAAGATGTCAACATTTAACAACAAAAAATAATACACTTCACCATAGCAGACAGTAAAACAATATGTCGAGTGTGATGAAAAATGCAGGTTTCTTAACGGTTCTTTGTCTGGCTGTAAGGTTCTATTAAGAACCTTTTAACATCCACAGAACCTATATGTTGCACACAAGTTTCATTGTAGCGGAAAAAGATTCAGCACATTTATATTGAAATCTGTATGCAAATTTTTTTGACACAACTCTGGGTTGAATATTTTAGAGTGATCTTTGTAAAGCTGAAATTTCTAAGTGAAATAAAATTATCACTGCAAGCACATAAAGCATAAATGTGCTAAATAAATGAATGGGAATAAATGGAAAAAAAAATACAAGATGAATGATAAGTCTTCAACTTCTGAATTGTGCGGTATGTATCGAGCAGCAATATGCATCAAGAACGTTTTGGTTTCATGTTGTCTTAACAGTTCCTCCATACAGGAATGTCAGTTTAAACTCTGCTTTATCTCGATGACTGTCGATACACACGCACATATACACACGTCTTAGAGGAGGCGTCTGTGGGTCCAGAAAATTGGATCATGAGAACAGAACTGTGGCCACCTCTTGTCTCGCTGACGGCAAGAGTGATGGATCAATAAAAAACACGACACACGCAGGGATCTGGTGTAACCATTCCCTCGCCAAACTCCGTTATACGCTGTGAGACGCTTTTACTTTTACTGCTCCCGCCATCCCACTTACCACAGGACGCCATACTGATCTGAATCTTATCACAGGACCTGACAACACAGAGACTGCACTAATCGAAATACTTTCTAAATATGTCATTGATGGCATAAATGAGTAACATATTGTGTACGACTTAGTGCATATTATTTTATTTATTAGAAAACTTTTGCATGTAAGGTAAAAGTGAGAGGAAAAACTTCAAAACATAGTGAGACACATTTGCTTTTAAGAGAATGAAAAGCAAACTTATTTATTTGATATCATTGCTATCTAAAATAGAAACCACTCAGACTTTGTTTGTCATTTATCTTATTGCTAAAGTTTGAACTCTCTGATGAAGTGTCGTCTTTGGTGGCTGAAGGAGATTTTCAATGGCCGAATTTAAAAGTAGCAAAATCCTTTGACGGTTCATGTGGGTAAAACTCTTTAGCACACGGTGTTAATGTGAATTATAGAAAGCTCTGCAGTCTTAGCGCTGTGGTTAAGATGCTGCCGTCTTCAGGGAGGACGCACCTTTTTCTCAACCATGCAGAGGTTTGTACAGCTCATTCAGGCGTGGGGTGGCAGCGTTTTACTCCAGTTCCCATCAGATTCCCAGCTTTCTCGCAGTAATGTGGGCACGCAGACAGGAAGCCCAGCCCCATCCACAGAGACCCAGCGGCGTTCAGCGGTGTGAGGTGCTCGGCATACGCCCCATCCTCGCTATTTATTTCGCGTCTCGTCCCAAAAAAACCTCGAGTGTTTCCAGAGTTTTTGAGATGACATCATGCTGTAATGTGTCCGTTCGACTCTAATTGCTTTTTAATGTGATGTCTCTAGTTCCCTTCAGACTTTTACCTTAATGGTTCCAGCATCGCAAATCTAATAGTCTCTCCACAACACCAACTTCAAACAAAGTCTAATCGCAATCTTACCAAAAAGTATGTGTTTTATGTTCTTTTGAACTTAGTTACAGGAAAGGAAAAAGTAATGATTCCACAGGAAAATGTATATATTACCTTTGATTCTGTCTGTTTTCTTGCAATATGGGATGGCTTTAGTGGGATAAAAATTGATTTTTAAGCTTTTTGTGCATTAGCTTTTACGTTTGAAATTTTATTTGCAGGGGCCATTTCTGATCAATGAGCAAAACCCGAATTTATAACACTGATGCAATAAGAGCCAACCGCTATGATCGAAAGAGATGAAAAATGGAGAGAGAGAGACAGACATAGAAAGAGAGAGAGAGACAATCGAGAGATATTTTGGCATTTGATACAAAGAAACAGAAGTTTTGCTTCTGTCTAGAAAAGAATGTATTTTACAGAAAGAACATGTTTTACATTCAGACTTTTCTTGAGATATTTTACAATAAGCAAGACTTTGGCCATCTAAATAAGGAAACGCCTAACTTGAAAACTGTAATTGTACATTAAATTGTTTTTTTACCAAAAAAGATTTTTTGTTTCTAAAACCATAAAACATTGCAAAATACAGATTAAATATGGTTAATTTATCAAAACTGGATTATTTCTGGATTATCAGGAAGAATGTATAAATAAAATAACATTAACATATTTAGCTTTGGATAAAAGTGTCTGACAAAAAATAAATGTAAAAATAGAATAAAAAACAGAAATGTGTTAAAAAATATTTGGTGAAGAATTTTTTGTCTTTTGAGTTTGACGGTCTCTACATGATACTTTTTGTTAGCTTCGCTTGCATGTTTTAAATATGGATACCACAAATGGGATCTCTTTAATATCTCAGTTGTTTCTACTAAACAGCATTTAAATAAATAAAAATTGAGAAGATCAATTTTATATGTATCTTCAGGAGAGACCTTAAGACCTTGTCTCAGACTGTGCTAAAGTTTGGTGAAATACTAATCCTAAAATCTGAAAATCAGAAACATTAATTCAAATCAAAGATATATTATCCAAGCTATATAATATCTTCTTTTTTTTGGTTCGCTGAATATCAACTATTGTCTGATTTTATTGTAAACAAATTTTGAAAGAAACATAACTGAGAGCTAACTAAAGTCTCCTGAGCTGTATATGAGCAACCTCTGAGCAACAACATTTTCCTCAGGGCATGCATAGCTATACCTAATAAAAGGTTTTAATTTCGTCATTGAAGAAAAATAAAATAAATATTGATTCTTCCTCATATAAAGACATTCTGTCCATGTTTCTTGTTCTTTATGTTTGAGAGTTCAGAGCTCTGACAGAGAAATGACATGCACCATCATCCTCTCCAAAACATGAAGGATTCCTAGTCCTAAACTTTTTCATCAGTAAGAACGCACACGTACGCAAACATAAAAGGCCATTTTCCTCTCATCCCTCCTTCTGAATCTTCCTCCTTTAATGAAAGAGACTTTCTTAATGCTTCGCTCTCACATTATGTCTGTGTCGTGCACTGAAGGGCCCTTCACGAGGATGTGGAGAAAAGGGTCGCATGAATGCCATCTTGGGTTTTCTTCTTTTTGTACCGCTGCATTTCTGCTGCATTGACTCTGAGGCCTTGGAGAAGGACGGAGATTCGTCTTAAAAGCTTGAAGGAGTGTTTGGAGAGGCCAGAGGATGGAGAGAAGTGTTGAGAGGTACTGAAAGAGACCACGAAACAGACAGAAGAGTGTTTTAAGAGGCAAGGAGCAGAGATAAGAGACCTAATGGCTCTTTGCAGCCTGAGATGAAGAGGCTTGGATAAGAGAGCACCCTTCACATGCCTTTAAGGCCGCTGTACCTGTTTGCTTTTATCATTAGAGCTGTTGGCAAAGTTTTATTGAACGTGTGAATTTGTTCACCAACACCCAGCCCTGAGATGCAGTGTTAAAGTTTTTCTTCAGCATTCAGATTATGGAGTATTTGTACAATGAAACCACGAGTAGTTTGGGGACAACTGAATGTTGCTCTGGGCCATGTGACAAAGTGCTTCAGAGAGATCCAAAACAAATTTAGGAGAAAATTGAAAAAAAAGGCATGAATTTTCACGGCATATCCTTTCATATTATTCACATAACACTCACAGTCTTACCCAGGCGTTATATGCCTGCTCCATGGGTATTTAGTCATTGTTGTAAGCATAAAATGTGCAAACATCAGTACAATTTGTTTGATGCGCTATTATTGCGCTTTCTGTATGTGTTCATTTGTTGATGACTTATTTAGTTATTACTTTTAAGACCCATTTCAGGTCTGAAACACACAGTTCCGAAGTAGCCAGATAATGGCTGTATGTTCCACAGTTTGGCATATCAAAATTATACAAAAAAAAATGCTGGGTTGTTTCAACAAACCCAAACTCTGGGTTAATTTAACCCAGCAGTTGGGTTTGACCATATTTGAGCCAGCCATGGCTCACATTTATTTCTGATCTCAGTGGGTCACTCTAAAAAAGCTGTATTGTTTCAGAAAATATGGATAAACTGTTTGAGTAAAATTAAACCAAGTTGAAGGGATAGCTCACCCCAAAATAAAAATTCTTTCATCATTTACACACCTTTGAATTGTTTTTGTTCTGATAAACACAGAAAGATATTTGGAAGAATTCTTGTGACCAAACAGTTAGTGGACCCTATTGACAACTATAGTAGGAAAAATTACTTTTTCTTTGTCCTGTTAAACACAAAATTAGATATTTTTAAGACATTTCTACGTCACTTTTGACTACCATTGTAATTTTTCCTATTATGGTAGTCGATGGGGTCCAAGAACTGTTTGGTTTCAAACATTCGTCCAAATATCTTTCTCTGTGTTCAGCCAAACAAAGAGATGTATACAGGTTTGGAACAACTAGAGAGTTAGTAATTCATGACAGAATTTTCATTTTTGGGTGAACTATCCCTTTAAAACAACCCAGCATGCAGTAGGGTAATTTAAACCCAATGGTTGGTTAGTCAATATTTAAACCGACCATGGGTTGAAACAATCCAGCATTTTTAGAATTTTGTGCTATTCCTACAAATCCTTAGTGTTAAACCTACATAAACACTGAGGTGACAGTACAAGGCAGCTCTATTCTCTTCACTTCTGGATGAAGCTGATTGGATAAACTGTCCAGAAAGGCCTCATGGGATAAACCACGGTGTGGCAAATGAGAACCCAGCTGGCCTGGAGGTTAAACAGCCCTTTAAACTCGCACATATACAACTGAAGCAGAACGGGGTCAGCCACACAGTCTCCGACTGCCTGGCTGACATCTCTTCTTGGATGAAAGATCATCACCTGCAACTCAACCTGGCCAAGACTGAGCTCCCTCGTCATTCCTGCCACCCCGTCAGAACAGCCCCAGCTTACCATCCAACTTGGTCCATCTAAATAACCCCATCGACTCAGTCAGGAATCTTGGGGTAATCATGGATGATCAGCTGACTTTTAAGGATCACGTTACTAAAAACAACTCGGTCATGCAGGTTTTGCATTGTACAACATTAGAAAGATCAACCGTTCTTAACAGAACATGCAACCAGCTTCGTCGTCCAGGCACTTGTCATTTCTAGACTGGATTATTGTAATGCTCTTCTGGCCGGTCTCCTCCCAGCCTGTGCCTTCAAACCTCTGCAAATGATCCAGAATGCTGCTGCACGCCTGGTCTTCAATGAGCCCAAGAGAGCACGTGTCACACCTCTGCCATCTATCTGCACTCTGCATCTGCACTGGCTCCCAGTAGCGGCACGCATTAAGTTCAAGGCACTGGTGCTTGCTTACAGAACAGCCACTAACACAGCACCCATCTACCTCAACTCTCTCTTACAGACCTACATCCCCTCCAGAAGTCTGCGGTCTGAAAACGAGCGGCGCCTCATTGTTCCTTCACAGAGAGGCATGAGATCCATCTCAAGGACATTTTCTTTCTCCGTTCCCGGCTGGTGGAATGATCTTCCTGTTTCCATCAGGACTGCTGGATCAATTTCACAATTCAAAAAACAGCTGAAGACCCACCTCTTCCATGAGCACTTAACTGTCTCATAAAAAAAAAAATAAAAAAATAAAAATAAAAAAATAACATTTTTACCCCTATTTTTCCTTTTCTAATGTTCTCTATATACTTGCTTATACTATCTTGACGTTGTATTTGAAACCTTGTATTACTAGCACCTCTCGTGAATATTGCTTACTTAGACGAATCGCTTGCTGTTTTCCTCAATTGTAAGTCGCTTTGGATAAAAGCGTCTGCCAAATGAATAAATGTAAATGTAAATGTAAATACTGCAAAAGAAAAAGACCTAACCTGACTGCCGTGATGAACGATCATAGATCGGAGGGTAGATCGGATAGTTTTAAAAGAGACACTAGAAAAAAGGTGTGTACAGAAAAGTGTGTGCGTTTCTGGCTCCTGAGCAGACACAATGATTTAGACAGGTGAAGAGATGCTACAGATCATTCTTTCTGTCAGCACCAAACTCTCACACATACACGCTCATGTACGTTATTTTATCAGGGGTGAACAGTAAAATGTTTCCATATCGCTCTCTTTCTTTCCGTTTTTGTTTTTTGTGTTCCCCTCTTTCTCTCTCTCTCTTTCTCTCTCTCTCTTTCTCTCTCTCTCTCTCTCTCTATCTGGCCGGAGGCACACAGTGGTGTATGGAGAGCGATTGATTTTTCCTCCCTTTCCTTCTCTCGCTGGGATTTTGACAGAATCATGGCTCTATGGAAACAAAGAAAACTGTTCTTTGACAACGGAGGGGGAGGGCGAGCCGAATCTCTCATATATGTTGTGCAGAAGCTACAATAGAATTGTTAATCACAGTCTCTCAGCTCAAGGTCCAGTGATGCAGGACTAAGTCACACCACGGTCGACTCAGCCGGTCAATGCACTGCATATCAGAATGACAGGACAATCCACAGAGTCACCTTTAGAATATAGAAAAACTCATCTCGTGATCTAACATAACTCATCTAACTAAATCAGACTTTGTGTCTGCTGCATTTTTTTACGTTAACATCATGTGTCAATATTATTGTTTATGTGGAGAAAGGGGAAGTTTTTCTGACTTTAGTCTTTTCAGCTCTAACTTTGTAATTGTTCATTTTTATACCTTTATATATCCTATATGATAACATACATGAACTGGCCACTCTATTAGGTACTATTTTTCTGCTGTCCTTCTGAAACCTTGTATCTCTATATTTTGTGATTTTCTTTTCACCCTTCATGTTTGTCAAATATCTAACCAATAGAAAGTATTAAAAAGTGCTTGTCTGCTTTGACAACACAGTATTTAATCATCTAAAAAGTACAGTGTTTTTCCATTTCAGGAAATTTGGACATCCGAGGTTTCAAAAGGACAGCACCGATTTGCACTTTTTAACAACCAGACGGAGGTAACAGTAACTCTAAAGACCAATGGTATTCCAGAAGAGAACTATGCAGAAGAGCATCTCTGAACACACGACACATTGACCCTTGCAACAGATGGGAGTCTAAATCAGAATCTTTATTTGCTGAGTTCTTAAACACAAATAGAATTTAGGTAGTTTTATATAAAAACATAAGTTGAATTCAAGAAATACTTAAGATAATATATAGCGTGCAATAACATTCTGTCTTAAAATAGTTACTACTCCCAGATAGCAAATGGAAGTGGGCCACTTTAGGTAATTATGCAGCACTGGTGGTCTTCTTCTGGCCCGGACAAAATGAATGTGAGCCTAAGTGGCCCACCTGTAAAGTAGCAAATGTGGGCCAAAGATCCAAAATCATATGTTGGCCTTTTAAGGCAAAGATGCGGCACTTATGGCAAAATGTAATCCGGATGTAACCCTAATGTGTCCCATGTTGTAAATAGTGAATTTGGCCCAAATGTTGGAGAACAAATCTGGCCCACCTTTGGCAAAGATGTGGCATAATCAATGAAGGATAATCTATGTGTAAACCAAAAATGGCCCACATATGTTGCTGCATTTTGAAAATGTTCAAAAGTCACCATCATGGTGACAGTGTTTCCTTGAGTTGGGCTCTTCAAACTTGACCTTCATAGGTTACATTTTTGTGTTGCGGTGACTACTTTTAAAGTACATTTGTTACAACAATGTTGTAATGTTGCATGTTGTTGTTTGGTGGGGTTTAAAATCATCATCATGTTTGATTCATCATCAGGATTACGTGTGATTGCAATTTGTCCAGAAAGATTTCAGAAATCTGGATGCGAATAAAACTTAATCTACAGCAGAACTTAGACACACACAGACATGAAGAATGAGTGTATGAATTTTAACTATGGTGACAATCAACAGACTAATTCAGATCAAGCGCAATGCATGCTGGGAATCATGAATGTTTCGTACTATGATGTTACTCAGCATGCATTGCAGTATTAAGTTTACCTTTGTTGATTCTCACCATTACTGAGGTTCATACATGATTCATGAGGTTCATGAGATTCTTGATGTTTGTGTTTTTCTATATTCTGCCATAGATTATGTTTCATTTGCACTCATATTTCATACAAAAAATGTAACCTATGATGACCATTATGGTGACTTTTGTTAGCTGGGAACGTTCTTAGAACATCTAAAAAACTGGACATTTTGCGATATGTGGGCCAAATGAAAGTGTCAGGTTTGGGGCGGATCTGGGCCAGAATAAAAGCAAACTGTGGGACAGATTAGGGTCAGTTTTAGTTTATTTAGTTTACATTTGGCTAACATGTGGCATTGCCATGGTTTGCCTGTGGCTCAGATTTGGCAAACAGTAGCGGACCGCCCAAGTGCCATCATTCCATGCCATATGTGGGCCAAATGAAAGTGTCAGGTTTGGGCCAAATCTGAGCCGCAACAATTTTGCTATCTGGGCTGCCACTACTGTCAGGTAAGATCAGAAAAGTGAGGCTGCAGTAGACAAAAGAAGGTCAAGAAACCATTCTGACACATACCCTAACCCTTTCTGAATCATAATTTGACATACAACATAGATCCATCCTGCCATGTATCAAAGGGTTCAGGCTGGTGCTGTATTGGTTTGAATAAAATCTTCATGGAACACTTTGGGCCTCTAAGTACCAACTGAGGACTGATAAACATCAGGGCCTACCTGAGTTTTGTTGCTATCTCTATTGCTTTATGACCACAGTGTACCCATCTTCTAATGGCTTCTTTTAACAGAAGTACAGCACAATTTCACAAATCTCAGATCACCTCAAATTGATTTTATAAATACAATAATAAGTTCACTGTACTCGGTCTCCACACTGACCAGTTACTCATAAAGACTGCAGAATTGTACTATTTATATGTGTTTGTTATATTTCATGCTTTGCCTTTGGACACTTCTCACTTAAACATGATACTATGATAATATAGAGAACACTATTCCTTACATTTAAACCATATAACATTTTATATCATATGACTAAAAATGAAATCATTCACAAAATATTACTTTGCTTTTATTGCAGTAGCATTTCACACGCACACCGCCCATAAATAAAACATTCCTCATCAAATACTTTATATCTCTCTTCACTCAACTGAATTTAGTCTCCTCTTATCAATATTGAAATCATGTAAGCATTGAAATCAATAGCGCCTCCGACCACATGGGAGGGTTTCCAAGTTGCCAGATTGTGTCTCGGTGTAATTCATACCCAGAGCCAGTTTGCAGACTTAATTTTTATTGAATTGTTGCTGTAATTTGAATACTGCGAGTGGAGGACTTGGCACATGGCAATGCAGCACAGGAGCCTCACAGACATTTGACTGGCAGCTCACGGTGAGCGCCGGGCACATATTCTGAGGATGTTAGTCTATGCAGAACCTATGAAAATGTGAAAACCACATATGACCTAAAAAAACTGTTTAAAGGTGATAGTCATAGTGTAGAAATGCCCACTTCCTATTAAAAATATGGATTAATTTACTAGATGTGCCTTCTCTAGCCTGAACACACAGTAGATTTGTGCCACGATCATCCTGAAGCCGTCTAGTAACATTTCCACGTTTCAAGGATAGAAATCAATAGTAATAATTTCTAAGGTCTCTCTGACACACACACATGCTCTGTGAAAGCAGTGCACCCATGACACGCACTGTCCTCCATCTTTGTCCTCTTTATTCACCTTTTCCAGTTTTATGTTTATTATTTACATTTATTCAAAAATAAGTTGTAAAATGTAAATAACAGGTCGATAAATAAGAATTTATTATCTATTCTATTCTTTTTATTTCATGTCCATTTCTTTTGCCGAAATAAACTAAAAAGGCTTTCTGCTGGATTGTATTTTCTCTTGTTAAAAGTTTTAGCATGGCATTATTATGCCAAGACTTTGACGTTTATTGATTTGCTGAATTACTCGAATCTTCTCGCAGGAGAAAGAAGGTGTGCAGAAAGTAGATATCAATCTGCTTTTTGATTTGTCCTTTATTTTTACATCCTAGGTGTTGACGGTTCAAGAATGACTCCTGCAGTCATTCCTGATGTTTCCCTTCCATCTGCTACTGTATCCTTGAGTGGTAGGCTGCCATTTTGTCGTGTACATATTTCATAATTCTTCTCACATTCACATTTGAATGGTTTTGTGTTGTTGAATGTTGAGGGAAGAATCGTATTGACCAGTGGTTCCATCGCCACTGTTTCTGGAACAGCCAATCAATTTATCGCCCATCGCTACAATAATGTTTTGAGTCACAGCTGTGAAGCCGTCAAAGATCTGCTGGTATTATCTGAGCTGCCAGCACTCTCTCTCTTTCTCTTTACACGCACTTACTCACTCACCCCATTAGACTGATGAAACCATGCCTGTCCCACAACTCATCGGCGTCATGTTAAAACCAGCCATCACTGCCCGGAATTCTCCCATCAACATGTGTAAAGACTTTGCGTCGTGCATTGACGCGGATAACACAGACAAACTCATAAAAACATGGCCAGGTCACACTGTAGTCTTCAATATATACAAATATATACAAATAAAGTTTTTCTACAAATGTATGAATTTATAAAAGAGTTTAACCTCAAATGTCATAAAACACATTTGTTGTTGTAACTTAAATTCTTAACGACAATTCTCATTAACACTGTTCAGGGCAATTTGTTTTCAATGTTACCTGAAAAAATAATGCAATTAATTTTTTTTACCTTAGACATTTATATTCATTATTTTGAGACAATCATGTTTGTCTCCTAAATCATAGATTTTTCTTTTTAAGTATTTTGCTCGCTTTTTGTCATAAATGTGACTTAACAGAGGTAACTGACAAATATAAATAAGAATAGAATAAGAAGGAGCTTTATTACCAAGTATGTTTACACACACAAGGAATTTGACTTGGCGACAGGAGCATCCAGTGCAGAAGAAAGTAAACACGTAGTGCAACATAGTGCAAAAGTACACAATAGTGGTGAATAACACCAAGCAAAGGGGAGGGGAATAAAAACTGGAGTTAAATAATAATAATACACTATGTAAAGAAGTAAAAAAATAAAAAGAAATATATGTACAGACAAGAAACGACATATAATTGTTTAAATGAATGTGCAGATGTGTTATATACAAGTTTATCGTACCTGTTGTTTACAGTTCTAGGTGCATATGTACAATGTGCAAATGTGCAATAAATGGACATTTGATCGTATATGCTGTCTATGTTGTTTGTAATTGGGATAATGTAAAGATCTGTTAATATGTTTTTAAATATATTTTTATGGCTGTATTAATTAAAAAAAAAACGTAAAGCTGTGGGTTCTTCTTAACCTGCGAAAATTGTCTGAGTAACAAAAAAATGACTCCCATTACAATAATAATTTGTTATTATTGTAATACATATATTATTTTTTAGACATTTAATTAAAGCAAAATACGATTTGATTTTGTTTTGTTTATTGTTGGGGTGACGCATGACCCTCAGATGTTCCCAACATCAGTGCTGATGGAATTAAGTAACCAGCATCATGTACAGTTTACATTTATGATTGTACTCTAAATGTCACAATCGTGTGTTTACAGTAATTTATTTCATTGTTTTAAATTACTGATGCTTTCAACTCCAATCTGACAGCACACTGCATCTGGTCAGTGTGTGTGTCCATACTGGTCATTCTGGTCTGGTCAGTGACCTTGACCCCAGAGGTCATTGGGCAGCAGGATGACCAGCTGTCCATTTTTAAGATGCTATCATCAAGGGCAGACGTTGTTTTATCTCTACACACACACACACACTTACACACAAGAAAAGACAAACACACACAGGTACTAATGACATACACGAAACTGCACACCCAATATTCTTCAATGTTTTTATAAAAATGTCTGTCATTTGAAGAAGACCAGACTTTCAGTCTTTCTAATATTGCAGTGTGGCTGAGTGCTAGAATGGGCCCTTATGTGAGATGGTAAGTGTAATGAGAGGTCATTTTGTGTTCAGTGATGTTGTAAATCAGAAGGTCTCTCATCTCCTGTGTCTCTCAGAGCAGATATCGCTCTTTTTTTTGCTTCTCCCGTGTTCTGGTTGCAAATAATGTCTTATCATTTTTCTGTGGGCTGCTGTAAATGCGGTAGATTACTGTATCACGACCCTTCAGCATCTCTGAGCTGTGCTGCCGTGATTTAATTTCACTTGTAAGTAGCAGAAAGAGTCAGTTATATACACCTGATTGTTTTGACTCAAGCCTGTTTTGAGACACTAGCTTTCTTCTGATCTACAACTGCTTTTGTTTCTTACAGTGTCTCTTATTTACTTGCTCTTTTGCCCTCAATTATACTTTGTGAATATTAAAATAACATAAGTACTTTTAAGATTGTGTTCAAGATTGTGTTGATGGGGAAAACGTTATTGAATGAAATGTATTGTATGTTGTCGTTATTGTTTATTCATGTTGGTTAGACTGAATATCTCTGAAAATGTCTTGTTACCAAGTGAAAAGGTGCATCGAATAAGAATATGTATATTTGAGTGTATACATATCCATTGAATTTTATTTTTGTCAAAGTAAAGAAATATTAGTGTTTTATTGAGATTGTACTAAATGACAAATCTTGCCATGTCATAAAAAGAACATTTTTAGAACATGTACCTTTTAATATTATTTAAATGACTGAAAAGGTCTTCTCAGTAATATTTTTCTTGTTTTGTTCGTAACATGACAACAAAAGTAAAAAGTAAATGTTTCATCATTTATTTATTTTTTTGGACGTAGAAAAGTTTTTCTAACTTTTATATACAGTAGTATTAAAATTCATAATCCGACATTTTGTTTTACTACTTTTTAAAAGGCAACAATCATGGTGGTCTCCGAAACAAACTACATCAAGATTTCTGGGTTCTAACTGTATTTCTGCTGGGTGGTACAGTACAATCGTAGAAAAACGAACTGCCATATAACTCTAACAAACTTTCAATAGAACAATGTCTGGCAATAACAACATCAAGAGACTGAACATTTCTTTTAAAGACTGAAATAAATGGTCTGGACCCCTACAAATTAACCTTAATTTATTTACCCTACTGAATCTGCCCTGTCATTTAATAACTAAAGTCTCTTTAACATTTGATGTGTCCACACAAACACTGAGCGAGTCAAGAGTTTTCCCACGGCTGAAGCTGAGGTACAGGAAAAGTCAACACGCCGCTAGTTCTGAGAGGAGGCGGAGCAAAGAGGTCACAACCCTGACCGCAACGTCACACTACATTGATAAGACCTTATCACTTCAGAGATGGAAATAGAAAGACAGTGATGTAACCTAAATTCTTCACACATAGAAACACTGAATTGTCTTTGTACAAGAGACTTTGGGACCTTGAACAGAGCATGTTTCGTGTGAATGTTTCTAAATACTTGTGAAACAGCATACCTTTCACTTCCATGATGTGGTCTATTTGTGATATTGATTTACCAATAATTACAAAAGTTTTGTTTTGTTGTGTAATTGTTTGTGAAAACTTTATGTATTACATATATTGCAGAAAAAGTCACAATGACTCTGAGGCAGAGTTGCTATAGTTTGGATGTTAGTTTTATTAATATTTTAAATGTTTAGATTTTATGTTAATTTTAGTTACATTGTTAGCAACGTTTGCTTTTGTCATTTTATTTTTTAAGTTGCTATATAAGATCCATTAATTTAAGTTTTATTTTTGTTTATTATTTTAATTTTAGTACATTCAACTTATTTCAGTTTATTTCTGAGGCAACATTTCAATTTATTTTTATTTTTAGGCCAATTTAAAAGTTTTAATTTTAGTAAAACTAAAAAAACTTGCTCTGCAGTTAGAGTCAATGTAACATTTGCATATAATAAATTTAGCTTATTTCTCAATGGTGAATATGATTTTTCCTGAAAAAGGATTTCACCTTTCCTTTAACAAATCAGGGGGTTAGGGTCAATGTTAGTCTAAGGACTGGGTTAGGTACTTTTATACCATCCTTTCAAACCTCATATTCCCTTCTAATTTGAGGGGTAAGTTATGGTCACAGTAAAGGATCTTGGAATCTGAGCTTTTTAAAAGTGACACGTGTGTCTGTTAGGGTCATGATTGGCCTGAGCAGCTTTCGAAATGGACAAACATTTTCATAGTTCCAAACAAGGCTGGACTGGGACCGAAAAGCGTGACTTCTTTGCCAAGCGGCCTGTCGGTTTCATTCATGCATAATTGTGTCTCTCTTTGATCATTCACGTTACAGGCCCACTGAGAAAATGCCCGAGCCCTGGTTCCAGAAATATTTGGTGGAAGGATCTATCCCAGACCAGGGTCTATCCCAGAAATAAAGGTATGACCAGTAACACAAGTGTATATTGACTATATGCACACAGAACAGTTTTTTACAGTGTAACAAGACAAAACTTGGTTTGCAGATGACAGCCCTTGTAACTGATTCTGTAACTTTGTTCCTGAAATTAAATGGTGAGAAAGCAGCTATAGTCATAGTTTGGTCTCACAGCGGTGAACTTTTATGCGGATAACAAGTCATCTCAAGATTTAATTTTCCAAATGCAAACTGTTCTTGAACCGTATGTGCATTAAAACATTTGCAGATGTGGTCCATGGGTGCTGTTAGATGTGTAATTGTGTAATCGGAAGACAGCGCTATGTTGGCAGGAAGACGGAGCACCACAGGGATGGCAGGAAATAGATGGGCTACTTCCACCTGCTCAGCATTTCAGCGTGTGTTTTGCCTTTTTATTGGCCATGGCATCATGATAGATAATCACAGGGGGATCACATAGAGTTTTTGTTAGAGATTTATTTGTTGTTTCTGGTGCAGTTGCATCAGGGTTACAATAAATGATGCTGCACTAACAAACAAATTGCATGGTAAAAAAATGCCACAGGTTGGTCATTTCAGTGATTAATACCAACTTCTCTGCAGATGGAGATCTTTTCTCACCTTGTCAGGACTTCATTTACAATTTATATAGCAAAATATTATGCCAAACATAAAACTAATCTTTCAAACTTATCTGAAAACTATTTCACCAAAAATGACCACGACACAAGCATTAACTATAAAATCACTTTAAAGCCTTGATGATGCATCGATTCATTTACATATCCTGAAATTTCATGACAAGTGCAGAATAATGCCATAAACATTTTGATCTATATTAGCTTAAGTAAGAGACTGCAAGCTTTGCATGCCCTTATCCTCTAAATGTCAATTTTGTCAAAAAAAAACATTTTGATTTCATGGGAACTCTAATTTATGCCAAACTGTAGACCAACATATTAAAAAATCTATTAAAGAGTAAATTCCTTTTCATGCAGTGTGTAATGTTGCCGTGTTTTAAAATAAGCAGTCTGCCAAGTTGTAAATCCGAAGGTGAATGAATAACAAAGTTATTAGTTTGTAAAAAAGGGAGTCAACTCTGAATTACGCGAACGAGTCGTGACCCATCCGATTCTCTAAACTCTGTGTATTTACATTACTGGAAAAAGTTCCCGTCTGCCAGTGAAAACTTGAACACACGCCCTAAACCAATCACAGCAGACTAGACCATTTGACCAATCACAGCAGACTAGCCCATCTGACCAATCACAGCAGACTATAGCGGAAAGGCGGAGATTAGAGAGATGAATCGCGGAACGAATCATTTGAAAGTCAGTCAAGAAGTAAAGTAATAAAAACTGCTTATTATTACGAAATATTAGTGTTTCTTACATAAACCTGTGGTCGGACACTCCATAAACCAAAGAAGGCCCTTACAAATCAGAAGCTATTTACTCTTTAAAACTTCACCCTATTCATCTACATCCTAAACCTACATGATATCATCCCAACAGTATCTACAATTTGAAAAGACCAACCCAAAAGACATTCAATTTCATCCCAAATATATTCCAAATATGGCCGTGTTTGCATCTTGTCAAGTAGTGCCCATGTTGTACACTGCTACACACCCACCTATAACCAGCTGACTGGACTGTTTCATTTACCGTCAAACATATTTCTCTCAAAAAGCATATTTATCTCAAATTCAATTACCTGAACGGATATGTTGCATTCCAAACATATCGAATGTTCTGAGCAGACGGCAGTGGGTCAGACGGGCTTCGAACAGAATCCTGCAAAACACAACCTCTGGCGCTACCATTTATTCATTACTATAAGTCAAATAAAGATCTTGTTCCTCATTGGTTTAGGACTTTGAGTTTTAAACTCAGGTTGCCATGTGCAATGGTTTGTTTTACTCACATGTTAAGGTTCTGTGTTTTTTCTTCATTTTAAGGTTGTACTGAGCTCCTTCTGAAAGATCTTAGCCGCACGTGGTGGAGCTGATCCAGACACGATGGTCCACCATGATATTTCAGGCTGAATGCCTGCAGGCCGGTATGTGTGTATTGATCGTCTTTATCATCCCTTCTGGGGAAAAAACATCTCTGTGGCACAAAGACACACAAGCTGTGTATGTGCGCCCCAGTCTCAAAGCGATGCTGGAGATGCAGTATTCACTCATCTCATTATGCAATATTTTACTATTTATTTAGTCTTATCTGTGATGATGATTATAACACAGTATGTTAAGCAATTTGCTGAAGGGGACGCATAGCTGTTGATGAGATGAAAAGTCTTAAAGGGATAGTTCACCCCCCAAAAAAAAAAATAACTTGGTCACCCTCATGTCATTCAACGGTCTGTGACTCTTCTGCTGTGCAACACACACAAAAAGATATCTTGAGAAATGGTTTTGTGTCCATAATGGGAGTCAATGATGTCCAATGGTGTTTGGTTACCATCAAAATATCTTCTTTTGTGTTCTGCAGAACATGATAGTGAGTAAATAATAAGAGAATTTTGATTCATAGCAATGAAGGGATAACTCCAAAGAATCCTAATGAGATTAAATAAGAATAAAATAACTACTGAATTATTATATTCTTTTTTTTACTTTTTAGACTTAAGATGTTGATTTGATTGGCATCTTATTTTGAAAATGTTTTAAAATGATGGGACTTAAATTATCCTGTATTTTTCATTCTGGTTATGGTGCTCAAAAGAGATCTTCCTCCCTGTGAGAGTGGGAAAGTTTGCTTCTTGCAGTGCTCAGTAGTGATTATCTGTCACTAGTTGTTTTAGTAATGCTTTAACCAACACACAGATTTGTTGAACAATGGGTCAGAATGAGAACTGTGATAGCAGAATTGTCTCAGAGACACCTGTGGGCAGGGCAGAACGTTCACATAAATTCGAGGATGTGTGTTGCCGATGACAGATGCATCAGTGTCTTGTTTTCTCAGCAGTAAAGTTTCTGCATGCGGCAAGCAGCCGAGTGATCATTTATCTCTGGGGCGTTGTAGATAATTATTTGGAAAGCTCAAAGCCTCTCGGCACACAGGAATTCTCTGTGTTGTCTGAGTGCTTATAGCTTTGCTATGAGAGATGATGAAAAATTATGACGTCCTGGTTCACTTAAAAAAACAATTTCTCTGTAACAATTTTCAACTGTTTTAGTGACATGTGGTTATGTAGCTATCATGTCTTGAACACCATAAAAAATGAATTTGGATAACACAGCTAGATAATTTGGTTTCAGGAGGACTTGATCTCTGACTTCATCTTTATTTAATCTCATTGCTGTCTAACCAAGATTTATTTATTTATTTATCCTTTATTTGACCAGGTAAATCCCACTGAAATAACACAATGTCTTTTTCTGGGAAGACCTGGTCAAGAAAACAAATAACAAGCCAATCAATAAAAGTTCACTTCAAGACACTCACTTACAAGACTCTTCAATACAGTTTGCAAAATAAGTTTAAAACTCCTCAGACTTGGAAGGATCTCCAATTTAACTGTGTTTTACAATTCGCTCCAGGCACATTTACCAAATTCACAATACACCTTTAAATCTTTGATAAAGATCTCAGATGACATTTATTTTTGTCATTTTCTGATACGGGCCATTGTACCTGAAGTGTCACATTATTCCTGAGGTTTTCAATAAAGTAATTGATGTGTGTACTGATATGCATGTGTGCAATAATCTGTTCAAGCATGTGTGATTATATCTCTCACAAACACAGAGCTCACAGCAGTGTCGGAAATATCACCTTCACTAATGAAGGTTATACTCAATATAGATCTATAGACTGCTTGTGTCATTTTCCATAAATGGCAGTCAGATAGCTTTGAAACCTTTTTAATCTGTTTCAGACAGTGTTAGCAGCGGTACATCATACTTCCATGGCATTGCTTTTCACAATGATTTGTGATTTGTGCTTTTCTCACTCCGTTGTTGTCTAAATATCAAAACCAAATTATTCAGTCAATAAAATTCATCAGTTAACACAATTCTTTCAAGAACACATGAGTTAAGTGCAGGGCAGGACCAGCTCGACTGTAAGGCTGGACTGAGCAGCTAAATTAAGTCTCTGTACAGCTCAGGCACCGAGCTGCCTCCTGTTAATTAAATATTAATGATGAAAGATTATCATGGTCAAAGCCCGATTTATCAACAAGCTCTGGTCTGCTCGGAAACCACACTGTGGTTCAGATACAGCACTGGTATCAGCTCCGTGGCCAAGTCTGAATAATTCAGATTCTTGTATGTGTGTGTGTGTGTGTGTGTGTGTGTGTGTGTGTGTGTGTGTGTGTGTGTGTGTGTGTGTGTGTGCGCGCGCACATGTGTTATAATTTTTAATAATGTTTAGATGCTACCACAGCAATTCCCTACATCCACTGTATTTGTGGCTAAGCTGTGATGCAGAGTATGTGTTGATGTCACTTTTAAAGCAAGAATGTTTTTCAAAATGATCACCTGCATTGAATAAGCTAAAATGAGCACCCAGATCATATGGAGTGACCATTGGTTGCTACATGAACCCTGAGTCAATGACCCTTGACCCATCATCGTGAAACCCATCTCAATGGCAGATGGTGTGGAACTCCAAGATGAAGCTCAAATACATGTAACAGTTCAATGTTAGGTTGCTTTTTTCTGTGATCCTTATAGCTTCCCAACCCCTAAAACACCATAAGGTAACATACAAAAATATGAGAGAAAAGTTACATTCAATTAAATTATAAGTGACATAATACAGGTGTATAAATGTACAAGACATGTTATGGATAATGGTAGGAGATCAAATCACTAGGTGTTTAATTTTAGATTAAAATACTATATATGTAATATTTGATTTTAGTGTAAGCAAATCTTTTAGTCTTGAGTGTAATATTAAGAGCACTCTTCTCCTCTCAATAAACTGGTTATACTAGATGAACAGTATAGTGGGAGAAATCTGAATTGATCATGGTGTTGGTTACACAGGCAGATGACTGCTAAAGCAACACAGGCCATCAGCCATCACTATATAGGCACTATATGATTTAAATCTAAATAACTGTGCAATAATAAGCGTCTGTATACCAATATAATACCTAATACTTTTAATTGTATTTTATTGAGCTAACTGTACCAGATATCATTCTGAACATAAGTGAATCAGAATAATATTTAAATATTTGTATATTCTCAGAGTCTTTTCAATGCGATAATTTTCTTTTCTTGCAATATGTTGAATAATTGATTTTGTTTTTATATATTGGTTTCATATTTTAAACATATGCTACTGTTTTAAAGCAAATGTATTGGTTTGAATTTTACCCGCTGTCTAAATGATCCATTTCTTTAAACTATTTCTAGACATATAGAATAAAACAAATGCTTTAATGTGTGCATGAAAACATTTTCACTGTGTTGTGTTCAGAGGGCCGTGTGTGTGCGTTTGTGTGTGTGAGTCGAGTGCGCGTTCACTGATCGAACATTTCGATTGTTACTGAAATCATTTGCATACTGATTCTCTTTCAGCTCGCGCCCGATCCATAACTGCTCGCGCGGCTATTCAAATGCACGCGCATCGTTAAATGCACGGATAAGACAGAATAAAGAGCCGTGCGACCAGCTAACTGCGCCGACAGAACCGGAGATTTTGCCCGTGGATGCTTTGATTTGATCATGGAAATGGTGGAGACGATTATCGCGCTGGAAGAGACGCTTCGGATGGATGCACGAAGCGCTTTACGCACGGAGAAGGCTGAACAAACTGTTCGTCAAACGATTTCTGAACAACCAAAAACTGTGGATAACAGATAAAAACTTACAGGTACATGTTTGTGCATGGTATGATGGTGATAATCTCTTTAACGACGGCTGCGAAATCATGTTTGAAAGTGCGCTTCGTGTCGGTGCGCATGGGAAGGTGTGTGTGTGTGTGTGTGTGTGTGTGTGTGTGTGTGTGTGTGTGTGTGTGTGTGAGGACAGAAATTGCTGCGTGATGAGTGTATAGCCTACGTTGTTTTACTGGATGTCTTGACATTTGGCGTCCTGCAGAGTTTACAGAACTCTGAGACAGGGTTTAAGTCAGAGGTAAAAAAAAAAGGTATAAACCGCCGCAATTCTGGTAATGATGCGTCGTACTTCCACAAAATATTAATTATAGTGTATAATCATGTATGCATGAAATACAGAATCCACGCACAGAATGTCCTTACTGTTAAATGGGGTGTGTCTCGACTGTGACACACACTTATCTAAGTGGGGTTCAATGGTTCGTGTTTCACTGCCCCATTATAATTGGATCAGAAACATCCTTTAAAAATATCTGGCGCGTCGGGTCACCGAATGTCACCTGTTATCCTTATTAATTATGATAATCAAGCTATGGCTCGTGTGTTTATGTATCTCTTGTCCGCTAATTTCACCACGCGCTGAAAACAGGACCCTTTGACCTTAAACTGCAAGTATCAGAGAGTAATTTAAGAGTTTACTCCAAACGAATGGGTAATAAGGAAAAAGAAGGTGAATGTCATTCTGCACATATTCTTCTTCTTAAGATATTTCCAAATGTACCATTTAAATTTTATGTGCCAATAATAAACGTACGAAATTATCAAATAAATGAATACTTTATGAAAATATATTGCAACTTTACAACCAACAGACCTCCAGTGTTATTACACTCACTCCCGCTCTCACGTGTGCGTCAGGTTATCTAAATCTGTATCTAATCTTTATCTAATTGTTTATGACAATTGTATGAAGCAAACTCCTTGAAATTTTACTTATAGACCTTGCCACCTCGAATAGAAAGCCACTTCCTACGTAACCATACACATAATGTCTGGGGGTTGTTGGGGATTATTGTTTTTAGCAAAACAATTGGAGAGTATCGTGATGGTTTTTAATAAATTAATTGTACAGAATTACAACTGTTAATCCATTTTAATGTGATTTTCTAAACCTGTCTGTTATTTAGAAGCCAATAACACTTCAGGACAGATGCAGTCTTTAAACAAGACCACAAATAAAACAGGACTAATAACAGGACCGTAAAAAGGCAGGTGTTTTCAGCTTTCAAAAGCAAGCAGTGAATTTTATCTTTACTTTTACGCATTGATGGACTCTATAATACGTTTTTATTTACTGTGTGCAGAAGCTGTGCTGACGTGATCGATAGAAATGGAGATCGAATTATAAGCTTTAATTCATGCAACACCTCCACTTCCTTTTGTACCGGAAGAAACACTGTAAGTGGAAAACACATTTTTTTAATCGATTTATTGATTTAATGCGCGTAGAAATTGAAAATATTGTTGAATTAAAAAAGGACGAATTCATTTATTAATGCTTGTTGGACACGTTAGTTTGGAATGAGCTTCAAATGATCCTGCATGTTAAATCAATCTATTAACACTTTCAGTTACTTATTTCATCCAAAGTGTTGCTGTAATTGTATCTTTTCGCTCCACTTTCAATTGAAAGAAATTGATCCGCTAATGTAATCCAGAATCGATTGTTGCATATTTCAATCATCCTCTACCCTGAGAGCTTTGAGACCTGTGAGTCTTACAGATAACAACCACATATATATTTAAAAAAAATACTCTTATAGGGCTTATTCTGAGATTTGTTATTATCTTTGATAGTTTGCCTTTTTTAATTGTTTATTTTTAATTGTATTTTAATAAGGTTCATTCATTAGTAGCCGCATTTCCTACATAAAACAACTAAATATAATAAAGGATGAAAATCAATATGATAACCATGGAGAAGTATGAAATCCTTTGTCAATGTCAATAGGGTGTTTACACATTTAGCAAATCTATTTCACACTAAACAAGTTATAATTAAGTAACTGAAAATTATTCTAATTATTCTAATTATTATCATCATTATTATTTTTATTGTGTTGACAACAACAATAATAATAGTAATAGTAATAATCATTAAAAGGTTCATAACAACTGCTTTTTAATATTTAGTCATATTTAATATTTAACGGTTTTTAAAAGTTACATTTAAACTGTTAAAGAAAGTAAAGTCATATCAGCAACTTACGAAACTTTTCCTGCATAACAAAAAAATTATTACGTAATGAATACAACAGAACAAGATTTCAATCCGTAAACATTTACTGTATTTGTTAATTAAAAAATATACGTTAAAATTCCAAACAGTAAATCTATTTCATTTAAATAACCTGACTTGTTAATGTTTGACTCTGTATTGATCGGCGCTGCAGTGTGTTTATATAGACCTAGCCTAGTGACATTACAGTGCTCAGATTTGCCTTTGATTCATATTTAAAGTAAAAAGGCTTTAAAACTGTTCTCCACATATAAAAATACAGACGCCTAATTAATGATTTGAGGAAAGTTCAGGCGCACAAGTCATTAAATTATTAAATATTCTTTGTGGGTGAGGCACCAAATCCCATTAGGAAATGTTAAACGAAGAGACATTTTATAATCGATATTTTGTGCATTGGCACTGCCTTCTCTGTCTCTAAGCCATGGTGAAAGTAAAACGTCAAAAATCTCGGTTTAAAAAATAATAACGACGTTTTATTTTTTTTTAGCTTTTGAATCGTGTCAATTATTTTAACTGCATATTTGTTATTCAATAGTCTATCAACATATAATTCTAACGATATTTTAAAATAATTATTATTATCAGTTTGAATTTAATTTTGTGACATTGGCATATTTTGTAACATATGCGTTTCTTTCCAGACATTACCAGTTAATCTTGTCACCACACATTTAAACAGTTAAAATATATGCAAACTTTCAGGGGCAAGGAGAGACTCCTAGGTAGGCCTCAACAGAAAGACCCTCCATAATAACCCCCCACACACGCGCACGCACACACACACCGCTGGGCACGTCACGGAGATACGAGTGCGAATGAAAAATATCGACCACTATGAGAATGTGCGCAGATGTGGCTTGCTGCTAAATTTCGTGCTTGAATACGATCTTTTCATCAAATTAATGGTCGACGGTGATAATGCAAAGCCTGCACTGGCTGGCCATTTTTGTTTATGTGAAAATAAACCATAGAGCGAGCCAGAGAGCTTGCTAGCTATTCGTCACCGTAAATTCCCAATGTATAAACTTGTATAATGTATAGCCTACATTACGTGTAATATATAGTGTTTAATAAATGTGTATTATTAATTTTATTGCTCATTTAAAACTTCTAGAGACTGGAGCACCTTTGAATATATGATTTTCCTAATTATCGATAGTAAAAGGCGTATGGTCTGGTGTCGACAGTTGTCAAATCGTCACTAACGATCCGAGTTGACTTTTAATTTGTAGCAATTTAACTTGTTAATTTTTTTTGTTCATCTTAACTCGTTAATCTGGGTGGTATTGTTCTTGACCCTGACAGATGTATGTGTGTTTTGTCACTAAGCAGGTCCCTAAGAATCAAGGAAAAGTCTGAAAAAGTTAATCTCTCGCCTCCCCCGCAGCTGTTAGCTTCAGGAGTCTTGAAGCGTCACCTTTGACATGTCCCCAACGAGCGCGAGCGGGGGCCAAAAGCAGGGGCCTCAGGACTGACCGCTGCAAGCTGTCACCACACCCGGGCTTGGACGCTTTCGCCGGCCCCTAACTGTCCAGTTATCTCGTTCTCTTGCTTGAATGCATATAAAACTGACTTTTTGGAGTCGATTTTAACTATATGCAATGTGAGGTCTTGCAAGGTGATATCTTTGCGTGTGCGGAGAGGGGGCCTTATAACTGCCCTAATAATGTTTATGTTACGCCTACATACAAATGTAACATGATATCATTTTGTAACATATCAATTGTTATTACATTGTGAATTGCTCTATTTTTTTGGTCTATATTAACATGTACACATATATACACATCTCACGTGTCGCATTGGTTAAAAGTAATAAATGTGTAGGCCTACATTTAATTTGTTTGTCGTTGTCTGTTCAGGCGGTTTTTGAGCTGGTTATTAATTACTGTGCATAAAAGGTGTTTGATATACGAGGCGACTTGATATTTTGCCAAATAAATTTGGGCTTGCCCTGCTCGTTTAGGTGTAGAATGAAGTTCACCCATGAAAGGTAATGTGCTGTGTCATTATTCTGCCAGTCCACGGAAGCGGGACACACTCCTGATGGCTTGGTTCGTTACTTTTAATAGCACAACAATAGAAACATCTGTCCAGCCTTTCTCTGCCTATTACCAATCCGTCTGTGCCTGATCCCCCCTAAACTCCAACTCGGCATGGAACAGAATGACTCACGTTCAACAGTCTGTACTTTGATTCTTGAATTTCTGAAATAAAAAAATGTGTACGTTGTAAAAAAAACTTCAGTGCGTGTCATTTAATTGTGGTCTATTTGAGGTCGTGACGCATTGTATATTTCCTTTGTGCCTTCATGTTTTTATATATTTTGTAGTATTACCTCAATGTGTGTAAACACTTCTATGAAGATTGAATATGCAGAACCCGGAAACGTGTTTACTGCGTGCATCGCATTAAGGAGGTTTTCCTATACTTAAAGGCTAACGTTTATGCATTCATTATAATCGTCTTGGGTTAGACGTTATGAGGTCATGAAATCATTCTAATGTCACATAATTAAAACACTTCATTTCCGAAACTATTTATTGATACTTTGGAACATTGGTTTGTGTGAGGTTACTCAAGCTACGTTCAGAAGGAGGTATTCCTAATAGAAAATTGGGTGCAACTTCCTAATGCGTGACGTCAGAGGGATGGGAGCAGCGCGCGTGCGCGGGAGCGCGGAGCGGCAGCCGCAGCGCCGAGCTGAGAACGGAACAACAGCAGACATGGCAAGAGATGGCGAGGGACGCGAGCACACTGACAACATGCACTGCTGAAGGGACGGGGGCCTTAACATCTGAGGAAAAATACAAAACTTTATAATACGACAAAGAAAAGACAAAAATCGAAAAGAAAGAAACAATACTCGAGATTATATAGAGAGACTCTAAAAACTGAACTTTTTTTCAATGAGCGCACTTCTGTGGACACCGCTCCGCTATATCAGATAGATGATTTGTCCACTCGCTTGCACGTATAATGAACGCACAGCTGTCTATGGAGAACATTGCCGATCTGCACGGAGTGAGTCATGAATCGGTCCCCAGCGCAGCGGATCTCATGACTGGAGACAGCTCTCATCACAGGAGCCATCGGAGCACTCTGTCAGCCCATGCGCGCTCCATGGGCATGGCATCAATCCTGGACAGCAGCGACTATCATCACCACCGGCCCCCGGAGCACCCCGGGCTCGCCACCCACCTCCACCCGGCCATGAGCATGGCGTGCGAGGCTCCCCACGGGATGAGCATGAGCAGCACCTACACCACTCTCACGCCGTTACAGCCCCTGCCGCCGATCTCCACCGTCTCCGACAAATTCCCCCACCATCATCACCACCACCATCATCATCACCATCACCCGCACCAAAGAATCCCGGGCAACGTCAGCGGGAGCTTCACCTTGATGAGGGACGATAGGGGTCTGGCCCCGATGAATAACCTGTACTCTCCGTACCACAAGGACGTGACCAGCATGGGACAGAGCTTGTCGCCCCTGTCTGGGTCTGGACTGAGCGGCATTCACAACTCCCAGCAAGGTCTGCCGCCGTACGCGCACCCCGGTGCCACAATGCCCGCCGAGAAGATGCTCACACCCAATGGATTTGAGGCACACCACCCCGCGATGCTGGCTCGACACGGGGAACAGCACATGAGCGCGTCCTCGGCGAGCATGGTTCCGATAAACGGTATCCATCATCACCCCACGCCCATCTCAACGTCCAGGGCCACGGGCAGGTTCTGGGCTCCACGCGGGAGCAGAACCACTCCTCCGTGCCCGGTTCGCAGCTCAACAACGGCAGCAGTTCGGGTCAGATGGAGGAGGTCAATACCAAAGAAGTTGCCCAGAGGATCACTACGGAACTGAAACGATATAGCATCCCGCAGGCAATCTTCGCGCAGAGGGTGTTGTGCCGCTCACAGGGGACGCTCTCGGACCTGCTCCGGAACCCTAAGCCTTGGAGCAAGCTCAAGTCCGGTCGGGAGACCTTCCGCAGGATGTGGAAATGGCTGCAGGAGCCTGAGTTTCAGAGAATGTCCGCGCTCAGGCTGGCAGGTGAGAGAACAATAGGTAATGCACGTTTCTTATCTTATCCTCTGTATCACAGTCTATGTCCTCATTACAGTTCTTCACGTGCATTTCATCAGTGGCCTACACAGCATCTTTCTGTTATGAGGGTTTACTGGTTTTGCGTTTTTGTCGTCTTTTTGCTATTAGGCTACTATTATTGTGCATCTTCCTTTGATACCCTCAAATTCAAGAGTGTGTTCTCGGTGCGTATTGACTAACTAGGAAAGTGATCCTCTAAGATATAAATCGTTAGGAATGTGGTTGTTTTGGCTTGCTTGTTTGTTGTTTGCTTAACTTACAACATAGTGAACACAGGGTGGCCTCTAGAAATATGTGACGAAAACATTAGTGTGTATGAAAGGCTTCTGTGGCTGATCCCTTTGTGTCCGTTTAATAATTGAAACACGAGCGCGCAACTGTTCATTTATATATTCGTTTAAGGATATTAATCGACAAGCCTCTTTAAATCAAAACTACATGTTCAAAGTTCACATTTAATGTGTTTGGTAATAGATGTGCGTAAATGTGCGCCAAACCGCTTGTGTGCGCGCGCTGCTGACACGGGCTTTGAAAACGTGTCGCAGTGTGCTTTGTTTTTTCTTCTGTTTTCTTATAGTTGGATCTCATTTGTCCAGCTCGTGTTGGCTGTGAAGCTTTTCTTAATTAACTGATCGGGCCTCCATTAATTTGCCTCATGAGAATTACAATCAATCGGGGGCCAGTGATCCGTTCAAAGCCAGCAGTGAAAACACAGAGAGCATCTCAAACAAGAGTCTCTCTCTGATATACTGTCATGAATCAGAGTAGGAAATTCATACGTGCACGAAAGAAAAAAACGAAATAAATGTTAAAATATAGATTTAATTAATGTAGCTATATATGGCGATTTTAATGTAGCTTTTTTCATTTCAAACGCTTTTTTATCACTATATCAATCGCTAATGTTTAATGAATATTAGTGTTACGGCATCTTAATGCAATAAGGTTTGGCTGAATTTGTTGGTTTGCTTTTATGAGCTTTTGCTTGACGTTTTTATTTTTCACAGTGGAGGCCTAAATATGAATTTAACGGAACAATAATTTCTTCACGTTTAAGAAACGAAATCACAGAATACATTTCATTTTTTAGTTACCTTAATGGTAAATCAGTTTAATTTTAATATAAGCATTGTCAACGTTGTTTCGTTAGCAATACAAAAAACACAATAAAATTGTGTTTGTTTTTGTTATTTTACTTAGTAGTAATAGCCTAATAAAAATAATATTATTACTATTATTGGACTGCTGTTTTGGTTGTTGTTTTTATATGTCAGTTAGATTTCGTTCCATTTGATTTAGTGACTTTATTTTCTTATTCTGTAAAATGATATTGGAATGAGTGAAGGTGATGTATATTATTGATTAAATACACGTGGCAAAGGGTATGTGATCGGCCTTCTGAGAGGTAAATATAGAATTGGTATATTGATTATTCAAATTCAGTTCCCTTCTCCTTTTCCTTAGTAATGTAAGACAGTAGAGCAGTCAGCAGTATTTCACCTTAGATCTTTTTTTACACCTTACACTCGGTCTCCTGATTTGATGCCCTATTTTCTCTACATTTTACCTGAACCGTGCGTTTCATATTTTAGCGTTGATTGTGATTAGAATTGTATTTAAATAATGCCCATTCTGTAAATAACTATATAATCAGCACATAATTTAGAAAAGAAAAACTTGTAAGTCATCCCTGCTTTTCTTCATTAAGAAAAGTAACAATTTAAACAAATGTATTATTATTATTATTATTACAATGATAATAATAATAATCTAACGAAAGTTAGATTCAACATTACAATACTAGCATATTTGCCTATTGTTTCTTGAACGTGTGTTTTAAAAAAAATGATGACCAGATATTATCCAACAATTTTATCCAGTTAATTACATTAAATGCTTACCAGACCACTGAATAATGTAAATTCAACGAAATTGCGTTTTTATATTATTGTTTGAGGTATTAACTACTGATCTGTTAATATAGGCTATTATTAGCATAGCTAAGCTATTCCGAAATGTGTGTAGGCTATAGTCTGTTAACCCTATATAGCAGCATAGTGTGACCGTGTTTGTTAATTGCTATTTTAGCCTTATGTTTTGTCGCTATTATACCAGCCACTTTCTAAAATCAGTGACGGGGACGCGCCCTCGTGTGCGCGCTTATCTGGCGCCTGTCTAATGATTTGCAGACAAACAGTATCTGTGATGATCAACTGTGTTGAAGGATAAAGAAGTTCGCAGTTATTTCTCTGGGAATCTGTGTAGGTCTCTTCCCAGCGGCCTTGTGCATTTACACAGTTTTGATTTATGGCACCTGATAACGAGCTCATTTGCTTTTGTTAATATTTACCCAAAGTTCCAATCGGCCTTCCCTGTGCACAGTTTTGTCATTCGTTTTTTACACATATAATAATGGCTTATAATATTTAAGAAAAGTAAATAAAAAACAATCAAGCTACAATACATATAGTTAGATAGATATTTTACATATTACGTAGGCTATATGTGTGCAAAATGTATAGGCTATGTGCAAGAGTTTGTATTTAAGCACTTAATTCGATTTTTAGAAATTCAAGAGTATGTCGATGTTGAAAAAATTATGCAATAATCCAATTTGGTACATGATGAATATGCTGCAACATATTGCAATATCAAACATTATAATATATATATATTATGACGTTTATAATTATGAAGTGGGCTCTGCTGTGTTTAGCGTCCGTCCCTGCTTTATGGGTGGCAGCATTATGTTCCTTAAGCTTTTTGCGCCACCTTGTGTTTTTATCTATTACAGTTGCGCCGCACACCAAAACTTAAAAACCCATGTGGAAGAACAGTAAAATGTAGAAACGTGATTGTTTAAAAATATTTAATAACTACATTATTTTATTTATTGACAGAAAGTAAGGGATCTGTTTGGTTGTGATAATGGTTGGATTTAGGCACCATGGACAGTTCCGTAAGGCTAAAATAGAAATATCTTTACAATCATCATGGCTTATGTTTTGTTTTGTTTTCTTTTGGGTTTTTTTTTGTTTTGTGTTTGGACTACCATATTGCATTTTATATTTATTTGTTATATACTTGTGTGTTTCAAGTCTGACACTTGCATGTCAACCCTTTGTTGTTTCAGCATGCAAGAGAAAGGAACAAGAGCACGGGAAAGGCGAGCGGGGGAGCGTCTCCAAGAAGCCCCGACTGGTCTTTACTGATGTCCAGCGTCGGACTTTACATGCAATATTCAAAGAGAACAAGCGCCCGTCCAAAGAGTTACAAATCACCATCTCTCAGCAGCTGGGCCTGGAGCTCGCAACCGTCAGCAACTTCTTCATGAACGCGCGTCGGCGGAGCCTCGATAAGTGGTTAGACGACGGCAGCTCCAGCTCGGTCAATTCCTCCTCCAGCACTTGTACCAAAGCATGATGGAGTAACGGCTGCGTAATGACAAAAAAACTTCGGTGGAAAAGCTTTAAACAAAGAACACTTAACAAAAGACGATTTTAGACAGCATTTTGCCCTTAAAACTTGTACAAAACCGATATTTATAATATCCAAAGAGAAAACACCAAAGACTCGCATTTAGGACTTTGTTCGTCCGTGTCTGACATACTGCAAAAAAAAAGAAGTTACACTCCAATCATTGGTCGTACTCATCTCAACAAACTCCCCAACCTGCGTCTCTTTTAACGTAACCCATTGCTTTCAAGGACCTTTCCTCGTCAACAATTGGACATTGTCTCAAACGTGGAATGATTGTTATTTATGCTGATGTCAGAACCTGTGACGTTACTGACCTGCAGGTGTAATGCCTGACGTCACACACTCACCTGTGCGTTTGTAGACATCTCTCAATGTCATCAGGCCCTCAAATCTAGCCAGGGATGCGTAAATATAGTTAGCCGATGGAGAATCTTGACATAGGTTGCCCTGGTTGTCACCCTCAGGATTGTGCTTTCTTCCTATTTGTTAGAAAAGTTACAAAGGAACCCGAAAATACATATGCACTTGCCATCTTGACTTGATCGCAGATGGTGCAACCAAAGAAACGTGTATTTTTTCAATCAGGCCACACTTCTGACCCCCTCTCTCACTTAAATCATGGTGGGCACTTCTGCGCTTAACATATTATTAGATCTCCCATTTGTCTTTTGATCACTGGTCAGATATGCCTTTGTCAGTATGCACCCCCACCTCAGTCCTTTTGTGTGATTATTTCAGGGAGATTTTTGCTAGCTTTAACCTGCCTTTTTAACCTGTATGTTAAATATTTCAATGCCAGTGGCTAAAAACCAAAGATAGTTACATTAACCATCACCTGTCATCATTTCATATTCATTTCCATCAAACCAACTAAAAACGTGTATGAGGATATTATTCTTATGGATTTCTTGGAGACTGCTGGATGAAATAAGTTGTCATTTATAGTTGTTAGCTTTGTCTGGAGCAAATGTGTATGCACGGTAAAGGTGCTGTAAGCGATTTTGGCCGCTCAAGTAGATCACACCCATCCATTCAATGTTTCTTCATTCCCTCCAAAAATCTGTTCGCTGCCAACCCAATGTCATCTAATACATTTACTGATCAGCCAAACAATGCAGAGCCACAGATACAAGCCGATTCCTCAGGACACCTCTTTCAAAGTCCCTTACAACATATTTAAAAGTCATTCAGGTTGTTTTGTCTTATATTTGAAAAGTTTCTGCTGTTCTCACCATGAGCTGCATTCATGTCCATTCATTTAGCTTAATTTTGCATTGAGATCACGTTTTTATTTCTGGACAAACGCCTATGCTTCATTTTAACTGCATCAATCATGACAACCACGGCCGCGTGGACCCAAAACCCAGTAAGAGAAAGGGGAGCGTGTTCTATGCATTTCACAACTAGGAAGAAAGTGTGTGATCCTGAAGCAGGGTAATGTGTTAAGAGACTCATTCAAACTCGAAAGATATCTGGCCTTGTTGTCTCTTGTGGCGTGGTTTAGCTTTAACATTTGGTATTTACGAAGCATATATAAAAGAGCGCTGCTTCCTCATGTAGAAAAGACGAAAAAACAAAAACAACAAAACACATTAAGACCTGCTGATATTTATAGTGTGAACCAAAGATGCTACCTCAGTCCGTTTCCATTCGTGATTTCTATCAAAGTAGTGATACCAAAGAATACCAAAGATTTGTTCTCTTTGCACGGCCTAAATGAATGATAAGGTGGATGAATAGATGGTGTTGCCACCCCTCCCTACTTTCATCCCTCTTTCTTTTGCTCTTTCTCTCTCTCTCTTTTGCTCATCTGTGCTCGTATAACAGCGCCCTCGGCAGACATGTGTTAAACTCACAGGACGAGTGCCTTGCTTGAACCAAAGTGTTAAACCGCCGTTAACCTCCCACCTTTTAACTCTCTCGGAATACCTCAGCCTGTGGAAGGGCCACTGACGAAGAAACATAAAGGAATATCTCTTCTCTCTCACCGTGGTGCTTTTGCCAGTGCAACCATGCAATGAAAACATACCAAAGGAATTTATCTTGCTTTCTCCGACTCTTTTGCTGACAAACCAAAGCTCCTGCCACCTCCCTTTTAAGCCACTTGCTCCGTACCCTCGCCACGTCACTCGTGGGTGCGTCCACCGATTAGGCCGTGCACATCTTTACCAATATCTGAATACCTCATAGTAATACGTTTTCACAGTTCTGTTGTATAGAGAGTTTATGTGATAAAGGCAGAACTGAACTAGTTTGGTAATCGTTGATGTTTCTTCTTCTTCTTCAAAACGAAAGCTTTATGAGTATTTATTTTGACGGTTTCGGCTAAAGTGCTTAGTTTTGGTCACCCAAGGCAAGTTTCTGTGAAAATGCAGACTGAAACTTGCAGAAAGGACAAGAGAAGCATATTTTTTATTAAAGCCTTGTGTTGTTCCGATACGACTATTGTTTTTTACAGGGTAAAACCAACTGCTGTGATACTGTGTCTCTACGTTCACTTTCTTCTACTAGCGTGTTGTGATTTCTGTTAATTTAATTGCATTTTGTATCGCCTAATCTCTGTTTTAATTTATGTATTTGTAGAAAATATAGATTTGTACATAGTAGGTTTTTGGAAAAAAATGAAACAAAAACGAAACAAAAATGGACATTCATTTTTATGTTACAGCCTTATGTCAAGAAGTGTAGATATATCGATGCATTTCCATTCATCTTTGTTTGTATGTTAGCTGGCACTTTGGCCCATGTACAAAAACACTGCCAGAGATCCGAGCTGTCCGTCTGCAGAGGACTGACCTCTCTCTGTTGTGGTGCAGATGGAAAAAGCAGTGTGTGATGTTTTTCATTTGTTTTTTATTTAAATGTTCTGAATGATTTGTCCTTTGTATTTCAAATCATTGTTTTTATGGGTATTGCTGCACATCCAAAGATTTTTAAAACAAACCAAAAAGTGTGTGTGGGGAGGGGTGGGGGGCAGAAGGAAAGTAGTGTAATTTTTCAAAAGCACTGACGCTTGTGAGGTCTTTTGATGTCCGCGCGGGTATGAAGTGGGCATAGTGGGACAATGTAGACAAGCTTAGTCCAATCTATCGGGGCATTTCCTGCTAAATGGTACAATCTGAGGCTTTCGGGACAGAGGGCTGGAAGTCCTGCTAACTTTGCGTGTCAGGCGCCAACTGGGTGGAACCTAAAGGCAGCAGGTCTGCCGTGAGCGGGGCCACGTCACTGGGTTGATTTTTTAAAGTAGTGGCGCTGTCCATCTCAAACCTGCCAATTTTGGTGCAAATGTGTATACTGACAATGAGCAAAGTCTAATAAATCTGTATGGGGAGGGCAAACATAAAAGTCTTCAGGTAAAAGGTTTTGTGTGGACCTTCTGCACAACAAGCGGCACCAAGCAGAATTGCAAAAGTGACTGTTTTCAGTCTCCATTAGCATTACCATGCGAGCATCCCCAGATGTACTTTGGGGAAAATCCCCCATACAAATCAGCCATTTGTAAATCTACTACAATATGATGTTTTTTTTATATATAGTGAACAACCATTTTTCCCTGCTTTTCAGAGAAACGGTTAATCCCACCCCAAGCTCACAGCATCGGTTCAACCAAACAAGCAGACTGCAATTCCATTTGGTGCCGCAGCAATTACACACCTTTGACTTTTGGATGCCCGTGTTTGTGCGTGTCCTCTTCGGATGGAGGATATCACGGAATGGAGAGAATGAAGCAGTATTGCGTCCCTTTACATAAGCAGGATTGAATATGAAGCCCACGATAGCAGAGCTGTTCATCTCACTATGCTGTACAATCAGAGTTGTTCATTTATTGTGTTAGGTTTGCTGGCCACAAATATTTTGTATGCCACTCAAGAGACGTCTGTTAGATTCAACGTCTCTGGTGTTGCTTTTCTACAATAGCAAAGAGTGGCATCTCAAATCCTACCATGAGTCAAGAAGCCCTCCTAAGCCACAGAGTCAAAGACACATACATGTATGACAGTCCGTGTGCTACCCAAAACACCACTAGGTCAGTGGCACAGAACACACCCCCTTCTCTTTCCAAACCCTAAGCTCCGCCCCTAATGTAGTGTCTAGCTTAGATAGCTCGATGTATGTGAATGTTGGGATTGCTCTAATCATTACTTCCTATCCCAGTTGGTTGTCGTGGAAAAGGAGTTCCTATTTGATTTGGCTTGGCTCTGCGTGCCGTATAATACTGAGAGCGCCTAAGACAATCAGCTGGAAAACAAAATCATGTTTTCGTTTTTTAATATTTATTTTTTTGTAGGTCCAAGAGGGACTATTTCCAGCGATGATTATTCTGAAGAAGGAGTAAGATTTTGATAAACTGAAAATTAAACTTGCTGACATATTCTTTTGCAAAACTAGTGCTTGTTCCATTTCAGACAGTGCATCTTGTATCAAGCTGATTCTGTTTTAACGCTTTTCTTTCGGCTTGTTTTCTCTGTTTGTTGTGTCTGTTTCAGTGGAGGAATGCAGTAGGTATTACTCTCAGGTTGTAATGCGTCTTGCTCTTTATTTTAAAATCTGTTTGGTTTTATTTCCTCTTTCTTCTTCTGTTAGCTGTTCTCTATGCCGTGCAATATCATCTTCTGTGTTTGCTAAGCAAGAAAAAAAAGAAAAAAAAGATGCAAGTAATGATGTCACCATGCTTTTTTCAGTGTTAAAATGTTTCAGCATTTCTGTAGTCACAAAAATGTAGAAAATAAAAAGGTTGGGTTTTCCAGCACATCACAACCAGACTTTCTGAAGTCCTTGTCTTTCATGCGTTCTACATTTTTATTCAACATAAGCCAAACAGAATATTGACATTTTACTAACAAATTTCCTTAGACAGACACCTCTGTTTGCTAGCATGCATTATTATTATTATTCTTTGTTATCACTTGCACTTGCTTATGTAGAGCAACGCGAGCATCAAGGTCGGAAGAGATTCTTAGCATGCATATGGTCAGTAGGCCTACTGCGTGTACAATAACAGTGTTGTTCATTATAAGTCAACCAAGACAGTCTGTGTTAAAAAACACAGCTGAAATAACTTACTACCCATTCGACAGCAACATCAATGAAAACTGAAAACACTTCAGATTTTTTTTTAAATGCAGCTTGAGTTGTTATGTCATAATATTTTTGTTTAATCATTTATCAAATTCACTACTGTCAATTTAGACCTTGTCTCTTGATGTAAACAAAATATTAACACAATGGTAAAATGTTTTTTGCTCATCAAATACTAACACAAATAATTCACATAGATGCTGTTAAATAAATACTCTAGAATTTAACAACAAGTAGCCTAATATATTTACTGTTACCTATCACTTGAAATGAACTGCCTGGCTTACAGTTTTTATAGAAACCCCAGTGAAAGTCATCCAGTTATTTCTCACATACTGATTTAATGAATACTGATGATTCTGACATACTATTTCAAATAGAACACAGGAGAGAAGGGGAAATTGTGGGTGGGTTTATTTTAAGAGCATATATCCCGAAAAGTTTTTGCTCACACAAACCCACAGATAACAACACGTCTGACTACTCTGTATCAAAACAATAAATAAAGTGACACAAAGCAGATCGATTAGTTTTTCCTCCATTTTGCCAACTGCGGGGTTTGATGAAATAAGAAGCAAAGTAGGCTAGGTAAGTAACTGTAAACGGTAAATAAGTAACTTCCAAAAGCTTTAAAAAGGTTCTTCACAGCGATGCCATATAATATTTCTTAAAAGAGTTCAGGTTCTTAGAGTAATTTCTTTCTCGTTTTTTCACTATGAACCTTTTGTGAAAGTTTCTTTAGATATTAAAGGTTCTTTATGGAACCATTTAGCAAAAAAAACAGTTCTTTGATGGCACCTTGAAGCACTTTTTAGATATTACTTGAAATGTATGACCTGCGAGGGCCACATGGTGGCATCAGTGCTCATAAGCAACAGGACATTTTCCTTCACTTAGGATAGGAGATCAGGGCCATTTTATTAACAGTATGCATGGGCAGAGAAATGCATAAAAAGAATAAAAGGTATATGTTGAAAAGAATAATTTAGAATTATTAAATCTATTATTATTGGTGAATCCCTCAATTGTCAAGTATACAAAACTGTATCTCAATGGAGGATTTTTTAAGTAACTTCAAAATAATATTTGTTAATATTTGATTATTCATTAGGTACACAGTCAGAAAAAAGGTACAAAAGCTGTCACTGGGACCATACCCTTTAAAAAGTATTAAGCACAGTTCTGGAAAAAAACTAGTAGTTGAAAGTCAAGGGTTAATAACAGAAATAATGATGCATGTGAAAATGAGTTGTAATAAGTGAATAGTGTTTTGTACAGCAATTCTTGTACATAACATTCTTAAAACGTTCAAAAATTTAGTTTTCGAAAACGTTAGAAACATCTAAAGAACATTCATAGAACAAACTTTTGTTATACATTTAGTACCAATATGTAGCTTTGAGGTATTTGAGGTCATTTTTATTCATAATATTAAAGGTACATATTGGTACTAATGTGCAGATGTAATGTAGTGCAAAAAGCTTATTAGTCTGTTTTAAAGTATCAAAGATACCAGGCTTGTTTAACTGACTTAAGAGGTTGAGGAGGCTCAGAACAATACTGAAGAGGGGTTGAGCAGTCCAATGTTCTGTAAAATAAATTTTACAGATCATTTTAACTTGTATAAATCAAAATTTGTTTAGAGGTATTTGAGGTCATTTTTATTCATATTTTTTAAACATATTTTGATTAACATTGGACTGCTCAACCCCTCTTCAGTATTGGTCTGAGCCTCCTCAACTACCTCTTAAGTCAGTTAAACAAGCCTGCTCTCTTTGAAACTTTAAAACAGACTTTTTGCACTACATTACATCTGCACTGTTGTTATTTCATCTGCACTGTTGTTTATTTCATCTACACTGTTGTCTACTTCATCTGGACTGTTGATTATTATTTTTATCTGCACTGCTGCTTATTTCACTGGTTTGCACATTTATCTCGATTACATATCTATTGCTTGTAAGTTGTATTGTGTATATATATAGATTTTTGAATTTATCTGTAATTTGATATATTTTTATATATATGTTTATTCTGTGTTATCTGTATGCACCTAGGGTCTGAGAGTAACGTAATTTCAATTCTCCATTTGTATGTACTGTACATGTGGCAGAATTAACAATAAAGCTGACTTTGAAAATGTGAAAAAACGTTAATAAATGTTATAAACCCACTTATAGGGGTTAATGTGTGTTAAATTACTTATATTGTCCATCGACATGAAAACCATAAAAAATACAACTGGAATAAATTCAGAAACGAATAGGCTAATTTTGTGTATTGATTAAACTGTATAACCACTTTGCAAAGTATATACGCTTTAGGTGCAAAAGTTGCTAAAAGCAGTGTAGTGGTGGTGTTTGTACAGAATGACCACTAGATGACAGTACAGCCACAGATTGAATCTCCTGTCTGTCGAACAAAAAGAGCTTATGCAAATCTGACCTGACCTGCAGTCTTTCTTCCTGTTTTTACTCCCGTGTAACATGATTTGTGTTATCAAGTAAATATTGGGACTCATTTCCATCACATGAGAAAGTTTTAACATGACTTGTACCGGTTTACAGTAGGCTATGTTAAATCAAACACATGTCATTACAAGTTTTGTGATTAAATCTGTCAGTTTAAATCTTTGAGCATTTTTGACATGCAGCCAGTTAACTAAGATAAATAATAAGACTATAAATATAGGTTGCATAGCAAATGCTAAGTGGTTGTTTTATTGGTTGTTTTTAATTTTTAAACTGGTTATTTATCAAATAAACAATGAACCTTTTAAAATAAACTGCTATATTACAGTTACTTTTCTCTAACAAAAGTGGGCTAGCTGCTTCAGCTAAAAGTCTCCAACCTGTGTAAGTAGGTTACGTCGATACGTTCGCGCGTTGCCCCAGCAACGGGTTCACGCCAGTGCCGTGAGGAGGAAGTGACGGAGTGCGAGGGGCGGGGCAAGCTGTTGTTGGGACACGTGACTCGGAGGTTGTCCTCCTGCATGTGTTTTGACAAGCAGAGAGAGTGGGGGAGAGAGCATGAGCTGATCGCGTTGCATGTTCGGCATAACAGTTTTTGTGTTTTACTCTGTCAGTCGCTTAATATAGCATGTCTTCATTAGACAGGTTTCATTTTAATTTACAGATTCTATTTTAGAAGAATGATCCACTTCTCGACTGGAGTCAGACGTATCAAAGCCTCATAGCGTTTCTCCAGTCTGGATATGATGGTTCCTTGAAAGAGTGTGATCTACCTAGCCTGGTCTGATCTTCTAGTCCTGGATCTGATCTGGCCGTGTGTGGGTGCTGGTGATGATCATCCAGGGGTCTTGATGTGGCTTTTCCTTTGAGCTAAACAGTGGCACTGGAGTTCGTCTGAGATCTTTATCTGGATAGATATGAGAGATAATCAGTGTCCATTGTTTGTTTAGGTAGTAAGCAGGAGTTTTGATGGACTAGCACATCAGACTGCTGTATATTATTGATCTAACAGCTCAGATCGTTCATATGAATGGCTGTGCGCCAGATCGACAGAGATGTCTAAAGGACGAGTGAAGTCTCGACAGAGATCTGAAGACGGAAGACGGCCGGGTATGCTGGAGGAGATCACCGTTTCTATGAGCAGAGGTATATCGTCTTAAACTTTATCAAAACTGTGTGTATATGTGTTTCAATGACGTCATGACGCCGCAGTCTGTGTTTGCTAGACTGTTTCGTGCACGCGAGTTTATACATAATTTTTCTTCATGAAGCCGCCGCGTTTCTCGCGCTCTCTGATGGGAACAAAGCGTCCCGGATCAGCTGTGCGTGTGTGTTTATCTCCTGCTGCTGACATACACAAACCTTCACACTTATATAAGAGCATGTGTTAATGTCCTTTTTATAATACAACAAACCACATCGACGAGCCCTCAATATACACATTACTGTGTCTTATGCGTTGGGTTTCAGTTTGTTTTGGTTGGATACATGTTTGTTTTCTGTTTGGAAATGTTTTTTTTTGTTTGTTTGCCGGTTTGTTTTGATTTGGGTACTTAGTTGTTATTTGTTGGGTGCAGGTCCAAATGACGGCATTGCAGAGGATATTGTCTTTTCAAGATTCAATAGGCATAGATGATGAATAGTGTTAAATGTAAATGTTAAATGGACGGCTTTAGGAGTGACTAGTTAAACTAGTGAGCAGGCATTCCGTGTGGATTTGCATGACATTACCTGTCCTCCCACCCTCCCCCGTGCATTTGTCAAGACTTGGTCCCCCATTAATCAGATTAAAAGGTAAGAAATGTACTGTATGTGGATGTCGAGGTAGCGTTAGATTTTACAATAGCTACTGTATGTAAATGATCCTGGAGCTGCAGTACACTTCCATGTTTGGACAGGCTGGAGCTGTTGTAATTTGGCCCTTGTGACTGTGGTTTGCCCCCACATCTCCAGCCAAAGCTGCCAGTTTATAAAAGCCAACAGACAGCCCAGACTAGCCAAAGATGTTTTAGTTGCGACACAATTCGGATGCGAAAATATCCAATATACTGACTGTGTTCTGTCTGTCTCTTTAGAGTCAGCTGGATTTTTTTTGTGGATTTGAGCCACGTGTTTTGGTTTGGTTTGCAGAGTGTTGGTTGTTGTCAGAAGATGTGTTTTGGAGTAGATATGACATCCCTTCTGTGCTATTGTTATTAGGAACATACTGTCCACTGATGGAAATAGCAGGCTGTTCACTTATAGTGGCTCTCCCTTCCTCTGTTTTTTTTTTTGCTTTTACAGTTTTTCCTCAGTCACTTTGGCACATTTTTCGAATCATTCTTAAAATTAGCAAAATAATGAGTGCATTTCTCAGAAGAATTTGTACAAACTGCACAACATCATGGATTTCCTGCAAAAGCGTGTAAATTGTAATCTCTCAAGAGTACATTTTTACATCAGTGAACATGTCAGTCTATTGTTCATTGTTCATAATGTTGTCAATATAACAAGAGTACACAACTTTATGTGTCAGTATTTTCTGATGTGAACAATATCGAGCGTCGATATGGCTACAGTTTTGACAGTGATGATTGTAAATAAAAATACAAATTACAAAGTTTATGTACAATGGAAAAACCTGTGAAACCTCTCCTACTCAAAAATTTCCCAATTTCCCTAAACAGCCTTACATTTTTCAATTGCCAATTCTAAATTGTGACAACAGTATGTTTCTTAAATTTACAGAAATGTTTGAGAGGTTTCAAAAGGTTTTTACAGTAGCAAGCAAACCGTTGTACTCTATATGTGCAATGCTGAATGAGGAACTAATATATTTACACGTCCTAACACTTCACACATTCCCCTTCATTACTGTAATGAAAATCAGAATTCACTTGAGAGCGATTTCTCAATTCAGTTCAAAATTAGAAAAGTGTAAAAGAAATCTGTAGAGATCATACTTATGAGATCATGACAAAAAGGTCATTTAATGGTTTAGGCGATTAACTAATTCCTAAATGTTTTGAGGTATAAGACTATTCAAATGAAAGCCAGAATAACGTATTGTGATGAAAATTGTACATAATTATCTGCATAATTGTACCAAAGCATTTGCAATTTGTCCAAAACAACGAGAATTAGCTTTTATGTTGTGCACAACTGACTTGATGATGTGGAGGTTGAAGTGTGATTTGAAATTGAATGATATTACAAATTCATACGATTTAGCCAGAATCAGCCAAATTTAGCCACCTCATAAAATAGTTAAGTTTTTTTTCTGGGAGATTGTGTCGTGATGTTTGGTTGGATACGAAGATGTTGTATGGGTTCAAAAATAAGGAGCACATGGGTTTGGAATGACATGGGTGGCAGAATTGTCATATTTTGGGGTGAACTATTGCTTTGAGTTCACATTTCAGAAGTGATGTGTCAGTGTTTTTGGCTAACACCTTGTATTAGGATTCGTCTCCTGTGACCGATTGTCTTCGGATTTCTGGTGTTTCTGGCACTAGGGTGACACTCACAATAAACTCAGACATGTAACCGGATAGTGTGGCTTTCATTGGATGCTCTTAGGGGTAAAAATCAATTCGGCTGTAGCTGATTCCAATAAACATCTCTTGTTTGACACGGTAAACAAATACACGTTTTACTTAACGTTATTGATCCGGCACCAATGCTTTTGATCGGTTTGTTACTGTGGTAAGCACTTTGTAAAGGGCTAATGCTGAAGGCCCATCTGAATTATGACTGAAAACACATCTCGGCTGTTTTGAGAGTTTTAATGACAGCTATACAAACGCAGCCCATTGAGAGATAGTCGTTCAGTTGTGAAATGTTTTGCCCATCATGTCATGAGGTGAAACGTTTCTAGTAGATCCACTAGTGTGGAAACACTGAGAAGTGATGTCATATTTCATCAGGGTTGGATCAGGCCTGCAGCTATCAGCTGATAGCGTTTGGGTTGGGATATTTGGGCTTGAACAGCTGTTTGTCATGACAGAGTTTCTCTTGAGCTGGGCGGTGCAGATAGAGCCATACATCTAACAGTGAAATCAGTGTGTTAATGGTTTCTAGTTTGCACGTTTTGCCTTATCGGGTTCTGCCTTAGCGGGGTTGCAATTGTTTTCATTACAATCCAGCCCAAAACTAAGTCATTGTCTGAAAAAAACTTCAATCTTAAGTGAGAAATCTGACAAAACTAATTATGCTAACATTTTTGAAACACTTTGCATGAACTTTTTTTTATTGAACTACTCTATTGTTCAACTATCAAAACTTCTAAAAAAATATCACCATTGCAGTCGGGTGTCTTTTAGTATTTCATAAATTATTCTCAAAAATATGGTAGAGAATGGTTTTAAAGGCTATGACTAAATGTAATGATTGGATGAACCTCTGTTTTTTAAGACCGATTTCCTTTTTGGTTTAGGCTGTGATGAGACCAGTATAACAAAAAATTATTTAAAAACATTATCCACCATATCTTTAAATAAACATGCATTAAAGACACACTGTGCCATTAAACATAAATACAATATAGATGGTTTCAGCGGCAACAACATAAACAAACGTTATGTGACCCAAACTTAACTTCTGGTAGACCTCAGAGAATCAATAAAAGTTGAGTAGATTGATTTTTATTTAATACAATTAATATACTATAAAATATTTATATGAATGAATATAAAATAATTTGTTATATTATAACCAAACACAGACTGTAAGTTAACTTCGGGCTAGTGTGTGCATCCTATGAAACCATCTATAGTATTTATTTTTAGATTTTTTTAGCGTTATTGACACAATTCAGTGGGAGAGAGGACAGAAAGCGAAGTAGGAGAGAGAGGGGGTGGGGTTGGGAAGGGACCTCGAGTTTGATAACTCGGGTCCCCCGAAGCGCAACCGCGCCACATGTTGGAGCACTGCCCACAAGGCCATTGGCTCTGACCCATCTATAGTATTTCTATATGTATTTTCTATTTCAAGGGAATTGTGTTTTATATTATAATTTTAATTTCTTGCATTTGATTTCTCTGTCTGAGCCATACATTTGTTTTAAAGATCAAAACAGACAGTTTGCGTGATGTTGTCAGTACATAGTATCCGTCAGCAATCTTACGTAACTTCTTTATCTTATACGACCATGTGCTGTTTCAGCTGGGGGGCTGGCAGATTACTTCACTTCCTGTGTGGCTGTGATCATTAATGATGACCACCCTGGTAATGGACAGGTTCTGAAGGGCTGGACCAGAGCTTTTACTCGCATAACTGTACACACAGAGGACACAGTGGGAGAAGTGAGGGCCATCTGGACCTGTAGCTTTGCTCGCTGTCGGTGTAAACACTCACTGTGGGTGTTTCTATTATTGGTGCTTGTACAAGCTGTATACCCAAACAACTCGACCGCACCTGAGACTCTACTAATATTACTCAGCTAAGAAATTGTATCGCATGAAGGGCTGTTACATAAAATAAGTGACATCTTAGTTGCACTTTTAGAGGACACATAAAATGTTGAGCTGGCCATTGCACATCTGCGCAAGGTCAGTTGTTTTCATGTGTTATTATTGAAAAACATTGAGGCATGTGCATGGGCTCTTTATAAGCTCTCAAAACCAAGGCTAAAACCCTTGTTATTGTCGTAGAATTTCATTTGCATTTAAATGGAGCGCTATTTAAAAGGCTGTGCGGAGAGTCAGTGTTATGATCATTTTTCAGCTCAGCGAGTGTGTTCTGGTAATTATCATTGGTTTAAGATAGGATTTTCCATGCTGCTGTTCTCATCTGAAGTAAGCTGGCATGAAGAAGAACAGTGCATCGGGGAGGGTGGGAAACATATTAAAGCTATACTGTCTTCATCACATTCTAAAATTCAGTAGATGTCTGTGACGATGAGCTTAAGACTCCATCTTAGATCTTCCTAGGCTGTATTAAAGGGAAGCATCTCGTACCAGTATGATGTTCAATATAAATAGTCATTATATGAATTCATTACATTCAGAGAGTTAAATATTAATTTAATCTTCAGAATTTAGTTAATGTATGTTAATATAAGCACCAAACTATCGGTATCTGCAAATATCACTGAATAATCGGTGGAGAATTTTAGTGTAAGTGCATCTCTAATCATACAGCCAGTCATACAGCTTATGAAAACTTAACTTAACTACAATTTAAAAAAAAATGACTTTACTCAGAAAATTTAAATTGAACTGTATTTAATTCAATCATGACTTGATTTATTCTGGATCAGCAATCCTGTGTCACTTTAGGTTGTAATTCTAGGACACATGTTAGACTGCATGGCCTACATTTACACAATGGCTGAGTTGAACCAATGCTGGGTTGTTTTGGGCCAAAATACTGGGTTGTTTTTTAACATGAACAAAATTTTGGTTGAAAATAACACAGTATTTTTGTCAACTATTTGAAAGGTTTTCAATGACAAAAAGATTTTTGTGTGAACTATCCCTCAACACTGACAAAAACTTAAAACATAGTGCTCAAAAGTGGTCAATAGAAGGTTTGCTATACTTTTTCTGTTGGAGGAAAGTTTGATTAATATAAACATTCCTTTATATTTCCATTTATTTCAGAAGGATTTATTTGATCATCTTTTTTTAACATTTGTGGTAGTCAGACTCCAGCTGATTATATTTTCATGAGTATGTGCTCAAGGCTGTGCTGGTATGGGCCCCGTTCTTCTGTTACGCTGTCCCCTGGGGGCCTTTCCACAAAGGTTTAAGCACATGGAACCAGCCTGGGGCAAAACCTTTATAAAACCACAGCTGAACAAAGACTGAGATTGGTCAGTCATCACATGTATCAGTATTGACTTTCGGTTGATGATTTTTAATGAGGTTTCTGTGGTAAATCTAAACCTTTAAACCTGCCCTGACACCATCACACAGTGTAACCCCTCAGTATCGCTGTTAAAGGAGTTTTCCACTCAGGTCTGTGAGCGTCTTTAAGCTGTGTTCTTCAGACTGTTTGCTGTAGGGTGCGTCTGTCCTTTGCCTCAAATTACCAAGCAATTACCGTCCTGTGATAATCTGTACTGCAAAACACAAAGTATAAGCAGATCTGCACGGCTTGGTGTTTACATTTCTTCTGCTGCTATTGACAACCGGGATCAGTTGCACTGGTGGCCTGGTTTGTCCGCATCTCAAATACTCTGTCACTGATCATGTGCTGTGGAAAGTCTGCACACACACACGCAGTCAATTTTGGACAATAGGTCACTTGAAGCATGTGAAGTCAAGTTATGGCAGGACATTTCGACTAGAAATGGGGGGAGGCGGGGTGTTTATAAGATGGTTTGATTCATGTCAGTTTTAGCAAGTGTAAGATGGTTAAACTCAATGGTTTTAAAGTTTCCATTGAATCAAAATGCAAATGGTTTGGTTTTTTACCATGAATATGTAATATTTTAAGGATATCTCAAAACATTGATGAGACAATGAGTTGGGATTGTCTTGTCACATAGCTGCAATCTTTAAGAATTAGGGGCAAATTTTCACTGTAAGTTCAGTTTTTACACTGTCAGATTTTGTGTTGTGGGTACAGCTTCTGTTCTTCAGATTGCTCATATGTCTGTGGAGGACCAGTGTGTGTGTGTGTGTGTGTGTGCGTGATTGTTGGTGTGATCTGCTGTGAACTTTGCTGTAAGCTGCAGTTTTTTTTAAGACAGGTGGCTGATGGTTCCTCCAGGCTGTTAGTGGCAGTTGGCCCTTTCGTGGAGCTCAGACTGATTTGTGGCACACTTGACCCGTAAGACTTGAATTATCCCTAGGTTTTCTTTTGTGCTGTGTTCTCTCTGTCATCATGAATTTAGTCTAGGTCTTTGGTTCGGGTGGAGCAATTTGAAAAAACATGTTTCGGACAGTAATGATGACCTCAAGCCCCTGATTTCAGATGGCCTCTGAAGAGAACTTGTATTTCTCCAGGCAATTGTTGACAGAGCTGAGATCTTGAAGAATAATGCTTCTGTGTTCATCAGGTTGACAAAGTCACAGTGTTTTCTTAATACATATTTATGTTATTGTAGCTTACCTCTGAAATAACTTGTCAGTGTGCAAGAAAATAAATATTAACCAGTGACATCAGAGCTTATTGTTAACAATCCAATTAAAATCTAGTCCCACTCTACAGTTTCTTCTTGCCTGTGCCAGGGTAGAAAATAAAAAAAGACAAGTGTCTTTAAAGGCCTCATTTGGCTTTTATTGACCTCATAGTAGTTTTACTCCCTGAACACAATGATGCCTGTGTTACTCGCTTCACTTTTTTCACTTCTACAGTCTCTATGTGTCGTTTTTCTAGGAGTGTGTGATGTTGACACAATTAATTGTGACCTTCACACTGCATCGGCCATCTGCAGATGTCGTTTTTTCTCACCACACATCTTCACTCCATCACTTTTCTTTTCGTGTGTCCGGTTAGATCAATCGGTGCCGTCTGAGCGGGCCACGTTTGGCCTCACTGACTCAAGGTCATGTTCTGAACACAGATGAAGACTGTGTAATATTTCATAGTTTTTTAGATGAAATGTCAAGTTGCTCTGGATTCATGGAGATAGATACAGTCCTGGCAGGAGGCCATACATGTGTGTATCATTTACTCACTCTGTTATGTTGTTTTTAACAACCCTGTTTTCTGAACACAGAGGTGTTATACAGAAATGTCATACCGCTGTTCAACTATTTAGTTGAAAGGTCATACAACAGGTTTTAAATAACATAAATGTGCGTGAAAGATGATTGTGTAAAATATGATTATAAGCTTGGGTTTAGGGGCTATTTTGGGATCTTATTGTTTTAAACTTCCTTTGATAAATCTTTGTGTTTGTTGTTGTCAGTCTTTTGATGTGTCTTCCCTTGAGAGGGTGATTATAGAGGATCTCATTATTTCGCCTAGACATCAAAGGAATTAAATGGAGAGCAAATGAAAACGTTTGCTTTAGTGCTGTCGAAACGAATAATCGTGATTATTCGATTCCAAAATAAATGCTTATGTTATGTTTATAAATGTGTGTGATGTGTAGACTTATATGTATATATAAACACACAAATGTACATGTATAGGGATTTTTTGGAGTCGATTAATTGCGATTAATCGTTTTGACAGCACTAGTTTGCCTAAGTCTTCTGCATGCCAGAAATCTTACAAATGGAGACATTTTTGAGAATATTGGCGTAGGGTTTCAAAAGAGATCTTGACAATATCACAAAATGAGCTCAGATGATCTTATGCAAACCAACGACTATGTTTTTTTTGTGGTTTTCCAAAGATTTCATCAAAGATTTTATGTGTTAGGTGTACATTCACACAGCAACTCTTTCTGTCTCTCTTTGCTTTCTCTCTCTCTCTCTCTCTCTCTCTCGCTCTCGCTCTCGCTCTCGCTCTCGCTGGCCCACAGACAGGAAACTGCTTTCACGACTTGGCAGAAAGCCACTAACCAATCATAGCACAGGGCTTGTTGCTATGTGAGTTTAGAGTCTGCCCCACTGAACTCTGGGAGGAAAGTTTTGGTTAGGTAAATCTGTAGGGTAAATGTTCCTCACGCACGCGTCCAGGTGAACATTTGCTGGACAAATAAGACTTGACTGCAGTTTTTCTCACTGGAGAGGTGGAAAGAGGCAGGGACTGCAACCGTTCCTCAAACAAAAACAACCCAAACACAACATCTCATCTCCCATGAGAAATACAGGCAATAGCTGCAAAGCATTTGAGATTTGTGTGGGACTCTACATGGAGGGTGAAGTGGTGAAAGGCGGGCAAACCCTGAATGGATAAAGTCTCTTTGTGTTTACAACAGAGAACAAAGACTTCATGCCAGCCCATGGAAAAACTGCCCTGACAGTTACAACACATGACACCCACCATACACACAAACTACCTTCTGCTTTATACGATATTACGCTTTGGCTACATTCAAGGGCAGAATTACATATCTGTCACAGGGAATGTGAATAAGGAAATCTGAAGGTTGTAGACAGTAAAGCAGCATTACTAGTTAGGGAACAGATCTGCTGTGATGTATGTCATGGTGTGGCCGGCTTCTATTCACAGTCTGTTAAAGGAGGTAGTTATAGGGGTTCATTTCATCAGCTAGTAAGGTTGACCTGCCTGTCTGTCTTTCCTCTTTTCTTCTCTCGCTTTCTCTATTTCTGTCTTGTACTCAGCATTCACTTGCTGGATCAGCCCCGTTTCAAGCTTGAGCTTATAGGAATAGTTGTGTTTAGATTGTTTTGGCTGAACTTAACTGTATAAGTCACTTTGTATCTGATGTTAAAGGGATCATTTACCCAAAAATGAAAAAAAAAAGAAAAACTGTCATCATTTGTTCACCCTCATTTTGTTTAAAACTTGTTTATGACTTTTTATTCTGAAGATATTTTGAGAGATGTCTCAGTATGATTTTCAATGGTGTCTATCTATCTATCTATCTATCTATCTATCTATCTATCTATCTATCTATCTATCTATCTATCTATCTATCTATCTATCTATCTATCTATCTATATGGTCTTGGGGGCTCTGCACTGGTTTGTATCTCTCTGCCACAGTGAACATTGAAACTTTATGTAATCTCACATCACACTTCTGTCACTTTTACGTGCACACGTCCTGCCTTCCTTATCACTCCAGTAACTTCTTAGAAATAGAATCTGCTAGTTCTAAAGTGGGACACAAAACAAAAACACAATCTCTATTATTACTGGTTTCTGTATTTCCTTTTTTATCCCATTTTGAAGGTCCCTCTACCTCTCATTTATCCAGATTTCCCTTCAGACCCTGGCATCCAAACTCTTTAAAATCCACTGTGGTGTTGTTCAATTTAAATTCTACATCATTTATTAATTATGAACATGTCAGACCAATGACCTCGTTTCGTTTTGTAAGTTTAAAGGTCAGTGCCAGTGCCACACATATGAATACACGCATACACAGACACACACACTGCAGTACTGCTGATATACTCTCCACTCTACATTGACATCATCCTCTTTTTTTCCCCTCCCTTCTTTTTCTCTGTTTTTCATGATAGATTCCTCTCTGTTTTGTTATGTTCTGTTCTGTTCTGTGCTGGCCAGCAGATGCAGTAATGACTAAAGTCACTTTCATTGCTGAGACAGAGGAGATTTGGAGAAACAAATCCCTATAATGCGTATGTTCTGCTTGTCTCTCAAAAATTCCTACAGAAAATAAAGATGCCATGTGCCATAAAGACCAAAGACTTGGATCTATTCACTAGAACATTTCATAAAACATGTTTTGTGCCGTAATGAGAATGATTGTGTTGTGTGTGTGTGTGTGTTTGACGCTCTATATGGAGCTGTACGTTTGGAGTGTCCTGCATGTTCCCAAATCGGGACCTCCTCTCCGCCCCGATGGGACAAATATAGACTCTTAACCCCTTAAAACCGTACTTTAACCCTGCTAATGTCGGATATGAGTCTCTGTGCATGTTATATGTATGTGTTTTTTACCACAGTAAATAAATGTTGAGAGACGTTACATTACAACTTTGCATACGCTTCTCTCTAAAATAACGAATAATTTCATCACTTGTTTATTGTGATTTACACACAAAAACAGCATGCATACTTTTTTTAAAAAAATAGAAAAGCAATGCATCTTTTGAATAACTGGCATTACGGTGTCAATTCTGTGAAAGTTTTGCATAACTCGTGCCACGTACACCGTGTGACCCTGAGCACTTGGCGGGGTCAAAGCAAAGGTTCTGACTTCAGCGCTCCCGGTTGGACGGTCTTGTGATGAGTCGGCCTAATTTCAGAACGGTCTGCTTGTGTTAAAATAGGCTGTGTGTGTGGATATCACCAAGACCTGCAGCCAGCAGTATGACCTCCCGTCTGCTGTGGCTGTCTGTGTTGAGCGACTAAATATATATGCTGTGTACTAGTGCACTAGATAAAAATCAATAATTGGTACGATTATAATGATTAGATAACGTGAATGGAGTTTTTAGGTCACTGGCACATTTGTGTGGGCTGTGCCTGCAAATGCCAGTCCTGCTGGTTTTTAATCTCCGTCTCTATTAATTGACAGACTTTAGTGACAGAAAGGTTAGAGCTGGGCGATATATGTTTGTTCTTCCATTTGATGCTATTTTATAGTTCTTTATCCTCGTGCAGAGGAATGTGCCGGCGTGGTGTTAGTGTTTAAACCGATCTCTCTGGTTCAGGCTGTAAGCAGATTTGGCATTCTGATGTCATCTGTAATCTGCTGTTGCTGCAGGACTCCGTGTGGACTGTTGAAGCCAAGGTACAGGATGTCACAATTGAACTCCATGCACAAGAGTGCAGAACTGTGAGCATTAAAACCATTAAAGATTTTGTGCATTAGCTCCGCATTCACAGAAATCTACCTCTGTGTTGTTGGTTATATAAATTCTGCAGCAGAAACCAGACAATCCCTTACCATGGCATCTGGTTATAAAGAGCAGGAATAGATCGATTTTTGCAGTCTGCTGTAAATATGGATAAGGGGTGGTGTTTATAATATGACAGAGGATCTGAGCACATCTGAGCACTACGGTGTGTAGTCTGCCTCTGAAACAATGGTCTGTAGAAATCATGGATTTGTTTTAAAATAATGTGATTAGTATGAGTATTGCAAAACTCTCATGCAGATATATTGATTATTACATCACAAACATGAGATCATTTACATATGACTGCCTACATTTACATATGCACTCCAGTTGAGTATTCATTGGCAACATTGACTAACATGATAAATGGAGTAAGTAAGGGGATAAAGTGTACGTTGAAAGTTTAGAATATACAGGAACTTTGCTCATCTGGGTTATATGTGAGTCCAGTTGCACTCTCTTGTAGATGCACACACTAATAATACAAGCTCACAAGAGCCTGAAATAGGTTTGCCTTACATAAGAAACACTATCAGACCCAACACAGACACGACTGCTTACTCAAGCTCGATATCATGTGAGGGCAAAAATATGCAAACATTTGCATACAGCAAGCATGTCTGTGTGGGGGGACACCCCCAGGTTGAGAACACATTGGTTTGTGTGTGTATGGTCTGAAACTTAACTTCAAAAATGAATAACAGAGGAGGGACCTCTACCATGAGATGGAAAGCTTTAGATTAACATACACTATGAACATGAGCACAGAAAGCTTGTAGTTACAAGTAACCTTGATTGTGTCATGCAAGACTGGGTTGGGTTGTCATGTTTGGATGAGAGACTGTTCATAGCAAGCAGGAAACTTGGTTACTTATTATTTTTCTTTTCTTGTTTATGTCTCCTATGAACCCAGTGTTCTTTCTGTCCTCCTTGGCTGAAACATTACCTTTAACCTACATGACGGAACTCTCTTTCTCTGCTCCCTCTCAGCTGGCGCTCTCAACCCCCCTTTCTTTCTCTCTCTGTTGTCTGCTGTTTTTCAATGTGCAGCGCTCACGTGGGTGGAGTTCCCTGCACACGCACACAAATGCAGTGCAGTAAAAAACAGGCTTGACCAAAACTTCTCCTGCTGAACATCCTGAGACACTGTGAACTTCTGTAAGATTGTGTTTATGAATTACAAGGAGGATAAATGGGAGCACAGGAACAAACACTTATCAGCTGTGGCTGATCTGCCTCTTTGTTTAAGGAAACCACGCGAGATTACACATCAGCTGTTGGCTCGGGGCGACTCTTCCTCTGCACGTGGCTTTGACCCGCCCCTGCTGCCGCCTGGTCTGATTGGCAGGAGCTTTGGCATGTGCCGATTGGGCAGTAATGCTCTGGCCCCTCCCACTGGCTTACAGCGCTTTAGAACTGTACAGGAGGCTGATGTCATGATGTAGCGTAACCAGGACAAACAGAATGTTCTTTTGAAGGAGTTCCAGAACGTAGAACCCTGTTATTGTTGAACCCGGAGATGTTTTTTAAAGGGACACTATGTCATTTTTATTTTTCAACTTTTTTATAACTAAAGAACTAGTCATTCTTGAGATATGTTTAAATGATCTATGCTCACGTGAGTCGTATCAGTGGCAAACATTTTTAGATAAGGTTGTCCCCCACCCCTGCACACCCTATTATCAGATGTCACAACTGGCTGTCCCGACATAATATATTGATAATGCACAGGAATTTACGGTCTGCACTGTCCAGTTTGCAGTTGAATTGCTGGATTATTGTGGTTTTGATGAGTCAGTGAGTTTAAATGAGTCAGTCAAACAGATTTAGTGAATCAGTCTGAATAAAACACAGGAGTCATCAGTCTGAATAATGGATGTAATAACCCCTCACAACCTCACTTAATCTAACTAAAGGCTGTTATTATGCCTAGAGCCATTACCGTGTATGTTTTGATATACAAAAATGCTCATTTGTAACCTTAATGAACCCTAATCGGTGTATAGCCTTTTAACATGACAGCTAAAGATACATTTTGGCTTATTTTTTTATTTGCCCAAATATAAACCCAGAAATGAAAGAAATCATGTTTTTATTGAAGAATGAGATTGCAAGACCAGTACACCTCAGATAAATATATCCAGAGGTGATGGGTTTAAGCCGTTTCTGTTTCAAAATAGAAATAATTTGCTGGCAGCAGAATCCAACAACGCTTTTTCTTTGGCTTTTATGTTTGTGCCACGGAGCTCTCATCACGTCTCCAGGACAACATGGCACAGTCAGTCAGCATCCACGACTCTTCCTACACAACAAGGGCACAGATCAGGCCAGAGCTGGTGTATGATGATGCCATCTGTCCCCGAAAGCCACTCTAGCCGATTATTATATCTCAACAGACTTTTCCCTTTCAGAATAATTCTCTGGAAACAGATGTTAAATATTTAAAGGAGTAGTGTCGTTATTGACACAATACACAAGTAAAAACATGTACTATAACAACAAGATTTGTGTGATGTTTGCTGAATAACTCACATTTGATTTAGACAGGAAATATTACACATTATGACACATGCTGCCAGGTTTGTCTACGATCAGATGCAGCAGTGACATTTTTTGGAGAATTTCTTACTGCTAAATCAAGATACATTTACTTTTGAAGCAAAAAAATATAAAGTCTTGTTTTCTAAAAGATTTACAAAATTTAGTGAGTTTACATGGAGTTAGTAAAAATTTCTTTTTTGTATTCACCAGTAAATACCCATATGGTCTCTGACATGCACAGAAGTGTTATTGTTTTCATTTTTTGTAAACCCTCTATAAGGAAAGACAGTAAACCTGTTCTTGTATAAGTGGGTCAGAGAACTGGTCTGCATAGTGATCTGTTGTTCTTCCAGATTAAACTGGCCCAGTTGTCCAGCACTTCTGCCGTGTCTCCACCCGTTTGGTTTTTAGGATGGTATTTGAGGTCATGCAGTCAGAGTGTTATTTTAGCCACAAGGCGAGTGCAGTTTGTACACTCGCCTTGTGAAGACCAGCTGACCTGCTCTGGCTAAAATTATCACCAGTATGGAACTGGAAAATGAACTTCATTCATGCATGATCACCCAGTCACCATAAGAGCCTTGTTGCAACATGTGGTTTCCAAACTGTTTGACACAACCCTGCCAAAATCTGAGGCTGTGAATAGACTCTTTCACTTTGCTGAGCTCTATTGCGTGTCCTCCTCCCCGTGGGTCATTCTTTGTTTGTGGTGTTTCACCTCATCACATTCTAAAAATAGATGTTAAAATAGTATGATTTTATGTTACAAGGTTATTAAGAAGAAACTAACATAACAATACAAATATGTCTATGTGTACAGCAAGAGTGAAGCATGCATACAATTTTTTTAGTGTGTTACTTGATTTTCTGATAACTGTTGCTGGTGAAAATAATTTCGATTTTGTATGCAACATCATGTAAGCACCCTTTTAAAATAGTTATAAGGCACACGAAAGATAATGGAGAAAGGGGACTTAGGGTGTGCGGTCCGAGATGGGACACTCTCCGGGTCTCTGACGCTGTCAGAACAATAGACCCATTGGTTGCTTGTAACAGACCTCAACTGCCATGTCGACTCTTTTGTTTGTGACTCAAAGCTGTTGGTAAATCCACTCTGCTCCAATGAATCTTGCAAACATGGAATAATAACCAACATGACGCGTCTGCTGCGGACGTCACAGGCTTTTTCTATAATATCAAATTATGTGGATCCACCTGCAGCTCAGGTTTTCCAGCGAAACTTGACACGACAAATGTTTAGGCTGTTATACTTATCTATTAAAATTGTTAGGTTTATTTTTATCAGTATGCACAGCGCGGGGGTAGGTAAACAGGTTGCGGGTGTTAAGCCAACTCTGTTGAGGAATTTCATCAGAAATGACTCAGAATGTGTCAGCGTCGCATTTAAACACGTGTTTTCACATTCCGTGCGATTATAAACAGCTGCTTTCTTGACTTATGAATCAGGTATGTTTTGCTGTTGGTCAGATGATGTGGCATGTCTTTGTTTAACCCAGTTTGTGTAGCTGGTAAATAAGGCAAAGATTGTTTGCTATGGATAAACAGCGTTATCTTCCCTGGAGTGACGAAACCAGCTGTGTGCATTTGGTTTTATAAAAACAGATGTTAAGCATAATTCCTAAACAAACTTTAAAGTTCAGTTAAGTGTGCCACCAACCATTAATTGAGCCTGAAAACCCAAAGTTTGTTTCTAAGAATTTGGGTTGTAAATTACTCTAAAAGTAAAAATCTCATTTATTTTCCCCAATAAAGAAATCGATTTTTAGCAATAATGTGTAAACCCCCTTCCACAAGCTTTGTGGTTGTTAAACAATCACATATGATCAACTTCATTTTAAACTTCACTTTTCAACTTTTTCGGTTGAAAAACTACTAAAATATCTATAAAGCACGAGCCACCAATCAGAGAAGTCCATCTTACCATGTGACTGAGAACATGGACCACCCACTCTTATAACACATTGCATATGAAAAAGTATATTCAGTATCTCTCAATTATTAACCCAAACCATGTTTCGATTGTTTTTAGATGCAGCGGAAGAGTTCTTTGAGTATGATGCTGAGGAATTCCTGGTGTTCCTGACTTTCCTGATCACTGAGGGACGGACTCCGGAATGTTCTGTAAAGGGGCGGACCGAAGGGCTTCACTGCCCACCTGCCCAGTCCGCTATGCCTGTTCTCACCAAACATGAATGCAGCGACAAAATACCCCAGGTAATACACCATATCTGCATACATGAGGTGGAGCATTTACTTCCATATGTACATTCATACATTCATTTGTAGAAATCTGCCAAATTATGAGATTTTATGTAATGAGTTGCCGCTAGCAATAATAAAACTTCACGGCTCGATGTTAACAGATTCTGTTCCCAATACAGTGTCGTCAGGCAAGGAGAATGAGGTCAGAGGTCATGTTACTGTGGCGCAATCACATCCCCATCATGATCGAAGTGATGCTGCTTCCTGATTGTTGCTATAGCGATGAAGGCCCAACCACAGACGGCATGGACCTTAACGACCCAGCAATAAAACAAGATGCTCTCTTATTGGAGAGATGGACCTTGCAGCCAGTACTGAGACAGTAAGACACTACTTCTAATACACTACTTGAGATTTGACATCGCAAACACAGTAGCTTAATGTATTTTGGTGCATCTTTTAGGAGTGGAGACCGCTTCGTTGAGGAGAAAACCCTGCTTTTGGCCGTGCGTTCTTATGTGTTTTTCTCGCAGCTCAGCGCCTGGCTCAGTGCTTCTCATGGACTCGTACCTAGAAACATCCTTTACAGGTAACACACCCTACACACACACAATGTTTCACAGTTTATTGAGCTGCCATACTGTCTGTTGACTGCAGTAACATTCTAATGAATCATACGAATCATCATTTTTCATTGAAATGTATTATGGGATTGACATCATTATGACAGATACATGCAGTGTCACGTTAGATTTACTGTAGAACAAGATGCAATATCTTATAACACGTTATAATATAGCTACCCTTGGAAACAACCTGTGCACCAGGGGTATGCCTTAAAATGTGTACTATGAAGGCAGCTTACTAGATTTTGGACCAGAGTCCGTGTTTATATTTGGCATTTGCTGATACCATTTGGTGATGGAGCTTCTTGGCTGTATTTTGCAGAATAAGTGCAGCTGATGAGGAACTGATATGGAACTTCTCCCAGACGCCTTCTGAACATGCCTTCCCCATCCCAAATGTGTCCCACAGTGTCGCTCTGAAGGTGCGGGTTCAGTCTCTGCCCCGCCAGCCTAAATACCCCGTACTTAGATGTAGCATCCACTCTGGTCTTGCTTTCTTGGGCAAGAAAGGCCTGGAGCGTGGCGAGGGCACCCAAGCCGGGGAAAAACGCAGTTCCCTCCATCTGCCAGGGTCTCCACTCATTTCCAGGCCTCTACGTCCTTCTCCGTCTCCCCACAGCCCCCTTAACTCTCGTAAGTGTCCCCCTCGCCCTGAGTCCCCTCTCCCGCCTGGCAAAGCCGTCAAATGGTTGTACACTCGGCTAAATGGCGGCGTGGATTTCCCCCCAACAGAGGTTTATAGCTCATGTTCTAATGGGGCAGAGAGCCCAAAGACATCTAGCGTGGAGTCACCAGTTCATTCTTTTAAATCACTGTCTCTCACTGACCCTTTAATGACACCAAGTCCAAGCCCCAACTCCATCTCAGGTGAAACCAACCCTCTCATTGGCTCTCTGCTACAGGAGCGACAGGAAGTCATCGCTCGCATTGCTCAGCGGCTAAATTTCTGTGACCCTACAGCTCCACATCTTCCTGACGCTCTCTTTGCACCTCATGAACCGCCAGGACACAAAACACCCTGGAGCGCACCCCAAGACAAGGAACGTATGAAGAAACCCAAAGAGTCCCTCTTCCCTGTCTCCCAACCTCCATCTCACAATGGAACCAGCCCAGAAAAGCCAGAGAGGAGCCGGTCTTCTCTCTTTGACACCCCCTTGAGCCCCAGAAGCAGAACCCGGTTAGACCAAGTGGACGGCGAGTCCAAAACCTCCCCAAAACTGTCAACCTGCAGGCGTTTGGTACTTAGTGACCAGTCTGCTGAAGGTTCCCTAATCGCAGATGCAGTTCAGGACATCTCAAGGTTGATTCAGGAGCGACTGCAACATTCCTACAGCCTCCTGAATGCCACCTATAAATTTAAGACTTCTCAAACCGAACAGGTAGGCACCCAGACGAACGACTTTGCATCGCCATCGAGCCGCAGGAAGTCCTCGAACATAACCAATGGTGCAGCAAGCGCAGATCATCCTGTTTCTCAAGCAACAAAATGTTGCCGACCTTCCGATTCTAGGCAAAGCCAGAAAGACTCTTTCACTAGGCCACCAAAACTTGAAAACTTGAAATCACGTCCGTTAACGACAAGCAATTACAGAGAGAATGCCAAAAGAGAGTCATGTACCTCTTTGAAAAACAACTTTAGCCACGAGAGATCTCAGGAGAATGGGCTGACCCTGACCGGGCACCTCGAACCCTGGAAGACAAAAGAGGCAGTATGTGAGAAAGGACCAGAGAAGCACCTCAAGGATGGGTCCAGCTGTCCCGAGAAGGATGAGAACCAGGAGCCTTGGACGTCCTACTCTAACACACCAGCCAATCTTACCTACAACACCCCTAGTCCTTCCCCTTACCACACCCAGAGCAGCCATGCGGTGAGTCTATACAAATTTTCTCAATTTTTAGGCCAGTTTTAAACTTAAGTAAATGTATCCTATTGTCAAAAACAGACATTGTGCACTAACTGTGCTTGATGTAGTTGTAATAACATTTCTTTTGCTAACAGATCCATCCGTCCTCCCCTCTGAAGCCATGCAGTAACTGGAAAAAACAGAATCGCCACTCAATAGACGGAACCGCAACGAAAGCCTTTCATCCCTGTACAGGCCTACCTCTCCTCTCCAGCCCTGTAAGAGCACCGACACATCATCTGCTGAATTATTGAAAGAGTCTCTGTGTGTGTGTATGTGTGTGCCTGTGACTCAGCTCTGAGTCACTTCTTGTTTGTGTCAAATGCAGTGGATACCCCAGCAGCTATAGGCTGAGTTTCTGTGTTTATTAGATGATACACTAATGAAGTGTCACGAGCCGAAGTAGAGGCACTTCCTCCCCAGCGGTTTTATTCACTCACTCGATGATTGGGCCATGAGGGTTTTGAAATCTTACCAGTGGCAGCTTTACTCTGAGGACTGTATGACTCGGGCACTTAGTTCTGTGTGGGAGTCCGGTTCTGTTACTCTAGGAGAGCGTTGCTCACGTTCTCTAGAGATACACTCGGATGTAATTTGTGCTCTGTGATGAAATGAGTTTTCATTAAATGGTACAAACAGTTGAACAGTTTAGATCAGCATTTCAGAGATGAGCAGACTAAATAAAAATAACTAAATACTAATCCAAAAATTACCATGGTATTTCTGCGACGTTTTTTCTGTTAGTTGTTTTGCCCGTAGTTACTGGATCAGCATCCTGGAATAGCCGGTATTCAAGAATACAGTATATTGTTAAAATAAACATGAGAGGTATTGTTATCATGCATACTTCAAAATACCATGATTAATTAAAAGTACAATATTTACCTTATTTATTTGAATTGTTTCTATTTTAGGATGCTTTATAGCTTCTTTTTCCTAATCCGGTACAAATTTAGACTTTGAGCATGAATTAAACAGACATTACATGAGAGTGACTGAAGCACAATCAAGGCCTGTTTTTGTAATCCAACCAAATACAGCGTTAATACCTCTATAAAATGCCTAGCAATTCTTAAGTAGCACAAGAACATTTGTAGTAATAGCCAAAAATACATCGTATGGGTCAAAATTAGCCATTTTTCTTTTATGCCAAAAATCATTAGGATATGAAGTAAAGATCATGTTTCATGAAGATATTTTGTAAATTTCCTACCGTAAATATACAAAACTTTATTTTTGTGAGTAATATGCTAAGCTAAGGACATTTGGACAACTTTAAAGGCGATATATATTCATGAGTTTTAAATAGTTGTATCTCAGCCAAATATTGTCCTATCCCAACAAATCATACATCAATAGAATTTTTTATGTAAGATTATGTAAAAATCTCAATTTCAAAAAATGTACCCATAAGACACATATGACAAATTGATATGGACATGCCTAGCAATCTTTCCATTAATTGATCAGATTTTTATCTTTAGGTTTATGGTTGGGATTAGGGGTTAAAGCTATATGCTTATGAAAATAGTTGCTCTACCAGTTGGCTGGTAACATTTTTGTTTTTAGAAATTTGTGCATCATTTAAATTGAATTTTGAGACGTGGTGACGTGAAATTTTGAGAAATGTCCATGGCCAGTAATAATTGTTTATGGCCGGTATACTTTTATATTTTTCAAAAACTTTTGCTTAAATATCTGAAATTAGTTTAGTAGACAAAATATAATTTTCCAAACATACATGTTTTTTCATGACAAAACTAACATTTTATGTAGTCTGCATTTTTTTTAATGGATAACTTGTGATAAATAATGAATTAACAGCCAATACGAGCACAGAACAGATCAAAACTCCTTTAATATTGTTTAAAAAGCATCTCAGGGTGAGACCTCAAGAAGCGGCTTGATAAAATTACATGAAAACATTTCAGAAAATTCTAGTCGAAAGGTGACTACACTGAAGACGATAAAATATAACATGTTTTAACATAATTCCAATAGTTCCCTTTGTTTTTAATTTTGACGAGTTTAATATTATTCTAAAATGTGGAAAAAATATGAAAACATAACACATAAGTGTCCCAAAACTTTTGACTGCTATTGTACTAAAAAGTTTATTTAAAATGAACTAGTAATTAATAATTTGAAATTAACAACAAAATATGAATCATAATTAATGAAAATGTCAATCATTACCATGGCATAACCATCTGAAAAAAGGCAAAAAAATTGAATAATATAATAACATTCAAAAATATTGCACATAAAGTTACCATGTGAATGTTTGCGCAAAGACCAAAAGATGTGTTCACCCACTGCCTCCTCCTCTACCTCAGGTTCCTCAAAGAAAAAGCCAGACAGGATATTTTGATTTGGACACATCCCTGATTCATTGCAAAGGTGTGCCATGGGCTGCCAATAAGAGGTATGACCTTCTTTCCTCACTTTATTTCCTGCTGTAATGCCATTGTTCCATATTTCACAGTGCCATTTCCTTCACTGAGGCTTTCCTACACACACTGCCATCTGCTGTGCACACACACACACACTAAATTCATCTGTGAAGAACACAAAATGGCTGACACAATTGTGTGTCTGTATTTGTAGGGTTTTGAAAAGATCACAAGACTTTGAGGAGTCTCAGCAGCAGATCCTCAGTGCCAGCGCTCCTCCCGCAAACCTCAGCCTTTTAGGAAACTTTGAGGTAGACAACAAATAATGTTTCCTTATCAGCAATGAATATTACTGAGACTTCATACTTTACATCTAAGATAGATGAGATGGACAGACCAGTTCATTCACTCATTCATTTTGTACTTATAGGTATAATATAAAAATATTGTATTTCATTGTGTTTGTGTGTGTAGGAATGTGTTCTTAACTACCGTTTGGAGCCATTGGGTACTGTTGAGGGTTTCACAGCTGAGGTTGGTGCCAGTGGAACCTTCTGCCCCAGTCACACAACCTTACCTGTGGACGTGTCCTTCTACAGCGTCTCTGATGATAATGCACCTTCCCCCTACATGGTAATTCTCACATATTCTTGGGTATATACATAAGCACATAATGTGATTTTGGGAGTATTTTCTTACTTCTTTGTAAGGTGTAGGCCAAGGGGAATTCAGATGCCTTGTTCAAATGAAACATAATGAGGAATCTCACCTCACCTGCATGTTTTAAAGGGCTTATTCTAAGACCGAGTTTTTGTGCTTCTCTTTAGGGTGTTATAAACTTGGAGTCTCTCGGTAAGAGGGGATATCGAGTACCTCCATCAGGAACCATTCAAGTGGTAAGAAGCTTTTATTGTTTTATCTGCTAATGTATGTGTAATAGGCATAATGCACATACTAAGTATACACACATGAGCATGTGTTCAATAATCATACGGCACGGCAGCGTGAGAACACTTTAAACACTGAAACAAACCCTTTAGGGGCAAGTTGAATTTTTTTTACGTTAGTCATTGTAGTCTGATTCACTGTGAATTAAAATAGTTATTTTATGATAAGTTTTACTTGCCAATTATTAGCATCTATTTCGGACGATATGTTTACTAACTGCATGTGTACACGTGAGTTGATCGTGTTTCGCCGTGTATTGTTGATACTCAGCAGATGTTTTGTCTTCTGTTTCTGTGTGTCAGACCTTATTTAATCCTAACAAGACAGTGGTGAAGATGTTTGTGGTGATGTACGATTTGAGGGAAATGCCCGCCGGCCATCAGACATTCCTGCGGCAGAGAACCTTCTCGGTCCCAGTCAAACGCGAGTGCAACGGACAGAACAACAAAAAGCCACCCACACTGGGACGAACCCTCCGCTACCTCATTCACCTGAGGTCAGTACAGCGCCCCGGTGAAGGAGTGTAGTTACACAACCTTTTCAACAAATTGTTTATTCAATCAAATTAACATACAACAAAATTCAACAAATCGTTTTTTTAATACAATTATTATACAATATAAATCAATTTTAATATAAATAGTTCTATAATTAGTCACTAGCCAGAACGATAAACAAACACAGACCGGAAGTTAGCACTCGAAACTGTCTATACGGTGGAATAAGTTTACATGGCAAATAAAATGTATGTGAAAAGTAGGCTGGAAAATCCAATCCAATAGAATAGTCCACCACAGCCTTTCTGAGCTGTCAAGCGCCCCCTTGAGGACAACTTTGTCTGATACTAAATTGTTGTTATCCAGACCAGAAGTACTGTATGTTCATGCACTAATACCTAAACACACACACACATCTGACCTGTTGTTGTATACATGACACTCTTCATGGTTTCATGGTTTGGTCGTCTCTGTCTTTAGGTTCCAGAGCTCAAAATCTGGAAAGATCTACCTCCATCGGGACATTCGGCTTCTTTTCTCCCGTAAATCTATGGAAGTGGACAGTGGTGCTGCCTACGAGCTCAAGTCTTTCACAGAATCACCTGCCGACCCCCCTTTCTCTCCCAGATGCTAACTTCTCTAATCTAGTCTAGTCTGATCTTAATCCAACATAGGGGCCTTAATGAATCTAAACCTTTCATCTGCTTGTACTGAAATGAACAAAAGAGAAGCCCACTAACAAACACATGCACAGAAGGACTATTAACATGTATGCCCTTTCCTAAAAATACACACCAGAGAATCACAAATGCAGATGTTATTAAATTTAAAACGGCAGACCATTGGGAAATTTTGTACTTCCAAATTGATTTCTAGACATTCAGCATCAGCATGGTCTGAGAAACCATGATAACGCATCGAAATTCTAAATCCATGGACCATTTTTTTAAACAAAAGACGAATACGTAGCTAGAAGGGGTGTTTAAAAAGCACTGTGTTTTCAACCACAACTGGAATGAAATGAGTTTTGTTCATCGATTTCTTTCTTTGTACTGTTACCAAACCACTTTAATCGGAAGTGTTGCAATAGAAATATAAATATCTTACTAGTTTAGTGTTTACATGTTTTCTTTTTGTCATCAGTTATTTAATATTTAAATTGAACTTTCATTTATTGCACATATGTGATGCCTGTTGTGCAAAACATTATGATGTAGTGAAAAGATGAAATCATACCATGTATTTTTGTCTTTCAAATTCAAATCTTAATGAATAAAAGAATTATATATTATATCTATAAAATTATCTTTAAACATTCATGTCTTTGTGTTTTATTGTTGGAAACAGTTAAGGGAAAATAATTTTTATTTTATTAGTCAAAGAGTTTGACAATGCTGCACTGAAGGTTATTAAGGTCACAATACGTGGAATATTAAACATAAAGCAGTGTTGCTTGATTCCAGGAGTCAATAAAATACTAATTTGATAGTATGAATGGTGACATGACATGTTACTGACATTCCCTGTTTAAAAAACCCTGCTTGGAGTACTTCACTACTATATCATAGTAGTATGTCAGAATCCTTAATATTTAAAATCCGGATGGTCTGCTGCTTCTGCTGAGATTTTTGAAGTAGGCATCAGATTGGCATTTCTCTATCCCATAAGGCCTCTGCTAATATAAATGATCAAGAAAATGGAAATAGGAAACTTTGGAGCCTGACTGTAAAATATAGAGAATGGTTGAAATTAAATGGAGCAATTATTACTAGATATTAAAGAATCATTCACTTGGATGAATTAATAGTTGTTCTAGTGTTTGCAGTAGTGGCTCAGAATCAAAGAATCGATTCGATTTGATATTGAGTCCCAGCCCTACTTAAGGTATAGGATGCTGTGCTATACATTGTGAGAGCTTCCCTCATGCATTAAAAAGGGACAGGGTTGGAGAAATCGCCCTGTACAGCTCTCTGTTTATGTATCACAATGTGCTGTTTGCTCTGGTAAAATCCAGTCTATTGGAAATACAGCATGTGGCTTGTAAAAGGGCACTTTTATGTTTGAAACGTCCACATCAGAATGTTCAGGATTTGGGGGATTTAAAGTGTATTTTTGTGCTTAATGAACAGCTTATATAATAAGTTTGAATCACGCTTAAACCTAACATGTAAAAGCCTTCATATATTTGCAATTTTTTCAGCCAAGAGTCCAAGTAGCTGTAAGAAGGATAAAATAAATGCTACGGACTTTGTTGTTATAAATGAATTGCTAAGCAAAATGCCATGCAAGTTGGCTTGCTTTAAACCCATAACTTACCATTTACAAAATCCAAAAATGTATAGATATAGATTAAACTTAACGTGTACATGTGTTGAAATAAAACACATACCCACAGCGTAGTAAACATAAAATAAATCAATATTTGGTGATCACAGGTTTTAAGAGGCTATTTGGCAAGAATTTGTTCCAATCAATTTAAGTGTTCAACCGACGACTTATGATATCAGAGAACTATGCGAGTTCCCTATAGATCTCTCTCGTGGTACTTTGATGTCATAGCTCAAGCAGTGTGCGCAGCTTTAAGGCAAACGTCCTCTAGGGGTTTTCAAGCCTCCGGAGTGTTCTAAGCGGTCCCCAGTGTAAAATTGACACCAACGTTCCCCAGTCATGTCCTGAGGAATCTTCAAACCGACCAATGGCGTCACACTGTAGGCTCGAACCCGGCCTAGCAGGCTAGAACGTGTCCGTTGAGACATATCAGCTTGAGTTTAATAGGAAAACACCAGATTAAATCATGCATATATTGTGGAGAAGCGGAAAATGTAAACCATGTACTCTTGACATGTATAAAGTACTCAGAAGTTGTTTTGTACAACAAGTAGTCTGTATGTAAATTGACATCCCATAGAGTTTACACCTCAGTCCTGAATATAGCGGTAATGCACCTCGCTTGCAAACTGCCAGTAAAAGTCAAAGAAGAAGAGCGCATGTCATGTGTGCCATGGACTCAGTCCACTAGTATTGACAAAAATGAAAAAAAGGGCAGATTTTCCCTAATAAGTAATATTTCCTGGACAAAAATACCTTATAAGCTTAGCGTGTGGATATAAAGAAACATCTGGGTTAAAAGTTGAAGTCTTCAGTCTGATTTAGTTTGCTTTTGTAAATAAATTCTGAGTTTTCTGAGAATTCTGAACACTTGTCCAGCTCCACTAAGAGTCTTAGTATTGGTTTACACATAGATTTACCAAGACAGGTCGGTAAATCACGTCATGTTTGATGACATCTAAAATTCTATAAACAGCAAAGCCTGAAGTACAGCGCCTCAGTGTGGTGTTGAAGTTCTCGAAGATGTCTGTAAGAAAAGCTGTTTTGTTACTTATTTTGTTGTTTTGGCCCCAATGTCATGTTACAAATATTCTCGATATTACCTTTTCTTATAAAAATGGAATTTTTCAACAATAATAACAGGGTTAAAATCAACAGTTTACTTACCAGCCAGTTTGACTACAAATTGACTTTTGATGTTATCAGCCATTTACAGTTCTGCTGGTCGAAAGGCAATATTGGAATAACAAACTGTAGTAAATAAAATAAATAAACCGGGTTATCAAAATTATACTACTTGTAAACGTAGCTTTGTATAATGTGCTCGTTGCAATTTAAGTAAAATGTCCCAGTACAAAAAGAGTACAAATATTTTCAGCTTAAAAGAAGACAAGTCCAAAATAACAGTAGATATTTTCAGCCCATTCTGAAAATCAGTCAGTCAACCAATGATTTAAACTAAAATGTTCTGCTGATATAAATGATCAAGAAAATGGAAATAGGAAACTTTGGAGCCTGACTGTATAGAGAATGGTTGAAATTAAACGGAGCAATTATTACTAGATATTAAGCATCAAACATTTCCATTCTGTTCATTATAAACACATTTATCATAAACGCATGGTTTTTGACTCTGAAATATGTATTACATCCATTTTAAAGGGATTTTACATTTTCTTAAAATCTTATTTTGTCATTGACCCATGTACAAAAATTAGTAACAAATATCGTTTTCTGAAGCTTACCGTTCAATTGATACTACACTGGATCTCACAGTAAATCTCATAACTGATCTCGCTGTGGATTCTGATATTCTAGATGATATAGATCTAGAAGTTGATTGAACAATGAATCAAGCAATGGATATGCCAAAGGAAAGGTATCACATTGGATTTCACCTGTAAAATAGAAACATTGATTGAGTCATTTATTAATGCATATAATATTAAATAAATAAATATATATATATATATACGCCCAACCAGCACAGTGAAAAACTGCCTGAGGTCAGAGCAATAAAACAAGAGAGATCACCTGAAGAGCATGAAGAAAGAATGACACAAAACTGACTGGTTTCTGCTCCAGACCAAAGTCTGCCTCCTGAAGTAAAAATCTTGTCAGCATCCCCAATCAACTGTGCCAAAGAAAGAAAGCCAACGATATCTCCACCATGTTTTACTACAAAATATGCATGGATGGAGCTGACCAGCATGGAAGTTACAGTCTGAAGGCCATTCAAAGGTGACTCGTATACTAAAGTTGAGGAATTTCATGGTCCTCCATCAGAGAAGGTAAATAGTCAATCTGAAGATGAAATTGAAATACTGCCACAAGTAGAGGGGATAGACGAGAACAAAGAAAGAAGATAAGTGATGATACTTCACCACCTTTAACACTAAAATGTGCATGGATGGAAACAGAAAGTTAGCCTAAAATCATAGATGCTGAGGTGGTGGAGGAGAGTAAAACTGAGATTGTAAGATAATTGTCTACACCACCTGATACAGGAAACATAATTCGATAGAGACATTCAACACGCACATCCCCCAAAGACAAGAGAGCTTGTTCGTTCTACCACCACTCCCTAAAGGGCGTTTTATTCCATTACCTAATGAGAGGCAGTATTTTCAGAGGCAGAATAATACACAAAAGCATGTGCCAACAAGAAACAACAATCTTTTGTAAACATTATGACATTAAAAGAATGGAGAGACTCTTCTTAAAATCTTCTTTGCTAGTTGTTTTATATAATCTCTGAACACAACAAATGGATCAAACACTGGATTCGGATGTGCCTTGATGCCTTCCTACCCTGAATGCATCCTTTGCAGCTTTAGATGCAAACATTGTGTTCTGATTAATTTGTTGTGATATTATATTTTCTTTTTATATTATGGCCTTCACCTTTATTTGTAATCATTTTAATAATTTTCCATGTCTTTGGACATTACTGCTACAATGTCAAATTTGTTTGGCGCCAGTGGTCCAGTGGATTGTGTGCAGTGTCCCGGCTCATGGTCCTTTCTCGACTCCTATCCCTCTCTCTCATCCTATAACTACACTGTACCATCAATACAAAGCTATAAAAAAGGTCAAAAATATTCATGAATTCATGGATCTCATTCTTTTCATTTGTGAATTCATATTAAATGTTTATCAAACTCTCTACATTTATTTGTGGCTCATTATGTATTATTTGGTGATACGCCACTATTCTAATGCCATGGTTTTTCATGCTGTGACAACAGATGAGAAATAGGAAGATTAATTTGAATTAATAGAAGGTATTGTTGGAAAACTACTGAGCGTGCTTTGAAATGCAAACGTGAGCCCTTCAACAAACAGTGTTTGTCTGTGAGATTTATGAGCTACTTAGTTCCATGCACTTTTAAAGGAATCTACATTTTTCATGGTGTTTGATTTTGCAGAGATAATAATGAGACTATATTGGGCTTTCTGCTTTAATGCAAAGCTTGGTGAGTTTAAATGTCTACAAACACAACAGGATGGCACATAGACTGTTTGTTTATTATCCAGTGAAAAGCAAACATTGAACAAAATCTAAATGTTCAACTTGATACAGAACTTGATGAGAATTTGGCATTTGTCGGCTAGAACAGGACATAGTGAGAAACTAATGTGTTGTAAAAGCCCTGACATAAACTAAAAAAAAACTAAATCTGATTTCTTTATAAAAGATTAAAAAATAGTTTATGACAATAGTTAGGCTACAGTTTCAAAAGATTTCTTTTATATGCCCTCCCCAAAATCCCCAAAATGGGCAAGTCATATTTAAAAAGAAATTGGATAAAACAAAATAAACGAATGAACACATTAAATATGAACAAATCATTTTGAAATAAAAAATAAATTGAACCGTGATAAGTTCTTGTGCGTATCTTTTTATTTTTATTTTTTATTGGGAACAATATAACAGCAAACTAGAAAACACATTTATCAATACACAATAAAATAATACAAATAAAAGAAAGAAAAGAAATAACAACACAGGGGAGTATAAATCAACCAAATCACAGTCAAAGGAAAAGATTAAACAGCTTACATATTTCAACTGTTTTTAAAGCTTTCTTATTACAAGAGTAAGAGTTAGAAATAGTTCCAAAATAATGTTGTATTTCAATGAGTAAAACATAAAAAAAAGGTTTTTGACTTGAGAATTTAAATTTATGAATATAGAATTTTGTTAACAAGATCAGAAGATTAATAAAAAAAGCTCTTGTGCGTATCCAGGTGTACTGCCTTCCCGTGACGTCAGTGCGGGCGCGTGCACACACATTTCCTGTTGTGCGCATCAGAGCCTCTGGGCTCCACCAATTGGCCGAACTTTCTGTTACGTATGTAATATTCATAAGACGTATGTAATATTTATGAGATGGTCCTTTGCCATAGTAGCATTGACACATTCGTGGGAGGTACGCAGGCTGAAGGCTTGTTCGGGCTTTGATTTCTACATAATAAATCCACACAAAGTGGTTTTATCAGGAGAAATGGAGGATACAAAACCTGAGCAGACGAATGTGGACGAGCAAAAAGTAAGTAAACGTAAACATTATTCAGTGAAATCTTTGCATTCAGTCACATTTAAGCTTTCCGCAACATAACTGTATTTACAGAGAATGGTAAGTTATCGTTAAATCACGTCGACAAGAAACCAGGCCGAATAAAAAACGATTTATGAATAAACCTGTTGAATGTGATGTTTATCTCAGATTATGTCTGGTTGTTTGTAATATGATTTAAATCTCTGTTGCTGTTCACTGGTCTGTAAAGGCCTTCTCGATTATTTGAGCGGTTTTATTATGAAGTCTAAGAAATAACAGCATTATTTAATCACCTAACATATAAGCAAACACAAACACGTTTTGAGATCTGATCTATTTGCCGTGGTTTTCGCTGGGTTAAGCTGTACTGTGTTGGCTAGCTGTTAGCATGTAAAGCTAACTGTTCGTGAATTGTGAAGCATAATAATAATAGACTTGAAATGTGTTTAAATATTTAAGATACAGATAATTGATCAGAAGATCAGTTGTGAAAGTGGCTGAAATTGCTTAACATTGTGTGATTTTCAATAACCACATTTAATAAAACCGCATCATCATGCCAACATGGAAGTTTTTTCATTACCAGTAATGTTAAACACCATTTTCAAGTTTGATGCCCCAAGAAAGAAATACATTTGCAAAAACTTTTGATTTTTCAATTCATTTGATTTTATATTTGATAGTTTGATTTTTCATTTGAGTCATGGAAAACACCAGCCCTTGACAGATTTAATGTTTAAAGAGTGTGTTGTTTTTTTGTTTTTTTGAGGATGATGAGAATAAGATTTGTCTAGAACAACTGGAGGAAGCCAAACTAAAGGCCAAATACCCTCACCTGGGCAATAAACCTGGAGGATCAGATTTGCTCAGGAAGAGACTACAGAAGGGGGTGAGACTCTTTCATGTGTTCTCTTATTCATATGTTGCTCAACCTTGCAATGAAATTAAACATACAAACACTTTGTTATGAGAAGAATGCCTTTAGGGGTAAGACTGACACAGATCATAAGATATTACTTGGAGTATGTTTACACAACAACAACCACTGGTCCACTGGTCATAGTGGTGCAGCAAATCTACTTTTTGCTGGGAAAAACGTTAAATATGTTCTGTAGGCCGCTATTGTTGTTTTGAACACGTAATAAGCATGCACATGATGTCACCGTTTTCACAGTTTACACAGAGATGACAAATTGAGACGTTTGCATTGCCAGTTCCCGAAAACGCAGTTGTCGTGTAAACGCACATCAAAAATGGATTCAGTTTTCTGTTTTTTGTTGAAAATGTTTTTGTATACTATAGATGACATTTGGGTTAATAGCCCTAGGTTACTTTTTTATTTTTATACTGTTCGTACTTGTAATGAGCACACAACTTATTAACAAATTACAACTTAATATTAAAAATGTTGCCACTTCAGCTACATGTTAGTCATTGTCACACCATATTATTCAGTTCTGGGAATTTGAAACGGGAACCATTTTGATTTCAAGATCAAGAACGTTTCTACCAGTTTTGTTTTTGTAGAATGATCTGTTGATCATTCCCTTCTGTTGGCATGGATGTGCAGAAACATTTACAGCAGGGGTCCCCGAACTTGTTCCTGGAGGGACGTTGTCCTCCAGAGTTTGGCTCCAACTGTAATCAAGCTAATCAAGATCCAACTAGGCAGGCAGGTGTGTTGAGGCGGGTTGAAGCTAAACTCTGCAGGAAACCCGCCCTTCAGGAACAAGTTTGGGGACCCCTGATTTACAGCGTAACAACATCTAATGATTTCTTGCTTCCTCTGTACTTCAGAACAGATTTACAGAGAATAACTGTGCCATAATTCACCAGTGCTGACACTTTCTCCTTTTCCCCCCAGCCAAAGTACTTTGACTCGGGTGACTACAACATGGCAAAGGCTAAAATCAAGAACAAGCAGCTTCCTGCGGCACAGACGGAGAAGGCTGAGATCACCGGAGACCACATCCCAACCCCTCAGGACCTGCCGCAGAGAAAACCCTCTCTGGTGGCCAGCAAACTGGCCGGCTGATACCTGCTGCTTTCCTTCACTCCACACTTCCACTTCCTGTTTCTTCATCTACATTTATCTCTGATCCTGCATTCCTGCCCTCATCCCTTCTCATTTCCTGTCCTCAGAAAATACACTGAATATTCATAGGGTTGCAGATGTTACAGAGCTGTACTGTAGCCGCACTGTGAGATGGTCGGGTTGTGGCTCTGAAGGGGGTGAAGTTCTCAAAGGTTTTGTGATATTTTAATGTGTTGTAGTATGTAGTTGAAAGTGTACATATCTGTTAGAGGGCAAGCGGCATTTTACATTTTAATTTCAACCATTCCTCGATTACCAACTGCTTAAACAGATGCTTGTGATCATTTACTCACCCTCATGATTTTCTTTCTTCTGTGAAACACAAAATGAAGTTTAGCAGAATGTCCCGACTGCTCTTTGTTCAACAAATAATGAAATGGACACTGTGGCAGTCAAGTTTCAAATAGGACAAAAGAAATTACCATAAATGTAGTCCATATGATTTTTATAACTTTGTTATTTAGTGTTCTTATGTTGTAGGGCCTGAAAATCTTGCTTATCAAATTTATGCTTGTGTTCTGTTCTTGTGAACTATCAAATGTGCCTTGTTGTGTTCGTCCTCAAAACATGCAAGAATCAATGGCACTTGATGTCTTTTTACATCTGCTGTGAGGTTTGTGATTAGTAGTCACAAACATTTTTTTGCGATTATTAGTATTTTGATATGTTTAAAATTCAGAAACGTTTATATATGTAACACAAAAGTCATGTTTAACAAACAACCTTCACATTACTTACAACATATTTGGTGTCCATGGAAGAAAGAAAGTCAAGAGATTGGAACTACAGCCGGATGAGTAAATGTGATTATTCAGTTTCAGGTTAACTCTTAAAGGGATAGTTTGCCCAAAAATGAAAATTATCGCACTCTCCAATTGTTCCAAACCGGAATCCATTTCTTTTTTTGGTTAAACACAGAGAAAGAAAGAACTGTTTGGTTACAAGCATTCTTCCGAATATCTTTCTCTGTGGTCATCAGAACAAAGAAATGTATAAAGATTTGCAATAACTCGAGGGTGAGTAAATAACAACAGCATTTTTATTTTTGGGAGAACTATCCCTTTAATTGTGTTCTTGAATTGAAAGTAATATTGATCTGCACCCCGATTCTTTCATGCGAATGCTCTTTTCTTCATAACGTTAAGGCTTTGCGTAGAGGACACTCGGTTAGTGATGTATGAAAGCATGCATTGCAGATCTTTGAGGCCGCAGTCAGCTTGCCTTGTATCATAGTGCTTAAAGCCTTAAGATCATGCTGTGTCATTACACGGATTGGCAAGCAGTTCTAGAAAATCACACGTTCATGTCATATGTCTGGTGTTTGCTTGTGGACACCAGACAGTGAGGATGCCTCTTCACCCTCTGGCTCATTGACATCTCCTGTGTCTTCTATGCAGAGGAGGAAGGCCGTTCTCTGTTGACTCCTCACGCCTCATCAACGCACTACAGTAAAATGTCCACGGTCTGCATGAGCATAAACTGTGGTCGCTTTTGAGCCATTTTGACTTGTAAATAAAATAGTTTTACAAACCTTTTGTGCTTTTGAATGTGTTTTTATCAACCAAATCTGTCTTTTTTGCAGGGGGATGTATGCGCTATACCTGGATTTCTGCATAAAGTTTGGCATAATTACATACACTTTATTTCATCGGTCATTACATTTACAGTTAATCTCTCAAAAATGACATGCCTCCTTCACACAGGCCTGTAAAATATATCTCGGTTTGTGTTATGTAAGCAGATAACATTTGTATGTTGTTTTGACTTAGTTCACATCAAATGCTACCAGTTAAATAAAAAATCCACGATAAACAATTCTTATCTTTCTTACATATAGCTTAGAATATTATTTGCTATACCTCAAATTGCAAACACTTTTTATCAGACAAACATAAGATATTGCACACATTTGTGCATGTCATTGGGTTTATTTAAGCTTTATTTAATAGCAACAAAGATGCTCTATATTTTATTAGACCCTTTTCAGACACCTTTAGACAATACAACAGTAATATTTGTACATAGTTAAACAAAACATTTTTTATGTGACAATCTTTTATCATAGTTTTAATGTGTCTTGTCATGCTGTCAGTCTTTCGCATTGCTGTTGGATGACTTTGTCACTTCTGAGGCTTGATTTTGTTGAAATGTATTACTCACTGGACTGGAATGGCTACGATACATCTGGAAATGCTCATTGAATAAAAATTGGGAATGGTCTCTATTTTTTTTGCGGCTGTCTATCAAGAGTGAAAGGGGGGTAATTCAAACTGTATAAATAGAAATTATGTTATAAAAATTCACATCATGTCATATAAGACCTGTATGATTCTTGTGGAACACAAAAGAAGATATTTTCAGAAATGTAATGTGTTTGTGTCCATACAATGGAAGTCAGAGGGGTTCAATGTTATTTGTTGTGGAGAAAGGTTATAAGAAAATAAAAAGGGAATGGTTCTTTTGGGAATCAAAAATGGTTCTATTGCAGCGCATTGAGGAACCTTTTGTACCAACTTTTATTTCAGAGTAGAGTTGCTTTATCATTATAATTACTCAAAACATTACTATAATAATTAAATAATCAGACCCCCTTTTTTATTAACATGCTCTAGAATTTTAAGCCACAGTTGCATTTGACTTGCTCAGCGAAATACATACGAATATAATTATTAACTGAATATTATTTTTTGAAGCTTCAAGTGAAGCTGTTCAATTGATACCTATATTAGCCTATATTTAATTGATTTAATAAAGTCAATGACAGATGGGATGTTAGTGTGTTTTTCATATTAATACATTTTAAATCATAAATGTATAACAATTTGTGATTTATAAAAAATGTAAATTATTTACTCAAAATGAGGGCTTTGTGACATTTTATTATACATATAATTTATCATAGATTCATTGATAATTTAACATGAATAAAATAAATAAACAAATAACTACCAACCAACAAAACATGATTCATTGTATGTAAAATATAATTGTATCAGGTTGGATGCCAGTGTGTGATTTTGTACAGATGTCCACTAGAGCGCACTCTCGCCTCATTTTTTTTACTCGGTCATGGCAACCGTGTTTTCATTGACTCATTTTGTGCATTGATCGCGACAGAGACACGCCACAATCACGACCAGATTGTCGAGCAGCACACGATCGGACCCTGTCCTCATGACATCCTCTCAAACGGGCTACATTGAGTGAGATCTACTGGAGAAATCGTGATCGGACTTATCAGATGTTGTTCAGCTGACTGTGATTGCACGACTATTATCATGGCTGCGTCTGAATTATATACGAAGGTAAAGTCACATACTCAGCATCTCATCCCTGCATCTCATCGTGTGTTAATGGTAAAAGACTGTAATGTCAATGCAGTTTCATGGTTTTGATGTAGTGTAGGTGCATTCCTTTGAAGCTAAGATTATTGCTGTTGATGGTGTATTTTTTGGTAACATTGAGCATGTGTTGTCATTTTTGCCCTCTGGTGATTTGAATGAATGAGTAGATGCACATGATTCTTTTTTCATTGTTGAGATATATAGTATATTACACTCCATAACGTAACACTCCAGACATAAATGTAAAATGAAGCAATTTGCACTTTAACAACGATATTAACAAAGGCAGAATATTACCCTATTATTACTCCAAGAATGCTGGTCATAATGCAGATTTTGTGGACTAGATAGAAACAGCTGAGATTCATTATTGCACAGGCAAGCAGACGTTTTCAAAGGCCTGTGATGTATTAATATGGGTCACAGTGTGAGGTGATAGCTGACCGCAGAGAGTCAGTGGGATGCGGGCGGTGCTGATGCGAGCATCACTGCCCGCACAGGAATGATGCGACCAGCTCTGGTGCTGATGCGAGCACCATGTTAGAGATGCTGCGTTGTTTTCAATCCTCTGCTGCGGCCTGTAGGCCGGTCTGCACATATCAAGGCGTGTCTCTTTGGGGGAAAAAAATCACAATATCGCAATATAGTCGCGTAGCAGCCGAGGCATGACATCATCACATATGTGGTCGTAATAATCTTCGAGATGACGAATGGTTGGATGCTTTTACCGAAGAACGGGGAGTGGAGAGATGGAGAAAGACCCACCCATCCCCCATGATGCAGCTGTCCTATTGTAAATGCACTGACAGATCTCTTTGAAAGCTGCTAAAGGAAAACAGTTATTCAGATCAGGCCTTACACATGTACATCATGAGCCCAAGGCTTAACAAGGGGTTACAGAAGACCAAATGAGTAGATCAAATTATTGGGAATAGACTTTTAAAATAGGCAATGGGAAGATGTTTTTATTTTGCTTCTTACAAATGTAGTACACGATTCTTTTTAGCTTTATTAACGGCATGATCTCGAGTTGGCATGGACGGCATGTGTGGTCTTGTACTGTCTCCGGTTTCTGCACTAGGCAAACAAAGCTCTATTAAAATGATTCTGAATATAATGATCTCATGTCTACATGTTTCTTTTGGCAGAGGTTTGTATCTTCCCTTAAAGGTCACACCATCCTGTAGGTCATAGTCACAGTTTACTCGTGTTTTCAGGCAACCCCGAGAACACGGTGCTCTTTGTGTGTTTCTGCGGATAAAACTGCATTGATGCATAGAAGGGTCTGTTCTTTCACTAACGTCACAGAAATCTGCCGCTGGTGGAACTTCCTGCATGTTTGCCAGGTTATTATGATAGGTGAATCTGAATAATTATATATATATATATATATATATATATATATATATATGTGTGTGCATGCTCCCCCTTTAGAGCTTGTTAGAATTACAGCTCTAATGTTTACAGTAGAAAATAGTGTTTCACATCTAAGGAAGAGGAGATATATAAATGACCTGCTTCTTTTTAGGCAATTTCTAATAAGGTCTGTATAACGGCAAATGAGGCAAAGTGTTACTGTGCTTTTAGGGGATAGGTAATCCAAAATGAACAATTCCTTACTCTCGTGTCATTTCAAACCTGCATGACTTTCTTTCTTCTGATAACCAAACAACATTGGCCCTTATTGACTTCAATTGTACAGAATTTTATTTCTTAAAATATCTTCTTTTGCATTTAACAAAAGCAGGTTTTGAACAACATGGCAGTGAGCTATTTTTGGGTGAACTGTCCCTTTAACTGCAGTGGTCGCTCACGGCTGTATCCTAATGCATCGTCTGTTCCTATGAGTTCACTCTCCTGTTGATTCTGCTCAATGGTCGTCCCTCCTGCAGTTTTTACGGGTTTTGCAGAATGATGTCATTTTTAAGAACTCTACTGTTGCTGTTCATGTGACATAGGAAGAGTTTTACTGTTCTGAGAACAGATGACGGGACAGACAACAATGCTTGAAAAGCTCAGCTGACTGAAGCATCGCCGGTAGGAAGAGCATCGTCACAGCCAGATCAGGGATCCAATCAGATGCATTGAACAATCCCCAGCGTATTTCACAGTGAAGTGGGACAGACATCATTTTTATCCAGCAGTATGAAATAGAGCAGTTTATGCTTTAAACATGAACCAGGAGTTGGATTTTATGTTTTTTAAAGTAAGTAGTGGAGTTTATGTTGGTTTGACTGTTTTGATTGTCTGAAGTTTTTTTATGCAAATGTATAAATATTATAATTCATATTTACTATTTTGACATTGTTTCAGAGAAGGACTGATTGTGATTTTGTATATAAGATTTTGTTGCTTTTTTTTTTTTTTTTTAAGTTTTGTGTAGATGGTCAAAAGTGGTGGACTTAAAAAAAAATGTTCCCATGATTTTCTTACTGTTCTATATCACAGTCTTTTTTTCTTTCTTTTTAGTGAAATAATATGCGTGTGGGACAGCATACTAAAGCTAGTTTAACATTTTATATTACTTACAATGCCGCCTGGAACATGCATATAACAATATATCAAAGTATCACATCACAATACCAAAACATTTTAATATGTATCATAGAGTTATTAAGATATGTATTGTAAAGCTATGGCTTTTGGCAATATATTTTCTAATGAAATATATTTTTACAATTTTTATGTTTATGTTATTTTAAATCAGAAATCTGTCATTTTAGTGTCAGTTTCATATTTTTTCGTGATACGGTAGCAATCGTAAACCCAGTATCGTATCGTGCGCTGAACGTATCGTTACACCTCTAATATTTTTAAAAACACATCACACTGCAGGTTTGTATAAACATAAAGAATTAAAAGTATTAAAAAGTACATACATTTATATGAATTTTAACCTGTTGATTTAAAAGAAACATAAACATGTTTACTATTTCCTTATGCATCAGTGTGAAGTGATGGAGATTAAATTGTAGAATGATAATGTTAATAAGGGAGAAGCTCAGTGGCCTGTGTAAAATAGGCCATAGTGTCATATCATTAGGTTTTATGATCCGAGTGTCTCATCTCCATTTAATTCAATTGAATTTATTCTTGCATCACTTCACTTGAATGAGATCCACTATTGACTGTGGTCATTATCCATGATGAGTGTTGACTGTTGGACAGAGAAAGGCGTTTATGGCCCAGAAACCAGTAAGACACCTACTTTTGGCCACTGTAACGGTAGTTGTTTATTTAGTTATTGGCTTTTGTAGGATTTTAGAGGTTTTTTTGGAAAGTGTTTAAGAGCTGGTCTGTAGTATACGTAATGGTTCAAGAGTTGCTGGTGAATGTAGACTGAGAAGCAGCAGATTTTCACATGAGCGTCTGTCATGTGATGGTCTGTTCTGTTCTGTCTCTCTCTCTCTCTCTCTCTCTCTCTCTCTCTCTCTCTCTCTCTCTCTCTCTCTCTCTCTCTCTCTCTCTCTCTCTCTCTCTCTCTCTCTCTCTCTCTCTCTCTCTCTCTCTCTCTCTCTCTCCCAGGGCATCATGTACTGTAACATTTAATAGCTCACAGGGACGAATCTGATTTTATTTACTCATGATAGTTGTTCCAGACAGACTTTGTTGTTTTTAGATCACAAAGAAATGTTGAATGTTGTCTTGAGGTGACATGTTTGAATGTGAACAAGCTTGATCACAATTGTAATGAGACACAAAGCTTTTCTATGGCTTTAAGTTGGGATGGATGCCATGACATTCTACTAAACATCTCTTGAATTCCACAGAGAAAAGAAAGTCATGCAGCTTTAAGACAATGTGAGTAAATGACGGCAGAAATATAATCATGAAATACGGATCAGTCACACAGACCACAGTCATGCAGCTGAGATGTCTACACTCTTGAAAATAAAGGTTATTTTTCATTTTTTTGTTAGGGTGTTTGGTTCTATTAAGAACATGTAAGATCCATAACACACGTATATGGAGTTTTACTGTGTCTGCTTTATGCATTAATAATGAACTGTACCAGGGCTGTTTTTTGTGATATAGGACATAGAGGTTTTTGCTGGATGTTTCTGGTTGAGTCTCATAACTTTGCCTGTATACAAGTGGGATTTTTGGTTGACTTGTGTGTGGAGTTTATTCTTGTCGTTGTTACCAGAATCAGTTTAGTCCAGGGTCAGCCGGTTTTCGACTCTGATGGGTCTATAGACCATTTTGCAAGATGTAAACAAAACTGGTTCAGTGCTTAAATAGGTTTATGTTTCAGGGAATGCAAACGTGGGGGCAGACAGACATCCTGTCAAAGCAGGCCTGGAAAATGGAGATACCACCCACAGGTAGTATAGTTCTATATGCCATTATAACTACTCAGTCTGTGATGCTTCAAGCTTTCCTTTCCCCAGCATTCCAGTTGCCCGAGCAAAAGAGGATTAATTTATTTCTAGGCTTAAATTATTATTCTTTGGGTACAGTGTCATAAATTCTCTCTGGCCCGTGAGGAGTGTGGCCTCATCTAAGGCGCTTTCTACGGGTGCATCTTTCACTTGTATCAGCACCAATCTCTGATTGTAATTGAGAGGACAAATAAAGACAGGGAACAACACTACAGAAGGGAAAAGAAGTTGTGACTTCTGAGCCGAGATGCTTAATTCCATAAGCTCTTTTTAGCCGTGAAATGATTTATAAACCTTGTGTAAAGCACAGTTATAAAATCTGACACTGAGATATCACATCAGGTCATCTAAACCTCGGTTAATTCCTCTCAATGATCTTCTCTCCCTGGATAACCCATGATTCACAGTGTTTGACTGTGCACCTTCACTTTGACTTTTCTAGACACAAATATATCTTGAATTACCTTTAATGTTACTTCGCTTTAGGACCTTTAATGTAAATTATCCAGATTATTTAGTCTTCACTGAAATGTAGATTTGTGCTTATCGTATAGTTATAGTATTATATTACTATAAAACGAAATTCTCTGCACATTCCATTCAGAAGTGGCCACGCTTAGCTAAAACTAAAGGGGTTAAACTGTTGCCGTCCATGTTTCTCATTCACATCCATTGCTATAATCATCACCAGTCATTGCAAAGTCAGAACTAGTGAGTTCTGTGTTGTGAAATGATGATGTGGGAGATTTTTGTGAATCTGAAAGAGTGGAGGATTTTTTTTATAGGAGAAATTGTTTGCAATGTTGTGTTTTCTTGTGTGTTACAAGTTGCCCATGCATGCATTAGACACGTAAAATTGCCAAAATCAAAGTATCAGAACAACATATATATTCTTTCTAAAAGCGATTGATCTCCCTGAACTGCCTGAAACGGCTTGTGTAGACATGCCCCTACAGTGCCACGTCAGTCCGCCTCAGTTCGTGGCATGACGCCGCACAAATGTACACGCAAAGAAGAAGACGTATCTTTAGTTATCACAGCTGTGGTGCAAATGCATAACACAAAATAAAAACATACCTCTGTAAAGCGTCCTTTTGGTCGATCCGTTGGTTTAAAGGTTTAAAGGCCAAACCGATTTTACTCTATCCACTTTAATCCACTCCGTGTGGGTGGCGAGGTGAACTGATGATCGTTCCGGCATGAGAGTTGCACCCTGTGAGCTTTGACACACTGTCTGGCCTCATATGTGGTTTTAAACCGCTGGTTTATTCTGACACTGCTGTTATTAGCGTACTGTGTTTGCAACTGTTATGAAACGAAATGTCTCTGAGTGAAAGGAGCGATAAACTGACACTCAGCCTCGTCCTGGAAATTCCGCCTTTACGCTGGAGGTATTCAGCCAATCACAACGCACAGCTCAACTGTCCAATCAGAGCACAGCGGCACTTAAACGCATGAGAGAGCCATGCCAGATCGAGCCGTTTGAGAAGGCGGGGCATAGACGAGATACAATAATGTACGATATGTGGAAAATAATGTGTTTTTTCCTGCTTAAAACGTATAAACACATTGCATTACATCAAATACAAACAATAATATTGGTTTTAGCTTGCTAATATTTCTTCTTTAAGTGCAGTCATCAAGGCATGTGTACGTTTGCGCTTAACATACCACATGCTTATGCATTATGTCACATTATAGATGCGCTTTCATTGACGCTGGGTCAGATGTGTGTGTTTCTCTAGATGCTAAATCATGTGCTTGTGTCACATGAGGATTATCTTCTCCATGCACACACACACACACACACTGATTTCACGCCGACCTGTAATCCTCAATTTGCAGGTGTTATTGATGATACTGAGTGTTAATGTAACCTAGTGTGAAAGAGATGGAAGTGTATCGGCAGTAGTGACCGTGTGTGTGTGTGTGTGTGTGTGTGTGTGTGTTGCGGTGCTATTTTTACCCTCTCGTCTTGCTCCCGTGTCTCTGTTGCTAGGAGCTCAATTCTGGGACGTCTCCTCCAGAGATTCGGGTTAAGAACGGAGGAACACGTCCTTGAGTGTTTGTTATCATTGCTGTAGTGATTTTTAGGCTGTGTGCGCTCTAGCTATCAACTGTGACATCATGTTTGGGTGATTAAATCCTTGCAAAGAGATCCGTTGCATTTTTTAAAAATGTAATTGGGTTTTCTTAAGCGTCGACATATTTGAGAAGCAGTTATATAAGTAAATGAGAGAATAACAGATAGAGGAAGAGTGAGGCAAATACAGAATGTTGTACAGATAAAAATAGATTTTCACTGTTTGATTTCAGACTGATGTGTAAAACGTGCCTTTTTCAGTATAGTTCCTCCCTCTGTATTGTTACGTCACCCTTACCATCCTCATACTGCAACAAATCACTATGGTAACACAGTGCATTTTGGAAATGTATATCTACTATTAGTTTATTTTCATTTAAAACAAATAATAAAAAAATGTTTTACTTGAGAAAAAAGCAGCCAATTAGAGGCCAGAAAGGATGGGATCTCCTTTACTGTTTAAAATGTACTGTATAATAAAAGTATAAAAAAACAAATGTATTGTTCATGTCCTGTATAATCTGGATTATTGACTTGATTTCTCCGATAAAAAAGGAACTGTTTGTTTTATATTGTGTTACAATGAGACCATGCTTTTTCTTTCTGGCTTTTGAAGCAGATCAGACACGGTAACACTTGTTTCCACTCGCCCTAACCTCACGCCATTGGTTGAGCCCATGTTCAGGATCCTCAAACATGTTTATATTTTTTGTGTTCTTGTCTCTTCATATTAGTCAGAGATGGAAGTATTTTAGCATCATCAGATTTCGAAACTACACGTTTCAAAATAATAAATATTTATAAATATCTGTAGTGTAAAACAAAACCGCAGTTTCGAAGTGAGACTTGATTTTGCACATTGAAATTGGATTGGATTTCAGCAAATGATTATGAAAACCAGGGATGTATAGACATTACATACAAGTGGTAATTGGAATGTACGTACCATATGCAATTTTCCATGCACATATAGGATCTTACAGACTTACTAAAAAATAAACTTGATGTAAATATGTACACACTTGTATGGACACAATTGACTGTACTCTTGATTGTATGCACACTTTAAGGATAAAATCTACTGATTTATAAACGTGTTTAATAAATTGACATGTATGATGTCTAAACAGGGTAGATCCTTATTATTATTAAATAGGGTTCAGATTTTGTATCTTGCTCTGAATCTTTCATGCTTTCCTTCTGAATTTCAGTGATTCATGATGTTGGTGATTGTTTAAATCTGTTTGACAGTAGTACAGTAAACATTGTTTATGAAAGTGACCTATTTGTCAGATATGGTGACCCATACCCAAAATGTGACCTCTGCATTTAACCCATCCAGTGAATAGTGAACACACACAGTTCAAGTCGTGAACACACATACACCGGGAGCAGTGGGCAGCTATCACTGCAGCGCCCGGGGAGCAAACGGGGGTAAGGTGCCTTGCTCAAGGGCACGTCAGTTGTCACCTGCCGGTACTGAGAATCGAACCGGCGACCTTCTGGTTACGAGTCCGACTCTCTAACCATTAGGCCACAACTGCCCCCCCTTTATTTGTGAATTACTGATATTTCTTTTTGTGTACAGTATGCCCGGGTGTGGATCCCGGACGTGGAGGAAGTTTGGAAGTCAGCAGAGCTCATCAAGGATTACAGACAAGGAGATGGAGTTCTACATCTACAGCTGGAGGATGGAAAGGTCAGTGTGTGTTTGATAAATGATAAATGGTTGTTGGGTACTGGATGCCTTACCAGACTCTTTCTGTACACTAAATGACTGCCATAGTGAAGAGTTTTGCAAAGATAGATTCAAGTGGCTGACCCTGTGACTTCACAGATGATTTAGCATTAACGGCACAGTTATCTTCTCTCACATGCTTAATTTGTCCAGCAGAAGTGTTGTCATGATATTTGTATTATTTCTTAAAGTATGATTCCATAGTAAGTCAGTTTACACATTGTGTTATTAATAAAATATGCAGCGTTAAAAACTCTTGTGTCGTGATTTGTATTTTTCAGGAACTCGATTACAAATTGGACCCCAAGACAAACAACCTCCCGCATCTGCGTAACCCAGATATCCTGGTGGGAGAGAACGACCTGACAGCCCTCAGCTACTTGCACGAGCCTGCCGTTTTACACAACTTGAAAGTGCGCTTTATTGATTCCAAGCTCATCTACACGTACTGCGGTAAACACTCAGTGCAGAAAAACACACACTTCACTTCTCTGATATAATGTCGTTTAATCACTTGGCTTTTGTTTAACACAGGTATCGTACTAGTCGCCATAAACCCATACGAGACTCTGCCCATTTATGGAGCTGACATCATTAACGCGTACAGCGGGCAGAATATGGGCGACATGGACCCACATATCTTTGCAGTTGCAGAGGAGGCTTATAAGCAGATGGCCAGGTAGTGCTTTACAATTGTGTACGAAATGAAAATTATGTCATTATTTACTCATCTTCTTGTCATTTCAAACCTGTATACATTTCTGTTTTCTGATGAACATAAAGGAAGATAATTGGAAGAATGTCAGTACCCAAACAGATCTCACCCCCCCCATTTCCTGCCATAGTCGGAAAAATAAATACTAGGAGAGTCAATGGAGATCTGTTTGGTTACTCACATTCTTCCAATTATCTTCCTTTGTGTTTTGAAGAACAAAGAAATGTATACAGGTTTGAAATGACAAGATGACATAATTTGGGTGAACTATCCATTTAAATGTCTGTGATGGATGGTTGGCATACAGTGCTTGTGTATGTTTTAAGTCTATGTTTTGTGGGCATGTGCATGAGCTGTACTGCTCGGTCTCAAGTGTGGCTTTGTAGGTCAGGACGTTGCTCACTGCAGTCCAGTTAAAATTAGAGCCACCATGGTAATGTTTCTTTCTCATTTTCTTTGTCCTGTCAGACCTTCTCCATTTTAATCACTGCAGTGAAACTGCAGTTCTGTAGTGCATGTTTTATATGAACATCAAATAACATGGCTAACGACACAAGAAAACGTACATTGATAGTTATGTTTAATGCATCACTGTCACTGTTGTGCAGTACATTGTGCAACTATCCCAATGGTACGATTGTCTTTATAATATCCTATGACGGGCCTATATGATGTTAAATTGTTTTTCTTCTGAAGTCACATTTTATCATGTGAGTTTCTGTGAGATCTGAAAATCCTGTAGTAGGTCCCAGGCCTAAAAAAACTATCACCCTAACATAACCCTAGCAACCATCCAAAACTCACAACTACCCACAATACCCATGTGCCCATTGAGAAAACTGCTTTTAATACCCCACTTGCATAGCACTTGGAACACTTTAGCAATGACCTGACAACCATTGCTTCCTTTTGAGTTTAACATGAATAAACACCATTAACATATTCATCATATTAATATTTACATCTGTCTTGTCTTTTTGGTGTGATTCAGAGACGAGAGGAATCAGTCCATCATAGTGAGCGGAGAATCCGGGGCAGGTAAAACGGTGTCTGCCAAGTATGCCATGCGTTACTTTGCCACAGTCAGCGGCTCTGCCAGCGAAGCCAACGTGGAGGAGAAGGTTCTGGCATCCAACCCCATCATGGAGGTTAGCCCGCTCTAAGACTCGGGCTGTTTGTTTTTATGAAGGCCTTTAATAATACAGACGTTTCTATCTCAGAAAGCCAGAACCCTCAGGCTCAGAGACTAAAAGCTCTTCTCTGGTCCCGGACACGTGGGTAAAGCTGTGCATTATTCTGCCCTTCATTTCCAGATCTCCCCAGGGCTTATTTCCCTCTGTACATTTGCTGAGCTATTCAGTGTGTCCTCATGTGTGTTAGCGTAATTTTGCCGTAAAGCTCATATGACCTTCTCTGCTGTCCACGGGTCTTAAAAACAGGCGCAATCGCACTATTTTGCTCAAATTTATTAATAATAAATAGTATCTTGCGATATGATATTCTATACTTCATCTATTTTAAACAACAAGCTTCTAGTCTTCATTTGTTGCTTAACAGTTCTTAATAATCTGCAATGAGATGAGTTTAAACATGAGTTTCTGCTGTCTTTTTTAGTCCACACCATGTCTTCCATTGTCGAGCCAAACAGTGGTTGTCCCACCACAAACAAGGCAAAAACATCAGAACATCTTGCTCTTTAGGAAGTGAACCTACTTATAAACAATACATTTGTTTTATAGGGTTTAATAAATGTAAAAACATGTTTTTTTCCAGAGACTCGGTAGGTCTCACCAGGTACTGTACTGTGGGAGAGTTTGTCATCAACTTCCTGAGAAGGGATACAGAGCTCTGTGTTCTTACTGCCCATGTGTTAAATTCAATACTCCTTAACCCTGTCCTCACCACACCAGTGCTTCCGCTCAAACTAATGTGTCTTTTCTTCTCACGTCCAGTCCATAGGCAATGCCAAGACAACAAGAAATGACAACAGCAGTCGATTCGGGAAGTACATTGAGATTGGCTTTGATAAGAGGTATCACATCATCGGGGCAAACATGAGGACATATCTGCTGGAGAAATCACGAGTTGTGTTTCAGGTGAGGGGCAATGCATGTGTGATGTGCTTTGTTTCATGTATTATTACCATGTATTATTTTTGCACATTCTTTAGAAGCAAGCAATTTTTGTTATTTTGCTACTTTACATTTAAACCTTCCACATGACCTCTGTTCTGATTGGCTAATGTTTTTGCATGTGAAAAAAACAATTCCCTTGGCATAATATGTGCAATAAAATACTGTGTAGGTGTTATATTGTTGGTCGGTTGGACGGTTTCAAAACAACAAACATAACTGCACATGTGCGCTTTTGTGACCCTGCAGATTATTTCTGATAACAAGTAAATTACATTCGCTAGCAAATTAAAAGTATGTCTAGCCAGTATTATTTTGGGTTACCAGTAAAAGGACCGTTACTTGGCTGAACTTCGGGCCAGGTGTGTACAGTGGATGAAACCGTCTAGGGTTGCACGATCATGGGTAAAATAATAATCCCGATTATTTTGCTCAAAATTTTAATCACGATTAATAACCACAGTTATTCTGTTAGTTTAGAATTTATGTTTTTAGTCTCACTTCAGCATGTTTAATCTGCTGCCGTTAAACTTCTTCAACACTGTATTTCAAAGCACATTATCATCTAAACACTTTTACATTAAATTAACATTTTGTGACCTTCGGTATGAAACCTTGCTACTCCATTTTTGATTTCTTGTTTTTTATAAATCATTACTATTGGTCACCCTTCATGTTTGTTTGTTGCAAATAAAACTTATTACAATGTTACAATTCCAGTGTAAAAATGTGGTGTTTTTAAAATTTCTTGTAAAGTGGCAGTTTAAGAGATGCAAGCTTTCAGTCCGATAGTGTTGATTTTCTGACCTTTCACTTGTAAAACATTAATATCACAACGGTTATGTTTAATTAATTGTGGGAAGCATAAATCATCATCAAGATTTAAATATGATTAATCGTGCAGCCTATATTCATTTCTGGACAAATCATTTCTGTATTTAGGTCTTAGTGGAACCTTTGCTGTGTGATTTGATGTGTACATCAAACTCTTGTTTCAAAAGAGCAAAAATTAAATCCTGTTTAACATAGCATAATTCTTAACAGAGATACAGCTACAGGGTCTGAACACAGAACTCTCTGTGTCTCTTAAATTACAAATTATTGATTACACTAAGGTGAAAGCTCTCATGACAGAAAACTCTCTCTCTCTCTCTCTCTCTCTCTCTCTCTCTCTCTCTCTCTCTCTCTCTCTCTCTCTCTCTCTCTCTCTCTCTCTCTCTCTCTCTCTCTCTCTCTCTCTCTCTCTCTCTCTCTCTCTCTCTCTCGCCCTCATATGTTTTTCCATACTCTTTTTTTTGAATGAATGAATGAATGTGTTATTTCTTCCCAGCAGTCTCAGGCTAAAGTCTGCCGTGTTTCAGACAAACCACCAGATGTTATCAAACACCTGGTGAACTGATGAACTGCGTGTGTATTACATTTAGTAGCTCAAAGATTTGACAGCTCTGACCCAAGTGCATTAGAAATTCAATTCAATTCAATTTTATTTATATAGCGCTTTTCACAATGAGCATTGTTGCAAAGCAGCTTTACAGGAGAAAGAAACAGAAACATAACAAAGGTAAAACTACTTACTAATAAAATGAAATAACTATAAAACTATAAAAGCAGTCTCCCGGTGAGCATGCCGACATGGCCCTGTGGCGAGGAACCCAAACTAAAATGATAAATATATAGAGAAAAAAACCTCGGGAGAAACCAGTCTCAGTCGGGAGGGCCAGTTCTCCTATGACATGTCACAGCTGCACTCAGTGGCTTTGATTAACGGTTATTGAGAAAATGTTTAAGATTATCAGAGTGCAGCTGTAATTTCAAACTGCTGTCATGTGATGTAAGTTTAACATTTAATACTAAGTATTGTAATACTGTTAGCATTAATATGACAACAATTAGTCTGTCTTTGATCTTGGTTGGTGATGGGGTTGCGTGAACTGGAGCTGGGATGGTCAGTTAGACAGAATGTTATCGCAGGAGGGTGGTTCCGGATGTTTAACTGGAGCTGCTGTAACCTCTAGTTAGGGATGACATAAGACGTTTGTCCGGAATCTCTCCTCATCTTGAGATGACATCCGTCTGGACCTGGCGTAATCTCTCCCTACCTCGGGTTGGACATCCCGAGGAGGGGGAGAGAAGAAACTCAATTAGCGTAGCTGCTGTTCTATATATTTATTTGTTTTGCAATTCATGCATTATGTGAATGCTTGGCTAAAAAATATGTCTTTAATCTAAAACTGTGTCAGATCACCAAACAGTAACAGGAAGGCTATTCCAGAGTTTAGGCACAACGTATGAAAAGGCTCTACCCCCTTTGGTAGATTTATTTATCCTAGGTGTTATTAAAAGTCCGCAGTTTTGAGATCTTAAAGAGCGAGCTGGGTTGTAGCATGATAGAAGTTCTGTTATGTAGGTAGGAGCTAAACCGTTGAAGGCTTTATAAGTAATTAAAAGAACTTTAAAGTCAATACGATACTTAATGGGTAGCCAGTGTAAAGATGATAAGATTGGAGTTATGTGACCATATTTTCTAGACCTTGTAAGAACTCTGGCAGCTGCATTCTGAACTAACTGTAATTTGTTTATTGACGATGCAGGACAACCACTAAGTAGTGCATTACAATAGTCAAGTCTTGAGGTCATAAATGCATGAATTAACTTTTCAGCATCAGCAACACATAAAATATTTCATAGTTTGGCAATATTTCTAAGATGGAAGAAAGCTGTTTTTGTGACATTTGAGATGTGTTTTACAAATGATAGGTTGCCATATAATATAACACCTAGGTCTTTTACTGTATTTGCTATATGTATATCTTCAATATTCTCATTACGTGCGTTTGGTCCAATAAGTAGTATTTTTAGTCATCCAATGTTTTATGTCTTGGATGCACTCTGCCAGTTTGGATAGCTGAAATGAATCCTCTGGACGCGATGAGATATATAGTTGAGTATCATCTGCATAACAGTGGAAACTAATTTCATGTTTTCTAATAATGTTGCCAAGGGGCAAGCATATATATGGAGAATAGCAAGGGTCCTAGAACCGATCCCTGAGGCATTTAAACTTAAACTTTTAATTAAACTTACAGATGTAATTTACCCAAAAATCTAAAATAGGTATTTGTTTACAGGCCGTCATTTATGTCCAAACATATGTTTGTACCATGAAACACAAAAAGAGATGGTTTGATGTACTGACACACAATACTGCTCTTATCTATACAATGAAGGTGTATAAGACTATGACTGTTAAGCTAAAAAAGGAAATGTAGTTCATATAACGGATTCACCTAATCTAGGTAACTGATGCAAGTAAGGTATATGATTTGCTTTGTGTGAAGATCAGAATGAAATTCATGTCATTATGATTGTGAATGTCATCCAGAGGCTTTAAATCTCCTTTATGTTTATGCATATTTACAGCATGTTGCATTAAAGGGACGGTCCACCCAAAAATGAAAATTATGTAATTTACTCACCCTCAGGTTGTTCCAAATCTGTATAAATAAGGAAGATATTTGGAAGAATGTCAGTAACCAAACAGATCCTATCCCCCCTTGACTACCATAGTGTTTCTTTTTATTACTATGGCAGTAAATGGGGGATAAGATTTGTTTGGTTACTGACATTCTTCCAAATATCTTCCTTTGTGTTTATCAGAACAAATAAATGTATACAGATTTGGATGGACAGATTTTTGGGTGGACTGTAACTTTAAGTTATGATATGTTTTGTGTGCGTGTGATTCTTAGACATCGCCTGATACACCAGAAGTAAATTTGCATGAATACAATTTGAGATTTGATCCGTGATGTCAGTGAATAACAGTTGGGAAAATAGCTTTGAACCATAAAGTTAAGCAAATAATGACAGGGCAAAGTATTTCTTTAACCAGTTCTGCAATACAAAATCAAAATCCGGCTGAAGAAATGACATAAGAAACACACAGAGGAGTATCCAGCCACCACACCTCCTAAAACACGCTGCACTGACTCATGCCAGCTCTATATTTAGCTATTCAAATACTGCACAGATTTCATTCAAAAATGCTGTTTTTATTCCACCAACCCTATAGAGATATTTAAAGAACTTAATCCAGAGTGGCATCACCTGTAAGCTTTACAAAGAGAAGGCACAACACAGAAGCATTCAAGATGTTTATATTTGCTAGAGTATCACGAATTGGTTCAGCAACACGAGTCTTCTGTGTGTTCTTTGCCCTGTCTTAAAGCCTTTATCTGCAAAATATGAAGGGATTATTAGAGATGTCTTTACATGTAGCTGTACAAATAAATCACATCACCTGCTCAGGTGTAAAGATAAAGGTCGGAAGGCAGGTCAAGAATGAGGATAATGGAGTTAAACAGGTCTGTTTAGCAGTACATACACTCCACAAATAAAGTTTCTTCACAGCGATGCCATAGAAGAACCATTTTTGGTTCCACAAAGAACCATTTATCGCCACAAAAAACACTTTTATAAAACAGAAAGATTCTTGGGGTGTTAAAGGTTCTTTATGGAACCATTTAGACAAAAACGTTTAATACAGTTTCCACATGCGTTAGGCTTTGTGAGTGACACACACACTGATACACAAACACTAATAAAATGCATTGCAAGTGAACAGTTGTGTAGCAGTATCTAAAATATATCTGTGCTATTAAATCTAATGTTTATTATTCAGTTTGCTAGATATAAGAATGTTTGTTATTGTTGTTCCGATATTGAAAAATGTTTTGGGAAGCGAGGAATTCATAGTAATATTCACTTTAACATCCCCTGCAGTGATGGTCGATAAAATAATAAGGGTTTGGGTGTAAATTTAAATGTAGAAAAGGTGATTGTTTTGCATTTTATTCTACACATGTTGGTTGTATTTATGACCATCACATTCTTCTTGCAATAGGAGATCAACAGAGCAAAGCTAAGCTCTACTCGGTTTGTGGGATGTTTGAGGGCATTTCTCATGTTACTTATGTCTGCACGCAGCTTCAGTATATCATTCTGTTCAGTCTTAGAAGAATTTTGCTTGGTTTCTTGGTTTTCTTTAAAGCGCACATGAAACACATTACCTTTTATCTCTTTCATCCCTTCATTCATAGGCGGACGAGGAAAGGAACTATCATATCTTCTATCAGCTGTGTGCTTCTGCTCACCTGCCCGAGTTTAAAGCCCTTAAACTCAGTAAGCGGTACACCACTCAACACCCAGCACATTTCATTCAGTATTGTTAAAAATGATTCATGCGAATATCTTGACTGTACATTAATTATATATGGATGCATGTGTGGGTTTACTTTTTACAACAGAAGTGAGCTAAATCTGACAACCTAACCTTCAAGACATTTGGGAACTTTCTCATATGCACAAAAATTACGAAGGAAATAATTGTGTGAAATCTACAAATGTTGAAGGTTTTCTGTTAAGTTGGGTTAGTTTTGTATGCACTACAGTAAATATACTTTTTTAAATAAAAATTATGGATGGACCGATACTAGTATCTGTATCGGGCCCGATACTGAGCTCATGTACTCGTACCTGTACACCGATACCAAAGACCGATACCTCATGTGACATAACTGACTGAAATTTGTGCTTTGAAAGTTTGTGACAAGCACATAAAATTATTTATTTTTCATAATGTGTTTAAGAAGAGTAATTATGAAGTTTTTCTATTTTTATTCACTCACTGTCTCACTGTGTTGTGATTGGAAAACTGCCACAATACAGGTAAACGGATCGGTATCGCGAGTACCAGAAATTAAATATCGGTACTCGTACTTGGTCTTTAAAAAATAGTATCGGTGCATCCCTAATAAAAATAATGTTTTTATAAAGCTTGTAGTATGTTTCTATTTCAAAGGCCAAGTGTGTGTGTGTGTGTGCGCGTGTGCTGGTAAGGTGTCTGATTAGAGTGTGTTCATGTTGGCTCAGCATGTCTATCAGAGTAGTCGTGCTGAGAGCCAGTCTGTGCAGATCTGAATACACTCATGCACGCACATTCTCTGCAAACACACACTCAACCTTGTATAAAATGAATAATGTAACCATCTGATCCCACACACTCCTCCAGTGTTGTGAACTACATGCTGCTTATGCATCAAATCTGCAAATATCAAAAAATGATTTGCCAAAGAGTAAAACAATATAAGTAGATCTTGAACCACCATCAGTCCATCTACAGCTCCATTGAGTGTATATGTACATGGAACATTGCACATCTCTCTATCATCTGTTCTTTATGGTTCGCACGCACGCACGCACGCACGCACGCACGCACACACACACACTGCTGGCTCTGTGCTCTCTCCTGCTGTTTGCCGACTCAGCTGACTTCCTGCTCAGCTGACACCCTGCTAATGCAAGTATGTTTGTGAGAGAGAATCTCTTAATATGCCTCTGTTGCCATGCAACAAAGTATCATTCCCTTAATCTATGAAGAGGGTATTGTATTTTAGGATCTATGTGTCTAAATCCGTCAGTGATGTTTGGTTTCAATAAAATAGAAGTCTGTGTAATTCTTTAAATACTTTCACTGATTTTTTCTAAAAATATTAGTTATTTTTTAAGTAATATTTGTATTGTTTTTACAGGGACAGCTAATGATTTTCACTACACCAAACAGGGCAGGAACCCTGTGATAGATGGTGTGGATGATGCTAAGGAGATGTCGACCACCAGGATCGCCTTCACACTGCTCGGTCAGACAGTTAAATGTCTTTCATAATAATTTTTTTTACATTTTATAATTATTTTTAAGTTGAATTTTTAGACATTTAGTGTGTTATTTTTTTTATGTATTTGTTTATCTTTTATATTGCTATATAAGGTGAATTTATTTTCTATTTAGTTTAGTTTTTACTTATAATCAGTTAATAAGTTAACTTATTCTTGATGTAATGTATTTCTAATTTCATAATTTAAATAAAAAACAATAATATTTATATTATAATATATGTTTATATATGAAATTATATATGATTACGTATTTAATATGATAAAATATTTGATTAAAAACAGAAATAATAATTATAAAAATAATAATAATTTTAGTTTTAGTAAACTATAATGCACTGTGTAGCTTTAATGTTTTTGTAAATTTGTCAATGTCTCTGTTCAGGTGTGAATGAGTCCTATCAGATGGGCTTGTTTCAGATTCTGGCGTCAATTTTGCACCTGGGAAATGTGGATGTGAAGGACAAAGATTCAGACAGCAGTATTATTCTTGTAAGTCAAAATCACCCACAATAAAGTGTTAATAAAGTTAGTTTCGTGCATTGAGAGTAATTTAATGTAATTCTTATTTTCCCACCAGCCAAATAATGCTCACCTGAGCGTGTTTTGTGAATTGATGGGCGTGACATATCAGGACATGTCTCACTGGCTGTGTCATAAGAAGCTAAAGACGGCAACCGAGACCTACATAAAGCCCATTCCCAAACTACAGGCCATAAACGCCCGTGATGCTCTCGCTAAACATATCTATGCCAAACTCTTCAACTGGATTGTTGACCATGTGAACAAAGCTCTGCATTCAACGGTCAAACAGCATTCATTCATTGGAGTCTTGGACATTTACGGGTAGGTGTCTGCACCTCTGGGAAGAGACCATGCTGCCTCTGAAAAATACTTGTCCATTTACAGTTTTAATTTTGGATCTGTAATAAAGGTGTTTCATTTGGAGGTGATACGAATAGAGGGTTAAAGATCGGATGTATACAGTGTTTACAACTAATCCTTAACACTTTAATTTACACTTACAGTAATGTTAATTACAGTATATCTAATACAGTAATAACTGTAAACTATGCATAACAAAAAGCAACTATACCTTAACGTTATAGTAACAACATGCTGTTTACTAATATTGCTAATGTAACTATGTGTTAAGCATTTAGCACTAGCAATGGTAAAGGTTAGTAGGATTATGTGAACCCAGGGCTAAAATTCATGCTGGGTTAACAATTTAAGTGTAAAATACAGTAGTAGAGGACAGGGTTTACATACAGATTTTGATTTAGTTTTGTTCTATTTTTCCAGGTTTGAAACATTTGAGATCAACAGTTTTGAACAGTTCTGTATCAATTATGCCAATGAGAAACTCCAGCAGCAGTTTAACATGGTAAGTGTCCTGCCCCACTGCACATGAGATCAGATTTGAGTTGAATATGTTTGATTCTTCATAATTATAGATTGTGTTAATAAATGTCATGTATCTTGTCTTCCTGTGTTTTCTGTACAGCATGTGTTTAAGCTGGAGCAAGAAGAATACATGAAAGAACAGATTCCCTGGACTCTCATCGATTTCTATGATAACCAGCCCTGTATCAACCTCATCGAGGCCAAGATGGGCGTCCTGGACCTGCTGGATGAAGAGTGCAAGGTACCTCACCTTACTGGAAATCAAACTGTATTTCATACAAACTGGTAGGATACCTGAAATATTTCTGAATGGGAATTTTTTTTTTGTGTAAATCTCAATTTGTCAGATGAGCCATCAAAGATCAAAATATCCCAGAACACTTATTTTTAACTGAGAAATATTTATTTGTGTGCATTTCAAAGAAGCAAATTTATGAATGGTGTAAAGCATGTTTTTGTTCATTTTCATTAAAAGCAAAAGCATATTAACTATGAGACTCTCTCTCTCTCTGATCAGATGCCGAAGGGGTCGGATGACTCTTGGGCTCAGAAGCTGTATAACACTCATTTGAAGACGTGTGCACTTTTTGAGAAGCCGCGGATGTCCAATAAAGCTTTCATTATTCAGCACTTCGCAGATAAGGTACGCACACTCACACTTCACACTCTGTGGCTGGTTCAGCACATCTGATGACATGGTGTATTTATATTCATTTACCAATCCTAAACCCAATGAGCTGCCTACATAGTTAGCGTTTTAAGGCATTGTGGGTACATGCTACAATATGTAGGCTATTCCCAAATTTAAGACACCTTTCAAAAAACACAAAAACAGTGTTGGAGGCTTTGTTCACAGAAAACGCAATCCCAGAATGCATTGCAAAGTGAAAAGATGATAGGTATGATGATAGACAATATGTGACCCTGGATCACAAAACCAGTCTTAAGTAGCACCGGAACATTTTTAGTAATAGCCAAAAATTTGTTGGGTCAAATTTATAGATTTTTCTTTTATGCCAAAACATTAAGGACATTAAGTTAAGATCATGATCCATTAAGATATTTTGTAAATTTCCTACCGTCAATATATCAAAACTTTATTTTTGTGAGTAATATGCTATGCTAAGGATTTCATTTGGACAACTTGAAAGGTGGTTTTCTCAATATTTAGATTTTTTTGTACCCTCAGATTCCAGATACCATCCTATCGTAACAAACCATATATCAATAGAAAGCTTCAGCTTTCAGATGATGTTAAGATCCCATATTAAACTGTTTTTGTTAATATTAATAAGGCATTTTATATCAGTCACTTTTATGATTCTGTTTCAGTTCGGACAGGGCCTTTGAGTCAGCATGTGTTAAATGCAAATCGAGCTACAGGAAATGTGTTCACTAAGCATTAATATTAATGAATATGTTTGTTTGTGTGATATCCTCACATGAGCACATGCTGGCTGCAGTGATGTTCAGATCTGTTTTAAGAGCAGTGTCAGATATCTGTGTCGGGAAACCGTGATGAGGAAGGAGGGTGGTGTTACTGAGACACATTCAGAGATTTAATAAACACTTTCACGCAGATACTCCATAAAGTTCCCAGGAGTCCGAGCAGCAGGTGACCTAACCATCTGCTGTGCTGCTGTCTAAGAGCAACATCTGAGTTGTGAAAGAGATCATTTTGTGTTTGCTATAAGATAACCTCTCATGTCTCTGTCACAGGTTGAGTATCAGTGCGAAGGTTTTCTAGAGAAGAATAAAGACACAGTGAATGAGGAGCAGATTAATGTTCTGAAGGCCAGTAAGGTGAGTAAACATGTCTCTGAATCTACATGCCCTTCTCTTATGTCTCAAACACACAACGCATAATTGCTTGAATATCTAAATATGGAGCCAGTGCCGGGGGTAACCCGAACCACACGTTTCTGCCGGCTAGAAAAATGTAAGAGACCCCTGCTTCAGCCCCTTACACCTACTGGCCTATAAGCCAAATGCTGCAAATGTCCAGTCCTTTTAACCCTATGGCAACCACATAAACCAGCTGTAAGGAGAATCTGTTTGAGAAGGTGTTTTATTTTGATCTTGACTTTGAGGTTTACAGTTTGTAAAGGTCAATGAAAGAATGCCACCTCCTGGTCAAAGATAAATGGTGCAGTATATATCAGTCCACATGACACACTAAGAGTAATATGTGACCCTGGATCACAAAACTTAAGTAGCATGGGAACATTTGTAGTAATAGCCAAAAATTCATTGTATGGGTGAAAATGATAGATTTTTCTTTTATGCTGAAAATCATTAGGATATTAAGTAAAGATCATGTCCCTTTTTTAAATTTCCTTCTCTAAATATGTAAAAATATGCAAAGTCGCTAACAAAAATGCCCGGAAACACGCCTATAAACTTCTCTTGCTGCTGTCGCTTTTTGGGAATTACCCACTCAAGTTTGGTATCTATGTGAAGCTTAGAATTTCAGCTTTCGGGTTCATCTACTCTCCACAACGTCTTTACTGCTGTAAGTCAAAAGAGAGAGTTAAAACAAACCTGTTTCTTCATAGCAGCAGCCTGCTACAGCGCCTCTGATTAACAACTTCAAAGGCAATTTTCTCAGTGTTTTGATTTTTTGCAACCTCAGATTCCAGAGTTTTAAAATAGTTAGATTTCGACCAAATATTGTCATATCCTAACAAACAACATCAATAGGAAGCTTATTTATTTTGCTTTCCGATGATGTAAAAATCTCAATTTCGTCCCTTAAGACTGGTTTTGTTGTCTCCTTTCTAAATCTCTTGCCTGCATCGCTTTTTTGCACTTAGTTCACTGTTATAGTCTTGAGGTGAGGTGTGTACAGACAAGGTCTGTTTCTGCAGTCAGACAGAACAGTATCATGACTCAGCAGTACCCGATTCGTCTGACTGCCGGTTCAAACAAAACCCTGCTGCATACTTGACGCTGTCAGCTGTGCCCTCCAGGCATCATTGGTGTGTTTAATGGGTTTTCAGGAAAATCAACAGGCAAGCCACTCACACTTTAGATGAAAGACTCAATAGAAAATACATTTATGACCATTGACCAACCCCTAATAACCCTTCCAAAAAATGAGTGTGGTGGTATAGTACATTGACTGAATTACGTGTTACGTCTCTTACGGCGCTCTCAAACACATTTTCTCTTTAGCGCGAGGCAGAACGTGTGTGTGGTAAGAGCAAACACATGCTGTACTAATCCTGAAATAACGATGACAGCTCAAACAAGCAGATACAGTTTGACTTTAAAGCGTAAATGAACCATTCAATTAAATGTACATTATTTAGTAAACTTACTTTCACTTACATAAAACAACATATAACCGATTCGATGCATGTAGTCTTTTGAAAGCCTTTTGAAAAGGCTACATGCATCGAATCGGTTATAGGTTGTTATATTTAAGTGAAAGTAAGTTTACTAAATAATGTACATTTGATTGAATGGTTCATTTCCGCTTTAAAGTCATATTAACAGTTAATATGAGCATCAGGTTCAACTCAACTGCTTATTAAGATCAGTGTGTTAGTGGTTCATGCGATCTTTCTGTTATACAGGTCAAGCTTTCATATTTCCTTTGGTTTGTCATTGATTATCTGTTTATATCATCATGCTTGCATGCATCTACTGTTCTGAGCTGTGCATTCATCTGCCATGTTCATTTGTATGTTTAAAAATTAGAAATAAAGCCAGACACCAGCTAAATATCCACCATTATTAAAAACAATAAAGTTATTCTTTGTTAATTTGGTTACTTATGTTTTGTTTCAGTGTTTTAGTTTAAAAACTCAAAGTTTTAGGGATTACACAGGCTTACAAACAGACTGTTAGATAGAAAGAAATATATAAAGAGATGGATAGATGGGTTTGTTTCTTTTTTTTTAAAAAGGTTAACCCACATATAAACAACAATATACTGTGAATGTATTTACATGGAGATACATATATATGGGGTCAGAATTGTTTTATTATTCTAAATAAATATACTATGATCCGCAAATAAATGTAAAGAGTTTCACAAACATTTTTTAAATCCACATTTGCAAAAAAGCAAACCACAAATATATGTTAGACGTTCCACAAAAAGGAATAAAATTGAGAAATAAATGCAATGAGATTTGCAAATAAAAAAATATTTACAAATATATTTTAATGACATGTCAAGACACACAATCCACAAATAGATGGACTCTGCCCACTATTCACTCAAGCCAATCGGGTAACTTCCACCTTTGTTGACCAATAGACGCCTTTGTAGTCGACGTCACGATTACGTCACTGCCAGATGCGCGCGCAGACTGGTGGCAGAAAACTAGTGGAAACCAAGGAGCAATAAGTGAAACGGACGAGACAGTTACTTCAAAAACGCGTTTTTGTGTTGTTGAATGTCAGAATAGGAATGGCAAAAATTATGGCATTATTTTCTATGGAATGCCGTTGTTAAATACGTCATTTTAAGTTAAACAAGCCATTAAACCAACAGGCTGGACTGACGAAATTATCAGGAATTCTCGTTTCTCTGTGTTCATTTTATTTCAGGTAACGTTAGTAAATAAAAATTAAAATATTTTTTATGTTCGTGCTTGTGTTTGTTTTTATTGCCACATTCCTGCTATAGTTATACTCTTATACTCTTACCTATATACTCTTTAAATATTGTTTACTGCAGTACAAGTCAGCTGTGTACATAATAGTGTGACAAATTAACTTTAACAGTCAGAACAAAAGTTCACAAGGCTGTATTTGAAGTATTGAACATTTCTTTAACGTTACATTTATTGACTTCATGTATTTAAAATCAACACAAATAAATGTTTCATTTTTTTCTAACCATTTTGTTAAACAAACAAAACATTTAGAGTCGAAATGTAATAAATTCATATCAAGTTTTTTGGACATTCTCTACTAGCTTATTAAGTGTTGAGTTTTTAAAAATGTAGATGGAGCAAAATCCATAGGTGTTAGGAACAACATTGACTGTTTTTAAAACAACAAACTGTAGAGAAAACGTGCACATATAGGCTACTGTAAGATGAATATAAAGTTGCGGAGTACAACATAGCTACATGAACTTGAACCATAGACCTGATCGTATGATTCAGCAAATTTCACTTTTTTGCTACGGGTTAGCTTATTAATGTAAGACAACTGATTTAAATCGCTAAGTGTTAACTTGTCAATGTAAGACAGCGGGTTTTCTGCTGATAAACTACTAAAATAATTTGAAAAGGCGTTTGAACCATCCACACTCCGTCCACCATCCACACTGTCAGGCTGATTTTAGCGCCGACACTTGACGCTTTCTGCCACCAGTTAGGCTCCGCCCACAGAAACGCGTCACATTGTTTACAAAAACAAAAGGCGTCTATGGAGCACATTCTTGTTTCAGCCAATCACAATGCTTTACATTAAGATTCAGGGTAAAACATGGCAGTCTAAAATGTTTGATGTACTAAGAAATGAGAATGGGAATGAGAATTTTTACTATTCAGTAATGATGGTTGTGTTTATATTCACTCTCTGTTACAAACGACTGCAACAGAACACGATCCACAAATGAATGTCATTAAAATATATTTGTAAATATTTTTTTATTTGCAAATTTTATTCATTTTTGTGGAAGGTCTAACATATTTATGGTTTGCTTTTTTGCAAATGTGGATTTAAAAAAATGTTTGTGAAACTTTTTTGCGGATCATAGTATATTTATTGAGAATAATGAAACAATTCTGACCCCATACATATAGACACTCTCAACCCCCATATAGATGCAGCTCAGCAAGTACCTTCCTACCAGGATTTTACATGAAAATGTTTTGACATTAAAATAACAAATTGATAGAAAAACCCGAAGTGGCAGATTATAAGTACAATCTTTGGTCATCTTCTTCATCAAGTTCATTGTACACATCTGACCGGTGTATTTTGTGTATCTTTAATTCTGTTTTCTCATCATTGTGTTGTGTTGTCTATGTGTTGTTTGTGACCATGACAACCTGTACCACTGCAGAAGGTAAACTTGAACATATGCTTTAGATTATCTCACTCTTTCTTTCTCTCTCTATTAATTTAATTTAATAAAAGGTACATTATTGGCATTAATGTGTGTAGTTACAATATTGCCAAACCATTTTACATTTATCTCTATCACTCTTACACTCCCCTGCCCAACCCCAAGTCCCCCCCCATCATCTCAGAACTACATTGACTATCTAAGAAATGAAAGTCTGTCTCCAGAGATCTACATGTCATCCAAACAGACTCCAGTGCTCTCAGTCTCTGCCAAACCAGTCTGTCTTTTTCTTTTATAAAATGAAGAATTTAAAGTCACCATGAAATCAACGTGTTTTACACAGTGTTGCAGTCACTTTTTTATAAAAAATGTTACCTGTGTACACCATTATTTTTTTTATTCATTTGCACTTATAATCTTTAATCAAAAACAATAAGCTCTCAACAACAACTCTTCACCACATGGCGTAAGCAACAGGAAGGGGTTTTTAGCCCTTCCCCTTCAGGCCCTGTGTCTGCCTCCATTTTGTTAGCAACGCCCAGCGTACAACAAACCAATCAAAAAGGGAAGGCCAAAATAAAGGCCGCCCTAAATGTTTTCTAATTTCAGAAGCCGTTTCACTTGGACATATGTCACGATATGGAAAAGAAGTCAATCACAACAACCGTTTCATGGTGACTTTAAAGAGTATTAATACAGCTTTTTTCCAAGCTACAAATAAGGTGTCATAAAGATAATCCATATGACCCATATGTGAAGTCATATGATGCTGTTATACACACACTGTATGGCTTTTATGGTGCTTTTTTGTTCTTTTTAAATTTGAGGAATGTGGTCACTAAGTGTACAAAATTAGTTAAATACATTTTTAAAAATGTTCTATTCCAAAGACACTGAACTTGTATTGTGTTGAGCTGGAGTTTGTTTGTTTGAAGTGTGTGCGGAGTTGATATTTAAGCTGTTGGTCACATAAAGACTGTTATCTTGCTATGGCTGCTTGCTGTTTCATTTCTCTTGGCACAAACTCTTAATGATCAATGTGTATGAGACACCAGAGATCTGAGGATCTGAGTATAAGGCCCTTTCTCTTAATTACTGCCCCACTCTATGATGATTTGTTTGTCTTGATGTGCATAGTTATTAATGCTTTGCTTTTTGCAGTATTATTTTGAATGTAAACAAGTTATGTAACATCCTAGTTCAATTATCAGAGGCCTTGTAAATACTGTCAAGTTTTAGGAGTGACACTCACAATAGTGCCTGTAGAAGAATATGGATGGCAACAGTTTAGAACCGTCTCTTAACCAGGTGTAATGCATGGCACCACATAAATACAGTATAAACTTTTTTACAAAATGTTTTTAGACACTGCGTGCCACAATCGCAGAAAGATTGAACAAAACTCTGACTTAATTGGAAGAGGCTTCTTTTGTTGCTTTATTATTTTGTGTCTGACATGGTAGAAGTCACTCTCATAAATAAGCAAACTCTACATGGGCTTGTAACTAAAATTAAGTTAATTTCAGTTATATTTTTAATATCTAATGAGAGTCATTTAAAAGGTCCTTGATCCATTTCTAAGTCATTAGCCACTGGTTAATATCGCTGGTCCACAAGGCTTTATTTAATGTTACGTTTGTCTTGGCTGTAATTTTCAGTTTGATCTGCTGGTGGAGCTGTTCCAGGATGAGGAGAAAGCAACAAGTCCAACGGGTGCTGCTGTGGCCATTGGAGGGCGAACACGTCTCAGCGTCAAACCAAACAAGAGCAAAGCCGGCCAGGCCAGCAAAGAGCACAAGAAGACAGTCGGACTGCAGGTGAGGCACTTTTTTTATTTAACAGTTTTTATTGGTTTATTCATTATTTATATGAATTTTTGTTTGGATAAATAAAGAAATGAAACTGAATAGTTTAATGAAGAATAAATGTTGTTGAATGTTTGAATGTTTCTTCTTTAGTTCCGGAATTCTCTTCAGCTGCTGATGGAAACACTGAATGCAACTACGCCACACTATGTTCGCTGCATTAAACCCAACGATTACAAATTCGCCTTCACGTCAGTGTTTTATCATTCTTTTTCTTTAAGCATACACATACTGTAGTCATGGGATTCAAGAATGAAATATACTATATACCAGTGGAGGTGAATTTATGTGCACTAGCGGTCAAAAGTTTTGGGACACTTACTTGTGTGTTCATTCTTTTTTTCACATTTTAGAACAAAAACTTTTTTTATAAAACATTATGAAATAAAACAAAGGGAACTATGGGAATTATGTTATTATAAAAAATTAAACAGGTTATATTTTGTCGTTCAGTGTCGTCACCTTTCGACTAGAATTTGCAGAAATGTTTTCATGAAATTTTATGAAGCAGCTTTTTTGCTTTTTAAACAATATTAAAGTCGTTTTTATCTATTCTGTGCTCATATTGGTTCATATTATCCATTTAAAAAACATTTTTTATTAAATAAAATGTTAGTTTTGTCATGAAAAAACATTTATGGTAGGAAAATTCTATTTTTGTCTTCTAAACTAATTTCAGATATTTAAGGAAACACCTCAGATCAAACGTTTTTTTTATAATGAGAAAAATTTCACTCAAGTGTCCCAAATTTTTTGACTATTAGTGTAGTGCTAAATAATTTTTGACATCCACAATTTGCATTATGACCATCGGCATAGAAACAGTTATTTAGAACAGAGCATACAGTAGAAAGTAATTTTGGTGGCAATCATTCTCTGGTTTGAGAATGATTTGTTAATTTGTTGAAATAGTATTAAAGGAATAGTTTCACCATTTATTCACCATGTTGTTGAACATGAATGACTCTTTCTTCTGTGTAACACAAAACAATATTTTGAGAAATGTCTCAGTGGTTTTTTGTCCATACACTTAAAGTCAATAGGGTTGTTTGATTACCAACATTTGTCATAGTGTTGTGCAGTTTGTTTTGCAGAAGAAAGTTGTACAGTTAATTTTTAGGTAAACTGTCTCTTTTTCGCTTATTTCAATATGTCATTGGTGCCATTTTCATCTCAAAACTGTAACGGACTGTAGTAAAAATGGCCATGGGAGGATTTTAGTATCGACTTTATAGTGAAAATAATACTTTTAATAGTGGTGTAGAAATTTACAGGAGGCTCAGATTTGATAAAAAAAAATGAAAGTTAAGTGCAGTATTTCTTAAAAGAAATGACGACATGTACTTTGTAGATTAATAATATAACATATGAGACAGAAGCCTTATGTTGGCCTTATGTTTTTTTCATACAATTTTATTTCTTAGACTTTCATATTATTCTGATGTTTCTTAGCTGAGTTTATCTCTATAGATTTTGAAGTGTTTATATTTCTGGGCTGATATTGGTGTGGTGTGATTTTGTACATTTACAGGTTTGACCCAAAGAGGGCAGTGCAACAGCTGCGTGCATGTGGAGTTTTGGAAACCATCCGGATCTCTGCCGCTGGTTTTCCATCCAGGTACCCTGAGCTTCTGTACAGCATCATACTGTATTGCTTTTGTCAAGCACATCATGACTGTAGGTGTTTGTTTTTTTTGTTAGGTGGACATATCAGGAGTTCTTTAGCAGGTATCGTGTCCTGATGAAACAGAAAGATGTCTTGACAGATAAGAAGATGACCTGCAAAAATGTTCTGGAGAAGCTGGTGCAGGTAGTGTGCAGGAAGGATGCATTTTCTTCCTATGAAAGAACACTAAAAACAGTGTAGTCACCCTATATGAACATTTACATTACATTTATCCAAAGCGACTTACAAGTAGGAGAGCATAACACATTTTGTCAACACACTAAGCAGTACCGATAGTTTACAAGACCATGTTACTAGGAGGATTAAGCTGAAGTAGGCAAGGAGAAAATGAACAACATGAAATAAATTTTACTGGTTAGTCAGAAACAGTTATTGGTTAGTCAGATAGATGCGGAACAGGAATGTTTTAAGTTGTTTTTTGAAGGTTGTGAAGGATGCTGCAGCTCTGGTGGAGGCTGGTAGATCATTCCACCACAGAGGAACCGAATGTGTAAAAGTTTTTGCAAGTGATTTGGTGTCTCATTGTGATAGAACAACAAGAGTTGCTGATTTTCAGACCGATGGTGACGGGAGGGAATGTAGACCATGTAGACATACATAAAACCTATAATTTTATACTGTATGGTAAATATGTAATAGACTGTAATATTATGTTCTTTGTTAGAATTAAAGTTTAATTTAAGCATGACTTTTTTTCTATTGCTAAGGGTTAGTCTGAAAAGTGTTCTTAAGTGTTCTAAAATAATTGTCTTTTCCTTGTTTTTCCAATAGGATCCAGATAAATACCAGTTTGGGAAAACCAAGATCTTCTTCCGGGCGGGGCAGGTTGCATACCTGGAGAAATTGCGTGCAGACAAGCTGCGTGCCGCTTGCATCCGCATCCAGAAGACCATCCGCTGCTGGCTGGCACGTAAGAAGTACCTGCGCATGAAACACGCTGCCACAACCATCCAGAGATACGTCCGTGGATACCAGGCCCGCTGGTAAGGAGATTCATTTCACAGTGGTTGGGGCTAGCTATGCAGTGCCTGAGTATATGTTAACCTCTGCTTTGTTTTCCGCTTTTAGTCTTGCAAAGTTCCTGCGTCGCACAAGGGCCGCGATCGTCATCCAGAAGTTTCAGCGCATGTATGTTCAGAGGACGTGTTACAGGCGCAAGCAGGCTGCAGCTCTGGTCATGCAGTGCATACTCAGAGCGTACATGGCCAGACAGCTGTACAAAGCGGTGAGCCATATGAAGACACTCTCTCAAACTTCTAAACAATTGTACAGCAGTCATAAACACATTTCACATATATCAAGAACTGTTCTTGATAATAATATAAGTTTATATTTAAAGTGTCTCTGCATTAGGGCTGTCACAATAAGATTTTTACTACATGGCTAGACTAAGATTTCACAATAACAATATTATCACAGTATTAAAATGTGTTATTATAAATAAATAATGCTATTAGTCATATTTATCCTAGTTTTTGTTTATTTTGTGTTTTCATTCTCAAAATATGACTGTAGGATAGCAGATAAATAAAGTTTTTAACCATTGTTGTTCTTAAAGCAAAATTCAGGTACTGAATTATTTACAATATTATTATATAGACACAATATTGATAACTGTGGTTTACAATATCATGATTATTGTCAATACCAGTATATTGTGACACCCCATATCTGCATATGGGTCCTATGGGGTGACAACAATAATTTAGAAAAAGAACAACGCATATTTTAAATAAATATAATTATTATTCATATAAAATATTAACAGTTTGTTTCTAAATTTTAGTTTAGTTTATGGCTGTATGCTGAGAGATAAAGATACATCAGGGTAACACATGATGCTAGCAGGACAATTTATAATTAACACACTGGAAACCAATTAATTATTTCAGGCATGAGACACATGACCACTGAAAGCTGCATCCCTGGAGAAATGAATGCTAAAAGTTTACCACCAAAGAACCCTACAGCACTCTACAGTTAAAAGAGTTTCATGCTCTGTGCACATTGCGTCTGTTACTGTACTAAAGGCCTGTTCACATCATGAACTATAAATAACTACACAAATAGCTACTGTATGAATCCAATAACTAATATGTCTGTCTATATTTTTAGAGAATAGTGTAGGGGACACTGCAGATGAAAATAAGTGTTTTTTGAACAATAAAACATTGACAACCCCTATCTATTCCAACATTAAGACTTGTGCATAAATGTGAAACTGCAGCAATGCAAGCTTAAATTAATATAACAGTATTGTTTGTCAGTGTGGATGCTCTTATAGTTACAGTTATTGGTGAAAACAAGCCTTAAAGGGATACTCCACCCAAAAAGGAAAATTCTGCCGTTAAGTTGTTTTAAACCTGTATAAATGTAGATATTTGGAAGAATATCCGTAACCAAACAGATCTCATCCTCCATTAACTGCCATAGTAGGAAAAAGAAATACTATAAGAGTGGTATTGGGGGATGAGATCTGTTTGGTTACTGACATTTTTCCAAATATCTTCTTTTGTGTTTAGCAGAACAAATAAATTTAGGTTTGGAACAATCTAACGTTGAGTAAATGATGACAGAATTTTCATTTTTTTTGGGTGGAGTGTCCCTTTAACTATGATTTTATAATTTATAACACAACATTTCATTGTTCTTACATTAGGGGGCGCTGCAACACATTTTGCTACATAGTTTCACTATAGTTTCTGCGCCAAACTGTGGGTTTGCAGATATTCTGACACAACGAAAGTGAGATGTTGTGATACTCACATCTCTGTGTGGTCGTGTGATGTCACTGGGAGCTGGTTGTTCCAGTATGGGGACTGTCCCACTGATGGACCACAGCAGCTGGCCTCATGTTATTACTCTCTCGCTCTCTCTCTTGCTCGCTCACTTTTCTTATGTTTTCTTATGGTCAGTGTTGATCAGCAGTGGATTGTAGAATCAGGATGTGTAATATCTGCAGATTAAAAAGGCAGAAGGTGTGAGGCGACTAATTCTAAAATCATTTCATTGGACTGACTTTCTTTTTTTTTTTCTATTAATTCACTTAAACCTGATGCCATGTGTGATTTTTTTTTTTTTTTCATCATGCTCTGTCTTGGGTTTGTTTAGCTTTTGCGAGAGCACAAAGCTGTCATCATTCAGAAGATGGTCCGTGGCTGGTTGGCGCGTCAGTGGTACAAACGGACGCTTCAAGCCATCGTGTATCTGCAGTGCTGCATCCGTCGTATGCGAGCCAAACGCGAGCTGAAAAAGCTCAAGATCGAGGCCCGATCAGTCGAACACTTCAAGAAGCTCAACATCGGCATGGAAAACAAGATCATGCAACTGCAGCGGAGGGTAGACGAACAGGTACCACACTGACACATCACACTGTGAGAGTACTGTGGCTTTTTCTTTAAAGCTGGACCTTTGTTTGATGAAGGCCTTGATAGTGGCTGACACGCCACTGATTTTAATGAATAAAGTTCTGATATTTCTCCTTGAAAGAGTGCTGCACCATTTTTTTTTATTCAGTATGACTATTAGATTTTTTTGATGGTTGACCATATTTTCTTAACTTCTTGCATGCACTGTCTTTTTCCCATGGCTGTATCTCTTTGCATAATCCAGCACATTTCCAACACCGTAATCTTTGACGTCCTCTTTCGGTTTTATTTTAGAACAAAGACAACCGTGTTCTCAGCGAGCGCTTGAGTGGTCTGGAGATCAGTCACGCTACAGAGTCTGAGCGTCTGCGCACAGAGCTCACACGTCTGCGAGGGGCAGAGGAGGAGGCCAAGAACAATGCCAACAAAGTCACATCTCTTCTGGAGGAGCTGGAACGTCTACGCAAAGATCTGCAGACCACGCAGAAAGAGAAAAAGGCCATCGAAGACTGGGCACAAACATACCAGGACGAGATGGAGAAGGTGCGGGCTGTGCATTTGTTTACCTGTGTCTGGTTCTGCTGTGGGCCAGATGGCACTTGATGTGGACTTGAAGTGTTAAAGCTTTTACTTAAGCATGTCCACATCAACGTAAAAGTGTCTCATTTGTCATTTTATGATACATAATATTGATCATGAGCTTATCATGAGCCCAATGAACTCATTGACCAAACTTGCACTAGACCTGTCTTCACAGCAGGTTGTAAAAGGAAACAGAAATGTTGTTTACAGTAATGTATTTACAGTACGTGGTTAAAAATATACCCTCTTTATAATGTAATTTTATAGTAGCATAGTGTCCATAGTCAGTTTTACACAATGTCTGCACGTATACCAGACAGAGATTGTTTACATAGAAAATCCACCCACACCAATTCATCTGCCTAAAAAAGAAGTAGACAGTGAGCTTCATACTTTTGCCTTTTAGCCCCTCAGAATCCTGTGAACAAATCACTTCCATTCTGGAGTGTATATGCATTACTGTAAAAACTGATGGACGAGTCCAAGTTATTTATAGTGATGGTATATGACAGCTGAACATGTATGTGTCTTTGTAGTCATTCAATAAAAAAAGAATTATGTTGTGGTAACCATAGTTGTGTGGGTGGGGTGTATTAGCCTACTTCTGAGCCCACCTCACAGTCAGATCCTGTTGAAAAACATTTAGTCCAGCCCTATATTATTACACAATGAATATTCTGTTTCATGTCACATTGTGCAACATGAAGACATTGTGGGTGCATTTCAGTGTTTTTACTTTTACAGACTGTAAATGTCAACCGAGAGACTTATTGTGTCTCTGTGTTGTTTGCAACAGATGATCTCAGAACTGAAAGAGCAGAATCACTTGCTGAAGAACGAGAAAGATGACCTGAACCGACTGATCAAGGAGCAGAGACAGCAGTTTACAGGTACAACAAAATAAAGCCAAATAACCTGTCATTTGTCATATACGGCACCCTCCACTATTATTGACACCCTTGGTAAACATGTGAAAAAATGTCTTTATTATTTAACCTTTAGATCTTTTGTTACCCTGCTCTCATGGATGTCAAGCCTTTCAGAGTACTACAGTTTTCAAATGTCTCTATTAAATGTATTTGTACACTGCTGATACTGTAACAGGACCGGGATGAATATATGACATATGATGAGCCTGTCAGATGATTGTGTAAATGCTGTTTGGTTATGGTGCTTAACACATAATGTTTGTGTTTTGTAGAGACAATGCAGAGGTCTCTAAAGGAAGAAACCCAACAGTTAGAGAGCGATTTAAACGAGGAGCGTTCTCGCTATCAGAACCTGCTTACAGAACATCTGCGACTGGAGGAGAAATACGACGATTTGAAGGAGGAGATAACGCTGGCTGTGGTGAGCGCTTACATCAACTACACACACATTCACATCACTGCTTGAGGGTAACTGATATGTCTGGGTCATATTTCACCAGCCTATTTTACTACTTTTGAGATTTTCTTATATTATGACAATATTCTCATGGAAGTGAGACATTTTATACAGATTCCATTATAATTCTCTTTACTCATCCTAATAATGACACATGAACACAAATCGTTAAGAACTAATACATGATTGTAATAGTAAATCTATGCTAATTTAAACATAATTCTACTGTTTTATTGTTATTGTGATTTTTCCATTCACTATAATGTAATAGGAATTACAAAAGCACTTTAGGACCCATATGTGTATTAGAAATTAGTTTTTGAAAAACGCTTCCAATGAGATTTTTGGGGGAGTTAGTCTAATTATGATTAAGCTAGTGTGACTTGAAATATTATTAATAATGCCAAAAAACAGCCCTAATGTGTTCTGTCTGTCTTGTAGAACGTTCCCAAACCCGGCCACAGACGCACAGACTCAACACACAGCAGCAACGAATCCGAATGCACATACTCCGAGTTTGCAGAGTCAGAGGAGGGGTCACGTGGCGGGGAGGTGAGTGACCAATGACAAGCAGCATTCAGAACATTTCCTCTAGTTTCTTCTGTCAAAGGTGGAACATTTGTGCCATTTTATTTTAGATTGTAGATATAAAATATACTGGGTTTAATTCTGTCTCTCCAGGATGTTTCCAAGGCGATACTGGACATGTCGCTGTTCTTGAAGCTGCAGAAGAGAGTGTCCGAACTAGAGCAAGAGAAACAGTCATTGCAAAACGAACTCGATCGCAGAGAGGAGCAATTTCAGCGGGCTAGAGCTAGGGTACACACAAACACATGCTGGTTCTACGTATTGAAATTTTATATACATTTTATTGAACCTATCCTCCAACCCTGAACTGTACAAACTGTAGGCTTATATTCTATCAGTTACATTAGCCTTACAGAAACCCCCCCACGGAAAACTTTCTGCATTTTTACATAAAAAAGCTGTTTTCCTAATGGGGACGGAAATGTTCCCACTTAATTAAAATTTAGTACTGATATTACTACCTTTGTTAGAACATTTCATTCAATAAACACACTGTTTATAATGTTGAAATGGTGTTTTCCTGTTGTTCAGGATGACGAGGAACATAAAAAAGCTCGCAGTGCTGAACTCGAGTATGAATCTCTGAAGGTAAAAACACACAAAACACTCAAACTCTCTCTCTCTCTCACACACACACACACACACACACACACACACACACACACACACACACACACACACACACATTGTCTTTTGACTCTGGGCCAAACTGCTCCAGGCTGCAGGTCCTTACAGTTCAATTAATTTCATTATTATTTTTATAGCACTTTATCAATAGCACTGTATCAAAGCACGTTTACAGTCAATACAGCGAAGCATAGTACAGGCCAGAAAGAAAAATATTGTATGAAATGAATAGGATATTTTTTTAAGTACAGTGGCTGTTTTTACTGTAAAACAATCAAAAAGGAGTAATATCAATATATTAAAATATATAAAAATATAAAATATCAGAAAGCATGTATATTAGTGATGCTTACTATAAAATAATTGTCTGTAGGATATTAATTTGTAACATTGTATTAATGGTGCTATTAAGAAAATATGCATATACAGATACAGGTTGGTTTAATGTGCTTTTGTTTTCAAAATCATTCAACTTTCATTTTATTACATTCAAATTTCACACATTTAAAAAAAAAATGTCCTCAGCGGCAGGAGCTGGAATCTGAAAATAAGAAGCTGAAACATAATCTAAATCAGATGCGTCAGTCTCTGCGCGGCAGTGGCGAAGCCAGTTCTGCCGCTCCCGGTTCTCCACCGTACACGGTTCTGCTGGATCAGCTGAACGCTTCCAATGAGGAGCTGGAGGTGCGTAAGGAGGAGGTGCTCATCCTGCGATCTCAACTCGTCAGCCAGAAAGAGGCCATGCAGCACAAGGTTCGAAACCTTTACTTCTGCATGAACATACTGATGTGCTTTTAACCATGCGACCAGGTCTTTGTGCACTAATATCTGTTACTGTCAGTGTTCTTTTCATAAATCTGAACATTTCTAACTTCATTTGTTTTTCTGTATTTTGCTTCACTCACATCAGGATGAGAAGGTATGTTGGTTTGATACCTGAAATAGAAAACCCCCTCCTCGGAAATGGCTCTAAAATCCTAAATAGATTGATTCGTGCAAAAAGTGTAAATGTAATGGCATCTTTAAATGTGACACATGTGAAGATGGTGTTTTGTGGATCGGACCGATTCACTCGGTTTGTTTGCCTTTTTACTCAGTGGGGACTTGGTGCAAAGAAAATATTTTTTTCTCAACATGTACACAGAACAGAACACAAATGTTCACGAATTTAAATGTTTGGATGTCGATTTAAAAAATCGGGGGATTTCTCAGGGATCGCTTACTATTCCTTTAAAGAAATACTAAATGTTAGTAGATGTGGATGCAGTCATCATGTTAATGTGATCGTCCTGTTTGTGTAGGAGACAATGACTGAACCTTTGCCCTACATTGAGGATGTGCAGAAGCTGACTGATGCCAAGGAGATCTCACAGGCCTACATGAGCCTGAAAGAAACCAACAGGTACATTCCCTCCCTACATCTCTTATACTACCAATCCATCTTTCAAAACATGGAATTCATCCCAGGAAATGACCAAATCTCATCATATAACTGCAGCCTTATTCACAACATACACTGTTAGGATTAGTTGTCTGGTTGGTTGTCTTTCTGTATTTCTAGCTCTCCCTTTGTTTTTTTTTGTTTCTATCTGTCTTGTTTTCTGTCTCTCTCTCTCCTCTACATCTGCCTGTCTAAATGCGTCTGTCTTTCTGTTTGTGGTGATGCTGATCTCTGTCTCACACAGATCACCCAGGTTTACGCGCAGGCCAACAGAAGTAAATGAGCTTGTGAACAGGTTGAGGTAACAGATGGACAGGCATGACGTGCTGTTGCTTTTACTGCATGTGTGTGCAGCTCAGAGCAGAAGCTCAAATTTGGCTTCATTCTAGGGTGCGAAGATAGATGTTATACAGAAAATCTTTAAGATCATATTAACCCTCATGACCTGAGAATTTAACTAGTTAGATAGTAAATGAAGATTATTTCGCCGACACAAAACTCCTCTACATGCTTTGCTATTATCTCGCCATTGCTTTGTCTAACTTTATGAAAACAAAAAACCTGTGCATCATGACAGATGCTGCACTGCAGTCAGGCTTATTGAACCTTTCTTATTGGATATTACGAAAAGGGCATTCTAGTTTTATTTGCAATATGCATAAGTGAGTACAGCACAAGACTTTGCCTTTAACAACACTACAGAATAGATGAAATACATAAATCGAGCAAACTTGATTATATTTAGCATTGGCTTCGTGCTTGATTTACTGAAATGTGATGGCCACACTTGGTCCTGTGACGCGGTGTAAGGTAACTCATGATGTATGTAAAGCATTCTGGTTGGATGAAGCTCCACATGTGCCTGCTTTAGATGCTACTGATTACCCAAATTTAATGAATGAGGAGTGAAAAAAATGAATGAATGAGAGGAAATGATTGCTTGTTTTCATACATTTTTTTCTAGTTTGTTACACATTATTCCTCTTTCGATAGTTTTGTCTTTATTCTGTTCATACTGTGTGCTGTTTTATTTTTGTTACCCAGCATAATCCTTTTAATGTTCATCCAAAGTAGAGATCTCGAAGCAATAATGATCCCAAACATAAACATTCTGTCATTATTTACTTTGCCTCAACATTGTCTCAAGTCTGTATGACTTTATTTTTTCATTGAACACAAAGATCTAATTGCTTAGGTTCCATATAGTGACAAAGTTAAAACTCTCTTCACTATGCTGTAGTTCTTAAGTCTCATTTCGCACTTCCAAATGTTCAAACTTGTCACGCAATACTTAAGGACCATTGACCAGGAGCCGCTGCAGTGGTCTGTTCCTCTCCCAAAGCTGTCGAATAAGTTCAGTTCCCATTTACTTTGCCATTGTATAAAAAGAACAGCTGGAATATTATTTAAAAAATCTCCTATTTTGTTCCAAAGAGGAGAAGCTAAATGATGACAGAAGCTTCATTTCTGTTTCAGCATTTGTATATAAACCTGCAAAACTTGATACCAGCTTCAATGTTTGAAGTTTTTTTTTGTTTGTTATTACATTCCTTTGTTTGTTCCACTTCATCAGATCTCCCTTCCCTGACTACCATAAACTGAATGAGGATGGGGAACTGTGGCTGGTATATGAAGGGTTAAAGGAAACTAACAGGTTAAAGAAAAGAGAGCGTGTGTAGAGATGTAGATTCAGTTTTCTTCTCACATCTCTCCGTCCTCCGTTTGTGGGCTGACTTTGCTTCTTCAGCTTCTTAAAGACCTGATCTTCTAACATTGTGCTGTTTACATTGTTTTCCTCAACACTATTGCCTGCAGAATGTTCTCCTTAACGCACACTGCCTTATGGGATCAAAAATCAAAACGTTTTTTTAAAGGCAAATAAACACGAGATTTAACATAAAACTGCATGGATTTATGACTGCCATAAAGGAGCTGTAATTTAAGGCAAAAATATATTCTGAATGCTCTTGTCCAAGGATTAGTTCACCCAAAAATGGTAGTAAAAAACTGAGTAATACATAATATAATAATGGATTAACAGTAGATTAAAACATTTTGGCTGAACTATCCTATAAAAGCTTTGGTCTCATGAGAATCCGCTGAACTGTATTTCCTGTATTTTTCGTAATTTGTCCCACTGAAAGTCAGTATCTTTGTCTGTCTGTTTCAGGTTGTTAGAGTCTCAGCTGCAGGCTCAGCGGCGGTCTCATGAGAATGAGGTGGAGGTCTTGCGTGGAGAACTTCAGAGTGTTAAAGAGGAGAATAACCGTCAGCAGCAGCTGTTGGCTCAGAACCTTCAGCTTCCTCCAGAGGCAAGAATCGAGGCCAGTCTACAGCACGAGATCACGCGCCTCACAAACGAAAACCTGGTCAGTACATACACACCCCACGAGTTTAGTCATTTGCATAAAACAAGCCATATAAGGTCTTTCCGCATAGCCCTTACTTTACCGCCTGTCACCATTTAAGTCAAAGATACTCCAGGCAACCCCACGTGACTGTTTACAGACAAGTACAAGTGTGCAGTTCGCAAAAATCATTCGTACATATAGGTTTCACGCAAAAAAATGTGCGGACGCATGCTTGGTGAATGAGACCCAATTAATGTTAATGTTAAGCTAATTCAATTCAATTTAATTATACTATGATTGATTTTATGAATAATTTATTTTTACTCTTTTTTTCCATCAAAACATTAATAGGCCTATTGCATTGTTAATATATTGTGTATGTCTATTCAATTTATGTATGTTGGCAAGATTTAAAATGTTTTGAATCCGTCTATACAATCTCTTCTGTATTTTACCAGAAATATTGTAGGAAAAGTGGGTTCTGTAACAACATCTTTTGTTCAGAATCTGATGTGTAGATATTTCTTTCACAGGAGCTTCACTCTGATGACCCAAAGGAATATAAAGCCTACAGAATCAGCATGTTACGCAGGATGGTTGTATGTAGGATTGTGTGTGCGTGTGCGCATGTATCTGAAAACTAACAGACACTGGTGTGTTACACTGAATTTGTTCAGCTCTAACTGTGTGTGTTTAACCCACAGCACTGTAAATCAGCACCGTTTTATAATATCTTTTTCTCTCACTGTCCAGGTGAATCTCTCAAAACCTTATGAAAATGGCAATTGAGTTTCTTACTATAAAATTATTGTGTTTTTGTGATATTATAGTCATTACAGCACATTACATCCTCAATTCTCTTATGCAAAAAGTAATGCAAAAAAGGTTTGTTAAAATAGAATGCATTTACATTTACATTTACGCATTTGGCAGACGCTTTTATCCAAAGCGACTTACATTACATTGTACTATACATTTGTACATTTTGTATAGTAAGCAAGTGGGGGTTAGGTGCCTTGCTCAAGGGCACCTCAGCCATTACCCGCCAGCCCCGAGAAACCTTCTGGTCACGAGTCCAACTCTCTAACCACTGGGCCACGACTGCCCGACATCATTTATAGTATATACATTGTCATATTGTGCAAGAATCATTGCCACACATTAATCCAAATAAAGGTATGTTAGTCTGTATCTAGAGGTAAGAGACCAAGTCCAATTTAACTGATTAATGATATTTTTGTGTCACTATAATATACCTGCTTTACCACATACAGTTGTAAATAAATAATAAAGAAACATAACTGTACGGGATAATTGTTTAGACTTTTTTGCATTACAATAATGAGAATTTGGTTTTAAATATATTAAGATGTAAAATGTAAAAATCCTAATGCTCTTCTTATTTTTTCCCTTTTAATCTTTACCCACCTTACTTTCTCTCCCTGCATGGGCAGACAAAAGTCATATCTCTTATCTTCAGATTGCTCTGTTGCAGAATTGGATGATCCTCTTTCTACCTGCTTAGTCTGATTTACTAAAATAAACTTGTTTTTCATTCTTCTGTTGAAGAGATATAGTGATTGTGCTGTGGCATGATGGGATGCTTGTCTCTGGTGTTGCAGGACCTCATGGAACAGCTAGAGAAACAGGACAAGACAGTTCGCAAACTGAAGAAACAGCTGAAAGTCTTTGCCAAGAAGATCAACGACATGGAAGGTGCATCACGTGTGTTTAGATACAGTGTGTTTGAAAATCATCCTTTACATCTAGCGGACAGCAAACGTAAATCTGTGTGTGTTACAGGTGGTCAGATGGACGTGTCTCCAGGACAGACGACTGATGAGCCTGTTCACCCGGTGAACATTCCTCGCAGAGAGAAAGATTTCCAGGGAATGCTGGAGTACAAGAAAGAGGATGAGCTAAAACTGGTCAAAAATCTCATACTTGGTAATACTCATAAATACACATGTTATAAAAAATTGTCTAAAAAGACACTTCAACAGCAATTCATTTGTGAAAAGAACTACCTATTGTTAGGTAACAATATTAAACAGTACATGAAGAATTCAGATGCAAAAGCCTCTAAAAGCCACCTCCATCAAAAGTTTGATTATGATGTTAAGTGAATGCTCTGCACACATAATATACGTTACTCAAATAATTTTGCTTCAAAAGCCACTAAATACCACACTCTGCCCAGTCTGAGATATCTGGTATTGCTAGAAGTAAATGGAGGAGCCTGATAAAAATTGCTTGTTTAAACAAAAAGTCATCTGACGGATTTAGAGGGTTTTGCATCTGAACTCTTCACATATAGAGGCGGTTTCAACTTAAATGTTAGAGGTGTCTTGTATGAAAATAACTTATAATATGTCTCAAGATGTACACCAGTAATGTTTTTTTTAAAAATGACTTAAATATCCTAATTTAACTTAGGCCTAGTCCTGGCGTAAGCAAAGCCCTGTCTGGGAAACAACCACATAGTGTTTAATAGGAAAGTATTTAGACACGTTCTCTTTACACACACACTGATGCACATTAAGACCACGTTAAGACTTTACACGATGAAACAAGTTTTTCCATTTGCGTTTTTGACGTTAAGTTTCACGTACACATGACATTGTTGTCAAAACGGTCTGCATTTACACGGATCCAGGAAAACTGATAAAACACTGTAGTATGCTTGCCAGGCCAGTGGATGGCGATGTTGCTGTGTAAAGACATTTTATGCCAAAAGTTTTGCGTTTTCATTTGAAAACAGCCTCTAAGCTGTGGTGCTTATGCAGGCAACTTGCAACATTGCATCTCTGATCAGTGCATGTGTGATTATCTCAGAGCTGAAGCCTCGTGGTGTGGCAGTCAATCTTATTCCGGGTCTGCCTGCGTACATTCTCTTCATGTGTCTGCGCCACTCCGACTACGTCAATGATGACCAGAAAGTGCGATCTCTACTCACTTCCATCATCAACAGCATTAAGAAGATCCTCAAGGTCTCAATACACACATCATTCAAGAACTTTCATCCCATTTAACTAAATGAGCAGAAGAATTCCTGTTTTGTTCCTCATTACTCTTTTGTTTGTCTGCAGAAACGAGGTGATGACTTTGAGACGGTTTCCTTCTGGTTGTCCAACACATGCCGCTTCCTGCACTGCTTGAAACAGTACAGTGGAGATGATGTGAGATATTACACTCATACACAGACTTCCTGTGTCTTACTGCCTTGCTCTGCTTCACGTATACAATGTTAAACATTAGTGCCAATGACATGAATCAATATTATAGTGATAACTGTGTTTTGGTGACTTGTGGTTTACACAGGATATATGGACCGAATTAATGTTAGAAGTGTTTTGTTTTTACTCGACTGATTTTAACGGTATAACTGTAACTGTAAGTCTTGTTTTATGAAAAAAAAGATAAGAATTAAGTTATTTAAGAATTCGGTTTATTAAAGTTTCTTTTTCTTACCCCATTGGCAGATTTTTTTTCTCGTTTTAAACACAAATTTACCATATAAACCAAAGCTATATCTTAGGTCCCCTTCTATGTCAGGTAAATGTATGTTGATTTAAGAATTTGTAATCATTTTTTACTAGAAAACAAGACAAAAATGTTTTGTAAGAAATTCACTTTTGTACTTGTACTGACAACCATATTTAGCTGCTGTATGCACATTGCCAAAGTCTTCAATGTTACTCACACACAGGACACAAAACTCTTGTCTGCTTCCCTCTCCAGCAATTCATGAAGCATAACTCCCCTAAACAGAATGATCACTGTCTCTCCAACTTTGACCTTGCCGAGTACCGGCAGGTTCTGAGCGACCTGGCCATTCAGATCTACCAGCAGCTCATCAAGTGTATGGAGAACATCCTGCAGCCCATGATCGGTAAGAAGGTGGTCTCGTGTTGTCATTCTGTCTTTCCGAATGCCTTTCTCTTTGTGTATTTATCTGTCTCTCCCTCGCTCCAGTTTCCGGTATGCTGGAACACGAAACCATTCAGGGCGTGTCAGGGGTCAAGCCTACGGGTCTCCGTAAGAGGACGTCCAGCATTGCTGATGAGGGCACGTACACTCTGGACTCCATCATCCGTCAGCTTAACACCTTCCATTCCATCATGTGCCAGCACGGTACTGACCCGGAGCTCATCAAGCAGGTGGTCAAACAACAGTTTTACATCGTCGGTGCCGTCACGCTCAACAACCTGCTGCTGCGTAAGGACATGTGCTCCTGGAGCAAGGGCATGCAGATCAGGTGAGAGCAGATATGGTGTAAGCGGAGGGTCAGATGGGCTTTTGTGTTCTCAACAAATGCAGATTAAATAAGAACAGAAAAAATGCTCTCTCTCTCTCAGGATAATTGTTTTGTTTTGAAATTGATGCTTTTAGTTTTGGCAGAAGTAGATCTGCTCACGCAGAAGGAAGATGATTGTTAGAGCTCTGGTACTGCTTACAGCATGCTAACCAGACGTAGAGGTACAAGAAACATGCATTGCCATTGGCAATCAGTTTGAGTACCGCTGGTGGTTGCAAGAAACTATATGCATGAAGTCATTAATCTAAATATTCAAATGAAAAGATGTTTATATTATATTATATTTCTGGTTAAATATAAGGGTTGTGTGTGTGTGTGTTTGTGTGTTCAGGTATAATGTTAGTCAGCTGGAGGAATGGTTGAGAGATAAGAACCTCATGATATGCGGCGCTAAAGAAACTCTGGAGCCGTTGATTCAGGCCGCACAACTGCTGCAGGTGAAGAAGAAAACTGATGAAGATGCAGAGGCCATCTGCTCCATGTGTAACGCTCTCTCTACAGCACAGGTAACACACACACACTAGCCATATCATCTCTCTCTGGCATATACTGATCAAACATTTAGGGTCATTTACATACTTTTAATTAATTTTTATCTCCCATTTTTACAAAGATTTAGTAAAACATCACAACTATGGAGTAACACATATGACCGCTGTCAAATTGAAACCATGTATTTTTTCCCCATTTTTCATTATTTTTCATAAATCATTACTATTGGTCACCCTTTATGTTTGTCTGTGAGTTTTGCAAATATTTAACCAATAAAAAGTATTCAAAAATGCTTGTTAACTTGACAGCCCAGTGTTTAAGTAAGGGATAAGGTATTCTGCAATAACAGCTGGCTGTCTGTACATTATCCTGCATATTACACGGCTACTTACCTTATAAGTAAGTTAGTGAACGTGAAATATTGATTTGAAATATTTTATTAGCTCATTTTTAACGAATGCAGACCTTCCATAAAAAAAAAGTGTTTACTTTTGGTTTTAAGGTAAGACATATGACGTTCAGATTTGGTTTATAAACATTTATAAAAAATGTCATATGTGTTGTTAAAGCACTGTATCTTTAAATTTAATTGTTGTATAATATTCAACTTTGCCTGTCAAAATGATTTGCAGCATCCGGGTTACCGTGTGTTATTAGTTTTGAGCAGCATATCTGAGAATATCAGACCCTGAAATTTAGCTATTGGCACTGTGTAATAATTGTTGGAAAAAAATCATTTTTTTCATTTCCTTTAAAGTGGCAGTTTGGGAGATGTTACTTTGGGAATTATGTTGAAATCCAAATAACTCAAAATTATATTTGATGATTCAGTGTAGTCATTCTTTACACTGAATTTGCAGAAATGTTCTCTTGTCATTTTGTTTTGTAATAAAATGTATATGTTGGCAACATTTAACTTTTCCCCACATTAAATTCAGTAATTCAGAGTTTTCAGAGGGTTTTTACGATCAAGAAATCGGTCATCATTTACATTTACCCTCTTGTCATTTTAAACCTGTGTGACTTTCTTTCATCTGCAGAACACAAAAGAAGATATTTTGAAGAATGTTGATAAACAAAAATCAACGTTCTTCAAAATATCTTCTTTTGTGTTCTACAGATGAAAGAAAGTCATACAGGTTTGAAATGACAAGAGGGTGAGTAAATGATGACAGAATTTTCACTTTTGGGTGAGATATCCCAAGCTTTTGAGTAGTAGTGTAGATATTCTAGCCTGCACTTTCTCCCTTACACATACACAATTACTCATAATGTCTGTTTTTTTTCTGTTTAGATTGTGAAAGTGCTGAACTTGTACACGCCAGTCAATGCATTCGAAGAGCGAGTGTCAGTACTGTTCATAAGAACTATACAGGTATGTCTCAGAAATACATCTTATGTATAAATATATAACAAAAAAACCATATTATTTAATGTAATTGATGTTATGACAACAGTAATCACAAACAAATACAATATACCCGGAATTGCCGCTTGTACCCTGCACGTATCCCCCGGGGTGGCGCTAAACGAGTAACAAATTTTAACAAACTTTTGGCTGCTCTACCTGTTGTCAGAGAACAACCTCACAGCATGATTACCAAGTTACGAATGCTTATAGATGTAAATAGATGCCATAATGGATGTTTATAGTATGTCAAATAGCCCTTCTCATAGCCCTCCACAAATTAACATTGGGCCTAATCTACGAGTTTGCCAGCTGAATATCGAGGGAATTAGTTTGGCAAAGTGCGAAGTCCTGCACAGAATTCTGACGAAACATGAAGTGGTTATCTTATTACTACAGGAGACTAAGGATGAGCAAGATTTAGAATCCAGAGGAAAAATCCCAGGATATAACATCGTCCACGCATTAAATCACCCAAAGTTCGGAATTGCAACTTATGTTAAAGAAGGCATATTGAACATCATGGTTGTACCGCAAAATAGATACCTGAACTACTATCTCTCTGTAATTAATGTACAGGATATAATGATTGCGAATGTCTACAAACCCCCCGCCCACACATGGGGTGATGGATTGCCGGTGTTTTCACACCCCTGTGTCTATGCGGGTGATTTTAATAGCATCACACTTCATGGCGTTTCGACTCAAATTACTTAAATAGCATCCAACTGACTCAATGGGCAGAAGACAATAATTACCACCTGGTTTTCGATGCAAAAGATAAGGGTTCCTTTAGATCAGCCCGGTGGAGAAGAGACTACAATCCAGACTTAACATTCGTGTCACGAGAGCCCACTGGTGTCCCCCTTCCTCTCAAACTTCCCCAACAGCCAACACCGCCCCGTTCTGATGGAGGTTGGAAATCAAATCCTGTTGGTGCGATCAATGCCACTGCCTCGATGGAATTTTCAAAAGGCGAACTGGGCCAGTTTCGCAGCAGATATGGGTGCCTCGATTAGGTGGATACCGCCAAAAGCTGAAAACTGTATGAGATTTGTAGGATTGGTTATCGCAGTCGCAAAGAAACATATTCCGCGAGGCTTTAGAAAAAACTACATCCCATGCTGGAGTGAAGATAGCGAGGACCTACACAAACAGTACAAACAAACGAGGGACCAGGAAATAGGACGAAACTTACTGGAGTCGCTAACTGTGCAGCGGAGGAACAAATGGATGGCTACTGTTGAAAAAATGGACTTTAAAGTATCAAGCAGGAAAGCTTGGAAAGTCCTCAGAAGACTAGTCAGCAAAACTGGGTCAAAAAATCATAGTGCCTCTCAAAAACTGACCGATTCCATTGTAAACCGAATCGTAAAAACATCATGTGTTAAAGGAGACCGCTTACACACTAAAGCCATTAAGAGGCATACCCAAAATCTAAGGAGAGTTCTACCTGTTGATGATAATATCTCAAAACCGTTCACAGTAGATGAAATAACTTTTGCTATCAAGCAACTCTTATTGGGCAAAGCAGCTGGGCAAGATGGCATATACAATGAATTCATCAAGAACTTGGATCTTAAGTGCAGAAAATGGCTGGCAGCTTTCTTCTCAGATATACTGACAAGAAATAAATTGCCCTTGGCTTTCAACTATGCTAAAATAATAGCCATCCTTAAACCCAACAAACCAGCAGATGACCCGAAAAGTTATAGACCATCGCAATACTTAGCACTCTCTACAAACTTTTGGAAAAGATACTGTCAAACAGCATCAGCCCCCTCATTGACAGCATGATCCCCGTAGAGCAGGCTGGGTTCAAAGGTGGGCGTAACTGTGCGGATCAGGTACTGTCTCTTACAACACACATAGAGGCTGGCTTTCAAAAGCAACTGAAAACCGTAGCTGTTTTTGTCGATTTATCTGCAGCCTACGACACAGTGTGGCGGCATGGCTTATACTTAAATTTAATAAAAGCTGTTCCTTGCAGACGAATCACGAGCTTAATAAATAATATGCTCAGCAACCGAGAATTCGTCGTTCATCTCGGAGATGAGCAAAGCCGTGTCAGAAAACTACACAATGGCCTCCCTCAGGGATCGACACTGGCACCTCTGCTCTTCAACCTTTACACACACGACCTGCCTGACACAGTATCTATGAAGTTTGTTTATGCCGACGACATTGCCTTTGCACACCAGCATAAATCCTTTGAGAAATCAGAAGAGCCACTTACCATAGACTTACAGCTGCTTAATACGCTTAAAAGTGGCGACTAGTACCAAATGCGAGTAAAACAGAGGTGCCGGCTTTCCACCTGAACAACAGACTGGCCTCATATAAACCAACAGTAAGCTTTGATGGGAAAATCCTTGGACATAACTCACAGCCCAAATATCTCGGTGTAACCCTTGACCGTTCACTGACGTACTGTTCTCACCTCAGCAAGTTGAGCAAGAAACTGGGAACCCTCAACAACATTCTGCACAAACTGACAGGCACGACATTGGGAGCTAGCGCAGATGTACTACGCACAACAGGGCTCAGTTTGGTCTATTCTACAGGGGAATATTGCGCGCCGGTCTGGCTCAATAGCGCCCATGCGGAGAAGGTCAACGTCCATATCCGGCACAATAGTCAACTCCTATACAATGGCTGCCCACTCTGAGTCACATACCTCCACCACAGCTTAGAAGGCAACAAGCTCTGTTAAATGAAGCCAACAAAATTGTAAAAACCCAGACCTGCCAGCCTACCAAGAATTTTTGTATCCACCCAGGCATCAGCTGAAATCATTTACATTTACGCATTTGGCAGACGCTTTTTTTCAAAGCAACTTACATTACATTATACTATACATTTGTACATAGTAAGCAAGTGGGGGTTAGGTGCCGTGCTCAAGGGCACCTCAGCCGTTACCCGCCAGCCCTGAGAATCGAACCAGCAACCTTCTGGTCATGCGTCCAACTCTCTAACCACTGGGCCACGATTGCCCACACCCGCCTTACCAGATGGTGCGGGGCCTGATGGAACAAACTTTCAACATGAAGGCTAGATGGATAGAGGAATGGAAGACAAATCCACCTAATGTCGCTTTCTTGGATTACAACCCCACACAAAAATCCCATGGCTTTTTTCGGCCCCAAGACGGGAATGGTGCCAATTAAACAGACTGCGTACTGACGCATGGACGCTGTGGGGAGTACATGTTTAGGTGTGGGTGGCGAGATACGCCGGAATGCGATTGCGGAGCGCCTGTTCAGTCCATCCATCACATTATCCGTGACTGCTCAAAACGAAAGTACGATGGTGACTGGACCTACTATCTCCCAGTGAAAACGCAGCCCAATGGGTGAAGAATTTAGATATTAAATTATAATAAATATATAAGTGACTCTGCAAAGCAATATGAATAAATAAATAAACAAACAAATACGGCTGATATAATAAAAGGTCAGATTTGCTTAATAGGTGGAGGTTCTGTATAGTGAGGTTTGATGGCAGGGGGGGAGTTTTATTTAACAGATAAATAATATTATTCAGATAAACTCACACCTTTACACCACAGAATACTAAAAGCGCAGTTCTTCCATAACTTTACTTGTTTGGGATTTTCGAATGTAGCCTTATCCGCTGATAGCCATGTATATGTTTACCTTAATACAATGGGTAAAATACACCGCCTTCTTACCTTACTGCTTTTAGAGTACGGCTGTGTGTTAATGCTCTGATTTTCTCTCTCAGACACGTTTACGGGATCGCAAGGAGTCACCTCAGCTGCTAATGGACACCAAACTCATCTACCCCGTCACCTTCCCCTTTAACCCCTCCTCACTGGCCCTGGAAACCATTCAAATCCCCAGCAGTCTCAATCTAGGTTTCCTTACTCGTGTGTAGACCCGTCTATCACCTCAGCCAATCACACGGCAGGAACAAAGAGCCAAAATATAGAAATAAAAATCAAGTCAATAATTATAAGTTAATAAACCACACACTCAAAGAGAATGCAATTTAGTCACCAATCCATTTCTCTCCTTCACACATTTTTTTATTTAGCCAATCAAAGGCTGAATGTCACAAAAACATGTCCTAAAAAATCAAAAGAAATCAGATAAAACCTATTTTCATTTGATGACAGTTCAGATTTGCAACATTGTGACATTGTGCTTGTTGTCATTTAAGCACCCTCCTACTATTCATAAATGCAATATATGTATATATTTTAAAAATTAAACTAAAATTTAAAACTAAATCTGGATCCATTACAGTAATCAGAATATAAGAGGAGTGCATTGTTGTCATGAAAATAATGTCACAATGGTACAAAGATCATTTTTTTGGAAAATCTTACCTGGATTTGTTTTTTATAAGAATAATCTCAAAATGTGACATTTTAGGGATGTTTTTGTTTATGGAATCATAACACAAATGTCTTTAAGCACTGTTACAGGACTGTGTAATCTTATACATATATAAATATGAATATGTATGATGTTATGATACGGCATTTGATTTAGTGTCCAGTCACATATTTTTCTCTCATATGTTTGCTAATATGGATATCCAGTTGCAAAACATGTTCTAGTTCTCTGCACAAATCTTTATCATATACATATATATCAGAAAAAAGCCTTTGAGCTCAGTTGACTTCATTGTCGTAGATTTGTTAGTAGTGCGTACTGTTATTAGCTGTAATTTAGTCATGTCTGGTGTTACTGGCAGGAAGAAACTTTGCATCCATGCGCTGTCCCAGAGCACATGAGCTTTTGCTTCTCTTCTTCATGAGATTTCGCCTCTTCCTCAAGTTTACATCATCAAGGCCATTTCCCAGTCCAGACCTAGGGCATGGTGGGTGTGTTTGGGACCTTAGTGCCTAGCTTTTTGAGCCCTTCACCATGCTCAAGGTGGGTGAACCTCATGAAGCTGTGTCAAGGCTGTATTTTAAATATGACCTGGACATTTCTCAACAGTCGTTTTTGTGCACGTATGCACACTGGATATCCCCAAAGAAGCTATTAAGATCACCAGTAAGACTGGAAGAGGTTTATCTGAAGTCTTCTGTTATTTATTATATGATTTTAACAGTTAATAACGGCTGCTTCTTTTACAGCATGTGCTGTTGTATCATTGATTTAATGTAACGTCTGTCTTTTGTGTTAATATCTGGCAGGATATCAGTATTACCTTGAATGTGTCAGACAGCTTTAATTGTAAAGCTGTTTATTTTGATGTTACAGCAGTCACCTTATTACACTCATGTTGTCTATTCCACGCGCGCTAATATACTCTGTCATATGGCATTTACTCCATTTACATAAGTGATACATGGTTTAGGATCAAGTCAGTGTAACACTAAACACCCATCACAAGCCTACAGTTTGTGCTCAGTAGTTGTTTTAAACTTTAAAATTCTTTAAGCTAGTTCAGTGTGTTATTGGCCATTAACACACTGCATTGGACTTATGTCGCTCTACTGTAGTTTGCTGGCATCTGATCATGTCATGCCTTACTGCACTATACAAACAGTCTTTCCTGTATCACACACAGAGCTTCTGTTTGACTGCTTCATCATAATGTATAGTATGAAAGAGGTCAGTGATAGTAGAGTTGAAACTGTGGATACATTACACTGCAAAAAAACAAAACCTCACAAAAGTATTTTTGTCTTGTTTCCCTGTAAAATATCTTTAAAATACACCCTTTAAGCTAAATAAATATACGTGAGAAGCAAACTTGTGTATGATAACCTCAAAAGAGTTATAGCATAAATGTCTATGCTTATTAAGGTTCGCTCAAGAAAAACAATTAGCCAAATAAACCGTTTAAGATGCTTTCAATTATATACAATCTTACACAATTTTGCTTCTGCAGTAAATTTATATAGGTTAGAGATTGTTAATGTAGGAGGATTGTGTTTCATAAAAATATGAAAACATTGTAAAAACAGGCTTTATTTTCTAGGCAAGAAAAATAGATACTAAATGTGTATATTCAGCAGATCACTTAAAAGTATGTCTGAAATGTAATTATTACTAGCAAGAAAAATGTGTTAACTTTATGATGATCATAGGACCCAATGTGTAAAGGCGACGTTTACTTTCTATAGTTTTGTTTGTTTTTTATGGAAAAATAATACATTAACAAATTCTGCTACAGAATATCTTGAAATTGTACTGGAACTGGATGTTTTAGTTTATATATGAATTTATTTACAGTGTCATATTTAAGCCTTAGCCCTAAAGTGGATGACATGTAAGGTAACAGTATCATTTTGTATCGTTTTGTTTTATTTCACTGTTATCTATAAACCTATATGTTGAGACAGATTTAATTCATAAGGAAATTGAAACTTTCAAAATGTCATTTTTAGATGTTTATTGTACGTTTTCTTTGCACACACTCTTCTGCATTACATCCTACTGTCTTCAAAAACGTTTTGATTTGAATATTCATCTTGCTGCCAACAACCCTGGTCACCTTTCAGATAACGGAACAGTCTTCTACTGTACCTATGATTGCTTTGTCATATATGACATACACATCACGTTGTGGTATGGTACGTATTGTCAGTTTGATACTTATTGAGTCGGGCATGATCACCCTGGTCTCTCATGCTTGTATATAAGTGCAGCTTACACCGACATTGTTAGTTACTGTAGGTGCAGATCAACCGACCGTCTCGTGTTTGAGTCAAAAGTTAGTGGATTGAGGTCTCAGGAGGAGGGAAGGGGATGTTTACTAAAGAACCACAGTTTGTAGTTCCTGTAGCTGTAATAATTTCATCTTTTCATTGATGCGGTTTCATTAAGTAATACACAAAAATAAAACTTTGTTCAAGTCTAATAAATGAATTCAGCACTGAATGGCAGTATGTGTTTTCATACTAAATGCCTGAAGGTTTTTGAATACTAAACAAACTGGTCAACTAAATGTGGCAGAACCATAGATCTAAAGTCACTATTATTTCAACCGACTACGCCACCCTGGTGGGGCGCCAGGGAAATCCTCCCCAATAGGACACACGTTACACCAATTGAAAACAAGGAAATCAATTATAGTGAGACATGAGTATCAATACAAAAAATATACTTTATTACAGGACAAAATAAAATTGCCTCTATCATAAACACATCCACAAAACTGCAAGATGTAATCCTTCAGGAGCCCAGGTAGCAGGAGCGGGGTAGGCTGACTGCAGCTCAGAAGGTCATCTAACCCTGCCACCATTCACACAAAACACAATAAAATACACCACAGAAGGATCTTGTCCACACACGCGCGCACACACACACACATACACACATTTCACTTCATAAATTGTTTACACACAACACAAGTGATAATGTAACAACCTGACAAAATACACAATTATGAGGACATATTATAATTAAATGCAAGCCCCGCCTATGACACTTATTATAAGGACTATTATAAGTAGCTATAACACACACACACACGTCATTAAAGTGTATTAAAGGGACACACATGAATTAATAGGACATAGCTAAACATACACAAAATGAAGGCATTGTGTATTAAAATGACATTACTGACCTATGAGGACAAATGGTTACAGCATTAAATGGCTTAGCACTTCAATATATTTGTGAACCCTTATCAGACTACTGTCTGTCAAACCTTGTGGTCACAAAGTACTGGTCTGTTAATAATCCCCTGAATATCAAAATAATTTAAAGGTAGTAAATAGTTTTCTGATTTAGCTCCTAAACTTTGGAACAGCCTCCACAGCCCTGTTCAGTATTCAGACACACTCGGTCAGTTTAGGTCTACAAACTCTTCTCTTTAACCAAGCATACACCTAATTCAATGCAAAAATAATTTTATGCCGCAATTATTATCTTAATCAGAATCAAACACAGACTTATTTTCTGTTCATTTACACTAAGTGTGAATGGCCTCTACGCTAATAGCAGCTTTTTGTCTTTTAGAGGTGGTTTCACAGTGTTACGACTGGCAGAGAGGGAGAACAAGGAGCGGATCCATTTGCAATATAAATCCTTTTTAATAAGGTAAACAAGGTAAGGTAATCCACAGAAACACGATAAATCCAAATTAGCAGGTCAAAACACAAGAGAACAGTCGCAACACGAGAATACAGGTATGAACAACGAACGACACCAGACAACTGAACACAAGGACTATATATACACACAGGAGATGAGACAAACGGGAAATGAGGCACAGCTGAGTCCAATGAACACTAACAAGACACAAGGCATGATGGGAATTGAAGTCAATAACAAAACAAGTCAGAAACACAGAACAAAGAGGCGCCCTTAGGTGGCGACCCGAGGCGCTAGCCACAGGACGTTACACGCAGAAAGGGATTATCTTCAACCTGGACTAAACCTTAGTTTAATTGGGGAATTTAAGTAGTTTTAACAAACATACCTTACTAAAAATATTACTTGTGTGCATTTTGAGACAAAACAAAGGCACTGATGTATTTTGAGATATGTCAGTGAAAGTTGTTTTCAGTTTGGACAGCGCTTACATTTCTTTTAGTCTAGGACTAGTCTAATCCCTGTCCGGGAAACCGCCCCTTAATGTCTTATCCCCGGACTACCATCGTTACCATCGGATATTCCATCGTTTTCTTACTAAACACATCGTTATCACTTGGTGAAAAATTTCCTCAGCTTCATGAGAGCAGACGTGGCTTAGCTGGCTGAGATTTTAGCGGAAGTACGTCATCGCCCTCTATGCATATACCCCATTGTGCATGTGCACAGACTGGCAAGCACCTCACAAGATCTCTGCCTTAGAGAATCTTCAGTCTTTATAAAATGAAAAGATTAGATTAGATTTAGATTAGATTCAACTTTATTGTCATTACACATGTACAAGTACAAGGCAACGAAATGCAGTTTGAGCAGTCTGTTGTTTACTGATGGCCGCATGAAGTTCTTTCATAGCAAGCTTGGCATCAGCATCCGGGGGAATGTAAGCTGCAGTTATAATGGTGGAAGTGAACTCCTGTGGCAGATAAAACGGTCTACATTTAACCATGAGAAACTCAAGGTTAGCTTAACAATGTCTCCCAATAATAACAGAGTTCGTGCACCAAGATTTGTTAATGTAAATGCACAATCCACCACCTGTGGTCTTACCGGAGCCATCTAACGTTCTATCCGCCCGGAGTGTGTGGCGTCCCGCTAGCTACATTTACATTTACATTTATTCATTTGGCAGACGCTTTTATCCAAAGCGACTTACAATTGAGGAAAACAGCAAGCTGATGGCCGCATGAAGTTCAATAGCATTGTCCGGTATGCCGCTGTGTAGCCATGTTTCCGTGACTATTAAAACATTACAGTTAAAAAGTATTTTGCTGTAGGTGATGCTGAGTCGAATCTCCTCCATTTTGTTCACCAGTGACCGTACATTGGCAAGGAAAATGCTGGGTAAAGAGAGCCGGTGTGGTGTTAGCTTTAGCTTACCTCTTAGTCCTCCGCCCTTCCCCCGCCTTTGTTTACGATCTCGACGCCGCCTGCAAGCACTTCCGGCCGGCCGGTAGAGTGAGTGGCCTCGGGTGTTCTGGCGATCTCAGGAAGGAGTCGAAGTTTGTCGATAAATCTGTCGGGAATTCGCAAACCAATATCCAAAAGCTCACATCGGGTGTACGATGTTAAGGCAAGAATTGCAGAATCTGGAGAGACCCTGGGCCCGGTTGCATGAAAGTCCTTAAGCTAAGAAACCCCTTAATTATAAGATTAAGGGTACCCTTAGGGAAACTTGGGTTGCAAGAAAACTTAAGGAACTTAAGGCTGTCATTAAGTATTCCCCCTTAATTATCTAAGTGTTCCCTTTAGCGTTGCTACAAAGTCCTTAGCAACCATTTCACCTTAATATATTTAAGGGACAAAAAAGCTCCCTTAAGATACCTTAAACTCAAAACGCGATGGCTGACTTTATGTTAATTGAAGAGGAAGAAGTACCATGGCGGGTTTTTAATGATCGAAATAATCCCTTGGAGACGATGAACAATATCCAACTATTGAGAGAATATCGGTTTGACCACCAGTCAATCCTTCGTCTCACTGCAACACTTAAACCTGACATTGCGCACCAAACCCGGCGGACTTACGCAGTTCCAGCAATGCTACAAGTTTTAATTGCTTTGAGGTTTTTTGCTAGCGGTACTTTTCAATCTGTCATTGCCGACGTCTTAAACATACACAAATCTACTGTCTGCAGAACTGTCCATCGAGTGGCATTAGCCCTGTGTTGCCAAATAGACAAATTCGTGAAATTTCCTTCCAGAGACGAGGAGGATGTAATTGCGGAGCGCTTTTTTGCAGTAGCTGGATTCCCACGCATTTGTGGAGTGATCGATGGAACACACGTGCAAATTCAAGCCCCTTACCAATATAATTAGTTAACTGCAAAAACTTCCATTCTATATATGTCCAGCTGATATGTGATAAAATAACAAATGTTACCACTGAGTGGCCCGGGAGTACCCATGACGCACGCGTGTTATCAGAGAGTAACATTTATCGCAGTTTTGAGAATGGATCACCCAGGGGCTTACTTTTGGGGGACAGTGGATATCCTTGTCGTTCATGGCTGATGACACCTTTCAGGAATCCAGTAGGAAATGCACAGGTAAAATTAATTTAAATAACTTAATCTTAACTGTTTATAAGGTAACACTTTACAATAAACTACATAAAATGTAGAGCTTACATAAACTAACAATGAACAGTTGAACAGAGGTTTTTATTGATTAATGTTAACAAAATATTGCAGGAAAAATACAACACAGCTCTTACAAAACAGAGTTATCATTGAAAGGACGATTGGTCAGCTTAAAAGGAGATTTAACTGTCTACACAGAGAGCTACGTCTTGAGCCAACAAGAGCAGGGAGAGTTATCATTGCATGTGTCGTCCTGTTTAACATCTCCAAAGACTTGGGTGTGCTCATGGATGACTATGCTGAACCTACAGACGTAGTGCAACCAAATCAAGACGTGGAGAATGTGACAACAGAGGGACGCGCTATCCGAGATGTGCTTGTGCGAAATGTATTTTCCTAAAGTGAGAAATAAATAAATAAATAAAATACTTGAACAGTCTATAAAAAACACATTTTTATTTATAAATTAATAAAACAGCCATGGAAACATTAACATTAAGAAAATCACACTTATTATTATATATTGTAATCTATATTTATATATTACATATGATTTGAGCAATAAACACCCCTATCAACATATCAACATTTGTGTTACTCTTCTCCTACTGGTTGCAAAGTTATAAATCCTTCTTGAGCAAGTTTATTAACTTTGTACTGCAAAATTATGTTCTGCATATTCAAATTTTCTTTTTCCATTTCTAATTTAGAAATCTCCAATTCTGTTTGTTTCTTCTGCAGTAAAATAACTTCTCGTTGAAGTTCAGAAATATTCGCGAATTTCGACGAAAGATGACAAGTTTGCATCCCTGATGGATATTAAAGAGTACATTCCACGAGATCATAAACATTACATTTCATGCATTGTGTAATGTTGCAGCATTTTAAAGTAAGCAGTCTGCCAAAGTTGTAAATCCGAAGGTGAACGAATAACAAAGTTATTAGCTTGTAAAAATGGGAGTCGACTCTGAATCACGCGAACGAGTCATGATCTGTCCGAATCTTTAACCTCTGTGTATCTACGTCTCTAGAAATAGTCCCCGCCTGCTCGCGAAAACTTGAACATGCGCTAAACCAATCACAGCAGACTAGACCATCTGACCAATCACATCAGACTACGCTAGCAAAAAGGCGGGGATTAGACCGATGAATCACGGAACGAATCATTTGAGAGTCAGTCAAGAAGTTAGGTAATAAAAACGGCTTATTATTACAAAATAATTGTGTTTTTACATCATGTATGTACATAAACCTGTTGGTGGACACTCCACAAACTAAAGTAGGCACTTTAAAATCACAAGCTATTTAGATTAGATTAGATTAGATTCAACTTTATTGTCATTACACATGTACAAGTACAAGGCAACGAAATGCAGTTTAGGTCTAACCAGAAGTGCAATAGCAGCAAGTGCAGGATATACAGTGGTTGCATAAATTACATAAATAGATATTACAGAAGTAATTTACAGATGGAAATGTACTATGACCATGATTTACAGATGTCTCTAACTATAGACAGAAATTAACAGATGGATATATACTATGAACATAATATACAGATGTCTATTACTATAGACAGAGATTTACAGATGGATATATACTATGAACATAATATACAGATGGCTATTGCTATAAACAGAGATTTACAGATGGATATGTATTATGAACATAATGTACAGATGGCTAATACTATAAACAGAAATTTACAGGTGGATGTATACAATAAGTTAGGCTATGGTGAGCAGCAGTGTGATGGATATAGAGTAGTGCAAATAAGTTATGGACAGAAGCTATCTTAGTAACAGTGCAGTGGAAGAAGTTATTGCATATTTCAGTTAAAGTGTAGGAGTGCAAGATGCATAGTAAACAGTCGGTACTGTAAATGAACAGTTGGCAGTGCAAATGAGCAGTCTGGTAGTGCAAATGAACATAAATGTTATGTATAGACAGTCCATTAGTGCAAATAACAAGTGAAGTCAGGTGTGCAATGAGGGGGGAGAGAAGAGTGTAGTAGTATATGAGGGGCAGTGGGATCAGTGAGGGGCAGAGTTCAATAAAGAGACAGCTCTGGGAAAAAAGCTGTTCTTTAGTCTGCTAGTCCTGGTCCGGAGGCACCTGAAATGCCTGCCGGAGGGCAGGAGAGAAAACAGTCTGTGAGCGGGATGAGAGGAGTCCTTAAGAATGCTGCGAGCTCGACGCACACAGCGTTTCCTCTGGATGTCCTCCATGGATGGAAGTGGAGTCCCTGTGATGCGCTGGGCGGTTTTCACCACCCGCTGCAGTGCCTTGCGCTCTGCAACAGAGCAGCTCCCATGCCAGACTGTGACACAGTTGGTCAGGATGCTTTCTATTGCACAGCGATAGAAGTTCACCAGGATAGCCGAGGACAGCCGATTCTTCTTTAGTGTCCTCAGGAAGAAGAGGCGCTGGTGAGCCTTCTTGACCAGGCTGGAGGTGTTGGTAGTCCAGGACAGGTCTTTCGAGATGTGGATCCCCAGGAACTTGAAACTGGAGACACGTTCAACAGCCATCCCATTGATGTGGATGGTGTCATGTGTGCCTCTTGACTCTTTCCTGAAGTCCACAATGAGCTCCTTTGTCTTGGAGGTGTTAAGGAGCAGGTTATTGCTGTTGCACCATGTGGCTAGGTGCTGGATCTCCTCCCTGTAGGCCGTCTCATCGTTGTTGCTGATGAGACCAATCACCGTAGTGTCGTCCGCAAACTTAATGATGGAGTTAGATCCGTTCACAGGCTTGCAGTCGGAGGTGAAGAGGGAGTAGAGGAAGGGGCTTAGCACACAGCCCTGTGGTACACCAGTGTTGAGTGTGATAGTGGTGGAGCAGATGGAGCCTGATCTCACCTGCTGTGGTCTGTTGGTCAGAAAGTCCATAATCCAATTGCATAGGGAGGTGTTAATGCCCAGGTCTTCAAGTTTGGATATTAACTTGGATGGGATGATAGTGTTGAATGCTGAGCTGAAGTCAACAAACAACATACGTGCATAAGTGTTCTTATTGTCCAGATGTGTGAGCACAGAGTGCAGTGCCATGGAAACTGCATCTTCTGTGCTCCTATTGCTGCGGTAGGCAAACTGGTGTGGGTCCAATGTGGATGGTAGAAAGTCCTTCAGGTGTGCCAGGACCAGCCGCTCAAAGCACTTCATGACAATGGGCGGTAGTCGTTGAGGCACTTTGGACTGGAGTGTTTTGGCACTGGCACAATGGAGGTGCATTTAAAGCATGTTGGCACAGCTGCTTGGGCAAGAGACAGGTTGAAGATGTCAGTGAAAACCCCAGCAAGCTGCTCAGCACATGCCCTGAGTACGCGTCCAGGGATGTTGTCTGGTCCAGCGGCTTTGTGCGCACTGATCCGGCTCAGTGCATTGCAGACGTCTATGGAGGAGAGTGTGATTGGAAGGTGATCAACTGAGGGTTTGAGCTTGGTGGCAGTTTCTCTATTGTCTCTCTCAAAGCGAGCATAAAAGTCATTAAGCTCGTTCAGGAAGAGGACATCAGTGGCTGCGGGGGTGGAGTGGGTGGGTTTGTAATCACTGATGGCCTGGATGCCTTGCCACATGCGTCGAGGGTCGGAGTTGGAAAAGTGCTCCTCTACCTTTAGCTTGTAGCAGTGCTTGGCCTCTTTGATGCCCCTCTTCAGGTTAGCTCTGGATGTGCTGTAGGCTTGTGCATCACCTGATCTGAAGGCAGTATTGCGTGCCTTCAACAGGAGGCGCACCTCCTTGTTCATCCATGGCTTCTGATTCGGGTACGTGATGATCTGTTTCTGAGTGGTAACATTGTCTATGGTGGTGTTGATGTAATCCAGTACAGAGGAGGTGTAGCAGTCAATGTCCGTGTGAGAGCCACTGGTGGCCTGAGAAGCAAATGTACTCCAGTCTGTGTGTAGAAACCTTTCCTGGAGTGTGAAATCTGCCCCCACAGGCCACACTTTGATGATCTTCACTGATGGCTTCACACGATTGATGAGGGGTGAATACTTGGGGGTGAGAAACAAAGAAAGGTGATCTGACTGTCCCAGGTGGGGGAGGGGGGTCGCAACGTAAGCTTCAGCCATGTTTGTGTAAACATGGTCTAAGGTTTTGTTTCCTCTGGTGTGACAGGAAACATGCTGGTGAAATTTGGGGAGAACTGACACAGCTGAGATCAGAAGAGGAGATATCGAGGCCTTCGAAAGATTCTCACTGCATGTACAGTCTTTAGTGTACTTCTTGATCCAAGATGGCGGCGCAAGCACATCGCGAGGCTCAGGGTCTCTCCAGTTTTTGCATTTATGCAGTGTTTTTCTTGCTCATCTCGGGTCTGTTTATGCAGAACAGCTGTGCCTTAACATTGTACACCCGACACGAGCTATTGGATATTGGTTTGCGCATTCCCGGAAGTTTTATCAGCAATCGTTGCCTCGTCCCTGAGATCGCCAGAACACCCGATGCTACGGACCCTACACGGCCGAGCGGAAGTGCTCGCCGGCGGCGTCGAGATCGTAAACAAAGGCGGGGGAAGCGTGGATGGCTAAGAGCTAAGCTAAAGCTAACACCGCACCGGCTCTCTTTACCCAGCATTTTCCTTGCTAATGTACGGTCATTGGTGAACAAAATGGATGAGATTCGACTCCGCAAAAGCAAAAGACTTTTGAACTGCAATGTCATGATTTTCACTGAAACATGGCTAAACATGTGGCATACCGGACAATGCTATTGAACTAGCGGGACACCACACACTTCGGGCAGATAGGACGGCAGATGAATAAGATCTGGTAAGACCAGAGGCGGAGGATTGTGCATTTACGTTAACAAAGCTTGGTGCATGAACTCTGTTACTGTTGGGAGACACCGCTCAGCTAACCTAGAGTTTCTCATGCTTAAATGTAGACCGTTTTATCTGCCACGGGAGTTCACTTCCACCATTATAACTGCAGCTTACATTCCCCCGGATGCTGATGCCAAGCTTGCTATAAAAGAACTTCATGCGGCCATCAGTAAACAACAGACAGCTCATCCGGAGGCTGGATTTATTGTTGCAGGAGATTTTAATCACTCAAACTTAAAGACAGTACTCTCCAAATTTCACCAGCATGTTTCCTGTCACACCAGAGGAAACAAAACATTGGACCATGTCTATACAAACATGGCTGAAGCTTTCCCCCTCCCCCACCTGGGTTAATCTGATCACCTTTCTTTGTTCCTCAACCCCAAGTATTCACCCCTCATCAATCGTGAGCCATCAGTGAGGACCATCAAAGTGTGGCCTGCGGGGGCAGACTCCACACTCCAGGACAGGTTTCAAGACAGACTGGAGTATGTTTGCTTCTCAGGCCACCCGTGGCTTTCATACAGACATAGACAGCTACACCTCCTCTGTACTGGATTACATCAACATCACCATAGACAGTGTTACAACCTAGAAGCAGATCACTACATACCCAAATCAGAAGCCATGGATTAGATTAGATTAAATTAGATTCAACTTTATTGTCATTACACATGTACAAGTACAAGGCAACGAAATGCCGTTTAGGTCTAACCAGAAGTGCAATAGCAGCAAGTGCAGGATATACAGTGGTTGCATAAGTTACATAAATAAATATTACAGACGTAATTTACAGATGGATATGTACTATGACCATGATTTACAGATGTCTCTTACTATAGTCAGAAATTAACAGATGGATATATACTATGATCATAATATACAGATGGCTATTGCTATAAACAGAGATTTACAGATGGATATGTACTATGAACATAATATACAGATGTCTATTACTATAAACAGAAATTTACAGGTGGATGTATACAATAAGTTAGGCTATGGTGAGCAGCAGTGCGATGGATATAGAGTAGTGCAAATAAATTATGGACAGAAGCTATCTAAGCAACAGTGCAATGGAAGAAGTTATTGCCACATGCGTCAAGGATCAGAGTTGAAAAAGTGCTGAATGTGCAGGGATGAACAAGGAAGTGCGCCTCCTGTTGAAGTCATGCAACACTGCCTTCAGCTCAGGTTCCGTCTCCATAGCACTGCACTCTGTACTCTCACACATGGACAATAAAAACACTTATGCATGAATGCTGTTTGTTGACTTCAGCTCTGCATTCAATACTGTCATCCCTTCCAAGTTAATCACCAAACTTGGGAACCTGGGCATTAACACCTCCATTTGAAACTGGATTATGGACTTTCTGACAAACAGACCTCAGCTTGTTAGGTCAGGCCACATCTGCTCCACCACCATCATACTTAACACTGGCGTACCACAGGGCTGTGTTCTGAGCCCCTTTCTCTACTTCCTCTTCACACTCGACTGCAGGCCGGTCAGTGGATCTAATGCCATCATTAAATTTGCAGACGATACTACAGTGATTGGTCTCATCAGCAACAACGATGGGGTGGAGGTCCAGCACCTGGCCACATGGTGCTCAGACAACAACCTGCTCCTTAACACCTCCAAGACAAAGGAGCTCATTGTGGACTTCAGGAAGGAGAGAGGAGGCACACATGACCCCATCCACATTAACAGGATGGCTGTTGAGCATGTCTCCAGCTTTAAGTTCCTGGGGACCCATATTTCGGAGGACCTGTCCTACATTTAATATTTATTCATTTGGCAGACGCTTTTATCCAAAGCGACTTACAATTGAGGAAAACAGCAAGCGATTCGTCTAAGTAAGCAATATTCACGAGAGGTGCTAGTAATACAAGGTTTCAAATACAACGTCAAGATAGTATAAGCAAGTATATAGAGAACATTAGAAAAGGAAAAATAGGGGTAAAATGAAATTTTTATTTATTTATTTTTTTATTTTTTTATTATTATTTTTTTTTATGAGACAGTTAAGTGCTCATGGAAGAGGTGGGTCTTCAGCTGTTTTTTGAATTGTGAAATTGATCCAGCAGTCCTGATGGAAACAGGAAGATCATTCCACCAGCCGGGAACGGAGAAAGAAAATGTCCTTGAGATGGATCTCATGCCTCTCTGTGAAGGAACAATGAGGCGCCGCTCGTTTTCAGACCGCAGACTTCTGGAGGGGATGTAGGTCTGTAAGAGAGAGTTGAGGTAGATGGGTGCTGTGTTAGTGGCTGTTCTGTAAGCAAGCACCAGTGCCTTGAACTTAATGCGTGCCGCTACTGGGAGCCAGTGTAGAGAGATGAGCAGAGGTGTGACATGTGCTCTCTTGGGCTCATTGAAGACCAGGCGTGCAGCAGCATTTTGGATCATTTGCAGAGGTTTGAAGGCACAGGCTGGGAGACCGGCCAGAAGAGCATTACAATAATCCAGTCTAGAAATGACAAGTGCCTGGACGAGAAGCTGTGTTGCATGTTCTGTTAAGAACGGTCTGATCTTTCTAATGTTGTACAATGCAAACCTGCATGACCGAGTTGTTTTAGTAACGTGATCCTTAAAAGTCAGCTGATCATCCATGATTACCCCAAGATTCCTGACTGAAGTCGATGGGGTTATCTTAGATGGACCAAGTTGGATGGTAAGCTGGGGCTGTTCTGACGGGGTGGCAGGAATGACGAGAAGCTCAGTCTTGGCCAGGTTGAGTTGCAGGTGATGATCTTTCATCCAAGAAGAGATGTCAGCCAGGCAGTCGGAGACTCGTGTGGCTAGCATGGAATCGTCTGGATGAAATGAGAGGTGAAGTTGAGTGTCATCAGCATAACAATGGTAGGAGAATCCATGTGCTTGTATGATGGAACCCAGTGATGTGGTGTATATGGAGAAGAGCAGAGGTCCAAGAACCGATCCTTGTGGGACCCCGGTGACTAGTTGGTGTGATTTGGACACTTCACCTCCCCAAGCTACCTTGAAGGACCTATCTGCGAGGTAGTAGATGTGAGGGGATGGGGTCTAACGGGCAGGTGGTTGGGCTTGTAGTAGATGTGAGGGGATGGGGTCTAACGGGCAGGTGGTTGGGTGAGTAGAGAGCAGAAGTTTAGAGACATCATCCTCTTTAAGAGGAGAGAAAGAGGAGAGAAGATGGTCTGCTGTGTGTATGTGTGATGTGAGATCATGGATGGGTGGAGCTGAAAATTGTCTGCTGATGGACCTAGTTTTGTCTGTGAAGTAGCTGGCAAAGTCATTAGCCGTTAGGGAGTTAGACGGAGGTGGTGGAGGGGGACAGAGGAGAGTTTTAAATGTTTTGAAAAGCTTGTGGGAGTCTGAGGCGCTGCTAATTTTTTCATGGAAGAATGCAGATTTAGCAGTGTGAATGTCTGCAGAGAAGATAGAGAGTGAAGCTTGATACTTACAGAGGTCAGCGATGTCTTTTGTTTTGCGCCATTTCCTTTCAGTCGCTCTGAGTTTAGCCCGGTGTTCCCGGAGGGTATCGGACAACCAGGGACTGGAAGGAGTAGCACGTGCTGGCCTGGAGGAAATAGGACAGATAGTGTCTAGACACGAGGTTAGTGTTGTGAGAAGTGTGTCTGTGGCAGAATTAACATCTAGTGATGCAAAGTGTGTGAAGGATGGAAGGGAGGTTTCTATGACAGATGAAAGATGGACAGGAGAAAGGGAGCGCAGATTCCGCCTAAATGAGACTGGCAGCGGAGTTGGTGAGTTGCGGGAATGCAGTATTAAATTAAAAGTGATGAAAAAGTGATCAGAGACGTGCAGAGGTGTAATCAAGGTGTTCTCTGTATCACAGCTGCGTGTGTAGATAAGATCAAGTTGGTTACCTGACTTATGGGTACCTGTGGTGGGGACTAGTTGGAGATTGAAGGAGGTAAGCAGTGAGTGGAAGTCTGAGGCATAAGGCTTCTCTAGGTGGATGTTGAAATCCCCAAAGACAAGAAGCGGCGAGTCGTCCTCAGGGAAAGACGAGAGCAGCATGTCTAGTTCTTCTAGAAATTCGCCCAGTTGACCTGGAGGGCGATAAATAACTACAATGTGGAGTTTTAATGGAGAAGTAATAGTTACGGCATGGAATTCAAAAGAATTGGTGTTGACTACGGAGGGGTAGGTGGAGAACTTCCAGTCTTTGGAGATGAGAAGACCGGTGCCACCACCTCTCCCATGCTGGCGGGGAGTGTGAGAGAAAGAGAAATTACTAGAGAGAGCTGCAGGGGTTGCTGTGTTCTCAGAAGTAATCCAGGTTTCAGTTAATCCTACAATACTAAGAGCAGAGTGGGAAGCAAATGCAGGGATGAAGTCGGATTTATTAACAGCAGATTGACAATTCCAGAGACCAATGGAAAGAGAGAGTGGAAGAGTAGAAGAGGTACAGATAGTGCGAAGGTTGGCGGGATTGCTCCGCCTTCCTCTGGTGAGAGAGTGTCGTGGGCGAGAGACCACAGGAATGAATTGGAAACACATGCTGTGCAAGTGAGTATAGAAAAGGCGAAAAAGAAAGTGAGAGAAAACAGTAAAAAAGGATTTTTAGATAAGATACTACTGTGCGTTGTCGGTTTCGTTGCTCGGTTTCGTTGCTCGGTTGAGTCGCGCAGGACGAGTCGAATGGTCTTTACCTCGTCGGTCTTCACGCGAGGAGGGCTGAACGCTTCCGCTGACGCTTCCGCGCCAGCGCCTCTATCTGTATTAAATGGGTTGTTAATCACGTAGTGAGTGGGAACAGCTGCCCGTGCGTTTCAAATTAGCAAGACAAAGCCTAAATGAACACGCAATGGCTCAAGTCGAATCTAATGCTGGACTCTTCCGGACTTAAGTGCTAATTTATCCAAAGGTGAAAAGCTTTCCTGTAATCTAAAATCAACTAGCTGCAAACAACACTCCAAAGCACCATAGACTTATAAGGAAAATAGATCAGAGAACGAAATAATTCTCACTACTTAGCAAATATATCACCTAAGCGTCATACAACAGAAACATATAATATACACCGAACACTTACGCGTGCGCTCTTGCCGTGACTACAGACTACTCGCTTATCCTGGACCACCAACACCTCCAGCCTGGTCAAGAAGGCTCACCAGCGCCTCTTCTTCCTGAGGACCCTGAAGAAGAACCAACTGTCTTTAGCTATCCTGGTGAACTTCTACCGCTGCGCAGTAGAGAGCATCCTAACCAACTGTGTCACAGCCTGGTATGGGAGCTGCTCTGTTGCAGAGCGCAAGGCACTGCAGCGGGTGGTAAAAACCGCCCACCGCATCACAGGGACTCCACTTCCATCCATGGAGGACATCCAGAGGAAACGCTGTCTGCGTCGAGCTCGCAGCATTCTTAAGGACTCCTCTCACCCGGCCCACAGACTGTTTTCTCTCCTGCCTTCCGGCAGGCGCCTCAGATGCCTCCGAACAAGGACCAGCAGACTGAGAAACAGCTTTTTTCCCAGAGCTGTCTGAATATTGAACGCTACCCCCTGCTGATTCCACAACCCCCTCATATACCTCTAACTTATGCTGCTATATTGTTTTGTTTATTGCACTACAGGCCTGTCAAGCACACGGCTGGACTGTCTACACATGTACTACATGTTTACTTGCTCTACTGGACTATTACACATATACCGCATCATTTGCACTCCAGTACTATGTACTAATGTTACTTGCACTACTGGACTATTACACATATACCTCATCATTGCACTCCAGTACTATGTACTGAATACTGCAATAACTCATCTATTGCACTGTTTACTTTAACTTAATAGCTGCTGTCCATAATTTATGCACACTTTATATTCATTTGCACTACTGTTCTGTATAGTCTAATTTATATTTTACATATCCATCAGTAAATTTCTGTTTTTAGTAAATAGCCATCTGTATATAATGTTCATAGTACATTCCCACTTGTAAATTCTTTACAATTTTTGCTTTATCCTGTATTTATGCACAATTATATATCCTGCACTTGCTTATCGCACTTCTGGTTAGACCTAAACTACATTTCGTTGCCTTGTACTTGTACATGTGTAATGACAATAAAGTTGAATCTAATCTAATCTAATACAAAATGTACAAATGTATAGTACAATGCAATGTAAGCCGCTTTGGATAAAAGCGTCTGCCAAATGCGTAAATGTAAATGTTTTACTTTTAAGTTGTTTTAATTAGGTTGTGTTATTGAATGTTTAATTTGGAATTTTCTGTGAATTGTGTTGGTTTCTTCTTTTTTTTTAGCTCTCGGGTCATCTGGAGAGGGAAGCTACATGTTGTGTGTGATGGTTGTTTTCCTTTGTCACATTTTGAGTGTCGTGTAATTATATTTTGTACTTGATTTCCTGATTTGGTGTGTCTGTGTGATGGGTATGGTGTGGTGTTTAAGTCTGTAACCAGCCACCCACTGCAGTCCCCTGCTCTTGTGGCGCTTTTCCACTGCATGGTACGGTCAGGTTTGGTACGACCTGGTTCGATACAGCTCGTCTCACTTTGGCTCAGTTTGCTTTTCCACTGCAGTTTTAGAACCGCTTCAAAGAAATAGTTGCGCTGCCCCTACTGCTGTGACATCATCGTAACCGCGACACAACAAACGTTCACTGTAAGACAAAGCATTTTGTTTCAAAGGAGAATTATGTCGGCAAAACAAACTACTGCTAAAAAAATACAAGAGAGTTTGGGAACTCTTACAAGAAAGTGCAGACAACGACATCGCTTGGTTTAATCGACGGCGCACAATGGTAAGATAATCTTGAATTTAGCAATGTGTTTATGGTCATTTACATTTACATTTAGTCATTTGGCAGACGCTTTTATCCAAAGCGACTTACACTTGAGGAAAACAGCAAGCAATTCATGTAAGTAAGCAATATTCACGAGAAGTGCTAGTAATACAAAGTTTCAGATACAACATCAAGATAGTATAAGCAAGTATATAGAGAACATTAGAAAAGGAAAAGAGAGGTAGAAAGATATATATATATATTTATTTATTTATTAGACAGTTAAGTGCTCACGGAAGAGGTGGGTCTTCAGCTGTTTTTTGAATTGTGAAATTGATCCAGCTGTCCTGATGGAAACAGGAAGATCGTTCCCCCAGCAGGGAATGGTGAAAGAAAATGTCCTTGAGATGGATCTCATGCCTCTCTGTGAAGGAACAATGAGGCGCCGCTCATTTTCAGACCGCAGACTTCTGGAGGGGATGTAGGTCTGTAAGAGAGAGTTGAGGTAGATGAGTGCTGTGTTAGTGGCTGTTCTGTAAGCAAGCACCAGTGCCTTGAACTTAATGCATGCCGCTAATGGGAGCCAGTGCAGAGAGATGAGCAGAGGTGTGACATGTGCTCTCTTGGGCTCATTGAAGACCAGGCGTGCAGCAGCATTCTGGATCATTTGCAGAGGTTTGAAGGCACAGGCTGGGAGACCAGCCAGAAGAGCATTACAGTAATCCAGTCTAGAAATGACAAGAGCCTGGACGAGAAGCTGTGTTGCATGTTCTGTTAAGAACGGTCTGATCTTTCTGTTGTACAATGCAAACCTGCATGACCGAGTTGTTTTAGTAACGTGACCCTTAAAAGTCAGCTGATCATCCATGATTACCCCAAGATTCCTGACTGAAGTCGATGGGGTTATCTTTGATGGACCAAGCTGGATGGTAAGCTGGTGCTGTTCTGATGGAGTGGCAGGAAGGACGAGAAGCTCAGTCTTGGCCAGGTTGAGTTGTAAGTGATGATCTTTCATCCAAGAAGAGATGTTAGCCAGGCAGTCTGAGACGCATATTTTACTGACATACATACAATGTCTAATGACATTGGTAATGACGATTCTCCGCTGACCAATCAGTGATCTGCAGTGTTTCCGCGTCACATTTTAGTATCGGTTCGGCTCACTTGGAACCTTGAGCGAGATTGTACTAAAAACAGTAACAGGTACTAGGTACTGTACACAGTGGAAAAGCTCCCATAAGTGAACTGTACCGAGTACAGTCAGCGTGGGTTTACTCCGGGTACTCCGGTTTCCTCCCACGGCCCAGAGACATGCAGGATAGGTTAATTGAGGAATACAAATTGTCCCCCCCGACTCATGTGTGGAATAAGACTTGTGTATAGTGTCGACTTGTGTGTATAGAGTGACTAGTTCTCGCCATGAATATAGCCTTAGATGCAGGAATGGTGTTAAGAATGCAATAAATAAACAAATAAGGACAAATGTGTTTTACTGGGACATTACCATACACAATACACAAACATGACAACACTGTGTGTTATCAAGACTAAGGCGAATTAAGAGAACTGGATCACCGATATATTTTAATATAAACTATGAGATTTAAGCATCATGTGCCAATTTACAAAGTAAAAATACACATCTAACTTGTACATATGTGTACTTTAAATATTTCAACATATTGAAAAGCCATATAAAATGCAATTTCAACAAAATATCCTATTGAAAACAAGGCATACTGAGAAGATGACAAAGTAAACTTCAATTTGGCATTGTTTCATAAAACTTTAAAGGGATAATTCACCCAAAAATGGAAATTCTGTCATCATTTTAAGCCTGTATGAATTTTGTTCTTCTGCAGAACACAGAAGGAAGATATTTTGAAGAATGTTGGTATCTGAAAAATGCAGAAGAAAGTCATACAGGGTAAAAATGACAATAGGATGCGTAAATGACAGAATTCTATTTTTGGAAGAACTATTACTTTAAGATAAACTCTAGAAGCTGCAAAGGAAAGCCAACCAAATAACACAAGAATACAGTTTCAAATAAATGGAGTACTGCTCAAGTAACAAGGATGGATCACTTATTTTGGGTTTTTATTTTCAAACTAATGCCTCGATTTCGTACGAAATCTCTTATGTTTTGTGCAGCGCGCCTTGCCAAAATGGGATCCTTAGCAGTCTTACACTGCTGGCATTCAGTCAGTGTGGCCAGGTTTCCTTTGGTTATGTCCGATTTAAAATGTTTCATCACAGCTGTAACCTCAGCAGTTGACCAGCACACCTTTTGACCTTTTCGTGGGTTGCCAATCTCAGTCTCATTCTCTGTACATAAGAATGCATACTTTTAGTAAGCTTTCATTTTATAAGAGTTCATGTACTTACATTGATGGCTGTGTTCTAATGTAAAATCTCAGGTACCTGGACAAACTTCTGCAGATGTTTCAATGGGCATCTGCACATCTGCTGTGACAACATTGATACACTGATAAGAAAACAGCTCAACCATCCTTAAACACACATACAGTAGTGCTCAAAATCTTAGGCACGTTATAGTATTTTTACCCCCCAAAATGTTTTAAGCCAGTTATTTAATTTGCTGTAGTGTGTCAGTAGGAAACATCAGTTTACAAACATTCCTCTTGCCATCATTTGTAATAGTCCAGTAAGATTTTTGTATGCACAGGGAGTCTGACAACAGTGGGTATGCTTCACACAGAGATCTGATCTCACATCATCAAGTACATCTACTATTACATGAAGAACTGTGAAATTAACACTGGTGAATATAAACATGTTTTTCCCAATATTACTGAACTGAGTCCACAGTCATTGAGACCAATAAACTCTGGAAAGTACCAGGCTTCACATAGGCTTTAAACAAGAAACGGGTTTGCTTAGGCCTCACATAGGGGTTATACAGAGGTTAGACTAAATAATCAATGGATTATTTTAAAATGTGTAAAATGTGCTCCAAATACTCAAAAACATCAAAATGTGCATCTTCATTATTATTGTGTCATCAAAACAATGCAATCATATTCATCCACTCATTTGTGAGTGCAAAAGTGTGAATTCCTATGTATACTTCTGTCTTTGGCTACGTTTAGACTGTCACTGCAAATCAAATTTTTGTGCATATCCGATTGAAATACGATCACATTTGGTAAGTGTGGACAGCAAAAAAAATCACATGAAATCCGTTCATATTCACATTCATATGTGCTTTGAAATCCTATTCAAATTGCATTTCTGGAAATCTGTTTCAGTTTAACCGCTCAGGTATAGCTTTAGGCTTACGTTATGTTCTCGCGCCACGTGAAATGCCACGTTGAAACATAAGCACGTCAGACGTCTCTGCAGATACAAGGTTGCTGTGTTGTTGTCTGCTTGACAAGAGACAGGAGTACTATATACCAGCCTCATATGCATAAGCAGCAGGTTCATTAGACATAGTAATTGAGCACATCGCTGCTCAGACTGATCAGCGTGTGACATCATCATACCCAGTTTGATCCATCTGCACAGCGATGCATTAAGTTCAATGCTTCCTTTCAATGCAATGCAATGTCATTGCCATAGAAACCAAATCAAATATTGCAAAAAAGAGAGAGCGCCACGGGAAACACATCAGATCTGAACAGTTGCAAGTGTGATTATACTTTTAAAACTTGTGAATAAGTGAATGTACTCTGTATGTATATGTGAAAAACAACACACTAGTGAAAAATTCTCAATGCTACCTGAAAAAAATATTTGTGCAAGTGTTTCTACTACAAAAGGTGCTTTAAACACACTTTAGGGTGGTCACACCAAATATCAATTTGATGTAATGAATAGAAATTCATTAATATTTAAGTCAATTTATGACTTTGATGTTAAAAGCATCCCCACTTTACAGAATTACAGACAAAGTGCAGGTAGATATATTGTAGAGTCTTGGGAGACATTGCCAAAGTTCCTCTGGATTTAGTCTATTTTTTTTCTCTTTCTTTATGTAATGATAGATGGACTTAATGATGGTGAGATCAGATCTCTATGTGAAGCATACCTACTATTGTTAGTCCAGTGAGATTTTTGTATGCACAGGGAGTCTATTACAAATGATGGCACAAGGAATGTTTGGAAATGTAAACTGATGTTTCCTACTATACAGCACAATATAAATAACTGGTTTAAAACATTTTGTGGGGGTGAAAATACTATGACTATGATGAGAGCGTAATATACACAATGCAAAATACAGTGCTCTCTATAATGTTTGGTTGGCTTTGTATACTCTTGTGGATGGGCATTGAAGACTGATACAGAAGAGAGGAAAATAGTAAAAGAATGAAGTTGTTTCTTGTTTCATTGTAGTTTTCTTTCTAAAAATATTTGTCCGAAACATTATGAAGACCACTGTAGTACCATGGTCCATGAGTAATAATATTCTGTTGCACTAATTCTGCAGTATTAATTTCAACAATAATTCTGTTGCACTGCAAAAATTTTATGCAAATATTTCTACTGTAAATAATCGAACACATAAAATTATAAGTAACAACATTAATAAACAAATATACATAACAGAGTTGAGTTAACATACCAGCATGACTGGAGGCAGCACCAGAAACAACATGACTGGAGGCAGCAGCAGAAACATCATCCTCAGCATCACTTTCATCAGGACCACTGGCTTCAGAATCATTCACACTATTTGTGATAATTCATGTCACAAAAATCAGGAACAACTGCTTGTTGATTTTTATATGTCAATTTATTACTGACACATTTTAAAAATGACAGGAAATACACAATCCCATGTGCTGGGCCCCAACATGCTCACCTGGGTCTCCCAGCCCAACTAACTATTTCCACAATTACTGCCTCCCTTTCACCAGTTGGGAAAAACCATTTAATTAATTAGGGGGTACCCATAATTACCATACCACACCCAATTCCAATAAAAAAATAAAATAAAACAACATTCTTTACACATTCCAATAAAACAAAAATACAAAAGAAACCAACATAATATAATAATATTATATAATATACAACAATTACATAATACAATCCCTTTAAATTCAAACCCTATACATCAAGTCAAAGTCAAAGTTAGCTTTATTGTCAATTCTGTACAGTACATACAAATGGATGATTGAAATTGCGTTACTCTCAGACCCCAGGTGCTTACAGATAACATAGAATAAACATATATCAAAAAATATATCAAAAATACAGATAAATACAGTTCTATATATACACAATACAACTTTACAAGCAGGGAAGTATAACGAGATAAATGTGCAAACCAGTAAAATGAACAACAGTGCAGATAAGATAAACAACAGTGCAGATGAGATAAAGATAAACACAGTGCAGAAGAGATAAACACAATGCAGATGAGATAAACAACAGTGCAGATGAGATAAACACCGTGCAGATGAGATAAACAACAGTGCAGATGAGATAAACAACAGTGCAGATGAGATAAACACCATGCAGATGAAATAAACAACAGTGCAATTGAAATAAACAACGATGCAAATTGAAATTACAGTGCAAATTGAAATAAACAACAGCGTAGATTTTATGTAGTGCAAGATGCAGAGCATATCGGTCTGGTAAAGTGTCAAAGAAAGCAGGCTTTGTTTGTTGACTAAGAGGTAGTTGAAGAGGCTCGGACCAATACTGAAGAGGTAGTGAGCAGTACAGTGTTCCGTAAGTGACAAGTGCGGGACAGAGTTTGATGTGGGAAGGGGTGGATATGGTCCAGTGAGGAGAGGGAAGGCAGGGTCGGAAGGGAGTTTAGCTTCCTGAATGCCTGGTGGATGAAGCTCTCCTTCAGTCTACTGGTCCTGGCCTGGAGAGTCCGCAGTCTCCTCCCTGATGGTAGCAGACTGATGAAGCTGTGTGATGGATGGGTGGGATCACCTGAAATGCAGAGGGCTCTGCGGGTGAGACGGGTTCCATAAATGTCCTGGAGGGAGGTGAGAGAGACACCAGTGATCTTCTCAGCTGCTCTCACTATGCGTTGGAGCGTCTTGCGGCAGGACGCGTTGCAGGCGCCATACCACACAGTGATGCAGCTGGTCAGGATGCTTTCGATGGTGCCTCTGTAGAAGGTGCACATGATGGGGGTTGGGGCTCTGGCTCTTCGCAGTTTGCGGAGAAAGTAAAGACTCTGTTGTGCTTTCTTGGCCAGTGCTGTGGTATTGTTGGTCCAGGAGAGGTCCTCAGTGATGTGCACACCCAGGAACTTGGTGCTGCTCACTCTCTCCACAGTCGCACCGTTGACAGTCAGAGGAGCATGCTGAGTGCGCGCTCTCCTGAACTCGACAACAATCTCCTTCGTCTTCTCCACATTCAGAGAGAGATTGTTGTCACTGCACCACTTGGCCAAATGGCTCACCTCACTCCTGTAGTTTGTCTCATCTCTGTTGCTAATGAGACCCACCACAGTCGTGTCGTCCGCAAATTTGATGAAGAGGTTGGAGTCGTGTGATGGTGCGCAGTCGTGGGTCAACAGGGTGTAGAGGAGGGGGCTAAGTACACATCCAGTGTGATAGTGCTGGATATGTTACTGCCAACCCTTACTGCCTGAGGTCTCCTAGTAAAAAAGTTCAACAGCCAGTTGCACAGTGAAGTGTTTAAACCCAGCTGGAACAGTTTGTGAGTGAGCTGTTGAGGGATAATTGTGTTGAATGCTGAACCATGCATGTCTATGCATGCATGTCTGTCTATGAACAGCATTCTGACGTAAGAGTCTTTTTTGTCCAGATGAGTGAGTGCAGCATGGAGGGTAGTTGTGATGGCATCATCGGTCGAGCGCTTGAGCCGATATGCAAACTGGAAGGGGGTCCAGAGAGGGGGGGAGGACAGACTTATGTTGTGCATGACCAGCCGTTCAAAGCACTTCATAAGGATAGGAGTAAATGCAACTGGACGGTAGTCGTTAAAGCAGTATGGAGATGACTTCTTTGGGACTGGGATGATGGTGGTGGCTTTGAAGCATGTGGGAACAACAGCCTGACTCAGCGAGATGTTGAAAATGTCGGTGAAGACATCAGTGAGTTCTGCTGCACAGTCTCTCAGCACACGTCCAGGAATGTTGTCAGGACCCAGAGCTTTGCGTGCATTGATCCTGCTGAGGGATCTCCTCACGCTGTCTGGGGACAGCATCATCACCTGGTCGCCAGGAGGTGGTGGAGTCTTCTGTGCAGTGGTGTCATTTTGTGCCTCAAAGCGAGCGAAGAAGGCGTTCAGCTCATTTAGCAGGGAGATGTTGTTGTCACAGGTCTGTGGTGGGGGCTTGTAGTCCGTGATGGTCTGAATCCCCTGCCACAGGCTCTGAGTGTCTCTGCTGTCGCTGAAACAATGGGATATCCTCCTGGAGTACTGTCTCTTGGCCTCTCTGATGCCGCGGGATTAGATTGGCCCTAGCTGTCTTCAGGTTCACCTCCTCTCCTGCTCTGAAGGCAGCGTTCCGAGCCTTAAGGAGATGGTAGACCTCCACCGTCATCCACGGTTTCTGGTTGGCCCGCACAGTGATGGTCTTTGTGGTAGTTACATCATCAATGCACTTGTTGATGTAGGCAGTGACAGTCTCTGTGTACTCCTGGAGGTCTGTGGTGTTGTTGTATGTGGCAGCCTGCTTGAACATATTCCAGTCAGTGGTGTCAAAGCAGTCTTGAAGTACCTCTGATGAGCCTTCTGGCCACACTTGTATCTGTTTGCGAACTGGTTTGGTGACTAACAAGTGGTCTGTATGCAGGCATTAGCATGACAGTGATGTCGTCTGAGGCGTCAAGATGGGGGAGGGCTTTGTAAGATCCTCTCTTAGTGGTGTAAACCAAGTCTAGAGTGTTGTTACCTCGTGTTGGAAAGTCTATGTGTTGATGTTTTTTTGGAAACACACTCTTCAGGTCTGCATGGTTGAAGTCTCCAGCCGAGATGAGAAATGCTTCTGGGTGGGCTGTCTGCTGCTCACTGATGTGCTTGTACAGTTCATTTAGTGCCTCACTCCTGTTGTTGTTGTTGGAGCAGGGGGGGATGTATACAGCAACGAGAAGTATGGCTGTAAATTCCCTCGGTATGTAGAACGGCCGGCACTTAATAATCATAAACTCCACCAGGGGTGAGCAGTGTTTGCGGCACCACGCATTGTTGATGTAAACACAAAGTCCACCGCCGCGGGTCTTACCTCCCTCGACGAGGACTCTGTCCGCTCGATAGCATGTTAGCTCGTCAAGCTGAATGGCGCCATCCGGTACGTTGTTGTTGAGCCATGTTTCCGTGAACACAAAAACACAACAGTCTCTTACAGTCCTCTGAGTTGAGCGTAGTAGTCGGATGTAGTCCAGTTTATTGTCTAAAGAGCGTACGTTGGCCAGTACGATGGTGGGGATAGCTGGCTTGTGTGGGTTAGCTGCTAGCCTAGCCCGGATACCTCTGCGCTTACCCCTCTTCTGCCTTCTCTCACGCCGCTTGTGGCACCTCCACTGTGGGCGAGATGCAGTAGTGGGGGTCGGTGATGACGTACTCCTCCGGAGCAGACCGAGGTCCCGCAGCTCTTCGATGTGTGCAGAGTTTAACTCTAGAAATGTTGTTGTTCTACAAACATCGAGAATAAACTCACGACTGTATGAGCGATTAAAGACAGTTAAGCGAGTAGTCTGTAGTCACGGCAAGAGCGCACGCGTAAGTGTTCGGTGTTTATTATATGTTTCTGTTGTATGACGCTTAGGTGATATATTTGCTAAGTAGTGAGAATTATTTCGTTCTCTGATTTATTTTCCTTATAATTCTATGGTGCTTTGGAGTGTTGTTTGCAGCTAGTTGATTTTAGATTAAAGGAAAGCTTTTCACCTTTGGATAAATTAGCACTTAAGTCCGGAAGAGTCCAGCATTAGTTTCAACTTGAGCCATTGCGTGATCATTTAGGCTTTGTCTTGCTAATTTGAAATGCACGGGCAGCGACTGTAAGAGTAGCTATTTAAACTGCGCGCTCACTGCTCATTGCCAGGATAAGCGAGTAGTCTGTAGTCACGGCAAGAGCGCACGCGTAAGTGTTCGGTGTATATTATATGTTTCTTTTGTATGAAGCTTAGGTGATATATTTGCTAAGTAGTAAGAATTATTTCGTTCTCTGATTTATTTTCCTTATAATACTATGGTGCTTTGGAGTGTTGTTTGCAGCTAGTTCAATCAGGTGTCTACCTTCCTCACCCAAAACAACAGGCTGGACAGCAACCAGTCAGGCTTCAAGAGCGGTCACTCAACCGAAACTGCCCTACTAATAGTTACAGAAGCCCTAAGGAGGGCAAGAGCTGAGTCCAAATCATCTGTTCTCATTCTCTTAGACCTTTCTGCAGCCTTCGACACGGTTAACCATCACATTCTTCTGTCCGCCCTTTCTTCACTGGGCATCACTGGAATTTCACTCTCCTGGTTTAAATCCTACCTCGCAGATAGGTCCTTCAAGGTAGCTTGGGGAGGTGAAGTGTCCAAATCACACCAACTAGTCACCGGGGTCCCACAAGGATCGGTTCTTGGGCCTCTGCTCTTCTCCATATACACCACATCACTGGGTTCCATCATACAAGCACATGGATTCTCCTACCATTGTTATGCTGATGACACTCAACTTCACCTCTCATTTCATCCAGACGATTCCACGCTAGCCACACAAGTCTCAGACTGCCTGGCTGACATCTCTTCTTGGATGAAAGATCATCACCTACAACTCAACCTGGCCAAGACTGAGCTTCTCGTCCTTCCTGCCACCCCGTCAGAACAGCACCAGCTTACCATCCAACTTGGTCCATCAAAGATAACCCCATCGACTTCAGTCAGGAATCTTGGGGTAATCATGGATGATCAGCTGACTTTTAAGGATCACGTTACTAAAACAACTCGGTCATGCAGGTTTGCATTGTACAACAATAGAAAGATCAGACCGTTCTTAACAGAACATGCAACACAGCTTCTCGTCCAGGCACTTGTCATTTCTAGACTGGATTATTGTAATGCTCTTCTGGCCGGTCTCCCAGCCTGTGCCTTCAAACCTCTGCAAATGATCCAGAATGCTGCTGCATGCCTGGTCTTCAATGAGCCCAAAAGAGAGCACATGTCACACCTCTGCTCATCTCTCTGCACTGGCTCCCAGTAGCGGCATGCATTAAGTTCAAGGCACTGGAGCTTGCTTACAGGACAGCCACTAACACAGCACCCATCTACCTCAACTCTCTCTTACAGACCTACATCCCCTCCAGAAGTCTGCGGTCTGAAAACGAGCGGCGCCTCATTGTTCCTTCACAGAGAGGCATGAGATCCATCTCAAGGACATTTTCTTTCACCGTTCCCTGCTGGTGGAACAATCTTCCTGTTTCCATCAGGACGGCTGGATCAATTTCACAAATCAAAAAACAGCTGAAGACCCACCTCTTCCATGAGCACTTAACTGTCTCATAATATAAAAAAATATATATTAAAAAATTTCTACCCCTATTTTTCCTATCCTAATGTTCTCTATATACTTGCTTATACTATCTTGACGTTGTATTTGAAACTTTGTATTACTAGCACTTCTAGTGAATATTGCTTACTTAGACGAATCGCTTGCTGTTTTCCTCAATTGTAAGTCGCTTTGGATAAAAGCGTCTGCCAAATGAATAAATGTAAATCTAAATGTAGATAGACGCGACGAAGACGTACAAAGACACTGCGACTTACAAGACAAAAAACACGAAAACACCGTTCCGTTGGAAAGAGAAAAGCCGCAGCGTGTGCACGCGCCGCCATCTTAATCAAATTAATTCCAAGCCTACATTTCCCCATAATTCCCAAACCAGGATATAAAAATAATCAGAAAAATACTACATCCGTTTAATTGCCAACCTCTGACTCTTTCTGCAGTCAAGAATCAAACATGGGTAAGAATAACGAAGATTGTATTTAAATAAACATGTAAAACCCAAATAATTAGTTTGTTGTTTCTTTGTCGCGTCCTTGTTTAATCAATTACTAGCGTGCACTCTAGAAATAAAATCAATAAAGACGCTATCACTTCCCGCTTGTATTAAAGAGCAACACGGGTTTACAAACGAAACACTTCACCATACTATAAATAAACAAAAACCATTAACAAACTCCAAACATTAAAGAAATTAAATATTTAATTTAATAAATAATATTTAATTTGTGTGGCAATTGCCATCACACTGATCTCATCTTAAAGTAAAAATGCAGTGATGTCTAGCAAACAAGAAACTGTTGGTGTCCTGCACCCCACACTCACTTCTCCTGCTGACCAGCAGCGTCAATGCATCTACCATATTAGGTGAAAGAAGAACAGCCACTTTCCTTCCTCTTTTCCCCCTGATCTCAACTCGACTGAAATGGCTGCGGAGTTTCTGTTCAAACCTGCCAAGGCCCTGGGCAACATCATCATGAAGAGAAGTACTGTCCCTTTCTAGATAGCTTTTAAGCAGCATTTTTGACACCTCTCCTGCATGCCGGCGATTAAAAGCAGTAATTCTTGCCAGAGTTACTTTGGCTAGTACTGCATAGCTCTGAGGTGATGCGGTCTCTTTTAATTTCTCAAAGGCAGCATGTGCGCTCTTCTCAAGAAACTGATGAAGACACTGTACATCTTTGGTAAAAGGCAGTGTTGATGGCTTGTTAAATTTGGCCTCATTTAGTGTGACAAGTGCAGAGTGGGAGATCAACTCAGACCACTTTGAGGAGTAGAGCTTTTTAAAGGTATCTGTTGAGGAAATCAATTCCTTGTCTTCCTACTTGAGTGCTCTGCAATGAATGATTTCACAGATCTTATTCAATGAATGACCCAGTTTGAGTGCAAGGGCTTTGGGAGCAGTGACTTTCATCATCATAGCCAGACAACCTCTGGACTGCTTGAATAAGTCTATAGAAATTAACAGGTTTCACAGCTTCTTCAAGACTGTAAATAGAGAACTCTTTACGCAGCATCATCAACAGTCTTCCAATTTCACTGAGTTTCTGTCGGATGTATTCAAATTTAGTAGAGTCATGTCCATGTTTGTTAGAGAATGACTGTGCAAGCTGAAGAATACTCCAGTCATTTTTAACAACAACAGAAATGTCATTGTGCTTCATAGCAGCCAAAAGCTTCCAAACTCCTTGAGAGATCTGCTGACTGAATGTCGACTCTGCCATAGTTGCCAGACCCAAAACTCTGGTCCTCACTTGCTCTTCACCAGCATCCCTTGGTTTCAAGGGACATCTTCGCAAATGACGCCACAAGTCTCTACGTACAAACATCCCCTTACAGTACATGCAATGCACAAAGTCTTTTGCATCCTTTTCTTTTTTTGGTGCCCTTTTCATTTTAAGAGCCCCCTCACCACCCTGTAAAACATCTGTGTTGTGCTGAAAATTGCCTTTGTTTCTGAGTTTTTGTAGCATCGCTTTGCGTTTTTTTGAGTGGACTGGGAGTGACAGTGCCTGTCCTACTTCAAATTCTGACATGTGAATTTTCAGATGGCGTGCTAACTTGGACTGGGGTTTCCCACAGATGTAACAGTAGTTCTTATTGTTTGCTGAACAGGAGATTTGTGATGACTGCACACATTGATCTCCTTCAAGCATGCTGGTTACTTGCTCTTTTTCTTGCACCTTACTCCCGTCTGCTGAATTCATAAGCTTCACACTACAGGCCTCTTCACTGATTGATGAGGGAGATGACATCGCCACATCAGTTACCCTGTGCAAATCTAAACCTGAATCACTATCTAGCTCAACATCCTCTTCATGACAAAGTAAATCCAAATCTGCTTCCCTGGTCTTTGAGATTTGCTTTCCTTTGCCTTGATATGAATCCAGGGGTGGTACATGTAAACTAGATTGTGAGGGGACAACATTCTGTAATTGTGAGGGGTGATTTGCTTGATCTTGTCTTTCTGTTCTTATTGCCAGTTCTTCCGAACTGTCTGACTGACTGTCTGACTCAGACTGTGGCATTTATTCATCATCTGACAGCTCTTCTTCTGAACTTGAATCCTATTGGAAAGGTATTCGTGATTTATTTTAAAGCAATTTACTGGGCAAGCATAAAAGGAAATGATTTCTTACCATTGATGACTGATTTCCATAAAGTTTGAAGTAGCAGGACTTGTGCCAAAAGCTGGAGCACACTATGAAAGAAATCATCATGTGTAAGGAAGTGGTCAACTATTAAATAAAAAATATGCAAAGAGATCACAACATGTCTGCAAAACTGCAAAGAAAAAAAGTGAATTTCAAAGCCTGATAGAGAAGAATATTTCAGTACATGCATGTAGAACTATATTATAGCATCACATCATCCAAACCATTAACAATCATTAAAGAAAATCATTTAAGTATTTATTTAGAAATAATAGTTTAAAATGACTCAAAAGACCTAAAAAAACACATTTCAAGTCATACATGAAATGAAATTAATTAAATTAACTGTTTGGATGCTGACAAAGGACATTTTGAATGCAGAATGCAGAATGCACAGAAATGGAACAGACACATCTTAAGTACTTGTCAAAAGCAACACATGTATTTCACTAATGCTGCCTTACTTACAAACTACACTTGATGACTAGTTGCTTATATAACATTGCAGTGTATTGTTTCTAAAGTGACAGCATTTAAAGGAATAGTTTAACCCAAAAATAAAATTGTGTCATCACTCACCCTCTTGTCATTTCAAACCTGTATGGGTTTACTTCTGCAGAACATTTTAAAGATATTTTAAAGAATGTTGGTAACCAAACAACAGTGTATGGGTATATTCAATTGCACTTGTTTTGTTCATACAATAGAAGTGAATGGGTGTCATTGTTGTTACACAGTTACCAACATTGTTCAAAATATCTCCTTTTGTAAAAAAACAATAATTTTTTGTTTTTTGTGTGTGAACTATTTCCTTAATGAGAGTAATATTGTCACAGTACCAAAGCCCATTCTGGCATCCAGTTTTAATATGAAATACTCAATGTCTAACCGTGCATTCAGACCACCGTTGGCGAGAGTGTCAGAAATCGCTCTGGCCGCCCTGCCAACAACGCTGGTAGAAAGATTTATTGATTCACTTCTGGCCACTTTGATGCTCTCGCCATCGGCGGTCTGAACGCACGGTAACAAACACACCAAAATATTTTCATCACCTGCTTGAGTTCTTCGGTATAGGTGCACAAAAGCTCTGGTCCTCATTTAACAACTTCTCTTTGAGTGGGGACAACTGAGAATACTAGGAATAGAAAACAAAGAGAAAAATAGACTGATATGTCAAAAGATACTACAGTAAAACAGATACAACACTAGAACACAGGTTCTCCTTTACCTAAATCATTCAATACTCTTTAAAACAATATTACCCTCTCACCACCCTTCTTCTCAACACAATCCTGCTTCTCTAATGCCAACTGGCTCTTCTCAAGGGTAACCTGAAGTTAAGGACAGAGAAAACTTCTACTACAGACAAAGGCTTTGTAAAATAAATAATTAAAGCAGCACCTCTGAAATACCTTTTGCAGTTCTTCAGCAGGAATACAGAAACTTAAATCTTTTGACACTGATTCATTTATTTCATGACTTCTGACTGCGATAAAGTGTTCAATTAATCCATAGTGTATTGAGCTTCACTTGAAGTCTGGCACCACTGTTCTATGGGATCAAGTTATATTTTCACAAATGTGCAATCTTGGATCTCTGGATACCTTTTAAGTTGCAGTGTCTTGTGGTTTCAATTGCTTCTTTACAGTTGTCATCTACAAATTATTAACAAAAAGTGAAGTTATAAAATATTTGACCAGCTTGAAGAAAGCAAGAACAATAATATGTTCTTGGGACACTCTCTGAAAACAGTATAGGTCATTTGTTTGTGATGTTTCATGAACTCAATTCACTCTGGTACGTGCTTACCCAGTTGGTCGCATATTACAGTATGCAGACTTGAAAATGTAATCTATCAAAATTCAATGTTTTTTTAAATCTTTGATATCTTCATTTAGCTCACAGTTTGTCTTGTAGTTGTTTCTCTATGGTAATGTCTGTTAAACACACTCTGTACACATGTGAGTGAGTACATGAGCACAGTATTGGACCTGGTTTCAGAATACTGTATTTGCATCCCTTCATGTAATGTTTATACTGATAATGCCTTCTACTACAACTTGATTTGAACTCTGAATTTAATTTTGTATTTGAGATTACTGGCCCAAAACATCATCTCCCACCTCTATGTCCCAGCAATAACTAGTGTCCTCATAAACAAGCCTTTTGTAAAGCTAACAATACTCTGGCAGTCAAGAAGACAGGCATCAAGGGCCTGAGCTGATGATGTCCTTATAAAACAGTGTTCTCTTAAAACAGCATTCAGTCATTCACATGTTTATAAACACTAGTAAACAACACTGTCCAGATAATAACTAGTGTCCTTATATACAAGGCTTTTATAATAACAACATCACACTGAGTATACAAATATGAAAAGATGCATAAGCCTTTTAAGGCAAAAAAAAACAACTGGACAGGCACATGCATTCTTTAAAAAAAAGCATGCATTCACATGGCCAGATAAATAACTTTCTGTTGTAGACACTTTGATTTATCACACAAGCCTTTAAAATTATGCAATAATTATTCTCATAAAGATTTAAATACCTTGCATCGTCATGGTCATTCTGAATCACCATAATTGTATGTGATCTCTTCACCAGGACAAATGCTTCTTATGGCAAACAAACAGAGATGAGGTTTCCCATTCACACGGATGAACATTTACATTTACATTTACATTTATGCATTTGGCAGACGCTTTTATCCAAAGCGACTTACATTACATAGTACTATACATTTTTGTACATTTTGTATAGTAAGCAAGTGGGGGTTAGGTGCCTTGCTCAAGGGCACTTCAGCCGTTACCCGCCAGCCCTGAGAATCAAACCAGCAACCTTCTGGTCATGAGTCCAACTCTCTAACCACTGGGCCACGACCGCCTTTTATGACACGAACATATTCCCATTCACACTTCATTCTGCAGTTCGGGTTAATATGGTCATCGTTCACAAATCTCCCTAGGTAACCATCATCTTGAGCTGCATCAACACTAAACAAACCACAGATCAACTCTTCATAACAGATCATGGATTCTTGCTTATTCCAAACAGACATTAAAAAACTAAAAATATCAATACTATCAAACATGATTCCTTATGGGGCAGTTTCCTGGACAAGGAAGCGAGGAACCGCTAATATACTAACAAAAGAAGAAAGTAATTTAAGTACAAACACTAAAACAAAACCATACAGAGTCACAGACAACCGCATGCAGATCGCTCTCATCCGCAACACTCATTTCACTATCGACTTCCTTGTCAGGGAGCTGTCAATCCAATTCTCACTAGCCAATGAGAGTAAAGTGCCCTTAAGTCCCGCCCTCACGTGAGGGTTGAGCCAGAAAGGCGAACGTAAACTTGAGAAGCGAAAACGAAAACTTCGGAAGCGCAACTGAAAATTATAGCAGCGATTCATAAACCATTATTTGCAAAAGCGAAACTTTGAAAACTATTTTTAAAAAATGCAGTTAATTTGAAAACAATGTTACATCTTGCAATCGAGTTTATTGTTTTCGTTATCAGAGTGTTTTTTTTCTTTCTCATTGTATATTTTTGTTCGTATTTTAAAAGTTTGCGTTCATTTTTATTGGCACAAATCTAATCCCATACATCTACAGACCTGTTTGCACTGTAAGCAAACTGCAGGGGTTCAGTGAGGGTCCAGTGATGTCCTTTAAATAAGCCAACATAAGTCTTTCAAATGACTTCATGGCCACAGATGTTAAGGCAACAGGTCTGTAGTCATTAAGTCCCGTGATTTTGGATTTCTTTGGGATGGGGATGATGGTGGAGCGTTTGAAGCAGGAGGGGACTTCACACAGCTCCAATGATCTGTTGAAGATCTGTGAAAAAATGTAGGCCAGCTGGTCAGCACAGGTTTTCAGACAGGCACAATTATTTTGATGTGTTATTCCTGATGTTATGAGTTATTAATTTTTCTGTGTTTTAATGTTTAAAATCAATGATGATCTTAGAATATTATCAAGTATTTCAAGGGCGGTTGGATTTTGATGTTTTTATGACACGCAGTTGTCTTAATAGAAAGTTATAAAACGAATGTGCGTTTCCCATTAATTCTATTAAAAAGCTGGTGGGTCATGAGATCATTATAATGAAAAAGTTTAAGAACCTCTGCTGAATGGCACAGAAGGACATTGAATGGGTTAAATTATCTTTTTAACAGATTAAAACTCATCTTCAATCGCCAGTTCTTTGCCATGGTTTTATTAAGTCAAATTAAAGAAATGCTCAAAATGCTAATGCGAAATATGAAGCGCTTTTCTACTGCTGTGTTCTTGTAAATAAATGAATATCTCCCTAAAGCAAGAGCTATTTTTTTCAACTCATCAACATCAAAAACCTCTGCGGAAAAGAACGACAAAAGAAAGAAGACAAGCAAATGTTATTTAAAATTATAAAACAATTAGTTCCAGTCCTTGATTAATGTTAAAACACAGCTATGACCACTGCACCCAGCGATCACAGTCGGCCAGTGAAGGGCAGGCCTTGTAATTTTACTTCATGAAAGTTTAATTGATTAATAATTTTGTCTTTAATATTTGTATTGTCTGATAACCATTTTATAGAAGTACTTGAGGTTAGTGCTGCATCGTTAATAAGTGCTTGTAACTACTTAAGGGGTTGCAAGAACTCCATTTTGCATTGTGCCTAACAGCGCCCTTCAGCCAAGACTTATTCACAATACAGCACAGCCTCTTGTACCTTCTTGCTTACTTGCACTAATAAACATTAAATTTAAATGAAGTATTGTAAATGTGTTTAAAATAAGTTGTTTCACAATAAATGCCGCAGAGTGAAGAATATCAGTATATCTGTGTATATTTATTGTACATACCCTGTAACTACATAGAACAAGGGGGTAACAAGCACCACTACAATATACAGCCCGCTGAAGTTACACTTACTCTGTAACTACACGGAACAAGGGGGTAACAAGCATCACTTCAATATACAGCCCGCAGAAGTAACAGTTACCCTGTAACTACACGGAACAAGAGTGTAAGAAGCACCATTTACGCTGTAACAACCCGAAAAAAAATATTGGCCCATTAATTACAGAGAAATGTACTCTTTTAATAATTTTTTTTATTATATTTGCACTCTCTTAAAACTGTCTTATTATTTATGTATGTATTCTGAGAACAGCTGAAAAGAGGTGATAGTGGAGTTGGGCAATGGGTGTGTGTGATGGGGGGGGGTTTCCTCTATGCAATACACTTTAATAAGGTAAGTACTAGTAGCCTACATGGGAAATTCTAAATAAAATAGTTTATGTTGAAAAGTTGTTCTGTAATTTGCATCATGTATTCTGTAATTTTCTGTAATAATTCTGAATATGTTCCCCGTGGTTAAAAAACCCTTGGCCTAGTAATATAAGTAAAATATTAAGTTCCTATTTATTATTACAAAAAGGTATCATTTTTTACCAAAACGTAAGATTGTATAGCATAGCAGGTCAAGTATAACAAGTAATACTAGAATATGTGCTCCTACAGTAGTTTTGCAAAAGTCATTATGAATAATTGTAATTATCCAGGGTTTCACCACGTATTTGCATTTATTTCCTTGTTGTGAGAGGAATAAAGGATGGCATCTCGCGTGTGATTTTAATCGCACTTAACGAATTTACCGCCTCTTATGTGCATTTATAGTTCTTATGTGCATTTATAGTAACTTCGTGGAATAAAAAGTGTAACAGTCCCCACTTATATCTGGTTGCTACCCCTTTATTACCCGAACGTATATTGTTCCTATATACCTACACGTACAAGTACACTATAATTATCGAAACTTTCACCGTCAACATAGGTTTACTTATGAAGTTCTTTGCGGGTTCTATATGGTTGCTACCCCTTTATTACCCTAACTTAAAATATAAATACCAAAACGTACACTGCATATTTAGATTTACTTACGCAGTTCTATGCGGGTTATATATCTGGTTGCTACCCCTTTATTACCCGAAATAATATTTTGTTCCCTTATACCTACACGTAGGTACACTATTGGTGCTTTTCCACTGCATGGTACGGTCAGGTTTGGTACGACCCGGTTCGGTACAGCTCGTCTCACTTTGGCTCAGTTTGCTTTTCCACTGCAGTTTAGTACCGCTTCAAAGTAGGTGGGATTATAAATGTATCGTCATAGTTGCGCCGCCCCTACTGTCGTGACATCATCGTAACCGCGACACAACAAACGTTCACTGCAAGACGAAGAATTTTGTTTCAAAGGAGAATTAAGTTGGCAAAACAAACTACTGCTAAAAAAATACAAGAGAGTTTGGGAACTCTTACAAGAAAGTGCAGACAACGACATCACTTGGTTTAATCGACAACGCACAATGGTAAGATAATCTTGAATTTAGCAATGTGTTTATGGTCTCGATATTTTACTGACATACGTACAATGTCTAATGACTTTGGTAATGACGATTCTCCGCTGACCAATCAGTGATCTGCAGTGTTTCTGCGTCACATTTTAGTATCGGTTCGACTCACTTGGAACCAGTAACAGGTACTAGGTACTGTACACAGTGTAAAAGCTCCCATAAGTGAACTGTACCGAGTCGTACCGTGTGGTACCATGCAGTGAAAAAGCGCCATAAAATTACCTAAACTTACACTGTAAATTCAGTGTACTTATGCAGTTATTTGCGGGTCGTAATCTAAAGCGTTACCTGTTTATTTAATTGGTAGTTCCATCGCAAGGCGAGGAGATGATGTAATATGAACGTATTTGCACAGCATGCAAATGACCAGTGGTGTTATAGATAGTTAACAATTTTTGGTATTAGCTAGCAAGCTTCATTCGGCTTCAAATATACTGTAACGTAACCATATAAGTTAGCCTGCTAAAAATAGAAAGCTTTGGTGCTAAACTGCTGTAATAATTTATCTTCAAATAACAAATAAACTAATGTTTTTGCCAGCTAGCGATTTGCTAATTTACAACAATAATATTATAAATACATACTTATACGTTTATTTAAGCTTACCTTTACACAGTTTTCCGCCAACAATCAGCTCTGCACCAACAGTCCTTCCACTTTTGAAAAAAGGCGTTTTTTTGCTTTCCTTAAACCGGCACAGTTCAAATTTAAAGGGCCAGACCTGTTAGTGTTAAACTCCCGCCTAAATCTAGCCCACAGCAATACAGCAAGAGAATTGAACTACACAATATTATTACCATATTTATACAAAAATATATATCTTACCTTTAACAAAAAGTTGAAGCATATTTCATAAGACTTTTACTCAAAACTGTCACAATGCAGCATAGTAAAATATAGCTTAAAAATGAATGTTATCAAAATATGAAACATATTATTGTTTCTCCTAATGTATGAATGTGTCACACCATGGTCCTGTGAGCTGAAACACTATTTCATTTCATTTATATTTAAAGAAAAACATTTTTTTTATTTTTTAAAGATGCCATCTTTATAAATGACAATATTTAGTAAGACATAGTAAAATTGTGTGTGCGCATGCATGCATGTGCGTATGTCTAATTATTTATACAATTTTGTCCTGCATCCAAAAAAATGTATGTCTGAACCAAACGCTTACACACTCCACCAACACAGGAATGTCACAAGAACTGATTTAAAGAGCTGTTAAAAGTGCACATATGTGTTTGTGCCTGCACAACACATGAGAACATTTTTTTAAAAACACCTTCATAAATCCTTAACTGTACCAATGCTACTGATGCAACAGAACACATATACTGAAAAACTATTAACACTGAATGACAGTCCGAAATAAAATATAAATAAAACAAATAAAACTTTGACAAGGGCCTCGGACTCGGCCGGGTCTGAAACTACTGGCCTCGGGTTTCAGGTCATTTTTTTTCCAAATGGACCCGAACTGTCCCGGGCCAAATTCATTTTCAGGCCAGCGTAATTTCTCTCTGCTCCGATGGTCCGACTGGTGCGAGCTAGGCTAGCTGTCGGATGAACACACATGCCGATGGCATTTACATTCCAGTCCAGTTGGGTTAAAATAAATGACCGTTGGTTTAGACTCAGGTCTGGTCTTTCTTTTTTTATTAATTCATGCACGTCGGGTTACGAATAGCAGCACACACGCCCTGTGTTATTTGTTCCGCCTAGGCCAATCCTTGTGCAGTGTGAAGTTAGAAGGTCTCAATCATCATAAGAAAGATGGCATCACGTCAGACTCGGGCCCTGCAAGCTTAAGTGACCTACGTGTCAAATATGGTGACCCGTGCCCAAAATGTGACCATTTAAATGCCGTGGAATGAAGTGTAGAACAGGTCTTGGACTGTTTGCAGATGCAAGTCTGAAAGCTGGGCTCACCTACTGTTAAAAGGAACAGTTTGTGACTGACTCTTGCCGGCGGCCCACATTGCGAATAGCAGCACACACGCCCTGTGTTATTTGTTCCGCCTAGGCCAATCCTTGTGCAGTGTGATCTTAGAAGGTCTCAATCATCATAAGAAAGATGGCATCACGTCAGACTCGGGCCCTGCAAGCTTAAGTGACCTACGTGTCAAATATGGTGACCCGTGCCCAAAATGTGACCATTTAAATGCCGTGGAATGAAGTGTAGAACAGGTCTTGGGCTGTTTGCAGATGCAAGTCTGAAAGCTGGGCTCACCTACTGTTAAAAGGAACAGTTTGTGACTGACTCTTGCCGGCGGCCCACATTGCGAATAGCAGCACACACGCCCTGTGTTATTTGTTCCGCCTAGGCCAATCCTTGTGCAGTGTGATCTTAGAAGGTCTCAATCATCATAAGAAAGATGGCATCACGTCAGACTCGGGCCCTGCAAGCTTAAGTGACAAATATGGTGACCCGTGCCCTAAATGTGACCTCTGCATTGAATCCAACCAGTCAGTCATAACGTGTGGGAGCTGAGAATCGAACTGGAAACCTTATGATTACAGGTCCGAAGAGAGGAAGGTCTTGCGTTCATCAAAGATGGGAGAGCTGTTGTTTTCCAGGCAGTTCACAAGTACTAGTTTGTTTCCTAGTACACGGGTCAGCATACTGTTAGCTCCAGCGACATCTCTTCATAAGGAACTGTAATTGTTTGGTGAAAAGGTGGATTTGTATTGATTTTGCTCCTCCCAATTGGAGTGATCTGGGGGAGCCCTCACCAGAGACCCCCCTCACAAGTGACCACCCTCTTTAAACATGACTGTGTGGCGTAGGTCTCAATAGGGAGGTCTCAGTAGGGAGCACGCTGCTTTGAGGGCTGGTGGGTGTAGCTCGAGTTTCTCTTCATCTACGCATAAATCTTTCGCCTTTTACTAAAGATTTCCGTGGAGAGGAACCACAGCGAGTTTGTTATATTTTTGGGTGCTCTGCTCACAGCAGAGCTGCATGAACTTGTAAACAAAAAAACACCTGAGGCTTAAGTTTGACACGTGAAACACAGCATGCCTGAATCGGCCACCAACCGAAAGACTCAACCTTGCTCGAATGAGTGAGGGTTGTTGGTACTTTGAGCCGTTTCCGTAGCGATTATACGGCTAATCAGACAGAAAGCAAACCTCCCCGTCGGGGAATCGAACCCCGGTCTTCCGCGTGACAGGCGGAGATACTGTCCACTATACTAACGAGGATTACATGTCAAACCAACCGCGCGCACTGCAACCCAGGGTACCTAACAAACGCGTGATCGATGCAATAGGGTACTTGGACAACACAGCGTTCAGTGCATTTGGAAATCCGCTAGGCAGACATCTTTCCGCCTGCGTTGGTGGTATAGTGGTGAGCATAGCTGCCTTCCAAGCAGTTGACCCGGGTTCGATTCCCGGCCAACGCATCATGTCTTGAGAGAGAGTGAGAGAGAGGGTGAAAGCATTGCAATGCAACACTTCTTTAGCGGTATAAATGTGTAGTAATTCCCTTTCAAACTGCAAATGCCGTGGAATGAAGTGTAGAACAGGTCTTGGACTGTTTGCAGATGCAAGTCTGAAAGCTGGGCTCACCTACTGTTAAAAGGAACAGTTTGTGACTGACTCTTGCCGGCGGCCCACATTGCGAATAGCAGCACACACGCCCTGTGTTATTTGTTCCGCCTAGGCCAATCCTTGTGCAGTGTGATCTTAGAAGGTCTCAATCATCATAAGAAAGATGGCATCACGTCAGACTCGGGCCCTGCAAGCTTAAGTGACAAATATGGTGACCCGTGCCCTAAATGTGACCTCTGCATTGAATCCAACCAGTCAGTCATAACGTGTGGGAGCTGAGAATCGAACTGGAAACCTTATGATTACAGGTCCGAAGAGAGGAAGGTCTTGCGTTCATCAAAGATGGGAGAGCTGTTGTTTTCCAGGCAGTTCACAAGTACTAGTTTGTTTCCTAGTACACGGGTCAGCATACTGTTAGCTCCAGCGACATCTCTTCATAAGGAACTGTAATTGTTTGGTGAAAAGGTGGATTTGTATTGATTTTGCTCCTCCCAATTGGAGTGATCTGGGGGAGCCCTCACCAGAGATCCCCCTCACCAGAGACCCCCCTCACAAGTGACCACCCTCTTTAAACATGACTGTGTGGCGTAGGGAGCACGCTGCTTTGAGGGCTGGTGGGTGTTGCAATGCAACACTTCTTTAGCGGTATAAATGTGTAGTAATTCCCTTTCAAACTGCAAATGCCGTGGAATGAAGTGTAGAACAGGTCTTGGGCTGTTTGCAGATGCAAGTCTGAAAGCTGGGCTCACCTACTGTTAAAAGGAACAGTTTGTGACTGACTCTTGCCGGCGGCCCACATTGCGAATAGCAGCACACACGCCCTGTGTTATTTGTTCCGCCTAGGCCAATCCTTGTGCAGTGTGATCTCAGAAGGTCTCAATCATCATAAGAAAGATGGCATCACGTCAGACTCGGGCCCTGCAAGCTTAAGTGACAAATATGGTGACCCGTGCCCAAAATGTGACCATTTAAATGCCGTGGAATGAAGTGTAGAACAGGTCTTGGACTGTTTGCAGATGCAAGTCTGAAAGCTGGGCTCACCTACTGTTAAAAGGAACAGTTTGTGACTGACTCTTGCCGGCGGCCCACATTGCGAATAGCAGCACACACGCCCTGTGTTATTTGTTCCGCCTAGGCCAATCCTTGTGCAGTGTGATCTTAGAAGGTCTCAATCATCATAAGAAAGATGGCATCACGTCAGACTCGGGCCCTGCAAGCTTAAGTGACAAATATGGTGACCCGTGCCCTAAATGTGACCTCTGCATTGAATCCAACCAGTCAGTCATAACGTGTGGGAGCTGAGAATCGAACTGGAAACCTTATGATTACAGGTCCGAAGAGAGGAAGGTCTTGCGTTCATCAAAGATGGGAGAGCTGTTGTTTTCCAGGCAGTTCACAAGTACTAGTTTGTTTCCTAGTACACGGGTCAGCATACTGTTAGCTCCAGCGACATCTCTTCATAAGGAACTGTAATTGTTTGGTGAAAAGGTGGATTTGTATTGATTTTGCTCCTCCCAATTGGAGTGATCTGGGGGAGCCCTCACCAGAGATCCCCCTCACCAGAGACCCCCCTCACAAGTGACCACCCTCTTTAAACATGACTGTGTGGCGTAGGGAGCACGCTGCTTTGAGGGCTGGTGGGTGTTGCAATGCAACACTTCTTTAGCGGTATAAATGTGTAGTAATTCCCTTTCAAACTGCAAATGCCGTGGAATGAAGTGTAGAACAGGTCTTGGGCTGTTTGCAGATGCAAGTCTGAAAGCTGGGCTCACCTACTGTTAAAAGGAACAGTTTGTGACTGACTCTTGCCGGCGGCCCACATTGCGAATAGCAGCACACACGCCCTGTGTTATTTGTTCCGCCTAGGCCAATCCTTGTGCAGTGTGATCTCAGAAGGTCTCAATCATCATAAGAAAGATGGCATCACGTCAGACTCGGGCCCTGCAAGCTTAAGTGACAAATATGGTGACCCGTGCCCAAAATGTGACCATTTAAATGCCGTGGAATGAAGTGTAGAACAGGTCTTGGACTGTTTGCAGATGCAAGTCTGAAAGCTGGGCTCACCTACTGTTAAAAGGAACAGTTTGTGACTGACTCTTGCCGGCGGCCCACATTGCGAATAGCAGCACACACGCCCTGTGTTATTTGTTCCGCCTAGGCCAATCCTTGTGCAGTGTGATCTTAGAAGGTCTCAATCATCATAAGAAAGATGGCATCACGTCAGACTCGGGCCCTGCAAGCTTAAGTGACAAATATGGTGACCCGTGCCCTAAATGTGACCTCTGCATTGAATCCAACCAGTCAGTCATAACGTGTGGGAGCTGAGAATCGAACTGGAAACCTTATGATTACAGGTCCGAAGAGAGGAAGGTCTTGCGTTCATCAAAGATGGGAGAGCTGTTGTTTTCCAGGCAGTTCACAAGTACTAGTTTGTTTCCTAGTACACGGGTCAGCATACTGTTAGCTCCAGCGACATCTCTTCATAAGGAACTGTAATTGTTTGGTGAAAAGGTGGATTTGTATTGATTTTGCTCCTCCCAATTGGAGTGATCTGGGGGAGCCCTCACCAGAGATCCCCCTCACCAGAGACCCCCCTCACAAGTGACCACCCTCTTTAAACATGACTGTGTGGCGTAGGGAGCACGCTGCTTTGAGGGCTGGTGGGTGTTGCAATGCAACACTTCTTTAGCGGTATAAATGTGTAGTAATTCCCTTTCAAACTGCAAATGCCGTGGAATGAAGTGTAGAACAGGTCTTGGGCTGTTTGCAGATGCAAGTCTGAAAGCTGGGCTCACCTACTGTTAAAAGGAACAGTTTGTGACTGACTCTTGCCGGCGGCCCACATTGCGAATAGCAGCACACACGCCCTGTGTTATTTGTTCCGCCTAGGCCAATCCTTGTGCAGTGTGATCTCAGAAGGTCTCAATCATCATAAGAAAGATGGCATCACGTCAGACTCGGGCCCTGCAAGCTTAAGTGACAAATATGGTGACCCGTGCCCAAAATGTGACCATTTAAATGCCGTGGAATGAAGTGTAGAACAGGTCTTGGACTGTTTGCAGATGCAAGTCTGAAAGCTGGGCTCACCTACTGTTAAAAGGAACAGTTTGTGACTGACTCTTGCCGGCGGCCCACATTGCGAATAGCAGCACACACGCCCTGTGTTATTTGTTCCGCCTAGGCCAATCCTTGTGCAGTGTGATCTTAGAAGGTCTCAATCATCATAAGAAAGATGGCATCACGTCAGACTCGGGCCCTGCAAGCTTAAGTGACAAATATGGTGACCCGTGCCCTAAATGTGACCTCTGCATTGAATCCAACCAGTCAGTCATAACGTGTGGGAGCTGAGAATCGAACTGGAAACCTTATGATTACAGGTCCGAAGAGAGGAAGGTCTTGCGTTCATCAAAGATGGGAGAGCTGTTGTTTTCCAGGCAGTTCACAAGTACTAGTTTGTTTCCTAGTACACGGGTCAGCATACTGTTAGCTCCAGCGACATCTCTTCATAAGGAACTGTAATTGTTTGGTGAAAAGGTGGATTTGTATTGATTTTGCTCCTCCCAATTGGAGTGATCTGGGGGAGCCCTCACCAGAGATCCCCCTCACCAGAGACCCCCCTCACAAGTGACCACCCTCTTTAAACATGACTGTGTGGCGTAGGGAGCACGCTGCTTTGAGGGCTGGTGGGTGTTGCAATGCAACACTTCTTTAGCGGTATAAATGTGTAGTAATTCCCTTTCAAACTGCAAATGCCGTGGAATGAAGTGTAGAACAGGTCTTGGGCTGTTTGCAGATGCAAGTCTGAAAGCTGGGCTCACCTACTGTTAAAAGGAACAGTTTGTGACTGACTCTTGCCGGCGGCCCACATTGCGAATAGCAGCACACACGCCCTGTGTTATTTGTTCCGCCTAGGCCAATCCTTGTGCAGTGTGATCTCAGAAGGTCTCAATCATCATAAGAAAGATGGCATCACGTCAGACTCGGGCCCTGCAAGCTTAAGTGACAAATATGGTGACCCGTGCCCAAAATGTGACCATTTAAATGCCGTGGAATGAAGTGTAGAACAGGTCTTGGACTGTTTGCAGATGCAAGTCTGAAAGCTGGGCTCACCTACTGTTAAAAGGAACAGTTTGTGACTGACTCTTGCCGGCGGCCCACATTGCGAATAGCAGCACACACGCCCTGTGTTATTTGTTCCGCCTAGGCCAATCCTTGTGCAGTGTGATCTTAGAAGGTCTCAATCATCATAAGAAAGATGGCATCACGTCAGACTCGGGCCCTGCAAGCTTAAGTGACAAATATGGTGACCCGTGCCCTAAATGTGACCTCTGCATTGAATCCAACCAGTCAGTCATAACGTGTGGGAGCTGAGAATCGAACTGGAAACCTTATGATTACAGGTCCGAAGAGAGGAAGGTCTTGCGTTCATCAAAGATGGGAGAGCTGTTGTTTTCCAGGCAGTTCACAAGTACTAGTTTGTTTCCTAGTACACGGGTCAGCATACTGTTAGCTCCAGCGACATCTCTTCATAAGGAACTGTAATTGTTTGGTGAAAAGGTGGATTTGTATTGATTTTGCTCCTCCCAATTGGAGTGATCTGGGGGAGCCCTCACCAGAGATCCCCCTCACCAGAGACCCCCCTCACAAGTGACCACCCTCTTTAAACATGACTGTGTGGCGTAGGGAGCACGCTGCTTTGAGGGCTGGTGGGTGTAGCTCGAGTTTCTCTTCATCTACGCATAAATCTTTCGCCTTTTACTAAAGATTTCCGTGGAGAGGAACCACAGCGAGTTTGTTATATTTTGGGTGCTCTGCTCACAGCAGAGCTGCATGAACTTGTAAACAAAAAAACACCTGAGGCTTAAGTTTGACACGTGAAACACAGCATGCCTGAATCGGCCACCAACCGAAAGGCTCAACCTTGCTCGAATGAGTGAGGGTTGTTGGTACTTTGAGCCGTTTCCGTAGCGATTATACGGCTAATCAGACAGAAAGCAAACCTCCCCGTCGGGGAATCGAACCCCGGTCTTCCGCGTGACAGGCGGAGATACTGTCCACTATACTAACGAGGATTACATGTCAAACCAACCGCGCGCACTGCAACCCAGGGTACCTAACAAACGCGTGATCGATGCAATAGGGTACATCTTTCCGCCTGCGTTGGTGGTATAGTGGTGAGCATAGCTGCCTTCCAAGCAGTTGACCCGGGTTCGATTCCCGGCCAACGCATCATGTCTTGAGAGAGAGTGAGATGCAGTGTGATCTCAGAAGGTCTCAATCATCATAAGAAAGATGGCATCACGTCAGACTCGGGCCCTGCAAGCTTAAGTGACAAATATGGTGACCCGTGCCCTAAATGTGACCTCTGCATTGAATCCAACCAGTCAGTCATAACGTGTGGGAGCTGAGAATCGAACTGGAAACCTTATGATTACAGGTCCGAAGAGAGGAAGGTTTTGCGTTCATCAAAGATGGGAGAGCTGTTGTTTTCCAGGCAGTTCACAAGTACTAGTTTGTTTCCTAGTACACGGGTCAGCATACTGTTAGCTCCAGCGACATCTCTTCATAAGGAACTGTAATTGTTTGGTGAAAAGGTGGATTTGTATTGATTTTGCTCCTCCCAATTGGAGTGATCTGGGGGAGCCCTCACCAGAGATCCCCCTCACCAGAGACCCCCCTCACAAGTGACCACCCTCTTTAAACATGACTGTGTGGCGTAGGGAGCACGCTGCTTTGAGGGCTGGTGGGTGTTGCAATGCAACACTTCTTTAGCGGTATAAATGTGTAGTAATTCCCTTTCAAACTGCAAATGCCGTGGAATGAAGTGTAGAACAGGTCTTGGGCTGTTTGCAGATGCAAGTCTGAAAGCTGGGCTCACCTACTGTTAAAAGGAACAGTTTGTGACTGACTCTTGCCGGCGGCCCACATTGCGAATAGCAGCACACACGCCCTGTGTTATTTGTTCCGCCTAGGCCAATCCTTGTGCAGTGTGATCTCAGAAGGTCTCAATCATCATAAGAAAGATGGCATCACGTCAGACTCGGGCCCTGCAAGCTTAAGTGACAAATATGGTGACCCGTGCCCAAAATGTGACCATTTAAATGCCGTGGAATGAAGTGTAGAACAGGTCTTGGACTGTTTGCAGATGCAAGTCTGAAAGCTGGGCTCACCTACTGTTAAAAGGAACAGTTTGTGACTGACTCTTGCCGGCGGCCCACATTGCGAATAGCAGCACACACGCCCTGTGTTATTTGTTCCGCCTAGGCCAATCCTTGTGCAGTGTGATCTCAGAAGGTCTCAATCATCATAAGAAAGATGGCATCACGTCAGACTCGGGCCCTGCAAGCTTAAGTGACAAATATGGTGACCCGTGCCCAAAATGTGACCATTTAAATGCCGTGGAATGAAGTGTAGAACAGGTCTTGGACTGTTTGCAGATGCAAGTCTGAAAGCTGGGCTCACCTACTGTTAAAAGGAACAGTTTGTGACTGACTCTTGCCGGCGGCCCACATTGCGAATAGCAGCACACACGCCCTGTGTTATTTGTTCCGCCTAGGCCAATCCTTGTGCAGTGTGATCTTAGAAGGTCTCAATCATCATAAGAAAGATGGCATCACGTCAGACTCGGGCCCTGCAAGCTTAAGTGACAAATATGGTGACCCGTGCCCTAAATGTGACCTCTGCATTGAATCCAACCAGTCAGTCATAACGTGTGGGAGCTGAGAATCGAACTGGAAACCTTATGATTACAGGTCCGAAGAGAGGAAGGTCTTGCGTTCATCAAAGATGGGAGAGCTGTTGTTTTCCAGGCAGTTCACAAGTACTAGTTTGTTTCCTAGTACACGGGTCAGCATACTGTTAGCTCCAGCGACATCTCTTCATAAGGAACTGTAATTGTTTGGTGAAAAGGTGGATTTGTATTGATTTTGCTCCTCCCAATTGGAGTGATCTGGGGGAGCCCTCACCAGAGATCCCCCTCACCAGAGACCCCCCTCACAAGTGACCACCCTCTTTAAACATGACTGTGTGGCGTAGGGAGCACGCTGCTTTGAGGGCTGGTGGGTGTAGCTCGAGTTTCTCTTCATCTACGCATAAATCTTTCGCCTTTTACTAAAGATTTCCGTGGAGAGGAACCACAGCGAGTTTGTTATATTTTTGGGTGCTCTGCTCACAGCAGAGCTGCATGAACTTGTAAACAAAAAAACACCTGAGGCTTAAGTTTGACACGTGAAACACAGCATGCCTGAATCGGCCACCAACTGAAAGGCTCAACCTTGCTCGAATGAGTGAGGGTTGTTGGTACTTTGAGCCGTTTCCGTAGCGATTATACGGCTAATCAGACAGAAAGCAAACCTCCCGTCGGGGAATCGAACCCCGGTCTTCCGCGTGACAGGCGGAGATACTGTCCACTATACTAACGAGGATTACATGTCAAACCAACCGCGCGCACTGCAACCCAGGGTACCTAACAAACGCGTGATCGATGCAATAGGGTACATCTTTCCGCCTGCGTTGGTGGTATAGTGGTGAGCATAGCTGCCTTCCAAGCAGTTGACCCGGGTTCGATTCCCGGCCAACGCATCATGTCTTGAGAGAGAGTGAGATGCAGTGTGATCTCAGAAGGTCTCAATCATCATAAGAAAGATGGCATCACGTCAGACTCGGGCCCTGCAAGCTTAAGTGACAAATATGGTGACCCGTGCCCTAAATGTGACCTCTGCATTGAATCCAACCAGTCAGTCATAACGTGTGGGAGCTGAGAATCGAACTGGAAACCTTATGATTACAGGTCCGAAGAGAGGAAGGTTTTGCGTTCATCAAAGATGGGAGAGCTGTTGTTTTCCAGGCAGTTCACAAGTACTAGTTTGTTTCCTAGTACACGGGTCAGCATACTGTTAGCTCCAGCGACATCTCTTCATAAGGAACTGTAATTGTTTGGTGAAAAGGTGGATTTGTATTGATTTTGCTCCTCCCAATTGGAGTGATCTGGGGGAGCCCTCACCAGAGATCCCCCTCACCAGAGACCCCCCTCACAAGTGACCACCCTCTTTAAACATGACTGTGTGGCGTAGGGAGCACGCTGCTTTGAGGGCTGGTGGGTGTTGCAATGCAACACTTCTTTAGCGGTATAAATGTGTAGTAATTCCCTTTCAAACTGCAAATGCCGTGGAATGAAGTGTAGAACAGGTCTTGGGCTGTTTGCAGATGCAAGTCTGAAAGCTGGGCTCACCTACTGTTAAAAGGAACAGTTTGTGACTGACTCTTGCCGGCGGCCCACATTGCGAATAGCAGCACACACGCCCTGTGTTATTTGTTCCGCCTAGGCCAATCCTTGTGCAGTGTGATCTCAGAAGGTCTCAATCATCATAAGAAAGATGGCATCACGTCAGACTCGGGCCCTGCAAGCTTAAGTGACAAATATGGTGACCCGTGCCCAAATGTGACCATTTAAATGCCGTGGAATGAAGTGTAGAACAGGTCTTGGACTGTTTGCAGATGCAAGTCTGAAAGCTGGGCTCACCTACTGTTAAAAGGAACAGTTTGTGACTGACTCTTGCCGGCGGCCCACATTGCGAATAGCAGCACACACGCCCTGTGTTATTTGTTCCGCCTAGGCCAATCCTTGTGCAGTGTGATCTTAGAAGGTCTCAATCATCATAAGAAAGATGGCATCACGTCAGACTCGGGCCCTGCAAGCTTAAGTGACAAATATGGTGACCCGTGCCCTAAATGTGACCTCTGCATTGAATCCAACCAGTCAGTCATAACGTGTGGGAGCTGAGAATCGAACTGGAAACCTTATGATTACAGGTCCGAAGAGAGGAAGGTCTTGCGTTCATCAAAGATGGGAGAGCTGTTGTTTTCCAGGCAGTTCACAAGTACTAGTTTGTTTCCTAGTACACGGGTCAGCATACTGTTAGCTCCAGCGACATCTCTTCATAAGGAACTGTAATTGTTTGGTGAAAAGGTGGATTTGTATTGATTTTGCTCCTCCCAATTGGAGTGATCTGGGGGAGCCCTCACCAGAGATCCCCCTCACCAGAGACCCCCCTCACAAGTGACCACCCTCTTTAAACATGACTGTGTGGCGTAGGGAGCACGCTGCTTTGAGGGCTGGTGGGTGTAGCTCGAGTTTCTCTTCATCTACGCATAAATCTTTCGCCTTTTACTAAAGATTTCCGTGGAGAGGAACCACAGCGAGTTTGTTATATTTTGGGTGCTCTGCTCACAGCAGAGCTGCATGAACTTGTAAACAAAAAAACACCTGAGGCTTAAGTTTGACACGTGAAACACAGCATGCCTGAATCGGCCACCAACCGAAAGGCTCAACCTTGCTCGAATGAGTGAGGGTTGTTGGTACTTTGAGCCGTTTCCGTAGCGATTATACGGCTAATCAGACAGAAAGCAACCTCCCCGTCGGGGAATCGAACCCCGGTCTTCCGCGTGACAGGCGGAGATACTGTCCACTATACTAACGAGGATTACATGTCAAACCAACCGCGCGCACTGCAACCCAGGGTACCTAACAAACGCGTGATCGATGCAATAGGGTACATCTTTCCGCCTGCGTTGGTGGTATAGTGGTGAGCATAGCTGCCTTCCAAGCAGTTGACCCGGGTTCGATTCCCGGCCAACGCATCATGTCTTGAGAGAGAGTGAGATGCAGTGTGATCTCAGAAGGTCTCAATCATCATAAGAAAGATGGCATCACGTCAGACTCGGGCCCTGCAAGCTTAAGTGACAAATATGGTGACCCGTGCCCTAAATGTGACCTCTGCATTGAATCCAACCAGTCAGTCATAACGTGTGGGAGCTGAGAATCGAACTGGAAACCTTATGATTACAGGTCCGAAGAGAGGAAGGTTTTGCGTTCATCAAAGATGGGAGAGCTGTTGTTTTCCAGGCAGTTCACAAGTACTAGTTTGTTTCCTAGTACACGGGTCAGCATACTGTTAGCTCCAGCGACATCTCTTCATAAGGAACTGTAATTGTTTGGTGAAAAGGTGGATTTGTATTGATTTTGCTCCTCCCAATTGGAGTGATCTGGGGGAGCCCTCACCAGAGATCCCCCTCACCAGAGACCCCCTCACAAGTGACCACCCTCTTTAAACATGACTGTGTGGCGTAGGGAGCACGCTGCTTTGAGGGCTGGTGGGTGTTGCAATGCAACACTTCTTTAGCGGTATAAATGTGTAGTAATTCCCTTTCAAACTGCAAATGCCGTGGAATGAAGTGTAGAACAGGTCTTGGGCTGTTTGCAGATGCAAGTCTGAAAGCTGGGCTCACCTACTGTTAAAAGGAACAGTTTGTGACTGACTCTTGCCGCGGCCCACATTGCGAATAGCAGCACACACCCCTGTGTTATTTGTTCCGCCTAGGCCAATCCTTGTGCAGTGTGATCTCAGAAGGTCTCAATCATCATAAGAAAGATGGCATCACGTCAGACTCGGGCCCTGCAAGCTTAAGTGACAATATGGTGACCCGTGCCCAAAATGTGACCATTTAAATGCCGTGGAATGAAGTGTAGAAGGTCTTGACTGTTTGCAGATGCAAGTCTGAAAGCTGGGCTCACCTACTGTTAAAAGGAACAGTTTGTGACTGACTCTTGCCGGCGCCCACATTGCGAATAGCAGCACACACGCCCTGTTATTTGTTCCGCCTAGGCCAATCCTTGTGCAGTGTGATCTCAGAAGGTCTCAATCATCATAAGAAAGATGGCATCACGTCAGACTCGGGCCCTGCAAGCTTAAGTGACAAATATGGTGACCCGTGCCCAAAATGTGACCATTTAAATGCCGTGGAATGAAGTGTAGAACAGGTCTTGGACTGTTTGCAGATGCAAGTCTGAAAGCTGGGCTCACCTACTGTTAAAAGGAACAGTTTGTGACTGACTCTTGCCGGCGGCCCACATTGCGAATAGCAGCACACACGCCCTGTGTTATTTGTTCCGCCTAGGCCAATCCTTGTGCAGTGTGATCTTAGAAGGTCTCAATCATCATAAGAAAGATGGCATCACGTCAGACTCGGGCCCTGCAAGCTTAAGTGACAAATTGGTGACCCGTGCCCTAAATGTGACCTCTGCATTGAATCCAACCAGTCAGTCATAACGTGTGGGAGCTGAGAATCGAACTGGAAACCTTATGATTACAGGTCCGAAGAGAGGAAGGTCTTGCGTTCATCAAAGATGGGAGAGCTGTTGTTTTCCAGGCAGTTCACAAGTACTAGTTTGTTTCCTAGTACAACGGGTCAGCATACTGTTAGCTCCAGCGACATCTCTTCATAAGGAACTGTAATTGTTTGGTGAAAAGGTGGATTTGTATTGATTTTGCTCCTCCCAATTGGAGTGATCTGGGGGAGCCCTCACCAGAGATCCCCCTCACCAGAGACCCCCTCACAAGTGACCACCCTCTTTAAACATGACTGTGTGGCGTAGGGAGCACGCTGCTTTGAGGGCTGGTGGGTGTAGCTCGAGTTTCTCTTCATCTACGCATAAATCTTTCGCCTTTTACTAAAGATTTCCGTGGAGAGGACCACAGCGAGTTTGTTATATTTTTGGGTGCTCTGCTCACAGCAGAGCTGCATGAACTTGTAAACAAAAAAACACCTGAGGCTTAAGTTTGACACGTGAAACACAGCATGCCTGAATCGGCCACCAACCGAAAGGCTCAACCTTGCTCGAATGAGTGAGGGTTGTTGGTACTTTGAGCCGTTTCCGTAGCGATTATACGGCTAATCAGACAGAAAGCAAACCTCCCCGTCGGGGAATCGAACCCCGGTCTTCCGCGTGACAGGCGGAGATACTGTCCACTATACTAACGAGGATTACATGTCAAACCAACCGCGCGCACTGCAACCCAGGGTACCTAACAAACGCGTGATCGATGCAATAGGGTACATCTTTCCGCCTGCGTTGGTGGTATAGTGGTGAGCATAGCTGCCTTCCAAGCAGTTGACCCGGGTTCGATTCCGGCCAACGCATCATGTCTTGAGAGAGAGTGAGATGCAGTGTGATCTCAGAAGGTCTCAATCATCATAAGAAGATGGCATCACGTCAGACTCGGGCCCTGCAAGCTTAAGTGACAAATATGGTGACCCGTGCCCTAAATGTGACCTCTGCATTGAATCCAACCAGTCAGTCATAACGTGTGGGAGCTGAGAATCGAACTGGAAACCTTATGATTACAGGTCCGAAGAGAGGAAGGTTTTGCGTTCATCAAAGATGGGAGAGCTGTTGTTTTCCAGGCAGTTCACAAGTACTAGTTTGTTTCCTAGTACACGGGTCAGCATACTGTTAGCTCCAGCGACATCTCTTCATAAGGAACTGTAATTGTTTGGTGAAAAGGTGGATTTGTATTGATTTTGCTCCTCCCAATTGGAGTGATCTGGGGGAGCCCTCACCAGAGATCCCCCTCACCAGAGACCCCCCTCACAAGTGACCACCCTCTTTAAACATGACTGTGTGGCGTAGGGAGCACGCTGCTTTGAGGGCTGGTGGGTGTTGCAATGCAACACTTCTTTAGCGGTATAAATGTGTAGTAATTCCCTTTCAAACTGCAAATGCCGTGGAATGAAGTGTAGACCGGTCTTGGGCTGTTTTGCAGATGCAGTCTGAAAGCTGGGCTCACCTACTGTTAAAAGGAACAGTTTGTGACTGACTCTTGCCGGCGGCCCACATTGCGAATAGCAGCACACACGCCCTGTGTTATTTGTTCCGCCTAGGCCAATCCTTGTGCAGTGTGATCTCAGAAGGTCTCATCAATCATCAAAGAAAGATGGCATCACGTCAGACTCGGGCCCTGCAAGCTTAAGTGACAAATATGGTGACCCGTGCCCAAATGTGACCATTTAAATGCCGTGGAATGAAGTGTAGAACAGGTCTTGGACTGTTTGCAGATGCAAGTCTGAAAGCTGGGCTCACCTACTGTTAAAAGAACAGTTTGTGACTGACTCTTGCCGGCGGCCCACATTGCGAATAGCAGCACACACGCCCTGTGTTATTTGTTCCGCCTAGGCCAATCCTTGTGCAGTGTGATCTTAGAAGGTCTCAATCATCATAAGAAAGATGGCATCACGTCAGACTCGGGCCCTGCAAGCTTAAGTGACAAATATGGTGACCCGTGCCCTAAATGTGACCTCTGCATTGAATCCAACCAGTCAGTCATAACGTGTGGGAGCTGAGAATCGAACTGGAAACCTTATGATTACAGGTCCGAAGAGAGGAAGGTCTTGCGTTCATCAAAGATGGGAGAGCTGTTGTTTTCCAGGCAGTTCACAAGTACTAGTTTGTTTCCTAGTACACGGGTCAGCATACTGTTAGCTCCAGCGACATCTCTTCATAAGGAACTGTAATTGTTTGGTGAAAAGGTGGATTTGTATTGATTTTGCTCCTCCCAATTGGAGTGATCTGGGGGAGCCCTCACCAGAGATCCCCCTCACCAGAGACCCCCCTCACAAGTGACCACCCTCTTTAAACATGACTGTGTGGCGTAGGGAGCACGCTGCTTTGAGGGCTGGTGGGTGTAGCTCGAGTTTCTCTTCATCTACGCATAAATCTTTCGCCTTTTACTAAAGATTTCCGTGGAGAGGAACCACAGCGAGTTTGTTATATTTTGGGTGCTCTGCTCACAGCAGAGCTGCATGAACTTGTAAACAAAAAAACACCTGAGGCTTAAGTTTGACACGTGAAACACAGCATGCCTGAATCGGCCACCAACTGAAAGGCTCAACCTTGCTCGAATGAGTGAGGGTTGTTGGTACTTTGAGCCGTTTCCGTAGCGATTATACGGCTAATCAGACAGAAGCAAACCTCCCCGTCGGGGAATCGAACCCCGGTCTTCCGCGTGACAGGCGGAGATACTGTCCACTATACTAACGAGGATTACATGTCAAACCAACCGCGCGCACTGCAACCCAGGGTACCTAACAAACGCGTGATCGATGCAATAGGGTACATCTTTCCGCCTGCGTTGGTGGTATAGTGGTGAGCATAGCTGCCTTCCAAGCAGTTGACCCGGGTTCGATTCCCGGCCAACGCATCATGTCTTGAGAGAGAGTGAGATGCAGTGTGATCTCAGAAGGTCTCAATCATCATAAGAAAGATGGCATCACGTCAGACTCGGGCCCTGCAAGCTTAAGTGACAAATATGGTGACCCGTGCCCTAAATGTGACCTCTGCATTGAATCCAACCAGTCAGTCATAACGTGTGGGAGCTGAGAATCGAACTGGAAACCTTATGATTACAGGTCCGAAGAGAGGAAGGTTTTGCGTTCATCAAAGATGGGAGAGCTGTTGTTTTCCAGGCAGTTCACAAGTACTAGTTTGTTTCCTCCTAGTACACGGGTCAGCATACTGTTAGCTCCAGCGACATCTCTTCATAAGGAACTGTAATTGTTTGGTGAAAAGGTGGATTTGTATTGATTTTGCTCCTCCCAATTGGAGTGATCTGGGGGAGCCCTCACCAGAGATCCCCCTCACCAGAGACCCCCTCACAAGTGACCACCCTCTTTAAACATGACTGTGTGGCGTAGGGAGCACGCTGCTTTGAGGGCTGGTGGGTGTTGCAATGCAACACTTCTTTAGCGGTATAAATGTGTAGTAATTCCCTTTCAAACTGCAAATGCCGTGGAATGAAGTGTAGAACAGGTCTTGGGCTGTTTGCAGATGCAAGTCTGAAAGCTGGGCTCACCTACTGTTAAAAGGAACAGTTTGTGACTGACTCTTGCCGGCGGCCCACATTGCGAATAGCAGCACACACGCCCTGTGTTATTTGTTCCGCCTAGGCCAATCCTTGTGCAGTGTGATCTCAGAAGGTCTCAATCATCATAAGAAAGATGGCATCACGTCAGACTCGGGCCCTGCAAGCTTAAGTGACAAATATGGTGACCCGTGCCCAAAATGTGACCATTTAAATGCCGTGGAATGAAGTGTAGAACAGGTCTTGGACTGTTTGCAGATGCAAGTCTGAAAGCTGGGCTCACCTACTGTTAAAAGGAACAGTTTGTGACTGACTCTTGCCGGCGGCCCACATTGCGAATAGCAGCACACACGCCCTGTGTTATTTGTTCCGCCTAGGCCAATCCTTGTGCAGTGTGATCTTAGAAGGTCTCAATCATCATAAGAAAGATGGCATCACGTCAGACTCGGGCCCTGCAAGCTTAAGTGACAAATATGGTGACCCGTGCCCTAAATGTGACCTCTGCATTGAATCCAACCAGTCAGTCATAACGTGTGGGAGCTGAGAATCGAACTGGAAACCTTATGATTACAGGTCCGAAGAGAGGAAGGTCTTGCGTTCATCAAAGATGGGAGAGCTGTTGTTTTCCAGGCAGTTCACAAGTACTAGTTTGTTTCCTAGTACACGGGTCAGCATACTGTTAGCTCCAGCGACATCTCTTCATAAGGAACTGTAATTGTTTGGTGAAAAGGTGGATTTGTATTGATTTTGCTCCTCCCAATTGGAGTGATCTGGGGGAGCCCTCACCAGAGATCCCCCTCACCAGAGACCCCCCTCACAAGTGACCACCCTCTTTAAACATGACTGTGTGGCGTAGGGAGCACGCTGCTTTGAGGGCTGGTGGGGTGTAGCTCGAGTTTCTCTTCATCTACGCATAAATCTTTCGCCTTTTACTAAAGATTTCCGTGGAGAGGAACCACAGCGAGTTTGTTATATTTTTGGGTGCTCTGCTCACAGCAGAGCTGCATGAACTTGTAAACAAAAAAAACACCTGAGGCTTAAGTTTGACACGTGAAACACAGCATGCCTGAATCGGCCACCAACTGAAAGGCTCAACCTTGCTCGAATGAGTGAGGGTTGTTGGTACTTTGAGCCGTTTCCGTAGCGATTATACGGCTAATCAGACAGAAAGCAAACCTCCCCGTCGGGGAATCGAACCCCGGTCTTCCGCGTGACAGGCGGAGATACTGTCCACTATACTAACGAGGATTACATGTCAAACCAACCGCGCGCACTGCAACCCAGGGTACCTAACAAACGCGTGATCGATGCAATAGGGTACATCTTTCCGCCTGCGTGGTGGTATAGTGGTGAGCATAGCTGCCTTCCAAGCAGTTGACCCGGGTTCGATTCCCGCCAACGCATCATGTCTTGAGAGAGAGTGAGATGCAGTGTGATCTCAGAAGGTCTCAATCATCATAAGAAAGATGGCATCACGTCAGACTCGGGCCCTGCAAGCTTAAGTGACAAATATGGTGACCCGTGCCCTAAATGTGACCTCTGCATTGAATCCAACCAGTCAGTCATAACGTGTGGGAGCTGAGAATCGAACTGGAACCTTATGATTACAGTCCGAAGAGAGGAAGTTTTGCGTTCATCAAAGATGGGAGAGCTGTTGTTTTCCAGGCAGTTCACAAGTACTAGTTTGTTTCCTAGTACACGGGTCAGCATACTGTTAGCTCCAGCGACATCTCTTCATAAGGAACTGTAATTGTTTGGTGAAAAGGTGGATTTGTATTGATTTTGCTCCTCCCAATTGGAGTGATCTGGGGAGCCCTCACCAGAGATCCCCCTCACCAGAGACCCCCCTCACAAGTGACCACCCTCTTTAAACATGACTGTGTGGCGTAGGGAGCACGCTGCTTTGAGGGCTGGTGGGTGTTGCAATGCAACACTTCTTTACGGTATAAATGTGTAGTAATTCCCTTTCAAACTGCAAATGCCGTGGAATGAAGTGTAGAACAGGTCTTGGGCTGTTTGCAGATGCAAGTCTGAAAGCTGGGCTCACCTACTGTTAAAAGGACAGTTTGTGACTGACTCTTGCCGGCGGCCCACACTTGCGAATAGCAGCCCACACGCCCTGTGTTATTTGTTCCTCCTAGGCCAATCCTTGTGCAGTGTGATCTCAGAAGGCTCAATCATCATAAGAAAGATGGCATCACGTCAGACTCGGCCCTGCAAGCTTAAGTGACAAATATGGTGACCCGTGCCCAAAATGTGACCATTTAAATGCCGTGAATGAAGTGTAGAACAGGTCTTGACTGTTTGCAGATGCAAGTCTGAAAGCTGGGCTCACCTACTGTTAAAAGGAACAGTTTGTGACTGACTCTTGCCGGCGCCCACATTGCGAATAGCACACACACGCCCTGTGTTATTTGTTCCGCCTAGGCCAATCCTTGTGCAGTGTGATCTCAGAAGGTCTCAATCATCATAAGAAAGATGGCAAAGATGGCATCACGTCAGACTCGGGCCCTGCAAGCTAAGTGACAAATATGGTGACCCGTGCCCAAAATGTGACCATTTAAATGCCGTGGAATGAAGTGTAGAACAGGTCTTGGACTGTTTGCAGATGCAAGTCTGAAAGCTGGGCTCACCTACTGTTAAAAGGAACAGTTTTGTGACTGACTCTTGCCGGCGCCCACATTGCGAATAGCAGCACCCACGCCCTGTGTTATTTGTTCCGCCTAGGCCAATCTTGTGCAGTGTGATCTTAGAAGGTCTCAATCATCATAAGAAAGATGGCATCACGTCAGACTCGGGCCCTGCAAGCTTAAGTGACAAATATGGTGACCCGTGCCCTAAATGTGACCTCTGCATTGAATCCACCAGTCAGTCATAACGTGTGGGAGCTGAGAATCGAACTGGAAACCTTATGATTACAGGTCCGAAGAGAGAAGGTCTTGCGTTCATCAAAGATGGGAGAGCTGTTGTTTTCCAGGCAGTTCACAAGTACTAGTTTGTTTCCTAGTACACGGGTCAGCATACTGTTTAGCTCCAGCGACATCTCTTCATAAGGAACTGTAAGTTGTTGGTGAAAAGGTGGATTTGTATTGATTTTGCTCCTCCCAATTGGAGTGATCTGGGGGAGCCCTCACCAGAGATCCCCCTCACCAGAGACCCCCCTCACAAGTGACCACCCTCTTTAAAACATGACTGTGTGGCGTAGGGAGCACGCTGCTTTGAGGGCTGTGGGTGTAGCTCGATTTTTCTCTTCATCTACGCATAAATCTTTCGCCTTTACTAAAGATTTCCGTGGAGAGGAACCACAGCGAGTTTGTTATATTTTTGGGATGCTCTGCTCACAGCAGAGCTGCA